>CM035119.1:106409300-107674300 GCA_020205555.1 Panax stipuleanatus | reverse complement strand
CGTTGAATTTCTTGTTTTCCTTCAAAACTTTACAGAATATTGAAAACAGTGAAAATAGATGCCTTGGATTGTGTAAATACGCGATTTAAAATGATAAGATCATGCTAGAAATGTTATATAATGTTTCTTTGGAGTTTTTACATTATGGGTAGCCTTATAATTCATTCCGTTAGTTTAATTTGGATTTATTTGGGCTACTCTATGTGTTCATCACGAACCAAGGAGTGCACCAGCAGGGGGACCCGCCCCAGCGGGTATTCATGGGAATTAGGACCCGCCCCAGCGGGTATAAGGGCTGTCCGGGAGCATTTATTTTTTGTTTCCGAGACTGTTTTGACCTCCTGTAGTAAACTAAGCATAACGTTTTCATACGAACTCCGATTAAGGCGATTCAAGATGATTCGGAAAGATAACGAGTAGACCTACAACTTTCATTCTTTAAGTTTTTCAATTTGAAATCGTTAAAATGAGTAAAAAGGGTCATCTTTTTGACTGATACGTATTCGCAGGCAATCGGAGGGCTTCGGACATGCACACACACAAGTGTAAAGTTCTCGATAATAAAAGATATTATTTTAAGTTACATACATGAATATTATATGATTTGAAGTTCATGATTAATAAATTAAGTTATTGACATGTATAAGATAATGTGAAGGTTCAAGTTAACAAACTAAGTGCGAACTTGAATATCGTAATTGTAAAACTTGATTATGATTGTTTAAAGGGCTATACATGTGTGATATACATGTTGTGAGTTTACATTCATGTTATGTGGTTAGCCATTAAGTAATATTATGAACCAAGTTGGAAGTCGAACTTAAGTGAATAGTTCAACAGTTAAACATGGTAGTTATGAAAACTAATCGATGTCGTATACATAATGTAATGTGTAGGACGTTGAGGAAGTGAATTGTAATTATATTTGTAGCTTGTGCAAGAGGCAAGTATCCTATCCCTAACTTATTGATTTAGAAAGTTTCCTAAATTCTAATTTATTCATTTATTAAGTCTTAGACTTGTGTTTCTATAGCGAGTAAGCTCGTGTTCTTAATTGTTCCAGTTCCAAATTCATATTACATATTGTAACTCATTTAAAAGCATGATTCAGTTATACAATACTTATTTGATTGTATACTCTTGAGATTTATTATTCAAGTTGAATATCGATGTTATTGTTGAACCTTATAGGACTAGTGAACCCTTATTGATTCGACTAGTCCATAGTTGATGAACGTTCTAAATTCTAAAATATTTACGGAGCTTATCCAAACCAAACTTCCTTTGGTGCGGACTCTGATGTCAAAACTAAGATGAACAACCCTGTAAAAGGGAATTATTTACGCTTTAGCTTTGAGATATTGTGCACAGTATGGTACTAAGGGCTGATCCCCTTAAGTACGAAAAGTAAAGTCCATATTCATATGACTGTTAAAGGTTTAAAGTATAAACACTTTACAACCTAGGACATAGTTCAAGATCTTATGACCCTCAGATATTATTTTGATTCCTGTTATTCATCCTCGAGTCAAAAGTTGAGTTTCTTTATTTAGATGTCTTTGATTAACTCGCATGTTATTATATTGTTGTCATATTATTATACTTGTGGGCAATCGTGCTCACTCTTGCGTAATAATAACATTGCAGTTAAGAACAAAAGGTTCGAAGAGCCTTCTACTAGCAAAGACAAGGGCAAGGTCAACAAGTGATGAAGACTTGTTGTTTATTTATATGTTTATGTTTCAGCTTTATGTTAGTTGTGTAAGACTATTTATTTGTTATGTTCCGCACAGATGTTTAAGGTTAGTATGACCTGGGATTTATTTTATTTATTACTCAGATGTTGTAACCCCATAAGGGGAGGATTTAATTCTATTTATTGCATGGTTTGCATTTACTATGGGTAGATAAATAGATGATATTCGTACAGTGAACACCAAGTCCCGTGGAATTGAAGTACCCGAATTTGGGGGTGTCACAGGTTGGTATCAAAGTTGTAGGTTATGAACCTTAGGTTGGGGGACAACCTTAGGATAGTAGCCTTTTTAGAGATCGAGAACATAGTAATGATAACTCTTATCGAGTTCTAAGAAAGATAATAACTTACCTTATGTGCTATGTGCTTATACTTATTTATTCGAGTATCGATTAGCATCACGTAATTACTAAAACTTAAAATTTTATTTGTCATGATGACATATGCTGGAGAACCTAGTCAGTCCAGGGACCTTGTACCCCTAGAGAGGAGGAGCCCCGAGATATCCACGTAGTTTGGGAGCAGTTAGTCCGACGAGAGCCATCACCCTTGATCACAGTCATTGGTCAGCAGTATGTGCCGGTGTCTAATTCAGAGGAGGACTCTGAGGAAGACCTTGAGGAGATTGAGGTTCAGGCTGAGGCAGCCGAAGAGGAGGAGGAAGACCATGAAGAGTTCCCACCTAGCTCTATCAGTGCTGAGATGTATGATGAGCTGTATGACCGTAACATAGAGTTACGTGATACTGTTCAGGAGCTGAGGGAGCGGTCGGTTACTCAACAGTCTACCAACGAGCTGAGGGATGGAGAGGTTGAGGCTCTTCACACACGTTTGGGAAATGTAGAGTGGAATTTGGTTCACGAGAAAGGCCAAACTGAGCAGAAGTCAGAGGAAATAGAGGAATTGAAGAATGAATTGAAAGAGAAATCAGCAAGGCTGGCCATAGCAGAGGAGGCTTGGGTAAGGGAATCACGACGAGCAGATCTCGCAGAAGATAATTATCGTGCGAAGAAGGCCAAGCTTGAGGAGATGTACTCTACGCTTCAATATGCAAATAATGAGGCCCAGGATCGGGTTATGAGGTACCCAATTCAGTTCGAAGGACTACCGTCATATATGCTAGATCGCAGGACGATGTCTCAGATTATGGAAGAAGAGCGTGGCAAAGCTGTTCGTCGCCTTCATGGGCAGTGATAGGAACATTTGATTTTGTGAAACCTATCTGGTAGTTAATAATGTAAATTCCAATGTGTTTATAAACAGAGGAATATTTTATGTTTTAAATCCTGTAGATTCTTTATCTCGGGATAGTTGATGTAAATAGCAGTGATGCTATCGTATTATGTTAAAACTTTTGATTTAGTAATATATCAGAGTTTATTTGAGATAATGTGTTGACTGATTGTGTCTAAATGTTTAAGTTAAGCCTTAAATATTTAAAAGATTGAATAAAGTTCTAATAAGCGTATATCCTAACAGAAATATGCCGCCAAGGAGAAGACCAAACCGTCGACCGGCCCAAGAATGGTCAACTAACAACAACAACGACACCAATGCTAACCCCGTTCAGCAGTTGGCAAACTTACTTGCCGGAGCGCTTAACAACCAACCTCAAGCTCCACCGAACACAACGTTCAAGGACTTCAAGGCGGTGGGACCGCCAGAGTTTAAAGGCACCATGAATCCGATAGAAGCTCAAACCTGGGTGATGGAGATGGAAAAATTTTTCGACGTTGCCAGAGTCAGAGAAGACCAGAAAACTTCCTACGTAACGTTCATGCTAAAATCCGAGGCCAGCTATTGGTGGCAAGCGAATAAGGTCCGGGGAGGTGAAGGTGTGATTACCTGGGAGAGGTTTAAAGAGATGTTCTTCGAGATGTACTTTCCGACCAGTTCGCATAATCAAACGGAGGTCCAGTTCCTGGAGCTGAAACAGGGGAATATGTCCGTACCGGAATATGCGGCGAAATTCAATGAGTTGGCTAGGTTTGCCACGTATCAAGTGCACATCGATCAGAGGAAGGCAAGGAGGTTTGAGCAGGGCCTGAAGCCCTGGTTGTATAGTAAAGTGTCAATGTTCCAATTGAACACTTTTGCTGGGGTGTTGGAGAAGGCCATTTTCGCTGAAGGCGGGAGTGACGCTGTTACAAAGTACAATCAAGACCAAAAAAAGAAAAAAGAGTGAGGGTGAAGGAGTTAACAAGGCTAGTGGTAACAATATGGGAGGGAGTGATAATCAGAAGGGGAGGTGGAATGATAACTCATCAACTGGGAATCAGCAAGGAGGTCAGAAGAAGAGGATCGAAGCTTGTCCGACCTGCGGGAAAGCTCACCTGGGGGTCTGTATGAAGGGAAAACGAGTATGATATAATTGTGCTCAGGAAGGCCACATAGCACCGAACTGTCCGAACCCAAAGAAGGGCTCTTGTTTCACTTGCGGCTCAAAGGACCATCTGGCAAGGGACTGTCCCAAGAAGGGATCTGGAGGGGCAGGATCAGGAGGGAACATGGGAAACAGCGGTGGAAGTGCTCTAACTATCACGGGACCAACCGCAACCAATCGACCAACCGCCAGGACCTTCAACATGACCGTACAGGATGTTGTACAGTCTCGCGATGTGGTGTCAGGTATCATTCCGATCAATAAAGTTAATGCTTATGTACTATTTGATTCGGGTGCTACTTGTTCATTTATATCCGATGACTTTGCTAAGAACTTAGAACTTCCTATGGACGAGTTAGAATACCCCATGAACATAGAGATTGCGAATAGAGAAGTGATCCCTGTTAAGTATATACATAAGAACTGTAGAGTAGATATTAAGGGTAACATTATGAACGTTGATCTTACCCCGATTAGACTTGGGGAATTCGATGTTATTCTGGGAATGGATTGGCTAGTCAATTATGGGGCTATAATTGATTGCCAGAGGAAGTGTATCAACCTTATGACCCCGTCAAAGGTTGTGTTTTATGGCAGTAAATCGCCTAGACAAGCGAGTTGTCTGACGATGATGCAGGCCAGGAAGTTGTTAAGACAATGCTGTGTAGGATATTTAGCCTACATAGTCGATAGTCGTAAAGAAAACCCGAAAGTGGAAGATATACCAGTCATGAGGGACTTCATTGACGTATTTTCGGATGATCTGCCAGGACTTCCGCCAGACAGAGATGTTGAGTTTGTGATCGATTTGGCGCCAGGAACGACCCCAATATCGAAGGCACCGTACCGGATGGCTCTGGTAGAGATGAAAGAGTTGATGGTACAACTTCAAGAGTTACTGGACAAGAAGTACATCCAACCGAGCGTATCGCCGTGGGGAGCGCCGGTGTTGTTTGTGAAGAAGAAGGACGGGACGATGCGGCTTTGCATCGACTACAGAGAATTAAATAAGGTCACAATTAAGAATAGATATCCATTACCGAGGATCGACGATCTGTTTGACCAATTGAAGGGTGCAAGGTACTTTTCAAAGATAGACTTGAGGAGTGGCTATCATCAGCTGAAGGTGAGGCCAGAGGATGTTCCAAAGACAGCATTTAGGACTCGATATGGTCACTACGAATTTCTGGTAATGTCATTTGGTCTAACGAATGCTCCTGCAGCATTCATGGGCTTAATGAATGGAGTGTTCAAGCCGTTTTTGGACAAATTCGTGGTGGTCTTTATCGACGATATTTTGGTATACTCGAAGACCAAGGAAGAACATGTAGAACATCTGAAGTTAACATTAGAGGCGTTGAGAAGAGAGAAGTTGTACGCCAAATTTTTGAAATGTGAATTCTGGATTGAAAGAGGTCAATTTCTTGGACATGTGATCGAGAAGGACGAAATTTCGGTAGATCCCTCTAAAGTAGAAGATGTGATGAACTGGGATCAGCCAAAAACACCGTCGGAAGTGAGGAGTTTTCTTGGATTGGCGGGTTATTATAGAAGATTCATTCAGGACTTTTCCAAGATCGCAACTCCGCTGACGAATTTGACTAGAAAATCGGTGAAATTCGTTTGGAAGGAGAAGTGTGAGGAAAGTTTCCAAGAGCTTAAGAGGAGGTTGAGTTCAGCACCTGTGTTATCCCTTCCGGACGACACAGGAAATTTTGTGGTTTATAGTGATGCGTCGCATAAAGGTCTTGGCTGTGTGCTTATGCAAAACGACATGGTCATTGCGTATGCGTCACGACAATTGAAAGACTATGAGAAAGGGTATCCGACCCATGACTTAGAGTTAGCTGCAGTGGTATTTGCTTTGAAAATTTGGAGACACTATCTCTATGGGGAGAAGTGTGAAATATATACAGACCACAAGAGTCTGAAATATATTTTTACACAGAAGGACTTGAATATGCGCCAGAGAAGGTGGATGGAGTTCTTCAGCAATGGAAAAACTGGAATTGGAAGTGAAGTATCCGATGGAGATTGACGAGAAGTTATTTCAGATGCAAACTGGTACAACCCTATTGGATAAAGTTAAGGAAGCTCAACTTCAGGACGAAGAATGTGAAAAGGTTAACAAAAAGATATCTGAAGGAATCGAATCGAGATTCAAGATAGACAGTGAGGGACTACTGAGATTTGAGAACAGAGTTTGGGTACCGTCAGTGCCAGAGATTAAGGATTACATTTTGAATGAGGCTCATAGCTCACGGTATTCGATTCACCCCGGCAGTACCAAGATGTACCAGGATCTTCGACAGCACTTCTGGTGGCCGAATTTGAAACGAGATGTTGCTGAGTGTGTTGCAAAGTGTCTAACCTGTCAGAAAGTGAAAGCAGAACATCAGAGACCGAGTGGTTTGCTACAACCCCTAGAAATCCCAGAATGGAATTGGGAACACATTACGATGGATTTCGTGGTTGGCCTTCCGACGACTCAGAAAGGCTACGACGCAGTATGGGTTATCGTTGACCGACTGACAAAATCAACACACTTTCTTCCGAATCAAAATCAGATTCAACTTAGATCAGTTGGCAAGGTTATATGTGAAAGAGATTATTTCGAGGCACGGAGTTCCGGTGTCAATTGTTTTCGACAGAGATCCGTGCTTCACATCAAACTTCTGGAAGCGACTACAGGAATGCATGGGGACACAGTTGAGAATGAGTACGGCTTATCACCCTCAGACAGACAGGCAGACTGAAAGAACGATCCAGACATTGGAAGATATATTGAGAGCATGCATCATAGATTTTAAAGGAAATTGGGATGATCACCTACCGCTTGTGGAATTCGGTTACAACAATAGTTAGCATGCTAGTATTGGCATGCCGCCGTATGAAGCGTTGTACGGAAGAAAATGCAGAACTCCGCTATACTAGGCTGAAGTTGGCGAGAGACAAATGCTAGGTCCAGAGTTGGTACAACAGACAACAGAGATAATCAAAGTGATCCAGACAAGACTGGTAGCCGCTCAGGATAGGCAGAAGAAATACGACGATCCACACTGTAAGAACGTTGAGTTTGAATCGGGTAGCTATGTGTTCTTGAAAGTCTCTCCCTGGAAGGGAAAGATCAGATTCGGTAAGAAGGGGAAATTGAGCCCGAGGTTCATTGGACCCTTTGAAGTACTGCGAAGGATTAGAGAAGTTGCGTATGAGGTAGCCTTACCTCCGGCGCTCGAGAATGTCGACAACGTCTTTCATGTTTCAGTTTTGCGCCCCTACAAACCCGATTACAAACATGTGATTGAATATGAACCCCTATATTTTGAAAAAGACTTATCCTTTGAAGAAATTCCTGTTCATATTGTTGACAGAAAAGAGCAAGTCCTCAGAATCAAAGTTATACCTTCTGTTAAGGTAATTTGGAGGAACCACAATGCTGAAGAAGCTACTGGGAACTCGAAGAGCATATGATGAAGAATTACCCATATTTATTTACTTAATTTTTTGTATATGTGATTCTGGGGATAGAATCTTTGTAAGGGGGGAGAATGTAACGGGGCGAATTTTTAATTGAACCGTGATTCTGGGGACAGAATCCTTTTAAGGGGGGAAAGATGTAACGAACAAGATTTTTGTAATTTAATTTGAATATTTATTGAATTAAATAAATATTTTTCGATGATTTAATTATTGAGTTAAATAATTAATTGATGAAATTGTGGTAGATTAATTTAATTATATGTGTCACATTAGTTAAATGAATGTGGTGAATTTTTATATTCAAAGTATGTATTTAATTGAGGTTATTTGATTAATATATTAATTAATAAGCATAATGTTATTCTAATTAATTTAAATAATTAATTAGAGATTTAATGATTTAGCATAATTAATGAATGAAAATTTTAATTATGTGCCTATGTGATTTAATATGAATTTATGCTATTTTATTTAAGTGATTTAAATAACATTATTTTATTTAATTGGGTGTGACATTAAAACTATATTATAAAGCTTTAATTAAATTAATGGGAAAGGAGATTATAAGGGGCAAACAAACAAGACCCTAAGGGGAGTTGCACCAGTTAACCCATTACGGATTAACTGACGCCACTCACCCATTACTCGTCCACTATACATATTATACGTATTACTCTATACATATATCCTATACACCAGTTTTATATTTTATATATTACAAACGTCAGAGAACTTAGAGAGATTAGGAGAGAAAATTGAGAGAAGAATTGATTTAGAGAAGAGATTGAAGAATTAAAGTTCATATCATCATCAAACAGAGTTAACAAGGGTACAATCCTTCATCTCAAGTTTTATTACGTTAGTTTATTTTTCAAACCCAACTCCAAACTCTCTATATATGATTTTGGTGACGAATACTTAAGATGTAATCATATATGTGTTATTGTATGATTATAACATGTTTTGTATTTGGTATGAATGAATTGAAATAATCGAATTCATGTAATTATGCCTTAATTGGGTTTTCAAAATTTTACAGAGTTTTTCCATTTACGAGCTTTAAAAATTCTCTGTGAATGGAAAAAATTGATATTTGTTCATTATATGGCTATATTTGTGTTAATATGTGTTTATAACATATTATATGCCATATATGCATAACTTTCAGTGATCACACTATGGAATTTTGTTGATAATTGGGTTTTCAAAAGTTACAGAGTGTAAAAATTGTACATATGGCCCATATGGCCCTTACGTACAAAATTTACACGCCTTATACATTTATTTAACTTAAATTGATACTTGCATGTAATTATGTACGTTTAAACGAACAAAATAGAAGTTAAACGAATGGATTCGGTGTTATAACGAATCCGTAACGTTAAATTTCTTATTTTCCTTCAACACTTTACAGAATATTGAAAACAGTGAAAATAGATGCCTTGCATTGTGTAAATACGTGATTTAAAATGCTAAGATCATTCTAGAAATGTTATATAATGTTTCTGTGGAGTTTTTACATTATGGGTAGCCTTATAATTCATTACGTTAGTTTAATTTGGATTTATTTGGGCTCCTCTGTGTGTTCATCGCGAACCAGGGAGTGCACCAGCAGGGGGACCCGCCCCAGCGGGTGTTCATGGGCATTAGGACCCGCCCCAGCGGGTATAAGGGCTGTCCGGGAGCCTTTTTTTTGTTTCCGAGACTATTTTGACCTCCTGTAGTAAAATAAGCATAACGTTTTCATAAGAACTCCGATTAAGGCAATTCAACATGATTCGGAAAGATAACGAGTAGACCTACAACTTTCATTCTTTAAGTTTTTCAATTTAAAATCGTTAAAATGGGTAAAAATGGCCATCTTTGTGACTAATGCGTATTCGGAGGCAATCGGAGGGCTTCGGACATGCACACACACAAGTGTAGTGTTCTCGATAATAAAAGATGTTATTTTAAGTTACATACATGAATATTATATGATTTGAAGTTCATGATTAATAAATTAAGTTATTGACATGTATAAGATAATGTGAAGGTTCAAGTTAACAAACTAAGTGCGAACTTGAATATCGTAATTGTAAAACTTTATTATGATTGTTTAAAGGGCTATACATGTGTGATATGCATGTTGTGAGTTTACATTCATGTTATGTGGTTAGCCATTGAGTAATATTATAAACCAAGTTGTAAGTCAAACTTAAGGGAATAGTTCAACAGTTAAACATGGTAGTTATGAAAACTAATCGATGTCGTATACATAATGTAATGTGTAGGACGTTGAGGAAGTGAATTGTAATTATATTTGTAGCTTGTGCAAGAGAAAAGTATCCTATCCCTAACTTATTGATTTAGAAAGTTTCCTAAATTCTAATTTATTCATTTATTAAGTCTTAGACTTGTGTTTCTATATCGAGTAAGCTCGTGTTCTTAATTGTTCCAGTTCGAAATTCATATTACATATTGTAACTCTTTTGAAAGCATGATTCAGTTATACAATACTTATTCGATTGTATACTCTTGAGATTTATTATTCAAGTTGAATATCGATGTTATTGTTGAACCTTATAGGACTAGTGAACCCTTATTGATTCGACTAGTCCATAGTTGATGAACGTTCTAAATTCTAAAATACTTATTGAGCTTATCCAAACCAAACTTTCTTTGGTGCGGACTCTGATGTCAAAACTGAGATGAACAACCCTGTAAAAGGGAATTATTTACGCTTTAGCGTTGAGATATTGTGCACAGTATGGTACTAAGGGCTGATCCCCCTAAGTACGAAAAGTAGAGTCCATAGTCTTATGACTGTTAAAGGTTTAAAGTATAAACACTTTACAACCTAGGACATAGTTCAAGGTCTTATGACCCTCAGATGTTATTTTGATTTCTGTTATTTATCCTCGAGTCAAAAGTTAAGTTTCTTTATTCAGATGTATTTGATTCACTCGCATGTTATTATATTGTTGTCATATTATTATACTTGTGGGCAATCATGCTCACTCTTGCGTAATAATAACATTGTAGTTAAGAATGAAAGGTCCGAAGAGCCTTCTACTAGCAAAGGCAAGGGCAAGGTCAACAAGTGATGAAGACTTGTTGTTTATTTATATGTTTATATTTCAGCTTTATGTTAGTTGTGTAAGACTATTTATTTGTTATGTTCCGCACAGATGTTTAAGGTTAGTATGACCTGGGATTTATTTTATTTATTACTCAGATGTTGTAACCCTATAAGGGGAGGATTTAATTCTATTTATTGCATGGTTTGAATTTACTATGGGTAGATAAATAGATGATATTCGTATAGTGAACACCACGTCCCGTGGAATTGAAGTACCCGAATTTGGGGGTGTCACACTGGGAGCAGCTGGTTAGGAGAGAGCCATCTCCAGTGATCACCATAGCTGGTCGGGAGCATGAGCTGACACCTATTCCAGAGGATGAGGACGAGTCTGAAGAGGAGGAAGATGAGGAAGAGGATCCCGAAGAGGAATTCCCACCTCACTCTACTAGTGTTGAGATGTACGAGGCAGTCTACGATAGCAACGTGGAGCTTCATGGACGAGTAGGAGATCTCGAGGAAACTATCCAGCAACGAGACAATATGATCGAGGAAATGTCAAGTGACCTGGGAGATGCACAGTGGAACCTGATACATATGGAGGTTGATAGAGATGCTGCTCGATTTGAACTGGCAAAGCTGAAGCAAGACATCCAGGAGGAGTCGAGGAAGCATGCCAGAGCTGAAGAGTCAAGCTTGAGAGCTAATCAACGAGCCAATCGAGCTGAAGGTGAAGCTGAAGCCAAGAGGGCCAAGCTGAGGGAAACAGAGTATGCTTTTCATACAGCGATAGAAAGAGCTCAGGACCGTATTTTCTACTACCCAGCTCAGTTCCAAGGTTTACCGTGGTATGTGGTGGACCGAAGAACGGCATTTGGGGTAATGGAAGAGGAACATAGAGAGGCTGTGCAATGTATTAAAATGCCTAGGCAGTAGCAGCAGTAGCAGTAATAATAGTAGTAGAGCTTTTGTTTATGTGTTGCTTTTGTAGTAAATAAAGTAAATTCCATAATTGAGATAAGAATGGGATAAGTTAATAATGTAATCCTGCAACTTTTTCAGTTCAGGAAGGATGATGTAAATGGCAGAAATGCTATCTGATTGATATTTTAAACGACTAATGAATAAAAGAGGTTTATTGATATGCTATGTGTGAACTAAGTTAATTGAACGTTTAAGTATGAAATTGAATACTTAAGATTTGAATAAAGGATCTAATAATAATATTTTCTTATTAGAAAATGCCTCCTAGAAGAAGAGTAACACGTCAAAACCCCAAGGGTTCGACGAACAACAACAATAATGATGCAACAAACCCTAATGCAGTTCAGTAATTAGTGAACCTGCTGGCAGGAGAAATGGCGAATCTATCTCAAGTGCAGGCCACGACATTTAAAGAGTTTAAGGCAGTAGGACCGCCGGAATTTAAGGGATCGACAAACCCTATAGATGCTCAGACGTGGATTATGGAAATAGAAAAGGTATTTGACGTGGCTAAGGTCTGTGAAGACCAGAAAATGGCATTTGTGACTTTTATGTTGAAATCAGATGCTAGCTTCTGGTGGCAGGCGAATAAGACTAGAGAGGGAGAAGGAGTCATAACGTGGGAATGTTTCAAAGAGATGTTCTACGAGATGTACTTCCCAGTGAGTTCGCAGGACCAGATGGAGGTCCAATTCCTAGAGCTGAAGCAGGGAACGATGACAGTGTCGGAATACGTGGCAAAGTTTAACGAACTGGCCAGGTTCGCTACTTACCAGGTCTGCACGGATGCTAGGAAGGCGAGGAGGTTTGAGCAGGGATTGAAACCCTGGCTCTACAACAAGGTCTCTATGTTCCAGGTAAACACGTTTGCAGCCGTGCTGGAAAAAGCTATTCTAGCTGAAGGGGGGAGCGAAGCGGTGACTAAATTCAACAAAGATAAGAAGAAGAAGAATGAAACGGAAACTAAGGCTAGTGGTAGCGGGGCTATTCATCAGAAGAGGAAGTGGAATGACAATAACTCTGCTGGGAGTCATCAGGGAGGCCAGCAGAAGAGGAAGCTCGAAGCGTGTGCTACATGCAGGAGGACTCACATTGGAGTGTGTATAAAAGGGAAACGCGTGCTACAACTGTGGTCAGGAAGACCACATCGAGCCAAATTGCCCAAACCTCAAGAAAGGAGCTTGTTATACATGTGGATCCAAGGATCACATGGCTCTTAACTGCCCTAAGAAGCCAGCAACAGGGTCAATAGGGAATGGAGGAAAGGGCAGCGGCAGCACTCTGACTGTTGCTGGACCATCGCCACTACAGGTCCTTCGACCCACTGCCCGCACATTCAATATGACGATACAAGACACGGTGCAATCAAAAGACGTGGTGGCATGTATTATTCCGATCAATAGTATAAATGCATATGTATTATTTGATTCGGGTGCTACTTGTTCATTCATATCTGATGATTTTGCTAAGACCTTAGACTTACCTATAGAGGAGTTAGCTTATCCCTTGAATATAGAAATTGTGAATAGGGAAGTTATTTCTGTTAGGTCTGTTTATAAGAACTGTAGATTGGATATTAAAGGGTCAGGAGCTGAGGGTAGATTTTATTTCGATTAAACTTGGGGAATTCGGCATCATACTAGGTATGGACTGGTTGTTCAACCATGGTGCAGTAATCGACTGTCAGAAGAAGTTAGTAAACCTTACGACTCCGTCGAAGTTGGTGTTCTATGGTAGCAAATCGCCTAGGTAAGTGAGTTGTCTGACGGTTATGCAAGCCAAGAAACTTCTGACGTAAGGCTGCGTAGGATATCTAGCCTACATAGTAGATACGCGTAAGGAAAGCCCGAAGGTGGAGGAAATATCGATAGTTAAGGAGTTTGTGGACGTTTTTCCGAGCAATTTGCTAGGACTTCTGGCGGATAGGGAGATAGAGTTCGTGATCGATTTAGCGCCGTGAACTGCTCCAATTTTGAAGGCTCCGTATCGAATGGCTCCAGTCGAGATGAAGGAACTGATGGTTCAATTACAAGAATTACTAGACAAGAAGTATATTCAACCGAGTGTTTCACCGTGGGGAGCGCCAGTGTTATTCGTGAAGAAGAAGGATGGGTCGATGCATCTTTGCATTGACTATAGAGAATTGAATAAAGTTACGATTAAGAATAGGTATCCTTTACCTAGGATCGATGACTTGTTTGATCAACTGAAGGGCGCTAAGTACTTCTCGAAAATTGATTTGAGAAGTGGATATCATCAATTGAAGGTGAGGAAGGAAGATATACCGAAAACTGCTTTTAGGACTCGGTATGGTCATTACGAGTTCTTGGTGATGTCATTTGGTCTCACCAATGCCCCAGCTGCATTTATGAACCTAATGAACAGGGTGTTTAAGACATTCCTGGATAAGTTTGTGGTAGTGTTCATAGATAATATACTGGTTTATTCCAAGACCAAGGAGGAACATGCTGAACACTTAAGGCTAACTTTAGAATCGCTGAGACGAGAGAAGCTTTATGCAAAATTCTTGAAGTGCGAATTCTGGTTGGAACGTGTGCAATTTCTTGGCCACGTGATCGACAAGGATGGGATTTCGGTAGATCCGTTGAAGGTTGAAGCGGTAATGAATTGGGATCAGCCGAAGACGCGCGCCGTCTGAAGTAAGGAGTTTCTTGGGATTGGCAGGTTATTACCGGAGATTTATCTAAGATTTTTCCAAGATCGCAACTCCGTTAACGAATTTGACTCGTAAAACGGTTAAGTTTGTTCGGACAGAAAAGTGTGAGGAAAGTTTCCAGGAGTTGAAGAAGAGGTTAAGTACTGCGCCTGTGTTGTCTTTACCAGATAGTACGGGGAATTTCGTGGTATATAGTGATGCCTCACATAAGGGTTTAAGCTGCGTGTTGATGCAAAGTGGCAAGGTCATTGCCTATGCGTCACGTCAGTTGAAGGATTACGAGAAGGGGTATCCGACCCATGACTTGGAATTAGCGGCAGTAGTGTTTGCTCTAAAGATTTGGAGACACACTTATATGGAGAGAAGTGTGAAATATACACAGATCGCAAAAGTCTGAAGTATATCTTTACCCAGAAGGATTTGAACATGCGCCAAAGGAGATGGTTGGAACTGATCAAGGACTACGACTGCGAAATACTTTACCATCCGGGTAAAGCTAACGTTGTTGCCGATGCTTTGAGTAGAAAATGTCGGGAAAAGCTGAATATGTTAACGGATCAGGATCAGTTAATAGAGCAGATGGCTAGATTAAAGCTGGAAGTAAAGTTTTCGAAGGAATTGGATGAGAAGTTGTTTCAAGTAACCACTGGTTCTACTATTGTGGACAAGGTGAAAGAAGCTCAACTTCACGATGAAGAATGCGAGAAGATTCGGAAGAGAATAGTTGATGGCGAAGAGTTCAAATTCAAGATCGACAGTGAGGGATTGCTATGATTTGAAGGTAGAATTTGGGTACCGCCAGTACCAGAAGTGAAGGAGGAGATCTTGAGCGAAGCTCACAGCTCAAGATATTCAATTCACCCTGGGAGTACGAAGATGTACCAGGATCTCAGGCATCATTTCTGGTGGCCGAATATGAAGAGGGATGTTCCTGAATGCGTTGCGAAATGTCTAACTTGTCAGAAAGTCAAGGCAGAACACCAGAGACCTAGCGGATTGCTACAACCATTAGAAATTCTAAAGTGAAAGTGGGAGCATATCACGATGGACTTCGTGGTTGGTCTTCCAGCGACTCAGAAGGGTTTCGATGCGATATGGGTTATTTTGGATAGACTGACGAAGTCAGCCCACTTTCTACCAATAAGGATTAAGTACAACTTGGAATAATTGGCTAAACTGTACGTTAAAGAGATTATTTCTCGACATGGTGTTCCAGTGTCAATTGTGTCAGACATAGATCCACGTTTTACGTCAAATTTCTGGAAACGTTTGCAAGAATGTTTGGGAACGCAATTGCGAATGAGTACAGCGTACCATCCTCAAACCGATGGCCAGAGCGAGAGAACAATTCAGACGCTTGAGGTATGCTGAGAGCTTGTGTGATGGACTTCAAAGGAAGCTGGGATGATCATCTACCGTTGGTGGAATTTACCTACAACAATAGTCATCATGCGAGTATTGGCATGCCGCCTTACGAAGCATTATACAGCAGAAAGTGCAGAACTCCTTTGTGCTGGGATGAAGTCGGTTAACGTCAGCTGTTGGGACCGGAATTGGCGCAACAAACTGCTGAAATTGTGAAGTTGATCAGAAAAAGATTGGTTGCTGCTCAGGACAGAAAGAAGAAATATGTCGATCAACATCGACAGAACCGAGAATTCTTACCAGGAAGCTTCGTTTTCCTGAAGGTATCTCCCTGGAAGGGGAAAATTAGATTTGGCAAGAAAGGGAAGCTGAGTCCCCGATTTATTGGACCTTTTGAGGTATTACGAAAGGTTAGCGAGGTAGCTTACGAAGTGGCATTACCTCCGGAACTTGAGAATATACATAACGTATTTCATATTTCCGTATTATAGCATTACAAACACGACTATAAACATGTAATAGAATATGAAACTTTGCTATTTGATAAAGACTTAACGTATGAAGAAGTGCATGTTCAAATAGTTGATAGAAAAGAACAAGTACTTAGGAATAAAGTGATACTTCTATTAAGGTAATTTGGAGGAACCACAGTGTTGAAGAAGCCACGTGGGAACTCGAAGATGTTATGATGAAGTCCTATCCGCATTTATTTGCTTAGTTGTGTGTGACCCATTATATACTGATTCTGGGGACAGAATCCTTTTAAGGAGGGAAGAATGTAATAGGACGAGATTTTTTTTTTATGTGTGATTCTGGGGACAGAATCCTTTTAAGGAGGGAAGACTGTAACGATTGAGAATTTTATATGTTAATTGTAAATATTTATTGAATTAAATAAATATTTTATGGAATTTATTTGTTGAGTTAATAAATAAATTGTGTAGTTGTTGTGGATAATTTAATTAAGTGCTACATGTTTAATTAAATTGATATGTTAGCAATGGTGTAGCATAATTTTAATTTAATTAAGAATAATTCAAATTAGATTTAATATTATGTGCTAAGTGTTAATAATTTGTTACATGAATTATGTTTAATAAAGGAATTACAATTGTGTGACAATTTGGTATTAGGTGAATGTTAGTGTTGTAATTTAATTAAATAAGTGTAATATTTAATCTATGGATTTAAAGAGTTATTAAAAGAATGGAAAAGGGATTTTAAAGTGTTTTACCAAACAAGGCCCTTGTACTTGTTTAATCTTATTTCTTCCAAACAATGCCTTAAGCTCAAGAAGTTAGTTTTTAAAAATAATGTGGTTTTGCCAAACATGGCCTTAGACTTTTCAAATTTTGTAACCTATGTTATTAATAAGAATTAATATGGTTATAAGTATTATATTTATTATTTATAAGTTACATATATATTATATATGTATATTGTATATTGTATAATATATGTTAAGTTTAAAGTTACGTTAGTTTTACAAAACAAAGAAAGAAAAGAAGAAGAGGGTTAGAGAGAATTGTCAGAGAAGAAGAAGAGAGAAGAGGAAGAAAAGTTTGAGAAGGCAAGAGAGGGTCATCATCTTCATCATCTCTCTCTTAACCCAAAACTAGTAAGGTTATAATATTAACCCTAGAACTA
This sequence comes from Panax stipuleanatus, assembly GCA_020205555.1. NCBI lineage: Eukaryota > Viridiplantae > Streptophyta > Magnoliopsida > Apiales > Araliaceae > Panax > Panax stipuleanatus. The sequence goes on along the minus strand of CM035119.1, from coordinate 107,656,947 downwards.
ATTCATATGTGTTGTGTTTTCTTCTTTGTCAAATTAGGTTTTTACAATCATGAAATTATATGTATATATGGTGTTCATATGTAATTGTATGCCATGAAAGGGTTTTCAAAATACAATTGTTGTAAAAACAAGTTTTCAAAGCATATTCTTCTATGTTTTCATGGTTTTAGAATTCTATGTGGAAGTCTCTTTGTGAAAGTTGTTATTTTGATATGTGAATGGGATATGTATATATATATATATATATATATATATGTTTGTATGAGAGTTTCATAGTTGTTTAAGAGTTTCAATTCACAAGTATATGATGAACACTATGAAATTCATGTTCATAGTGTTAAATTATGAATTTATGTTGAAAATTTCTTTAAATCCTTGACGTGAGCATGAATTATGTGTAATATATGATATAACATGATTATATAGGAGTTATATGGTTGTTCTAGCAATTCAATCCATGAATTTTTGATAAACAATAGGAAGTGTGTTCATAGTGATTTTCGGTGAAGTTATTTCTGAAAAACGGCTTTTGACACTATCAAATTGATGTTTGATTTTGAGTTATTGTTAAAATTGATCATTTATTATGTTAGTATGCGAAGAATATGAGTTATCACAATTGGAATCACTTGAATTGATTAAAAAACGAGTTCGTAGTAGCAATTTCCGTCAAGAACGCTTAAAATTGTGTTTTTCTTTGAAAATCATGAAATCTTGTTTGTGATTATGTGGTTATATGAATTTTTATGTTATGAGCATGTTAATAAGCTTAAAATATTGTTTTTATCAAGTTTCATGTTTATCATGTTGGGAAAAATCGAATTCGGTGTGAAGGAATGAGCCAAATTGGCTTATTTCTCCACCAGTTCGCGAACCATGTAGTGCAGTAGGGGGAGTACCCACCCCAGCGGGGGTTTTTCCCTGTGGGGACCCGCCCCAACGGGTCATGCTGCTGCCCGAAAATTCTGGATTTTGGTTTTTGAGTTTTTATGCCCCGTTTGTTAAGCTAATTTGTTTCTAAGACTTGGAAAGTGAAATGTGTAATAAGATAACATGTTTTTGATGTGTTTAAGTTAGATTGAAGTATATTATGAATATGTTACATGTGTGTGTATGTGTGTTGCTTTCACGAGACACACAACACGATTCATTGAGGTATAGGCTTATGAATGCATGCCGTGAGTATAGACTCACGTACTTGACTAATTAGCAACCAATGTGATAAAATATGTTGTGAGTTGGACTTGAATATGAAGTTCCATGGTTTAAATGTTGTAATTGGATACTAATAGATGGTTTGAATGTAATATAAATGTGTAGGGTGTTTGTGAAGTGGTTGTAATTGTTAAAGTGTAGCTTGCGCTTAAGGCAAGTTCTCTTACCCTTATTCTCTCATGTTAAGCAAGTTTCTAAACTTGTTATTTATATTGTGCAAGTTCTTTAAGCTACTCTTGAATGCTATACAAGCCTATTCATTGTATCTTTTCATTGTGCAATTTTCCTAACCCTTGCTCAATAAATCATAAAAGTTCATTTACGTTCCTTAACTTGTTATATGTGGTACAAGTTATACCATACTCCAATATTCATAAAGCGTAAGTATTAAAGTGTTATTTTAGAAATATGATCTTGACTTAGTTATTCAAGTAAGATCTACTTAGTCTATCGAATGCTTTGAGTTGTTTCTAAAAGCATGCCTATCTATTATGAAGTTTATTGTCATATTTTGCAATTGGTTCACGATTCTTATATTATTGAACTATAAAGTACTGTAAGTCGATTCAACTACTCCTAGTTGATGATAGTTGAACTCTAAAGTTCCCTTATCTATCCAAACCAAACTTTCTTTGGTGCGGACTTGTATCCAGTTTCTGGGAATGAACAACCCTATTAATTAGGGGATATTTTATGCGAAAGCGTTACGATGGTTGTGCACAATTCATGGTACAAAGGGTTGATCCCCCTGAGTACGAGTTAATGGTCCATAGTCTTATTGACTGTTAAAGGTTTAAATAGAAATATTTATAACCTAGGACAATGGTTTAAGGTCTTATGACCCTCAGAAGTTTCTATAATTCAATTCTTTATATGGATGAAGTAAAGTTATTTAAACTCTTTTGAAATGATTCACTTATGTCATATCACTGTTGTATTATCAAGTGAGCTTTTGTTTGCTCACTCTTGCATATTTTACCACCACTTGCAGTTGAGACCAAGAATATTGACATACCATCAACAAGTAAAGGAAAAGGAAAGATGAATAAATGAAGGATTGTTATGACAAGTTGATTTTGTAACAAGACTTAGTTGGTTATGTTTTATGTTTCCGCATTGACGTTATTTGATTGATGTTAAGGTTTAGATAACCCTGGGATTTTATTGGACAAGTTGTCATTCTTTCTAAAGGAAGATTTCTATTAAGGTTTTATGAAGGTTGTAATTAGTTGGCAATTCTTTCTTATATGTTTTAATTAGAAAGTGAACACCAAATCATGTGGAAATGAAGTACCCGGATTTGGGGGTGTCACATGGGGCACTATCAAAATAAGCTCAGCTGCGTTGAGACTTAAGGATGGATCTTCTCTTGCATCCCTTTGTGGCTCCCCACTTGTCTCCTCCCTTTCCACATCCTCATCGTTTGGCACGTCCGATTCCAAATTTAGCGCGGGCAATCCATCAGTCTCGGGAACCATGTCGCTTGACACTTCACCTTGAGGGTGATTGATGATGACGTTGAAAAGTTGAACCACCTGGTTCTCAAGATTTCGAATCAACATCTCCTGACTATTCGTCTGCTCCTCAATCAAAACCATGAACTTGGAAAGAAGTCCCTCCAAGTTTGACACCCTTTTTTCTTCATGATTAGGAGCTTGATCTTGTAAATCAGAAGTGTATGATTGGCTTGGAGCAAAGGTTTGGACTTGATTATTATGGCTCCTTGAAAAATCTAGATGATTCCCGCACCTATAATGATACTCATCGGGATAGTCACCGCAATTACAACCATACTGTACCGGCTCAAAACTGATGGCGCATTGACGACTCGGATGGTATCCAGCACAATAATCACATATCACCACTTCACTTTGAATAGGTTGTGCTGCTAGAGCGTCAATCTTCCTCGAAAGTGTATCAAATTGTGCTGAAAATTCATCGAGTCCATAATTCCCTACCTCCATTGGCTGAGTCATTCTCGAATAAGGCCATTGGTAATCAAATTCAGTCATGGTACCTAAAAAGGAATTAATATAGAAAGAGAAATAAAATAAAGTCTAAATTAAAATTAACTTTATCAAAATCAATAATGACAAAATATTAAACTAATTTCCCCGGCAACGACGCCAAAAACTTGTTGCCTATTTTATTAACAACAATTAAACACGCAAGTATACGTGTTCATTTGTAACATTTAGCAAGCAAGGATATCGTTCCCACGAGGAAATAGATTAATATTACCAAATATCAATTTCAATTCAATTAATATTAAATTAAACTACGAATAATGATTGTGATTTTGAGAATTCTAATTAACAACTAAAATATAGCGTCACAAGAATGAATGCAGATGGAATAGGTTAAGATCACAACTTCCCTTAGTATTTCATTTTAAACCAATACAATTCTCATTTAATTATTTAACCACTATGAATCGCTAACCAAAAATTCTTTATAATATTCAAGTACTTCTTCCGAAGACACGTAAACGAATCCTTATACATCTAGCAGTTACGCAACAGATTTACAAGGAACACCCTAACTAATTAATCCACTATATTCCTATGCGAATTAAGATAATTGGGATTTTTAAGCACAGATTCTGTCTATGGTTGCAAAAGACATATAGATATATTCATATCCTATATGCTAAACATATTAACCTTATTTAGATTATATGAACAGATGTTATCATATCTAGATCTAACTCATACTCCATTTTCCAATTTCATATAAATTATCTCGGTAATTGTTGATCAGACAATTAATCAATGAACACAAGATATGATAAACGACTCAAGAGTAATTAACTTAAATTAAATAAGAAGCATCAATTTTAAATTGCATACTAAGTTCCGTTGCGATCTTAATAAAAAGTTAGTTCATAATGACAAAGGAAAACATCATCCAAATTAATATTCCAAACATCCCAAAGATTACAAAATTAAAGATAAATGAAAGGGATAGAAGAAACTATTATGCTGCTCCAAATCTCTAACTTGAACTTCAACCTTTTGTAGATCTCCTTCGTGTTCTCCTTCGATCTCTCTCTGCAAATCCTTGTCGTCCGAAATTCTACAATACGTCTTTTCTGAAGTCTTCCTCCTTTTGTATTGGACCAAACCCTCCTGCCGGTTCCTCAAAATTAACTTAGCAGCAAAATAACTCACATTGGGCGTGGCCTAGCGCACTAGGCGGTAGGTTTAGTGCAATCCAAGCGCACTAGGCGCTAGACAAGGACCATGTAATTACAAAAATGCCACTCAGCTCCAATTTTAATGATTTTTAATTCTTTTCTTCTCCCAAATGACATATTTGCCCTTCCATCTCCACCTACAAGAAATAAACTAAAAAACAAATAAATAGATCCTAAAAACACTTAAAGATAACAATAAGTAAGCTTAAACAATGTCTAATTTATAGGTATGACACATACTCATCACCGTGGTATCCAACGAAAACAACAAGCTAATACCTACCAGAACAGTGACGGATAGGAGAGTCTGCATGGACTACCGCAGACTGAATAAGGCTACAAGGAAAGATCATTTTCCCCTCCCGTTCATTGATCAGATGCTGGACAGGCTGGCCGGTCGTGAATACTACTGCCTTCTGGATGGGTACTCAGGATACAATCAAATAGTGATAGCCCCGGAAGACCAAGAAAAGGCTACCTTTACTTGCCCGTATGGTACATTCGCGTTCAGAAAGATGTCTTTTGGGTTGTGCAATGCCCCGGCTACCTTACAGAGGTGTATGATGGCTATCTTCTCCGATATGGTTGAGCACAATGTTGAAGTCTTTATGGACTATTTCTCAGTTTTTGGAGACTCCTTTGACCTGTGTTTGGAGAATTTGATAATGGTGTTAAAACGGTGTGTTGAGACGAATCTTATGCTGAATTGGGAGAAGTGCCATTTTATGGTAAAAGAAGGTATCATTTTGGGACATAAGGTTTCAAAGAAAGGATTAGAGGTTGACAGGGCTAAATTGGAAATTATTGAGAACTTGCCTTCGCCTATTGCTGTAAAAGGTGTTCTTAGCTTCTTGGGACATGCAGGCTTCTATCGTCGGTTTATAAAGGACTTCTCAAAGATTACAAAGCCACTTTGCAGTTTGTTAGAAAAATATATCCTATTTAAATTTGATGAGGAATGCCTGACTGCGTTCGAGCACTTGAAGAAGAAGTTAACTACGGCACTAGTGATCACAGCTCCAGATTGGGACCTACCTTTTGAGCTGATATGTGATGTAAGAGATTTTACTGTGGAAGCTGTATTGGGCCAGCGTAGGGACAAGATCTTCCATGTCATATATTATGCTAGCAAGACCCTCATTGATGCCCAATTGAACTACATTACTACAGGAAAAGAGCTTTTGGCGTTGTTATACTCATTTGACAAATTTCAGGCTTATTTGATTGGCACTCGAGTGATTGTGTACACCGACCATGCAGCGATTCAATTTTTGATAGAAAAAAAAGGTACTAAGCCCCGTCTGATCAGGTGGATACTTCTTTTGCAAGAATTTGACTTAGAGGTCAAGGACAGAAAAGGGACTGAGAACCAAGTGGCTGACCACTTGTCCCGATTGGAGAATTCGGGAAGGGATGAAAATGACATAGTTATGATCAATGAGTCCTTCTTAGATGAGCAATTGTGTGTGGTAAAAGGCGAAGTGCCATGTTTCGTAGATTTTGCAAACTTCCTAGTAAGTAATATCGTTCCTTCTGACTTGACTCGACATCAAAAGAAGAAGTTTCTACACGATGTGTAATGGTTTATTTGGGATGAACCGTACTTGTTTAGGTAGTGTGCGGATAAAATGATTAGAAGGTGCATTCCAAATAGCGAGACGGAGAGTGTGCTGTAGGATTGCCACGCATCAGTATATGGAGGTCATTGTGGAGGTGAAAGGACAGCGGCCAAGGTTTTGCAATCAGGTTTTTATTGGCCAACTATCTTCAAGGATGCTTACAACTTTGTTCAAAGATGTGATAGATGTCAGAGAGTAGGAAATATATCGAAGAGAAATGAAATGCCCTTAAATACAATCCTCGAGGTGTAGATCTTCGATGTCTGGGGATAGACTTTATGGGGCCTTTCGTTTCATCATGTGGGAACTTGTACATCCTTCTAGCAGTCCACTACGTGTCTAAATGGGTGGAAGTGGCGGCTCTATCGATGAATGACGCTAAGGTGGTTCTGAGGTTTCTCCAGAAGAGCATTTTCACGAGTTTCGGGACTCCCAGGGCGATCATTAGCGATGAAGGTACCCATTTTTGCAATCGCCAGTTTACATCTTTATTGGCTAAATATGGGGTGAATAATCGAATAGCTATAGCTTATCACCCCCAAACCAATGGCCAAGCAGAAGTGTCAAATCGTGAGCTGAAGATAATATTGGAAAAGATTGTGAACCCCGCGAGGAAAGATTGGTCGTTGAAACTAGATGATGCGGTATGAGCTTACAGGACTGCCTACAAAACACCGCTGGGTATGTCACTATTTCAGCTTGTGCATGGAAAGGCTTGTCACCTTCCCATGGAGCTTGAGCATAAAGCCTATTGGGCAATCCATAAGCTGAATTTTGATTTAAAGGCTGCAGGGGAGAAACGCCTTCTCCAACTTAATGAGTTGGACGAATTTCGATTGCAGGCCTATGAAAATTCCAAACTGTACAAGGAAAAAGTGAAAAGGTGGCATGATCGCAAGATTATGGAAAGGACCTTCGAGCCAGGGAAAGCAGTGCTATTATTCAATTCCAGACTTAGACTCTTCCCAGGAAAGCTCAAGTCAAGATGGTCAGGGCCTTTCACTGTAAGAATGTATATCCACACTATGCAATAGAAATTTTCGATAAGGACCAAGATAACCCATTCAAGGTCAATGGACAGCGGCTGAAGCATTACTACAGTGGTGAGATTGATAGACAGGAAGTCGCCTCAATCCTTTCTACAACATGATCAATTCAGACAGAGTCTAGCTTATGGAATGTAAACAAGCGCTCGATGGGAGGCGCCCCATTGTCTCTATCCCTTCCTCAAGTTTAATTCTTGCATCGCATTTCTATATACTTCTCTCTCATGTTTAATTTTGGTTACTAATCTCTAAACTTCCCTTCCCCCGTTTAATTCTAATCAGTTTGAAAAGGTTACCTATTTTTGAACTTTAGGCATGTTGCATAATTTTTGAGAGTTAGACACTCATTGTATATATTTATCGGATTTAATCGATTCATTGCCTACATTTTTGCACTTAGGCATAGTTGCACAGATTTTTAGAGCTAGAAGCTCATTAAACATATTTTGGACATGATTTCATAGTGCGTATAGGCATATGAAATTTTTTTGGGAACTCACATAGAAAAGATTCATACATAGCGTTGTTAAGGAAATGACAGTATATATCGTACACATGCATTTTGGATAATGGACTCTAGCTACGTGTAATTTTGTTGATTTATGTGCAGGTACGCTAAAGTGTGAAAATTGCTTCTTAATCATTGTCCATGTTGCTGCCACAAGGAAACAGAAAATTCTGGCAAGTTAAGTGCCCGCGCGGCCCGCGCCATGTATTGAACAAAGGCACGCGCGCCCGCACCCTTGCCAATCAAGAGAATTCAAAAATTTCCAGTCGCGCGGCCGCGCAGCCAACAAGCCTTAAGTTGGCGCTCCCGCGCCCGTACCCTTTAGCAGTTTTAAAATTCTATTTGGCCGAGCAAGCCCTGATATCTTCATACCGTATAACACACCTCCGAACCCACGAGGCCTCAAAGTCTATTCCCACATCCGTCCCTTCTCTCTCAAAATCTATCTCTCTCTCACGCCTCCCTTCTTCACAATCTAGCCATAATCTCCTTCCCTCAAATAATCCTCTCCATCTCCTGCCCATACTCTTCCACCCATCATCATCCAAGTTAGGGTTTGTATTTTTGGGATATTAGAGAAGCAGTTTGGGGGAAGTTTTGATCAATTGCAGATTTGTTCTTCACTTTGGGCAATTAGGGTTTGTGTTCAGTGCATAAAATTCAGAGGTTCTGCATTCATGTTTGGGGGTTATTGTTCAAGCATCATCCTCAAGGGTCTGCCTAGCCAATTTCTACAAATTCTCCATGGGACCAAAAAGATCACGATCAACCACTTCCACTTCTGTAGTCGGTTTGCCTATTTACAGTGGGTCGGACGACGACATCCCCTTCGATATGACCAAGTTTATTAGTATCGAGGCGCAAATTGTATACTATCGAATAGCGGCTAAATCGGTTGTTAAGGATCGGGGATTGAAGCCGGCCAAAGAGGATGGGGATATGATGGTAATGATTCGAGAGATGGAATGGCAGGGTGTTTGTGCCACGCCGTCGTCAGTACAGTTGGCATTGGTCCGTGAATTTTACGCCAATAGAAGCATCACGCAGAGCGGCAGGTCCTTTGTTCGGGGCCAAACCATTGATTATCGCCCGGCTGCAATTTGTGAAATTTTAAGTTTGCCATCAGTGCCAGCCGGGAAGGTGAATTGGGTCGAGGAAGAGAGGCTGAATACTGACTTAGACCAGTTGATTAGGGACTTGTGTGCGCCAGGAACAGTGTGGAAGCGTAAGAAAGATAATGTTAATGGGTACACCATGTTCCCTGCCTCTGGTCTCAACAGATACGCCAAGGCATTGAACTTGTTTCTCTATGCAAATTTGATGCCCTCAACTCACCAGCACGAGATCACAGTTGAGCGTGCTATCATTCTATGGGGGATCATCACAGGCAAATACATTGACGTCGGCTATTTGATCAACCAGAACATGTTGAGGTTTATGAGGGCAGTACCACATGCGCCATTTGGTATGCATCCATTATAGCCCATCTTTGTGCTGAGGCGGGGCTCGAATGGCCCGATGAGCAGATTCAGTTGCCCAATGGGGACATCACTCACAGCACGATCAAGAACTTTGACGATTGGGATGGCGGCAAGGCACACCCGACAGGAAAAGGGTTCATTGTGACAGCTCCTCCGCTAGTCCCACCATCGTAGCGGCAGCCAGCAGAGGGCGCAGCTCCTCCTCCAGCCGATGACTTATAGCAGGGTCACCAATATCAACGTTTGAAGAAGAGAATCGACGCTCTATATGATAACTTTGTGGTATTTGCTGATGGGCTTACTCGTGTGCTAGCTGAGGCCTTTGCACAGTAGGGCACAATGCTGGAGTGGCCTGTGTTCGCTTCAGAATTGCCTTATCCGCCGCTAGACACACCACCACCCGAGGAGGGTGGCCATGCCAAGCAGTAGGGGAGTTTCTTGACCCTTTTCCTTTAATGGGGACATTGAATATTTCTAGTTTGGGGGTATTGGGTATAGTTAGTAGTTATTGCATTTAGTTAATTACATAGTGCTTGCATGTAGTTTATTTCATGTAGTTTTTATTGCATATAGGTTGTATATAGTAGTTGCGTGGCATTCTAGTTTTTGTTAGTTAGTTAAATGTGGCATAATTATTTTTTCAGTTTTACTTCATTTTGTTGAGTTAGTTTGTGTTTAATTGCATGCATTGCACAATCCCGTTTGTTTAGCCTGTTGAATTCCAGTCTGGCCGATGATGATATTGAGATATGATAGTTGTTTAAACTTTGTTAGTTGCTTAAGCTCAGTTATATTTTTATACATGATGTAAACTACGCCTGTTGCTTTGATGTCACCGGATAACACTGTGTGTCTTTTGTAGCTTATTGGCTAGATTAGTGCATGCTTGTCTTCTAAGAGGAAAAATTTTGTTTTTAACTCATTGAATTGTGTAATAAAAGCAATAATAACCTTAACAACACTAGAATACAAGTTTGAGAACAACTTTAGGTATGCATGCTAATTGGAGAGATGGAGCGTAAGATGCACTCTCCTATTAAAAGAAAAAGAATTAAAAATAAGCTTTACAAAAGATAAAAATTGAATAAACACCTTGGCTAGCGAAGTCTTGTGGCCTTTGATACTCGAGCAAGTACGCCCTAGGGGATTGTCTCTACACCCAGTGCCCTAAGGCCTTTATGGTCTGGGAGTCGTTGGTCGAAAGTTCGTTAAATAGGTATCATTAAAAAGCCTAAGAGGGCCTAGCATTGCACAGTCAGGGTGTAGCTATGACCCCCCCAAATCCACGTTCCTTCTAAACCTCGGATTCGGTGCAGTCACGATACTTCTAACGCGGAACTATTACATCTTTTAATCATTAGTAAAAGATTACAACTTGCTTTATTACAATTTAGAATATAAATTCTTTTCACTATCAGGATCTCGTATAAAGACTCCAAACTTTTACAAGTTACAATCTTGGTCATTTACCATTCCTGTTTTATATTATGTTCGATAATATAAAAATGCAAAATAACTAAAACTTTTTCAATCTTTTTTGAAAAAAAACCTTTTTATTGATTTCATAACTTTGAATCAATTAAAATTTTTGGATCAACAATATAATATGATTCATTCCATTTGAGTTATCATATAAACGTTTGCAACTCAACTCAATATCCTCTATGTATTAACTAATACATCTTTACCATACAACAAGTATTAAACATCATAAGGATATATCGAGTACACTCCTAGAACCTAAACAAGGTTCAAACGATAATCTAAATAGTATTCTTCGTTGCGATACTATCTATCTTTATCAATCAAGAAGCACAGAATCATTATCGTAAGTCCTTAACCTGCAAAAATGGTTATTTGCAAGAGTGAGCTCGACAGCTCAGCAATTCTAACAGTTTTCATGCATCACATAGCAATCATCATACTCAGTTCATGCAATTATAAACAATTTATATTTACTATGCATGTTACTTTTCACATAACAAGTATATCATCAAAGATCAACTTTCAATCTCATTTACAGTTCATATATAAGTTCACATTATCATAGCACAATATAATTCAACTAACAGTTATTGAATTCATATATAAAATAGGAACTGAAAGACTTGCCTGATTCGTAGTTTAACAACTACGACTTAACTGTGTAAAGATATTTGCGCTTCGTGTAATCTTACACAGTTATATAATCATGGATTCATATCCATTAGTCATACATTCTCAATATAATAATAAGTATTACATTGTATTCTATCTTGGTTCTTAGAACCTTCGTCTTAGTTATCGTATTCTTAGAATAACTATGTACATATAAGTATACTATAACTATACGTACTTACTACCATTCTTCATATACACATGCTCACCTACCACTAATCTATTTACATATAGCTAGTGTAGTCCATCCTTTGAGTTAATCATATATCATTACTAACACATAAGACCATAATAATTAACAAACATACTCTATTAACCCTCGAAATTGGATTCAAGTATTAACATATGATCTGACATAGCATGTATACATGTTAAAGGATACTTTCATGCTCGTTCAACCTTTTCACGTTCAATTTACATGATATAGGTTCTAAGTTAATACCTTAATAACTTAAGTCCATTCAAGGCTATAAAGACATAAAGTCTAACATGCTCGCCTTTAAACACATAAAGTAATCATATAACTCATGTTAGGCCTGCTCATGAATATTCATATTTCATACATGTAGCTATCATAGTTATTTGTTTGAAAACATGCTTCGTTTATGCTAAACTTGGTTTCACGACATGTAGTCATGGTATATATACATGTATGATTCATGAGAGAGTCCAAGCGTGCTATCACATATGTCCATAACATCAAAATCCCAAATCTTAAGGTAACATGTTAATGTGCACGATCAAAGCATATATTTTCATTAGTAAGCTCACTAATATGGACTAACATGTTCATGCCATCTACATATATATGTTAACATGTCCGATATGCATTTATAAGTCATCTAAATATGCTCGCAAAGTCAGATTGTAGTCATGGTTCATATATGTTAAAGTTCGTTTAGGAAACTTTAAGTTTACTTCAACGCTCTATGTCGTTTCATTAATCTTGCATGCAATCATAGCAACACGGGTGCATGTCATGGTAATATACTCATATAGGCATGTTAAACCTTTTAGCATACTTGTTTAAGCTACTTTAAACAATTATTACTTAACAGAATCAAGCAGGTTGCAGAAAAATAAATTTCTGTTTCAGGCTCGGCGCAGCTGCGCCGCTGGCCAGTACAAAACTGGCGCAGCTGCGCAGCTGGCCAGCCAGAGATAGAAACAGTTCTGTTTCGGATGAACTTAAGGCCAACTCAGAAATTGTTCAGCAATTCAATTCTTAGCATACAATATTGCAACCCGAACATGTTTACTAACTCATTAAACACTTGATAAACATATTCCAATCACTTAATCAATCAATTCATGATCAATTCAAGAATTACAAAAACTGAAGAATATGAATATATTTGATTATACCTCTACAATTGAAGGATTTGCACTTGCTGCTATCTTAACTCCTTTTTAACTCAAGAATGCTTATCACAGATATATATATATATATATATATATATATATATATATGCTCTCAATTCTAACTTAATGAAATCTCAGCAATGTAAGGAAGAAGGAGAGAGTTCATTATATAGGCAAATTGAAAAAACAGACAATGCAATTATCCCCAATTTTAAACCAACGGATTGCACAATAATATGGAGGTTAATAAGTAGTTGGTGAGGAGTTGGTGGATTCATCATGAATCCCACTCCCTTATACTCACTACCTAGTTTATTGCTGAGTTGGAGAAGGAAAGGTAGAGTAGTAACCTATTGGGAGTTCACGTGAGGAAGGAATGAGACACTCCTTGTTGGACAATGCTACTAATCACAGCAAATGGGCAACATGTCTTACACACAACACTTATATTATAATATATACCTATTTCACTTCATATACGTTAGGTTATATATATGAATTAGAGGGTACACAATGTCATCCCAATAAATAATTAATACTACCATGTAGTAAATTTAATTGCACCTATATAATCTATGTACATTTCGTTAACACTGAGTATAATACAATTGGGTACTATTATTACTCATTATCAAAACAGTTATTATTTTAATTTCAATAACTTATTAGAGTACTCATCAATTAACAATTGCTTACTCCTTAAAATATCCACATGGTACTTAATAAGGTTCACCCACACATGTAGTCACATTACCTCATGTACACATATACTTTCTAATCTTACTATATAGTCCATATATGTCATGTGAAGCCATATCAATACGTCTTATCGCACTATATAATATATGGGGGCAAGTACTATATATACTATAGGTTTAATTATCGCATGGTTGCACATAGAAATTAATAAATTACTTATGTTATCAATTAATTAATAATAATATTAATTAATCCCTTCCTCGTAAATCAATTATTAATCTCTATAACAATTGATTAATTTAAATTTTATAATATTTATAATTCATTTATTCATTAATCAACATATCATCAAATAATTACTTGATAACAGTATATTGTTCATAACAATAATTAATATAATAAGACAATATATCTCATTCCTCATCAATACAATTTCGATTATATTTATAATCAATTTACTTATTATTATACTATCACTAGCCATAATAATAATTTAACATACTATTATAATAACAACTAACAATTAATATAGATTAATTGTTTAATTAATAATTACTCCATCATTGAATTAGTTAATTCATCAACGAATCTATTATCTTGCCACACAAGGCATTTCACACAAGCTTACATCGAGCTTATTATCATTCTCAACACTTATTTATTTCCACCACATTACTCACTCACCACATGTTCAATTTACTTAAGACTATTAAGCCACAAGGTTCACACACACACACACACACACACACACACACACACACACACACACACACACACACACACACACACACATATATATATATATATATTGCGAATAGAAATATTCAAATATTATTTATAGCACTTATGGTACTATAGCAACTCAAGTTATTAAAATAACTTAGTTTTCTTTTATAAATTAAACTCCCTTGAAAAATACATTAGAAATTATGTATTTTGCCATAACATAAATATTATGTTTTCTCCGACTAATGACATTCATTATTAGAAAATAATCAACTTATTGTCTCATGATATTATTCTTAATATAATATCAAATAAGTATATGTACGACAACTGTACATATATTATATATAGAAAATAGATAATAAGTTTATTTTCTATTTTAATAAATTATTTTCATCAATTTATTTACATATAGCAATACATTTAATATATTTACCATATTAATTAATCATACATATCATCTCAAATATATAAGGTAATATTATTATTCAAAAATAACATTTTCTTCATTTATTAAAATAATTCAATATTAGAAATTATTTTAATATCCTTTATTAGAAATATATACTAATTATTTCCCTTCACTTTCAATAAATTGTCTCCAATACAATTTTTTTAAATCTATACATTTAACCATGTCCCAAATATTAATTATTCATTTAAAGATATAATGATTTCCATCTCCCTTTAATAACGTATATATATTTATTAATGCTATTCGCACATCAAACTTTCTCACATATTAACACTCTAAGTAATATATATAAAAAGTATCAACTATAATCACATATTAAACACACATATTAATTAACTCCTTTACTTAAGTAAATTAAACACTGTACTATATCATCATAGTTAATTAAGGTTCAATACTCACATTATATTATTCCCTAATATAATTCCCACCTTAAATTAACTAATAATTATTCTTATTAGCTAATTCCCTTAACTAACTCATGCTTTACTATCCAAACCTATTCACGGATAGCTTAAATGCTATTAATAACCTATATTATAAACATACTAGTTATTAATACACATACACAAGAATATGGTGATTATACATTAAGGATATTTAATGTCACCAACTTACTATGATAAAATAATTCTATAAATTATTTAATATCTATAGATAATTTTATCCACTCCCTTTATCACAACTGAATCGTCTCTAACAATATATATATTAATAATATATTTATTAATCACAACAATCACATATTACGTGGTTCATATTACCCTATGTAACACAATATTATATCCTACCATATAACACACACACACACACACACACACACACACACACACACACACACACACACATATATATATATATATATATATATATATATATATATATATATTCGAACCCAATACATGCTTTAAGTATTTTATTTCTTAAATTCTCATTTTAATAACTTCTTGAAAATTTGGGTTCTCACATCCTCTCCCCCTTATAAGGATTCCGTCCTCGGAATCAACGAAACTTCCTCTACTCGGTGCTATTCCGATTATTACATATTCTCTTGAATAATTTTATTCATTCTCTTTTTTAGAAGTTTTATTATTATAACTTTCTTAATCGCATTCTTCCACTATCTCCTTTTTGAGGAACATTCTATTTACTACATTCATCATTCAGAAGAATAAGATTCTTTCACGATTTTGTAATAATCGGGAAGTAGTATGAATAACTCAGATTCCAAATTATGCTGAGGGGTCACACAAGACCGTGAACTCTTCCACATTTACAAATGTCTCAACATGAGTCTCCACACTATAAACTAGAGTGTTTATCAATCACAAGGACTGAAAACACCCTCCACACGTACACTAGGTGGCTACCCTATTGTACTACTACGTTGGGCCGCAACGTAGCGTGTTGTAATGACTATATGAGTCATGTTCGTGACCACTGTATCCGAAAATAGGTTCCCGTTATAGGGTTGTTCAACTCAGCTTCTCAACTTCTACATCCGCACCAGAGCAATCTGGTTTGGCACAAATACACAATAATGCTTGAATTCTATAATCACTTTTCAACAGTCGCTTAGCCGAATCAATTCGCTTAAACTCTTATCAACAATTCGGACATCAATCGAAATAATTTAGTCAACTTTTAATAATTTGAAAAAAAACCAAAAATCATTTTATGACATCAAAATGCCGCACCCACTTAATAGTACGTTGAAGATTCCATCATTTTGTGACTTTGCCATACTACATCATACCATAGTAGGCTGACGATCTTACGATCACTTCCTACACTAGGTTCGATTGCATTGATGACTCCAGTGTTTACCATCATACACCATATCAAATGATGCACATAGTCAAAATACATTTTGAAAGATTTTTAAATTATTTTTGTCTTAGCTGAAATAAATAGCGTAGACATACGAATAACGGTGTTGTTTTTAAAATCCATTGGTTCCGTCACTTGACCCAATGTTTTTCTCAAGAAAACAGAAATGTAAACACTAGCACGAAGTCAATAAATATTGATAATCTAGCGTAGCTAGAGAATTTAAGAAAATCCAATTTCTCCATCACTTCAATCTCTTACCACCATCAATGCTCACTATTCCAAAACTCTTATATAATATATCTATTCTTAGTATAGTTCACCAACTTACCATACCATGGAAGTTCAGGAACTTACCACAATCATATGGGTGTAGAACTTATCCTAGTCAGACCAATGTCGTCCATTCGCTGAAGGGTCCCACTATACGATTATGAGTCACGAACTCGTCATAGGTATGAGTTTTAAGAACTCGCACCTAATCTTAGTATTATCTAAATTAATCTTAGAAATCTCTATCTATCAAAATAAACATGAGAAAAGAATCACCTTTCCACTATATGTATAATGATACCGCGACACTAACATTCCAACGATTATCAATGTGACGCACTAAGTGCAAGCACAAAACTTCTGCTGTGACGCCCCCAAATTCTCTACAATACAATCCCTGTAGTAGATTTGGTGCTCACGTAAATATTCCATAAGATAATAATTCCTATCAATCCAAGATTCACAGTATTCCACAACGAACAGTAGTTCTCATCAGAACATTTACTGTGTTGGGATATCCTCACTTGGATGAATAGGTTTATAATCTCACGGATATTTCTTTCATATCAATAATTCCCATCTATCTGACATTCATAGTATTAATGTTAAGGTCGTTCTTGGAATCTGAGGGGTGCGACCGACCTCAGTGCATCAGAGAACCACAATATCTTTTAATACTCCCAATTCAGATGTATAGTTCATATAGATACTGTATTTCTTCCTATGTTCTAGAAAGGTAAAAACTACACAATTGTTAAAGATGATAATACAATATAATATATTCTTAAATTGGCTTACAAATAAATCCCAACTTACTATTACATCAGAGTATAGTTCCCGAGGATATAGACAAATTTACATTGACTGAGGTCTTCCATCCATATTATTGATCTCTAGAACCTTTGACATTTCAGCTAAAGCTGCAAAGGAAAAGAATAATTGCAAGGATGAGCTACAGAAAGCTCAGCAAGTTTTAATCAAGTTGTATATTATACTCACACTGAATCTGAATTGAATGAACATATATAGTTCAGAGATTTTCAAGATATATATTGAAATCCACATATTACAAGTTTCTGTCAGTCATATAGACTTAGCAACCTGAGTTAATTTGTTTAACCACACCACACTCCTAACAGTCACAAAGACTTATAGGAGCTACTGGATATCTCATATTACGAGTTTCTGTCAGTCATATAGACTTAGCAACACGGGTTAATTCGGTTAACCACACCACACTCCTAACAGTCACAAAGACTTATAGGAGCTACTGTTCGGATATCTCATAGGTGATCAGCCTAATCATATCCTAGGAGTATGCATATCATCCTACCAATTTAACAAGGTCAGTAATTTTTTTAACTGCCTGTAATTGAAAACCCAGGGTCAGTGTTATAACTGCCCATAACTGTAAACCAAGGTCAGTACTATGACTGCCAATATAATCCCGGGACAAGTACCAATATATATATGCACCAAACAATATTGGTTTTTCCACAGTTTATGCTTTGATATCAAATCAAACACATTTTACGTACATAACAGCTCATATGGTTTGGTTATGCTTGAAAAATAAGTCATAACCCTCTTCAAATCACAGATATCACGAATAATATTTATAACAAGTTCGTATATCAATATATATGACTTGCATTTAATATAGAATTTAAATGAAGTTAGAAAAACTTGCATAAAAATAGAAAGTTTGCACATAGTGCAGAAAAACTTGCATGAACCGTCGATTACCGCTAAACAATCTAATTTAGTCTCTTTAGAGAAGACCTATCATTAATAAGATTGATCTTTCAATCAGCATAACATATCTTAATTCAACTATCCTTAAAATGACTTATCTAACATTTAGTTACATAATCAAACATTAGATAATTCCTTAACTTAATAGTAATATTATCATTCTTTTGATAATATTTTAATTATCTTAAGACCCTAGTTTAACATCATTAACCATTTAATAATATTTTATTTACTTTTTAATATTATTAACTATTTAATAATATCTTTAATCCTTTACAGATATTATTAATCATTTAACATCTTAATCATTTATAAATATTATTAATCCTTTAATAATATTTTAATTACTTAGTAATATTATTAATTATTTAATAATATCTTAACCATTTATAAATATTATTAATCCTTTAATAATATTTTATTCATTTATAAAAATTATTAATCCTTTAATAATATTTTAATTACTTAGTAATATTATTAATTATTTAATAATATTTTATTCATTTATAAACAATTTAATTTAATTATTTATCTCCTGCTAATTAATTTATTTAACACACATAATATGCCATTTATATATTTTTTTTATTAAAAATAATCAAAATACCCCCATAAAGTCTTATTATAACATATAATGATTATTTAATTATGAAAATCACATTTCCAAGTTTTATAATTCAATATAACTTAATTTTCTCATTTATTCTTAACTCATTAATAGGCATGAAAATTATCAAAACAACTTATTATTTTTTTATATTATGGGGAATATCAATATATGAGATTTGAGTCACAAAATAATTTTCTTGAAATTTTCCAAATTCGTTTGGTATTTTTAAATAGGTTAAAATAGTCCAAAATAGCAACATTTATCATAAATTATCCTTTTGTCCAAAAATTCTGAAATTTATAGGGTAGCTACATATTATTTGACAGAGCCTTATGTAAAAATTTCACTTTTTGCAGAGTTGAACTCACTGAGTTATTACAGTTTACTTTTAAAATTACATTATCTTGTAAAATCCATATCTCCCTTTCTAAACATCGAACAATTACTATCTTTGGATAGAACCTAGTTAACTTGATATAGTATCATACCACAAAAGGCCCGAATTTTCAGACCAACAACACTATCCAAAACAGCCTTCACCAAAAATGGCCATAAAACTCATTTGATTTTTCCAGATTTTTGTCGGCAGTGAGTGTTTTACGAAAAATGACACCACGATTAATTTATTTAACATTTTTTGAGTTCTACCACTTGGGTTCAATAGATAACTCATGTATCTAACTCACCTCTTTGACGGATCACAAAAATAATATATAGATTTTAAATGGTAAAGCCTCAAAGTGGACAGATTTTCAAGGTTTTTGAGCAAGAAAACTGTTTTAGTTTTCTTTTGATTTCAAAGCTTTTCAGAACTTAACATGGTAAGATCTAAACATGAAACATCATAAAACATGTATATCTATGGTTCTAGGATTAAATATCACAAATTCATGATTTGGTTCAACACAATCAAAATAATATATATAAACTTAGTAAGGATTTATACCTTGACTTCTCTTGGATTTTTCATCTTTTTCTTCTTCTTCTTCTCCCATCATCCATGGCTACCCTCTCTCTCTCTCTCTCTCTCTCTCTCTCTCCTTTCCTCTTCCATATTCGGGTGGTGTGGTGGTGAGGGAAAATGATAATTCTCTTTCCTTCTTTCTTTTTCTTTTGTTTTGTTTAAGTTAGTATAAAATTAAGACCAAGGGCAAAGTAGTCTTTAACCATCACTAGGAAAGGGCAAAATGGTCTTTAAGTCATCTTAAGAAAATTTCCTAGAAATTTCCTCACAGGACATATTGGTCATAATTAATTTTCTTTAAGGACAAAATTATCATTTTACTATAATTAGGAAATTTCTAGAAATTTCCTTCAAGGATGCCATGTTCATTATCAAATCTCTCTTGGGGTAAAATTGTCATTTCCCTATTACTAGGAAACATCCTAGCAATTTCCTTCCTAGGACATAAAAGTTATTATTAATTTTCTGTTAGGACAAAATAGTCATTTCCCAAAATATCCACCAGGTGACATCATCATGACATCATTATGATGACATCATCTTTGTGTTTCTTTAATGCTGATGTCATGCTTGCATCATCTCTTCTCTGATTGGTTGATTTAAGTTCACTTGGATTGAAGGGTATTTTGGTCATTTCACATATAATTTTAAGGCTAATTTGGTTATTTTGCCTCCAAAATGGTATTCTAATAATTTCCCTCACAATTTTAAGGGTATTTCGGTCATTTCCTATATTTCTCTTAAAATTTAACAAAGAGGGTTTGATAAATAATATTAGGGTTTGCTAATCACCATTAAGGTTTACAAATTAGGGTTTAGCATTTCCGAGTAAGAAATTATGGTTTTTTAACTGCAGATTAGGGATTCTAATCTATCATTAGGGTTTACGAAGGTTATACCTTATCTGATCAACATCTGTTAACTATATGTCTACTCATATTTCTCAGTCAATACCCAGTTTGACCATCTTACTAAACTCGTATCACAGATACTCAGCACAATATTGATAATTAATACAAAAAAAAAAATTATTCGTAAAATTTTAATTGTTTAAAATTCTGGGTCCTCACATCTACCCATACAAAAGTTTGTACAACTAAGCCATCACATGAGTCCTCAATGGAAGTCCAACACTTAACTCTATCTTACTTTATCACTTCCTCGTTATGAACTTTCTAGGTTTTACCACATATAACTCCTCATGAGTTCATCTCATACTTTTTATAGTACATTCTCTCATAGCATCAAGCTATACACACTTAGTCGTTACAGACTATCTATCATTTCACAGTTCAATCTGATCACGTCGTGATTATCGTTTTACCTCAGGGTTCTTTCCCTACTATCAACTAAACTCCATTGAAGTTCATTCTCACTATTTTTGTCATATACATCTTATAGACATCTTCTTAACATTTTCATTACCAGAGTTAGAAAACTCTTGATTCTCATTCTCTAGATACTTCGAGATTCTTCTTTGAATCTTCACGTATATATTTTAATCTTTATCTTTCCTTTTCTCAGGTTATAGTCTAAGGTACACTTACCTAAGGTTTATAACCTACAGCTTTGATACCAACCTGTGACGCCCCCAAATCCACGTTCCTTCTAAACCTCGGATTCGGTGCAGTCACGATACTTCTAACGCGGAACTATTACATCTTTTAATCATTAGTAAAAGAATACAACTTGCTTTATTACAATTTAGAATATAAATTCTTTTCAGTATCAGGATCTCGTATACTGACTCCAAACTTTTACAAGTTACAATCTTGGTCATTTACCATTCCGGCTTATATTATGTTTGATATTATAAAAATGCGGAATAACTAAAACTTTTTCAATCTTCTTTGAATAAAACCTTTTTATTGATTTCATAACTTTGAATTAATTACAATTTTTGGATCAACTATATAATATGATTCATTCCATTTGAGTTATCGTATAAACATTTACAATTCAACTCGATATCCTCTATGTATTAACTAAAACATCTTTACAATACAATAAGTATTAAACATCATAAGCATATATCGAGTACACTCCTAGAACCTAAACAGGGTTCAAACGATAATCTAAATAGTATTCTTCGTTGCGATACTATCTATCTTTATCAATCAAGAAGCACAGGATCTTTATCGTACGTACTTAACCTACACAAATGGTTATTTGCAAGAGTGAGCTCAACAGCTCAACAATTCTAACAGTTTTCATGCATCACATAGCAATCATCATACTCAGTCCATGCAATTATAAACAATTTATATTTACGACACCTGTTACTTTTCACATAACAAGTATATCATCAAAGATCAACTTTCAATCTCATTTATATCTCATTTACAGTTCATACATAAGTTCACATTATCACAGCACAATATAATTCAACTAACAGTTATTGAATTCATATATCAAATAGGAACTGAAAGACTTGCCTGATTCGTAGTTTAACAACTACGACTTAACTGTGTAAAGATATTTGCGCTTCGTGTAATCCTACGCAGTTATATAATCATGGATTCATATCCATTAGTCATACATTCATACATTCTCAATATAATAATAATTATTACATTGTTTCCTATCTTGGTTCTTAGAACCTTCGTCTTACTTATCGTATTCTTAGAATAACTATGTACGTATAAGTATACTATAACCATACGTACTTAATACTATTCTTCATATACATATGCTCACCTACCACTAATCTATTTACATATAGCTAGTGTAGTCCATCCTTTGAGTTAGTCATATATCATTACTAACACATAAGACCATAATAATTAACAAACATACTCTATTAACTGTCGAAATCGGATTCAAGTATTAACATATGATCTTACATAGCATGTATACATATTAAAGGATACTTTCATGCTCGTTCAACCTTTTCATGTTCAATTTACATGATATAGGTTCTAAGTTAATACCCTTAATAACTTAAGTCCATTCAAGGCTATAAAGTCATAAAGTCTAACATGCTCGCCTTTAAACACATAAGGTAATCATATAACTAATGTTAGGCATGCTCATGAATATTCATATTTCATACATGTAGCTATCATAGTTATTAGTTTGAAAACATGCTTCGTTTATGCTAAACTAGGTTTCACGACATGTAGTCATGGTATATATACATGTATGATTCATGAGAGAGTCCAAGCGTGCTATCACATATGTCCATAACATCAAAATCCCAAATCATAAGGTAACATGTTAATGTGCACGATCAAATCTTATATTTTCATTTGTAAGCTCACTAATATGGACTAACATGTTCATGCCATCTACATACGTATGTTAACATGTCCGATATACATTTCTAAGTCATTTAAACATGCTCGCAAAGTCAGATTATAGTCATGGTTCATATATGTTAAAGTCCGTTTAGGAAACTTTAAGTTTACTTCAACGCTCTATGTCGTTTCATTAATCTTGCATGTAATCATAGCAACGCGGGTGCATGTCATGTTAATATACTCATATAGGCATGTTAAACCTTCTAGCATGCTTGTTTAAGCTACTTTAAACAATTATTACTTAACAAAATCAAGCAGGTTGCAGAACAATAAATTTCTGGTTCAGGCCCGGCGCAGCTGCTCAGGTGGCCGACCAGAGATAGAAACAGTTCTGTTTCGGCAGAACTTAAGGCCAACTCAGAAATTGTTCAGCAATTCAATTCTTAACATACAATATTGCAACACGAACATGTTTACTAACTCATTAAACACTTGATAAACATATTCCAATCACTTAAGCAATCAATTCATGATCAATTCAAGAATCAAGAATTACAGAAAATGAAGAACATGAATATATTTGATTATACCTCTGCAATTGAAGGATTTGCACTTGCTGCTATCTTAACTCCTTTTTAACTCAAAAATACTTATCACAGATATATATATATGCTCTCAATTTTCACTTAATGAAATCTCAGCAATGTAAGGAAGAAGGAGAGAGTTCATTATATAGGCAAATTCAAGAAACAGACAATGTAATTATCCCCAATTTTAAACCAATGGATTGCATAATAATATGGAGGTTAATAAGTAGTTGGTGGATTCATCATGAATCCCACTCCCTTATACTCATTAGCTAGTTTATTGCTGAGTTGGAGAAGGAAAGGTAGAGTAGTAGCCTATTGAGAGTTCACGTGAGGAAGGAATGAGACACTCCTTGTTGGACAATGCTACCAATCACAGCAAATGGGCAACATGTCTTACACACAACACTTATATTATAATATATACATATTTCACTTCATATACTTTAGGTTATATATATGAATTAGAGGGTACACAATGTCATCCCAATAAATAATTAATACTACCATGTAGTAAATTTAATTGCACCTATATAATCTATGTACATTTCGTTAACACTGAGTATAATACAATTGGGTACTATTATTACTCATTATCAAAACAGTTATTATTTTAATTTCAATAACTTATTAGAGTACTCATCAATTAACAATTGCTTACTCCTTAAAATATCCACATGTTACTTAATAAGGTTCACCCGCACATGTAGTCACATTACCTCATGTACACATGTACTTTCTAATCTTACTCTATAGTCCATATCTGTCATGTGTAGCCATATCAATACGTCTTATCGCACTATATAATATATGGGGGCAAGTACTATATATACTATAGGTTTAATTATCGCATGGTTGCACATAGAAATTAATAAATTACTTATCTTATCAATTAATTAATAATAATATTAATTAATCCCTTCCACGTAAATCAATTATTAATCTCTATAACAATTGATTAATATAAATTTTATAATATTTATAATTAATTTATTCATTAATCAACATATCATCAAATAATTACTTGATAACAGTATATTGTCCATAACAAGAATTAATATAATAAGACAATATATCTCATTCCTCATCAATACAATTTCGATTATATTTATAATCAATTTTCTTATTATTATACTATCACTAGCCATAATAATAATTTAACATACTATTGTAATAACAACTAACAATTAATATAGATTAATTGTTTAATTAATAATTCCTCCATCATTGAATTAGTTAATTCATTAACGAATCTATTATCGTGCCACACAAGGCATTTCATATAAGCTTACATCGAGCTTATTATCATTCTTAACACTTATTTATTTCCACCACATGTTCAATTTACTTAGGACTATTAAGCCACAAGGTTCACACACACACACACACACACACACACACACACACACACACACACACACACATATATATATATATATATATATATATATTGCGAATAGAAATATTCAAATATTATTTATAATACTTACAGTACTATAGCAACTCAAGTTATTAAAATAACTTAGTTTTCTTTTATAAATTAAACTCCCTTGAAAAATACATTAGAAATTATGTATTTTGTCATAATATAAATATTATGTTTTCTCCGAATAAAGAGATTCATTATTAGAAAATAATTTACTTATTGTCTCATGATATTATTTTTAATATAATATCAAATAACTATATGTAAGACACATGTACATATATTATATATAGAAAATAGATAATAAGTTTATTTTCTATTATAATAAGTTGTTTCCATCAATTTATTTACATATAGCAATACATTTAATATATTTACTATATTAATTATTCATACCTATCATCTCAAATATATAAGGTAATATTATTATTTAAAAATAACATTTCCTTCATTTATTAAAATAATTCAATATTAGAAATTATTTTAATATCCTTTATTAGAAATATATACTAATTATTTCCCTTCCTTTTCAATAAATTGTCTCCAAAACAATTTCTTTAAATCTATACATTTAAACATGTCCCAAATATTAATTATTCATTTAAAGATATAATGATTTCCATCTCCCTTTAATAACGTGTGTGTATATATATATATATATATATTTATTAACGATATTCACACGTCAAACTTTCTCACATATTACCACTCTAAGTAATATATATAAAAAGTATCAACTATAATCACATATTCAACACACATATTAATTCACTCCTTTACTTAAGTAAATTAAACACTGTACTATATCATCATAGTTAATTAAGGTTCAATACTCACATTATATTATTCTCTAATATAACTCCCAACTTAAATTAACTAATAATTATTCTTATTAGCTAATTCCATTAACTAACTCATGCTTTACTATCCAAACCTATTGACGGATAGCTTAAGTGCTATTAATAACCTATATTATAAACATACTAGTTATTAATACACATACACAAGAATATGGTGATTATATACATTAAGGATATTTAATGTCACCAACTTACTATGATAAAATAATTCTATAAATTATTTAATATCTATAGATAATTTTATCCACTCCATTTATCTCAACTGAATCGTCTCTAACAATATATATATTAATAATATATTTATTAATCACAACAATCACATATTACGTGGTTCATATTACCCTATGTAACACAATATTACATCCTACCATATAACACACACAAACACACACACACACACACACACACACACACACACACACACATATATATATATATATATATATATTTGAACCCAATACATGCCTTAATTATTTTATTTCTTAAATTCTCATTTTAATAACTTCTTAAAAATTTGGGTTCTCACAGTAGCCGCGGGAAAAGTGCGATTATCGCCCCCGTCTGAGAATAATAGCATAATAAGCCCTTGTTGCTCTTCAGCCTATATCTATGTGTTGGTTTGGTCATTTTTTGGAACAAATGAAAAATTCTTGTTTTAAAACCTCAATTTTCCTTCCTTAGAAGCATACCATGTAGAATCTTTGCCTATGTCAAGCTTGTTTTATCTTTAAACACACACACGTCATCTTAGTATTAGGTTGTGATTTACAGATTGTCTATCTATATAACTATTACTTGAGCCAATTTATTATTTAGAGTTCTTTTTATCTCTTTGAGGCGCATTTGATTGGAATTCATATTATGGCTGAGACTATGGGATTCATTTTCATGTAGTTAGTTGCATATCATGTAGTTGCATTTGTGTTTTTGCTTGAGGGCAAGCAATATTTCAAGTTTGGGGGTATTTGATAAGTAGGTTTTATACCTACTTATTGGACGCCAACTTACTTGGATTATGGCTTAAACTCGTGCGCTTTAGTGTCTTTTAATGCATTTTAGCTTTGTTTTGCATGTTATAGGAAGGAAGCTCTTTTGGCATAAAATGGCATGGAATGGCAGGAAAAGAGGCATGGTGGCATGGGCTTGGCCGCAAGAGAGGTGGGGATGGCACTAAGTGGCTTGGAATCAAGATGGTATGGAGCTTGGGCATGTGATGATGGCCTTAATGAAGAGCAAAATGAAGGAAAAAGAAGCACAATAGAAAGGGCAAAAGATTGCAGCATGAAAGCCAGCACCAAATAATTGCATTAGAGCAGGAAGCTGGCTCGTGCGGCTGCGCCAGGGAAACTAGGGGTTGACGAGCATCCACGCCGTCTGGCGAAGCCATAATTTGGCTCTAGATCCGCGCGCACCCGCTCCAAGGAAGCAGTGCTACGCCGCACGGCCGTGCCAGTCAACATTTCTTGACTTATCATTTTTGTTTGCTCAGCTGATTGTAATAGATATAAGGCTTTTGGTTGCTAGGCACAGGGGGATATCACTTAGCTTATTATCAGAGATATTGGGACTTTGGAAGTTGTTCTTACATTTTCTAGGGTTTAGGAACTAGGGAGAGCTTGTGAGCTTATCTCCTCCTCTATTCTAGTTCAAGTAGATTTCTTGTGGAGGGTTCTCTTTGGTGGAATGTGTGTTCTGAACTTGAGTGTTAAAGTCTTCTATTGGAAGGAGAACCATCAAGCTTTGCATTTCTTTTCTTTTTACTCTCTCTCTCTTCCTTTACTTGCTTTCAATGCTTGGTTTAAATCCCATAATGGTGGGTAGTTCAGTGATGAACTAACGTCCATTATAGGATTCTAATGGATTCTATTTCCTTAGTCTAGGGTTTGTGCTTCTTTGAAATGTATGGATGAGAATGTATGGTTTGCCTAGCATGGTTGTGTTTTATGTGTAGATACTTGATTAACATCTACTGTAATAGTTTATATGGAATCGAAAGAGGGTACGTAAACTTAGATTTTTCTATGCTAGCATGTGTTTGTGAAACTTGCATTTGATGAGTTTTATGATTCGTAATCCGGATAAAAATATACCGTATTGCCATATGTAGTCTATAGGGAGCTTGCACTTAAATCGGTTTAGCTTGTAAATTGCATAGACATATAGCAAATTAGGTTTTATCGATGTTTATGTGATTTCTATCTCTTTTGTGGATATTATATGATATAGACTTGGTTTATTGAAAGATAGCCAAGTCTCACATTCGTTCTCCCGGCTAGCAGTCCTAGTTAATTATTCATACATGATTTGAGGTGTTGTTAACCTAGATGATGCAATAGATGAAGTTAGGATCCCATATTTCTCTAATTTGAACCCCTTACTTGTTAAATAGTTAAGTTTATTTTAAATCAAGTCTAGATAATTAAAGAATATTGTGACAACCGTTTGAGCAGAAAAAGATAACCATAGGACTGTTGCATGATATTGTAAGTCTGACTCCTTTCTCCGTTGGACGATCTCGACTTATCGAATTAATACTTGTCGACCGTGTACACTTGCACGTGTTTTTGTGTCCATTTTTGTTAACACGTAAACGGCGCAACAAGTTTTTGGCGCCGTTGCAGGGGAACGGTTTTAGCTTAATACTATTAATATCAGTTTTAGTTAGATTTGGTTGACTTGAACAAATCTCTTCTTATCTCATTTCTAACTTTATTTTTATTTGTGTTTCAGGTACTTGTGGATAGTTTATGCACACGCGAGCCTCAAATCCTGAGTTAGTGCCTCGACAGAAGCACATAAATGGGAGGGCATGAAGAGCAAATATTCGAAACACCAATCAACGAGAGGAACCTTAACCACCTCATCAAATGGCTGAAGAGCAGAGGACCAATAATAGGGACTTACAAGACTACTCCATGTCGAAAATCACCAATCTGCAATCCAGTATTGTGCGCCAACAATCGCTGTAAATACCTTCGAGATAAAGCTAAGGACCCTGCAGATGATTCAGAATAATGTCCAGTTTGGGGGTGCACCTACCGAAGACCCAAATGAGCATATCATGAGTTTCCTAGAGATATCTGACACATTTAAGTTCTACAACGTCACCGATGAGCAGTGAAACTTATACTATTCCCTTTCACCTTGAGGGATAAGGCAAAGAGTCGGTTGCACTAATTTCCCTCAGGATCAATAACTACACGAGAAGACTGTGCTCAAAAATTTCTCACCAAGTTCTTCCCTATGGCTAAGACTGCTGCTATGAGGAGAGACCCAAGTCAATTTGCACAGCTACCAGGGGAGACATTGTATGAAGTATGGGAATGCTATAAGAAAATGCTCAGGAACTGCCCACACCATGGAATGCCGGACTGGATGGTGATAAATTGTTTTTACAATGAATTGGGGTGGCAGTCAAGGCCAATTATTAATGCCGCATCGGGAGGAGCTCTATGGACTAAAGATTTCCCGACAGCTTATGAGCTTTTTGAAACAATGGCGGCTAATGAGTATCAAAACCCAACAGCGAGAATGGTTTAATCGAAGGTGGCTGGAGTATTGGATGTTGACGCAATCACATCATTGTCAGCACAATTGGCAGCCATGAACAAGAAAATATATTCTATGGCTGAAAATAGAGTTCAACAGGTTGCCTTAGCATGTGAGTTGTGTGCCAGAGCACACCCTACCGAGTAGTGCGCCATCACTACTTAGTCGGTACAATTTGTTAGCAACTACCAAAAGCCACAAAACCAATTCTCAAACTCCTACCACCCCAACAACAGGAACCATCCCAACTTCAGTTGGAGTAATAATCAGAATGCTCAACAGCTCCAACCATGCCAAAATACTCAATCGTCCCAACCTCAAACATCTTAAACTCAATACCAGGCACCACAACAACAAAATCAATACCAATCTGCTCAACCACAGCCACCATACCAAAATATTTAACAACATCAACAACATTCCCAATATCAGCCCTACTAACCCAAGACTCAGCCCCAGCATCAGTATGCCCCAAGACAATCACATTCTCTAAGATTTTATCAACCTCAACATCAATATAACCCAGCTCCTAGTCAACAGTCAGAGGAGAGAATTGAAATAGATGAACTTAAGTTGATAGTGAAGAGTCAAGCTATATCTCTCAAAACATTGGAGACTCAAATTGGTCAAATTGCCAATGCAGTTCTCAATAGACCACAAGGGACTCTTCCTAGTAATACGGAGGCGAATCAAGGAAAAAGGGACTGCAAAGAGCAATGCCAAGCTATCACCCTAAGGTTTGGGAAGCAAACTTCAGATTTGGTGCCGCCCCAGGAAGGCCAAAACCTGGCGCGGGCGCGCCAAGATGCAAAAAATTCTGAGTCAGGTTTAATTGATGAGAATGAAGTTGAAGCTGAAAAAGAGGTAACCACGGAGAAACCTAAGGTTCCATCATAAATTGTCTAACCTCGTGTTCCTTACCCACAGAGATTGCACAAGCAAAGAGATGATAGACAGTTTGCCAAGTTCTTGGAGGTTTTTAAGAAGCTGCAGATCAATATACCATTCTCTGAGGCATTAGAACAAATGCCAAGTTACGCGAAGTTCATGAAGGGTATTCTATCAAGGAAAAAATGATTAGAGGACTTTGAGAAAGTGGCCTTGACGAAAGAGTGCAGTGCAGTATTACAGGGTAAGCTACCTCCAAAGCTTAAGGACCCGGGCAGTTTCACAATACCATGCTCCATTGGAAAGCTATCTTTCAACAAATGCCTCTGTGACTTAGGGGCAAGTATAAATTTGTTGCCTCTGTCAGTATTCAATCAATTGGGATTGCCGGCTCCAAAGCCGACAAATGTATTGCTACAGCTTGCTGACAGATCCATCACTTATCCAAGGGGTATTGTTGAAGATGTTTTGTTTAAAGTTGATAAATTTATCTTCCCAGTTGACTTCATCATTCTAGACTACGAAGAGGGTCAAACCATACCAATCATCCTTGGGAGACCTTTTCTATCCACGGGGCAAACTTTTATAGATGTCCAGAAAGGAGAGTTGACAATGAGAGTGCATGATGAAGAAGTCACCTTCAATGTTTTTAAAGCTATGAAGTTTCCCACTGACGAGGAAGAGTGCTTCCGGATTGATACGGTCGACAGATTGTTGAATGAAGAAGTTAGAAATCTGGTTGATATTGAGCCATTGGAGAGTGCTATCTTGGGTGATTCAGAGATGTAAGATATTGAGGTTGTAGAGTATGTGCAAATTCTTGACACAGCACCACAGATGCGAAGGTTTAAGATTCCTATCGAGCCACTAAAGCTTTCTGGGGAGACATCAGAACGACTCAAGCCTTCTCTTGAGATGCCTCAAGATCTTGAACTTAAACCTCTTCCTGATCATTTAAGGTATGCATTTTTATTAGAATCTTCAAAGTTGCATGTTATTATTTCTGCTGCACTAACATCTTGCCAGGAAGAAAAATTGCTACGAGTATTAAGAAAGTTTAAATCAACAATTGGATGGATAATAGCAGACATAAAGGGGATCAGCCCAGCATTCTACATGTATAAGGTCCTACTGGAAGATGATAGTAAACCATCAGTGGAGCAACAGCGAAAACTAAATCCGATTATGAAGGAAGTGGTCAAGAAAGAGATATTAAAGTGGTTAGATGCAGGGATTATCTATCCGATATCAGACAGCTCTTGGGTGAGCCCGGTGCAGTGTGTGTCGAAGAAAGGGGGTATGACCATGGTATCTAACAAAAACAATGAACTAATACCTACCAGAACAGTGATGGGTTGGAGAGTCTGCATGGACTATCGCAGACTGAATAAGGCTACAAGGAAAGATCATTTTCCCCTCCCGTTCATTGATCAGACGCTGGACAGGCTGGCCGGTCGTGAGTACTACTGCCTTCTGGATGGGTACTCAGGATACAATCAAATAGTGATAGCCCCGAAAGACCAAGAAAAGACTACCTTTACTTGCCCGTATAGTACATTCGTGTTTAGAAGGATGTCTTTTGGGTTGTGCAATGCCCCGGCTACTTTTCAGAGGTGTATGCTGGCTATCTTCTCTGATATGATTGAGCACAATGTTGAAGTCTTAATAGGCGATTTCTCAGTTTTTGGAGACTCCTTTGACCTGTGTTTGGAGAATTTGATAATGGTGTTAAAACGGTGTGTTGAGATGAATCTTGTACTGAATTGGGAGAAGTGCCATTTTATGGTACAAGAAGGTATCATTTTGGGACATAAGGTTTCAAAGAAAGGATTAGAGGTTGACAGGGCTAAATTGGAAACTATTGAGAACTTGCCTTCGTCTATTGCTGTAAAAGGTGTTCGTAGCTTCTTGGGACATGCAGGCTTCTATCGTCGATTTATAATGGACTTCTCGAAAATTACAAAGCCACTTTGCAGTTTGTTAGAAAAAGATGTCCTACTTAAATTTAATGAGGAATGCCTGACTGCGTTCGAGCACTTGAAGAAGAAGTTAACTACGGCACCAGTGATCACAATTCCAGATTAGGACCTACCTTTTGAGCTGATGTGCGATGCAAGCAATTTTTTTATGGGAGCTGTATTGGGCCAGCGTAGGGATAAGATCTTCCATGTCATATATTATGCTAGCAAGACCCTCACTGATGCCCAATTGAACTACACTACTACAGGAAAAGCGCTTTTGGCGGTGGTATACGCATTCGACAAATTTTGTGCTTATTTGATTAGGACTCGAGTGATTGTGTACACCAACTATGCAGTGATCCAATTTTTGATAGCAAAGAAAGATGCTAAGCCCCGTCTGATTAGGTGGATACTTCTTTTGCAAGAATTTGACTTAGAGATCAAGGACATAAATGGGACTGAGAACCAAGTGGCTGACCACTTGTCGCGATTGGAGAATCCGGGAAGGGATGAAACTGACAAAGTTATAATCAATGAGTCCTTCCCAGATGACCAATTGTTTGTGGTAAAAGGCGAAGTGCCATGGTTCGCAAATTTTGCAAACTTTCTAGTAAGCAATATCGTTCCTTCTGACTTGACTCGGCATTAAAAGAAGAAGTTTCTACACGATGTGAAATGGTTTATCTGGGATGAATCGTACTTGTTCAGGCAATGTGCAAATCAAATGATTAGAAGGTGCATTCCGAATAGCAAGACAGAGAGTGTGCTGTAGGATTGCCACGCATCAGTATATGGAGGTCATTATGGAGGTGAAAGGACAGCGGCCAAGGTTTTGCAATCAGATTTTTATTGGTCGACTATCTTTAAGGATGCTTACAGCTTTGTTCAAAGAAGTGATAGATGTCAGAGAGTAGGAAATATATCGAAGAGAAATGAAATGCCCTTAAATACAATCCTTGAGGTAGAAATCTTTGATGTCTGGGGATAGACTTTCTGGGGCCTTTCGTTTCATCATGTGGGAATTGTATATCCTTCTAACAGTCGATTACGTGTCTAAATGGGTGGAAGTGGCAGCTCTATCGACGAATGACGCTAAGGTGGTTCTGAGGTTTCTCCAGAAGAGCATTTTGACGAGGTTCGGGACTCCCAGGGAGATCATTAGCGATGAAGGTACCCATTTTTGCAATCGCTAGTTTACAGCTTTATTGGCTAAATATGGGGTGAATCATCGAATAGCTACAGCTTATCATTCCTAAACTAATGGCCAAGCAGAAGTGTCAAATCGTGAGGTAAAGAGAATACTGGAAAAGATTGTGAACCCAACGAGGAAAGATTGGTTGCTGAAACTGGATGTTACTGTATGGGCTTACAAGACTGCCTACAAAACACCGCTAGGTATGTCACCATTTTAGCTTGTGTATAGAAAGGCTTATCACCTTCCCATGGAGCTTGAGCATAAAGCCTATTGGGCAATCCATAAGCTAAATTTTGATTTAAAGGCTGCAGGGGAGAAACGCCTTCTCCAACTCAATGAGTTGGACAAATTTCGATTACAGGCCTATGAAAATTCTAAACTGTACAAGGAAAAAAATGAAAAGGTAGCATAATCGCAAGATTATGGAAAGGACCTTCGAGCCAGGGCAAGCAGTGCTATTATTCAATTCCAGACTTAGACTCTTCCTAGGAAAGCTCAAGTCAAGATGGTCAGGGCCTTTCATTGTAAAGATTGTATATCTGCACTGTGCAATAGAAATTTTTGATAAGGACCAAGATAACCCCTTCAAGGTCAATGGACAGCAGCTGAAGCATTACTATGGTGGTGAGATTGACAGACAGGAAGTCGCCTCAGTCCTTTTTACAACTTGATCGATTCATACAGAGTCTAGCTTATAGACTGTAAACAAGCGCTCGATGGGAGGCACCCCATCATCTCTATCCCTTCCTCAAGTTTAATTCTTGCATCACATTTCGATATACTTCTCTCTCATGTTTAATTCTGGTTACTAATCTCTGAACTTTCCTTCCCCCGTTTAATTCTAATAAGTTGGAAAAGGTTTACCTATTTTTGAACATTGTGGTGTCGATATGCTCATAGCCTGCATTTTTAAACTGTAGGTATGTTGCATAATTTTTGAGATTTAGATACTCATTGTATATATTTATGGGATTTAATCGATTCATTGCCTACATTTTTTCACTTAGGCATATTTGCACAGATTTTTGGAGCTGGAAGCTCATTGAACATAATTTGGACATGATTGCATAGTGCGTATAGGTATATGGAAATTTTTTGAGGACTAACATAGAAAAGATTCATACATAGCGTTGTTAAGCAAATTACAGTATATATCGTACACATACATTTTGGATAATGGACTCTAGCTACGTGTAATTTTGTTAATTTATGTGCAGGTAAGCTAAAGTGTGAAATCTGCTTCTTAATCCTTGTCCATGTTACTGCCACAAGAAAACAGGAAATTCTGGCCAATTATGTGCCTGCGCGGCCACGCCATGTATTGAACTAAGGCCCGCGCGCCCGCGCCTCTTCCAATCCAAAGAATTCAAAAATTTCCAGTCGCGCGGCCGTGCAACCAGTAAGCCTTAAGCTGGCGCTCGCGCGCTCGTACCCTTTAGCAGTTTTAAAATTCTATTTGGCCGAGCAAGCCCTTATATTTATATACCGTACAACACACATCTCGAAGCCATGAGCCCTCTAGTTCTATTCCCACATCCGTCCCTCCTCTCTCAAAATCTCTCTCTCTCTCTCTCTCACGCCTCCCTTCTTCACAATCTAGCCATAATCTCCTTCCCTTACACAATCCTCTCCATCTCCTGCCCATACTCTTCCACCCTTCATCATCCAAGTTAGGGTTTGTATTTTGGGATATTAGAGAAGCAGTTTGGGGGAAGATTTGATCAATTGCAGATTTATTCTTCACTTTGGGCAATTAGGGTTTGTGTTCAGTGCACAAAATTCAGAGGTTCTGCATTCAAGTTTGGGGGTTATTGTTCAGGCATCATCCTCAAGGGTCTGCCTAGCCAATTCCT
Organism: Panax stipuleanatus; assembly: GCA_020205555.1. Taxonomy (NCBI): domain Eukaryota; kingdom Viridiplantae; phylum Streptophyta; class Magnoliopsida; order Apiales; family Araliaceae; genus Panax; species Panax stipuleanatus. The sequence continues at coordinate 107,621,473 of CM035119.1, read as the reverse complement.
GCAAATTCTCAATGGGACCAAAAAGATCACGATCGGCCGTTTCCACTTTTGCAGTCGGTTTGCCTGTTCACAGTGGGTCGGACGACGACATCCCCTTCGATATGACCAAGTTTATTAGCATCGAGGCTCAAATTGCATACTATTGAATAGCGGCTAAATCGATTGTTAAGGAGCGGGGATTGAAGCCGACCAAACAGGATGGGGATATGAGGGTAATGATTCGAGAGATGAAGTGGCAGGGTGTTTGTGCCATGCCGTCACTGGTACCGTTGACATTGGTCCGTGAATTTTACGCCAATGGAAGCATCACGCAGAGCGGTAGGTCCTTTGTTCGAGGCCAAACCATTGATTACCGCCCAACTACAATTCATAAAATTTTAAGTTTGCCATCAGTGCCAGCCGGGCAGGTGAATTGGGTAGAGGTAGAGAGGCTGAATACTGACTTAGACCAGTTGATCAGGGACTTGTGTGCGCCAGGCACAGTGTGGAAGCGCAAGAAAGATAATGTTAATGAGTACACCACGTTCCCTGCCTCTGGTCTCAACAGATACGCCAAGGAATGGAACTTATTTCTCTATGCAAATTTGATGGCCTCAACTCACCAGCACAAGAACACAGTTGAGCGTGCTACCATTCTATGGGGGATCATCACAGGAAAATACAATAACGTTGGCTATTTGATCAACCAGAACATGCTGAGGTTTATGAGGGGCAGTACCACAGGCGCCATTCCGTATGCATCCATTATAGCCCATCTTTGTGATGAGGCAAGGCTCGAATGGCCCGATGAGCAGATTCAGATGCCCAGTGGGGACATCACTCACAGCACGATCAAGCACTTTGATGATTGGGCTGGCGGCAAAGCACACCTGAGGGGAAAAGGGTTCATTATGATAGCTCATTCGCCAGTCCCATTGTAGCAGTCGCAGCCAGCAGAGGGCGTAGCTCCTCCTCCAGCCGGTGACTTACAGCAGGGTCTCCAATATCAACGTTTGGAGAGGAGGATCGGCGCTCTCCAATATCAGCTGGTATTTACTGATGGGCTGACTCGTGCGCTAATTTAGGCCTTTGTACAGCAGGGTATAATGCTGGAGTGGCCTGTGTTTGCTTCAGAATTGCCTTATCCGCCGCCAGACACACCACCACCCGAGGAGGGTGGCCATGCCGAGCAGTAGGGGAGTTTCCTGACCTTTTTCCTTCAATGGGGACATTGAATATTTCTAGTTTGGGGGTATTGGGTTTAGTTAGTAGTTATTGCATTTAGTTAATTGCATAGTGCTTGCATATAGTTTATTTCATGTAGTTTTAATTTCATGTAGTTTTTATTGCATATAGGTTGTATATAGCACTTGCATGGCATTCTAGTTTGTGTTAGTTAGTTAAATGTGGCATTTTTTTTTTCAGTTTTAGTTCATTTTGTTGAGTTAGTTTGTGTTTAATCGCATTCATTGCACAATCTCGTTTATTTAGCTTGTTGAATTGCAGTCTGGCCGATGATGATATTGAGATATGATAGATGTTTGAACTTTGTTAGTTGCTTAAGCTCAGTTATATTTTTATATATGATGTAAACTATACCTGTTGCTTTGATGTCACCGGATAACACTATGTGTCTTTTGTAGTTTGTTGGCTAGATTAGTGCATGCTTGTCTTCTAAGAGGAAAATTTTTGTTTTTAACTCATTGAATTGTGTAATAAAAGCAATAATGACCTTAACAACACTAGAATACAAGTTTGAGAACAACTTTGGGTATGCATGCTAATTGGAGAGATGGAGCGTAAGACGCACTCTCCTATTAAAAGAAAAATGAAAGAAAATAAGCTTTAAAAAAGATAAAAATAGAATAAACACCTTGGCTAGCGAAGTCTTATGGCCTTTGATACTCGAGCAAGTACGCCTTAGGGGATTGTCTCTACACCCAGTGCCCTAAGGCCTTTATGGTCTGGGAGCCGTTGGTCTAAAGCTCGTTAAATGGGTATCATTGAAAAGCCTAAGAGGGCCAAGCATTGCACAGTCAGGGTGTAGCCGCGGGAAAAGTGCGATTATCGCCCCCGTGTGAGAATAATAGTATAATAAGCCCTTGTTGCTCTTTAGCCTGTATCTATGTGTTGGTTTGGTCATTGTTTGGAATAAATGAAAAATTCTTGTTTTAAAACCTTAATTTTCCTTCCTCAGAAGCATAGCATGTAGAATCTTTGCCTATACCAAGCTTGTTTTGACTTTAAACACACACATGGCATCTTAGTAACATGTTGTGATTTACAGATTGTCTATCTATATAACTATTGCTTGAGCCAATTCATTGTTCAGAGTTCTTGTTATCTCGCTGAGGCACATCTGATTGGAATTCATGGCTGAAACTGTGGGATTCATTTTCATGTAGTTAGTTGTATATCATGTAGTTGCATTTGTGTTTTTGCTTGAGGGCAAGCAATAGTTAAAGTTTGGGGGTATTTGATAAGTAGGTTTTATACCTACTTATTGGACGCTAACTTACTTGGATTATGGCTTAAACTCGAGCGCTTTAGTGTCTTTTAATGCATTTTAGCTTTGTTTTGCATGTTATAGGCAGTAAGCTCTTTTGGCATAAAATGTCACTATAATGGCATGGAATGGCAGGAAAAGAGGCATGGTGGCATGGGCTTGGCAACAAGGCAGGTGGGGATGGCACTAAGTGGCTTGGAATCAAGATGGTATGGAGCTTAGGCGTGTGATGATGGCCTTAATGAAGAGCAAAAGAAGGAAAAAGAAGCACAAGAGAAAGGGCAAAAGATTGCACCATGAAAGCCAGCACCAAAAAATTGCATCAGAACAGGAAACTGGCTCGTGCGGCCGTTCCAGGGAAACAAGGGTTTGACGCGCACCCGCACCGTCTGGCAAAGCCAGAAGTTGGCTCTGAACCCACGCGTGCCCGCGCCAAGGAAGCAGTACTATGCTGCACGGCCGCGCCAATCAACATTTCTTGATTCTTATTTTTGTTTGCTCAGCTGATTGTAATAGATATAAATCTTTTGGTTGCTAGGCACAGGGGGATATCACTTAGCTTATTATCAGAGATATTGGGACTTTGGAAGTTGTTCTTACATTTTATAGGGTTTAGGAACTAGGGAGAGCTTGTGAGCTTATCTCCTCCTCTTTTCTAGTTCAAGTAGATTTCTTATGGAGGGTTCTCTTTGGTGGAATGTGTATTCTGAACTTGAGTATTAAAGTCTTCTATTGGAAGGAGAACCATCAAGCTTTGCATTTCCTTTCTCTTTACTCTCTCTCTCTCTTCCTTTACTTGCTTTAAATGCTTGGTTTAAATCCCATAAAGGTGGGTGGTTCAGTGATGAACTAACTTCCATTATAGGATTCTAATGGATTCTATTTGCTTAGTCTAGGTTTTATGCTTCTTTGAAATGTATGGATGAGAATGTATGGTTTGCCTAGCATAGTTGTGTTTTATGTGGATATGCTTGATAACCATCAACTGTAATAGTTTATATGGAATCGAAAGAGGGTAGGTAAACACTAAATTTTTCCATGCTAGCATATGTTTGTGAAACTTGCATTTGATGAGTTTTATGATTTGTAATCCGGATAGAAATATACCGTATTGCCATATGTAGTCAATAGGGAGCTTGCACTTAAATCGGTTTGGCTTGTAAATTGCATAGACATATAGAAATTTAGGTTTTATCGATGTTTATGTGATTTCTATCTCTTTTGTGGATATTATATGATATGGACTTGGTTTATTAAAAGATAGCCAAGTCTCACATTCGTGCTCCCGGCTACCAGTCCTAGGTAATTATTCATACATGATTTGAGGTGTTGTTAACCTAGATGATGCAATTGATGAAGCTAGGATCCCATATTTCTCTAATTTGAACCCCTTGCTTGTTAAGTAGTTAAGTTTATTTTAAATCCAGTCAAAATAATTAAAGAATATTGTGACAACCGTTTGAGCAGACAAAGATAACCATAAGACTGTTGCATGATAGTCTAAGTCTGACTCCTTTCTCCGTGGGATGATCTCGACTTATCGAATTATTGCTTGTCGACCATGTACATTTGCACGTGTTTTTGTGTTCGTTTTTGTTAACACGTAAACGGCGCAACATAGCACCCCCATAACTGAAGTTAGGATGATCCCTCCATCCTGGATTGTATGTGTTGGAGAAATGTTCATATATTTCTCTGCGGCTGAGCCTGGTAGTTTCCCACTACATTCGCTTGCTTTGTTCTATCTTCCTCTTGTAATGTCGGGCATGCATTTGTAGGGTGCCCCGCCATTAAACAGATTTGGCAAGCTTGTGCAACTGGTGCGTTACCTATAGCTAATTGTTTCACTAAAACAGTTATGTCAGAAATCTGTTGCTCAACATTAGTCGTGCATACCTCACTACTCCTTGTGCTGGATGATCATTCCGTGTTCCATATTAATGTGCATTAGCGGCCATGTTTGCAATCAGATCCTTTGCAGTCTCCGGTGTTTTGTCCATTAATGCTCTTACACTAACATCGTCGATCATACTCCTATCCATCGAAATGAGTCCTTCATAAAATTAGATGATGAGGTGTTGATCATCAATATGGTGAGGTGGACAGCTGGAGCAAAGCTTCTTGAATCTCTCCCAGTACTCATACAACATTTCACCACTGAATTATCAAACTCCGCAAATTTCCTTCCGTATGTTGACTACTCTCGAAGCAGAAAAGAACTTCTCCAAAAATAGCCTCTTATTGTCGTTACATGATTATATTGATCCCGAGGAGAGATAATACAACCAATCTTTTGTTAAGTTCGCCTGTGAGAAAGGGAAAGCTCGCAGCCTTATCTGCTCGTCCGTAATATTGTGTAGCTTCATGGTCGAGCACACAACATGAAACTCCTTAAAATTCTTGTACGGATCATCACCTGTAAGACCATGAAAAGTAGGCAAAAGGTGAATTAGTCCAGATTTTTGTTCAAACGCAGTATTAAAAGAAGGATATTCAATACAAAGGGGTTGTTGAGTAAGATTAGGAGTTGACAACTCCTTCAAAGTCCTGTAATTTGGCACTGCCATCTCCTCTTCTAATTCGCTTGAAGAAGATTGGTTCAAAAGTAGTGTGAGTGCGATGTTGAGGCTCGTTGATGGAGCTTCTTCAGAATCTGCAAGTGACCCTTGGTTTTTTCGAGCTTCCATCCTAAGCCTTCGCGCAATTCTCTCTATTTCTGGAAAAAATTTCAAATCAAGAGAGTGAGAGGATCGATGCATAAAAATGAAAATAATTGAATAAATAAAATAAATAACACTCTCCGGCAACGGTGCCAAAATTTGGTAGCTGTTGTCTAGCACTACAAAATTTACCTTACTTATTAACCAACTAAGTCAAGAACTAGTATAGTAATAAGCAAGGATCGATCCCACAGAAAGTGAATTGTATTTTAATTATCCAATGATTTCCAATGAATTGGGGTTTTTAGTTATGAAAACAGCTTAAATTAACTAAAGTGAATTAATAAGAAAATATCAATGAGTAAAAGAGTTCAATTCCTCAGTTCAGTATCCCCTTTTCAGAATTATGATTTAATCAAGTTATTAGACTATTTACCCTTTCAATGAGATTAATAACCCTAGATAACCGCGATCGTAAATTATCCAAAATTCTCCTTAAGTGTAGATCTAATGCGACGATCTCCAACAAAAGATTCTAATTGACATACAACCTAGAACTATCAGCCTAGATTTAATATGATAGAAGCATTAACCATGGGAATTAGATTATTCCAAGCAATAATTACACAATCAGGAATTCTTTAACTTGTCTTCTGAAAATCTTAACAATATTTCAAAGGTTGACCACAATAAAATATCATTAATTGTTACTTATCTTAGACACACTTCGTTTGCTTTAAATTTGTCTTAATCTAACTAATGATATCAATTTACTAATTTAATCCTGCAAAAACAAAATTAGTCAATTGATTAACATACATAAAAGTCTATATGGGTAATCAAAATAAATCTCAATATGAAAGAATAAATATTATAAACTTAATCAAACCATAAATTGTTTATCAGGTTCAACATCCCTTCAGAATTGAAATAAAGAACTTAGCCTGATATGCTTGAATCTTCAAAACAAGGGTTGGTAGCCTCCAAGAAATCCAAGAGAATATAGAATAAAGATCATCTAAACCTAAAAAAACAACTTATATTTATAGTCTAGACAAAACCCTAGTCTAATAAGGAAGTCTGCAATTCTATTCCTAATCAACTTTGCTTTTAAAATAATTTAAATCTTGTCAGCCCGTCAGTATGGCGCGCACCTCGCCTGGATTACTCTATGAGCAGCGCGCCCTGCGCCATGTATGCAGCAACTCTTCTGGCTATGCAGTGCGACCCGCACCTTGTATAGTGTTGAGCAAGCACGCCCCGAGCCTGGCTGTCAGCAACATTGTCTTTCAATTCTTTAACTCTTTAATTCTCCCTTTTGTCCCTTTAAGCTCAGCTTCACTCCAATCCTGCAAATGCACACAAAACATATGAAAAGTAACATGCACACTTAAGTAAATGCAATATATCAAGCTAAGAAATACCTATTAAGTAGGTTAAAAACCTACTTATCAAGCCACTCAAGGCATAAGGTTGAATTAAGTAGATCACCAAAATATTTAATGTTCTAGTATACAAAGAGGAGAAAAAAGGTTCACTTCGCCACCTTTATGTTGCGTGGAGAGGCAGATTACTAGTGAGAATCTATGAAACCTACTTATCTTTCTGCACTTAAGATGTCTTCGAAGAAGTTCCATGAATTGTTCAACGACAAGTACTTTTTAGAAAGTATTCATCATATAAAGGAGGTGGAATTCATCAAACTGGAACAGAACAATATGACTGTATCATAATACGAGGCCAAGTTTGCGGAGTTATCCCGATTTACATCCCATTTGGTGGATAATGAGGAATGAATGACACGAATATTTTTGAGAGGTTTGAAACCTGAAATTCGTCAATATCTCGTTTCTCATAAACTTTATTTATATTCAGATGTTGTGAATAGGGCTCAATTATTATAGCGAGATAATGAGACTATTCAACCAAAGGACAACAACAATAGTTGTATCGGTGGAAACAGTGACTATAACCAGCGTGGAGGAAATTATCATGCCAGACATGGTAACCACTTCGGTGGTAATCATGGCCAAGATAATAGAAGAAGTGAGTCAGGTGGAAATTTTAAAAAGAGAAGATTCAACAATGACGACGGAAAGACATCGGTAACACCAGCACCAGCAACCGTTTCTAAGGGAGGGGAACGACCACCGATCGTATGTTACAAATGCGGACTAGAGGGACACATCAGTCCAAACTGCACACAACAATCTAAGGTGTGCTACAATTACGAAAAGGAAGGTCACAGGGCTCGAGTGTGCCCTATAGCGAAGTCAAGTCCTACTGGGATGGTGACACCAAAGGCTGTCCTAAACAAGTTAAAGTCGGTGGTTCAAGGGAGAGCTTTTCTCGTTACTACCCAAAAAGTGGGAAACCCAAACGAAGTTATCACGGGTAAGCTAATCATAAACTCTTGTGAATTCTATAGCTTATTAGATATTGGTTCTACCCATTCTTTTATTTCACCTGCTTGTGCTCAATGTTTGAACTTGACCCCTGAGAAATTAGACCATGACTTATCTATTGAAACTTCGTTGGGAGAAACCTTCATTACATCCATAGTTTATAAATCTTGTTTGAATCAAATTGGCACCCTCACATTACCTGTTGATCTCATCTCTTTGAAAATACTTGCATTTGATGTGATTTTAGGAATCGACTGGTTAACCACTCATCATGCTAAAATTGATTATTTTCGTAAGGTTGTTTGCTTTCATATTCCTAACCAATCTGTTATGCGAATTCAAACAACCAAACCACTAAAATTAATCATTGTCATTTCAAGTCGTAAAGCTATTCGTTTATTGAAAAATGGATGTCAAATCTTTCTTAGCCCATGTCACCGATTTAAACAAGAATACGTCTGATTTGAATGATATTTCTATTGTTAATAAATTTTCTGATGTATTTCCAGAAGAACTTCCTGGCCTACCCCCGGAACGTGAAGTTTAATTTTTTATTGACCTTGAACCCGGTACAAAACCCATTTCAAAACCCCATATGGAATGGCTCTTATTGAACTTCAGGAGTTAAAGGTCCAACTACAGGAGTTGTTAGACATAGGCTTTATACGACCTAGTACATCGCCTTGGGGTGCTCCTGTTTTATTCGTAAATAAGAAAGACGGGTGTGACGCCCCCAAATCCGGGTCCCAAGAACCTCGGACATGGTACGTTACGATAATTCATTATCATACATATTCTATCATCTAATGCGGAACTAATAAACATACATTGTTTATTTCACATGATTCTATAACATTTTCCCAGGTTTATTAACCTTAACTAAATACATACCTTCAACATTACAAAATGTTTACATAAGATAACTAAAATGTTATTCTGCATAACACTCTAATCTTGTCATTTGCTTGTGTCTCTGTCTTTAATCCTAGAACATTCGTCTTAATCTGAAATGTGTTATCATGATATAGCAAGAGTGAGGAACAACTTTGCTCAGCAAGTTTAAATACAATAAAGATATATCATGATTGAAGAAAAGAGTATAGCTTTTTAAATTTTCAATAATATATAACAATTGTGAAAGATTGAGAATTAAATTTCAATAATTGAATGACTGAATCAATAATGATAGGTGGTCAACAATGACCATTAACAAATTTAACTGAACCTTATGGTAATGAAGGTGATCAACCTTTCATACCCGATGAACATATACAATTTGCACTAAGTGCCAATCAATAATCAGAGATGTTGAATAATTATAAATAATTAAACTACTAGCATTCTTGAAACATAATAACTCGAGTTTGAGTTAAGAAACTTGCCTGTTCGACGAGCTACGGCTTACTAGCTTTAAGTAAAACTCTTCGAATGACCTAACATTGATAATATAGATCTATCAATTAGTACTGCGTATAATTGTCCATCTATACGCTTACTTGTACGATTATTTAACAAATAATTCAATCACAAAGTACATATATATAATGTACTATCATTAATCTTATAAGATATTTAATTGATCTTAGGTTAATGATTTAATAATTAAGAGGGCTTTTCTTAGGTGATAAACGCTTATTAGATCTTTAAATAATTTATTATAATTGTTTAATTAAGGAGTTATTTAAATTTCCTTTTATTGTTAACTCCCTCTTCATTTGTTTACTATTTAATATTAATTAAATAGTAATTAATTAATTATCTTTAGTTATAATTTAATAATAAATAATAACCAATTATAACCTCTCATTATTTAATGTTAATTAAATAATAAATAATTAAATTATTATTTGTCTTTAATAATAATTAATTAATTCTTTATCCTTGAATAATAAATAATTGATTTATTTACTTTATTAGTCTTTAATTATTCTTTATTATTATTTAAAGAATAATTAATTAACATTCGTCTTTATTTATTATTAAATAATAAATAATTAATTCACTTAGTAAATCTTTAATTATTCTTTCTTATTAATATAAGAATAATTAATTATTACATATTCTTATTTATTATTTAATGTTAGTTAAATAATAAATAATTATTTATAAAACTTTTATGTCAATGTAAGTAAGTAATTACTTTATTATTACTTAATCTTACTTAAATATTATTTAATCATTATTTAATATTATTTAAATAATAATTAATTAATTGTTTAACTCTAATTATTATTTAATCTTAATTAAATAATAAATAATTACTTTATTAACACTAACTCTACTTAATTATTACTTAATATCATTTAAAAAATAATTAAATGGTTAATTACATTTAACTTTATATGTAATTAGTTTACTAGCCCATTAGTGGCTTTAAAAGTTATTTATTATAATTATTCATTTTTCATTCAATTTTTACTATTACTATAATTTTCGCCCAAAATTTCATATTTGGGGTCCTTCACAGACACGTTTGTATAACGAGATCTACAACTCGGATTTAGGTTCCGTCAAAGGCATTGGATTCGTATCTTCCCGAATTACTGTTTCAATTTTATCAAACATCAAATTCTGATCTGTTTAGGTCCCGGAAATTAGGGTTAAAGTGACTGATCAGCAAGGATGTTTATAACAGTTAGTTCATTTTTCAGATTTGGGGTCCTTCACGGAAACGCTTGTAACTCAAGATATACATCTTGGATTTAGGTCCAACTGATATCTTTGGATTTGCATTTTCCCAAAATACAATTTTCATATATCAAACACCAAATTTGACTCTATTTTGGTTACCGAAACCAGCACTGAAGTGGCTGACCAGTATCATGATTCCAACAGTTGGGTAGTTTGGGATTAAATTCATAACTTGCTCATTTTTAAACTTATTTATGTGATTCCAAAGGGGTTTTTCCCTTCACTCATGTATCTAGTATATTAAGAAAGAAAATCTCAAATATCACTTGAAGATTTCAACATGCATCTGTTATAGCACACTAGTTAAATAAAAATTCCCAAAAAACCCATCTAACTTCCTTTTCCCAAACTTTTTCATATGAACTCATACAAATCCACAAGTTTAACTTATTAAAATCAAGATCTAGAATTCTAACATGATATTAACCATATACAACATGCATTTCCAAGATTCTAACATAGAATACATAGAGCATGCATGCATAAGCTTTTTCTTTACTCATTTTGTATAAATCTCTCTTATCTCTATTTTGATCTAACTTTCAACTTTAAAAAAATATTTTGATCCTTATATAAAACACTTATATTCATATAGATGAACAGTTTTTAAAGATCAAACATAAGGCTCCTTGTTTCATCAAAATCTAACAAAATAAGTAATCTAAACTTGAAATTTTTTGGAATCATTACCTAGTTCTTCTTGCTATTCTTCTTATTCTTCCAAAGTAACTTAGATACTTAGCATGCATGAAGATCAAAGCTCTCCTTTCCTCCTTGTAGCGGCTGAAATGGCTCTCCCTCTCTCTCACTATATTTTCTTTTTTTTTTCTTTTGCTAAGGAGCTTGGAAGTGTAATGAATAAAATGAAGTAAGTGGAGTAAGTATGATTAAGTGTGTAAATATTCCCTCCTCCACTACTTCTCTCTCTTAATCATTCTAATGGTTACTTGTACACTTAACCATAAGTGTTGGACATGCTAAGAGAGTGACGCATGACTTAGTTGGTAGATTTAGTAGATTTTAACCAAGATTTTGGACAAGCTCAACAAAATTACTATCTCTCCCCATAATACCCCCATAAGGCCTGCCATGTTCCTCCTCTTCTCCCATTATAGATTTGTTTTTCTTGTATTATTTAGTTACTCTAATGACTAAAAAGTCCCTCCCTCAATGGACCAAGATTTGGGCCTCTTTAATTAATGCTTGGGCTCATATGATTATTTTGGGCCACTAGTAGTCAAGTTCATTTATACTATTTCTCGACATGTTAGGTTTAGTTAATTAATTTACCTTATGACATTCAAGTCGACCTCCAATAAAATAAGTGGGCTTGATTATAAATCCAATTGGGCTTGTCCACTAGTATTATATACTACTTGGACTATTACACATTCCCGTAAATCAATCATAATACTTTATTTGCATAACCCAACTAGACTTGCCATATACAAGTAAACTAAATATATCATTTACTCAAACGCAAAGAAGATTTCTTATTTTTCCTCAAAAAAGAAGTAGAAATCAAAAGAATCGAAGAGCATCTCAAAGAGAAAATTATTGATTTAACTTTTCAGCCGGAGAAAGAGTACGATCTGGACGAGTATGATGCTTCTCAAAGAAGACTAAAATCTGCTCTCAAAGGAATTCCTAAGGATGAAATGCAACCTGATAAGCTTTAACTTTGAGTTTAAACTTATCATCTTTGAGATGCTCTTCGATTCTTTTGATTTCTACTTCTTTTTTGAGGAAAAATAAGAAATCTTATTTGCATTTGAGCAAATGATTGAGTTCCTGATATCTTGGTTCTGAAATAAAATTAATTCGAACTTCTACCCATTCCTTATTAGTGCTAATACCCCTTTTATTAATAGACAATGGGAAAAACAAGCTAATAAAAGGTGTACCCAAGATAGTTATTTATGCCATATTTTTGACAAGTAAATAAAGACATTTTCTTCTCCAAAGTCCTTGCTAGAAGTGGTTGTAACAACGATTACTAGAAAGAGAAATTTGTTGAAGGATTACCTATTTTGTTCTCTCAAAGAGTCAAAACTAGGTTGAAAAATAAGAATGATGGAGTAATCCTATGGGATGAATACACCTATGGAGAACTTGCCTCAGAAGTCATCACTGAAGGTGCAGATCTGTGTAACATATTAAAGATTCGAAAGCAAATCGTTGAGGAAAGAGCTAGAGGAAAGAAAGCTCTAGGAGATTTTTGTGAGCAATATGTGCTTGCTGAAATCCTTAAAGATAAGAAAAAGAGAATGATTCTCAAAGAATCCACGAGCCATAAGGAGGGAAAACGTTCTAAAAAAAGATATAAAAGGTCTAAGCAACAGACAAAAGAAGAGCATCCTACAAGAAATAAATCATCTAAATGAAAGAAGACTTGCTCAAAACCTCTAACTTGTTACAAGTGTGGAAAGATCGGGCACAAAAGTCCTGATCGTACCACAAAGAAAAAGATTAACCAACTGGTTAAACATGAAGGTCTCAAAAGGCAACTTCTGGCAGTTCTTATCAACTCAGATGAAGAACCTGATAGTTATCATAGTTCAAATACTAACGATAGTTGTTCAGAGTCTAATATTGACAATTCCTACTCTGAGGAGGAGGAAGTTTCATGCGTAGAATTGGATGATTGCCAGTGTATTGATAGAGAAGCTTGCTTGTGTGCCTTAAATGGTCTTTCATTGAATGTGCTGACTAAAGAAGATAGTCTTATCCTTGATATCATAGATCAACTTGACGACTCATCTAAGAAAAAAGTGATGATCGAAAAATATATCAAGCTTACTAAAAGTAAGAAGAAAACCGTTGACAACGATGATGAAAGGTTTGAACCCAGTCAATACTCATTACAGAAGATCTTTAAAAAGGTCAATCAGTGTCATAAAGTGCCTACTCTCAAAGAGTTGCATGAATCGATTGTTAATTTACAGGCAAATAATGATGCTCGTGAAGTCACAATTGCTACTCTTAAAAAGGAGATTAAGCAAGTCAAGAAGGATATTTACTGGCTTAAAGGCAGATATGACAAAGGAAAATCTAAGGTTGAGGGTTCAACCTCCCCGTTAGAAGAAAGCGATGAGGAGTTTTCTGAATTTGTTAATGAATTCGCCTCTCAGGATAGGAGAAAAATTCAAGGAGAATCCAGCACTTTAAAAATCAATAGGATAGATAGAATTATCACTCAAAAGTGGTATGTTATGATCATTATCCTTATTAAAGGAGAATTTCCAGTCACTACAAAGGCTTTAATCGACTCCGGAGCAAACTTAAATTGTCTAGCTGAAGGACTTATCCCTTCATAGTACTATTCTAAAATAGATCAACAGCTGAGTACTACTGACGAAAGTCAGTTACAAATTGATTACAAGCTCTTCGATGCTGTTGTTTGTAATAATGGCATTTGTTTTGAAACTCTATTTTTTAAGCCTCTTATAAAGGGGGCCTGCATCTATTGCCAGATTTTTATAAAAATCTTCAATATAGTTTACGCTTTCTATGAATCTTCTGAGCTACTTTTTATCCATGATTTTAACTGGAAATTTATTAGCAAAAGCAATAGCTCTATCAATGGAAACGTAGCGACCTTTAGAAATCTCAAATCCCAAAAATCTAATTTTTGTTTGGAATAATTGCATCTTTTTCTCTGAGACTACTAGACCTTCTCTTTTAACTGCTGCTTTGAAAACATTTAAGTGTTTCCAGTGTTGAGCTATGCCCTTTGAGAAAACGAGAATATCATCGATGTATACGAGCATAAAATCTATGAATGGATTAAAGATCTCATTCATAATATTCTGGAATTTAGAAGGAGCATTCTTAAGCCCGAAACATAAAACATTTCATTCATAATGTCCAAATGGAATAGTGAATACTATCTGGAATTTATCTTTTTCTTGACACAGCTTTAAGAACCTCTCAAGAGGCAAAATCTATTGAAGCACAAGGAATTGATCATATTCAGAAATAAAATAATTATACAAATCTATTCCTTCAATCCTTGGGAGCTCAACTATCAAAAGTAGAAAAGGTAGTTTCCTCAAAGGAAAAACCTTTAATTATTGGTGCATCTCCAGCAGAAGCTATAACTACCTCCTCAAAGGAGAAAAAATTGATAGCAAAAGAGAGACTAGAGGCAATCTTATTTAAACCACCTCCAGAGTTATCTAATGAGTTTAAGATGGTATCTGGTTCTTCAGAAATGTTTGAAGAATTGAAGAATTGATTAGAGAAGTTGACTATAAAACTAAAATCTATAGCAACGTCCTCTCAAAATCATTCGATTTCATTTCTTAAAAATGATGGTTTAGATCTAGATAAGATCTTAAACGAGATCCAAGATGAGCCTCAAATAAACAGGCTCAAGTGGGGAAAGGTTAAAAACTAACCTTATTACCATCGTCCTTCTCCAATTGATGCTCAGTTTGAGAATAGGGCTTTTAATGATGGAATCCAATTTAACGGTGAATATATTTGTGGCTTTGATACCAAATAAGCCAGGAGACTATAGAGATTTTCTAACAACAAAAGAATAGAGAATAGCATAATATTTATTAAAAATAAACAAACTTATAAAGAGTTCAAGTTGGATGAAACTTCAGACTTGATAAGAAAACACTATTAAAGTTACAGATATGAAATGATATAATATTTGTCGGATGATCAAACAACACGCTGAGCTTCCTTCTTATAGAATGGAGGAAAGATTCAATAATTACAAAGCAACAAAAAAGACTTTAATAAAGTAAACACCTTTAAATAAAGAAAAAAATAATGCTGTCGACGCGGGTCCTGGATGGGCTGGAGTCGAGAAGACGGCAGACAAAACAAAGGGACCACCACCTCTTAAATATAAGAGATAAAATTCCCTAACCAAGCCTGTGATTAAGGCTACTTTCGGCTACTTTCACAAAAGCCTGAAATTAAGGCAACTACTTTCTCCTGTACGCCTGAATTATTGAGGCTGAGAACAAGGAGCACCAAAAGGATAGTTGGAGTCATCATTATCTCTATCAGACAAATTAACTGTGTCCTCATGAATTCTAAGAAATTCCAGAATTTCATTCTTAGGAATTCCTTTGAGAGAAGATTTTAGTGTTCTTTGAGAAGCATTATACTCGTCTAGATCGTACTCTTTCTTCGGTTGAAAAGTAAAATCAATAATTTTCTGTGTTAAACTTAGCCCACCATTTAATGGACAATTGTCGGTGAAGACGATAGGTCCAATTTCGTTCATGTTAATCAATGGAATAGGACCATTTGAAGATCCAAGGAATTTCGTAATCACAGCAGAAATGAAGGAGAGCCTGATTATCATTAAGACTTTTGAAGGCTTGAATATATCTTTCGAAAACCTTTTGCATATTGAGAGGGAAGAAATTTGGATGTTGGCCCCAATAATAAAACCAAGATTGAAACCAAGCTGGAAAATCTTGGGTCTTCAAGTCTCTTGTTAGTTTATGATGAAGGAACCAGCTATGGGTATAATGCTCATTTTGATAAAGTAAAAACTTTTCCCAAGCCATAGTATAGTCATAGTAATTATAGGACTTTGGGATCATATTTTTATTTTTAAATATTTTTTGAGTCCTTAAATCTCCCACCCATTCATTGGGACGCAAGACCTTTAAGATGTTAACCGTTGAGAAAGCTAAATTATAGTGATCCCTTAGTTTGTGAGAAACTTTAATGGAATTGGTTTCCACTAAAATTTTCTCGAAGAATTCTCTGGTTTAAGGGAGGAACACCGGCAAGTCATGGGAATAGGATAAGTATAACTCTACCACTTATTCAGGGGAACGAGTCGAATCGATATCTTCAATAACAACTATGTCCATGGCCATAGTGTCCATATAGTGAGATTCAGTAAGAGCTTTAAGCTCAAGAAGCTTCCCTTTATCTTTATTCTCTTGAGGGTCGGACCCTTTATTCTTTTGAGAGCCAAAAAATTTCCCTTTATGAGAACTGGAGGATTGCCCTTTGAGAGAATCCTTGGTTCTTTCAAGCACCGGTTTGGCTTCTCTTCTTGGAGACCT
The DNA here is from genome assembly GCA_020205555.1 of Panax stipuleanatus. Classification (NCBI taxonomy): domain Eukaryota; kingdom Viridiplantae; phylum Streptophyta; class Magnoliopsida; order Apiales; family Araliaceae; genus Panax; species Panax stipuleanatus. The sequence continues at coordinate 107,605,185 of CM035119.1, read as the reverse complement.
GTAGATAGATAATACATTTACATTATTTTCCAGGAATTCTCTAATTAAAAAATCAAGAAGAGAATTTAAATCGCCTTTAATAAATTTGATATTAAAATCGAACGCTGATAAAAGGGCTTGCCACCTAGCAAAGATTTGTTTAGAAGCGATGTTTTTAACATCCTTCTCTAGAACTTCTTTAGCTGACTTACAGTGAACTCTTAGCAAAAACCATTGATTAATGATATCTCCTTGGAATTTATCAATACACAAAATAATAGATAAACACTTCTTTTTAATAATCGAGTAATTAATCTATGTTGGATTCCACTTTCCTGAGGTAAAACTATAATAGACGAGAATTTTTTTTATGTGTGATTCTCGGGACAGAATCTTTTTAAGGAGGGAAGATTGTAACGATTGAGATTTTATATAATAATTTTAATATTTATTGAGTGAGATAAATATTTTATGTGATTTATTTATTGAGCTGAATAAATAAATTATGTGACTTTGTGGAGTGATTTAATTAAGTGTTATATATTAATTAAATGATTATTTAATATTTATTTAATTGATGTATATTAATTTTATGATATAGTTCTAATTTAATTGAGATAATTAAATTAGATGAATTATATGTTAAGTGTTACATGAATTATAATTAGTAAGTAATTATAATTATGTGGTAATTTTATGTGATTAATTGATGTTAGATTTTATTTGATTAAATAAGAATGGTAAATATTTAATTAATTAAAATATGACATTAAAGTATGTGTTAAAATAATTTATTAAAATAAAGAAAAGGATTTTTAAATTGTTTTGCCAAACAGGGCTCTTTCATTTGTTTTTAAAAGATTTTTCCAAACAAGGCTTTAGTTAATAATCTGTTTTTGAAAATAACATTGTTTTGCCAAACCAAGCCTTGTGGCTTTTGATTTTTGTAACTGATATACATTAATTGTTAGTTCTTATATATAATTATACGTATTAGTTATATATCAGTTATATATTTTTCCTATACTACGTTAAATTAGAAGTTAGTTTGTAAAGCTAAGAACAAAGAGAGAAAAGAAGAGCAGAGAAGTTAGAGAAGAGAAGGAAGAAGAAACTTGTGAAGGCTAGAGTTAATCTTTGTATTCTTCTCCAATCATCAAAAAGGTAATTACTATCTCGAGGTTTTAAAGAATTGTAATTAGTTGTTCTTCCTTGTTTTGAGTTTCTGTGAATTTCATAAAATTGTAAAATCATGAATTTAATATATGTATTGTATTCATGTGTTGATTGTAGTAATTGTGTGACATAAGAGGATTTTCAGAAATCAAAGTACTGTAAAAAACAACTTTGAAATGAAGAATATGAGTTCATATAGAGTTTCATGTTTTGGTTGATTGTAGAGTAAAAATTTGATGAAATTAGTATGTGTTAATATGCTTATTATGAATTTGTTTGATGCTATCTTCAAATATGTATATAATGCATGTATATAGAGTTGAATTACTTGAGAAAGTGATTTACAGCGAATAGTTTTATAAAATATATATGTTTTATGAAAATATCAAATTTGATTTCTAAAACTTTTGATTATTGTTGTTTAAATGGTTTTTGTGTTTGGAGGTATGTTATATGAGTGTATTGTATTAAGTATGTGTTATACATTGTTCTAGTAGCTTATTATTGCCGTTTGATGGCATGTTGGGTTTAATCGGTAAAACTGGGAGGCTGCACTTCCTGCTTCTGTCTATGTACCTGCGTAGCTGCGCCGGTAGCACAGCCAGAAGCAGCGCAGCTGCGTCACTAGGAATTTTTGGGTTTTTACACCTGCGCAGCTGCGCCGGTTCCAAGGCCTGTGGCTGTGCAGCTGCCCGCTGGCTGTGCAGTGGCAGTGAACTTGACTCATTTGTACAGTTTTGTTTTAGCCTTTGTTAGTTGTTGCAATGATAATAATTATGTATCTAGTTGCAATTCCATATCATCAACATGAATTTGACTTTTTCATTTTGGAAAAGAAAGGAGATGTTGAAAACCTTAATGTAGAATTATAAATTATATGAGCTACTTAATTATAATTGGAATAATTATATTTAAGAGTAAATGTTTAATTTAAATTATAATTTTGTTAGATTATAATGAATATTAGTTGATTTATTTTAATCAATTAGATGATAATTTAAATTATAATTTATGTAATTATAATGTAATAAATGCATGTTTAATTATGGATTATAAATTGATAATTGCATGATTAATTATAATTTGTGTAATTATAATGCATGATATAGTTTAATTGATTATAAATTATAATTTGTTTTTAATTTAAAAGGTAATTATAATTTGATTAATTGTTTGAATTATAATTATTTAATTATAATTTAACTAAATATATAATTGATTTAATTATGTGAGTACGTATGTGATATAATTAACTATGTGATGGTTGATTATTATTATTTATTTAATTAGAGTGAGTTAACCATGAGGGTTAACCACTTATGTGAATTAGTTATATGTTAACTAATTTAGGTTGTTATGATTTAATGTATATAGGAAGTGTTTAAGTACGTGATTGAGTTAAGTAGCTTACGCTTAAGGAAAGTCATCTAAACCCTAAACTCGCTACTTCTACGCAAGTTATTTGAGTTCATATATTCATTGTTGAGAATGTCGTCCTTTTCATTTCTGTACTAGATAATTATTTAATTAACTAAAGTGATCTTGACTTATTGTTCAAGTAAGATCCAGTTTATTATTTTAAATGCTTTAAGTTTACTTCTAAAACATATGTTAATTTATAATTCTTTTATTTATGAATTATTGAAAGTCGACTCAACTAATCTTTAGTTGATGAACGTGAATTCTAAATTACCCTTGTAAGCTTATCCAAACCAAACTTTCTTTGGTGCGGACTTGTATTCAATTACTGAGTTGAACAACCCTATTTATTAGGGGAGGTTACCACGCAAAAGCGTTAAGATGTTTGTGTATAATACATGGTACGAAGGACTGATCCCCCTAAGTACGAGTTCAGGTCCATAGTCTTATTAACTGTTAAAGGTTTAAATACAAATATTTATAACCTAGGACAAGAGTTCAAAGGTCTTATGACCCTCAGATAAATTCTATATTCGAAATTTAATGTTGATAGAGAATTATTATTCAATTCTTTATGGTTGAAGTAAGCTAAGTTATTCAAAACTTTTTAAAGATATTCTCTCATGTATTTATTATTGTTAAACTCCAGTGAGCTGTTGTTTGCTCACTCTTGCATTAAATAACAGTTGCAGTTAATGTTGATAATATTGATGCCCCGTCTACAAGTAAAGGCAAGGGGAAGCAAAACAAGTGAAGTCTTGTTTTATTATTTTGAAATGATTGTAATAAGACTTTTATGTTATGTCTTTATTTATGTACTTTATTATTACATTAAGGTTAGATTAAATCCTGGGATTATTTTCAAAAGGTTGTAACCCTTGTTTTAAGGGAGATTTCATTATTTTAATTAAATGTTGTAATTTATTTTGATATTATATTGGGTAGATAATGTTATAGTTAGAAAGTGAATACCAAATCATGTGAAAACGAAGTACCCGAATTTGGGGGTGTCACAAAAACAAACCAAATTTTCTTTTGAATTTTGAATTTGCTTTAGAATACCTCCATAACCTTTGTCAAAGTCATCTGTCTCAACGATTTTAGGGGCTATAGGATAAGAGAAATGTAAGCATGACAGTTCTTTAACACGATTCTTAATCTTTTTAACGACCATGGTACAGTCATTTGCCCAAGGAGGAGGTTGATCTTTAAGCCTCTTATAGAGGGGACTTGCATCTATTGCCAGCTTTTTATAAAAATTTGCAATATAGTTTACGATTCCCATGAATCTTCTGAGCTGCTTTTTATTCAAGATTTTATATGGAAATTTATTAGGAAAAGCAATAGCTCTATTAATGGGAACGTAGCGATCTTTAATAATCTCAAATCCCAGAAATCTAATTTTTGTCTGGAATAATTGCATCTTTTTCTCTGAGACTACTAGACATTCTCTTTTAACTATTGCTTTGAACACGTTTAAGTGTTTCTAGTGTTGAGCTATGTCCTTTGAGAAAACGAGAACATCATCGATGTATATGAGCATAAAATCCATGAATGGATTAAAGATCTCGTTTATAATATTCTGAAATTCAGAAGGAGCATTCTTAAGCCTAAAAGACAAAACATTCCATTCATAATGTCCAAATGGAACAGTGAATGTTATCTTGTATTTATCTTCTTCTTTTATCTGGATTTGCCAATATCCACTTTTTATGTCAAATTTAGAGAAGATATTTGCTTTTGAGCAATCTATTAAGCAAATCCCTTTTGTTGGGAATGGGATACCTGATCCACCTCAAAATTTTATTCAGAGGCTTGTAGTTAATCACCAAATGAGGAACTCCTCTTTCTAATTCTGCTGCATTTTCAACATAAAATGCTGAGCAAGACCACGGCGACTAACTTTTCTGAATTAATCCCTTTTTTAAGAGATCTTGGATTTCTTCTTGACACAGCTTTAAGAACCTCTCATTCATTTGAATAGGTCTAGCCTTAGTAGGAATGAGCTTCTCATTAAATCCTTCAATATAAGGAAGGGAAATAATATGCTTCTTCCTTTTCCAAAAGGCTGTGGGATCAGTAGAGCAAACTTCTTCGCTTAAGTCTTTTTGATAAGCTTTAACTTTGAGTTTAAACTTATCATCTTTGAGATGCTCTTCGATTCTTTTGATATCTACTTATTTTTTGAGGAAAAATAAGAAATCTTCTTTGCGTTTGAGCAAATGATTGACTCCCTGATATCTTGGTTCTGAAATAAAATTAAGCCGAACTTCTACCTCCTCCTTATTGGTGCTAATACCCCTTTTATCAATGGATAATGGGAAAAGCAAGCTAATAAAAGGTGTACCCAAGATAGCTGTTTGTGTCATGTTTTTGACAAGTAAAAACAGAGTTTCAAAACAAACGCTATTATTATAAACAATAGCATCGGAGAGCTTGTAATCAATTTGTAACTGACTTCCGTCAGCAGTACTCAGCTGTTGAGCTGTTTTAGAGTAGTACTGTGAAGGGATTAGTCCTTCAGCTAGACAATTTAATTCTGCTCCGTAGTCGATTAAGGCCTCTGAAGTGATCTAAAATTCTCCTTTAATATGGATAGTGATCATAACATACCACTTTTGAGTGACAATTCTATCTATCCTATTGATTTTTAAAGCGCTAGATTCTCCTTGAATTTTTCTCCTATCTTGAGAGGCGAATTCATTAAAAAAATCAGAGAACACCTTATCGCTTTCTTCTAACGGGGAGGTTGAACCCTCAACCTTATATTTTCCATTGTCATCTATGCCTTTAAGCCAGCGACTATCCTTCTTGACTAGCTTAATCTCCTTTTTAAGAGTAGCAATTATGACTTCACGAGCATCATTATTTGCCTGTAAATTAACAATCGATTCATGCAACTCTTTGAGAGTAGGCTCTTTATGACGCTGATTAACCTTTTCAAAGATCTTCTGTAACGAGTATTGACTGGGGTCAAATCTTTCATCATCATTGTCAGCGGTTTTCTTCTTACTTTTAGTAAGCTTGATATATTTTTCGATCATCTATAGTTTCTTAGATGAGTCATCAAGTTACTCGATGATATCAAGGATAAGACTATCTTCTTTAGTCAGCACATTCAATGAAAGACCATTGAAGGCACACAAGCAAGCTTCTCTGTCAATACACTGGCAATCATCCAATTCTGTGCATGAAACTTCCTCCTCCTTAGGGTAAAAATTGTCAGTATTAGACTCCGCACAACTATCGTTAGTTTTTGAACAATGATAACTGTCAGGTTCTTCATCTGAGTTGTTAAGAACTGCCAGAAGCTGCCTTTTGAGACCTTCGTCTTTAACCAGTTGGTTAATCTTTTTCTTTGTGGTACAATCAGGAATTTTGTGCCCGATCTTTTCACACTTGTAACAAGTTGGAGGTTTTGATCTAGTTTTCTTTCGTTTAGATGACTTATTTCTTTTTGGCTGCTTTTCTTTAGTCTGTTACTTAGACCTTTTATGTCTTCTTTTAGAACGTCTTTCCTCCTTATGGCTCGTGGATTCTTTGAGAATCTTTCTCTTTTTCTAATATTTAGGGATTTCAGCAAGCCCATATTGCTCACAGAAATCTCCTAGAGCTTTCTTTCCTCTAGCTCTTTCCTCAGCGATTTGCTTTTGAATCTTTAATATGTTACAAAGATCTGCACCTTTAGCGATGACTTCTGAGGTAAGTTCTCCATAGGTGTATTCATCCCATGGGATTACTCCATCATTCTTATTTTTCATCCTGGTTTTGACTATTTGAGAGAACAAAATAGGCAATCCTTCAACAAATTTCTCCTTCAACAAATTTCTCCTTCCAGTAATCGCTGTTACAATCACTTCTAGCAAGGACGTTGGAGAAGAAAATGTCTTTATAAAATTTGAACTCAGAGAGTGATTAACACTTTAAGTTACTGAGCTGCTCATAGGTTCTGGAAATGATAAGTTGATTATTTCCCACGAAGTGTCTCATGATGGTATAAAGAAGAGTATTTACCGCATCTTCGGTAAAGACTGGGTTGTTCATTTGATCAACCCCCTTTTGCACTTGAAAATTAAAGATGCTTTCTCTATTTTCATTAGTCAAAAGATTATCCCACCAAAAACCAAGTTGGCCCACGAAACCAGATGCTAAAACTTGAGCAATCCATTTTTCAGAGGTGTTCTTAGTTCTCGCAGCCTGAGCAAACATAGTTATTTGCTTCAGAAGAACTATGATCTGATAATCTGTGAGTCCATCAAGGTTCCGCTCACAAATATATTCACCGTTAAATTGGATTCCATCATTAAAAGCCCTATTCTCAAACTGAGCATCAATTGGAGAAGAACGATGGTATTAAGGTTGGTTTTTAACCTTTCCCCACTTGAGCCTGTTTATTTGAGGCTCCTTTTGGATCTCGTTTAAGATTTTATCTAGATCTAAACCATAATTTTTAAGAACTGAAATCGAATGATTTTGAGTGGACGTTGCTATAGATAATACATTAACATTATTTTCCATGAATTCTCTAGTTCAAAAATCAGAAAGAGAATTTGAATCCACTTTAATAAATTCGATATCGAAATTGAACGCTGATAAAAGGGCTTAGTTAATTAATTTACCTAATGACATTCAAGTTCACCTCCAATAAAATAAGTGGGCTTGATTATTAATCCAATTGGGCTAGTCCACTAGTATTATATACTATTTGGACTATTACACATTCCCACAAATCAATCATAATACTTTATTTGCATAACCCAACTAGACTTGCCATATACAAGTAAACTAAATATGTCATTAGGATTCAATAATTCCCTACACTTGGTGGGCTTAGTTGGGCCACCTTATATAATGTGTTGGGCTCACTAATTACTTTCTTGGGCTATGAATATTATCACGGTCCAACACTTTTAATTATATCCTACCCTAATCATTAAATTAGGATTTTTATTTTCTCATATTTGAAAATAAATTCCTTACTCATGCCTTTTTAATTTCATATCCCAATTAGACTTGGTTATAAAATTAATTATTTGAGATATATAAAATAAATCTCTAGGGTTAGTATATATTTTACTTACTAACATCCTCTTCTATTATAACCCTTAAGTTATTTAAATATCATAAATAATAGATATATTAGGTTATATAACTTTATTCTTAATTCTCTCTTTATATACAAAATAAATGTATTCACATCATATAATGTATATTTATTTAATCACATATATAGTTTACATAAATCATAACATATTCCACCTCTAACTCCAATTTTGACTTTTCTCCATAAAAGTCAACTATTGGCTTTGACGAAAAAATCAACCCTTATACATTTTGTGTTTATTGTCCTTTCTGACTAAACTTAACGTTCCGGACGCAACCGAGCAGTCCGTGCTTCAAAATTCTATCTCTAACTCAAATTTTGAGTTTTAACTTACTCCCTTATCATTGATAAATATATTAGCTAATGATTTTATACTCATTCATATTCTTATTTGCCAATCAAGGCCAACATTCAAGCTATGCTAATTACTAACATAATTTTAACTTGATTCTCATATCCTTAACTTAACTCATCATTCCTCCTGCTATAATACATAGCACCTTTCTAAGTGTGTGTATATATATATACATATACTCATCTTCGTTTAATCTCATAGCATCTTTTCATGTGAATTTTAATTAATAAAATTTTCACATGCATCATTATAACATTTCTTACACTATTCAGTTTACATCAACTTTCTAGGTATCGTAATACCTTAGTCTTAACATTTCTTCACAGCATTTGTTTTGAAATTTTGTAACCCATATTTTCTCTATTGTTATTCAAATAGGAAACCATATAGATTTTATTAAACTTATAAATAAATCCTCAAATTGTCATCTAGGTTTTATTCTTTAACCTTTATTCTAATCATTCAAGATTTTATATTTTCGGGTTATCACAACGGGAGTATGCGACTTTGTATTGACTATCGGGAGTTAAACCATGTCACCATTAAGAATAGGTATCTGTTACCTCGCATTGATGATTTGTTTGACTAGTTGCAAGGTGATAAATTCTTCTAAAAGATCGATCTTTGTTCTGGATATCATCAGTTAAAGATTAAAATTGATAGCATTCCAAAGACTGCCTTCAGAACTCTATACGAGCATTATGAATTCTTAGTCATGTCTTTTGGATTGACTAATACTGTTGCTGCCTTCATGGATATGATGAAGCGAATATTCAAGGAATATTTGGATTATTTTGTGGTTGTCTTTATTGATGACATCCTCATTTACTCCAAAAGCCGTGAAGATTATGAGCAACACTTGAAGTTGATACTCTAAAAGCTTCGTGAAAACAAGCTATATGCCAAGTTGAAGAAATACGAGTTCTGGCTTGAGGAAGTAGCATTCCTTGGGCACGTGGTATCGAAACATGGAATATCAGTTGACCCGACGAAGATTGAAGCGATACAAAGTTGGGAGCAACCTAAGTCAGTAACCGAAATACGTAGCTTTCTGGGCTTAGCTGGTTATTATCTGAGATTCGTGGAAGGATTTTCTCGAATCGCTACTCTATTAACTCAGTTGATTTGAAAAGATATAAAATTTGGATGGAACGAGGAATGTGAGAAGAGCTTCCAACAGCTCATGAAGAGACTCATTTCAGCACCTGTTCTAACAATACCATCTGGTTCGGAGGGATTTGTCATCTACATCGATGTGTCAGGCAAAGGGTTAGGATGTGTTCTCACACAACATGGGAAAGTCATATCCTATGCCTCATGACAACTCAAAGAATATGAGAGGAATTATCCTACTCATGATCTAGAGTTGGCAGTTATCATTTTCGCGTTGAAGATATGGAGACACTACCTATATGGGGAGAAAGTGGAGATCTATACGGATCATAAGAGTCTTAAATATTTCTTCACTCAAAAGGAACTCAACATATGGCAACGACGTTGGCTTGAGCTGTTGAAAGATTACGACCATACCATCCAATACCATCTTGGAAAAGCGAACGTGGTAGTTGACGCATTGAGAAGAAGATTATATGCGGGAACGAGTGCGATGCTGTCAACACAAACGCCCATTTTGTATGACTTACAAAGGATGAAGATAGAGTTAAAGACGCCAGGGACCCACGTGAAGATGGAAAATATATGCGTAAAACCAGCTTTAATTGATAAAGTTAAAGCTGCTATGGCTACAAACCCGGAGCTGATGAATATGAAGAAGAAGGTGGAAAAAGGTGATATTCCAAAAGCAAGAATTGATGAAGAAGGAATACTTCGAGTCAACTCAACACTTTATGTTCCTAACGACTCTGATTTGAAGTATAAAATCATGATGGAAGCACACAGCACACTGTTTGCAATCCATCCTGGGAGTACCAAAATATATCATGATCTTCGACATACATTTTGGTGGAGCAATATGAAGAGAGAGATCCCATAGTTTATCTCGAGGTCTTTAACGTGTCAAGGCAGAGCATTAAGTGCAAAAAGATCCATTGCAACCACTTGAAATTCCAAAATGGAAGTGGGAACACATCAAAATGGATTTCGTTAAGGGTCTTCCCATGGTTTCTCAAGGCATAGATGCAATTTGAGTCATTACCGATAGATTAACCAAGTCTGCTCATTTCTTGCCTATACAAGAAACTTATCCACTTGAACATCTTGCTTTTATGTACATAAATGAGATTGTAAGACTGCATGGTATGCCAGTATCCATAGTTTCTGATCGAGACCCAAGATTCACTTCACGATTTTGGGTCAGCTTGCAGAAAGCTATGGGCATCGATTTACGATTCAGTTCTACATATCATCCTCAAACGGATGAAAAATCAGAAAAGACTATTCAAAATCTTAAAGATATATTGAGACTCTGTGATCTAGACTTCAAAGGAAGTTGGGACAAGTACTTACCATTGGTGGAATTCTCCTACAATAACGGTTATCAAGCAAGTATAGGCATGGCTCCATTCGATGCATTGTATGGACGAAAGTGTCATTCTCCAGTATGCTGGGACGAGGTGGGTGAAGCAACATTGTTGGGACCAGAGTTAGTACTTATGACTACGGAAAAGATTTAAATGATTCGACAACGTATACAAACAAAATAAGATCGACAAAAGAGTTATGTTGATCTTCATCGAACGGACGTGGAATTTAATGTCAGAGACCATGCATTGTTACGTGTTGCTCCATAGAAAGGAGTTACGAGATTCGGAAAGAGAGGAAAGCTCAACCCATGATTTATTGGTCCATTTGAAATCCTCGACCGTGTAGGAATTGTGGACTATAGACTTGCCTTACCGCCAAGCATGTCTCGTGTTCATAACGTTTTCATATATCCATGCTACATAAATATATGAAAGACCCAAACCACATTATTGAATTAGAACCAGACGAGATAACCGAAGATTTAACGTATGAGGAGGTACTTGTCAATATCTTGGATAAGAAGGAACAAAGTCTACGCTCAAAAGGTTATACCTCAAGTCAAAGTTTTATGGAGAAACCATGATATTGATTAAATGACCTGGGAGTTAGAATCTAAAATAAAAGCAAGGTATCCTCACCTCTTTGAAATACTAGGTACGTACGTTAATTTCGAGGACAAAATTTCATAAGAAATAGAGATTGTAAGACCCCAACTTTTTATGAATAAAATTTAATTTTCTCTATATATTATTTTAAATAGTAAGGTGTGGATTTGATAAATGTGATAATTATGGTTAATATGTGGAAATTTTACAAAGTAAGCAAGTTGTCATAAAATATTCGGGGAAAATTTATTTTGTCGGATAATATTTATTGTCGAGAAATATTCGTACGACGACGCAATCATTGATGACCCCCATAACAAAATAACTATCGGATGAAGAAAACGACAAAAATAAGTTTTTTAAAAATTGACGGCGAAACTTTTACCGTTAACTGTTAAAATACCCAGTGTTAAATATACAGTAATACGCGTTGTTGCACAGTAGCACATGGTATTGCACAATATCTCTGATTATTGATACTTACATAAGAAGTCACTCAGTATTTAATTCATTAATTGCTACAATGATAATTACATAATATTTTATATTATCAAATCAATAATTGTCATAACACAGTGACTCGTATTATTGAAATGATATTATTAGATAACATTATTGGCAATGTCTAGAATGTTCTGTCAAGGAAAGGGGTTAGGTTATATAATTGCATGTCAATAAGGATAAATCCTTATCGAAAAGCCCCCTCTTTCCTTGGAACGATCTGGTTGACAATATTGTGAGCTTATAATATTAATTCTGAATAATTATTATGTGGTGGATATTTGTCCAATTTTTGTTACAAATGGAAGAATTTTAGAATGAGATATTTGTTGAAAGTTTGGCATATTTTTCTGTGGAATTATAATTATCTTCCTCTGATAAAATATTCATTCAAATATATTATTATAATATTATATTATAATAGTATAGTTTTTTTAATATAATATTATAATAATATAATATTATAATATTATATTCAATTTGTCAGATTGATCAGTTTTTCAAAACTTCTCGTGGACTTCTCTTTTTCCTAATGGGAGGAATACTTCCTGCAAAATCCTTTTATTTCCAAATTGTGGGCCCTTATCAACCAATAAGAAAGAAAGAAAGAAATAAAGAAAGAAAGGAAGGAAGGAAGTTAAGCGGGAGAAAAATTAGGCGGAGAAGGAAAGAAAAAAAGGGCGGTTAGGCAGAGAAAAGTTAGGCAGAAAAATTTACTTTTTTTCCTCCGTGCTGCACTATAAAAAGGGAGGTTACCCTTCCTAAACACACGAAACATAAGTGTTTCTACTATTATATTGTGAGTATTTCTTTTGTGTATAAGAATACTTTGGGTGTAGTTTATAGTGCAAGATTTTCTCAGAATAATATCCGGTATACTAGTCAAATCTAGTTTTCTACTAAGGTAAAGAATATTATTTTCTTTCAATATTCGTAAATAATATTATTCTCTTCCATACTCCATATTATGAAAGTGATATTATTTCATTTCATATTCTTAAATTTAAACTTACTATGGTAAATATTATTTCTATAATTCTTGAAATGATTAGAAATTCTTTGAGTTTTGCGCTTCATCTAATATCATTTCACTGAAATATTGGTTAGAATTTTTTTATCAAATTTTAATATTTTAATGTCGGGATACTATTCATACGATACTATTCATACGGGGGTAATATTCACGGAGTACTATTCACGATAAAAATTGATTTGTTTTCTGTCCAAATAATTTTTTATATATGAATATCATTCTTGAATTTTGTTCCACAATTGATTATTATGTTGACAATTTGAACATTCTTGAACTTGGATAAATTAAATTACAAATCTCTAATATTTGTCCTTGATCTTACTTGATTAGTTCTTTATATCATTTTTTATCATCCTCGGTGTTAAATTGTGGTAAAAGTTATCTTTGGCCCGTAGTGCAAAGATGAACAGTTGATTGATGAATATCTTTGGCCCATAGTACAAAGATGAACTATTGATTGATAAATATCTTTGGCCCGTAGTTCAAAGATGGACAGGTGTTTGGCATGATCATGACCACTGGTGATATAAATGAATATATTTGGCCTGTAGTGCAAAGATAAATTATTGATTTGAAATATTTATTTATTGATGTTACAGAGATAAAATATTGATGATGAACTTTTAAATCATATAAGATAGTAGACATCATGCTCTACTTGACTCTTCTAATGGATTGTTATTTCTGCTGCAGTTGTTGATCTAAAACTTGTTGTCCATTAAATTTTATCCGATCTGTTATTGTCAAAGGATAAAGATAATTTATTCTTTATTATCTTGGTCATAATATTCTTTACTGGGCTAGTTGAGCTCATTCTTTTCTTTGATTATTCTCTTCAGAAAATGAGAATATAGATGGGACTAGCCGGGGAATGGAGTGATGGTCCGAGATAGTGATGTAGTTGTCCTCACTATTTTGTAAAATAGTGTAATAATAATTGTAATGAGGACTGAATTTGAGCGTTGATATTTTTGTATTATATACGACATAATATCTGTATTGAAGCTCACAGTTTGTGTAGTCGTATTTTGCACGACAATTTAATATAAAAAGATTTGTATTTGAATTCTGTACCATGTATTTGGCGACTCAGAATAGGTTATGTGGACCTATTTTGGGGGCGTCACATACACCACAATTAAATGGAGTATCTGAAAGGAGAATTCGAACATTGTTGAACATGGTTTGATCCACGATGAGTTTTACCAATCTTCCAATATCATTCTTGGGTTATGCCCTAGAAGCGGCTTCAAATCTACTAAATAAGGTCCCCTCGAAATCCGTCCCCAAGACTCCATATGAGAGGTGGACAGGGAGGAAACCTGGTCTTAAGTATGTTAAGATCTGGGGATGTCCAGCTTATGTGAAAAAATTTCAAAATGATAAGCTTGGGACAAGATCTGATAAGTGCACGTTTGTGGGATATCCTAAAAAAAGTTTGGAATACTATTTCTACAATCCTACTGAGCAAAAGGTGTTTGTTGTGAAACACGATGCCTTCTTAGGAAAGGAGTTTATCCTTGAAGAGGCTAGTGGGAGAAAAATAGATCTTGAAGAAATTCAAGAACCACAAACCACTACAGATCAATTGGATGAACCTGTCCAAGTAGAGACACCTTCTGTACAACACCCTATTCGTAAATCTGGAAGACTACCGAAGATACCTGAAAGGTATGTATTCATCATAGAGGATGACATTGAGGTACACACCATAGATGATAATGATCCATTGAATTACAAACATGCTATGAGTAATAAAGACTCAGGGAAATGGCTAGAAGTCATAAAATCCGAGATGGACTCCATGGATGAGGATCAAGTATGGACTTTGGTTTCACCACCTGAAAGCATTAAGCCTATTGGGTGTGAATGGGTCTTTAAAAGAAAGACTAGAGCGGACGACAAGGTAGATACCTATAAAGGCCCGACTGGTTGCAAAAGATTTCAAACAAAGACAAGGAGTTGACTATGATGAAACCTTCTCACTAGTAGTAATGCTCAAGTCCATTCAGATTTTTCTTGCGATTGTAGGTTACTACGATTATGAGATCTGGCAGATGGACGTGAAAATGACCTTCATCAATGGTAAACTGAAGGAGGATGTGTATATGACACAGCCAGAGGGATTTATTTTAAAGGTTGGAACAAATCGAGTCTGTAAGCTGCAACAATCCATTTATGGATTGAAGCAAGCTTCTCGTAGATGGAACATCCATTTTGATGAGACAATCAAAGAGTTTGATTTTATCAAAAACAAGGATGAACCATGTGTGTACAAGAAGGTTAGTGGGAGCGTTGTTTCATTCCTTGTATTATATGTTGATGATATATTACTGATAGGGAATGACATTCCTATTCTACAATTGATTAAAATCTGGTTGTCTAAACACTTCTATATTAAGAACTTGGGAGAAGCATCTTATATTTTGGGGATAAAGATCTATAGAGATAAATCTAAAAGGATTATTGGCTTATCCCAATGAACGTATATTGACTCGATGCTAAAGAGGTTTAGCATAGAAGATTCCAAAAGAGGTCTCATGTCGTTGAGCCATGGAATAAATGTCTCTAAGAAACAGGCCCAAAAGACACTTGAGGGAGAGACCGTATGAGTAAGATTCCTTATGCTTCAGCGATATGATCTATCATGTACGGTATGATATGTACTAGACCGGATGTCGCTCACGCACTTAGTGTAACAAGCAGATATCAGTCGAATCCAGGAGAAGAGCACTGGAATGCAGTGAAAAATATCCTTACGTACTTACGAATAACTAAGGATGTATTTCTTGTCTACGGTGGGTCTGAATTAAAACTCGAGGGCTTCACAGACTCCAGTTTTCAAACGGACCAAGATGACAGTAAATTCATTTCGTGATATGTGTTTACCTTAAACAGTGGCGTAGTGAGTTGGAAGAGTTCCAAACAGCAAATAGTTGTTGATTCAGTGACAGAGGCAGAGTACATAGTTGCGAGTGAAGCTGCAAATGAGGCTGTTTAGATGAAGAAGTTCATAATAGAAGTTGGTGTGGTTCCTAGCATTGGAGGAGCAGTCCCTTTATACTGTGACAACACTGGAGCTGTTGCCCAGGGTCAGGAACCCAGGTCTCATCAGAAATCCAAACACGTGTTACGGCTATTTCACTTGATCAGGGAGACCATTGAAAGAGGAAACGTCACCTTAGAGCGTGTAGACTCTCAAGACAACATTGCAGATCCATTTACTAAAGCTTTAACAGAACAACAGTTTGATCGCCACTTAGAGAATATAGGTATGAGATACCATGGCGATTGGCTGTAGTGCAAGTGGAAGATTGAAAGTAGTATGCATACAAGCCAATCATGTATGATGATAAAGCATATACTTTGGAAATGATCTTATTTATTTATTAATAAAAGTATTCATTTATTAAAGGCATTTAATTATCTACATGATTCTGTTTTTATAATATGTAAATAACCCATACTTTTAAGCAATGCTGTTAGAATCATGTTGTTGATCATGCTAATGAGATCTAAATTCTTAGAAATTTTAAAACTAAAATAGTTCCCAATCGTTGGATTACTAAAAAATGGATTAGTAAATCCGGATAGATTGGTACATATGTTATTTTCTCATTGGATGAGGATGATTGATCTCATGATCATTTGTGTGGAGACACTAAAGCAAGTATGTAGGTGCTTATTGGAGAATGAGTACACTGAACGTGACTCACTACGGAATACCTAATGGAGTTTTACTTCCCTATCAATAGGAATTCTTAATGTGATAGTAGTACAAGTGATCCTCGAACATGAGATCATCATAGTATCTTATGTATAATGAATTATACTTTGACTTATTCCTTAAGACCCTTAGGGTATATCAAAGGGTATGTTTGGGTGTAATAAGTTACACATGGAAATAATGAATGATCAATAAAGAATCTACCACTTCTTATAAAAGAAGAGATATGTCCTATGTGATTCGTTAAATGACAACCCAGTAGTCCTTGGCCAATGCAGAATGAAATTTGAAAGGAGTTTCTAATTTGCATTATTTGGAGTTTTGCATTTTCTAATCGAAATACATATAATTAAATAAAAAAATATTTGACAGTAATTTAATGTCTTATATTTAATTGGGACATTATATGGTGGAAGGATTGAATTGTACGGTAGCTATTTACTCACAAGTTCTTTTATGATTAATGTTGAAATCTATATTATATGAAAAGTCCTTGATCGCTAGAGAGGCTTATCTCTATTGTAGAATAAATATTATTTATTTAAATAGATTATTAGTTTAATTTATTTACTTAAATAAGATTAGAATTGTTTTAATTGATTTATTCACAACCGGTTTAATATGGAGAACCTAAAGGGTCACACCATAAAAGAAAGAATAATTATTTAAGAAGGTAATGTCATAATCATAATAATATGTTAAATGTCATTAATTTAATCTATGTTGATAGAATAAATTAAATAGCTTAATGTTTATTATTTAATATTTAATATTTTGGAAATATTAAATATAAATTAATAAGAGGAGTCTTATTAATATTATTACAATTATTATTATTTTAATTTCTAAAGGAGTTTAGGAATTACTTTAATATTAGTACTCTCATTTATTCGTAATAATATTAGGAGGAAAATTAATTAAATGAGTTTAATTAATTAATCCTAATGTGTTGGGAAGCTTAATTATTTAAATGAGTTTAATTAATTAAATGAAACTCTATTTCAAATAGGATTAGAAGGGCTAACCAATATTTATATAAGAGGAGTCTTATATTAGATATCAGTTTATGCAATTCCAATTGTTGGAGAGTACTCCTTTTATATAGAGAATAGAAAACTAGGGTTTAGCCAACCACCCTCCTTCTTGAACAACTCCTTTTCCTTGGTGGATCACCTCTAGAGGCTAAACACTTGGGTTGCTAACGTTGATCAAAGGAAGGAATCAATCCCGGAGATTCAAGGAGATCACGAAGAACAAGGAGTTGAACTCGTACCTGTGGAAGCTTAGTTCTACAAGGGTATGAATCTAATCTCCTTCTATTTCGTTTTAATTAATAACTGCGCATAAAGGATGATCCGTGTAATTGGGTTGTGGATTTTTTTTTTAAAACTCTAATATACAATGCTTCCACTATTTTGTGCAATTTGATTGCGCCACGATTTCATACAAACCTAACAAAAATGTGTTCGACTTAGAGAACCGATTAGGGTTTCGACTATCGTTGTGTCTAACGATGATTGACGAGAGTCGGTTTATGACATATGAATGTTAATAATTAAGCCGTAACAAATATAAAATAACTTAAATAGATGTTATTAACTTAACAATTCGGCTAAATTATTCAAGAAGGAGAAGATAGGTTATACAATGTGTATCAATTGTGGAAATCTCACTGGTATATTATGTGTTTATGTCTTGTAGAAGTTGTAAAGATCGAGTAAAGTAGACTTAGCAGATTAAAGACGCAAAGACAAGTTTTCTAAACTCTTGTCTACATGTTATGTTGGACAAGTTGTCAATATACATGGTTTTATATGCATAAACTGTTATTAAATAGTCGATGAGATTTGATTCGGCTAGAGTAAGGCTTAAAATATTGCGGTTGGTTTTTTCATAAATCTTTCCAAAATATTCATAATGTTGCTATCCTATGCTAATTGCTTTGGTACGGATTCAAAGGTAAGCCTGAGTAAGAATACACAAATATTTTACGTCATTAAATCGACAGGCACGTGAAGTTGCCAAAACTTAAACGTAAATATGTTTAATGGATGAGTGTTGATCAACATATAGTACTACATGCTGATCACCTGGATATGCTCGTAAGCTATATCAAACTTACGGTCTAAGTGCCGGGTTGTTCTTTTCATGAATGGAAGCTAAATGAATGTTCATGGTTGTTGACCAGCTCAGATTCTTAAGAGACTATATGTCCTTGGGAATGGTTTGAAAAGAATCAAAATGCTATTTTGATTATTCGTAGTACTTCATAACTATTGTACAGTTATTGAAGATGAAGTCATATTATTCTTGATTTTATGGTTGCAAATTATAATATTAAACTTGCTGAACTAGTTATGCTCATTCTTGCTTAAAATTATATGATTTCATCTAAGAGCGAACGGACCTAAGGATCCGGTAAGGACAACGGCAAGTCCAAGATGGAAAAATCGTTATCCTTGTAATAGCATTTTATTATTTTTGTAATGAATGATATTATGACACAGAACGAATGAAATGGTTACAAATAACCTGGGAAGGGATTAATATAATGTAATATTTAGTAAACTTATGCATGTTATTGAAGTCTTCAATTCAATGTATGACTAGAGAGTAGCACCGTGTAGCACCATGTTCAGGGTTTGAAGGTACCCGAATTTGGGGGTGTCACAGTTTGACCGGATTAGATCTTCAAACTAAATTATTGTTAGGCTATATAAGTTCTATGTTAATATACCCTGACATATATACTACATAACTGTGATACTCTAATACTTGCTAAATGCATAGGATGACCAGAATTAATTGTCAAAACCTGTTGACCGTTCACAATTTCATTTTCTGGGCAACCTAGAAAATGAAGAACACCAAGAACAGGCATCTGATAGACTTTGACTAGCTTAGATCCTTACTTTCTGATGTTACTCAAACCGAGCCAAGGCGCCCCTTTTGAACTTTGGTCTATAGACTACAAACTACAACAATTAAAACACATATCTATTACACAGATTAAAATATATTAAAGCTTCAAACTCGTTGACCGACATTGACCAGGTTTCTGGGTTACCCAGAAACCCAAGAACAGGCCTGACAACCACTTTGAACCTCTATAACTTCTTGTTATGATATGGTTAGAGTCTACCCTTAGTATGTTGTTGTGTCCTTACATAAACACTACAACATTGAAATACTTAGAGATCTAGAAACATAACCAGTTAAGATATCAACCTTGGTCAAACTACCCATTAAACATTGGCCAAGGCTGTTCTTCAAAGCTGAAGAACACCTATAGCTACACTTTATGTCGCTATAGCCTTTTAGCGACATACAGAAATAAAAATAAATTAAATAAATTAAAACAAATACAAATAATTAATAAATAATTACAAATTAAGTTTTAAAATATATTTTAAGTTTTAATAATTAACTTTTAATATTTTAACATACATTTCATAAATATTTAATTTATTTAAATATTTTTAATAATTGAAATATTTAATAATTTAATTAAATAAATTATTTATAAATAATAATAAATTATTTAAAAATGATGTTAATGTTTTAAAAATCATATTAATTTATTATAAATTATTTAAAAATAATACTAAGGTTTTAAAAAATTATTCTAAATGAATATTAATTATCTAAAAATAGTATTAATGATTTAAAAATCATTTTAATGGATAATTAAATGTTTAAAAATTATTATAAACTTCTAGAAATTATTATAAATGATGAATAAATTATTTGAAATAATAATAAAGCTTTTAATTAAAGTTTAATCGATATATCAATTTGATAAATACCCGGTAAGGTATTAGGACACCTAAATCATGTCAAATATAGAACAGACTTAAATAGTTTGAATAGTTAGGTATTGTAATCAATACTAACGATCTATATACAGATGTTTAATGTATTTAGGTATCATAAACACTTCGAGTAGCGATATATAAACGTTCTTAGCATATGCAAGTGTTTTATCCCTAAATTATTACTTTAAGAAAGTTTCTTGAACCTTACATTTACTTTAAGCAATATTTCTATCTTGAATTCTTTTCGATATCTTATACCGAACCAATTTGTTACGAATTATTGTGAAGTTATTGCTATTGCTTCGGCATAACTTAAGAAATGAGTTACTTATTCATGTGATATTGAACGATTGTTTATCAAGCATAAACTGTTGTGTCAAACCAAATCATTTTGGTGAGACATCTCATACTTAGTTGAAATTACCCTTAATAGGACTTAAATTGTGTCTACAAATTGACACTTGTGGTAGGATGATATGCATACTCCTAAGATACTGAATAGGCTGATCCCCTATATCATATCTGAATTAGACATATTTCTAAGTCTTTGTGACTGACATAAATTGTTGATATGATTCCAATTATGGTTATCAACCTTCAGTTAGTAAAATTATTGAACTATCATTTCTTCAAATCAAACATTGTGTTTATAAATATAAACTTACTGAGCATGTCATAGCTCATTCTTGCAAATCATTTCCTTTGCAATTTTAGATGGTAATCCCAGAACGTCTAGATTACATAATGGAAAAAGGCTATGTTTAGATTAGCTTTAAATTATTGTCTATATTAATGTTAGTCTTATAAGACTTTTTGTAATAAGAACTCAATGTTGAGAACCATGTAACCGAACTTATTATATGAAATATATTATCATCTTTTGTTTCCGCAATCGTGTTACATTTATTTTCTTAGATGGTTTAGTAATATTATTGAACTAGTACGGTATCCTTACAAACTATACATCTGAGTGAGGGTATTGGCAATATGGAGTGATCATGTTATTGCTGATACTCTAGATTTCGGATAAATAGGTACTATTGATATGAAAGAGCTATTCATAAGGTACAGTCTATATATCCAAGTGAGGGTATCCAAATACAGCAATAGTTCTGACGAGGACTACTATCTGTTATGGAATACTGTGACCCTTGGATAGATAAGAATTATATCTTATCGAATATTTATAGTTAAATCAGTTAGATGTGAGCGCTAAATCAGATATCGCGGGTGTATAGATTTGGAGGCGTCACATTAATTGAATAGCCGTGAGTACTATATCAGATACCATATGTGTATAGATTTGGGGGCATCACATTTTGGTATTATAGATGTCGACTATAGCTCTAAGGTAGATGTATCTTAGGATATAGTCTTTGAGTCTGCAAAAATATTTAACTACACATAAAATAACATTAAAAGCCTTATATTTTGTATAAAGTTTCTTAGAATAAAATGAAGTAAATGAAAAAAATTTCTTTTGTAGGATGGCCAATTTAGATTCAGATGATATGCCAATAGTCATAAATCCACCTCAAATAGTGTCAGAGCAGGATAGTGATCTTGAAGAGGAGGAACTACAACATGACTAAGAACTACTAGAAGCTAAAGAGGCTGAGGATCATATAGCTGGTCAATTAATGAGGATAGAGGAGCATGAGGAGGCACTTGTAACAAAAGTTCAACAGTCAGAAATCAACATTGTTAATGCTGAATTTAGGGCACATATGGCTGAGTGTATGCTGGAGTTTGAAAGGGGTACTACCACCCGACTGAGTACACTACTACATAATGCTCAGAGGGGAAGGCAGGAGGTACAGATAAGGTTAAATCATTTTGTTCTAGGGACTTGGGAGTCATTTAACAATCTGGAACGTCGAGTGATCAGATATCTGTTAGAAGATAGAAAGACCAATTACCTTATAGATCGATCAGTGGTATACCACATGATCCAGGATTCCTATGATAAAACTAAAGATTTCTAAATTATAGGATAAGAATCTAAATGCTCAGTTACTGGTTGTAGTATGTAATAAAGAGAAAATTTTGATGTATATTAGCTAGTGGTAGTATATAAACCACTAGTCGGATATGTAACCTATTGTTTGTGATATATACAAGTTTTGTTTGAAACATCCATATTCTTACTGTGTGTATTGATTATACTTGTATTTATACTTGTCTTTATTTTGATTATAAAATCATTCCACCGAGAAGGAGACCTCAATCAGAGATTGATAATAATCTTACCCAACAATTAGTAGACCTATTGTTAGGAGTTGTAAAAGGTAGACCGACTAATCAGAACACACTGTTTAAAGACTTCAAATTAGTAGCTACACCTGAGTTTAGGGGTACCGTAGAGCCTGTTGAGGCCCAAATTTGGATCACTAAGATAGAAAAATTCTTCTTATTAACCAATATTAGTGAGAACAAGAAAATAGTCTTTGCAACCTTTTTACTGAAAGGGGCGACAAACTATTGGTGCAAGTCTACTAAAGTTCATACAGAAACTAAAATAGTCTCTTGTGATAAATTCAAAGAACTGTTCCTTGAAAATTATTTTCCCTATTCGTTAAAGGATCGTATGGAGGTGCGATTCCTAGAATTAAGAAATGGAGAACTTATTGTATCCTACTATACAGCAAAGTTTAAGGAATTAGCAAGGTTTTCTTTGCATCAAGTTGATACGGAGGTTAGGAAAACGCGAAGGTACTAGGAGGGTTTAAAACCCCAGATTCGTAGCAAACTGTCTATGTTCCAGTGGAAAACTTTACCCAAAATTCTTGAGAAAGCTATTATAGCCGAAAATGAGAATGAGAACTTCATTAAGTTCCATAAAGATAAAAAAGTGTCAGAATTAAGGGGGGAAATTTAAGGGAGAACCCAGTTCAGGTGGGTTTAATAATAAGAGAAAGTGGGATACAAATTTTTCAAACAACTCTGGGAAAAATGTGAATAATTTCAACAACAACAAAAACTACAACAACAATAAGAACAACAACAAAATTGACCCTTGTGCCACCTGCGGCAAAAGTCATAAGGGTATGTGTCTTAAAATAAATGTTATAACTGTGGTAAGGAGGGACACTATTCTCCTTAGTGTCCTAACCCTAATAAGAGTAGATGTTTCAACTGTGGTTCATTAGAACATATAAATAGAAATTATCTGCAACCCAAGAACTAAGGAGGAGGGGGAAACCAGGCACCGGATAATAATAAGCCAACAGTAGTGGGAGCTGGAGGTCAGGGTCGTCCAACTGCCAGAACATTTAATGAGTCGGTAAAGGATGATGTTGCTTCACAGGATGTGGTGACAGATATCATCCCTATCGACACTTTAAATGCATGTGTTATTCGACTCTGGTCATACTTGTTCTTTTGTGTCTAATAGCTTTTCTAAAAATTTGAATATGTTATGTAAAAACTTAGACATACCATTATGCATAGAAATTATGAATAACGAGAAAATTCAGGACATTAAGGGACACAAATTTCTTGTGAACCTTATCCCTATACAGCTGGGGGAATTCGATGTAATCCTAGGGATGGATTGGTTGGTTAATCATAATGCAATGATTGACTGCCATCAGAAGCGGATAAACCTATTGACTATGTCGAAGTCAGAGGTAGTGTTCAACGGTGGTTGTTCACCTAAACAGTCTCGATGTTTGACCATAACTCAGGCAGAAAGGCTACTTAGAAATGGTTGTACAGTTTATTTGTCATATATAGTAGATACTCGAAAGGAAGGAGTAAAGCTAGATTAAATACCTGTAGTTAGGAAATTTTAAGATGTGTTTCCAGATGACTTACAAGGTCTTTCCTCCTGATAGGGAGATCGAGTTTGTTATCAACCTTTCACCTGGTACAACGCCAGTTTTTAAGGCACCGTATAGGATGACACTAGTAGAGCTGAAAGAGTTGCTAGTATAATTACTGGAACTCCTAGACAAGAAATACATACAACCTAGTGTTTCACCTTGGGGAGCACCGATGTTGTTTGTAAAGAAGAAGGATGGAACCATGAGATTATGTATCAATTATCGGGAGTTAAATAAATTAACCATGAAGAACAAATATCCTTTACCAAGAATTAATGATCTGTTTAACAAGTTGAAAGGGGCCGAACACTTTTCGAAGATCGATCTACGGTCAGGTTATCATTAGTTAAAAGTAAGAAAAGAAGATGTACTGAAGACAACGTTTAGGACACGCTACAATAACATTTATGGACATGATGAATCGAGTGTTTAAACCATACTTAAATAAATTCGTCGTCATGTCTATCGATGATATTTTGATATATTCAAAAACACGGGACGAACATGTTGAACATTTGAGAAGCGTATTGGAGATATTACGCAAAGAACAACTTTATGCAAAGTTTTCCAAGCGCGAATTCTGGTTGGAAAGAGTTCAGTTTTTAGGTAATGTAATTAACAAAAATGGGATTGCAGTAGATCCAGCAAAGATCAAAATGGTTTTGAATTGGGAATAACCAACAAATTCAATAGAAGTAAGAAGTTTTCTCGGTTTAGCGGGTTATTATCGATGTTTTATACAAGATTTTTAAAAAATAGTAACCCTGCTAATTAATTGAACGCGAAAGACGGTGAAATACGTCTGGACAGATAAATGAGAGGAAAGCTTCCAAGAGTTGAAGAAACGACTGAGCATGGCACCAGTGTTGTCTTTACCAGATGATACAGGAGGCCTTGTAGTCTATAGTGATGCGTCACACAAAGGATTAGGGTATGTGTTGATGCAATATGGGAAAGTGATTGCTTATGCATCACGACAATTCAAAGATTATACGAAGAGGTATTCTATTCATGTCCTTAAGTTAGCCGCTATAGTATTTGCCCTGAAAATTTGGAGGCATTACTTGTACATAGAGAGGTGTGAAATATATACAGATCACAAAAATTTGAAATATATTTTTACACATAAGGAATTAAACATGAGGAAGAAGAGATGGCTAGAACTAATAAAGGATTTTGATTGTGAAATCTTGTATCATCCCGGGAAAGTCAACATAGTTACAGATGCGTTAAGTAGAAAGAACCAAAAGAAATTAAACGTAATAACAAACAACGAGGTACTGATAAAAGAGTTTAATAAACTCGAGATTGAGGTAAGAGTTCCAACTACCTCTACCCAAAAATTGTTCATTCTAGAAGATGTTTCGACTCTACTAGATAGAATCAAAGAGATGCAGGGGAAGGATGATGAGTGTCAAAAGTGTAAATATGAAATAACTCACACAAAGAATGTTAAATTCAGAATAGATAAAGAAGGGGTACTAAGATATGAAGACAAAATTTAGGTTCCGTCAGATTAACCATTAAAAAATAAAATCTTAAACGAAGCCCATAATTCTATGTTTGCCATACACCCAGGTAGTACGAAAATGTACAAAGACTTAAGTCGACATTTCTGGTGGTCAATCATAACAAGAGAAATAGCGAAATAGGTAAGCAAATGTCGTACGTGTCAAAGGGTTAAGGCTGAACATCAAAAGCCTAGTGGATTACTACAACCCTTACAAATTCCTGAGTGTATGTGGGAACACATAACCATGGACTTCATGGTAGGACTTCCTGCTATATAGAATGGCCACAATGCCATTTAGGTAATAGTTGACCAACTTACTATATCAGCTCATTTCCTACCTATCAATGTTCCTTATAACCTAGATCAACTAGCCAAGTTATACATAAATAAAATTATCTTTAAGCATGGGGTTCCTGTTTCTATAGTGTCAGATAAAGATCCAAGACTCACTTCAAATTTTTGCAAAAATCTTCAAAAACACTTAGGAACTCAATTGAGATTAAGTATATTATATCACCCACAAACAGATGGGCAAAGTGAGAGGACCATTCAAACCTTAGAGGATATGTTGAGAACTTGTACAATGGACTTTAAAGGGTGTTGTGAAGATCAGTTACCTTTAGTAGAATTTGCTTATAACAACAATTATCATGCTAGCATAGGTATGCCACCATATGAATCCTTATATAGTAGAAAGTGTAGAACACCTATGTGTTGGGACGAAGTCGGGGAAAGACAAATGATAGGACATGAGATAATCCAACAAACCACCAAGATAATTCGAGTTATATGCGAGAGATTACAAGCATCTCAAGATCGACAGCAGAAGTATGCTGATCCACACCGACAACAACGGAACTTTAGTGTTAGAAGCCATGTATTCTTGAAAGTGTCCCCTTGGAAGGGCAAGATACATTTTGGCAATAAAGGAAAATTAAGTTCAAGATTCATTAGACCATTTAAAATTTTGAGAAGGATAGGTCAGGTAGATTATGAAATAGCTCTACCTCCTGAATTTAACCATATCCATAATGTGTTTCATGTGTCCGTATTATGACCGTATAAACCCGACTATAAACACGTTATAAACTACGAGCCTATCCTAATCGAAGGGGATCTATTTTATATAGAAGAACATATTCAGATCATCGATCGAAAAGATCAAGTATTAAGAAACAAAGTGATAACATCGGTTAAGGAGATCTGGAGAAATTAGAACGTTAAAGAGGCAACATGGGACCTCGAGAGTAAAATGCGAGAGAACTATCCCAAAATATTTACTTAACTTGTACTGTAAACTCGAGGAAGAAATTCTTATTAGAGGGGAAGGATGTGAAATCCCAAAACCCTAATAAGACTCGGTTATGTAATTTTTGTGTTTATCAATAAAATCTCTCCATTCTGAATGCGAATTGTGTTATTATATACTCCATTGAAGAATTAGGTCAAATAATATTTCCTCCAAAAAATGTCGTCCTTGACACGTCGTGCTTAAAATTTCTTCCGTATTTGGACTTTTCTGTAAATTTGTTTTGACAAGATGATTTGTCGTGCTTACACTGACAAAACGCTTTGTAGTGCTTGTTTAGAAAAGTGTTAAAAACCTAAGTTAGGAAACTCTAATATCTAATTAGGAAACCCTTACCCTATATTACAAATCCCTAACCCTAATTAATAGTACTAACCCTAATTATGCTATCTTAAACCCTAATTATGATAACTAAACTTAAATTAGGTGTTAATAACTTTATTAAGTTTTCCTAAACATAAAATCTAAAACACTAATTAAACCAAAAGCTCACAAGCATGGGTCACCACCTCAACAACTATCCCTATCTCATCTGGGCACCAAACATCTGGTCATAGCAGCACAAGTTCATTAGCTAGATATTTGTGGAGGCAAAAGTTAGAAAAATGACATAAAAAACCTAAGTTGCTAGTTCTATAAATAGCAGCCTTATATCAGACTAAAACTCACGAATTTCTGCACTTATACACTCATACTACATACCATAATAAGCCCTAGTAATAGCAAGATCATAATCAAAGAGTAGAAAGCAAGTTCTGCTCAAGGATTTCTGAGACAGTCATTTGTCGCCCTTTTTTGGCCTATTTACTCATCCTATTTGAGGACAAATGAGCCTGGATTTTTAACTAAAAATACACATGGTAATTCAGCTACCATGGGGAGTTTGATTTTGATGTTTTTTCGTATATATGAAATGTTCATGATTTTGGGTAGGTGTGTTATTGAATGGCCACCTAGTCATGCCTATGTGCATGTGGATAGTCCATTTTACAAAGGAGACTCTGGAGAAATTTTTTCAAAAGCCTGAGCATTTAATGAACATGCAATTTTAACTTTATTGGAGATGTATATTAAATAATGCATTCTTTAAGACTTAGAATATGCATAAAATAATGATTTAATTTTAATAGGTAGTAAGTTTGAGGCTTACCTCACCCTTTCTGAGGTCATATAAAGATTTTGTCCAAGTTATAGATTCAGATAGACCAGGAAGTTCTAGCAGGGTCTCTGCAGGTGTGAGGCGGAGGAGTGCTTCTGATGTCCCTCAGCCTCGTCCAGCCCGACAGTCTCGCCGGTTAGGTGAGTCAGTGATTCGTTTGATCCAGGCTGAGAGGCCGGATGATGAGGAGGATGTCCCCTTTGTGGATCCTGCTCCAGCTCCTTCTCCACGTAGGGAGCTTCCAGCCATCGTTGTGCCGATTCTGGAGCTTTTGGACGATTTGGGACGCCATCCTTCGATTTAACTTCATGCCAATGAGGTGACTGGAGCTTCTATTCTAGACTTTCCTTTCTTTTGCCATTTCAGGACAAAGGTTTAATCTGGATTTACAATTTTGATGCAGGTTCCCAGCTTTACCCAGCCCAGGGGGAACTGGATTAGCGTCCATTTTTTGTATCATACTCTGCATCCAGAGAACCAGGCTATTGTCAATACTTGAGGTTTCGAGGCCTTCTTCTCTATTTCTCCCCATCATTTCCCTTAGGGTTATCTGCGGGCTTTATCTTAGCGCTGGTTCCACCAGACCTAGTTTCTCCACTTGTTGGACTGTGACATTATGATGACCACGATGGATTATCGGTTCAGCACAGTGATAGAGTTTACAGGGGAGCCAGTGCCGTTGGTGGCTAACATTTTAGCTGCTGTCGTTCGATCCCTTTTGGGAGTTCATACGACGGCCATCAAGGGTTGGACAGTTCGTTCAAGGCCCTTGAGTGTTGATGCCCAAAGCGGGGCTTTGACTGAGCCTCTGCCTAATGATCAGAGAGTTAGAGATCGCATTCTTCGGCGACTGTTCTTGGTGATCATCAGGGGTTGTTTTGTGACGACCCCAAATCTGGGTACTTAAAACCCGTACTTGGTGTTACACGATACCATTCATACGGACTGCTTAACATATTATAAACTTAAAATTTATATCAGAGTTAACTAATCCCCAGATACAGACCTTTAAGTACATTATTACATGATAGATATTATATTATAATAATACAAAGTTCTAAACATTACAACCAACACCTTAAAACTATTCATTCAGCTTCCCCTTTCCTTTGTCATTGCCAGAACCTTCTGGTCGTTCACGCTTAGCTAAAAATATTTAATTTAAAGCAAGAATGAGCATTTAATTGCTCAACAAGTAATATCAGATAATAAACATCAGCTGAAAGAAGTAAACGTTTTCTTTGAAGTATACTTCTACAACGAATCAATAGTTGTGAAGCCATTTGCAACCATTAGTAACAATATATTAACCCGTTTAAAATTTTGAAATGACGTAGTGACTATAAATACTGAGCGGTTAATAGACCTTGAACCATTGTTTTCAAGTTTGAAAAGGTTTATATAGAAATTCATCTGCAAACCGTTATGACTTACGGACACGTTGGGTGATCAGCCCGTATGCCCTGTATTGATCAACACTACATGCTGGAACGACATATCCGTATTTGGCGCATAAAAATTTCCCAATTTCGGGATGTTCATACTCAGTCTGGAGTCCGAACCAAAGAAATTTAGTTGGATGACTCTATCCTATCCAATAATATTCAACGATATATTTTAAACAATGTCTAGTTAAGTCAAATAGCTTGCATAACTTTTAAACCATGTAGTTATACCAATATTAAATGTTAGGCATCAATACTTGTATTATCAAAGAATTTTAAGTTCAAGGATACTTGTTTAGATACAATCATTCATACAAGTGAGGACACTTGCACAACCAAACTTAGCTTACAAATAACAAAACAATTTTGATAATATATGAATCATATGAAGACAGTAATAAGATACTGGTAAATAATAAACGAATCAATAATAAATAAGTTAGAGATACTTGCTTACACAAAGATCCATTGCATAAAGTAAATGCAAAGGTTGGAATACTTGCACCATAAAGAGTAAGGTTTAGATACTTGCCTTGTTCGCTGCTTACTGCTACGCAATATAGTTTTATCTTTAACACAAAGACCTATCATTAATAAGATTATTCTTAAAATCAATATATCACATTATACTTCATAATACTACTACTTTATAAGTAAATTATCTAGCATGTAATCACATAATGAAACATTAAATAACACCTTAACACTTACTCGTTCATTTATAAGTTTCTTATTGTGACTTGGTAACTATTTATGATTTCAGAAGACTGCATACATCATTTCAGCAAGCTGAAACCAAACTGTATTCATTTTCTAAAAATTTCAGTTTTCCATTTCAGTATCCTGAAATGTTTATTTCAGTAGGTTGAAACCAAACTGTCTTCCTTTTCTAAAAATTTCAGTTTTCCATTTCAGTATTCTGAAATGCTCATTTTAGTAAGCTGAAATACTCTATTCACAAAAATACCAAATCAACTTATTATTTTTCTATCCTTTGGCCACACATATATACATATAATCCATACACAAAAATAATTTTTTCTTGAATTTTTCAACTCCTTTAAGTATTTTTCAAAAATCCATTTCTAGTTAATTCCTTAAGAAAATAGCTACCTCACGCTTAACTCCATAAATTCCCAACTC
This sequence comes from Panax stipuleanatus, assembly GCA_020205555.1. Lineage (NCBI taxonomy): Eukaryota > Viridiplantae > Streptophyta > Magnoliopsida > Apiales > Araliaceae > Panax > Panax stipuleanatus. The sequence goes on along the minus strand of CM035119.1, from coordinate 107,574,594 downwards.
TTGGCAGAATCTTACACATGTTAACGTGGACATCCAGTTTAAATTTCTTGGCCATCGGAGTTATAGAACTCCGGTTATAGCGATTTTTGTCGAAAAAATGTAAATATTGAAATGGTCATATCTTGCTCAATTTAAGTCGAAATGAGTTCATTTTAGGACACAAGCTACTTTATAACATATATTTTAATGTTCCAAAATATTGGAATTGTTTTCAAAATTTAAGTGGCCGAAACAGCCCTAGGAAATTCTAGACAGCCTACTTTTTGTCATTTTTTAGATTTGGCATCCTTGACTAAAATCAATCCACACAAAAATCTATAACACTTTTTTAAGTGATTACACTTGAAAAAGTTAGAAGACTTATATATATAACCCCAAAAATTGACCACACTAAAAAATTCAAAATATAATAGGAGATATGGTCTTTTGAATTTCATGTTGTGTTTTCTCAAAATATAATTTTCAACCTTTTGTGATTTCTAAGAAAACTTTCATGTTCTAACATATTAACCAACATAACTCATCATAAAACATTATAAAACAAACTAATACCAAATATATTCATGGATCTATCATTATCCATGATCTATTTCACAAAAAAAATCATCAATCACAAGATTAAACACAATCAAAGCTAAGAAAAATTATATTTTCAACATTTGGAACCACTTAGTTTCCATTTCCTAGTTTAGATCCAACTTTTGATCCACAAAAGAGTTAGATCTAAACATGAAACACTTATAAACATATGGATCAAAGGTTTTAAATCTTGAGATCATAACTTTACAAAAATTAAAACTTAAATCAAATCAAAAAAGAAATTAGACTACTTAAGTAGGAATTTTTTTTTGTGTGTTATACCTTAGCTTGTTCCTTACCTCTCCTTCTTCCTAATACTTGATTGGGAAACTATGAAAACTCTAAGACTCTCCTTCTATCCTCTCCTCTCTTGACCGAATTCTAGGATCTCTCACTCTTTCTTGTTTGCTTGGTTTGTTAAGTTAAGAAAGGAGTTAGATGAAAGAGAAAATAAAGAGATGGAAGATATATTATGTATATCCATATAATTACAACACTATTGCACCTCCTCTCTCTTCAATCATTATTAGAATACTTGTACACTTGGTTTAACTTGTAAAAATAAGCATAGGTGTTGGTTGAATTAGAGGATGACACATATTAAGAGTTGCTCACCTACTAAAGTAAGAAATCATTGCATACATCACCCCTTTCTTCCCGCCTCTCCAAAATTTTGGTGGATGCTTCGCAGCCCGATAAATCACCCTTTGCATGCAGCCTTAAGGCTATAAAGATAAAATTGAGAGTAGCGATAAGCTTCAATTCCTATGTCAGCGTAAGGGTTTGATAAAACCAGCTTTCAAAACATCACTGTAGATTCAATTCAAAAACTTTTGCAAATCAAATCAAACCCTTTGTATATAGGCTCAACGAAGCGTGTCAAAGCTTTCAATCAATCAAAAGGCATAATTTTTAAACAACATTCACTCACACATTCCAATTTTAAGGGGAATATTGAAAAGATTGAGGTACCGTGTTTACACGGGAGTCGTGGGGTGCCTAACACCTTCCCCACACTTAACCAAGCACCCAAACTCAAAACTCTGATTTCAAAGATCAAGTTTTGACAGTGTCCAGCAATTGGGCCTCTTTTCAAATCAAATTCGGTTGAGTTGGTACAACCATTTTCAAAACTACCAACTGGCGACTCTGTTTAAATCAAATCAAAATCGTCGACATATACACATGTTGGCTTCTTTCCTAAAAACCCTTCAAAACATTTTTTGCAATAAAAAAAATAAGGGTAGAGATAACTTAGGAAAATCGATTTGAGGAAAATCGGGTTATGAACTGACCCGCGGTATTTCTTAAATTTTCCAACGTCGACAGGTGGCGACTCTGCTGGGGACAGTAGAGGGCTTAGGCCGATTTCAATCTTTTCAAACATTTCCCTTTCAAAACTATTGAATAAGTGAAATCCTGCATCTCCATAGTCAATGGATGAGTGAATGCTGCGTCTTTCATTGAATGTATGAATGATATGCCTTTACATTGAATGAATGAGAACGAATGCTTTAGTACTTCGCACCCATATTAGTGCTTCACGAACTGTCATTGCATGCATAAGCGGTAAGGCCGATGTATGTGAATGCATGCTGTGAGTCCCTCCACCAGGAGGCTAACCCGGTCGGTGATATGTAAGGACTTTGGGGACGACTAAGTCTCCGGGGTTGCCTCCTGAAAATGCACCACCCAGATTCACTCCAGTTAAACGATCGGATTAACTTTCTTTCTAGTAGATTGCGATGATCTGGAACTTCCATGCCGAAATAAAAGCTGCAAGAGTAACCTAAGATAGGTCAGCTTCTGATCAGCCGAATCTGACAGGATGCTTCTTTATGCCTTCCTCTTTCAATTCCATGTCAAGTCTCCAATTACTGAGGAGCACAATGTAAATGACAATAATGAAAGATTTGCTTTCCTGTCATCCTGCCATCAAAACAACTAACCTCGATTTTGCAGGATAAACTTAAAAAACACACATCATAAATGCATCCAGTCATTACATACTACAGGTAACTGGTACCCCTACATTTTGGTGTAGGTAGGGAAAAATTTATCTTATCACTAGATCAAAGGCTAGAAAAGCACCTAGTCCATCTACGGGCATGGCTTCAAGTGCTCCACCAAAATCCACCCTTGTGTCTAGGGAAGAATCGAAGGATTGAAAAATCAGATAGCCGAGCTAGCTGGTTTCCTTTGAGAGAAAATCAAGGCCTTCAAAGAGAAACAATCTCAAACACATCCAGAACCAGAAGCATCTGGTAGTGGTGCTGGCGGTCATGATACAGAAAAGGCCAAAACTCAGATCCCTGGACCCCAGAACTAGCATACAATCAACAAAACTCCAGAAATCACCATCCTAAGTAAAGAACAGGAAGCTGGTGACATTCTCAAGAAAATGAAACAAATGGAAGAAACCCTCTGGTCCATCAAAGGAATTGGGGCATTTGGCAGTGTCAACTACTCAGATCTATGCATATTTCCCTGGACTCGGTATCCCGAAAAATTTTAAGTCACTGATTTTGAGAAATATGATGGATTAGGGGATCCTTATACATACCTGAAAGTTTTCATTGGAGAACTCGGATCCTATGCTGAGGACGAAAAACTTCGAATGCATCTATTTTAGAAGAGTTTAACTGGAGAAGCCAGAGCCTGGTATGCCAGTCTGGACAACTCCAAAATCCACAGTTGGGAAGAATTGGCCCATGCCTTCCTCAGCCAATACATATTCCAATCTCATCTAGCTCCCGATAGGTATCAAATTACCAAAATCAAGAAGAATAACATTGAATCATTTAGAGAATATGCCCAGCGATAAAAGCAGGTCGCAGCACAAGTCACCCCAGTCATGACTGAATCTGAAATAGTCATGACTTTCATCGATATTCAAGAAGCTGCTTATTATGAAAGGGTCCTAGCAGGCATACGAAAACCTTTCTCTGAAATGATCAAACACGACGAAATGGCCGAAATGGGACTCAAGTCCGGGAAAATAAAAGACCTAACGGCACTCGAAGTTGTTGCTGAGCATATCCAATCTAGAAATTACATGAGTAATCCCCGGAGTGTCCACATAAAGAAAGGTGAAGAAGTTTCTTAGTGTTACAAGGACAAAATACAAGCAGTAATTCAAACAATACTCCCATTCAAAGGAGGAACTATCCCCCTTTCCAAGCTACAACACAGCCTTCAAATCCTTCATTCCAAAAAAACATGGAGGTCAGACGCAGAAGAACTTTCACCCCACTAGGGGATTCACTCGAGAATGTATTCAAACTTTTGACAGCTCAGAAGAAGATTGGCCAACTCCTTCCGCTAACTAACACTAATTCAAGAAACTTCGACCCTAGCAAGAAGTGTTCTTATCATTCCGGATCACCAGGCCATGACACCCAAGATTGTTGGTCCCTCAAGCATAAAATCCAAGATTTAATTGATAATGGAGAAATTATGGTCACAAAGCCCGATCAACCGCATGTCCAAGATAACCCTATCCCACAGCACAAGGAGGAGAGTGTCAACATAATCAACACTTCAAGTGTAGAAGGATCCAAATACCTCCGCTACGTTAAAGAATCAACTCAATCCAACAACATCAGCCCAATGAGTTGGGAAGCTTTTGAAAAATAATTCCTGATAGAGCAAGAAATAAAGTCTATCAAGGAATAAATTGAGTAGTTGGCTGAACTGGACGTCTACCAACAACAACTCACCAGGAAGATGTTGAAGCAAATTCATCAATCTATTTGCAGTCGCTTTCCTCCAGCGAAAGTCAATTCCAATCAAGATCATAGCCGGACTTGTGAGCTTACACCCTGGACTGACAAGGGGATCGAAGAAGCAAGTGTCCAAGTAGGTAGGAAGTTTCTATTGCAAAGGAATTTCACCAATTTGAACCATTCAATGGAAGAAATCCTTCAAATGATGATCAACGAGGGAATGGTTGAAAACTTGCTACCTCCGCTAAACCCTTAATTCAGAAAATTCAAACTTGACCAAATATGTCAATACCATTCCAACTCTCCCGGCCATGATAGAGAAGAATGCTGGGCACTTTATAACCTAATTCAAGACCTGATTGAGAAAGGTGACCTAATCAGAGGAAATTAAATCCTCGACATGACAGATAAAGATAGCCTCTAGATCCCCGATTCATAGTATCAGGACACAGTGGCTGTCATATCCTGTGATAAAGAATCAATCATCACACCCCTGGTACTAACAGGTAAAGGGGTCCAAGACAAACAAAATCCTGTGAAGGTGGCTGCACCTCAGCCTTTAATTTTACCCTTCAGGCCTCAGTAGCCAATCCTCAGTCTGAAGAAGGTCCCATCGAACTATGGGGACATTGAAGGCTCCGTGGCAAACAACATTTCCATCCTGTCAAAGGATAATCCATTGTACCTGCCTTAGCGGGTGATTAAACCATTTACCAAAGCAAAATTAAAGGTGGCTGAAGAAAAGATACAAGAGTTCCTAAAAAGATGGGATATAATGAAATCAAGATAGTGCAAAGCTTGAAAGACGCACCCAAGCAAATATCCATCCTGGACTTGGTCCTATCATCAGAGGATCACCGTAACATCCTAGTGAAGGTACTAGAAGAAGCTCATCTTCCACACACGGTAGACACAGAGAAACTCCGTCAGGTGATATAACACATTTTCAACAAAAATGTGATTTCCTTCACAGACGATGATATTTCGGCTGAGGGGAGGGGCCACCATAAGTCCCTCTATATAGCCGTTATGTCCTCCGGATACGTGATCGGAGGAGTGCTTATTAATGGAGGATCTTCCGTCAATATTTGTCCATATGACACGTTGGAAAGAACGAAGATCAATCCAAATCGGATCAAAGCCAGTCACATGGTTATCCGGGCTTTCGATGGATCTCGCCGCCAGGCTATGGGGGAAATCGAGCTTCCTCTAGAAATTGGTCCACATAACTTCTACGTATCTTTCCAGGTGCTTAACATAGCCACCGGATACAACTTGTTGTTGGGAAGGCCATGGATCCATAAGGTCAGGGTTGTTCCATCCACCCTCCATCAGTAACTCAACTACATTATCAACGGCAGCCTCCTCACAGTGAATGCTGAACCAGAATACCCTACCCATATACATGGGGACAGGCCAGTGATAAGCCTGGATGCCGAGGTTGAGCCTGCAAGTTTTCAAGCTCTCGAGGTGAGCGATATTCAACATCTATCAATTGGGCACCAGTCCTAAAGCCTAAAATTTCCGTTGAAGTAATGAAAGTGGGCCAAGAAATGATAGCTACGGGTTTCCAGCCTGGAGAAGGGTTAGGAAAAAACAAGCATGGCATTAAGATGCCAATCCAAATTCCAAGCCAGATGGAAAGAGCAGGATTGGGATTTTCATCCGAGTCAAACCACAGGAATCCACACAAACATCCCAAGCGTCAAGCCTCCGCAATTCTGCTCCCAAACCTCACAAATGCTAGATAGGTGAAACCGATGAGGAAGATCCCTATGGGGGCATCAGCCACGCTATTTCCTTCAATCATACCTATCCATGAAAGGAAAGCCCTCAAGCCTGAGGCAGATAGTGAAAAGGGAAAAGAAAAGATCTTGTACGGAGGACGAGACCCATTCGCTAATATGAAACTCATTATCAACTACGAAGGGATGAATGATGAACTCCCAGATAGTGACGATAAAGATTGTGCTCACTTTCCTGGCATCAAATAGTGGAACAATCCCCAGAAAAGCCTTGGCCATGTCCTAAAGGATGTCTCAGGTGTCATTCAAGACAAGACAGACGAGCACACCACTTCCAGCATCCTCCCTATCCATGAGGATCTAACCCTGGATAATTGGAGCAGTGGGAAAAAAAAGATCTTGTACGGAGGTTGAGACCCATTCGCTAACATAAAACTCATTATCAGCTACGAAGGGATGAATGATGAACTCCCAGATAGTGACGACGAAGATCGTGGTCATTTTCCTCGCAGCAAATAGAGGAACAATCTCCAGAAAAGCCTCGGTCGTATCCTAAAGGATGTCTCAGTTGTCATTCAAGACGAGACAAACGAGCACACCACTTCCAGCATCCTCCCTATCCATGAGGATCTAACCCTGGATAATTGGAGCAGTGGGAAAAGAAAAGATCTTGTACAGAGGTCGAGACCTATTCGCTAACATAAAACTCATTATCAGCTATGAAGGGATGAATGATGAACTCCCATATAGTGACGACGAAGATCATGCTCACTTTCCTCGCAGCAAACAGAGGAACAATTCCTAGAAAAGCCTCGATCATATCCTAAAGGATGTCTTATTTGTCATTCAAGATGAGACAAACGAGCACACCACTTCTAGCATCCTCCCTATCCATGAGGACCTAACCTTGGATAATTGGAGCAGTGTCCCTTGCCTCAGTCGAAAAGAGTAAAGGGGCAGACAGTCAATCTGCCCTTAATTATAGTTTCATTTACTGCTTACTTTTGATTGCACAGCTAAGCAATCACTTTTGTCATGCTTTACAAATGCTATGTGTATTTAAGCAGTTGTATATATTAATGAAAGCATTTTTATTTTCAGGACCCAAGCATTGGATGTGTGTGCCTCTGTTGATGAGATGCCAACCTGTCAACATAACTCCAACTATGATGCAAGATTGAGCTTCGGCTTGACGGATCTTGATCAAGAGGAGGAAGATGACTATGAGTTGCCAGAGAAAATCAAGGAATGGGTCGAAGACAATCTAAAACCAAACCTTTAACAAACCTCTAACATCAACATAGGAACCTCCAAAACCATTAAAGAAATCTAAATAGGTTTAGACTTCACATCGGATCAAAAAGTCGACCTGATCGCACTCCTGACACAGTACCAGGATGTATTTGCATGGTCACATGAAGACATGATCGGTCTATCCACAGACATTGTCATCCATCGAATGCCCATCAAAGAAGTGGTAAGACCAGTCAAACAAAATTTCAGGCGATTGAAACCTGAGTGGAGTTTAAAAGTCAAAGAAGGAATTGTTAAACAATTCAAAGCCGGGATCATCATAATATTAACATATCCCGAATGTCTATCAAATATAGTCCACGTACCTTAACCTAGAGGGAAAGTACGAGTCTGCGTGGATTACCAGGATCTAAACAAAGCCTGCCTCAATGACAATTTCCTGGTACCTTTTATCAACATCCTAATTAACAATACTACGCAGTACGACATGTATTCCTTCGTAGACTGGATGAGTATTTGGGCAAGGAAAATCTCGAGTGTCTACAGATGCCCCTCTTTATCATATCCATGTAATGTAGTGGAATGGACAGGATAAAGATTAGTAGACACTGGGAATAGAAAATTCCAAAGTCATTATGAAGGCTGGGCTTCTTGAAGTAGAATGGGGCTACTTTTTGCTGCGTGCGTTATCACTTGGCTAGGGATGACGCCATCTTGTATAGCCCTTGATGGTATTAGGGAGTTACCGCAAACTACCTTTGTCATTTTCTACTAGGGATGACATTATTCAAGAGAACAGGTTTGACTCTGATGAGATTGGCGGAGTTAAGCTATCACAGATTTTTTGTCTTGATTTGTTAGGGATGACGTCCTTTGCAATAGCTTCACAGATTCTGAGTAATACAACCTCAATGATCCCCCTTTGAGGATGTGTATAATAGATTCCATCAGTTGTGATGGATTGTTATAATTGTTTTCATTGCCAGATCCCTTCTATTACATGGTTGGGGTTAAGCCATCAGTTGAAGCGTCATTGGGTTTGAGCCAATGATTGGACTGTATTTCGATCCGTACTCGAACTTCACTAGGGCTGAGCCAAAGGCTAAAACTGCTTCATTTAAAACATGAACTTTGCTGGGGCTGAGCCAACGACTGGAATTGCTTCTGTCAGAACCCGAACTTCACTGGGGCTGAGCCAACGGCTGAAATTGACTTCGGTCGGAACCCGAACTTCATTGGGGCTGAGCCAACGGCTGAAACTGCTTCGGTCAGAACCCGAACTTCGCTGGTGATTATCCAACGGCTAAAACTGCTTCGATAAGAACCCAAACTACGCTAGGGCTGAGCTAACGGATGAAACTGCTTCGATCAAAACCCGAACTTCGCTGGGGCTGAGCCAACGACTTGAATTGCTTAGGTCAAAACTCGAACTTCTCTGGGGCAGAGCCAACGGCTGAAATTGCTTCGATCAGAACTCGAACTTCGCTAGGGCTGAGCCAACAGCTAAAACTGACTTTAGTCGAAACCCGAACTTTGCTGGGGCTGAGCCAATGGCTGGAATCACTTTGGTTAGAAAGTGAACATCACTAGGGCTGAGCCAACGGCTGAAACTGCTTCGACCAGAACCTGAGCTTCTCTGGGGCTGAGCCAACGGCTGAAACTGCTTTGGTCAATACCCGAACTTCGCTGGGGCTGAGCCAACGGCTGAAATTGCTTCGGTCGGAACCCAAACTTTGCTGGGGCTGAGCCAACAACTGAAACTACTTCGGTCAAAACTCAAACTTTGCTGGGGCTGAGCCAACAGCTGAAATTAACTTCGGTCAGTACTTGAACTTCGCTGGGGCTGAGCCAACGGCTGAAACTGCTTCGGTCAGAACCCAAACTTCACTGGGACTGAGCCAACAGCTGAAACTGCTTCTGTTCGAACCCAAACTTTGCTAGGTGTAAGCCAACGGCTGAAACTGCTTCAGTCAGTACCCGAACTTCAAAAAACGGCAGTTTTTGGCAGTTTCGCACAATTCTTGCGCAATTTTTTTACAGTTTGATCTGTTAATACCCGGAAAGGGTTTCGGGATGAATATCAAGGGTCCTCAGGTAATTTTATTTTTTGTTAGGATTACGCTGCTTAAACGTATGATTTCTGGACAAATCGCTCAATCTTGTAGCGTTTTCTTTTCAGATCTGACTTGGCATCCCGTTTAAACTCCGTTTTGACTCACATCGAACCGGGCTCGGGGGGAGTGGGACCCACCTGCGATGCGACAGGTAGAGGTGCAGCAGCCACAGGTGGAGCTGTGACTACCCAGCTTATTTAATGTGTTGCAGGATTTATCATTTTGCAAGTTTCCCGTATGAGCAGCGAAAGGATTTTCGATCTTCTTTTTCAGATCTACGGAGTTCTGGAAGTTGGATTCTGAATCGGTCAGTTTCTACATGTTCAGCTCAGCTCAGGTAACGTTTTACATCCTTCTTTCGCAGTTTTTGACCGTTAAAAGCTTGTGAACCACCTAAGGTACTTTTAAACGTAATGTATAAAAAATGTATGTCTATATGACCTGTGAAATTTTTTTTGTCTACATATGTATGCATATTTTACTGTAATGCACGTTTGGATGTAAGAAAATTCAGGTTCTGAGACAGTTAATTTTTTCACTTTTTGATCAATCTAATCATTATTTTTGAGGCCTAGAGAGCCCGGACTTTCAACTAAAAATGCCTATGATATTTTGGAGACCTTGGGGGCTTGTTTTTGATTTGTTTAAGTAAATATGAACTATTTCTATTTTTGGGTAGGTGTGCTACTGAATGGCCACCTAGACATGCCTGTGTGCTTGTGGACAGTCCATTTTTCAAAGGAGACTCTAGCAAAAATTTTCCAAAATCTTAGGTTTTGAAAAGCATGTATTTTTGACTCTTTGGGGAGTTTCTTACTGACCCAATGCAGGTTTTGAGCTTCTGGGATTTTGAAAACATGTAGTTTTGACTATATAGGGTATTTTTGATGGACCCATGCATGTTTTAGGACTTAGATATGTATGCTGGATTGATTGATTAATAAACCACAGGTTTTAGGCTTACCACACCATGTCTGAGGTGATTTCAAAGTACTGGTGTATGCGATGGATCGCGATAGACCCGACAGCTCTACCGGGGTTTCATCAGGAGTTAGACGGAGGAGGGCTTCTGCCGTCCCACAGGCCCGTCTAGCTAGGACACCTCGCAGATTGATAGATAGCAGGATACGTCCAACACAGGACGAACAACCCATTGACATTGATGATGAGGAGGCTGCTTTTGTTGCTCCTGTTCCAGCTCAGGTTCCACATGTGGAGGTCCCGAGCAATGCTGTGTAGACACAAAAGTTGTTGGGCGACTTGAGTCGCCATCCTTCAAGATATCTTTAGGCCAACAAGGTGACTTGAAGACTTTCTTCCCTCTGGATTCTTTTCCCATCTTCTGTCCATTCACGAGGCACATGTTTTTTGACATGGGTTGATTTTTGATGCAGGTCCCTGGCTTGACACAGCCTCGAGGGAACTGGTTTAGTGTGCACTCCCTCTATCAGACTCTGCACGAAGATTACAGGGAGATCGTAGATGGCTGGGGATTTCAGGCCTTCCTCTCGATCCTGCCCCGCCGTTGCCCTTGGGGGTATATGAGGGCTTTGCCACCAGACTCAGTCCCTGCATTTGCTTGCTTGTGAGGTGATGGTGACTCTTATGGACTAGAGATTTATCACCGGCATTGAGTTTGAGGGCGAGACAGTGCCTGTCGTGTCTAACATTTTACCCACCGCACTGAGATCCCTGTTGGGAGTCCCTCAGTCGGCATTCAAGGGTCAAGCAGTCCGATCTGGTCCCTTGATTATAGATGCCTAGGACGGGACTTTGCAGTTGCCTCCATCTGATGATCAGAGGGCTAGAGATCGCATTCTAAGGCGATTGTTTTTGTCGATCATCAGGGGTTATTTTGTGGCGGACAACTCGTCGATGGTGTCCTTTGCTTTGATCAGCGCCACTCAGCATGTAAAGCACCTTAGTGACTTTGATTGGGGCTCCTATACCTTTGCCTATTTTCTCCATGGGATGTGCCTGCTTTCGGAGGGTGTGACGGAGGCTTGGTTAGGATTCCATCAATTTTTGCTGGTGAGTACATCTTTCTGTACCTTTTTGATTTTTGCACTTATTTTTGGCAGTTTTGGTCACTGAGGACTTTTGATATTTGCATGGATAGCTTTGGGCATTTGAGAGGCTTCCTTGCCAATTCCCCTTTCAGCATTTGGTTTGGAGACCTAGCCACATGGACGGAGATGGCATCACTCTATTTTGACGGAGGTCCCTGTTACTGAGGGATTCACTCATGCCCGTCTGCAATTAGAGCTTTTGACGGCGGGCTCGATCACCTAGACGTCGTACACATCCTAGCACTTGACTTTCGGATTTGATGGAGGTTTCTCTACTAGTCGGGAGTTTGATTTATCGACCCACAGTGTCCCTATATTGACGGAGGGAGGCTGAGAGTTCTATCTTGAAGAGCGTGCCATTCGGAGCATCACACGGGAGATTCACATTCCCATTGCTCCTTCTGCTTGGCATCACTGGCCATTGTATGTGCCTTTGACAGACATCCCTTTGGAGGGTATAGACGACTTTGATCTATTAGAGGGCTCATACAGCCAGGCAGCCTTTTTATAGTTGGTGGAGTCCTCGCACTATCGGGGCTCAGACTCGTGCCACCCATTTTATGGCAGATATGGTACCGGGGTCCGTGATGATGACGGACTGGATAGCTTGTATTAGAGAGCCTACTCATGTAGACCAGATAGCAAATCAGACCAGGAAGTTGGACCAGGCTTGTTTCTTTATCAAGCACCTTGGCCAAGATCCATCAGAGGCATCTTCATTTGACCCATCCAGCTCTGGAGCAGGCCCTTATCAGGTCCATTTAGTAGCAGTTATACAGGGGTAGATCCTCCCTTATACTGCCTAGATATGACTGATCCCAGCAACTTTGTGCAGACAGAAGATTTGGAGTAGGTCGATCGATTTGATACTGAGGTCTTTGACTTCCTATGATAACTATAGCAGCTATATTTTTGGTCAGCCACTATTTTGGCTATTCGGCGTCTGTGCCATCATTTTGATAGACCACTGCTAGGGGGATAGCTGACCAGATGCTGCTGCATTCGATGGCCCTTGTAGATTTCAGGGTTCCAGAATGCTTTATTGATGGCGTCCTACCCCTATGGGTACCGGAGAGACAGGTATTTCGCATTGGGCGGTGTGAGCTTTTGCCTACTCTGGAGTAGTACCCTAGATTTACTGGCTTGGATTTAGAGTTTTTGTGTGCTCGGATGGCTATCAGTGATATGCGGAGACCGTTTACTCGGCTGTCCGGTCTTCGACAGAGCATAGTCATGGATGAGATCGTTTTAGGGCATATGATATCCCTTAACTTTTTGATAGAGCGTTATGGTGAGCTTGATAGTTACTACCGTCACGTCGGGGATTTCAACATTTTTATAGAGGATTGGCAGACTGCCAGGATAGACATGTTGTTAATGTGCATTGGGGCGTATGTTTACATGCCACTGCATTTAGATCACCTTGATGTGGGATTGGTTGTCATAGTTAATGCCCTTCGGCAGGGTAGTACCATTATCCATATGATCTTGGCGAAGACTCTAAGGTCGCTAACCTATTGCAGTACCCATCTAGCGGGGGTTTTTTGGGGTAGCTCGGTCGTGTTGTATATGTGGTTGATGTCACACATACGACTGATTGGATCCTTTAGACCTCATGCCTATTGTTTTAGCCATGAGATATCCTCAGTTTACTCCTTTTGTCCGCCTTATTGCGTCGACTCAGAGTCCTAGTTAGCATTTTTGTAGGATATTGAGCATCCGTTCGCAGTTTTGTTATTCTCAGGGGTGGCGACCCCGTTTAACTTCATTACTCATGCATCTGACATGGATTATTTGCCATTGGCAAGATTGAGGGGTGTGACTACTTATCATCCCTTGTTAGTTATGGATCAGTTTGATCAGTGGCAGAGTATGCACCATTTTGAGGATTCTGCTGATCAAAGGATGTCGGCTTCATCTATGTCACCGGCCGACTTGGTTAGAGTCTATGAGTGTTGGACTTACAGGGAGAAGGCTGAGTTCTCCAGTAGACATCCGGGTCATTCTCTAGAATATTCTGCATGGTTAGAGGCAGAGACCGCAGTCGCAGTAGCAGAGCTTAATTTATCTCTGCTTGCGGATTCTGATTGGGAGGAGCCCATAGAGGATCCCGATTCTTCTACTGAGGATGAGTTGTTCGCAGATTTGGCGGTAGCTTTGATTAGTGATCCTCTGGTTATTCCCACAGGGACAGATCCAGCTTTGTCAGATTCTCTATTTAGGATGACCTTTGAGAGAGATTCAGCTACAGCGCAGTTGTTGGCTGCCTTATTTGGCAGGGATTTAGCTTTTGCTAAGAGGGATGGTCTCAAGACCGCTTTGGATACTGGATTAATTGAGCGGGAGGAGCTTCGCTCTGCTTTGGATATCGCCATTATGGAGCGAGACGAGGTTTGCTCAGCCAGAGATGCAGCATATGTTGAGATTAAGGAGATTTTAATTTCTCGGGATGCAGCTTTTGCAGAGTGGGATGAGGCTATAACTTTCCATGATTTCCCCATTGCTGATAGAACTGCTCTTTGATCTTACACCCGTGGTTTGGTTATCGAGATGAATGCTTATATTGATGACCACAGTACCACCCTACAGATGACTGTGGATGTTCTTAGCCGTATGGAGGCTGAGTGGACTACTCTTACAGATGCTCCTCCATCTTCAGAGAGAGATGCCATGCTGGCGTTGCTGACCCGCTTGTCCTTGGGTTCATAGACTAGCTTAATTTTTCCTGCACAGACTAGATCAGCCATTTTTGTCATGTACAGGGCACTATGTTTATAAAGCAGTTTATATATCAGAGAAATATATTTTTGAGATACTTCCCTGCTTAGATATGCATTGTCATCGCTGAGTGATTACCACTTCCGTCATGACTCATAGTTATTGATGCATTTTAAGCTTCTCATTGATAGGCTGACAGTTGAGGTGCCAAGGGAGTTCCTCAAATGGGTCTGGTAACCAGACAGCTTGATAGAATTTAGCTTTTATTTATCTTCGGTGTCTTGGAACTGGTCTTCCATTTTTTTATTTTTTCTTAAAGGTCAAATCGAGCTGTAAAGGGCTGCCTACGTACTCCTGGGTTAAGGGAGATTAGGTTATTCGTAGTTCATGTTGTTTAATTGAAGAGGTTTGCAAAGAGTTTATCTGGGGTTTGAATTTGGTTCGATGAGCTTTTGAATTTGATGCTGGGATTTGCAAGTTGTTTGGATTTTTTCTTGGTTTTACTACACCATAGATGGTTGCCTACGTACTCCCAGGTTGAGGGAGATCAGGTCATTCGTAGTTCATGCTTCTCTAGTGAAAAGCCGAACCTGATTCGATTTATAGGACCTAGATGCAGGTATGCATATGCTTCAGACGTAGTACTTTTTCATGGTGTCTGAATTGATGAGTTGGGAAAATTCGTTCTCGTCCATTTCTTATAGCCTGATGGCTCCCACTGTTAGCACTTCCTTGACAATGAAAGGGCCTTCCCAGTTTGGGGCAAATTTTTGTTTGGCTTCATCCTAATTAGCCAGGATTTTCTTTAGCACCAAAACATTTTCATTGAATTGCCAAACTCGGACTTTCTTGTTGTAGGACCTGACGATCCTTTGCTGGTATAACCGTCCATGGAAAATGGTTGTGGCCCACTTTTCGTCTATCAGGGACAGTTGATGATATCGGTCTTGCAACCATTGATCTTCGTCCATCTAAGCATCTATTAATACTCGTAAAGACTCCATCTTTACTTCTATGGGGAGGACTGCTTCCATGCCATAGACCAGTGAATAGGGGGTAGCCCCAGTAGAGGTGCGCATTGACGTCCTGCAGGCTAACAGGGTAAGAGGTAGCAGGTCAGACCAGTCTTTGTGATTGGCGGACATTTTTTGCATGATCTTCTTGATGTTTTTGTTGGCCACTTCGATAGCACCGTTCATCTTGGGCCCATAGATGACGGAGTTGAGATGCTTAATGTGGAACTTGTCATACAGTTCTACCATCATTTGATTGTTCAGGTTTTTGGCGTTATCTGATACGATCACCTCCGGTTGTCCATATCGACAGACGATATTGTTTCTAATGAAACTTATGATAACCTCTTTTGTGACTTTAAGAAAAGAGGTTGCTTTAACCCATTTGGTGAAGTAGTCGATCATGGTGAAGATGAACCGATGACCGTTGCTGGCTTTGGGTTCGACTGGACCTATCACGTCCATTCCCCACATAGAAAAAGGCCATGGTGCACTCATGTTGTGCAGCTCATTCGGAGGAACGTGGATGGCATTTCTGTGTATTTGGCATTGAAAGCGTCTCTTGACGTGATCATCGCAATCAGCTTTGAGCGAGATCCAGTAATGTCCTGTTCTAATTATCTTCTTGGCCAGCAGATGGCCGCTCATGTGTGGACCACAGACTCCGCCATGGATTTCATCTATTAGTCTTTGGGCTTGCTGTAAGAACTGAGAATTTAATGAACAAATATTATTTTGACAAAATAAGAGAAATGAATATGTATTTAAATATAAATATTGATGTGTGCTATTAAATGAATAATTTAACTAAGTTAAATTGAATTTATACGAATGTGGTTTGTGATGAGAATTGTGATAATGCTTTTTGTGGCATGAGAATAAAGATTTAAGGAATTGATTTAAATAAGAGATGATTAAATTAGGGAGTGAAGAATTAATTAATATCATATTATTAATTAATTGATGAGCAAAGTAAATTACATAATTAGAGTAAGTATTATCTATTTATTTAATATGTGCAAAGTATGTAGTAAGGTCTAGTAACTACATTGAAAAGAATATGTAGTGTGATACCTTGTGGTAACTATATTATATACAGAAACTATATAATAAAGTAAAAAGAATTATAAGTTACATAAATAATTGCATATATGACAATACAAGAAACTATATAAAATATAAAGTGTAGTGTAACACTTTAGTAAGACTATAAAATATATGGTATACTAAAGTATGTGAATAAGAAATAACAATAATTATTTCAATAAGTACATAATTGAAATATTAATAATAATAAGAGTTGGGATAATTCGATTAACTCATAAATGTGATATTGTTAAAGTGTACATGGATTATATGATGTATATATATACGTACCCGAATGTGCTACCATGTGAAGTTGTTATGGTATTTTAGTCCATGTATGCCCCAAAAGAACTTAAGCCATGATATGTATATATGTGTGCTAAGTGTATAATATATGGTATTTCCTTATTGCTAGAATGCTGAGTTTCCTTGTCCCACTTTGATTGCTAAAATTGCTCCTCACTTCTCATTCACGTATAATACATAAAGGCTAGAAGATATTCCTTCTTCTTCTCCCCAAACTCAGCAACTAGCATTTTATAGCTTCATAGCAAATAATGAGCAAGGATGAGGGAATCATGATTGATTTTAACAACCAATTACCTACTCTCCATTAACCATCATGCAAATCTACATTCTCGTTGGTTTAATATGAAGAACAATAGCAATGTCTGGACATTTGTTTTTCTATATATATAAGCTCTCCTTCTCTATTTTCAAATTGTTGAGATTGTGTTGAGAATATATTGTGAATTGATAGCAAGGTAGTTTATAGAGAGTTGGAAATTCAACTTGGAACTAGCTTAATTCATAGCAGACGTATAATTCCTCTTATTGTCTTCATTTTCATTTTCTGTCAAAACTCCATTTCTTGTTCATTGAGTTTCAAATTCTTGAGTTAAGCATGAAATCCATGAAGTTATGAATGGATAATGGTTGTTAGATGTTGTATAAGACTTATAATCCTATTAGTATACAATGTAGCATGCTTGCAATGAAATTCGTATAATAGTTTCTTTGTTCTTAATTTTCATTCTCTATTAAAATCCAAATTCTTGATTATATAGAATTAAGGTATAATTGGGTTATATAATGATTGTTTGATGGATATATAAACTTATAAACATGTTTAAACCACAATGTAACTGTTTAGAAAAGTTTTCGTGAAGTAATTTTATGATTTGGGATAATATTTGCCTAGGCTAGCTGCTCTCTAGACTAGAACGGGAGCCGCGCGGCCGCGTGTCTCCCTAGTACAATTTAAGCTCGGTCGCGCGCCACTTCAGAAATTGTTGATGATTTCTTTTATATCTTCTGATGTATTGAGCATGTTGTATTGTTAGGATATGGATATAACTCACAATAACATATGGAATAAGGGTACTAGGTTATAGTAATCCATGCTAGTCGTTTTAGTTGAGTATTTTGAAGAAAACTCAAAGTTATGAAAAGAGGAACTTTGATATGTTAGCTTTATATTGACATTCTGACTTTTGAGACATATTTGTATGACCTAGAAACACATGATATGAATGTTAACTTGTGTATCTAAGCTTCATAATGTAACTTGAGCATATGAACCATAACAGTGAACCTTTCCAACGAAAACTCAAGCGTTGAACATGAACTCTAACATGTTATATTAGGATTCTAGGTTCTGATTTTTCGAGAATATTATATGACCTTCAAATGCGTGTCAAACATGTTAACATATAAATGTAGATAGCATGAGCATGTTAGGCCTTATTAGTGAGCTTTACTAATGAGAATACAAGTTTTAAACGTACACCTTGACATGTTAACTTGAAGTTTAAATTATGAAGTTTATGAGCGTGTTAGATAATACTATTGACTTCATGAACGTCATGCATGTATACATACCATGCTAGATGTCATGATTAAAATTTAGCATAAACGAAGCATATTTCAAACCAAAACGATGCTAATTGCACATATACGATATGAATACTCAAAAGCATGTTTAATATGAGTTATATGACTACCTTATATGTTTAAGAAGCAAGCATGTTAGACTTTGTGATTTTCATGACCTTGAATGACCGTAAGTTGTCAAAAGTGTTAACTTAGAGCCATATCATGAAAGAGAGAACTTAGATGGACTTGAGAAGCATAAAGGCATCCTTTAAATATGCATATATGTTATGAGATATCATATGTTGATACTTGAATTCGATTTTTGATGGTTGACTTATTGAAATACCATAACTCACTAAAATAACATATATTTAGTATTGATTGTGGTCTTGTGTGATAATAATGATATAAAAGTGTGTTTAACTCAAAAAGAGGAATGTTAAGGATAAAAGTATATTAGTCGAGACTTGTGAATCTAATATGATACTATATGTGGTATGACTGTATAGTGAAGTTAAAGACTCAACTTATGTGTGGATTGTATATCTTGTTGAACTTTATGACTAATGAATATCATATATACATAACTATATTACGATAGGATTCGAAAAGTGTTGATTAATTTACGGGGATAAACTACGCTTAAGGCAAGTTCTCTAACTTACACTCTTTTAAAGTGCAAGTTTCCTAACTTACACTCTTTTACGGTGCAAGTATCTAAACCTTATCCCTTTGGATGCAAGTATCCTAACCGACACATTTACTTTATGCAAGTATTCTATCCTTGTATATTGCGAACTAGTTTCTTTACTTAATCGTTTGAATTGAATTAGCATACTTGAACTATTATTTCATTAAAGCTATTATTCATGTGGAACTTGGTATTGTTCTTGAATATTGTGAAAGTGTCTATGCCATTTGATTTGGCTAGACTTATATTATTGAAAAGCTACCTAAACCAATTGGTTGGTGCGGGATCTCTTATTTGACTGAGAAGAACAACCTTCTTTGAAGGGAAAATAAAATTGTCAGAGAACCGACGTGCGCACTTGAGTATGATTGATTGTTATGCATAACGTATGGTACTTTAGGCTGATCACCTGTTGTACCTGTTTTCGTTGGATTTTTAGTTTAATACTGTTATCTAGTAGAAGTTCATAGTCCTTAGTGACTACTCAGTATTCAGTTATCTTGAAATCTTTAATTGATTTATTATTGAATCACAATTATATTATTCTGTCCTTAGCGACTGTTATTGAAAACTGTTGATATTCTTGTTATCCTTGAACTATCAAACCTTGCTATACCCTTTCGAGAATTGAGAATTATATTACAAACCCTTATTGTATATTACTTGCTGGGCAAATTGTGCTCATTCTTACTTTCCCTAAAACATTTCAGTTAAGGCAGAGCATGGCGAACCTTCGGGCGTTGATAAGGGAAAGGGCAAGGCTACCAACTAGCTTGTCTCTTTTATTTTTTAAATACTTTAATGTTGTATTAAGATGATGTCGTAAGACTAGATTTGATTATGTTTAAGCTTAAGAAAGTTTATGTAATAAGTCATTAATTGATATTATTATGTAATCTATTAAGTACTGTAGGTTGCGAGACTTGGGGGAATAATTATAATAAATTATTGTATATTATTCTAAATTAGATATTTCGCTGTGGATGTGTGATTTTAGTTATTATTGTTTTACCATGAGAATGCGACGAACCGAATTCGAGCGACCTCGTGACGATCCTGGAATTTGGGGGCGTCACAGGTTAGTATCAAAGCTGTAGTTATAAACCTTAGGAACGAGTGTCCTTAGACTATAACTTAGGCGAACTTAGAAGTTAGGAAGGAGATAAAACTAATGTAGAGTTTTCCTTGAGAGACTTAGTCTGTTATGAAATGTAACTTCATTTTATACAATGAACTTATATTTTGTTTAACATTCTACTGGAGTTGCTGTTTCTTGTCTTTTGTTTGTGATTATAGATAGCAGATTTGGGAGTACCCGCTAGAGTGGCTGAGGATGAGCACAGGGATATACATGTAGTATACGAGGCACCTCTAGAGGCTACACTAGTGCAGGCTGTTGCATCGTTCGAGTCTGACAACGAGGATGAGATTGAGATAGAGTCTGATCTAGAGGAGGAGCCGATGGAGGACGAGCCGGTGGGGGATGAGCCAGTAGAGGACTCAGATGAGGCTACTGTAGAGGAACAGATGCTAGGAGAGTATGAGAAGCGGATCCTAGAGCTAGACTGCAGGGTCCAAGAGCTAGAGGCCGAGGCCCATGAGAGAGAGTCTGAGTTCCAGAAGCTGAGGGACGAAGACCACCAGAGGAAGTTAGACATGCAGGAGCTAGAGGTAGAGATCGCTTACCGCAGGGAGGTAGGGATCCAGATGGGAACCTTATTCCACAGGTCGGTGGCAAGAAATGTAGATATAGCAGGGAAGTTGGAAGAAGTAGAATAGAGAGAATTGAGTGAGAAGACTGAGAAAGAGGCACTCCGTACTCAGCTAGAGTTGGAGGAGATGGATAGGTTCCACTTCGAGGAGAAGTGGGAAGCGGCCAATGAGAGAGCTGACGACCTAGAGGACGAGGTTAGATGTAAGAAGAGGAAGATGAACAAGATGGGGTATGTGTTCCGTTCAGCTTTTGAGAGGGTGATTGATGGTGTGTACCACTACCCAGAAGAGCAGGGACAGACTCTACATACTTTGAGTCGAGAGCTGGTTGCGTATATAGCGCAGATGGAGTACAAGAGAGTTGTGGAGCGTGGGATGATGTGATAAGATTTCCTTAAATGGTCTAGTAGTAGTTAGTAGCATTTATCTTTATGTGTTGTACATTCTATGTTGTAATCCCTATCTTTTGTGTAAGATGTGGGATAGTGATGTAAACCCCGTGTAAGTTTTTGTTAGAGGGGTAGTATGGTAGTAGGTTGGTATATTCCCTATCTTTTTTGATATTAGGGGATATATGTGATAACATTTATAGCAGTATGGTAGGATAATCATGTAATGAAACGATTTGGCATATGAATATAAATGAAGTTTATTTCAGAAATGTGTTATAAATTTATTCCTTTAGTATTAAAAGAAATACTTAAGTAATATACTTGAATAATAATAAAATGAAAATTTATGTTGCATATAATGCCGCCCAGACGTAGATTGACTGCACCCGAAGAATCTGTTAATAACGAGAGGGAACAAGTTGACCCGATCCAGAAACTGGTAGACTTGTTAGGAGAAGCCTTAAGGGGAAGGAACAATGAACCCGTTCACCCAAACCCTTAGGCTGTGCCAGTAACAACCTTTAAAGACTTTAAGAATGTAGGACCCCCGGAGTTCAAGGGAACTACCGACCCCATCGTCGCACAAACGTGGATTAAGGAGATCGAAAAAGCTTTCACTATAGCTCGCGTAGGTGAAGATCAAAAAACGGTGTTTGCCACGTACATGATGAGGGGAGAAGCGAACTACTGGTGGGAGGCTAATCAACAAAGGGCTAGAGAAGGGATAATAGCTTGGGATAAGTTTAAGACGCTGTTCTTCGAGAATTACTTCCTGAAGAGTATGAAGAATCGGATGGAGGTGAAATTCTTAGAGTTAAAACAAGGTTGGATGACGGTGGCGCAATACGCAGCTAAGTTTAACGAACTAGCGCGATTTGCAGAGCACCAAGTTGGTGATGAAGAGAGGAAGGCTAGACGCTTCGAACAAGGGTTGAAGCCGTGGCTGTTCAATAAGGTATGAGTTCTTCAAATTGATTCCTTTGCAACATTACTGGAGAAGGCAATCATTCGGAAGGTGGCAGTGAGGCCTTATGTCTGTATAACAAGGAGAAGAAAGGAATGAATATTGGAAGAGAGAACCGTACGGGAGAAAGCAGTAGCGGAGGAAGCAACTTGGGAAAGAGAAAATGGGAGAATAACAACAAAAACAACAATAATCAATCAGGGAATTTTCGTGGAGGTTTCAAGAAGAGGGCTGAAGGATGCCCAAAATGTGGGAAGAATCACCAGGACGAGTGCTGGAAGGGACGTAGCACTTACTACAACTGCGGACAGGAAAGGCACATCTCGCCCAACTGTCCGAAGCCAAAGAAGATCCAAGGGTGTTTTCCTTGAGGCTCAACTGAGCACCGTATTAAGGATTGCCCAGAGAAGGGAAGTGGCGGGGGTAGCAATCAGCAAGGAGGCAAAAAGTTGATGATCAGCGGACCGGAACAATCCAAACGCCCAATCGCCAGAACCTTTAACATAACCGTCCAGGACGTCGTGGCTGCGAAGGACGTGGTGTCAGGTATAGTCCCAATCAATGACATAAATGCTTATGTATTATTTGATTCGGATGCCACCTGTTCTTTTATATCTGAAGAATTTGCTAGTAAACTTAGTACACCCCGAGAACTATTAGAAAATCCTTTGATCATAGAAGTTGCTAATAGGGAAGTGATCCCTGTAGAATACGTTTATCGAGATTGTCGCGTAAACATTAGAGAACATGAACTGAGCGTAGACTTGATTCCTATTAGACTGGGAGAATTTGAAGTAATACTAGGGATGGATTGGTTGTATAACCATGCTGCGATAGTTGACTGTCAGAACAAATGTGTGAACCTTCAGACTCCGAGTAAGTCTAAGGTAGTGTTTTATGGTATCTCATCTCTTAAGCAATCGTGTTGCGTTACGATGATGCAGGCCAAGAAATTATTAAGAAAAGGATGTGTAGGTTATCTAGCTTACATCGTTGATACTCGAAAAAAGGGAGTAGAAATTAAGGATATATCCTTAGTTATGGAATTTCAAGATGTGTTTCCAGACGATCTGCCTGGTCTTCCGCCAGACAGAGAAATCGAATTCGTAATAGACTTAGCACCGGGAACGGCACCGATTTCGAAAGCTCCATATCGTATGGCGCCAGTAGAAATAAAAGAATTGATGATACAATTGCAAGAATTATTGGATAAGGGTTACATTCAACCGAGTGTTTCTCCTAGGGGAGCATCAATACTATTCGTTAAGAAGAAGGACGGATCGATGAGGCCCTGTATCAATTATCGAGAATTGAACAGAGTAACGATCGAGAACCGATATCTGCTACCGAGGATAGACGACCTATTTGATCAACTGAAGGGAACAAAGTGTTTCTCAAAAATTGACCTACGAATAGGATATCATCAACTGAAAGTGAGGGATGAGGACATACCAAAGACTATGTTTCAAACCCGTTATGGACACTACGAGTTTTTTGGTAATGTCATTTGGATTGACTAATGCTCCGGCAGCATTTATGGACTTGATGAACCGAGTTTTCAAGCCATACTTGGATAAATTTGTAGTGGTTTTTATCGATGACATTTTGATCAACTCGAAGACAGAGGAAGAACACGCCGAACATCTGAAGATTGTTTTGGAGGCACTAAGGAAGGAGAAGATGTATGCGAAGTTTTCTAAGTGCTAATTTTGGATGGAGAAGGTTCAATTCTTAGGCCACGTGGTGGATAAGAATGAAATCTCAGCAGACCCTGCGAAGGTAGAAGTAGTAAGTAATTGGGAACAACCGAGAACACCGACGGTGGTGAGAAGCTTTTTAGGGTTAGCTGGGTACTATCGAAGATTCATCCAAGATTTTTCTAAGATAGCAACCCCGTTGACCAATTTGACTAGAAAGACGGTGAAGTTTGTATGGACCGAAAAATGCAAAGAAAGTTTTCAAGAACTAAAGAAGAGATTAAGCGAAGCGCCTATGTTATCACTACCAGATGATACGGGAAATTTTGTGGTGTATAGTGACGCATCGCACAAGGGACATGGCTGTGTGCTTATGCAGCACGGAAAAGTCATTGCGTATGCATCACGATAATTGAAGGATTACAAAAAACGATACCCTACGCACGACTTAGAGTTAGCGGCTGTAGTTTTTGCATTAAAAATATTGTGGCATTATTTGTATGGGGAAAAATGTGAGATATGCACGGACCACAAAAGTCTGAAATATATCTTCACACAGAAGGAGTTGAATATGCGACAGAGAAGGTGGTTAGAATTAATCAAAGACTATGACTGTGATATTCTTTTTCACCCGGGAAAGGCAAACGTGGTCGCCGACGCTCTGAGCAGGAAAGGAAGGGAGAAGTTGTTTAACTTGACGACTCAGGAAGAGTTGATAAGAGAGATGGAGAAATTAGAAATAGAAGTGAAGGGACCCGAGAGGTCTGAAGAAAGGTTGTTGGTGGTGGAAGCTCATCCGACATTGTTGGATATAGTAAAGGAAGCCCGGGAAAAGGATGAAGAGTGTGAGAAAATCCGAAAGAGGATCACAGAAAATGAGGAATAGAAATTTCGAATGGATAAAGACGGTATCTTAAGATTCGAAGGAAGAGTGTGGGTATTAGTGGTAACCGAGTTGAGGGAAGAGATTTTGCATGAGGCACAGAATACCACATATTTCGTTCATCCGAGAGGCACGAAGATGTACCGAGATCTAAGACAACATTTTTGGTGGCCCAATTTAAAACGAGAAGTCGCAAAGTGCGTCAGTAGATGTTTGACTTGCCAACGCATTAAAGAAGAGCATCAACGGCCGAGTGGTTTACTACAACTGTTGGAAATACCAAAGTGGAAATGGGAGCATATTACGATGGACTTCGTGGTAGGACTTCCAGTTACACAGAAAGGTTATGATGCTATTTGGGTTATCGTGGATCGACTTACCAAGACAACACATTTTTACCGATCAAGATCTGTTACAGTTTGAATCAGTTAGCGGGTCTAGACATAAAGGAGATTGTCTCACGACATGGAGTGCCGGTGTCTCTGATCGAGATCCGCGCTTCACGTCCAATTTTTAGAAGACTTTACATGAAAGAATGGGAACGCAGTTGAGGTTGAGTACGGCCTACCATCCTCAGACAGACGGACAGAGTGAGCGAATAATACAAATTCTGGAGGACATTCTTAGAACTTGCGTGATGGATTTCAAGGGAAATTGGGACGACCACCTACCCTTAGAAGAATTTGCATAAAATAATAGCTACCATGCGAGTATCAGCATGCCACCGTACGAAGCTATTTAAGGGAAAAAGTGCAGAACGCCATTATGTTGGGACGAAGTCGGAGAACGACGAATACTCAGACCAGAGCTAGTACAACAAACCGCATACGTGGTGACAGTGATAAGAGTCAGATTAGTAGCAGCTTAAGACCGCCAGAAAAAGTATGCAGATTTGCATCGGCAGGACCGAGACTTCAAAGTCATCAGTTTCGTATTCTTGAAAGTATCTCCATGGAAGGGAAAGATCCGTTTCGGCAAGAAAGGAAAATTGAGTCCGAGATTCATTGGACCGTTCGAGATACTGAAGCGAATGGGCGAAGTGGCATACAAAGTTGCGTTACCACCCGAACTGGAGCACATCCACAACGTATTCCACATTTCTGTGTTGCGACCATACAAGGCCGACTACAAGCACGTGATTTCTTACGAGCCCATTCAAGAGGAGAAGAACTTGGCGTATGAAGAAATTCATGGCCAGATATTAGATAGGAAAGAGCAAACCTTGAGAAATAAAATTATATCTTCTGTAAAAGTACATTGGCGTAACCACGATGTCGAGGAGGCAACGTGGGAGTTATAAGATAGGATGATGAGGGATTATCCCCACTTATTTGTGTAACCATGTAACAATTTCGGGACAGAATTTTTATAAGGGGGGAGGATGTAAGAACCGAGAATTTCATGAACAACTATTATTTTGACAAAATAAGAGAATGAATATGTATTTAAATATAAATATTGATGTGCTGTGAAATGAATAATTTAACTAAGTTAAATTGAATTTATACGAATGTGGTTTGTGATGAGAATTGTGATAATGCCTTGTGTGGCATGAGAATAAAGATTTAAGGAATTGATTTAAATAAGAGATGATTAATTTAGGGAGTGAAGAATTAATTAATATCATATTATTAATTAATTGATGAGAAAAGTAAATTACATAATTAGAGTAAGTATTATCTATTTATTTAATATGTGCAAAGTATGTAGTAAGGTCTAGTAACTACATTAAAAAGAATATGTAGTGTGACACCTTGTGGTAACTATATTATATACAAAAACTATATAATAAAGTAAAAAGAATTATAAGTTACATAAATAATTGCATATGTGACAACACAAGGAACTATATAAAATATAAAGTGTAGTGTGACACTTTAGTAAGACTATAAAATATATGGTATATTAAAGTATGTGAATAAGAAATAACAATAATTATTTCAATAAGTACATAATTGAAATATTAATAATAATAAGAGTTGGGATAATTCGATTAACTCATAAATGTGATATTGTTAAAGTGTACATGGATTATATGATTTATATATATATATATATATATATACGTACCCCAATGTGCTACCATGTGAAGTTGTTATGGTATTTTAGTCTATGTATGCCCTAAAAGAACTTAAGCCATGATATGTATATATGTGTGCTAAGTGTATAATATATGGTATTTCCTTATTGCTAGAATGCTGAGTTTCCTTGTCCCACTTTGATTGCCCAAATTGCTCCTCACTTCTCATTCACGTATAACACATAAAGGCTAGAAGCTATTCCTTCTTCTTCTCCCCAAACTCAGCAACTGGCATTACATAGCTTCATAGCAAATAATGAGCAAGGATGAGGGAATCATGCTTGATTTCAACAACAAATTACCTACTCTCTATTAACCATCATGCAAATCTACATTCTCGTTTGTTTAATATGAAGAACAATAGCAATGTCTGGACATTTGTTTTTCTATATATATAAGCTCTCCTTCTCTATTTTTAAATTGTTGAGATTGTGTTGAGAGTCTATTGTGAATTGATAGCAAGGTAGTTTACAGAGAGTTGGAAATTCAACTTGGAACTAGCTTAATTCATAGTAGAGGTATAATTCCTCTTCTTGTCTTCATTTTCATTTTCTGTCAAAACTCCATTTCTTGTTCATTGAGTTTCAAATTCTTGAGTTAAGCATGAAATCCATGAAGTTATGAATGGATAATGGTTGTTAGATGTTGTATAAGACTTATAATCCTATTAGTATACAATGTAGCATGCTTGCAATGAAATTCGTATAATAGTTTCTTTGTTCTTAATTTTCATTCTCTGTTAAAATCCAAATTCTTGATTATATAGAATTAAGGTATAATTGGGTTATATAATGATTGTTTGATGCATATATAGACTTATAAACATGTTTAAACCACAATGTAACTGTTTAGAAAAGTTTTGGTGAAGTAATTTTGTGATTTGGGATAATGTTTGACGAGGCTAGCTTCTCTCTGGACTGAAAAGGGAGCCGCGCGGCCGCGCGTCTCTGTAGTACAATTTGGGCGTGGCCGCGCGCCACTGCAAAAATTGTTGATGATTTATTTTATATCTTCTGATGTATTGAGCATGTTGTATTGTTAGGATATGCATATAACACACAATAACATATGGAATAAGGGTACTAGGTTATAGTATCCATGCTAGTCGTTTTAGTTGAGTATTTCGTAGAAAACTGAAAGTTATGAAAAGAGGAACTTTGATATGTTAGCTTTATATTGACATTCTGACTTTTGAGACATATTTGTATGACCTAGAAGCACATGATATGAATGTTAACTTGCGTATCTAAGCTTCATAATGTAACTTGAGCATATGAACCTCAAAAGTGAACCTTTCCAACGAAAACTCAAGCGTTAAACATGGACTCTAACATGTTATATTAGGATTCTAGGTTTTGATTTTTTAAGCATATTATATGACCTTGAAATGCGTGTTAAACATGTTAACATATGAATCTAGATAGCATGAGCATGTTAGGCCTTATTAGTGAGCTTTACTAATGAGAATACAAGTTTTAAACGTACACCTTGACTTGTTAACTTGAAGTTTAAATTCTGAAGTTTATGAACGTGTTGGATAATTGATAAGTAGGTTTTACACCTACTTATTGGACGCCAACTTGCTATAATTATGGCTTAAACTCAAGCACTTTATTATCTTTTGACGCATTTTATCTTTGTGTTAAGCATTTTAGGCAGGAAACTCTTTTGGGCATGAAATAACACAATAATGGCATGGTTTGGCATGACTTGGCAAGGAATTGGAAAAAGGCATGAAGCTAGCTCCAAGGCAAGAAGGGCTTGGCATATGGAAAAGGGCACAAGAAAAGGGACTCGATGCAACTAATGTGAAGGTGCTAGAAGTAGCAAAAGAAAAAGCATAGGATTGCAAAAGAAAGCAAAAGCCAGAAATTGCATCAGCTGAAGAAGTGGTCACGCGAGGCCACGCCATAAAGACAAAGGAAGCCAGCGCGCCCGCGCCGGTTAGCAGAGCCAGAGGGCTGTTCTGGGCATTGGCGCGCCCGCGCCCTAATTACACTACTAGGCCGCGCGGGGCTTGACTGAGGACAGTTGACTTATTTTACTTAGCTGAATGTAATAGTTATAAGGTTTATATTTGCTAGAGACGGAGGATTGATTATCATTATCAGATTTTATTTTACCAACAGAGACTGGTGTTCCATATTCTAGGTTAGAGAGAGTGTGAAGGTCCAAGAGGATTCTCTTCTTCTTCCTTCTTACTCTACTAGTACTATATTTTCTAGGGTTCATCTTGGAAATCATTTGTAGTCCGGACTTGAGTTTGTTATCTTCTATTGAAAGGGTGAAACCGCAATTCTACATTTCCTTTCTCTTGTTTCTCTCATTTCCTAGTTGCTCAATGCTTGGTTTGAATCCCATAATAGTGGGAGGTTCAATGATGAACTAACTTTCATTATGGGATTCTAATGGATTCTAGATGCTAAACCTAAGGTTTATGCCTCTTTGATATACATGGATGATAATATGTGGGTTGCCTAACATGGGTGTTTGTATGCCTAGATGCTTGATCAACATCTACTCTAATAGTTTATATGAACTTGAAAAATGAAGTGTAAACTTAGATTTCTCCATGTTAGCATATGTTTGTGAAACTTGCTTTAGTTGAATTTCATGATTCGCTTGCCGGATAGAAATATATCTTATAGCCATATGTAGTCTAATGGGAGTTTGTGTGTAAATTGGTTTGGTTTATAAATCGCATAGAAATATCGTGGTTTAGGCTTTGCCGATGTTCATGTGATTTCTATCTTAATTGTGGACTTTATATGATTTGGACTTGGTGTATTGAAAGATAGTCAAGTCTCACATTCGTGCTCCCAACTAGCATCTCTATATAATTATCCGTGTATGATTTGTGGCGTGGTTAACCTAGGTGACGCTTTAGATGAAGTTAGGATCCCATATCCCCCTAATTTGAACCCCCTGCTTATTAATTGGTTAAGTTTAGTTAAAGTTTAGGATAATTAATTAATGAACATTGTGACAACTGTTTAATCAGACATAGATAACTAATGAACTATTGCATAATAGATTAAGCCTGACTCCATTTTCCGTGGGACTATCTCGACTTACCGAGTTATTACTTGCCGACCGTGTACACTTGCATGTGTTTTTGTGTCCGTTTTTGTTATCACTTAAACTGGGCAACAAGTTTTTGGCGCCGTTGCCGGGGACACGATTTTAGTTTAATCCTATTGACATCAGTTTTCGTTAAATGTGACTGACTTGAACAAATCTCGTCTTACCTCATTTCTAATTTTATTTTTGTCTACTTGTGTTTCAGGTACTCATGGATAGTTTATGCACACTCGAGCCTCGCATCCTGAGCTAGTGCCTCATCAAGATCACATCAACGGTCGAGCGTGGAGAGCTAACATCCGAAACATCAATCCTGGAGAAGAGCCTGAACTACTTCATCAAATGGCTGAAGAGCAGATGGCCTTGCAAGATTACTCCATGCCCAAACTCACCGATCTGCAATCAAGTATAGTGAGGCCAGCAATTGCGGCGAACACTTTTGAGATAAAGCCAGGAACATTGTAGATGATACACAACAATCTCCAGTTTGGGGGTTTGCCTTCCAAAAATCCCAACGAGCATATTATGAGCTTCATAGAAATATGCGACACGTTTAAATACAACAACGTTCCCGATGATGCAGTGAAACTCAGAATATTTCCTTTCACCTTGAGGGATAAGGCAAAAAGTTGGTTGCACTCACTGCCTTCAGGGTCAATAACTACATGTGAAGATTGTGCTCAGAAATTCTTGACCAAGCTCTTTCCTATGGCCAAGACCGCTGCAATGAGGAGAGACCTGAGTACCTTTGCACAACATCCACGGGAATCATTATATGAAGCTTGGGAACATTATAAGGAGATGCTCCGGAAGTGTCCACACCATGGCATGCCAGAGTGGATGGTGATTAACTCTTTTTATAATGGATTGGGATGGCAATCAAGGCCCATTATTGACGCTACATCGGGGGGAGCTATCTGGAAAAAGGATTTTTCGACAGCGTATGAGCTCTATGAAACCATGGCAGCAAATGAGTATCAGAATCCAACGGCCAGGATAGTACAACCGAAGGTTGCAGGGATTTTAGAAGTGGATGCCATTACAGCCTTGTCTGCTCAGATGGCAGCCATGGCAAAGAAGATTGATTCATTGGCGGAGGAAAAAGTTAAGACAGTTGCTTGTGTCTGTGAGATTTGTGCAGGGACACATCAGACAGACTAATGTGTTATCAGTACAGAATCAGTACAGTTTGTGAGCAACTACCAAAAACCTTCTAATTAATTTCAAAATTTTTATAGCCCCAACAATAAGAATCATCCTAACTTTAGTTGGAGTAATACTCAGAATGTCCAACACCCCCACCATCAGACATCTCAGCCACAGTACCATACATCACAACCACAACAATTTCAATCTCAACAGCAATATCAACCACAGCAAGCTCATCACCAGTATGCACCAAAACCCCCCTACCCTCCTGTTTTTCAACAACAACATCATCCTCAACCTGTACCTCAGCCAGAAAAGAAGTCGGAGGAGAGACTGGAAATCGATGAACTAAAGTTAATCGTGAAGAGCCAAGCTATATCTCTTAAGATGATGGAGACTCAAATTGGTCAAATTGCCAATGCGATTCTCAATCGACCTCAAGGGACTCTTCCCAGTAATATAGAGACAAATCCAGAGAAAAGGGAGGGAAAGGAACAGTGTCAAGCCATCACCCTAAGATCTGGGAGGCAAACTTCAGATTTGGAGGCCAGCGCGGCCGTGCCTCAGGAAGGCCAAAACCTGCCGCGGGCACGCCAAGATGCAGATCACCCTGAGACAGTGTTGGTTGATGGAAATGATGGAGGAAAGAGTATTGCAGCAGATAAGGAGGAAACCACTGAGAAAATTATAACCAAACCATCATCTGTGTACCCCACTGTCCCTTACCCACAGAGATTGCACAAGCAAAGGGACGATAGACAGTTCGCTAAGTTTTTGGAGGTGTTCAAGAAACTGCAGATAAACATACCTTTTGCAGAGGCATTTGAACAAATGCCAACTTAAGTAAAGTTTGTGAAGGGTATTCTGTCAAGGAAGAAACGATTAGAGGACTTTGAGACAGTGGCCTTAACAGAAGAGTGCAGTGCGGTATTACAACGTAAATTACCTCCAAAGCTTAAGGACCCAGGCAGTTTCACAATACCTTGCTCCATTGGAAATTTATCTTTCAGCAAATGCCTCTGTGACTTAGGAGCTAGCATAAATTTGATGCCTCTGTCCGTATTCAATCAATTGGGATTGCCGGCTCCCAAGCCGACAAATGTATCACTATAACTTGCTGACAGATCTATCACTTATCCTAGAGGTATTATGGAAGATGTTTTGGTTAAAGTGGAAAAATTCATCTTCCCAGCTGACTTCATCATTCTTGATTACGAAGAAGACAGAAATATCCCAATCATCCTTGGGAGACCTTTCCTTGCCACGGCGCGAACTCTTATAGATGTCCAAAAGGGAGAGTTAACAATGAGAGTGCATGACCAAGAAGTCACTTTCAACGTTTTTAAAGCTATGAAGTTTCCCACTGACAAGGAAGAGTGCTTCCGGATTGATGTGATAGAAAGGGTGATGAATGAAGGATTTAAAAATCTGATGGGTACTGAGCCTTTGGAGAGTGCTATATTGGGAGACTCAAATATTGAGAATACTGAAGCTGCTGAATACGTGCAAATTCTTGACACAGCACCAAAGATGCGAAAGTTTAAGATGCCTATCGAGCCACTAAAACTTACTGGGGAGACATCAGAATGACTCAAGCCTTCTCTTGAGATGCCTCCAAATCTTGATCTTAAACCTCTTCCAGATCATTTAAGGTATGCATTTTTAAGTGAATTTTCAAAGTTGCCTGTTATTATCTCTGCTGCACTAACATCTTGTCAGGAAGAACAACTGATACGGGTGCTAAGAGAGTTTAAATCGACAATTGGATGGACCATAGCAGATATAAAGGGGATCAGCCCAGCATTTTGTATGCATAAGATCCTGCTGGAAGATGATAGTAAACCATCTATGGAGCAACAGCGCATATTAAATCCAATCATAAAGGAAGTGGTTAAGAAGGAGATTCTAAAGTGGTTAGATGCAGGGATTATCTATCCTATATCAGACAGCTTATGGGTGAGCCCGGTGCAGTGTGTGCCGAAGAAGAGGGGTATGACCGTTATATCTAATAAATATAACGAGCTAATTCCTACCAGAACAGTGACGGGGTGGAATGTCTGCATGGATTACCGCAGACTAAACAAGGCTACCAGGAAAGATCATTTTCCCCTCCCTTTCATTGATCAGATGCTAGACAGGCTGGCCGGTCGTGAATATTACTGCCTTCTGGATGGGTACTCAGGATATAATCAAATAATGATAGCCCCAGAAGATCAAGAAAAGACTATCTTTACTTGTCCATACGGTACATTTGCGTTTAGAAGTATGTCTTTCGGTTTATGCAATGCCCCGGCTACCTTTCAGAGGTATATGATGGCCATTTTCTCCGATATGGTTGAGCAAAATGTTGAAGTCTTCATGGATGATTTTTCTATTTTCGGAGACTCATTTGACCTATGTTTGGAGAATTTGGTGATGGTGTTAAAACGATGTGTCGAGACGAATCTTGTATTGAATTGGGAAAAGTGCCATTTTATGGTACAAGAGGGTATCATTTTGGGTCATAAGGTTTCGAAGAAAGGATTAGAGGTGAACGGGGCTAAGTTGGAAACTATTGAGAACTTGCCTAGGCCTATTTCTATAAAAGGTGTTCGTAGCTTCTTGCGACATGCAGGCTTCTATCGTCGATTTATAAAGGACTTCTCGAAGATTACAAAGCCACTTTGCAGTTTGTTGGAAAAAGATGTCTTCTTTAAATTTGATGAGGAATGCTTGACTGCATTCGAGAACTTGAAGAAGAAGTTAACTACGACACCAATGATCACATCTCCGAATTGGGACCTTCCGTTTGAGTTAATGTGTGATGCCAACGATTTTGCTGTGGGAGCTGTATTGGGCCAGCGAAGGGACAAGATTTTTCATGTCATATACTATGCTAGCAAGACCCTTACTGATGCCCAGCTGAATTACACTACTACAGAAAAAGAGCTTTTGGCGGTGGTGTACGCATTCGATAAATTTCGTGCTTATTTTATTGGAACCATAGTGATTGTGTACACCGACCATGCAGCGATCCGATATTTGATAGCAAAGAACGATGTCAAACCCAGTCTGATCAGGTGGATACTTCTTTTACAAGAATTTAATCTAGAAATCAAGGATCGAAAAGGGACTGAGAACCAAGTGGCTGACCACTTGTCACGATTGGAAACTCCGGGAAGCAATGCAAATGACAAAGTGATGATAAATGAATCCTACCCTGATGAGCAATTGTTTGTGGTGACAGGCGAAGTGCCATGGTTCGCAGATTTTGCAAACTTCCTAGTGGGCAATATCATTCCTTTTGACTTGACTAGGCATCAAAAGAAGAAGTTTCTGCATGATGTGAAATGTTTTACTTGGGATGAACTGTACTTTTTCAAGCAGTGTGCCGATCAGATGATTACAAGGTGCATTCCATTTAGCGAGACGAAGAGTGTGCTGCAAGATTGCCACGCATCTTTGTATGGAGGCCATTATGGAGGTGAAAGGACAGCGGCCAAGGATTTGCAAGCAGGTTTTTATTGGCCTACTATTTTTAAGGATGCTTACATCTTTGTTCAAAGATGTGACAAATGTCAGAGGGTAGGAACTATATCAAAGAGAAATGAAATGCCCCTGAGTACAATCCTCGAGGTAGAGATCTTCGATGTCTGGGGGATAGACTTTATGGGGTCGTTCGTTTCATCATGTGGGAACTTGTACATCCTTCTAGCAGTCGATTATGTATCTAAATGGGTGAAAGTGGCAGCTCTACCAATAAATGATGCTAGGGTGGTTCTGAGGTTTCTACAAAAGAGCATTTTCACGAGTTTTGGAACCCCCCGGGCTATCATTAGCGACGAGGGCACCCACTTTTGCAATCGCCAGTTTACAACTTTGTTAGCTAAGTATGGGGTAAATCTTCGTGTAGCTACAGCTTCTCATCCCCAAACCAATGGCCAAGCCGAAGTGTCAAATCATGAGACAAAAAGAATACTGGAAAAGATTGTGAACCCCACGAGGAAAGATTGGTCACTGAAGTTGGATGATGCAGTATGGGCTTACAGGACTGCCTATAAAACACCACTGGGAATGTCACCGTTTCAGCTTATGTATGGAAAGGCGTGTCACCTTCCTCTAGAGCTTGAGCATAGAGCCTATTGGGCAATCCATAAGTTGAACTTTGACTTAAAGGCTGTAGGGGAGAAACGTCTACTCCAACTCAATGAATTGGATGAATTTCGATTGCAAGCTTATGAAAATTCCAAATTATACAAGGAAAAGGTGAAAAGGTGGCATGACCGCAAGATTATGGAAAGAACATTCGAGCCAGGGCAAGCAGTGCTATTATTCAACTCCAGACATAGACTCTTCCCAGGGAAGCTCAAGTCAAGGTGGTCAGGGCCTTTCACTGTCAAGACTGTATATCCATATGGTGCAATAGAAATGTTCAATAACGACCCAGATAACCCTTTCAAAGTCAATGGACAAAGGCTGAAGCATTATTATGGTGGAGAGGTTTCAAGGCAGGAGGTCGCCTCAATCCTTTCTACAACTTGACCGAATCCGACAAAGTCTAGCTTAGGGACTATAAACAAGCGCTAGATAGGAGCCACCCCATCATCTCTATCTCTTCCCCTTATTAATTCTTGCAATGTTTTCTACACATTTCTCTCTCTCCTGTTTAATTCTGGTGACTTATCTCTTCAATATCTCTCTCCCCGTTTAATTCTAAGCATGTGGAAAAGGTTTACCTGTTTTTGAACATTGTAGGTGTTAGAATGCTCATTGCCTACATTTTTGAACTTTAGGCATGTAGCATAAAAATTTTGGGAAGTTAGAAGTGCTCTATACATACCTCTATGGGATTTACATTATTCATTGCATGCGCATTCAGTCATAGTTGCACAAAATTTTGGAGCGGGAAGCTCTTTGAACATGTTAATATTCTGCATAGAAGCCTATAGAAATAATTATTTTTTTTGCGAAATTACATGGAAACGATTCATACATAGCATTGCTAAGGAATAGCAGTTCATTCATCTTAATCATGCTCATTGCATTCAGTAAGCAAGCAATATTTAACTATGTTTATTTTTTGTATAGGTGCAACAATAGGTACATGTTGCTTCTTGTTTCTTCACTAAGTGCTGCAGATTGGTAACAGAAAGCAGGAAATTTTGGCCAAGTATAGAGGCGGCGCGGCCGCACCAACCTCAGGCTGTTTATCGGTGCGCCAGCGCCAAAATTCAGTAAATCAGAGGTAGCCCTAACCCGCGCGGCCGCGAGGCTCTCCATGCCTAGCTCGGCGCGCCCGCGCCCGAAGCCCTTCTGCAGTTACGTTTTAAAGTGGCCGTTCCAGCCGTTCACAACCCCTTTTATTCCTCATATTTTATAACCCCCCCCCATCACTATCATATCAACAGACCCGTTCTCGATTATACCTATCTCCAAGCCCTAATTCTTGTCTCCATCATCAACCAAGTTAGGTTTACATAGTTGAGTGGGGGGAAGTTTCATCAAGCACGTGTGGGTTCTTCAAAGTGGGAATCTAGGGTTTGTGGAAAGTAGTGGCTGCCATACAAGTTTGGGGGTTATTGTTCTTCGGTATTCTTCATCAAAGGTTCTGACCAATTAGCCATGGGTCCAAAACGCTCACGCACCGCCGCTTCCTCTTCAGCTGCTTTGCTCGATCGCAGTGGCTCTGACGACGACATCCCTGTCAATTTGCCTAAGTTCATTAACATTGAAGCCCAAATAACAGATTATCGGATCGCGAAAAAATCTGTTGTTAAGGAAAGAGGGTTAAAGCCTACGAAGGAGGAAGACGACATGAGTGCGATGATTCGTGAAATGGGCTGGCAGGGAGTTTGTGCCACGCCACCACCGGTGCCGTTGGCGTTGGTCCGTGAATTCTATGAGAATGCAAGCATCACAAAAAGTGACCGGTCCTTTGTGAGAGGCCAAGCAGTCGATTACCACCCCGCTGTAATTCGGGAAGTGCTGAGTCTGTCTTCAGTGTTAGAGGGGCAGGTCACCTGGGTAGAGGCCGAAAGGTTTGAGACTGATCTGGATCAGGTAATTTGAGATTTATGTGTGCTTGGCACAGTGTGGAAGATCAAGAAGGACACCGCTGATGAATATACCATATTTCTCGCCTCTGGACTGAACCGCTACGCTAAGGCGTGGAATTTGTTCCTTTGTGCCAATCTAATGCCATCCACTCATCAGCATGAAGTTACTGTCGAGCGAGCCATCATCTTATGGGGGATTATCACAGGCAAATACATTAACGTAGGCCATTTGATCTATCAGAATATGCTGCGCTTTATGAGAAGAAGCACCACGGGCGCCATTCCTCACGTATCCATTATAGCCCATCTTTGTGCGGAGGCAAGGCTCGAATGGGCCGATGAGCAGGTTCAGATGCCTAGCGGGGACGTCACACACACCACGATCAAGCATTTTCAGGATTGGTCAGGGGGAACAGCACACCCGAGGGGAAAAGGGTTTATTATAGCCACTCCGTCGCCAGTTCTCCCCCCGCAGTCGCAGCCAGATGAGGCAGCAGCCCCTCCTCCCTCAGATCATGGTCGCCAAATGCGGCGTATTCAGAGGAGGATCGACGCCCTGCATGCAAATTTTGCTGGGATCGCTGATGGGTTGACGCGTACATTTGCTGAGGCCTTTGCACATCAAGGCACCATGATAGAGTGGCCCGTGTTTGCTTCCGAGATACCATACCCTCCGCCAGATTCACCACCCGAGGAGGGTGGCTATGCCGACCAGTAGGGGAGTTTTCTGACCCTTTACCTTCAATAGGGACATTGAATATTTCTAGTTTGGGTTGGGTTGGGTGTAGTTAGGTAGTTTGTTGCATATAGTTAAATGCCTGCATTTTTAGGTTTATTGTATTTATTGCATTGCATTCTATCTAGTATAGTTGAATTAGTAAGTGTTTAGTTGCATTGCATTGCATTATCCCTTGTTTTAGTCTGTTGAATTCCGATCTGGCCTGTGATGACATCGAGTTATGGTAGATTAGTGAACTCTGTTAATAGTTTAGGCTCAATTATATTCGATTCATGATGTAATCTAAATCTGTTGCTTAGATGTTGCCGGATAGCATAGTTTGTTTTTTGTGGCTTGTTGGCTAGATTAATGCATGCTTGTCTTCTAAGAGGAAATTTTTTGTTTTTAATGGATAGAATGCGGTAATTAAAGCAATAATGACCTTAACAACACTGGAATACAAGTCTGAAATAAAGCTTTGGGTATGCGTTTGTAAGGAGAGATGGAGTGTAAGACGCACTCTCCAAAGAAAAATAAAAAATAAAATAAAAAATAAATTGAGAAAAAGAATAAAAAAATAGAATAAGCGCCTTGGCTAGCGAAGTCTTGTGGCCTTTGATACTCGAGCAAGTACGCCCTAGGGGATTGTCTCTACACCCAGCGCCCTACGGCCGTCTGGTATGGGAGTCGTTGGTCAAAAGCTCGTTAAATGGGTATCATTGAAAAGCCTAAGAAGGCCGAGCAGTGCACAGTCGGGTGAATTAAAGCTTAATAAGCCCTTGTTGAGTCTCAGCTTGTATCTGTGTGTTGGTTTGGTCATTGTTTGGTCTTCTTAAGAAATTCTTAGCTTAAAACCTCAATTTTTCCTTCCTTAGAAGTATAGCATGTGAAATCTTTGCTTTTATCAAGCTTATCCATGACATTGCACTCATACACTGCATCTGGGTAACAGATTATGATTTATAGATTGTATGTCTATATAACTGCAGCTTGAGCCGATACATTGATCATTGCTCTTATTATCTCTCTGAGGCGACTCTGTTTGGAATTCATTTGATGGCTATTACTTTGGGATGCATTTTCATGTAGTTAGTTTCATATCATGTAGTTGCTTTTGTGTTTTTGCTTGAGGGCAAGCAATAGTTCAAGTTTGGGGGTATTTGATATGTAGGTTTTACACCTACTTATTGGACGCCAACTTGCTATGATTATGGCTTAAACTCAAGCACTTTATTATCTTTTGACGCATTTTATCTTTGTGTTAAGCATTTTAGGCAGGAAACTCTTTTGGGCATGAAATGACACAATAATGGCATGGTTTGGCATGACTTGGCAATGAATTGGAAAAAGACATAAAGCTAGCTCCAAGGCAAGAAGGGCTTGGCATATGGAAAAGGGCACAAGAAAAGGGGCTCGATGCAACTAATGTGAAGGTGCCACAAGCAGTAAAAGAAAGATCATAGGATTGCAAAAGAAAGCAAAAGCCAGAAATTGCATTAGCTGAAGAAGTGGTCACGCGCGGCCGCGCCATGAAGACAAAGGAAGCCAGCGCGCCCGCGCCCTAATTACACTACGAGGCCGCGCGAGGCTTGACTGAGGACAGTTAACTTATTTTACTTAGCTGAATGTAATAGTTATAAGGCTTATGTTTGCTAGAGACGGAGGATTGATTATCATTATTAGATTTTATTTTACCAACAGAGAGTGGTGTTCCATATTCTAGGTTAGAGAGAGTGTGAAGGTCCAAGAGGCTTCTCTTCTTCTTCCTTCTTACTCTACTAGTACTACATTTTCTAGGGTTCATCTTGGAAATCATTTGTGGTCCAGACTTGAGTTTGTTATCTTCTATTGAAAGGGGGAAACCTCAATTCTACATTTCCTTTCTCTTGTTTCTCTCATTTCCTAGTTGCTCAATGCTTTGTTTGAATCCTATAATGGTGGGAGGTTCAATGATGAACTAACTTCCATTATGGGATTCTAATGGATTCTAGATGCTAAACCTAGGGTTTATGCCTCTTTGATATACATGGATGATAATATGTGGGTTGCCTAACATGGGTGTTTGTGTGCCTAGATGCTTGATCAACATCTACTCTAATAGTTTATATGAACTTGAAAAATAAAGTGTAAACTTAGATTTCTCCATGTTAGCATATGTTTGTGAAACTTGCTTTAGTTGAATTTCATGATTCGCTTGCCGGATAGAAATATACCGTATGGCCGTATGTAGTCTAATGGGAGTTTGTGCGTAAATTGGTTTGGTTTATAAATCGCATAGAAATATCGTGGTTTAGGCTTTGCCGATGTTCATGTGATTTCTATCTTAATTGTGGATTTTATATGATTTGGACTTGGTGTATTGAAAGATAGTCAAGTCTCACATTCGTGCTCCCGACTAGCATCTCTATATGATTATCCGTGTATGATTTGTGGCGTGGTTAACCTAGGTGACGCTTTAGATGAAGTTAGGA
The DNA here is from genome assembly GCA_020205555.1 of Panax stipuleanatus. Taxonomy (NCBI): domain Eukaryota; kingdom Viridiplantae; phylum Streptophyta; class Magnoliopsida; order Apiales; family Araliaceae; genus Panax; species Panax stipuleanatus. The sequence continues at coordinate 107,534,542 of CM035119.1, read as the reverse complement.
TCCCATATCCCCCTAATTTGAACCCCCTGCTTATTAATTGGTTAAGTTTAGTTAAAGTTTAGGATAATTAATTAAAGAACATTGTGACAACTGTTTAAGCAGACATATATAACTAATGAACTGTTGCATAATAGATTAAGCCTGACTCCGTTTTTCATGGGACGATCTCGACTTACCGAGTTATTATTTGCCGACCGTGTACACTTGCGTGTGTTTGTATGTCCGTTTTTGTTATCACTTAAACGGCGCAACAATAATACTATTGACTTCATGAACGTCATGCATATATACATACCATGCTAGATGTCATGATTAAAGTTTAGCATAAACGAAGCATATTTCAAACCAAAACGATGCTACTTGCACATATATGATATGAATACTCACAAGCATGTCTAATATGAGTTATATGACTACCTTATATGTTTAAGAAGCAAGCATGTTAGACTTTGTGATTTTCATGACCTTGAATGACCGTAAGTTGTCAAAAGTGTTAACTTAGAGCCATATCATGAAAGAGAGAACTTAGATGGAATTGAGAAGCATAAAGGCATCCTTTAAATATGCATATATGTTATGAGATATCATTTGTTGATACTTGAATCCGATTTTTGACGGGTGACTTATTAAAATACCATAACTCACTGAAATAACATATATTTACTATTGATTGTGGTCTTGTGTGATAATATTGATATGAGAGTGTGTTTAACTCGAAAAGAGGAACGTTAAGGATAAAAGTATATTAGTCGAGACTTGTGAATCAAATATGATACTATATGTGGTATGACTGTATAGTGAAGTTAAAGACTTAACTTATGTGTGGATTGTATATCTTGTTGAACTTTATGACTAATGAATATCATATATACATAACTATATTACGATACGATTCGAAAAGTGTTGATTAATTTATGGGGATAAACTACGCTTAAGGCAAGTTCTCTAACTTACACTCTTTTAAAGTGCAAGTTTCCTAACTTACACTCTTTTACGGTGCAATATCTAAACCTTATCTCTTTGGATGCAACTACCCTAACCGACGCATTTACTTTATGCAAGTATTTTATCCTTGTATATTGTGAACTAGTTTCTTTACTTAATCGTTTGAATTGAATTAGCATACTTGAACTCTTATTTCATTAAATCTATTATTCATGTGGAACTTGGTATTGTTCTTGAATATTGTGAAAGTGTCTATGCCATTTAATTCGGCTAGACTTATATTATTGAAAAGCTACCGAAACCAATTGGTTGGTGCGGGATCTCGTATTTGACTGAGAAGAACAACCTTCTTTGAAGGGAAAATAAAATTATCGGAGAACGGACGTGCGCACTTGAGTATGATTGATTGTTATACATAACGTATGGTACATTAGGCTGATCACCTGTTGTACCTGTTTTCGTTGGATTTTCAGTTTAATACTGTTAATTCTAGTAGAAGTTCATAGTCCTTAGTGACTACTCAGTATTCAGTTATCTTGAAATCTTTAATTGATTTATTATTGAATCACAATTATATTATTCTGTCCTTAGCGACTGTTATTGAAAACTGTTGATATTCTTGTTATCCTTGAACTATCAAACCTTGCTATACCCTTTCGAGAATTTAAAATTATATTACAAACCGTTATTGTATATTACTTGCTGGGCAAATTGTGCTCATTCTTGCTTTCCCTAAAATATTTCAGTTAAGGTAGAGCATGGCGAACCTTTGGGCGTTGATAAGGGCAAGGGCAAGGCTACCAACTAGCTTGTCTCTTTTATTTTTTAAATATTTTAATGTTGTATTAAAATGATGTAGTAAGACTGGATTTGATTATGTTTAAGCTTAAGAAGGTTTATGTAATAAGTCGTTAATTGATATTATTATGTAATATATTAAGTACTATAGGTTGCGAGACTTGGGGGAATAATTATAATAAATCATTGTATATTATTCTAAATTAGATATTCCGCTGTGGATGTGTGATTTTAGTTATTATTGTTTTACCATGAGCACGTGACGAACCGAATTCGAGCGACCCCGTGACGGTCCTGGAATTTGGGGGCGTCACACTTGCTCCTTGTCAAGGCATGTTAAAAGGCCTATTCCAGCATCCCTTTTATAAAGTGCATCTCCGCTCAGATAGAACTTCATGGCCATTCTGAGAATCTGTTTCCGCTCTGATTGGCTTGCACTAGCGGGTGTAGATCCATCACGGAGATATTCCTTGATGTCTTCAGACCAAGGTTGAATGACAGGAGGTATTTCGTCTGATACTTCTCTAATGTAATTCCCATATGTTGGGGCTTTTTGATTTTTGAACTGGATGTTGGGAAACCCGCTCATGTTGGATATGCAGATTAATGAAGCCAACATTGCCAGTGCATCGACAAAGTCATTTCAACCCCAAGGAATATGGACGAAGGTTATTGCTTCAAACTCCTGTGACATTTTGAGGACCTGCCAATGATATGGCAGCAGATGCAGTTCTTTTATGAGATACTTGCTGGTGGTTTGTCTGATGACCAACTCGAAATCTCCAAAGACTAATAAGTGTTTGATACACATGGATTGGGCTAGTTTTAACCCCAGTATATAGCCTTCGTACTCGGCCGTGTTGTTGGTGTTGCCAAATTAAAGTTTGGTAGCCACAGGATATTGATCACCTGTACCAGAGATAAGGACTGCCGCAGCTCCGAAACCTTCCATGTTTACCGCTTCGTCGAAATACATTTTCTATGGTTGGACTGTATTCTTTGACTGGAGTTGTTGAATTGTCATAATCCCATCATCTGGGAAATATGTCTCCAGGGGCTCGAACCCTCGTGAAGGTGATTCTGCTAATTGATCTGCAATGCCTTGGCCTTTGATAGACTTCTGAGTTACGCAGACAATGTCAAACTGCTGTAGAATCAACTGCCATTTAGACAGCCGTCAAATTAACATTGGTTTGTTGAATACGTATTTGAGTGGATCCATGCGGGATATGAGATATGTCGTGTGCCCATGCAAGTAGTGTCGCAACCTCATCGCGACCCATACTAATTCACAGCATGTCTTCTCGATCAGGGTACACTTTTGCTCCCCACTGCTGAATCTTTTGCTGATGTAGTAGATAGCTCTTTCTTTGCTACTATCATCCTTCTGTCCTAGCATACAGCCCATGGCATTGGCATTGACGGATAGGTATATGAATAAGGGGACTCCATCCCTTGGAGGTACCAAAATAGGTGCTTCGACAAGCTACTTTGTGATGGCAAGGAAGGCTTGTTAATAATCTTCATTCCATTTGATGGAGGAATTCTTCCTTAACTGCTTAAAGATGGGCTCACAGGTTGCTATGAGCTGGGAAATGAATTGATTTACGAAGTTAATCCTTCCGAGGAATCCTCGTATCTCCTTCTTTGTATGAGGCACGGGCATTTCAGAAATGGCTTTGATCTTGGTAGGGTCTAACTCAATGCCCCGATTGCTCACTAGGAATCCTAGCCGTTTGCATGCCTTAACGCCAAAAGCGCATTTGGCGGGATTAAGCTTGAGGTTGTACTTGCACAACCTGTTGAACAGCTTTCTGAGATGGTCTATATGATCATCCTCCCTCCAGGACTTGATGATGATGTCGTCAACATAGACTTCTATTTCTTTTTTGCATCATATCATAAAAGAGGGCCATCATGGCTTGCTGATATGTTGCTCCGGCATTGATGAGGCTAAAGGATAGTCGTCGGTAGCAAAAAGTTCCCCAGAGAGTGATAAAAGCTATTGTCTCCCGGTCTTCTTCAGCAACCATGATTTGATGGCAACCAGCAAAGTAGTCTACGAAGGAATACATGTCGTACTGCGCAGTATTGTCAATTAGAATGTTGATAAATGGTACCAAAAAATTATCCTTGAGGCAGGATTTGTTTAGATCCCTGTAATCCATGCAGACTCGTACCTTCCCTCTGGGTTTAGGTACGAGGACTATGTTTGATAGCCATTCGGGATATGTTGATACCATGATGATCCATGCTTTGAATTGTTTAATAATTTCTTCTTTGACTTTTAAACTCCACTCAAGTTTCAATCGCCTGAGCTTTTGTTTGACTGGTTTGAACCCTTCTTGGATGGGCATTCGATGGATGACAATGTCTATGGATAGACTGATCATGTCTTCATACGACCATGCAAATACATCCTGGTACTGTGTCAGCAATGCGATCAGGTCGGCTTTTTGATCCGATGTGAGGTCTAAACCTATTTGGATTTCTTTGATGGTTTTGGAGGTTCCTATGTTGATGGTGGAGGTTTGGTCAACGTTTGGTTTGGGTTTGTCTTCGACCTATTCCTTGATCTCCTCTGGCACCTCATAGTCATCTTCTTCCTCTTGATTAAGATCCGTCAAGTCGAAACTCAATCTTGCATCATAGTTGGAGTTATGTTGACAGGTTGGCATCTCATCAGCAGAGACACACACTTCTAATGCTTGGGCCCTGAAAACAAAAATGCTTTCATTAATATATACAACTACTTAAATACACATAGCATTTGTAAAGCATGACAAAAGTGACTGCTCCAGCTGTGCAATCAAAAGTAAGCAGTAAATGAAAGCATAATTAATGGCAGATTGACTTTCTGCCCCTTTACCCTTTTCGACTGAGGCAAGGGACACTGCTCCAATTATCCAGGGTACTCCATTTTCTACATTTCTACAACTCGAATTGACGATCCGTCAGCTCCAGTAGCTTCAATGCACTAGCACACACCGTTTTGGAAACTTCGCCGGACTAGGTTGTCTTCTCAGTCCGGGTTTGGCCTTTTTATGTACATATTTAACTGTTTATGTACTAACATTTCAATTCTATCAAGCTCGAATGTCAAATTTGAGGTAGCTTACCGCTTTTATATATATTTACGCATATATAAGCGTCTCTCACCATAACTGGTCTTCGTACAAGTATTAGTTGACTACATTTTTGTCAATATATATACATATATATATATATATATATATGTATGTATATAAATATATATATATTTTTTAATTCAGTCCAAGTACAGGCGTGAAAACCCATCACCCTTACTGCTTTTATATATATTTATGTATATATAAGCAGCCTTCATCATCACTGGTCATCTTTCCAGTCTTGATTGACTACGTTTCTGTCAATATATATATATATATAGGATATGGCTCTGGAACGAACAGTTCGTTTACGAACATATGTAGGGCCAAGTGTTGAAGGTTGTTGATTGGCCCAATTATTTACCATCATATATTCGTAATTAGTGTTAAATATTCTCATCCAATCAACAACCTTCAACACTTGGCCCTACATATGTTCATAAACAAACTGTTCGTTCCAGAGTCCTATCCTATATATATATATATATATATATATATATATATATATTTCAATTCCAGTCCAGGCTTGCGAGTGAAAACCCATCGCCCTTTATAGCTTTTATATATATCTAACTATATATATTGCTTTGTTCAATTTATTTAAATTTTTCATTTAACATTCATTTGTATATGAATTTGCATTGACATTTCTTCAGGAGAACTAGAATTATCCAAATCTCGCCACTTCTAGCTTTCAACGGTTCAAACAGGTCCCGACAGAACTTGGAAGCTATAATGGCTGAGATTTCTTTAAATCTAGTTATTTTTATAATTTCAGCTTCAAAAGTAACCTCACGTCCCTTAGATCTCTATCTAGTGGGAACGAGATGCTTCGGCCATGCGGACCGGGATTTACTAAATGAATCCCTGGTTCTAGCTATTTTGGGATATTTATATGCTTCTGTAAAAATTTGAACTGTGCAGGTTTTCTAGCTATTCACATGTAAGCCTAGGAATCGTGGGATTCATGATTAAACTGATCAGAATCTAATTCCCACGATAGATAAACTCTGATTTACAGATGTACCTCACTTTCTATAAAATGTACATGCACAGACCTTAAAACGGTTATCCGTATTTAAGGTCTCAACATAGTGAAAATATGGATTGTCGTGTCAGCGTCCCTCCAATGGTTTTCATACCTATGAGGAGACCGACACTTCATATTTCTGTGGCCGAGGATGCTTCGCAGCCCAACAAATCACCCTTTGTATGTAGCCTTAAGGATATAAAGATGAAATTGAGAGTAGCGATATGCTTCAATTCCTACATCAGCGTAATGGTTTGATAAAACCAGCTTTCAAAACATCATTGTCAATAAAATTCAAAAGCTTTTGCAAATCAAATAATGCTTTTTGCAAATCAAATCAATGATTGATTTTTAAATCAAATCAAACCCTTCGTATAAAGGCTCAACGAAGTCTGTCAAAGCTTTCAATCAATTATAATCTATTAAAATCCGGTTATCTAAACACTTCTCCATGAAGGACTTGGGAGAAGCATCCTATATTTTGGGAATAAAGATCTATAGAGATAGATCTAAAAGGATGCTTGACTTATCCCAAGGAACATACATTGATACCATGCTAAAGAGGTTTAGCATGGAAGATTCGAAAAGAGGCCTCATGTCAATGAGCCATGGAATAAATCTCTCCAAGAAACAGGCTCCAAAGATACCTGAGGAGAGAGGCCGTATGAGTAAGATCCCTTATGCTTCAGCAATAGGATCTATCATGTACGGTATGATATGTACTAGACCAGATGTCGCTCATGCACTTAGTGTAACGAGCAGATATCAGTCGAATCCAGGAGAAGAGCACTAGAAGGTAGTGAAAAATATCCTAAAGTACTTACGAAGGACTAAGGATGTATTTCTTGTCTACGGTGGGTCTGAATTAAAACTTGAGGGCTTCACAGACTTAAGTTTTCAAACGGATCAAGATGACAGTAAATCCATTTTAGGAGGCGCAATGAGTTGGAATAGTTCCAAGCAGCAAACAGTTGTTGATTCAGTGATAGAGGCAGAGTATATAGCTGCAAGTGAAGCTGCAAAGGAAGCTGTTTGGATGAAGAAGTTCATAACAAAACTTGGTGTGGTTCCTAGCATTGGAGGAGCAGTCCCCTTACATTGTGACAACACTGGAGCTGTTTTACATGCTAAGAAACCCAGGTCTCATCAGAAATCCAAACACGTGTTACGGCGATTTCACTTGATCAGGGAGATCATTCAAAGCGGAGACGTCACCTTGAAGCGTGTAGACTCTCAAGACAACATTGCAGATCTATTTACTAAAGCTTTAACACAACATCAGTTTGATCGTCACACAGAGAAGATGGGTAGGAGATACCATAGTGATTGGCTTTATTGCAAGTGGGAGATTGATAGTAGTGTGCATACAAGCCAATCATGTATGATGATAAAGCACATACTTTGTAAATAATCTTATTTATTTATTAATAAAATTATTCATTTATTAATGGCATTTAATTATCTACATGACGCTATTTTTATAATATTTAAATAACCCATAGTTTTAAGCAATACTTTTAGAATCATGATGTTGATCATGCTAATGAGATCTAAATTCTTAGAAAGCTCTAAAACTAAAATAGTTCCCAATCATTGGATTACTAAAAAGGGAGTTAGTAAATCCGGATAAATTGGTACATATGTTGCTTGCTCATTGGATGAGGATGATTGATCTCATGATCATTTGTGTGGAGACACTAAAACAAGTATGTAGGTGCTTATTGGAGAATAAGTTCACAGAACGTGACTCGCTATGGAATACCTAATTGAGTTTTACTTGCCTGTCAATAGGAATTCCTAATGTGATAGTAGTATAAGTGATCCTTGGACTTGAGATCATCATAGTATCTTGTGTGTAATGAATTATACTTTTACTTATTCCTTAAGACCCGTAGGGTATATCAAAGGGTATGCTTGGGTATAATAAGTTACATATGGAGATAATGAATGGTCAATAATGAATCTACCACTTCTAGTATAAGAAAAGATATATCTTATGTGATTCGTTAAATGACAACCCAGTAGTCCTTGGCCAAGACAGAATGAAATTAGAAAGGAGTTTCTAATTTGCATTATTTGGAGTTGTGCATTTTCTAATCGAAATACATATAATTAAATTTAAAAAAAAACTTGACAGTAATTTCATGTCTTATATTTAATTGGGACATTGCATGCTGGAAGAAATTAATTGTGCGATAACTATTAACTCATATGTTCTTTTATGATTAATGTTGAAATCTATATTATCTCGAAAGTCGTTGATCACTAGTGAGGCTTATCTCTATTGTAGAATAAATATTATTTATGTGAATAGATTATTAGTTTAATTTATTTATTTAAATAAGATTAGAATTGTTCTAATTGATTTATTCGCAACCGGTTTAATATGGAGAACCTAAAGGGCAACACCATAAAAGGAATAATAATTATTTAAGAAGGTAATGGCATAATCATAATAATGCATTAAGTGTAACTACTTTAATCTACTGTGATAGAATAAATTAAATAACTTAATGTTTATTATTTAATATTTTGGAAATATTAAATATAAATTAATAAGAGGAGTCTTATTAATATTATTACAATTATTATTAATTTAATTTCTAAAGGAGTTTAAGAATTAATTTAATATTAGTACTCTCATTTATTCCTAATAAGATTAGGAGGCAAATTAATTAAAGGAGTTTAATTAATTAATGCTAATATGATTGGGAAGTCTAATTAATTAAAGGAGTTTTAATAATTAAATGAAAATCGATTTCTATTAGGATTAAAAGGGTTAACCAATATCTATATAAGAGGAGTCTTATAATAGATATCAGTTGACGCAATTCTAATTGTTGGAGAGTACTCTTTTTCTATAGAGGATAGAAACCTAGGGTTTAGCCAACCACCCTCCTTCTTGATAATTCATCTTCCTTGGTGGATCACCTTTAGAGGCCAAACACTTAGGTGGCTAACGTTGATCAAATGAATAAATCTAACCCGAAAATTCAAGGAGATCGCAAAAACAAGGAGTTGAACTTGTACATGTGGAAGCTTCGTTCTACAAGGGTATGAATTCCATAACTTTTTTTTATCGTTTTAAAATAATAATATGCATAAAGGATGATCTGGGTAATGATTTTGTAGAAATTTTTAAACTCTGATATACCATGCTTCAGCTAAATTTTGCAATTTGATTGCGCCATGATTTCGTACAAAGCCAACATTTTCAATCAAAGTGTACTTCTGCTCGCCACTATTGAATCTTTTGTTGAGGTAATAGATAGCTCTCTCCTTGCTTCTATCATCCTTCTGCCCCAGCATACATCCCATTGCATTGGCATTGACCGACAGGTACATAAATAGAGGAACCTCGTCCATTGGGGGTACCAAGACGGGTGCTTCGATCAACTGCTTCTTGATGGAAAGGAAGGCTTTTTGACAATCTTCATTCTACTTCATGGAGGAGATTTTCCTTAACAGCTGAAATATGGGTTCATATGTTACCTTGAGTTGAGAGATGAATCGGCTTATGAAATTGTTTCTCCCCAGAAATCCCCATATTTCCTTTTCTGGTCGGGGCACGGGCATCTCAGTGATTTCTTTAATTTTAGCTAGATCCAGTTCAATACCTTTGTTTCTTACTAGAAATCCCAACAACTTGCCTGATTTGACACCAAAAGCACATTTGGCAGGATTCAGCTTTAAGTTGTACTTGCGTAACCTGTTGAAAAGCTTTTTAAGATGGCTGATGTTGTCATCCTCCTTCCGAGATTTGACGATGATGTCATCCACATAGACCTCTATTTCTTTGTGCATCATGTCATAAAAAGGGCCATTATGGCTCGCTGATGTGTGGTATTGACATTGATACGACCGAAAGATAATTATCTATAACAAAAGGTTCCCCTGGGAGTGATGAAGGATGTTTTCTCCCTGTCCTCTTCAGCAACAATGATTTGATGGTATCCGAAGAAACAGTTTACAAAAGAATACATGTCATACTGTGTTGTGTTGTCTATCATTATGTGCATAAAAGGTACTGGGAAGTTGTCCTTGAGACAAGCCTTGTTCAAATCCCGGTAATCCATGTATACTCGTACTTTTCCTTCGGGCTTAGGCACGGGAACTATGTTGGATAACCACTCAGGGTAAGTTGACACCATGATGATGTCGGCTTGGAATTTCTTGACATTCTCTTCTTTGACTTTTAGACTCCACTCAGGTTTCAATCGCCTGAGCTTTTGCTTGACAAGCTTAAATCCATCTTTAATGGGCAGTAGATGAATGACAATGTCAGTAGACAAACCAATCATGTCTTTATATGACCATATAAACGCATCCTGAAACTGAGTTAAGAGTTCAATCAGGCATTTTCTTTGGGTTTGGGTAAGGTCCATGCCTATCTTGATTTCTTTATGGTTTTCTGAGGTTCCGATATTGACAGTGATGGTTTGGTCAAGGTTTGGTTTAGGTTTTTCTTCGACCCATTCTTTGATCCGAAGGAATAGCCTAATACAGCCTTCCCTATCTAACTAGGGATTTACACCGGACTTCTGATTCCTTGTTGAATTTACCCTAACCCTTTTCCAGGGCAGTAACCCAAGGATACCAATTCCTGACCACCGTCATTACTTTAGTGGAGACTCTTCGCTTTAATAATGGTGCCCTAATAGATAAGTATTGAGTGTTGCTCACTTCTAGAGCTTGAAATATGACAGGCTTAACCCCCTTCATCGAGACTGATTACCGGTATATCACTTTGTCTATAGATAGGGTACTCTGGCTCGACATTTACAGTTATCAAATTGCCATCAATGATGTACTTGAGTTGTTGATAAAGGGTGGACGGAACTGCTCCTGCCATATGTATCGACGGTCTTCCCAATAGCAAATTATATCATGTGGTAATGTTTAGTACCTGGAAGGATACGTAGAAAGTATAGAGACTAATCTCCAATGGAAGCTCAATTGATCCCACAGCCTCTCGGTGAGATCCATCAAAAGGCCTTATGACTACATTACTAGTCCAGATTCGGTTCAGATTAATCTTCATTCTCTCCAATGTGTCGTAAAGGCAGCTATTTAGGGATGTTCCTCCATCTATTAGCACACCTCGTATAACATATCTTGAGGACATCACTACTATGTGCATTGACTTGCAATGACCCGTCCCTTCTGCGGGTATATCATCCTCAGTGAAAGATATCACATTAATGTTGAAAATGTGCTCTACCACGTGATGAAACTTTTCAGTATCTACCGTCTTCAGCAAATGTGTTTCTTCCAGTACTTCCTGTAAGAACCATAAATTTCATGAATAATTTAATTTTAACAAAATGAATACTTATTGAAACATAAATGTTTATAATGAGTTATGAGAAAAGTAATTCGATTATATTAAATTGAATTTAGAAAAAAATATGGAGGAATTCAACGAACTTGTAGAATGCCTTGTGTGGCATAAGAAGGGAAAGGGTGGTGATTTAATTAATTAAATGATGAATGAATTAATAAGTGAAGGATTAATTAATATTACATTATTAATTAATCATCGTAATTAGTAATAGCATATTAATAAGTAAATATTTATAATATGTTATTATGAGTAACAAAATATTTGCAAGTAAATAATTGATGTGTATAATAAGAGTTATATTTGATTATTGTTGAGTGCAATACATGCTATAGTTAAAATAATGATGTTAAGAATAATAACCTGTTAAAAAATAAATAAAGATATTAATGGAAATGAGAATTTATTTGAATATAAATAATTTTTTGAGTTAACTCAATTATATTAAATTAAGTAATTATAATAATTGCAGAAAATGCGGAGTTTATAATAAACTCGTGAAAGCCTTGTGTGGCATACTGATGAAGAATATTACTGATGATATTAATTGAAGAAGGACTTATTAAGTGAACAATTAATCTATATTAACTGTTAATTGTTATTGTTGAATATTAACTAATTGTTATAGAATATTAGTAGCGATTAATAATACGTTAATTATTATTATTTCAAGCGAGAAAATAATAATAAACCACCTGTTTATAAATATGCTGAGATTTATATTTGTTAATGTGATAATTAATCCTATGATTATGAATTAAGTGTTATTAATAATTACGAGAAATGGATTAATTAATATTATTAATTAATTGATAAGATAAGTAAATTATTTACTTCTATGTGCAAGCATGCAAATTAAATGTATAGCATATAGTAATTAACTATATAATATATAAAGTTTAAAGTGCGGTGTGACTATATTATATAGAAACCATATAGTAAGATTTACTAAGTTACATGATAATGCCTATGTGACTATGTGAGTGTGTGGACATTAAAATAAGGCATCATGAATATAAATAATAATTGATGATTATATATATATATATATATATATATAATGGAATAATAGAATTAAATAAAGGAGATAATGTGAGGTGATTATATCCGAGTAAATTATACCGGTGAGATAAAATGTACATGGATTATATGTGTTCAAATTGCATTTACTACATTATGTGAATTCATTAGGATTACATTGTGACTCTAACTAAAGTATAACTTAAGTGTGTATATCATGAAACTAAGTATGTTGTATTGCATGGTTGCCAAGTTGCTGAGCTTCTAATTGGCTTGTCCTAAAATAATAGTCACATTCTCGTCACGTGATATACTCTAAGCTAGCCTATTCCCTATTCCCTCAAACTCAGCAAATTCTAGCTCATGATCAATGGGGGAGTGGGAATCATGATGGGTTCTAACAACTAATTACCAACCCTCCCATAACCTTCATGCAATCCTACATTCTCGTTTGTTTGATTTGGAGAACAAAGTCATGGACTGTGTTTTGATTTTCCTATAAATGAAACATTCCTCCATCACAAATTCATTTGCTGAGAAATTCTTAGTAATAATTGAGAGTGTATTGTGAGTTGTTAGATAATTACAGAGGAAGAAGCTTCGATTCCAGCAAACATACTTTGCATTACAAAGGTATACTACAATTTCATTTCTTCAATTCTTATTTTCTGTCAAAACTTTGATTCTTGAATTAAGCTTGAATAATGTGATAAGTTGATTGGATTATGTTTGTTAGCTATTATCTGAGTTAGTGGTATGTTTAAACTATAATGTGGCATGATTATAATCAAATTCGTAGAAAGAATTGAGATTTGGCTTAGCTTCTGCCGAAGCAGAAGAAATCAACTCAGTCCAGGCAACGGCGCAGCTGCGCCCTGGTTATACTAGGGTGCTGCGCAGCTGCGCCAGTACTAGACTTGCGTGTTGTTAGACAAGGCTCTGCGCAGCTGTGCCAGTTTTGAACTGGGGAGCTGTGCCGGTCCCTGATCCCAGTTTCTGTAGATTTTGTTCCTACTTGATGTCTGCTAAGTGATAGATATTGAAAGGAATTAGGACAAGCATGCTAATGGGTTTAACCTACTTATATGAGTATATAGAGATAACATAAACATGATTTGGCTATGATTGCATGCAAGAATTATGAAACGACATATAGTGTTGAAGTAAACTTAAAGTTTAATGGACGAACGTCAACATATACGAAGCATGATTATATTCTGATTTTGATACATGATTTGTATGTTCACTTGCGTAGATAAGTTTCATAACGAAATACGAACATGCAAACCTCATTAGTAACGGAAATGTAAGTTTTACAAACGAACTTTTGACATGTGTGTAACACATTGATATTCTGATTTTTGAGGCATATTAGTATGAGGTAAAGACGCATGAAAGACATAATAACTTATGTATATATGGTTCATAGCATGACAAGAGCATGTTAGACCTCACTAGCAAACATTTCTAACAAAAATGCAAGTATTGAAGGTTGATATTAACATGAAAAGACCATATATACATTCTGATTTTTCGGGCATGTTTATATAACCTTGAAATGAATATCAGACCTATTGACTTATGTATACGGATTTCATGATCTAACACGAATATGTTAGTAAGCGTTACTAATAAAAATATAAGTTTTGATTGAGAACCTTAACATGTTATTGCATGTTTCGTATTCTGGAGTTTAAGGACATATGAGATAATACTCGTACATCCACTCATGTATCATACATGTTTATATACCATGCTAGATGCCATGATATCAAGTTAAGCATAAATGAAGTATGTTTTCAAACTAATAACAATGATAGTTACATGTATGCGATGTGAATATTCATGAGTATGCTTAATACAAGTTATATGATTACCTTATGTGTTTAAAAGGCCAGCATGTTAGACTTTGTGACATTATAACCTTAAATGGACTTAAGTTATTAAGGGTATTAACTTACAACCTATATCATGTAAATTGAACGTGAAAAGGTTGAACGAGCATGAAAGTATCCTTTAAATTGAATACATGCTATGTGATATCATATGTTGACACTTGAATCTGATTTTTATAGTTAACTTAAAGAAATGCCATAACTTGCTAAAATAAAATGTATTTAGTATTGATTATGGTTTTAGGTGATATTCATAAATATAAGAGTATGTTGCTAGTTGTTATGATCTTATATGATATGAGAATGTGTTTTAAACTCAAAACAAGGAACATTGAGGATAAAAGTATATTAGTTGAGACTTGTTAATTATATATGATACTATATAACTGTGTAGCTAGGTTAAGACTTAGCTTGTGTGTTGATTGTATATCCAAGATAAGATATGATGTTATACTATATGACTAATGAATATCCTATACATATAAATATATATATTACGATAGGGATTCGAAAGTGTCGATTTATTTAACGAGGATAAACTACGCATAAGGCAACTTCTCTAACTTACACACTTTTAAAGTGCAAGTTTCCTGACTTACACTCATTTATAGTGCAAGTATCTGAACCCTACTTTTATTGTGTTGCAACTATCCTATCCTTGTGGTTACTTATTCGAGGGACGTCGTAAGCAAGTTCCATAACTTATACTCTTTCATCGTGCAAGTTCCTTAAAACCGTTCTTGTATATTAATTGCATGTATCTAACTACTCTTTTATTGAGCAAGTATTTGATTCATACTCCTTATTGAACACATATTCGAACTTGTACTAACTTTGGTCGTACGGGTAAATAGTTGCTAGAATAATTCTTGCCTTACAAACTTATGTTTCATAGTTTGATTTAAATTACGATTATATTCTTTGAATTATTGTTGCGAGTATTGAACTCATAAATTGTTCTGATATACATTGTTTAAGTTGTCTACGCCATTTAATTCGGCTAGACCAATATCATGAATTGGAAAACGATCCACACCAATTGCCTTAGTGCGGACTCTTAGAAATTGACTGAGTTGAACAACCCTTGTAAAAAGGGGAACTATATAGTCGGGGTGCCGACAGTGGTGTGGTAGGTTATGCATAACACTAGGTACGATAGGCTGATCCCCTAATTGTACTTGTTTGGGTTACGAGAAATATTTTTGGTGATTCTAGTAGAAGTTCGTGACTCTTAGCGACCACTCAGTATCCAGTATTTATTAACTTGAAACGTTGAATTCTTTGGATTCTTTTATTCACCACAGCGACACTCAGTGATGTCTATTCATTCACTTGAAATTGTTGAAACTTTCGAAACCTGTAATAACTTCTCGACCCGTAGTGGTCCTTATTCAACTTCACGGAATAGATTTGGAAGTCATTGCTATTTATTTTGTTCACAACATTCTTATGTGAAATCCTGAGCTATTAATTATCATTTCACCCTTGAGATTTAGAACTGCATATATTCCTGTTCACATTTATTGGCATATTACTTGCTGAGAAAATTTGTTGCTCACTCTTGCTTTCCATAAACATTTCAGTTAGGGCAGGGCAAGGTGGAACCCCAGGACAGGACAAGTTCGAAGGCAAGGCTATGGAGTAGCTGTGTTTTTTTATATTAGGATGTTTCCGTTATGTTGTATTAAGACTTATTTAAATGTTATGTATTAAGAAATGTTTGGTTTAAGTTATGAAGTGTATTAGTAATAGTTTCGAGACTTGGGACGAGAATATTTATGTTATATAAATGTAAATTATTCTGTTATTCCATTGTTTGAGATTTTACTTGTTATTAGAATTAGTACGTGATGAACCAAATTTGAGATCAGTGACTGTCTGAATTTGGGGGTGTCACACTTCCACTAGAATCTTGCGATGTACTTTCGAAGATAAGACCAAATCCAAAATGGATATCTGCCGGGGTGCCTCGTTTAGGCTTTGCACCACTTTGACCTCATTATGCCCCATCTTGCTGAGGAATTCTTCAATTTTCTCCTCAGACACTCTTCCCTTAGCTTTAATGACTGAGTTGATTACTCGCTGTGGCAGGTACATCGGGTTTTCCTCTGATATAATAGCAATGTGGTTTGATGTTGATCCTTCATCTTTCGCATAGTTCCATGGGACTTTCTTCAAGCTGACTACAGGATATTGTGGTCTGAATGGCAATATTAGAGGCTCGGTCGCAGCAAATTTCATAGGATTCTTTCCTTCTTGGGCCCTCTTTCCCTGAAGTATCAAGGGCGTTATGGCTAGATCTTTCTCACAGGAAGTGACATCCACTACTTCTTTCAGATTCCATACCCTGGGAAGAAAGATTTCTTCCTCACCAGGATAGCCATAATCTTTGTTTGCTTTCAACAGCTCACCAATTTTAATTAAATTTTGAATTAAATGACGAAGTCCCCAACAATCCTCTATGTCATGACCAGGCGTGTTAGAATGATATTGACAGATCCTATCAGGTTTGAACTTCCTGGATCGAGGGTCCAAAGGGGGTAAAAATTCTGTGACTTTCCCTTCATTGATCAACATTTTGAGAATTTCTTTCATGGACTGATTCAAATGAGTGAAATTCCTTTTGAAGGCGAACTCCCTGTTAGCTCGGAACTTCTCTTCCTAAGCAACCTTATCGACCTAGGGTTCATGCTCGTGGAATCGATATTGATCCTTCCTGGAAATAGGACTAATTTTAGGTGTAGAAAGATTTGTTTCTTGTTGATTGGTCTGATTTATCAATTGCCGTTATCTGATGTTGATAAACTACTAGTTCTGCCAATTGTCCAACTTGTTCCTTGATAGATTTGATTTTTTATTCTATCATGAACTTCTTTTTCTAAATATTCCAATTGTCTGGCCTATCTTTGTTGGCTTGGGATGATTCTTTGACATATTAGAGGTATTTGGATCCTTCTCAGTTTCCCATGCTGATCATGTTGACGCTCTCCTCATTGTGTTGAGGCAGCGGATTATCTTGAACATGTGGTTGTTCTTGTGTTGTGACCACAATCTCCCCATTATCTATCAGGTCTTGAATTTTGTGTTTAAGAGACCAACAATCTTGGGTATCGTGGCCTAGTGCCCTAGAATGATAAGAACACTTCTTACTTGGGTCAAAATTCGTCCGCTTGAATTAGCCGGCTGAAGGAGCTGGACAATATTCTTTTGTTCTGTCAAAAGTTTTAGCACATTTTCAGTGAGTCCCCATAGATGTGAACGTTCTTCGACGTTTAACTTCTCCGATCTTTTGAAATGAAGAATTCGAAGATTGTGCAGGAGCTTGGAAAAGGGAATAATTTCTCCTTTGAATGGGCAAGTTAGGATTGCTTCTTTGATTCTGTCCCTGAAGTATCAATGACACATCCTCCTCTTTTTTGTGGACTCTTCGAGGATTACTTCCATAGCTTCTAACTTGAATATGCTCAGCCACTTCCTCCAAAGCGGTAAGGTCTTTGATCTTTCCAGACTTTAGACCCATTTCAGCCATTTCTCCATGTTTAATCATTTCCGAGAATGGTTTTCCTATCCCTGCTAGGACCCTCTCATAATATGGAGCTTCCTGGATGTCTATGAAATTCAATAATATCTTAGTCTCTGTCATAGGTGGGGTGACTTGTGCAGCCATCCGTCACCATCTTTGGGCATATTCAAAGAAAGACTCGTTGCTTTGCTTTTTGACCTTGGTCACTTGATATCGATCTGGAGCCATCTAAGACTAGAAGATGTATTGAATTAGGAATGCATGGGCTAGCTCCTCCCAGCTATGGATCTTGGAATTTTCAAGACGGGCATACCAAGCTCGGGCTTTCCTAGTCAGACTCTTTTGGAATAACTGCATTCTGAGTTTTTCATCCTCTACATAGAATCCGAGTTCTCCAATGAACACTTTTAAATGAGTGAAAGGATCTCCTAATCCGTCATACTTTTTAAAATTCGGGACTTAAAATTTGTCTGGATATCGAGCCCCCTGGAAATATACACAGATCTGAGTAGTTTACACTCCCAAATGCCCCAGTTCTTTTGATGGACAATATTGTTTCCTCCATTTGCTGGACCTTTTTCCTAATATCACTAGTTTCTTGATCATTTTTGAGATTGGTTATTTTAGGGATTTTGTTGGTCAAATCCTTATTTTGAGGCTCAGGTATCTGAGTATCTTTCTTCTTGTTGGTATCCTGTCTGCCACCTTTTGTGGACGATTCTGTTTGAACATGTATTTGTTTACCCTAAATACTATTGCTTTGTTCCTTTAGGAAAATAGCCAATTCAACTATCTGGTTTTTTAGTCCTTCGAACTCTTTCCGAGAGACAGGGGTGGATTCAGGTTGGGCACTTAAAGTCATGCCTGGAGATGGACTTAGTGTCTTTTTAGACTTTGATATGGTAACAGGACCAATTTTTTCCTACAATAAAAGTAGGTATGTTAATTTTGATGTATATATTCACAGGATGCATGCTATGCAATGTTTTATGATTTTTTGAAGTTTTTTAATCTTTTCCTATAAAACAAAGGTCAGTTATTTTGATGACAGGATAACATGATCGGATTTAATAAATTGGACAATAAATGGAATGTATATTTACATTTATTTGAAATTTATATGGAATTTGAAATTTACATGGAATTTGAAAGGGGAAGGCATGAAGAGACTACCCTTCAGATTTGGTTTATCAGAGGCTGACTTATCTTAGGCTATTCTCGCAGCTTTTCGACATGAAGGTCCCCAGATCAACACTAGAGGGGAAATTAATCTGTTCTTTCAATTGGAGCAGATCTGAGTGGTGCATTTCCTGAGCCTCGCAGGATTAGTCTCCTTTTAGTCTAGTAATCAAACGCCGACTGGTTTTCCTCCTGGTGGAGGAATCACACAACATACATTCGCATACATATGTCACCGTAAAAAATGATGACATTGTGCGAAGCATTAATATAAAGCGCAGTAAGATATTTATTTACATCCATTTAATGTAAACACAGCATCCACACACATGCAAAAAAAAAGGGAATTCTTGAAAAGATTGAAATGCGGCTTAAGCCCTCTACTGTCCCCAGCAGAGTCGCCACCTATCGAAGTCAGGAAAAGTCTTTGGCAATCCCTTTTTCCCTATATGTTTCTACCCTTGTTATCTTTTGTTTGATTTTGTTTAATCTGAAGGGTGAATTTTTAGGAAAAGGCCGACATACAATATCGACGAATTGAAAACTTTAATTTTATAGAGTCGCTAGTTGGTATGTTTGAAATGGTTGTACCAACTCAACCGAGTTTTATTTGAAAAGTCTTGCAAGTAGGCCCAATTACTAGACTCTTTTTAACTTGGCCTTGGAAACCAAGATTCATAGAGTTCGGGGGCTTGATTAAACGGGGGGGAAGGTGTTAGGCACCCCCCCGACTTCCGTGAAACACAATTACCGCGTCTTTTTAATTTTCCTATTTCATTTGTAGTGTGTGTGTGTGTGTGCTTACAGTAATTGGGCCTACACGCTTTATTTAAAAGTAGTGATGTGCTTCGTTGGACCTATATACGAAGGATTTGATTTATTTGAAAATTTCATTTTCAGATAAGATATGAAAGTGATGTTTTGAAAGATGGTTTTCAAACCCTTTTGCTAACATAAAAATTAAAGCCTTTTGATACTTTCATTTTATTTTGCATTTGGCTGATTTTGATTTTATTGTCGGGATGCGAAGCATCCTCGACCAAATAATACATATACAAGTGTCGGGCTCCTTATGACCATAGCAGCCATCGAAGTGACCCGAGCACTACGAACCAAAGTTTACTAGGCTGAGACCTTAAATCCGGATAACCGTTTTAAGGTCCCTCCGATTTACATTTATAAGAGAAAGGGTTATCTTTGGGGATGATTTGATGCTTAGGGGCTGTCTTCGAAGGTTGAATTTACTCGATCTCTCGGTGTTGTCATCGGGGTTGGTTTTGATATCCCGGTGTTGTCATCGGGGGTTTGGCTTTGATCTCCCTGGGTTGTCGTCGGGGTTTGGCTTTGATCTCCCGATATTGTCGCTATGGGTTTGGCTTTGATCTCCCGATGTTGTCGTCGTGGTTGATTTAATCTCTTGGGGTTGTCACTTGGGCTGATTGTATCTCCCGGTATTGAATGTGATATTCTGGTGTTGTCGCCAGGGCTGAATATGATATCCCGGTGTACTCGCTGGGGCTGAATGTGATATCACGGTGTTGTCACCAAGGCTGAATGTGATATCTCAGTGTTGTCGACGGGGCTAAATTTGATAATTTGGACTTCCAGGGTTGTATCTGGAAGGTAAAAGAAGGTTTTTGACCTCCTGCATGGTTAGTAATAGGAATGTAAAATTTTGAGTGTCTATAGTACACACCATCAATTCATCTTTCCATGGTCGTGTGAAAGGCGCAGCCCATCATATTCATCTTCCTCTTCTTGCATCTCACCTCATCCTCTAGGTCATTGGCCCTATCATCGGCTTCTTCCCACTTCTCCTCGAAGTGGATCCTCTCCATAACCTCTAGCTCAAGTTGTGTGCGAAGAGCCTCCTTCTCGGCTTTCTCACTCAACTCCCTCTGCTCAAAATCCTCTAGCTTACCAGCTACTTCCACATGTATGGCTAGTAAATGGTGAAATAGGGTTCCCATCTGCTCTCCCACTTCCTTACGTTAAGCAATTTCTACCTCCATCTCTTGCATCTCTAGCTTCCTTGTATGGTCCTCGTCTTTAGTTTTTGCATCTCCGTCTGTCTCTCCTGAGCCTCGGCCTCTAATTCCTCTACTCTACATTCCAACTCCAAAATTCGTTCCTCATATTCTTCCAACATCTGGTCCTCCAATGTGGTCTCGTCGGAGTCTCCCAAGGGCTCATCGACCATGGGTTCCTCCTCCGGATCCGACTCCACGAGATCTGGCTCCATCTCCTCGTCATCCTCATCATCGACAGGGGCCACTACAGAAATAGGCTTTGCTATCAAAGGTTCCTCATACACCACATATATGTCACGTGTCTCCTCCTCTACCACTCTACTAGGTTCTCGCAAATCCGACATCTTATAACCACAAACACAAGACAACAAACAACAACTCCATTAGAATGTTAAATAAAACATAAATTCATTATATGGAATGAAAATATATTTCATAATGCTACTAAGTCTCCAAGAAAACTCTACATGACTGTTATCTTCTTTTATTCTCTAAGTTCTTCTAAGTTTATAGTCTAAGGATTATCGCTCCTAAGGTTTATAACCTAACGCTTTGATACCAACCTGTGACGCCCCCAAATTCAGGTACTTATACCTTGAATTCGGTGCTTCACGTTCTAATTTTAATAACATACCAAAATCTCACACAACAAAATAATAGAATAATTTACATCAATTAAATATAAATATTCTTGCCCAAGTCTCGTAACTGTTACTAAGACATTACATAATAAGGTCCATAATATAACTTAATAAATAAACCATAATTAAGTCTTAATACATAACCTAAGATAGGTTTAATACAATATAATAATAGATTTCTTCTTATAGAGGAACAAAGCTACGTCGTAGCCTTGCCCTTTCCGTTATCATTTCCCGAAGGCCCGCACTGCTCTGCCTTAACTGAAATATTTAAGGGAAGCAAAAATGAGCAACAAATTTTCCAAGCAAGTAATATAACAATAAGGGTAATTGGCATAATATAAGGTTCATAATATCGAGAATATGATATTAGTTCAAGAATTAAAGAATAATGTGGTAAGCAAGGAAATAACAATAGCTCCAAATCTGTCCTTTGAATTTTAAACAAGGAGTCATTATAGACCGAATGATTTAAAAATATTCAAAGGTTTCAACATTAAGTAGTCACTTATGGACCGAGAACTACTGCTTCAATCAATTGTATTACACCGCTAATCCAATATAAACAAGTATAATAGGTGATCAACCTAAAATACCCTACGTTATGCATAACATTTAAAATGTTCACGCGTGTGTTCGTTTCCCAACAATATAAAATTTCCCCCTTTCGAGGGTTGTTCATCTCAATAGATTTATAAGATTCCACAATAAATCAAAAGGTGTAGATAGCTCTTTAAATTCATAGGTACTAGTCTAGCAGAATCAAATAGCTTAGACACCTTCCTCAATACGTTTAAGAACAATTTATTAGTTCATGATTCAAAAATATAATAGCGAATTCAAACTAAGCTTTTTGGTTATGAATGATGAATTTATAAGAGTTTAGATATCACAAGAATGATTCGCTCAAACATATAATTGATGGAAAAATAATTATAAACTTGCACAATATCCAAGGTTGTGAAAGTTAGGGAACTTGCATTCAATATGAAAATCAAATGAAGTTAGGAAACTTCCCTTTAGCGTCGATTACCAACTTATAGCTTAATATCACCACAAAGTCCTATTTTATCATAATTATGTATATATATATATATATATATATTCATTAGTTATTCAAGCTCTATACATAAACCAACAATCTTATACATGTTCAATCACGTAAGCTAAAGATATATATCATGTTCTGTATTAGTTACATAATCGAACCATATTTTAGCACACTATCAACCCACGTAGCTCCGTAACCATCACTGATTTTGCTTTTAAAAGCTTATTTAAGAAGACTTGTAAAAACTTTTAGGTTTTTGGTTCTATATACTCATTTCATGCTTGAACACTTAGAACATTATTCGAGTCACATATTATAGCTTAAGACATTCATACACACATGTTAAGGGACTTTTAAACTAGGTTTGGTCTATTCAATTTCCTTTCAACAATTGATAGCTTTATGCGTAAATTTTCCATTTTACCAAGCTAAGAGAGTTCACTAGTCATTTTACCCATTAAACCACATAATAATGCTAAAAAACCTTTACTACACATGATTACATAAATTTGATTTATTTACATGATAAGTAGGTTTTTAACCTACTTAATAGGTATTTCTTGGATTGATATATTGTTAATACTTAAGTGTGCATGTTACTTTTCATATGTTTTGTGTGCATTTGCAGGATTGGATTGAAGCTGAGCTTAAAGGGACAAAATGGAGGAATAAAGAAAAAAAGAAATAAAAGACAAGATTTCTGACAGGCAGGCGTGGGGCGCGCTGGCTCAACACTGCACAAGGCGCTGGTCGCGCCATACAATGATTGGAGGTACTGACTATGAGGCACGGGGCGCTTCAGGTTGTGTAGAGGACGGGCGCGAGGCGCGCCAGGCAGACAAATTTGATAAGGATTAGGGTTTTTAAGCACAAGTTGACTTAGAAAGGGATTGTAAACTTACTTTATTTGATTAGGGTTTGTTCAAGTTATTTATAGGAGTTGTTTTCCTAGGTTTAGGAGGATCTATTCTTCTATCTGGGATCTGATCTATTCTATCTCTTCTATATACTCTCTCGGATTGCTTTGAGGCTACAAACCATTGTTTTGGAGATTCAAGCATGTCAGGCTAAGTTCTTTATTTCAATTCTGAAGGGATGTTGAACTTATTTATCAATTAATGATTTGATCAAGTTATTCTATTTATTTTTCCATCTTGAGATTTATTTTGATTATCTACATGAACTTTCATATATGTTATCCAATTGACTAATTTGGTTTCTGCAGGATTAAATTAGTAAATTGATATCATCTGCTAGATTAAGATAGATTTTAAGCAAATGAAGTGTGTCTAATCTAAGTAGCAATTAATAGTATTTTATTGTGGTCAAGCTTTGAAATATTGTTAAGGTTTTCAGAAAACAAGTTAAATAATTCCTGATTGTGTAATTATTTCTTGGAATAATCTAATTCTCATGCTTAATGCTTCTATCATATTAAATCTAGGCTGATAGTTTTAGGTTGTATGTTAGTTAGAATCTTTTGTTGGTGATCAACGCATTAGATCTACACTTAAGGAGAATTTCGAGTAATTTGCGATCGCGGTTATCTAGGGTTATTAATCTCAATGGAAGATAAATAGTGTAAACACTTGGTTAAATCATAATTATAAAAAGCGGATACTGAACTGAAGAATTGATCTTTTTACTCAGTGATATTTTTTTTAAACTTACTTTTGTTAATTATAGTTTTTCAAACTAAACCCCCCTATTCATTGGAAATCATTGGATAATTAAAATTAAATTCACTCTCTGTGGGATCGGTCCTTGCTTATTGCTATACTGATTATTGAGTTAGTAGAACCTGAGTAAGGTAAATTTTGTAGTGCTAGACGACAACTATCAAATTTATAACTTAACTGCTTTGGTGAAATAATTAGTTACAGGTAACGCACCAGTTTCTCAAGCATGTTAAATCTGTTTAATAGTGGGGCACCCTACCGATGCATACCCGACATTACAAGAGGAAGATAGTACACAACAAGCTAATGCAGTGGGGAATTACCAAGCACAACCGCCGAGAAAATTTGATCCTTTCTCCAACACATACAATACGGGATGGAAGGATCATCCTAACTTTAGTTATGGGGGTGCTAGGCCGCAGGCACAAGGGTTCTACCCAGTTAAACCGCAATTTCAGCCAAATCAGCCACAGTACCAGCCCAGACCAACAGCACCGGCCAATCCTGGAACATCCTTGGAAGACATGTTCAAGGCATTCATATAACAGACACAACAATTCCAACAAGAGACGAAGTCTTCCATCCACAGTTTGGAAAGTTAAATGAGCCAATTAGCAACTACTGTAGGTCGATTGGACTCTCAAGGTTCAGGGAAGCTTCCATCGCAGACTGTTGTGAACCCAAAGGAGAATGCCAGTGCCATCACCGCAGAGTGGAAAACAGATGGATACACCAACAGATACAGTTGAGTTAAAGAAAGAGCAAGCAAAGGAGGAACCGGAAAAAACTAAGGTACATCCTAAACCTCCTTGTCAGATTAATGATATTCCACTTCCCTTTCCTTATAGAAATTATAGAAATTCAAAGAAAAATGAACAAGATAAAGAAATTCTAAAAACTTTTAGGAAGGTAGAAGTGAACATTCCATTACTAGATGCAATTAAATAAGTGCCATGGTATGCTAAATTTTTGAAAGAATTGTGCACTAATAAACGTAAATTGGAAAATGATGAGTAAGTCACCGTTGGGGAGAATGTATCAGCTGTTCTGCAAAGAAAAATGCCACCTAAATGTAAAGATCCAGGCATGTTCACGATCCCATATAAAATAGGAAACACTAGATTTGAGAAGCCCATGCTAGACTTAGGTGCTTCATTAAATGTGATGTCATTATCTGTTTATAAGTCTCTGAATCTTGGACCTTTGAAAAATACTTGTGTTATTATTCAATTTGTTAATCGTACTAACACTTACCCCTGAGGGGTGGTTGAAGATGTCTTGGTGTAGGTGAACGAACTAATCTTTCCTGCAGATTTTTACATAGTGGATATGGAAGATGATACATCCCCGAATCCATCACACATCTTGCTAAGAAGACCTTTCCTAAAGACAACAAGAACTATGATTGATGTTCACAACGGAGCCTTGACAATGGAGTTTGATGAAGAGAAGATCCATTTCAACATCTATGATGCCATGAGGTACCCTATTGATATTTGCTAAGTTTTTGCAATTAATGTGTGTGACACTTTAGTGCAGCAAACTTTTGAACAAATTCAAAGAGACAGCTTCGAGGTGGCTATTTCCAGTAGTATGGTTATGGATGGGACATGAAATTAAGCACAGTCAAGAATAGAAGGAAACTGTGGCTGGCACTATATTCATTGCCTAAACATAAAGATAAGCATGCAGTCCAATTAATTCAGTTACCTATAACTCTTCAAAAATTATTACCATCTGTGGAACAAGCTCCAACTCTTGAATTGAAACAATTACCGGTAAACTTGAAATATGCATATCTATGGTCTAATGAAAGTTTACCTGCGATAATTGCTAGTAATCTAACCAAAGTGCAAGAAGAAAAATTATTACGAGTCCTAAGGTATCACATCACAGTGTTTGGTTAGACTATAGCAGACATCAAGGGTATTAGTCCCGCGATATGCATGCATCGAATTTTGTTAGTGGAAGGAGCTAAACCAACGAGAGATGCACAGCGACGGTTGAACCCACCGATGATGGAGGTCGTGAAGAAAGAGGTAATTAAATTGCTTGATGCAGGAATCATCTACCCCATCTCCGACAGGTAATGGGTAAATCCGGTGCTTGTCGTTCCTAAGAAATTCGGGATCACGGTTGTCAAGAATGACAATAATGAGTTAGTGCCTACCCGAATGCAAATAAGTTGGAGAGTGTGTATCGACTATAGGAGGTTGAACACCCTAACTAGAAAAGATCATTTTCCCCTTCCTTTTATTGATCAAATGTTAGAACGATTAGTTGTGCATTCTTACTATTGTTTTCTAGATGGTTTTTCAAGTTATAACCAGATTGTGATCACCCCCGAAGACCACGAAAAGACCACATTCACGTGTCCTTTTTGAACCTTGGCCTACCGGCTAATGTCCTTTGAACTTTGCAATGCCCCAGGTACTTTTCAGATATGCATGATGAGTATTTTTTCTGATCTCTTAAAAGAATGCATCGAAGTCTTTATGGATGATTTCATAGTTCATGGTGATTCATTAGATACCTGCTTAGATAATCTAACACGTGTTTTGGATAGATATTTAGAAATAAACCTTGTGCTAAATTCGAAAAAATGTCACTTTATGGTAGAACAAGGAATTGTGCTTGGTCATGTAGTGTCAATCAATGGTTTAGAAGTGGATAAAGCTAAGATTGATATTATATCTGCATTACCTTACCCCGTCAGCATGCGGGAAATACGCTCTTTTCTTGGACATTCAATATTTTATCATAGGTTTATCAAGGACTTCACCAAGATAGCATTACCTTTATGCACGTTGCTGCAAAAAGATGAGGAATTCCAGTTTAATGATGAATGCAAGGTGGCTTTTGATACCTTGAAGAATTTGTTGACGTCAGCCCTTATCATTCAACCACCGAATTGGAAATTCCCTTTTGAGATAATGTGTGATGCAAGCAACTATGCCGTCGGCACCGTCTTGGGGAAAAAAATTAACAAAACAGTCCATGCCATCTACTATGCTTCCAGAACTTTGAACGCGGCTCAGATAAACTATTCAACAACAAAAAAAGAACTCTTATCTGTTGTGTTTGGTTTAGATAAATTCAGATCATATTTATTTGGTACGAAAGTAATAGTTTATTCTGACCATGCTGCTCTCAGGTACTTGCTGACCAAGAAGGAATCTAAACCTCGAATCATAAGGTGGATCTTGCTGCGGCAAGAATTCGACTTGGAGATCAAAGATAAAAAGGGTGCGAATAACTTGGTGGCAGATCACTTGAGCAGAATTCTTAAGGATGAGGAAGCACTACCATTGCACGACATGTTTCTAGACGAGAATCTACTTTCCATCGGCAGTACAACTCTTTGGAATGCCGACATTGTGAATTTTTTGGTAAATGCTTATGTACCAAGTGAGTTTTCTAAAGCCCATAAAGAAAAGCTTAGGAGTGAAGCCAAACATTATGTGTGGGACGACCCATACTTGTGGAAATTGTGTGCCGATCAGACAGTTAGACGTTGTGTACCTGATAGTGAGTTTTAGTCTATTCTAACTTTCTGTCATTCCTATGCTTGTGGAGGTCATTTTGGAGCTAAGAGAACTTCTCGTAAGGTGTTAGAGAGTGGTTTCTTTTGGCCCAATTTTTTTAAAGACTCTTATTTATTTTGTAAATCATGTGAAAATTATCAAAGAACTAGAAATATATCTCATAGGAATCAAATGCCACAAAACCTTATCTTAATTATTGAAATCTTTGATGTTTGGGGTATTGATTTTATGGGACCTTTTCTTGTTTCTTTTGGCAATATTTACATCTTACTAGAAGTTGACAATGTTTCCAAATGGGTGGAAGTTAAAGCCACCGGGACTGATGATTCTAAAGTTGTTGCAGATTTTGTCAGAATTAATATTTTTGTCTGGTTTGGAGCACCATGGGCCATCATCAGTGATCGCGGCACACATTTCTGTAATAGGGTGTTAGCAGCCTTGTTGAAGAAGTACAACGTTCTTCATAGGGTATCAACATCCTACCATCCGCAAAGCAATGGCCAAGCTGAGGTATCCAATCGCGAAATCAAATCCATTCTGGAGAAAGTAGTAAACCCCAACCAAAAAGATTGGAGTCTGCATTTAGATGATGCACTGTGGGCTTATAGGACGGCATACAAAACTCCAACAGGTATTCACCTTCTAGGCTAGTGTTCGGGAAACTATGCCACATACCTGTAGAGCTCGAACATAAAGCTTTCTGGGCAATCAAGCAATGAAATATGAACATGGATCAAGCTGGCATAAATAGGAAGTTACAATTACAAGAACTCCAGGAGTTGCATACAGAAGCGTATGAAAGTTCCAAATTGTACAAGACGAAGACAAAAGCTTTCCGTGATAAGCAAATTTTTAGAAAGACTTTCACTGTGGGATAAAAAGTTCTACTGTTTAATTCACGATTGAAACTATTTCCAGGAAAGTTGTGCTCTTGCTGGGAGGGACCATTTGTTATCACTAACATTTTTCCTCATGTTGCAGTCGATATCCAAAATCCAAAGATAGGAAATATGTTCAAGGTGAACGGGCATAGGCTAAAGCCATTTCTGGATAGCATTCAAGTTGAAGAGATTGAAGTCGTGACGCTGATAGACCTGACCTCCGGATAATTGATGGGAATTACAGTTGAGCCAACGACGTTAAAAACGGGCAGCTAATTGGGAGGCAACCCAACTTCTTAAAACCTTAGAAGTTTGTATTATTTAAGTCTTTATATATATAGTTCATTTTTATAGGTCTAGTATATTAAATCCCTTATGTGCTGACATTTTATGTGATAGGATAGCTTGGGAAGGGAGATAACCAAAGGAACAATTCCACCAGCCAAGCGCGAGCCGCGCCCATGAACTCAACCACCTCGCGCGGGGCGCAATCCCCCTCCAGCAAGTCAAAGCTAAAAATTAACAGGAAGGCGCGGAGCGCGCTGCCTATACAGCAAGTCATGGTCGAAATCAACAGCATGGCGCGGGATGGGCTGCACTAGGCACGTGGCGTACTAATGTTATAGAACATCAGACTCGAAATTACACACTAGCGCGGGGCGTGCCACATAAAGAACAAACCGAGAGCGAGGCGCGCCGATCGGCTGGGCTCGGTTTAAATTAAATGCATCCGTGTGTTTTTTTGGTTTCCAAATCCAATTCTAATTCTATTATCTTGCTAAACCTAACCCATTACATCTCAACCTCTATTCCAATCAGCTCCAAAGAAGGATAACCCAAATAAGCTCCCCCAATCCAAATTCCCAAATTCATCGCTCCATATCCCCAATCCAATCCCAATTCGGCTCATACAACATCTTTCCTCACTATCTCATATACATATACAATATTCAACATATACACCACCCTCCACATCCACGAATCTTCATACCGAATAGGAAGTCAAAAGGATTGGAGTCAAAAGTAACAAAGGAAATTGCATCCACACAATCAAAATTGACTCCACCATCACAAGGTAATACAAGTTATACATTGATTGTGGATTGTATTGTCTAAGGATCAAAACTTTCATTAAATTAGTTAAATTGTCTTGGGAATCCTTTGGTTACTGAATGACCAATGGGTAATTTGAATTGCTTGAATTTGGGATATTAGTTATTCTAAATTGTATTAAGTTTGGGGGAGAGACTTTGTCGCCCACCACGTGTTCGTGAAATTGTTTCAACAGAATTTCACATCTATTGTTAATTTGTTGTGAGCAATTCCACACCAGAACTTCATAATGACATCCAAAAGGGCTAGTACTTCATCCTCTAGTTCTCCTCCACATTTTGATGCCACTCAATTCGTGAGCGAAGGAACGGCAACATGTTACGCCAAGGTCATAGAAAAAAAGACCTTGGTTCTAGAAAGAGGGCTGAAGCCGGATGCAAATCTCGACGGTGACATGTCACAGATGATTGCAGAGCGTGGATGGTTTTAGCTGGTAGAGCAACCAAGGCAAGCGGTGATCAACATTGTGAAGGAGTTCAACGCCAACGCAATAGATCATGTTGATCGCGTGGTCACAGTTCTGGGCAAGCCGATGTCATTCAGAGAAACAACGATCAACGACTATTTTGGGGTGGAGACACCGCATATAGACCGATACAAAGATCGTCTACCCAATTTGGATGAGATAATAGTTCGCCTTTGCAAGCCCGACACTCAATGGGTGACAAATGCAGAAACCGGGGAAAAAGTCCATTTCCCACATGCCGCATTGAGTTGATATGGAAAAGCCTGGTACGCCTTCATTTGTGCTCGCTTAATGCCAACGAATCATCAAAATGACGTAACCAAAGAATGAGCAAGGCTTCTCTACGGAATAGTCACTCATGAGGTCAGTGAAAATAATGAAGTCAAAATTTTAAATGTAGACATCGCCCTCTGCATTAAATAGTTCATTGACCGAGAACTGCGAAGGGACACCATCGGCGGCTTGATACATAGTTTTCTGATCACCGATCTGTGCCGCAAAGCAGGTATTTAATGGCACACTTCAGAGCCGATCCAGCAGCCTATGGCCATCATTGACCATCGCACTATAGAGTTTTACAGATCAATATATGCGTGCAAGTATACACGGTCAACAAGTAATAAAGATTAAGTAAGATATCATTCCCAAGGAGAATTAACTAATAAAAGTCACCAAACCACTAGTTCGTAACAATTTCAGTCTTATCTAAATGAATGATTAATTGTTTGAATTAAAACTAGACAAGTAACTAAACTAAAGGAAATTAATCCTAGAATAAAATCAAATAATGAAGATATGAGACCTCAATTTCCCCTATTGATTCATTTAAGTCAATACACTTCTGGTTAAGTCAAATTAATCGTCAAAGATAGCTAGCCGAGAACACGAAAGTGAGATAAGGCCATCTTTCGATGCACCTAATCCATATCACATACAATCCAAAAATGATAGAACGCATATGAACACCCACATTACCTAAACCACTATATGTCTATGTGATTTAAAAATAATTAGGGTCTAAGCACAGGTTCTCCATGGACTACGAGCGGTACTTCGGTATATGTCTATCCTAAGAATAAATCACACATCCTAACGCCATGTAGAATATATAATCACACGGTACTACGATCAGATCTAAACCCACATTTTGTCTTTCAAGTCCATATAGGTTATCACAGTAATTGGTAGCTAAGCAATTAAGCAATTAAAGCGCAAATCATAATAGTCAATCTCATAACAATCAATAAAACCAACGCGGAAGAATATCAATATAAACTACTCATTAGGGTCCATTGAAACCTTAAAATAAATTTTAAGTCATAAATGACTCAAATATATCATCCACAAGTTGAATAAACATCAAAAGATTACACAAAAGGATTCAAGAGAAACTAAAGATAGAATGTTCAAATCTGAATTCTCAAACTCCACGGTTGAATCTTCAATGATATCTACTTTTTTCAATCTTTGATCCAATCAACTCTAGAAAACTAACTATCTAAAACCTGATCTTAATCTACTCCTAAGCTAATCTAGACAAGAAATTAAAGAGAAGGGAAAGGAAGAACTAGGGCTATGCTAAGCTCCCAAGAGGGGAGTATATCTATATGTGCCAAAATGAGCCCCCTTGTATGCCTTTATCCAAGCCAAGTCCCATTTAATTGCAAAGTCAAACTCTGGTCAAGCTGGGAACCGACGTGACCGCGCGACTTTAGGCCTTGAGGAGGGCGCGGTCGCGCACATCTGCAGACTTTTTTGTTGCTTTGCTTCTGCTGCTGCTGCACTTGGTTTTTACTCCTTCCATCAACACTCCCATTTCATGACAAGTTAACCCATTTGATCCTCGTTGCATCAAATTTCATGCTCCTTGTCCCTTTTAGCAGTCTTTTATCCCTTTTAACCGCTTGTGCACCTGAAGAGTTCCAATTCGAAAAAACTACAAAAAAAAGCAAAAACACATGAAAAGTACAATAATACTCGAGTTTAAGCAACAAAACAAGTTAGATAATATCTGAATAAGTGGTCATAAAAACCACTTATCAAATACCCCCCAAACTTAAAAGTTGCTTGCCCTCAAGTGACACAGATAAAAGATGCAATGCAATAACTACAATGAATGTAACTTATCCTATTATGAATGTGAATCTAAGCATCAGTTAGTGTTGAGATTCATAAGCAATGCCTCAGAAAAACCACAAGATAATCAAATAGAAAGTTTCCCAAAAACAAGATCATAAAGCATAACATTCTACAAATCCAAACATGTCAGCACTGATGTAGTGTGTGTGTGTACGATGCAACCATTAAACATGTTTTTGAACAAATTTATCACATACTATGATTCTTAGGGGAAAGACCAATTTCAATTTAAGAAAAAATACAGTAAATAAGATAAGTCCTAACCAAGACCATGCATCACTTAAGCTAAGAGTCCACAAGGGGTTTATTCTGCTTATTCTTTACTCACGAGGGTGGTTTCGCTCATTCCCGTGTACACACTCGACAGTGCAATGCCTAGTCCTCTTAGGCTATTCAATGATACCCGTGTAGTGAGCTTTCGACCAACGACTCCCAGACCAGACGGCCTTAGGGCGCTGGGTGTAGAGACACCCCGAGGGCTTACTTGCTTGAATATCAAAGGCCACAGAATTTGACGTAGCCGACGTGTTTATTCTATTTTTCTCCTTTTTCTTTTTCTTTGCATTTTCTTTTCTTTTGTTTTTCCAAATACAGCATGCATACCCCCTGTCTTCCCCAAACTTAAACTTTTTACAGTCCTAGTTATTATCACCTGATTACTGAAACTCTTTCATTAAAACATAGATTTCCCATCAGAAGACAAGTATGTGAAAATTTAAACCAAGCAAAACATGATTGTTGCTAAAGAGTGCTAACCGGAGACATCAGTATCTAACAGATAAATATTTACATATACGATATGACATTATAATCAAGCTTAAGTCTCAATTCAGTTCAAAAATCAAGTAATTTCAGTTTTCTCATAGGCCAAATAAATGGTAAACCAACAGAAAATTGGATTCATGCAATATGCCCTAACACAGTTAACTGAAACAAAACAAAAAAAATTGACAAATTTTAACAAAATACGACCTACGTGCACTATATAAATTAACATAGTATGCAAAATGACATGAACTACACTATATGCAAAAATAACCCTAATCCCCCCAAACTTAAAAACTGCAACGTCCTCATTGAAGGTAAAAGGTAAAAGGAACTCCCCTAGTCGGCTTCTTCGTCGTCGTCGCCCTCCTCCTCAGCTTGTTCAGGTGGTGTGTTTGGAGGATGGTAGGCCGCAACGGATCCGTATGTAGGGAATTGCACCGGCACTCCCATCTGGCCAAAAGCTTGGGACAATGCCCCACAGAAGTCAGTCATGAAGGCCTGGAAGTTCGTGCTCATAGCATTCATCCTGCATTACAATCGTCTCTCCATCCTATCTATCTGCTCTTGAACAGCGTGGGAGGACTCAGACTGCGCTGATGGCACCCTCTAAGAAGTCTCTCTAGCTTTTCCCTGCTCTGGCAATATAAACCCCGCTCCCTGAGGATGGGATTTGCCTCCTTTCCATACATAGAATGATTCAATGGTAGGGTGGTCAATTGTGCTCATGGGCATCTGCATCGGCTCGGCGTCAGTCCACATAACTCCATTTATAGCATAAAAGCCTAGTGATCACTGATGCATGTGGAATACTTGCTGAATTATCGCCTCTCATAAATCTGCTGATTGAACTGTTGATCACGTATCCCAAATTAATTTTCTTGCCCTTGATGATTCCATATAGCAAAACAGCCCTGTCCTCAGTGACCTCATTCTGATGTCGTGCTGGCATCAGATTCGCACATATAAAGTTGTACCACGCCTTTCCATATCGGCTCAAGGCGGCCTGGGGGAAGTGCAGCTTCTGATCAGTACCCTACTTCAGTTTCCATATAGTGCCTGGCATGTACAGTTAATCACAGATAGCATTCAACTCTGATCCCCACTCCCTAGCATAAAGAGACTAGGGAGCGTCTAATGCAATGTTCGGTAATCTGAATAGCTCCTTGATGTTCTCCTTTGCAAAGGACACCTCACAACCCCGCGTAAATAATTTGATAGACTTTGTGAATTTAGCATTGGCATAGAATTCTTGTACCACGGAGATGAGTTCTGCCATCGGATCCTCACAAAATAGAATCCAACCGCTTGCTTTAATCATAGATGTCATATTCCTGTCCAATTTCCTGTCTGGCAGCAGTCCTCGCTCCAATACAAAATTTCTGCCCACCAATGCATTCTGGAGGAACTGCTGAGGCTTCAGACTAATAAAGTTGTGGACAT
This sequence comes from Panax stipuleanatus, assembly GCA_020205555.1. Classification (NCBI taxonomy): domain Eukaryota; kingdom Viridiplantae; phylum Streptophyta; class Magnoliopsida; order Apiales; family Araliaceae; genus Panax; species Panax stipuleanatus. Next base: position 107,499,930 of record CM035119.1, on the reverse strand, counting down.
CATAAGCGATGCCACCTCCCCCTTGCTCAGAGAAACTACCCATTCAGGTTGATTCTCTCCTATTACGCTTGGAAGTCATTTGGACTGAAGAATAAGCTACACTGCTCCAACACAACCACTGCACTACCAGCCTTTTAACTCCCACAACCACTGTCTCAGTTTGCTTCCAAAAATTCCCTCAATCTGCTGTAATTCTCACACACAGAAGCAATTAGGGCTCACACACTCTTGCTTCAGACTATATTTGATTAGGGGATAGGGATTCTAGGTTTTGTGAGAGGTTTGTGGATGAATTTTAGTTTGAGAGGATGGGAGTGGTGAATGAAATTAGGGCTTGGTGGAAGAGTTAGGGAGTATGGTAGCTAGGGATTGTGATGGAAATGGGGGGGTTTAATACGTGAAATGACTGAAGATTGTAAGGAATGAAGGAATTTTGAAACTAGGAGAGAAAACTTGGAGCTCGAAGGCTATTAAAATGATATGGAGGGTTCAATTTATGCCAAAAATTTACTTAAGTCAGAAACAGATTGCCCGACGCATGGCCGCGTGCCAACTTAGTTATATCCAGGCGCGGTCGCGCCCTATGCCAGATTTCTGTTCTGCAGCTTTTGACATGCATTGAGCCTGGCTTTTGAGCTTTTCTTCATGTCAAGTGGATTGAACCTGAGAAAGGCACGCAACATTGATTAAACCCTTTAAAACCTCCAAAACTTAATATGAACTATTTACAACAATTAGGAAAATTAAATATAAGAGGGGATACATGCATGTGAAGTCCCAAAAATAACTATCTGTGCTTATACGAAATATACTCATACTCCAAAAATATGTTCAATACTTCAAAGTCCCAAAAATGCACGCACTACTGCCTAAGTCCAAAAATGTAGGCAATGAACTCCTAATTCCAAAAATATTCAAAAATTTTCAACTAAATCAAACTACTAAGAATTAAACAGGGGAAATGGAGATAAACAAGTAGAATTAAACAAGTAGGGAGAGAGAGAGAGATTTGATGGGGTGCCTCCCATCGACCGCTCGGTTTATAGTCCGTTAGCTGGACTTTGTCTTGCCACCGCTATCCGATTCCCCTACGATATTTGAGAAACCCTCCATCCATTGGTACTGCAGTCTGAGTTTGAAGGTTCCCCATCATGAGATGCTTTGGAATTAAGTTACCTAGCATATGATGTGTATATGAATTCCCCATTTTGAAGTTCGGGGAGCTAGGCACTTCTTCCGTTGTGTTTGTAAAGTGATTGGGGCATTGAGGCTTAGACAACACAACAGGCTCTTCTTCTATTCTCCCTTCCTCAGACCACCATGACTTCAAGGATGAATCATTATTATAAAGATAATTTCCTGCAATGTGACTACCAAGGGGATACGGGTGTGCAAACTTCACTGGTTTTTCCAACTTTGGCGGAGAAGGCTCTTGGGGTATTATCACTATTGGCTCGCATTCACAATTTTCTACGTCCCAAATTGTCTCCTAGATGTCGCATTCTTTCAGTTCATCCAGTTGCATGTGAACTTCTGGCTCTCCATCAGTTTCAGCATCCATATTATAGCACCAAGTGTTCTGAGGGCCTTTGCTCACGGCTTTAAACATTTGAGGTTATTGATTCTGATGATTTTGAATTTCTATCCCTTGCTCAATCACCTCCTCCTTAATTAAAGCCATGCTGATTTGATTCGCCCAATTTTGAAGATTCTCAATTGACTTCGCTTGCTCAATAAAGATCTCCTTTGTTGATGCTATGGAATTTCCCCACAAACTTTCCAATCTTGCCTTTTCTGTTTTAGCCTTAGGATCCATGTACCGAGTCTCATTGGTTGGGGTATTGATGATTTGTACCATATGGTTCTGAAAATTCTGGTTCGATATTTCCTGGCTCCTAATCATCTCATCTTGGTTTGCTAAGACCCTATACATGAAGTCCTTTGTTAACTGTTCTTCTTGTAAACACGGAGATTGATATGTGGGGTCTGGTGCATAAATTAGACTTTGCTCATAGTATTGGTCTTGATAATAGCTCGCTGAAGAGTTTGGGTGATACTCCAAATCTTGGTGATAATTGGAATACTCGTGGTTGAAGTAATCACCCCCATACTGCTCTTGTCCAAATTGATGGGGTCCTAATGGCTCATATAGTTTCCATCACAATAGTCATAAGTCATTGTCGTCTTTCGACTCTGTTGGGCTGTAACAATGTCCAACTTCCTTGAGAGAACCTCTAGCTGTGCTGATAATGCGGCAATTGGGTCTAGTCCATCATTCCCTGTTTCCATTTGTTGATCTTTCCTTGTGTACAACCATGGATAAGCATTAAGATCCATTGTACTTGAAAAGATAATATAGGAAGAGAATTAAAACAAAATAAAAATGTTTAAATTAAGACTAATTTGATTGAAACTAATGTTGGCAAATAGTTATCAAATTAATTCCCCTGCAGCGGCGCCAAAAACTTGTTGGTCATTTTATCGATCAATATATGCGTGCAAGTATACACGGTCAACAAGTAATAAAGATTAAGTAAGATATCATTCCCAAGGAGAATTAACTAATAAAAGTCACCAAACCACTAGGCCGTAACAATTTCAGTCTTATCTAAATGAATGATTAATTATTTGAATTAAAACTAGACAAGTAATTAAACTAAACCAAATTAATCCTAGAATAAAATCAGATAATGAAGATATTAGACCTCAATTTCCCCTATTGATTCATTTAAGTCAATGCACTTCCGGTTAAGTCAAATTAATCGTCAAAGATTGCTAGCCGAGAACACAAAATTGAGATAAGGCCATCTTTCGATGCACCTAATCCATATCACATACAATCCACAGATGATAGAACGCATATGAACACCCACATTACCTAAATGTGATTTACAAATAATTAGGGATTAAGCACAGGTTCTCCATGGACTACGAGCGGTGCTTCGGTATATGTCTATCCTAAGCACAAATCAGATATCCTAACGCCATATAGAATATACAATCACACGCTACTACGATCATATCTAAACCAACATTTCATCTTTCAAGTCCATATAGGTTATCACAGTAATTGGTAGCAAAGCAATTAAGCAATTAAAGCGCAAATCATAATAGTCAATCTTATAACAATTAATAAAACCAATGCGGAATAATATCAATATAAACTACTCATTAGGTTCCATTGAAACCTCAAAATAAATTTTAACTCATAAATGACTCAAATATATCATCCACAAGTTGAATAAACATCAAAAGATTACACAAAATGATTCAAGAGAAAATAAAGATAGAAAGTTCAAATCTGAATTCTCAAACTCCACGGTTAAATCTTCAATGATATCCACTTGTTTCAATCTTCGATCCAATCAACTCTAGAAAACTAACTATCTAAAACCTAATCTTAATCTACTCGTAAGCTAATCTAGACAAGAAATTAAAGAGAAGTGAAAGGAAGAACTAGGGCTATGCTAAGCTCCCAAGAGGGGAGTATATCTATATGTGCCAAAATAAGCCCCCTTGTATGCCTTTATCCAAGCCAAGTCCCATTTAATTGCAAAGTCAAACTCTGGTCAAGCCAGGAACCGGCGCGACCGCGCGGCTTTAGGCCTTGAGGAGGGCGCGGCCGCGCGCATCTGCAGACTTTTCTGTTGCTTTGCTTCTCCTGCTGCTGCACTTGGTTTCTACTCCTGCCATCAACACTCCCATTTTATGACAAGTTAACCCATTTGATCCTCATAACATCACATTTCATGCTCCTTGTCCCTTTTAACACACTTTTATCCCTTTTAGCCGCTTGTTCTCCTGGAGAGTTTAATTTCTAGAAAACTACAAAACAAAGAAAAAACACATGAAAAGCACAATAATACTCGAGTTTAAGCAACAAAACAAGTTAGATAATATCTGAGTAAGTGGTCATAAAAACCACTTATCATAGAGCAGTACAGACCTTGGACAGGAGCTACATCACATCCGCGGGGAGAAGGGTTCATCATGATTCCACCATCCACACCACCCTCCCCGCCACAAGCTGACGAGCCATAGAATGAAGAGGACGAAGTCAAGTCGCCAGCCATATTTTAGCGACACTGTCAATAGAGGATTATATGACTAGCCCAACGCCAAGCTGCTATGCACATCTACAACGTTGGGGCCTTTACCGCATTGGCCGATGCTTTCTCATGCTTCTCGCCAAACTCTGGCCCAATCCAGATGCCCGTACCTCCAGTCCTACCTAGATACCCCCATCCAAAAATGATGATTCCGACGAGTTTTAACTCGTCGCTCAGGGAAGTCCTCGTTTTTCTTATTTCATATGACAAGTAATGAGGATATTCCTTGATTTAAGTATGGGGGGAGTAAATTCAAATTTTTGCAAATTTTTGGTGTTTTTAGCATATAGATTAGGTTTCATATAGAGTAGATTCTGTTCATATGCATCTTATAAAAAAAATCAAAAATATTGCTTTCATGTAGGATTTTGTCAGTAAAAGCATGCATATAGGATCATACGTAGAGATTGAGCAGTAAGTCAAGGTAAAGAAATATATGGTTGATAATTTCGATTCTCACTAAATCTTTCATATAATTGAGCTTCATGATCTGATTAGTTTCGAACATAGTAACATCATTGCATGATTTTGATTTTCTCTCAACTTTTAAGCACACCGGTTGACTGTCAGTAGTGATTAGGAGTTCATATGTATTAAGAACACGGACACTTACTTGATCACAGATTAGAGATAGAGAATTGGCGGAATCATAAGTTTGGGGGAATTAAGGCTAAGAAAAGAAAAATTGAAAAAGAGGAAAAAATACTTATGAAATAAAATACGGACTTAGTTTGACCTCGTGGCCTTTGTTACTGGGACAAGTAAACCCTAGGGGATGTTTTAACACCTAGCGCCCTAAAGCCTTCGGGTTTGGGAGTCGTTGGCCAAAAGTCCGTTACATGGGTAGCATTGAATAGCCTAAGGGGGTTGAACATTGTACAAATCAGAAATAGGAAATAATTGGTGGGATGGAGCATTAAAACGCACCCACGAAGCATGAGCATTGATGTTTATTCTGTTATTGCTTATTTAGCCTGATTTTCGTAATGCTTATATCGATGTCATGTTTGTATAAGTTATATGTGTGAAAGTAGACTGTTTGTTGAGAATAATCATGTGGATCACTTTGAACTGCTAATATAAAATTGGTCACACACGCAAGAGAGGGAGTTAGAGTTATGTATGTGATGAGATAATGTGAGAGTCTATGATTGATCGTGAGTTGAGATGGACTGTAAGCTTAAGTGTTAATTCGTTAGGATTATAAACCTGTGTTTGGTTACTAAGATGTCTGCTCGATTTTTGTTAGGTTGCATTCTTTCTGTTAGTTGCATTCATTGTGTTTGTTTGCTTGAGGACAAGCAATTATTCAAGTTTGGGGGTATTTGATAAGTAGGTTTTTAACCTATTTAATAGGTATTTCTTGGCTTGGTATATTGTCAATACTTAAGTGTGCATGTTACTTTTCATATGTTTTATGTGCATTTGCAGGATTGGAGTGAAGTTGAGCTTAAAAGGACAAAATGGAGGAATAAAGAACAAAAGAAATAAAAGATAAGATTTCTGACAGCCAGGCACGGGGTGCGCTGGCACAACACTGCACAAGGCGCGGGCCGCGCCATACAAAGATTGGACGTACTAACAATGAGGCAAGGGGTGCGCCAGGTTGTGTAGAGGACGGGCGCGGGGCGCACCCGGCAGACGGATTTGATAAGGATTAGAGTTTTTAAGCACAAGTTGACTTGGAAAGGGATTGTAAACTTACTTTATTTGATTAGGTTTTGTTCAAGTTATTTATAAGGGTTGGTTTCCTAGGTTTAGGAGGATATATTCTTCTATCTGGGATCTGATCTATTCTATCTCTTATATATACTCTCCTGGATTGCTTGGAGGCTACAAACCTTTGTTTTGGAGATTCAAGCATATCAGGCTAAGTTCTTTATTTCAATTTTGAAGGGATGTTGAACTTATTTATCAATTAATGATTTGATCAAGTTATTCTATTTATTTTTCCATCTTGAGATTTATTTTGATTATCTACATGAACTTTCATATATGTTATCCAATTGACTAATTTGGTTTCTACAAGATTAAATTAGTAAATTAATATCATCTACTAGATTAAGACAGATTTTAAGCAAACGAAGTGTGTCTAATCTAAGTAGCAATTAACAGTATTTTATTGTGGCCAAGCTTTGAAATATTATTAAGGTTTTCAGAAGACAAGTTAAATAATTTCTGATTGTGTAATTATTGCTTGGAATAATCTAATTCTTATGCTTAATGCTTCTATTATATTAAATCTAGGCTGATAGTTCTAGGTTGTATGTTAGTTAAAATCTTTTGTTAGCGATCGTCGCATTCGATCTACACTTGAGGAGAATTTCGGGTAATTTGTGATCGCAGTTATCTAGAGTTATTAATCTCAGTGGAAGATAAATAGTGTAAACACTTGGTTAAATCATAATTGTAAAAAGGGGATACTGAACTGAAGAATTGATCTTTTTACTCATTGATATTTTCTTTAAACTTACTTCTGTTAATTATAGTTTTTAAAACTAAACCCCCCCCCCCCCAATTCATTGGAAATCATAGCATAATTAAAATACAATTCACTCTTTGTGGGATAGATCCTTGCTTATTGCTATACTGATTATTGAGTTAGTAGAACCTGAGTAAGGTTAATTTTGTAGTGCTAGACGACAGCTACCATTACACATAACTAGTATAGCCCTATACTGGAAACTCATTTTAATTCATGCTTGAGTAGTTTATATCGTGTCTAGATGGGTGAACATGTCGGCCATATCTCGAGGAATAAAGTATCTTATTATGATTATTCAAGAGTTTATAATACAAGTAGTATAGTTTTCAACAAAGTTGGTTTTCAAATCTGTAAGTTTTTCTTGAAAATTTCATGTTAAACAAACTAAGTATGCAAAGCACTTTGAATCCACATTTCTTACTCTTTTATAAACTTAACTAAGCTACGTACGAATGCTCAAAAAGTCAAAATTCAAAAGGTACAAGATTTATCAAGTTTGGTTTTCGACTTTTAAATTTTCTTCCAAAATGCTATAAATTAAGCCACATGCCAACTAACGCAACTTACGATACGTTTTCATACATATTTAAAGCTTACTTATGTTCCTTGGGTTAGGTTAGGTTAGTTTAGGTTATAAGGTCTGAACATATGATAGAACCATCCTGGCTCCTCTGTCCACCCCCACCGGAGCGGAGTTTTGTACTATCAAAGGCCCGTTGGGGCGGCATGGCCGCCAGGGCTGTGACAACTCGTTAAATCGGATTGTCCAGAAATTAATTTTAAAGAATTAATAAAATGAATTTGTATTTATTATATTATGTGTTATGTGTTTATTAGTCATTCTATGACATATGATGATTAGAAAATGGGAGGATTCTGGCTATGAGCTAGACTGAACAAGTAATAATTTTTAAGATGAAAATAAAAGATTTGTGGAAACAAAAGTATTTTTGAGAAAAAGACGAAATAGGCACTATTCACATAATGAAACCCTAAGGGTTAGGGTTCGAAAACCCTAGGCCTTTCTAGGAGATCGGGATGTCGAAATGACGTGTTGTCAAAAGATTTGACGGTAATATACCGTGAAAAGTTATGTTAGTCGCTAAAAGTTTTTCTCAAAAAAAGCGCAGAAATTAGACGAAATAAAAATGACGAAAAGTACAGTTATGTACGTTTCATTCGTTTAACTACGTTAGGGGAAAACGTGACGAAAAACGCTAATCATCAAAAAGTGTTTTTAAGTTTTTTGAAATTTCGAAGAACGCGTAAAAGTTATTTGGTAGAAGAAAGACGGAATATTCAAACATATTTGGATTCCGAGAAATATAGTTTCTTGAACTGTCGGACGAATTCTGAAAGACGGAACAAGAAGCTTCCAGGAAGAAGCTTCGTGAATTGTAAGGAGCTTGGTTAAGGAGGTGTGAATAGTAACTTTTGGGCCAAAATGACTATTTTGCCCCTAACCTTGGTTTTCTATATAAGGAAGCCTTAGTTGTGACACCCCCAAATCCGGGTCCCAAGAACCTCGGACTTAGTACTTTACGGTACTTCATTATCATACATATTCCATCATCTAATGTGGAACTAACAAATATATATTGTTTATTTCACATGATTCTATAACATTTCCTTAGGTTTATTAACCTTAACTAAATACATACCTTCAACATTACAAAAAGTTTACATAAGATAACTAAAAAGTTATTTTGCATAACACTCTAATCTTGTCAGTTGCTTGTGTCTTTGTCTTTAATCCTGGAACTTTCGTCTTAATCTGAAATGTGTTATCATGATATAGCAAGAGTGAGCAACTACTTTGCTCAGCAAGTTTAAACACAATAAGGATATATCATGATTGAAGAAAAGAGTATAGCTTTCTGAATTTTCAACAATATATAACAATTGTGAAAGATTGAGAATTAAATTTCAATAATTGAATGACTGAATCAATAATGCTGGGTGGTCAACAATGACCATTAACAAATTTAACTGAACCTTATAGTAAATGAAGGTGATCAACCTTTCATACCCGATGAACATATGCAATATGTACTAAGTGCGAATCAATAATCAGAGATATGGAATAATTATAAATAAGTAAACCACTAGCATGCTTGAACAATAATAACTCGAGTTTGAGTTAGAGAACTTGCAATAAATGCGAATATTCAATAATAATCTTAGATGTGAAATAATCAACAATAATTATCCGCTATCATGCTTGAACAATAATAACTCGAGTTTGAGTTAGAGAACTTGCCTGTTCGACGAGCTACGGCTTACTAGCTTTAATTAAAACTCTTTGAATGACCTAACATTGATAATGTAGATCTATCAATTAGTACTGTGTATAATTGCCCATCTATACGCTTACTTGTACTATTATTTAACAAATAATTCAATCACAAAGTACATATATATAATGTACTATCATTAATCCTATAAGATATTTAATTGATCTTAGGTTAATGATTTAACAATTAATAAGGTTTTTCTTAGGTGATAAACACTTATTAGATCTTTAAACAATTTATTATAATTTTTTAATTAAGGAGTTATTTAAAAAAAAATTAATTGTTAACTCCTTCTTCATTTGATTACTATTTAATATTAATTAAACAGTAATTAATTAATTACCTTTAGTTATTATAAATAATAACCAATTATAACTCCTCATTATTTAATGTTAATTAAATAATGAATAATTAAATTATTATTTGTATTTAATAATAATTTATTAATTCCTTATCCTTGGATAATCAATAATTTATTTATTTACTTTATTAGTCTTTAATTATTTCTTATTATTATTTAAAGAATAATTAATAAATATTTGTCCTTATTTATTATTTAATGTTAATTAAATAATAAATAATTAATTCACTTAATAAATCTTTAATTATTCTTTTTTATTAAATTAAGAATAATTAATTATTACTTGTTCTTATTTATTATTTAATGTTAATTAAATAATAAATAAATATTTTTATAAACTTTTATGTCAATGTAAGTAAGTAATTACTTTATTATTATTTAAGCTTACTTAAATATTTTTTAAATATTATTTAATATTAATTAAATATTAATTAATTAGTTATTTAACTCTAATTATTATTTAATCGTAATTAAATAACAAATAGTTATTTTATTAACACTAGCTCTACTTAATTATTACTTAATATCATTTAAATAATAATTAAAAAGCTAATTACATTTAACTTTCTATGTAATTAGTTTACTAGCCCATTAGTGGCTTTAAAAGTTATTTATTATAATTATTCATTGTTCATTCAATTTCTACTATTACTATAATTTTCGTCCAAAATTTTAGATTTGGGGTCCTTCACGGAAACGCTTGTAAAACGAGATCTACAACTTGGATTTAGGTTCTGTCAGAAGCATTGGATTCGTATCTTCCTGACTTATAATTTTCATTTATCAAACATCAAATTCTGATCAGTTTAGGTCCCGGAAATCAGGGTTAAAGTGACTGATCAGCAAGGATGTTTACAACAGTTGGTTCATTTTTTTGATTTAAGGTCCTATACGGAAACGCTTGTAACTCGAGATCTACATCTCGGATTTAGGTCCAATTGGTATCATTGGATTCGTATTTTTCCGAACTATATTTTCCATTCATCAAACACCAAATTTGAGTCAGTTTGGCTTACCAAAAATAGCCCAGAAGTGACTAATCAGTAGCATAATTACAACAGTTGGGTAGTTTGGGATTAAATTCATAATTTGCTCATTGTTAAACATATTTGAGTGATTCTAATGGATTTTTTTCCTTAACTCATGTATCTAGCATACCAAAAAAGAAATTCTTAAATATCACTTGTAGATTTCAACATGCACATGTTATAGCACACTAGTTAAATAAAACATTTCCCAAAAATCCATCTAACTTTCTTTTTCCAAACTTTTTCATATGAACGCATACAAATCCACAAGTTTAACATATTAAACTCAAGATCTAGCATTCTAACATGATATTAACCATATACAACATGCATCTCAAGATTCTAACATAAAATTACCTAGTGTATACATGCATAAGTTTTTTTTTCTTTACCCATTTTGTACAAATCTCTATTTTCTCTCTTTTGATATAACTTTAAACTTTAAAAATATTTTGATCCTCATATAAAACACTTATACTCATATAGATGAAGAGTTTTTAAAGATCAAACATAAGGCTCCTTATTTCATCAAAATCTAACAAAATAAGTAATCTAAACTTGAAAATTTTTAGAATCATTACCTAGTTCTTCTTGCTATTCTTCTTATCCTTCAAAAGTAGCTTAGATGCTTAGCATGCATGAAGATCTAAGCTCTCTTTTCCCACCTTGAGCTGCCAAAATGGGTCTCACCCTCTCTCTCTATATATTTTCTTTTTTTTTGCTAAGTAACTTGAAAGTGAAAGGAATAAAATATGAAAGAGAATGAAATAAACTTGGTTGGTGTATTTTTATTATGTTAGTAGATATACATTGTATATATCTATTATATCTCCCAACACTCATCTCTCTCTTGCTTAATCATTACAAGTGTTGTTTACACACCATCTCTTGCTTGCACAATTGGCTAAAGTTGTTGGTTAAATAATAATTGGACATATAAGTTGAGTGTAAGGTGAGTTAAACCAACTTGTGAAGTAAAATAATTTAACCCACATGCTCTCTTCCTTTCTCCTTCTTGGCCAAAATTTTGGGCCTTTCTTACCCATTTGGTTTAATTTTTTATGTTCCATTTTACTTAATCAAATGTCCCAAAAAGTCCTACACTTGTTGGGCTTAGTTTGGGTTACTCATTTAACCTTTTGGGCATCCAAATTAATTTCTATTAGACTTGCAATATTACATATTTTGTTTACTAGTTAAAATAAGCTTGGGCTTCCTCCCATAATTAAATTGGGTCATCACTATATTGCTCCATACATAATATTGGGCTAGTTTAATAATTTAATTGCCCTTAAATCAATTTATCTACAAGTCTCAAGCTTAATTAAAATAAGTGGACTTGTTTAAATCAATTACCCTCCTTAGCCCACTAAATTTATTATTTTTTGAACTAATACTCATTATTATTGATATTTTCATATTATTATTCCTCAATAATATTAATTCATTTACATAACCCAATTACACTTACCATGTTCAAATAAATTGAATATGCCATTAGGGTTCAATAATTCCCTACACTTGATGGCTTAGTTGGGCCACCTTATCTAATATGTTGGGCTCTCTAATTACTTCCTTGGGCTATGAATATTATCACGGTCCAACACTCTTAATTATATCATACCCTAATAATTAGATTAGGGTTTTTATTTCCCATATTTGAAAATAAATTCCTTACTCATGCCTTTTTAATTTCATAACCCAACTAGACTTGGTTTAATTAGGCTTTAAAATTAAATATTGAAATGTATAAAATAAATCTCTTAGGGTTAGTATACATTTTATATACTAACATTCTCCCATATTATAACCTCTTAGATTATTTAATTATCATACCTAATATATATTTTAAGTTACATAATTTAATTTTTAATTCTCTTTATATACACAATAAATGTATACACATGATATAATGCACATACACATAGTTCACATAAATCATAACTTATTCTACTTCTAAGTCCAATTTTGACTTTTCTTTGAAAAAGTCAACTGTTGACTTTGACCAAAAAGTCAACCCTTACATATTTTGTGTTTATTGTCCTTTCTGACTAAACTTTACGTTCTGGACACAACCGAGCAACCCGTGCTTCAAAATTCTATCTCTAACTCAAATTTTGAGTTTTAACTTACTCCCTTATCATTGCTAATTATATTAGCTAATGATTTTATACTCATTCATATTCTTATTTGCCAATCAAGGCCAACATTCAAGCTATGCTAATTACTAACATAGTTTTAACTTGATTCTCATATCCTTCACTTAACTAATCATTCCTCCTGCTAAAATATATAGCACCTTTCTAAGTATATATATATATATATACATAAACTCATTTTCGTTTAATCTCAAAGCATCATTTCATGTGAATTTTAATTAATAAAATTTTCACATGCATCATTATAATATTTCTTACATTATTCAGTTTACATCAATTTTCTAGGTATCGTAATACCTTAGTCTTAACATTTATTCACACCATTTCAAGGGTTTTGAAATTTTGTAACCCATATTTTCTCTATTCTCATTCAAATAAGAAACCATAATGATTTTATTTAAAAATTTTAAATAAATTCTCAAATTTTTATCTAGGTTTTATTTTTTAACCTTTATTCTAATCATTCAAAATTTTACATTTTCGGGTTATCAAATTAGCCTTCATTTTTCTTCTTGAAAAAGTCACCAACAACTTGACAGAGAGAGAGAGAGAGATTTCAGATTGAATAACAGAAAAAGGAAAGAATTGAAAAGCTAGCATGAATCGCAAGCTTTGTCAAGAGGAAGAAGATTAATGAAGGAAGGTAATCCAAAACCTAACTTCTCTCTAAATTTTCTTTAAGTTTTATATGAAAATCATATAACTTATGTATAATATAAGTAAGAGATGTTAAGAAAAGATTTCCTTATGGTTGAATCATAAGAAAATTAATAAATAAAAATTTAAAAGTTAGTTTAAAAATTTCTTAAAAGCTTTTTATAAGAACTATGAATCGCTTGATGTTAATGGACGATTCGGATGAGTTATATGCACTCTTCGATGTTATAATGATGAATTATCAAACTTATAACGTTAAAATGAGAGAAAACGTAAAATTATAATCATAATATCCATTAAAAATGAAGACCGAACGAAGAACAGACGAAGAACGCGAAGAACGCGGTAAGAAGTTGTGGATGGAAAAATTGAAAACCATCGTAAGTTAGATGATTATGGTTGGTTAGGATCATAAATGAATAACCAATGGATTGATTCCATTTAGTTTGGCATAAAAATCTGGAGTAACGAAGTTATGGCGAAATTTACGGGATTAGACGTTAATCGTCGAAATCGTAAGTTTTCCCAAAATGAAAGTCAAAAGTCGCCGCTGAACATGGAAACCTTGGTTTTCGATGGCATATCGTAGAATTGGGTAATTAAGACTTGCAGGAGCAATAATGGTCAAATTCAGACTTAAAACGAAGAAATGAGCGCCGAACGTTCAAGAACATTTAACGAATGCGTTAAAATGGACGAAATAGTGAATATCTCACCAACGAATTCAGAAATTAAATCTGACTGGATAGAATCGAAGTGTATGAGATATGTGAGTTAATGGCTTTTGAACGAGCTAATTCCGAGTTATAACGATCGCGTTACGTGCTCGAGAAGGAATCAAATTAAAAAATATAAAAAAAATTCAAAGGCACAGGGCCGTCGCAGCAGCGCCGCCCATGCTTAAGAAGCTGGCGCTGCAGCACCTATCTGGGAAAAATTCACTGCCTAATCGGCGCTGTAATGCGACATTTAACACTATGTCTGGCGCACATCACCCTTAACCAAAAATTTCCAAACGTGAGCTTTTTATCCAACTTTTTGGATGGTAATTAAAGGGCAAGTGTGACGCCCCCAAATTCGGGTACTTTCAACCAACAGATATGGTGCTACACTATGCTATTATCTACTCATACATTCCATTGAATACTTCAACAACATGCATAAGTTTACTAAATGTCTCATTATCATAATCCCTTCCCAAGTTCGATACAACCTTTACATATGTTCATCATCATAATATCATTCTTTACAATAATAATGCTATACTATTACAAGGATCACTAAGTATCCATCTTGGACTTTCTCTTGTCCTTACCGGATCCTTCGGTCTGATAGCTCTTAGCTGAAACATATGATTTAAGTAAGAATGAGTATAACAAGCTCAACAAGTCTAACATACTAATATGCAACCACAAAATCAAGAATCTTATAGTTTTATTTCCATAATTGTACAATAGTTATGAAATAGCTGGAATAATCAAAATAGTGTTTTGAGTTCCTTTAAAACCATTCTTAAGGACACGTAGTCACTTAAGAATCTAAGCTAGTCCCAGACCATGAACATCATTTACTTTGTTTAAGCATAAAAGAACATCCCGGCACTAATGCCGTATGCTCGCCATAACTTATGAGCACATCCAAGGGATCAGCCTGTAGTACTCTATGTTGATCAGCACTCAATTGTTAAACATTTTCACGTTTAAACTTTGTGTCAACTAAATGCTTGTTGAGTTAACGACATTAAAACCTTTGTTTATTCATACTCAGGTTTACCCTTGAATCTGTACCAAATCAATTGGCATAGGATAGCACATCAATAAAACTTTAAAAGATTCATGAAGAACCAATCAAAATATTTTACAGATTTGTCTAGTCGAATCAAATGGCATCGACTATCTAATAACAGTTCATGCATAGGCAACTATGCATCATGAAAACTTGTCCAACATAAAGTATAGACAAGAGTTTAGAAATCTTGCAACAAGCATAAACTGAACAAGGTTCGAAAACTTGCATAACGTAATGTTAATACAAGAGTTAGAAAACTTTCCTTCGCGTCTTTAAAACTTTTAGATATACTTTACTCGTCTTTATACTTCTACAAGATATAAACACATAGCATATCCATTAGATTATCACAATCGATATACATTGTGTAACCTAACTTCTTCTTCTCGTATAACTTAATCGAATTGTTAATCTAATAACATCCGTTCAAGTTATTTAACACTCATAAACCTTGTACCTCTATTACATGTTATGTAACCCTTAGGCACTCTTACAACTATATTACGATTCACGGTTTACATTATCGGTTTTCTAGTTTTCAAATTAAATACGATTTGTCAACGTTTAATTCGTAAAACCATTCTTAAACATATTGTTTAAGTGATTTCTCTTCATGAATATTAACCATTTAGTTGTCCCTTAATTACCATATAGAAAGCTAAGTTTAGAAATCTTCATGTCAGAAAATTTTCCCTTAAAGGCGTTGTAGCGCCAGACTTAGGCTTAAAGCTGGCGCTGCGGCGCTGGCACGCATAAACTATTTTACTGTTCTGGCGCTGGGGCACCAAAATTGCCTTTCCAGGTGGCACTGCGGCGCCCACTATGAAAGTTTTCCTCTAGGCTGGCGTTGCGGCGCTGGGAACAGCTATATGGGCGGTTCTGCAGCGCCAACCCTGTTCTTCGGAAAATTTTTATTTTTCTGAAATTCCCTGGCTCGTAACGATGTCGTTACAACTAAGAATTGGCTCGTTCCAAAGCCAATTGTTCACAAATTCTATGGTCTATGATGTCATTAAGTCAGAATTTATTTTTGAATCCGTCGGCAAGAATTTAACTGATTAGTCCATTTTTACGTTTTCGTTAAACGTTCGTGAACGTTTGACGCTCAATTCTTCGTTTTAAGTCGGAATTGGTTCGTTCTTACTCCCGCAAGTCTTATTTATCTAATTACACGTCTTGAAATCGAAAACCATTATTTTCGAATCACACGACGACTTTTGACTTCTATTCTAGAAAAATTTACGATTTCGACGATTAACGTCTAATCGCATAACTTTCGCTGAAACTTCGTTACTTGGAATTTTTACCTCAAACCAAATGGAATTAATCCATTAGTTGATTATTAATGATCCCAACCATTGTAAATCTTCATGTTTTAATGATTCCACATAGTTATCGTTTAAATTCCTAACCTAATTATTTATGATTTTATTATTTAATTCAATTATTTACAAATCTTCCATTTTTAAGTTCTTCATTACTTAATCATGGTCCCATGGTTCTTGTTTGTTAATGGTCTGTAATCCACACTCATCAACCTTATAACTTCTTAATCTTCATACTTCACCAATTACACTTCTCTATCAACTTAGATTGAAGGAAGATGAAGAATTAGAGTTAAGTACGTATACCTCTTGGTGGTACTTGGTTGATCTCCTTAAGTTATGAAGATAACTTAACTCTTTGCACTTCTCTTGCTTAAGCTCTCTTTTCTCTCTCTCAAATGAGTTGTTGCTGAATTTTGGTAACCACAAATGATAACCCAAGCCTTGCTTATATAGGCTAGCAAGATGGAGGGTAGTTTAGGTATTTAGTGTGACGCCCCCAGAATAGGTCCAGTCAACCCAACCCATTCTGAGTCGCCAAATACATGATACACAATTCAAATACAAACTTTTATATCACACGGTCGTGCAAAATACGACCACACAACTGTGAGTGTCAATACAAATATGTAGAAAATATTAATATTCAAACTAAGTCCTCATTACAATTATTATCACACTATTTATTAAAAATAATGAGGACTACTACTGCTCTAACTCGGTCCATCACTCTGTCCCCCGACTAGTTCTTTCAACATTCTCATTTCCTGAAGAGGACAACAGATGAAAAGGGTGAGCTCAACTAGCCCAGTAAAGAATAATATGACTAAGATAATGAAAAATAAATTATCGTTAGTCTTCAACAATTCAGATAAACTATTACTGACAACAAGTTTTAGATCAATATTCGCAACGAAAATAACCGTTCATCATCAATATTTTATCCCTGTAACATCAATCAATATACATCTCGAATCAAATATTCATCTTTGCACTATAGGCCAAAGATATTCATTTGTATCATCAGTGGTCATGTTCATCTCAACACCTGTCATCTTTGCACTACGACCAAAGATATTCATCAAGTAATCATTCATCTTTGCTCTACAGGCCAAAGATATTCAATTATAACACCACTTAGGACTGAGGATGATGAAAATAATTTAAATAATGAATCCAGTGAAATAAAGGATAAGATTAAGGATTCGTATTTTAGTTTATTCAAGTTCAAGAATATTCCATAATAATACTTTGTGGAGCAAAATTCAAGAATGAAGCTCAAAACTTTAGATCAAATCAAAGATAGTAACTATAACAGACAATTTGGACAAATAGAAGAAAATTTAATTTTTTCGTGAATAATATCGTATACGTGTATAGTGCTGTATACGTGAATAGTAACCCCGACGGAAAAAGTAAGAATTTCATAATAAAATCTATGACAATATTTTGGTATAATGATATTGAAAAGAATAACATCATTTACGAAAGAAAATAACATCCCTTACCTCAAAAGAATAGTACCTCTGACTAAAATATCAGATATAATACCGAAGGAAACTTGCACTGAATAGTAACACTCAAAGTATCTAAATACTCACAAAAATACGCTCGATATTATAGAGAGAGAAAACTTCTGATTCTGGTGTGATTTTCAATTCTAACCTAAGCACCCTATTTATAGGAAAAGCTTAGGATGCCAAAGTAGACTAAATTAATAAAATAATATTATTTTATAAAAAAAATTCGCTGCTTCGCGGCTATCAAAACATCAAAATTTTTTAACAAAAGTGGGGCCCACCCATTAAAAAAATATTTATTTTTTGAAACTTCAATAATTCATAATAAATAGCCCCTTTGTTAGAAAAATACAAACTCTATGTCTTTCTATAGGAAATTTAATTTTCTAGAACTTTGTAGAAGGAAGTTTTTCCAAATTCCAAACATAAATTATCCGAAAATCATAAACGGGTGATTTTCCTCATCAAAATACTGATAAAAAACACATCAGCACTAATTCCTTTTTTTATATCCACAAAATAAATATTTTCTTCTCATATAAATCAATAATTAATTATTCACAAATAATATTACAGAATTACAATATTGACAACCAGGTCATTCCCAGGAAAGAGGGGGCCTTCCGATAAGAACTTTTTCTTACTGGCGCGCAATTAAATAACTACTCCTAGACAGAACTTCCTTAGACATTGTCAATAATGCTATCTAATAATATTATTCAAATAATATGAATTATTGAGTTGATAATGTGAAATACTGTTCAGTGACAATTATTGAATCAATAATACAAAATATCAACTGTAGCAATTATTGAATTAATCATATAAAATAGCAACGTCGCAATTATTGAGTCAATAAAATATCAATGTAACAATTATTGAGTTAATAAAATATTATGCAATTATTGAATCAATAATATAAAATATTGAACAGTAATTACTGTAACAATAATTGAGTAAGTGCCTTCTCCCGTAAGACTCAATAATTCGAAATAATGTACAATACCGTGTGCTACTGTGCAACACCGCGTATTATTTTATTTTAACCACCGGGTATTTCAACAGTACTAACGGTAACAGCTACGCCATTATTTATAAAAAGGTTATTTCTGTTGCTTTCTATATCCGATAGTTATTCCGTTGTGGGACCCACAAATAGCTGCGCCATCGTATGAATATTCCCCGACAACAAGAATATTCCACGACTAAACGAATATTCCCCGACAACAATGAATATTTTATAACCACTTGCTCATTTTAAAATATTTGCACATTTCACACATAACTTTTCATATTTATCAAAACAACACCTTACTGTTTCGAAATAATATATAAAGAAAATTAAATCTTTATTAATAAAAGTTGTGGTCTTACAACCTCCCCTCCTTATGAAATTTCATCCTCGAAATTGACGTACGTACCTGGTATGTCGAAAAAGTGAGGATACCTCGCTTTCATTTCTGATTCCAATTCCCAGGTCATTTCCTCAATAGCATGGTTTCTCCACAAAACTTTAACTTGAGGTATAATTTTCGAGCGTAGGACATGCTCCTTCCTATCCAAGATCTTGACAGGTACCTCCTCGTACGTTAAATCTTCAGCTATCTCGTCCGGTTTTAACTCAATAATGCGGTTTGGATCTTTCACATATTTACGAAGCACGGATATGTGAAAAACGTTATGAACACGAGACATGCTTAGAGGTAAAGCGAGTCTATAGGCCACCTTTCCTAGTCGGTCAAGAATCTCAAATGGACCAATGAATCATGGATTGAGCTTTCCTCTCTTCCAGAATCTCGTAACTCCTTTCCACGGAGCAATACGTAACAATACATGGTCCCCAACATTAAATTCCACGTCCTTTCGATGAAGATCCGCATAACTCTTTCGTCGATCTTGTGCGGTTTGTATCCATTGTCGGATCATTTAGATCTTTTCTGTAGTCATACGTACTAACTCCGGACCCAACAATATTGTTTCACCCACCTCGTTCCAACATACTGGAGAACGACACTTTCTCCCATACAACGCTTCGAATGGAGCTACGCCTATACTTGCCTGATAACTGTTGTTGTAGGAGAATTCCACCAATGGTAAGTACTTATCCCAACTCCCTTTGAAGTCTTGAACAAAGAGTCTCAATAGATCTTCAAGAGTTTGAATAGTCCTTTCTGATTGTCCGTCTGTTTGAGGATGATAAGCCAAACTGAATCCTAAATCCGTGCCCATAGCTTCCTACAAACTGATCCAAAATTGTGAAGTAAATCTGGGTCACGATCCGAAACTATGGATACTGGCATGCCATGCAATCTCACAATCTCATTTACGTACATATGAGCAAGACGTTCAAAGGAATAAGTCTCTCGTATCGACAAGAAATGAGCAGACTTGGTTAACCTATCAACAATAACCCAAATTACATCTATGCCTTGAGAGACCTTGGGAAGACCCGTAACGAAATCCATCGTATAATGCTCCCACTTCCATTTTGGAATCTCCAGTGGTTGCAATGGACCCTTCGGTATTTGATGCTCCGCCTTTACACGTTGACAAGTCAAACATCTCATAATAAACTCTACGATCTCTCTCTTCATATTGCTCCACTAAAATGTATATCGAAGATTACGATACATTTTAGTACTCCCAGGATGGATTGCAAACGGTGTGTTGTGTGCCTCCATCATGATTCTATGCTTTAAGTCAGAATCATTAGGAACACAAAGTCTGGAGTTGACTCGAAGTATTCCCTCTTCATCGATTCTTGCTTCTGGAATGGCACCTTCTTGCACCTTCTTCTTCATCTTTATCAGCTTTGGATCAGTAGTTTGAGCAGCTTTAACTTTATCAATCAAAGCTGGTTCTACGAGTATAGTTGACATCATCACACTCGTTCCCACATATGATCTTCTACTCAACGCGTCAGCTACCACGTTCGCTTTTCCATGATGGTATTGGATGGTATGATCGTAATCTTTCAACAGCTCAAGCCAACGTCATTGCCGCATGTTGAGTTCATTCTGAGTGAAGAAATATTTAAGGCTCTTATGATCTGTATAAATCTCCACTTTCTCTCCGTACAAGTAATGTCTCCAGATCTTCAACACGAAAACGACTGCTGCCAACTCTAGATCATGAGTAGGATAATTCCTCTCATATTCTTTGAGTCGTCGCGAGGCATAGGCTATGACTTTCCCATGTTGTATGAGAACACATCCTAACCCTTTGCCCGAAGCATCGCTGTAAATAACAAATCCATCCGAACCAGATGGTATTGTCAGAACAGGTGCCGAGATAAGTCTTCTCTTGAGCTCTTGGAAGCTCTTCTCGCATTCCTCGCTCCAAATGAATTTTGTATCTTTCCGAGTCAACTGAGTTAATTGAGTAGCGATTTGAGAAAATCCCTCTAAGAACCTCCGATAATAACCAGTTAAGCCCAGAAAGCTTCGTACTTCGGTCACCGACTTAGGTTGCTCCCAGCTTTGTATTGCTTCAATCTTTGTCGGGTCAATAGATACTCCACGTTTCGATGCCACATGCCCAAGGAATGCTACTTTCTCAAGCCAAAACTCGCATTTCTTCAGTTTAGCATATAGCTTATTCTCACGAAGCTTTTGAAGTACCAACTTCAAGTGGTGCTCATGATCTTCACAGCTTTTAGAATAGATGAGGATGTCATCAATAAAGACAACAACGAATTGATCTAAATATTCCTTCAATACACGGTTCATCATATCCATGAAAGAAGCAGGAGCATTAGTCAATCCAAAAGACATGACTAAGAACTCGTAATGCCCGTACCGAGTTCTAAAAGCAGTCTTTGGAATATCCTCAGTTTTAATCTTCAGCTGATGATATCCAGAACGAAGATCGATCTTTGAAAAGAATTGTGCTCCTTGCAACTGGTCGAACAGGTCATCAATACGAGGTAACGGATACCTATTCTTGATGGTGACATGGTTCAACTCCCGATAGTCAATACAAAGTCGCATACTCCCATCTTTCTCCTTTACGAATAAAACAGGAGCACCCCAAGGTGACGTACTAGAACGAATAAAACCGATGTCTAACAACTCCTGTAGTTGGACCTTTAACTCCTGAAGTTCAATAGGAGCCATTCGATATGGGGTTTTAGAAATGGGTTTTGTTCCGGGTTCAAGGTCAATAAAGAATTCAACTTCACGTTCTGGGGGTAGACTGGAAAGTTCTTCGGGAAATACATCAGGAAACTCATTAACAACGGAAATATCATTCAAATCTGACATATTCTAGTTTAGATCAGTGACATGAGCTAAGAAAGCTTGACATCCGTTTTTTAATAAACGAATAGCCTTGTGGTTTGAAATGATATTGACTGATTTTAGTGGTCTGGTGGTTTCAATTCGCACAACAGGTTGATTAGTAATATGAAAACTAATAACCTTACGAAAATAATCAATTTTGGCATGGTAAGTGGTTAACTAGTCAACTCCTAAAATCACGTCAAATGCAAGTATTTTCAAATATATAAGATCAACAGGTAAGGTAAAGGTACCAATCTGAATCAAGCAAGATTTGTAAACTGTATATGTAACAAAGGTTTCTCCCAACGGAGTTTCAACAGATAAGTCAAAGTCTAATTTATCAGAAGTCAAGTTCAAACGTTGAGCACAAGCAGGTGAAATAAAAGAATGGGTAGCACCGGTATCTAACAAGGTGTAAACTTCGCAAGAGTTTATGATTAGCTTACCCGTAATCACCTCGTGTGGGATCCTCTCGTTTTGGGCTATCACGAGAAACGCTCTTCCAGGAATCACCGACTTTGACTTGTCTGAAACCGCCTTTGGAATCACCACCCCCGCTGGACTTGGTTTCGCAACAGGACAATCTCGAGCTATATGTCCTTCTTTTCCACAGTTATAGCATGCTTTAAATTATTGTGGGCAGTTTGGGCTGATGTGTCCCTCTTTCTCGCATTTATAGCATACGACCGGTGGTCGTTCTCCTCCCCTAGAAACAGTTGATGCTGGTGCTGATATTGACATCTTTACGTTCTCATTGTTATACCTTCTCTTTTTAAAATCTCCTCCCGATTCGCTTTTTCTACTATCATGGCCACGATTACCACCGGAGTGGTTACCGCTTCTGTCATACTTTCCTCCTCGCTGGTTGTCATTGCTCCGTTGACCGCTGCCACCGGTACGACCTTGGTTGTGGTCCCTCGGTTGAACATAATCATTATCTCGTTCTAACAACTGTTCCCTGTTCACTACATCCGAATATAGAGAAAATTTAAAAGAAATGAGGTATTGACGTATTTCGGGTTTCAAACCTCTTAGAAACATCCGCGTCATACGTTCCTCATTCTCCACCAAATGAGGTGCAAACCTGGACAGCTCCGCGAACTTAGCCTCGTACTGGGATACCGTGGTGTTTTTTTGCTCGAGTCTGATAAACTCTACCTCCTTCATATGACGAATACTTTCAGGAAAGTACTTGTCATTGAATAGTTTTTGGAACGCTTCTCAAGACATCTTGAGTGCGGCAGGCTGGGTACGCTTCATAGACTTCCACCAGTAATCTGCTTCTCCACGGAACATAAACGTGGCAAATGGAACCTTCTGTTCCTCCGTGCATCCTAAGACATCAAATATCTTGGTAATTTGTTTAACCCACGTCTCCGCCTTGATCGGATATGGCTTTCCCAGAAACTCTGGTGGTCCCAATTCTTTGAACTGCTTGGCAGTGACAAGCCGCGAGTTGTTATTATCTCCACCTGTATTTTGCACACGAGTTTCCCTCATCTGGTTTTGCATGAACTGTAAAAAACTTCTAAACATCTCATCGTTTATCGTCTGACCAGCGTTGTTTTTAGGATGAACATTGCCTTCTTGTTGCACGTTCTCCTGGTTAGTGATTAAAGGTGTCTCCACGGTCTCATTCACTTCGTTGTTAACATTCTCAGCTGCCATTCTCAAATACTGCAATAAAATAAAGGGTTAATTAAACAAATCAACATATCACATATTAACCCTATGCTCCGACTGACCAATTAAATACCATATAAGCTTAGGTAGGACATACTAGTGAAGGATTTACTCGTCTCTCTCCTCCTAGTTCTATTCCCCGATCTCCTCCATTGATCATATCCCTAAGCTCTGATACCAACTGTGACACCCCCAGAATAGGTCCAGTCAACCCAACCCATTCTGAGTCGCCAAATAAATGATATAGAATTCAAATACAAACTTTTATATCACACGATCATGCAAAATACGACCACACAACTGTGAGTGTCAATACAAATATGTAGAAAATATTAATATTCAAACTAAGTCCTCATTACAATTATTATCACACAATTTATTAAAAATAGTGAGGACTACTACTGCTCTAACTCGGACCATCACTCTGTCCCCCGACTAGTTCCCGCAACATTCTCATTTCCTGAAGAGGACAACATATGAAAAGGGTGAGTTCAACTAGCCCAGTAAAGAATATTATGACTAAGATAATGAAAAATAAATTATCGTTAGTCTTCAATAATTCAGATAAAATATTATTGACAACAAGTTTTAGATCAATATTCGCAGCGAAAATAACCGTTCATCATCAATATTTTATCCCTGTAACATCAATCAATATACATCTCGAATCAATATTCATCTTTGCACTACAGGCCAAAGATATTCATTTGTATCATCAGTGGTCATGTTCATCTCAACACCTGTCAGCTTTGCACTACGGCGAAAGATATTCATCAGGTAATCATTCATCTTTGCTCTACAGGCCAAAGAAATTCAATTATAACACCACTTAGGACTGAGGATGATGAAAATAATATAAATAACGAATCCAGTGAAATAAAGGATAAGATTAAGGATTCGTATTTTAGTTTATTCAAGTTCAAGAATATTCCATAATAATACTTTGTAGAGCAAAATTCAAGAATGAAGCTCAAAACTTTAGATCCAATCAAAGATAGTAACTATAACAGACAATTTGGACAAATAGAAGAAAATTTATTTTTTCGTGAATAGTACCGTATACGTGAATAGTGCCGTATACGTGAATAGTAACCCTGACGGAAAAAGTAAGAATTTCATAATAAAATCCGTGACAATATTTTGGTATAATGATATTGAAAAGAATAACATTATTTACGAAAGAAAATAACATCCCTTTCCTCAAAAGAATAGTACCTCTGACTGGAATATCGAATATAATACCGAAGGAAACTTGCACTGAATAGTAACACTCAAAGTATCTAAATGCTCACAAAAATACGCTCGATATTATAGAGAGAGAAAACTTTTGATTCTGGTGTGATTTTCAATTCTAACCTAAGCACCATATTTATACGAAAAGCTTAGGATGCCAAAGTAGACTAAATTAATAAAATAATAATATTTTTAAAAAAATTTCCACCGCCTGGCGGCTATTAAAACATCAGAATTTTTCAACAAAAGTGGGGCCCACCGATTAAAAAAATATTTATTTTCCGAAACTTCAATAATTCATAATAAATAGCCCCTTTGTCAGAAAAATACAAACTCTATGTCTTTCAATAGGAAATTTAATTCTCTACAACTTTGTAGAAGGAAGTTTTTCCAAATTCCAAACATAAATTATCCGAAATTCATAAACGGATGATTTTTCTCATCAAAATACTGATATAAAACACATCAGCACTAATTTCTTCTTTTATATCCACAAAATAAATATTTCCTTATCATATAAATTAATAATTAATTATTCACAAATAATATTATTACAGAACTACAATATTGACAACCAGGTCATTCCCAGGAAAGAGGGGGCCTTCCGATAAGGACCTTTCCTTACTGACACACAATTAAATAACCCCTCTTAGACAGAACTTCCTTAGACATTGTCAATAATGCTATCTAATAATATTATTCAAATAATATAAATTATTGAGTTGATAATGTAAAATACTGTGCAGTGACAATTATTGAATCAATAATACAAAATATCAACTGTAGCCATTATTGAATTAATCATATAAAATAGCAACGTAGCAATTATTGAGTCAATAAAATATCAATGTAACAATTATTGAGTCAATAAAATATTATGCAATTATTGAATCAATAATATAAAATGTTGAACAGTAATTACTGTAACAATAATTGAGTAAGTGCCTTCTCCCTTAAGACTTAATAATTTGAAATACTGTACAATACCGTGTGCTACTGTGCAACACCGCGTATTACTGTATTTTAACCACCGGGTATTTCAACAGTACTAACGGTAACAACTACGCCGTTATTTATAAAAAGGTTATTTCTGTCGCTTTCTATATCCGACAGTTATTCCGTTGTGGGACCCACAAATAGCTGCGTCGTCGTACGAATATTCCCCGACAACAAGAATATTCCATGACCAAACGAATATTCCCCGACAACAATGAATATTTTATAACCACTTGCTTATTTTAAAATATTTGCACATTTCACCCATAACTTTTTATATTTATCAAAACAACACCTTCCTGTTTTAAAATAATATATAAAGAAAATTAAATATTTATTCATAAAAGTTGGGGTCTTACATTTAGGCCCAACCTCCTCTACTATTCACACCTCCTCAATTTTTACTTTCTAACCAAGTTTCTGACATCATGTGCTTAGCACATGCCAACCAATTGCGACATCACAAGTGCTCATGGATTGCCCCATGAGTTTAACCCACTAGTTAATCTATCGGTTCGATCCACGAGTTTAATTAATAAATTTAATTTAATTTGAATATTATTACTTTGTATAAAATTTATATTATACGTCGTATTAATTCTCGTATCCACTCTGTATTATACGTGTATAATAACTTGTATCATACGCGTATCCATTCCGTATAATAAAAATTATTATTATACATAACCTTTTCATTCTTAGGTTTTAATCTTTCTAACCATTAGGGTTTTAAGTCCATACGCGAAAACTTTGGGAGCCATAACTGGAATATTATTGTGTCGCCCCCAAATCTATACACCCGTGGTATCCGATTTGGAGTTCACGACTACTCAATTAACTATTAATATTCAATAAGATATAATTCCTATGTATCCAAGGTTCACAAGTATCCCATGATAGATAACAATTCTCGTTAGAACTATTGCTGTGTTTGGATACCCTCACTTAGATGTATAAACTGTATCTCATGAATGTCCCTTTCATATCAGTAGTTCATATCCATCCGAAATCTAGAGTATCAACAATAACATGATAAGTCCATATTGCCAATACCATCACTCAGATGTATAATCCTTAAGGATACTATATCGTTTAAATCATACTACTAATCATCTAAGAATGTATCAATACACGGTTGCGGAAACAAAAGATGATAATATATATTTCATATAATAAGTTCGGTTACATGGTTCTTAACATTGAGTTCTTATTACAAAAAAAGTCTTATAAGACTTACATTTAATAAAGACAATAATATAAAGCCAATCTAAGCAAGGTCTTTTTCCATTATGTGTTTCAAGAAGTGCCGAGATTACCATCTAAAACTGCAAAGGGAATAATTTGCAAGAATGAACTATTACATGCTCAGCAAGTTTATATATATAACAAAATGTTCAATTTTGAATAAACGATAGTTCAACAATTTCACTTTACTGAGGGTTCATGACCATTTCTGGAATTTTTATTTCACTCAACCATTTATGTCAGTAGCACAGACTTAGAAATCTGCGTATTCGAATCTAAGATAGGGGATCAGCCTATTCAGTATCCAGGAGTATGCATATCAACCTACCTGTAGTGTCTATTCATAGACACACATTAAAACCCAATTTAGGATAAATTAAATTCAGTATAGGATGTCTTACCAAAACAATTTGGTTTGACTTAACAGTTTATTCTTGATAAACAACAATTCAATATCATATGAATAAGTGATTCATTTCTTAAGTTATGCTAAAACAATAGCAATAACTTTCTCAATAAATGGGTAATAACCTAGTTCGGTATAAGATATCGAAAGGTATTCAAGTAACGTCTTAAGATTAAGTATAGAAAACTTGCGTAATAAAAAGGTAAAGTTCGAATACTTGCATAAGGTAATAAGGTTAAGGATAGAATACTTGTATGTGCGAAGAACGTCTATCTAACGTTACTCGAAGTGTTTAGGATACCTAAAATATGTTTAAAATATTTATATATATATCATTAGTATTGATAACAATACCTAACTACTCAAACTACATACGTTCGGTCTATGTTCGGTATGATTTCGGTGTCCTAAAACCTTACTGAATATTTATTAAGCTAATATCTCGGTCAAACTTTAATTATAAGCTTTACTATAATTTTAGATAATTTATTTATCATTTATATTAATTTCTGAAAGCTTATAATAATTTTTAAGTATTTATTTATCCATTAGAATTATTTTTAAATAAATATTTTTATACTTAAATAATTATTAATTACTTAGTATATTTATTAAAACCTTATTATTATTTTTTAATAATTTACAATCATTTATAATAATTTTTAAATTTTTAAATCATTTTTAAATAATTACATATTACTTATAAATTATTTAATTAATTACTTTATTAACTAATTTATTTATTAATTTATAAAAATATTTATGCCAAAATATTAAAAGTTAATTATTATAACTTAAAATGATTTTTAAAACTGATTTTATAATTATTTACTAATTATTTCTATTTATTTTAATTAATTTTTACTCTGTCCGTCGCTAAAGGTTATAGGCGATAGGAAGCGTCGCTGTAGGTGTTCTTCAGCCTGAAGAACAACCTTGGTCAAGGCCGGGTGACCACTTTGACCAAGCTTGTTCTAGCAACTTGTTACGATTCTGTGATTGTAAGTGCTTCAATGATATAGTGTTTATGTAATACTACAACTTGATACTAATTTTGGACTCTATCTATAATATATCAAAAAGTTATTAAGGCTCAAAGTATATGTCAGAGCTGTTCTTGGCTTTTTTGGTAACCCAGAACACCGGTCAACGTCGGTAAACGACCTTGTGCTGCTAATAGCTTCGATTCTGTGTATTAGATATGTGTTGTAATTGTTGCAGTGTGTAGTCTATATATCATAGTTGAACGAGATAGTAATGGTTTGGACCGAGTAACTTCCTAAGGTTTAGATCTAGGCCAGTGAAAGTACTGTCAGAAGCTGTTCTTTATGTTCTTCATTTTCTAGGTTTTCCAGAAAACGAATTCGTGAACGGTCAACGGGTTTTGACAATTAATTATAGTCATCCTATGTATTTATAATGTGTTAAAGCGTATCATACCTCTAATATACATGTAAGGGTACAATAACAAATCACTTAGATAGCTTAACAATATATAGAGAGAGATATACAAGCCAGACAAAGTACTTATCTCGACTGTTCATGAGATTTCTGGGTAACCCAGAAATCAAAACTTCGTGATCAGTCAACCACCTTTGACCACTTATATCTTTTATTCTTTTAATCCAATAAGCTTGATTCTTGTTCTAGATTACTAAGCTCGTGTAATACTACAACTAGCATACAATTAACAGACACTACAAAAAAAATGGACATTCGGCAACGATTTTTCGGGCAACGACTTATAAGGTTGTTGCCAAAAATACATAATTAGCAACGAAATTTGCCATTCGTTGCAGTTTGTGAAAGGCTTTCATTTTTCGTAACGAAATTCGTAGGTCGTTGCAAAATTTCGTTGCCAATTCATTGGTGAGAAAAAAAAACTCACCTATTTACTTTTTTTTGTTGCCGATGTGGTTTCTCCTTATCGTGGGCAAATAAAAAAAATTTGTTGCTATATTTCGTACCCTAATATGGGCTACTTTCATTGTCAACAATTGTTTTTTCGTTGCGTATTTTGTACACTTTTTTGCAACGACTAGTAAATTATTGCCCAAAATTAAGATAAACACTAAGTATGTTTCGGCCTTTTTTTTCAAAACGCATCATTTTGCATTTTAAAATTATTATTTATTTGGACGCAAATTTATACAGTCAAATATTTCACTCCCTCTGTCTCAAAATAAATGCCCAGTTTTACTTTTTTTGGTCAAAATTGTAATTTTTAAAATTAAAATTGAGCACATATAAATATAATTTTTAATTTAAAAAAATTAGAGTTTGTAATAAATCAAATGTGCACAAATGTTGAAAACACATCCACAAACTCCAACATATTGTACTGTTAATTTCTCTTAAGGTATATATTATCAAGAGAAATATTTATCATCACACCACATTAAGTAACAAACATATGGTATACAAAAGTATAAGCATAAAACATAAAGTCAAACAAGCCTATATATATAAATCCTGCTAATAGGAAGGTTGAATCATATTCAAAACTGAGTCAAATGTATCCCACTTTGACTATCAAAGAATTTATGGCATGACAACAACTAGAAAGTTTATAGCATATCCTGGAGTGCTGATATCACATTCATCAAAATTTGAAAAACATTATAGTCCTCTTGACCCACATTGTGATTCTCCAATTAAGAAATCTACAAAATAGAACCCAAAAAATAATGATTAGTCATGTATCAATGCATGTAACCCAACAGACAATATAAAAAATAATAAGATCAAATATAGTATACATAGTTTAAATAATTGCTTACCCTAATTGTGTAACTTTCTTAATCCACTTTACTTTCCATGGTATCAAGTCCAACAACTGTAGGCTCAATGTCAATGATTAATCCTTACTCATCCTCTTCTTCTTTATCATGTCGAGCGGCTATATTTATTAAAAAAAATTAATCCAAAATTAACAACTAAATAAAGTCAAAATAACAAAATTTTAACATTTAACTTTGTCAAGTTTAACAAATTTCTTTTCCATGTTTTACGCTAACATGTCGAAGAATATTACAAGTTCCATGTTCACATGAATAAATTTGACCACAATCTTTACACTTGGCTTTTAATTTTTCATCAATGATAACTTTTTCAAATTGGTCCCAAACTAAAGAGGTACATTTCTTAGAATGTTTTGTTGTAGCTATACTTGTAGATATACTTTGTTCAGCGCTCCGTTTGGCACCCACACTTGTAAAAACACTTCGTTCTTCTGTGAGAGAATACTATATCAAAATCCAAAGCCACAACTTGTTTTCACACACAAATAAGACCCAAACTCATTACAAACTACCAACAAGTGATTATGCTTATGCACATGCTTAGTCAACATAGGAACTAAAGTAACAGGCTTTCCACATATGTGAAAAATTATCATGTGGCTAAATCTAATGAAACAAACATGAGGATAGAAAATTCAAAAAACGCAGAAGCTCCAACTGATATTAATGAATTTCACTTTTCTATATACAAATGGGCAAGTAGCGGAGTACCTATGGTTGATGCCTCTTTGTAAAAGGATTAGTTCAAAATCAAAACAAAAAGATAAACTAGCAAGATGCTCTAGCCCTAAAGGAAGGATCCAAAGTGACACAGTGTGTGAGTTATTGCCAGCCATGCATGTTCTACTGACACTCGCAGTATATCAGTGAAATCTAAGTTCTCTAAAATGGAATGCGAGAAGCTAGTCAACACAATCACCCTCAAAGGAACATTGTAGGGCTTCTCCGCAACCGGTAGCATTGTAGGCTATAGATGGATCTACTCTTAGATATGCCTGTATTAACTTAACAAATAAGTTAAAGAGCACCGCTCTGATACCAATTGAAAGTCCAATAATAATCTAGAAGGGGGGTTGAATGGATTATTACTGGTTAAAAATTATCTTAGGCCTTTTTGAATTTTTTAACAAATTAATTTATAGTGTTAGAAATTAATAAGTAGAGTTAGAAAAATTAAATCACACAATGCACAGAGATTTATCTGGTTTACAATATACAGCACGAGTATATTGCTACGTCCAGTCTCAAGCTCCTCTCCAAGGCTTGAGATCCTATTAGTCCCAGTAATAAATGCTCCTTCACTAGGTGGACAAACCTTTACAAAGTTTTAGAGATCAACTTACAACTCTTCACAACTAACTATCTTAGACAGCAAACTCCCAGCTCCTTCCACAAGCTTAGTTGAACCTTCTTTTAGAGCTCAGAACTATTCTATCACCTGGTCTTGAAACAACAATCTCTTCCTCAGCTCAGAACTATTCTCCTTCACTATTTTTGTTAGATAAGTAAATTTATACTTAAGATACTTGTTTATGGCAGTTTATCAAATATAACAGATCTATCAATTATATAGTACTTGATGAATATTGTTTCACCCACGTAAATATATTATATTATATTTGATCTATTGTTGTGAAAATTTGGCCACTTAAGATTTAAAGACCATTTCGGAGTGTTTTTAATAACTTCCGAATTTACCCAGTATCTAATTGCAAACCAAATTGTGTGCTTCACAATCTGATACTTATATAAATATTTTTTCAATACTTATATAATGTATCAATATTAATAAAAAGCCACTTAGGATTTAAAGACCGTTTCAGAGAATTTTTTAATAACTTTCGAATTTTTTCGGTATCTAAGTGCGTACTTTTTACAATATTTAATAGATTAAATATAGATATATATAAATGTGTATAACAATTAAGTATGATAAATATTCACCCACTTATATATATTATTTATATTTTATCTATGTTGTGAAAAAATTTGGCCGCTCAGGATTTAAAGAATGTTTCGAATTTTTTTTAATAACTTCCAAATTTACCCGGTATCTAAGCACTGACCAAACTGTTTATTTCACAATATGATAATTATATAAATATTTTTCAATACTTATATAATGTATCAATATTAATAAAAAGCAACTTAGGATTTAAAGACCGCTTCAGAGAATTTTTTAATAACTTTCGAATTTTCCTGGTATCTAAGTTCAAGCTTTTTAATAATATTTAATAGACTAAATATATATATATATATATATATATATATATGTGTATAATAATTTATCTTTAATATATCTATATATATAAGCAGTTATGAGATAATATGAAAGCAGAAATTTAATGATCTCAACTACTTTGACCAATTTAATCTTCTTTCAAGAGATACAACTTTGGAATAGAAGATTTAGAGAAAGCTTTTTGCAGAGAGATTATGTAGGCAAGAAGAGTATAGCTTTTCTTTGTTTGTGAATTGGTAAGTTTAGAATTAATGAAAAGCCTCCTATTTATAAGATTTTGAAGTTGAGGGAAAAATAGTAATTTTTGAAATCTAATTTTTGAATCAAAGGTTCAGATTGCATGATGAAAATTGGATGGCTCGGATGAAGGGAGTAGCACACGGATTGGCCAAAATATTTTTTAAACTGACTATGTTTTTGTTTTTAAAGGATTGCATGCTTTAAATGTTTGTCAAACTTTTTGAAAAAAATTGCACAAGCTCATTTTCGGTCCAACCAAAAGTAAAAGGCCAAGCCTTTTATTTTGAAAAACTATGCAAACTTGTTTGCAGCACATTTGCACACACTTGTGCATTATCACTTGCACACACCACTACACGGCAACAGGCACACACAAACACTTCATCATTTGCATGCACACTTAGGCACACACACCCACTTCGGCCACATGCATGCACTATATATGTATATATATATATATATATATATATATGTATATATATATATATTTATTTATTCATTTTTTAAAAATGGTTTTAAAATACATTTTGCCCAATAAGAGTTTAGAAAATTTAGAAAAGAATAAGAATCTCCTTGCCTTAGGAAATGTCAATATTTGAATATATTTAATTAAACACTTGATAATTAATTTATCAAGGTCAAGAAAAATAAATTCAATTTTAGGGTAAAAAATATTTTTGATAGGAATAAAATAAGATAATTAAAATCAAATAATATAATAATCCTATAGAGAGGATTCTACCTATTTTATACTAATCTTATTTACTAAGTTTGTTACTGTCAACATCATCAAAATAAACTAATTTGTTTGGAGACCTATCAGTATCCCACTTCCTTTTATTGTTAAACCCTCCTGAACTGGGTTCTTCCTTCAATTTCCCCCCCTCACTTTGACTCTTTTTATCTTTATGATATTTAATGAGATTTTCATTCTCACTCTCAGCAATAATAGCCTTCTCTAGAATCTCAGGGAAAGTCCTTAGTTGAAACACAGATAACTTACTACGAATCTGGGGTTTTAAACCCTCCTCGTACCTCCGGGTTTTTCTAGCTTCAGTATCTACTTGATGCGAAGTGCATCACGCTAATTCATTAAACTTAGCTGTATACTGGGCTACAGTAAGTTCTCCATGCTTTATTTCCAGAAACTACACCTCCATAGGATCCTTTAAAGACTGGGGAAAAAAAATTCAAAGAATAATTCCTTAAATTTATCCCATGAAACAACTTCTGTCCCTACACGATTTTTGGTAAACTCCCACCAATAATTTGCTTCTCTTTTCAAGAAAAAAGGTTGCAAAAACTATTTTTTGGTCTTCCCTAACATTGGTTATTAGGATAAACTTTTCAATTTCGATGATCCAAACTTGGGCCTCAATAGGTTCTCCGGTACCCTTAAACTCAGATAGTCCTACTAACTAGGACTGAGTAACAAACGGTTATAACCAAATAACTCAATCAAACCGAATTATTTTAACCGAAATTTCTTAATAATTCGATTATTTATTACAATTAGGTTATATTCGAATTTTTATTCGGTTTTCGGTTTGGGTTTTGAATTTAAGTTATTCGATTTAACTGAATAATCGAACAAAATATAAAAAAAATTGAAGTCGTATGATCAATCAATTATGTTGATGATGAACTGATTTTTAGTATAAAGAAAATAAAAAAATTAAGGAAGTGCAGAAGTAGAATGTTATTGTTAAAGAAAGTATAATGTGAGTTGACAATCATATGGGTCTCCTTCTAGTGTGAAGTTGAAGGTTTGATATGGTTGGGCTACGAGGTTTCAGTTTAAGCATTGGGTCAATTTGGGTTCAACAATTATATTAGGTTCTTCTGTTATGGAATTCCCAACAGAAACTAATTGGAAGCTCTCTTTCATGGTTGTTTTGGATCATCTTCTTTGATCAGAATTACAGAAATTGGATCAACAATCATCTTCTTTGACCTGTTACAGATTTCAATTTGAAAGTGAATTGCTCCTTAAATTAGGTGTTGTTGGTCGTTTTACCGATCAATATATTCATGCAAGTATACACGGTTAACAAGTAATAAAGTTTAAGTACAGATATCATTCCCACAGAGAAATAACATATAAAAGGTCGCCAAATCACTAGTCCATAATCGCCTCAGTCTTATTTAAACGGGTAACTAGGAGTTTGAAATATTAAAACTAAAATTAACTAGGCAAGGAATTTAAACATACAATAAGTAATACTAGAGTAAAATCAGACAATAAAGATAAGAGATTCTAATTTCCCCTAACGATTCGTCTAAGCCGATTCACTTCCAATTAGGTCAAATTAATCATAACAGTTTGTAAGCCGAGAACACGAAAGTGAGAGAAGGCCATCTTTCAATGTACCTAATCCATATCACATGCAATCCACAGATGATAGAACGCACGTGAACACCCACATTATCTAAACCCCTGTATGTCTATGGTGTTTATAAATAAATAGGGCTTAAGGTCAAGTTCTCTATTGACTACGAGCGGTGCTTCGGTATATGTCTATCCAAAGCACAAATTATACGTCCAACGTTATGTGGACGTACAATCACCCGCTACTACGATTAGATCTAAATCTACACTTCTTCTTTCAAGTCCACATAGGTTATCACACTAATTGGTTATGACTCAATTAAGCAATTAAAGCATACATCGTAATAGACAAACACATAACAATGAAATAAGACCATCATGGAAGGAATATCAAATTAAACTACTCATTAAGTTCCATTGAAACCTCAAAATATGATTTAAGTCATAAACAACTCGAATATATTATCCACAAGTAGATTATACATTATCCAAATACAAATTGAATACAAGGAGAGTTAAGGGATAGAAATTACAAATCTTTGTTCTTTCCCCAAGTGTGGATCTTCAATGTCAATCTCTTGCTTCAATCTTCTTCTCTGATCTAACCCTAGAATCTAAGTAACTAATTAAACCTAAGCTTAACCTTAATCTACTCCTAATATATACAAGAAATGGAAAGGAAAAGAAAAATAAGCTAAACTAGGGCTTAAGGCCAATGTTTTCTCCCTAATGGAGATACTCCACAAAAATGAGCAACCAGCCCTTATATCACTGCCTTCTCCAGTTCATTTCAAGCAAAGTCAAAGCTGGCCAGATTTTAGACTGGCGCCGCCGTGCGCGTTTTAGGCTTGAAGGCCGCGCGGCCGCATGGCTCTGTAATCTTGGAATCTGCTGCTGCTTGTTGGTGCATGCTGGTTTCATAACTTCTTCATTTGTTTTCTCCTGCACCTCTTGCATTCTTGTATCTTTTTAGCCTTTTTAGCATCTTTACAGTTCCGTCATGCTGCTCGACTTCATTCTATTGCCATGCCATCAATCCTTTAAGCTCATTTTTGCAACATTTCATCCTTTTACGCTTACTAAACACCAAGAGAGTTCTTGAACCTGAAAATCACAAAAGAAAGCAAAAACACATTAAACACACATGATTACTTGAGTTTAAGTAACAGAATGAGTTAGAAAGGATCTAACTAAGTGGTCATGAAAACCACTTATCAAATACCCCTAAACTTAAACGTTGCTTGACCTCAAGCAACCACAAAAAAACTAAACACAAGATGTAATGCAATATCTACAATGTATGCAACCTATACTACTATGAATGCGAATCCATACCTCAGTCAGTATTGAACTTTCAAAGCAATGCCTCAGAAAACGACAAGATAATCGAATAGATGAGCTACCGAAGACAAGATCATAAGGCATATTCTGTAAATCCTAAACTGTCAGCACTTATGTATTGTGCGTTGTGTGCCTAGCAACCATTAAACATGCTTTGGAACAAATAAATCACATACTATGCTTCTTAGGGGAAAAACAAGGGTCAACTCAAGAAAAGTAGTAAATCATATAATTTCTAACCAAGACCATGCATTACTAAAGTTAAGAGTCAACATGGGGATTTTATTAAGCTTTTATTACTCATGAGGGCGTATTTGCACTTTCCCGTGTACACATTCGACTGTGCAATGCCTAGTCCTCTTAGGCTTTTCAATGATACCCGTGTAGCAAGCTTTCGACCAATGACTCCCAGACCAGACGGCCTTAGGGCGCTGGGTGTAGAAACAGCCCGAGGGCTTACTTGCTCGAATATCAAAGGTCACAGAACTCGACGTAGCCGAAGTATTTATTCTATTTTTTTCTTTCTCTGAATCTTTTCTTTTATTTTCTTTTTCTTTTCAAAGGGGAGTGCGTCTTACGCTCCATCTCCCCACATAGCATGCATACCCCCTATTTTCTCCCAAACTTAAGCATTTTACAGTCTAGCTATTATCATATGAGAACTGAAACTCTTTCATTAAAACATAGATTTCCCACCAGAAAACAAGTATGTGAAAATTTAAACTTAGCATATCATGGCGGTTACTCTATTGTGCGAACTGGTTACACAGTATCTGACAGATAAGGATTTACATGTATGACCTTTAAATCAAGCTTAAGTTTCAAATCAGTTCAAAGATTAAGTGAATTCAATTTCTTCATAGGCCACATACATAACTCACCAACTGAAACTAGATTTATGCAAAATGTCCTAACACAGAATGCAAAAATTTTAAAATTTTGACAAATTTTAACAAAATACAACCTACATGCACTACATGAACTGACACAACATGAAATGAACTAACTATATGCAAAAATAAAACCAATACCCCCAAACTTAAAATGTTTAATGTCCTCATTAAAGGTAAAGGTAAAAATGAAATCCCCTATTCGGCTTCGTTGTCGTCGTCGTCCTCATCGTCCTCATCAGCCTGCTATGGAGGTGTGTCTGGAAGTGGATAAACAACGGTGGATCCATAAATAGGGAATTGCACCTGAACTCCCAACTGGCTAAACGCGTGGGACAATGCCCTGCTAAAATCTGTCGTGAAGGCTTGGAAGTTTGTGCTCATGGCATCCATCCTGCGCTGTAGACGCCTCTCCATCCTGTCTATATGCTCATGCACTGAGTATAAGGACTCAGACTGCTTTGGTGGTGGCACTCTCTCATATGTCTCCTCAGCCTCTGTCTGATCTGGTAGTATAAACCCTGCTCCTAAAGAATGAGATCTGCCCCTTTTCCAAACCTTGAATGACTTGATGGCATAGTGGTCAAGGGTTTTCATCGGCATCTGCATCGGCTCTGCATCCTACCACATCACTCCATTTGCAATGCATAGCATGGTGATCACTGATGTGTGTGGGATACTTGCTGAATTACCGCCTCTCAGAAATCTGCGGATAGAACTGTTGATCATGTATCCCACGTCGATCCTCTTGCTCTTGACAATCCCATACAACAAAATAGCTCAGTCCTTAGTGACCTCATTATAATGCTGTGTCGGCATCAAATTTGCACATATGAAGCTGTACCATGCCTTCCCGTACCTACTCAAGGCTTACTAAGGGAAATGCAGCTTCTGATCGGTCCCCTGCTTCAGCTTCCAAATAGTGTCTGGCTTGCACAGCTAATCACTAATAGCGTCCATCTCCGACCCCCACTCCCTAGCATAAAGTGAGTCAGGTGCGTCCAATGCAATGTTGGGTAGATCGAATAACTCATTGATGTGCTCCTTTGCATAGGACACCTTACAGCCCCGCACGAAGACCTTATTGGACGTATTTAATTTTGCGTTGGCGTAGAATTCCTGAACCACAGAGATGGGGGCAGCCAAAGGCTCCTCACAGAATGAATTCTAGCCCCTCCCCCTGATCATAGAGGCCATACGCCTGTCCAAATTCATGTCTGGCGCTAACCCTCGCACTGGCACAAATGTCCTGCCTACTAGAGTATCATGATAGAATTTTTACGCCTTAAGACTGATGAACTTGTGGTCATTATAGTCGATGCCACCGCCTCCCTGCTCAGAATCGCTGCCCCTGGATGTGGACTCCATCCTACTCCTCTTGGATGCCATAAGAACTGAATATTAAAGGCAAAAATACAACACTATATTCCCCAAACCAACCCAACTTAAAATTCTTGCAATGCCTTCGGACCCCAAATCACTACCTCAATTGATAAAGTTGAGAGGATGAGGGCGATGGGTTTGTTGGAGAATTCGACCGAGGAAATAGGAATTTTTGAAATTAGGGCTTGGTGTAGGGGGAAATTTGTGTATGAAGCTAGGTTTGATTGATAGAGAATGGAAGAAATGGAAGATGGGAAGCTTGCTTGAAGGGATTCCAGGGTTTAGGAGGAAGGATTTTCTACTTTGAAAGAGGAGGCTTGGAGTTCATTTGGAATGAAATGAAGTATTGTCACAAAAATCTGCCAAATTTTTATTTAAGTCAGGCCTCGTCTGCCCTTTGCGCGGCCCCGCGCGGATGCAAGCTTAAGAGGCCGCGGCCGCACCCTCTGCTGCTTTTAGTTTCTGTAGAATTTTGGACTTGGAGCAACCATGGCCTGTGACTTTGCTTCATTCAGAGCAGCTTTCCACTTGAAACATGGATATAAGACTTATTAAGCCCTCTAAAACTACTAAACCTACTATTATCTATTTACAATTAGGAGAATGAAACATAATAGGATATATGTATTTGACTTCCCAAAAACTCCTACGTGCGTATATGTAACGTGCTTGTGCATCATCATATGTGCAACTGCATCAAGAGTATATCCAAGACGTTTTAGACCCAAAAATTATACGCATTCATGCCTAAAACCAACAATGTAGGCAATAAACCTTTAAAAACCAAAATTTTGTAAAATTTACACTAAGAATTATACTACTCAGAGTTAAACAAGGGGAGGGAAATAAAGATAGACAAGTAAATAGAATTAAATAAGGAGGGAGAGAGAGAAATGATGGGGTGCCTCCCATCGAGCGCTTGATTTATAGTCCTCTAGCTGGACTGTGTCTGAACATTACTATCCAACCCCCCGACGATATTTGAGAAACCCTCCATCCATCAGAACTGAAAGGTGCTTTTGGAGGCTTCCCATCATGAGAAGACTCGAATTTAAACTACCTAGCACATGATGAGTATATGAATTCCCCGTACTGAATGTCGGGGAGCTAGGCATTGGTTCTGTTGTGCTAGTGAAATGATTGGGGCATTGAGGTTCTACCAGAACAACGGTCTCCTCTTCCATTCTCTCTTCTTCATGCCACCATGGTTTCAAGGATACGGACTCTCTCTTATCCTTGAGATCCGTATCTGTAATGTGGCTACCAAGGGGGCAAGGGTGTGCAAACTTGACTGGCTTATTCCACTTAGGCGGAGGAGGCTCTTGGGGGATTATCATTGTTGGTTCACATTCATAGTCCACAGCCCCAATTAGCTCCTCGATACCCATTGCCTTTCGCTCGTCCAGTTCCAAGTGCACCTCAGGCTCTTCATCAGTCTCTGCATCCATCTCATAGCACCAATCTTTCTGTGGGTCATAACTCACGACTTCAGTCATTGGAGGCACAAAATCTTGCACTGTTATCTCTTGATCATATACCTCCTCCTTCCTTAATGCCGTGCTAATCTGTTCCACCCAAATCTGAAGATCCTCAATCGATTGCTCTTGCTCAATCAAGGTCTCCTTTGTCGATGCTATGGAATTCCCCCACATAATTTCCAATAATTCCTTTTATGTTTCACTCTCGAGATCCATATATTAAGTCTCACTGTTTAGAGTATTATTGGTTAGGGCCATCTGAGTCTGAAAGTTTTGGTTTTATAATTCATGGCTCCCTCTCCTCTTGGTTTTCTAAGCTTGCATACATGAATTCCATTGAAGACTGTTCTCCTTGTAAACACGGGGGTTGGTATGTGGGATCGGGTGTATAAATTGGACTTGGCTCGTATTGATCTTGATAGCTCGCAGTATTACTTAGAATCCCTTGTTCTTCCTCTATCATCAAGGCCTTGCTAATTTGCTCTGCCCAGTTCTGGATATTCTTGACTAACTTTTGTTTCTCAATCAAGATGTCCTTCAGTGATATGTCCTTCAGTTTTAGATTCTGATAATTATGAACATGCTTGATAGTGCCCTTAACCTCAATAATGTATCGTACATGTATATATACCATGATTAGGTGTCGTGAGTTAAGTTAAGCATGAATGAAACATATTTTCAAACCAAAACGATGCTAGTTGCATGTATGCGATATGAATGCTCATGAACATGCCTAAAACAAGTTATACGAATTCCTTATGTGTTTAAAAAGCGAGCATGTTAGACTTTATGATTTTCATGACCTTAAGTTATCAAAAGTGTTAACCTAGAACCATATCATGAAAGAGAGAACTTAGATGGACTTGGGAAGCATGCAAAACTCTTTAATATGCATATATGTTATGTGATATCATATGTTGATACTTGAATCCGATCTTTGACGGTTAACTTACAATAATGCTATAACTTGATAAAAAGAGTATGTTTGCTATTCGTTGTGATCTTATGTGATAATGCCGATATGTAAACTTGATTAACCCAAAAAGAGGAACCTTAATGATAAAAGATAATGTAAGTTATGTCAATCTAAAGTCGTGAAGTGATATAGTACTATGCGTGATATAACTGTATAGTAAGATTGAAGACTAACTTATATATTGATTGCATGAATGAGATAAAGTATAATGTTAAACTGTATAACTAATGAATATCCTATACGCATAACTATATTACAATAGGGATTCGAAAGTGTTGATTTACTTAACGAGGATAAACTATGCTTAAGGCAAGTATCCTAGACCCTTGCATTACTTTATTCAACGGATATTGTAAGCAAGTATCTAAACCTTATCTCTTTGAATGCAAGTTTCCTTAAACCATTCTTGTATTATTAATTGCAAGTATCTTATCCTTGTGTATACTTTATTCAAGGAAAGTTGTAAGCAAGTTCCTAACCCTACTTTTTATTGAGCGTTCATTAATCTTGTACTATTATTGTCGTGCAAGTAAACTTTGAGATTGCAAGTTATGTATTATAAACTATATACTTCATGTATAAGATAAAAGTCGATTCATATTCTTCGAGCTTTAAATCTTGAGATTTAACTTATAATTGTTGTGATCTATGCCATTTGATTAGCTAGACTTATATTGTTGAAAGGCGACCCAAACTAATTGATTAGTGTGGGATCTTGTGTTTAACTAAGATGAACAACCTTCTTTGAAGGGAAATTATATTTGTCGGGAGACCGACGTGCGCACTTTAGTACGATTGAACGATATGCATACCGTAGGGTACTTTAAGCTGATCATCTGTTGTACTTGTTTTGTTGGATTATCAGTATATTACTGTTAATTCTAGTAATAGTTCATAGTCCTTAGTGACTGCTCTGTATTCAGTTATCTTGAAATCTTCAATTGATTTAGTATTGAATCATATTTATATTAATCTGTCCTTAGCGACTGTTTTTGAGAACTGTTGATATTCATGCTATCCTTGAACTATCATACCTTGCTATACCCTTTTTGAGATTCGAGAACTATATTACTCACCCTTATTGTTATATTACTTGATGAGCAAACTTGTTGCTCATTCTTGCTTTCCCTAAAACATTTCAGTTAAGGCAAAGCAATGCGGACCTTCGGGCACCGACAAGGGCAAGGGAAAGGCTACAGAGTAGCTTTATTTATGTAGAACTTTATGATTGTAATAAGAACTTATGCTATTATGTATTAGATAGGTTTATATATGCTTAAGGTATGTTTAAGCTATGTAATCGATATTTAAGTTACGAGACCTTGGGACGTGAATAAATTATATTAATTAAATGTAATCTATGCGGTAGTAGTTGTGTATTATTCTGCTGTGCGATGCGACATTTAGTCGTAATATTATTATTATCGTGTCAGATTATAGAACATGACGAACCGAATTCGAGTGACCCTGTGGCAAGCCGAATTTGGGGGCGTCACATTTTGTGGTTACACTTGGTTTAACGCATGAATAATCATTGGAATGTTGGTGTTGCGCTATTGATATATATATATGGCGAGAAGGTGATTCTTTTCTCATATTTATATTTGATAGTTAGAAACAATTAAGATTATATTAGATGATATTAAGATTAGGTACGAGTTCTGAAAACTCATACTTATGGTAAGTTTGTGACTTATAATTGTATGTATAATTTTGAACCCTAAGCATATGGACAGTCCCTGATAGGTTCTTGGACTACGTATTGCTAGGAAAAGTTCTTAAACTCATATTATTGTGGCAAGTTCCTAAACTTCCAAAGTGTGGTAAGTTTGATGAACTATACTTAGAAAGGTTATGGTATAGAAAGCATTGATGGTGCTGAAGATTGATAGAATGATTAAGTAATGAAACGGTGGAGTAAAGAGTTATATTGATGGAGAAAATTTTGATATTCTAAATCTCCTAGCTTTGATAGATTTTTGAAATTATTGACTTCGTGCTGATGTTGCAGTTCTGTCTTCTTCAAAAATATTGGATCAAATGATTGAACCAATGGATTTATTTAAAATAGTGTTATTATTCACATGTCTATGCTAATTGCTTCAGCTAGACAAAAATTATTTGAAGTTTTCAAAATGTATTTTATATATTCTATGCATCATTTGATATGATATAGGAATAATAATCGAGGAAGTCATCAATGCGATTAAACCTAGTGTTGGATGTGATCGTAGGATCGTCAGCCCACTATGGTATGATGTAGTATGACGACGTCATGTAATGACGAAATCCTCAACGTGCCATTACTACGGTATGGTATCAGGATATTATAAAAAGATTTATTTATTTTTAGTTTCCTTATAATATTTTTTTTATTGAGTTGGTTAAATATATATATATATATATATATATATATATATATATATTTCGATTGATGTCCGAATTGTTGCGAGAAGTCTATGCTACTTGATTCAG
Organism: Panax stipuleanatus; assembly: GCA_020205555.1. NCBI lineage: Eukaryota > Viridiplantae > Streptophyta > Magnoliopsida > Apiales > Araliaceae > Panax > Panax stipuleanatus. The sequence goes on along the minus strand of CM035119.1, from coordinate 107,456,206 downwards.
CTAGACAAGTATTGAAAGGTGTTTATGAAATTCGAGCGTTCTTGGTCAAACTATGCCAAACCAATTTGTTTTGGTGCGGATTCAGATGTTAAGAAGCTGAGGTGAACAACCCTATAAAAGGGGACATGTTATCGGAGACAATAGTTTTGAGTGTAACACATATAGTCGTTACGATGTACTACGTTTGTGCACGACGTAGTGGTGCAATAGTCTGATCACCTAGAGCACCGATGTAGGATGTTTACAGTCTGTGTAATTGTTAAACATTTTGTTAGAGCGGTTTATAGTGTGAAGTACCGGGGGGGGAAGCACTATTAAACCTAAAGATGAGTTCAAGGTCTTGTGACCCCTCAGCTTGATTTGAGAATCTTTTAAATTCTTGAGTTATTTATACTGCTTCCCAATTATTGAGCAATTGTGGAAGAGTCTTACTGTTCTGAAGGTGAATGTGGCAAGAAGGATATTCCTTAGAAAGAAGTAGTTGTGGAACGCAACAATCTAGTGAATAAAGATTAACGTAAAATCTATTTTTATATATTGATATATGAAGATTAATAAAAAAAAATTAAGAACAAAATTCTTAGAAGAAGGGGTGAATGTGATAACCCAAATACTAATAAAATAGTGAATTATGAAGTATATGAACTCGACGAGTAGAGTATTTGGTAATGATCCTTAGAAAAGAAATGAACAGGTTAAAGAATATATAATATTTGAAACATAATTGAGTTAATTGAAGGTTATGAAATAAAACCTAAAACTTATTGAAGAAATGAATGGAGTAGTATATATATGTAAAACTTTTGCTAAGGTAATGTGTTGAAGTTATTCAACGATAAAATTACGAAAGAGATTTAGTAGAAATCAAGTAAGGGAGGTTTCGTTGATTCCAAGGACGGAATCCTTATAAGGAGGGAAGGATGTGACAACCCGGATTTTTAAGAATTAATCAATGAGAATTTAATAAATAAAATTCTTATTATGAGGTGTTTCGAGTTTGAGTATGTGTTTATGTGTTATATATTGTGAAATATGTGATTTGGTGTGATGAGAATTTAAATATTTATTGAATTAAATAAATATTTTAATTGACTTATTTATTGAGTTAAATAAATAATTTATGTGATTGTTGTGAAGTAATTTAATTAAGTGTAATATATTAATTGAATGAATATTTAATATTTAATTTAATTAATATGTAATGATTTTATGTTATAGTTCTAATTTAATTGAAATATTTAAATTAGATGAAGTTATGTGGTAATTGTTATATGACATTATAATTCGTGAGTAATTATAATTGTTATGTGGCAATTTTTATGTGATTAATTGGTGTTAACTTTTAATTAATTAAATTAGAATGTTAATATTTAATTAATTAAAGTATAACATTAAATATATGTGTTGAAGAATTTATTAAAAGAATTAAAAGAGTTTTTAAAACCGCTTTGCCAAACAAGGCCCTTGCACCATTTTAAATCCGTTTTGCTAAACGAGGCCTTAACTACTAAAAACCTGTTTTTAAAATTAAAGTTGTTTTTGCCAAACATGCCTTAGGGTTTTTTAAATTTCAAAAATTGTAACTTATGAATTAATTGTAATAATTATATTTATTATGAGCCATTAATATATGTAAGTTATATATTTTATATATGTATAATATATGTAAGTTATATTATATGTATATACGTTAGTTTAGAAAAATAAAACAAGTTAGTCAGTGTTAGAAGTTAGAACAAAACAAAGAAGAAAGAAAATAGAAAAGAGAGAAGAAGAAAGAAAGAGGAGGAAGGAATTTTGAGAAATCAAAACTAGAAGCCTATCATCATCATCATATGAATCATCTTCTTCTTCTAAGCAAAAGGGATACGTGAGGTGCAAATAGCTATAAGCTATTTTTTGGTAATTGGTAATCTACGATCAAGGCAAGTCTTTCAGTTCCTATGTGCTACTTGAATTCAATTTTTTTATTATGTGTATTCATGGTATCAATATGAGATGTTGAATTATATGTTACCCGCTATGAATTAGAAAAGTCAAATTATGACTATATTTGATTGACTTATGGAACTCAACATGTGATATACGGAATGTTGAGCATGTGGAACTAATATTTATATTGAACTGATATTTATGCTGAGCATGAAATCTTATAATTGTTATAAATTGAGATATATTCTAAGCATGAACTTATGTGTTATGTGCGGCATGAAAGCTGTTAGATTTGCTGAGCTGTCGAGCTCATTCTTGCAAAATAACCATTTTTGCAGGCTAAGGATTCAAGGTAATGCTATGTGCTACTTGAATGACATTGATTAGATTTAATGCTTGAAGATTAAATATTTTAGCCAAAGTTGTTATTCCTATAAACCGTGTTTAAGGTTCTGGAAGTGTACTGAAGGGTTTATGATGTTTATTTTATATTGAGTTGTAAAGTTGGAGTTATCCGAAGTATAAAGGATATTGAATTGGGATGTAAAGTTTTATATAATAACCTTGATGAAGCGATTCATGTAATATATTTGAATCAAAGATTTATAATGATAAAGGTTGAGATTCAGGGATATATAGAAAGAAATATAAAAGTTTTAATTATTTCACATTTTTATTAAAGTTTAATATCGAGTAATGATGTAAAATTAGAAGTTCGATGTATCGTTAACGACCAAGATTGAGGGTCGAATTGTACGAATTTTGGGGTCGTTACAAGGTCTATCTTGTCTTTCATATGCATTAAGTTTAAATTATAAAGCATAAGTTATTTCATAAATCGTTATTATTGAATTATTCCTAATTGTGAGTCGATTCAACTACTCCTTAGTTGATGATAGTTGAAACTCCAAATTTCCTTTTTTGCTATTGGTACGAATGGCTGATCCCCATAAGTACGAGTTGAGAGTCCATAGTCTAAATGACTGTTAAAGGTTATAAACATAAATGTTTATAACCTAGGATAAAGTTCAAGGTCTTATGACCCTCAGATGAATTCAATATTCAAAATTCTAAATATTGATGAAAGAATTATTATTCAATTCTTTATTGTTGATGAAAGGAAAGTTATTCAAATCTTTTGAAGTTATTCAGTTACGTCATCATTAATATTGTTGTTATTCCCAGTGTGCTTTTGTTTGCTCACTCTTGCAATTAAATAACCATTGCAGCTAAAGTCGAGAACGTTGATGTACTGTCAACGAGTAAATGGAAAGGCAAGATGAACAAGTGAAGACTTGTTTTGTTTGTTGATTTTGAATTGTATTAAGACTTGATTATGTTAAGTTATTTTCCGCATTAGTTGTTGATGTTAAGGTTAGATAAACCCTGGGATTATTTTGGATAAAGTTGTAATCCCTTTTATAAGGAAGATTTTATTTATTTATAAGGTTGTAATTTATTTTGCATTCCTTATTATTCAGTAGATGTATGTTTTTTTATATAGTAAACACCAAATCCTATGAAAATGAAGTATCCGGATTTGGGGGGTGTTACAGGTTGGTATCAGAGATTTAGGTTATGAACCTTAGGTGGGGAAAATCTTAGGTAGTAGCCTTATAGAAGATCGAAAAGATAGTGGTGATAGCTAAAGATAATAAATTACCTTATGTGCTATGTGATTACGTTCTAGTATTCAAAGAGTGTCGACTGATATCACGTAATAATTAAACTTTAAAATTTTACTGTCAGGATGACGAACGTTGGAGAGTCCAGTCAGGCTAGGGAGGAGTTACCCCAGATGCCGAGAGACGAGGAGCCCCGAGACATCCATGTTGTCTTGGAGCAGTTGGTTTGGAGAGAGCCATCTCCATTGATCACCGTAGCTGGTCAGGAGCATGAGCCGACATCTGACAAAGATGACAAGGACGAGGATGAGTTAGATGAGGAAGAGGAGGAGGAGGAGGATCCTGACGAGGAATTTCCACCTCACTCTACTAGTGCTGAGATGTACAAGGAAGTCTACGACTGCAACGTGGAGCTACATGGTCGAGTTAGTGAGCTCGAAGTAACCATAAAGCAGCGAGACGAGATGATTGAAGAGATGGACATTTAGGTTGGAAACGTGAAGTGGGATCTAATTCACGTGGAGTGTGAAAGAGACGATGGACTGGCTGAACTAGCAAGGCTGAAGAACAACATCCAGGAGGAGTCATCAAAGCGCACCAGAGCGGAGGAAACAAGCTTGAGGGCTACTCAACGAGTAGATCGAGCTGAAGACGAGATTCAAGCAAAGAAGGCCAAGCTGAGGGAGACGGAATACGCTTTCCATACAGCTATAGATAAGGCCCAGGATCATGTCTTCTATTACCCAGCTCAGTTCCAAGGTTTACCATGGTACGTGGTGGATAGCAGAATAGTGTTTCGGGTGATGGAGGAAGAACGTAGAGAGGTTGTGCGACGTCTTAACATGCCTAGATAGTAGAGTTATTAGTTATGTGTTTCTTTTTAAATAAATGTAAATCCCAGAGTTTGAGATAATAATGGGATAAGATAATGATGTAATCCTGCAACATGTTTCAGTTTAGGAAAGATGATATAAATAGCAGAGATGCTATCTATTCTATGTTTTTCAAAAACTATAAATAAATGAATAACGAAGTTATTTGACGTGCTATTTGTTCAAGTGTGAATTATTTAAATATTTAAAATTGAACATGAATATTTAAGAAATGAGTAAATGATCTAATAAGAATACTTCTTAACAGAAAGATGCCTCCTAGAAGAAGACCTACACGTCAAAACCCAGAGGGATCGACGAACAACAACAACAATAATGATGGGCCGAATCCCAATTCTGTTCAGTAATTGGTGAACCCGCTGACAGGAGCACTTGCAAATCAGCCGCAAGTGCGGGGCACGACGTTTAAGGAATTTAAGGCAGTAGGACCGCCAAAGTTTCTGGGATCGTTAAATCCAATAGATGCCCAGACGTAGGTAATGGAGATGGAGAAGGTCTTCGACATAGCTAGAGTTGGCGAGGACCAGAAGACGGCTTTTGTGACTTTCATGTTGAAGTTTGATGCTAGTTTCTGGTGGCAGGCTAACAAGATGAGGGAGGTAGAAGGAGTTATATCATGGGACCATTTCAAAGAGTTGTTCTTTGAAATGTACTTCCCCGTTAGCTCGCAGGACTAGATGGAGGTCCAGTTTCTAGAGCTTACACAGGGAGGGATGATGGTGTCGAAATACACCGCGAAGTTTAACGAGCTGGCCAGGTTTGCTACATACCAGGTCAGTACTGATGCTAGGAAGGCGAGAAGGTTTGAGTGGGGACTTAAGCCGTGGCTCTACAGCAAGGTTTCTATATTCCAGCTAAATACGTTTGCAGCTGTGCTGGAAAAGGCCATCCTCGGTGAAGGTGGAAGCGACGCGGTGACTAAATATAACCAGGATCAAAAGAAGAAGAAGAATGAGACGGAAACCAAGGCTGGTGGTAGCGGGGTTATCAACCAGAAAAGAAAGTGGAACGACAACACCTCTGCTGGAAGTCAACAAGAAAACCAGCATAAGAAGAAGATTGAAGCATGTGCGACATGTGGGAAGAATCACACTGGAGTGTGCATGAAGGGGAGACGGGTGTGATTTAACTGTGGTCAGGAATGCCACATTGCGTCGAATTGCCCAAACCCGAAGAAGGAAGTTTGTTGCACATGTGGATCCAAGGATCACATGGTCCGTAGCTGCCCGAAGAAGCCAGCAGCAGGATCAACAAGGAATGGAGGAAATGGCAGCGGAAGCACCTTAGCTATCGCCGGACCACTGCAGGTCGTTCAACCCACTGCCAGATAGTTCAACATGACGGTGTAGGATGCTGTGCAGTCAAAAGATATGGTGTCAGGTATTATTATGGTCAATAGTATAAATGCATATATATTATTTGATTCGGGGGCTACTTGTTCATTCATATCTGATGACTTTGCTAAGACCCTAGACTTACCTAAAGAGGAATTAGTTTATCCCTTGAACATAGAGATTACGAATAGGGAGGTTATTCCTATTAGGTTTGTATACAAGAACTGTAGATAGGACATTAAGGGTCAGGAATTAAGGGTAGATTTGATTCCGATAACACTTTGGGAATTTGATGTAATACTAGGTATGGATTGGTTGTTTAACCTTGGGGCGGTAATCGACTGTCAGAAGAAGTCTTTGAATGTTACGACTCAGTCGAAGGTAGTATTCTATGGTAGAAAATTGCCTAGACAAGCGAGTTATCTGACGATCATACAAGCCAAGAAACTTTTGACGCAAGGCTATGTAGGATATCTAGCCTACATAGTAGATACTCGTAAAGACAGCCCTAAGATAGAAGAGATATCAGTGGTTATGGAGTTTGTGGACGTTTTTTCGAGCGATTTGCCAGGACTTCCTCCAGATAGGGAGATAGAGTTCGTGATCGACTTAGTATCGGGAACTGCTCCGATTTTGAAAGCTCCGTACCGAATGTCTCTGATCGAGATGAAGGAATTGATGGTTCAACTACAAGAATTGCTGGAAAAAAAGTATATTCAGTCGAGCGTTTCACCGTTGGGAGCGCCGGTATTATCCTTGAAGAATGATGGATTAATGAGGCTATGCATTGATTATAGAGAGTTGAACAAAGTTACGATCAAGAATAGGTATCCTTTACCTAAAATCGATGACTTGTTCGATCAACTGAAGGGTGCTAGATACTTCTCGAAAATCGATTTGAGAAGTGGATATCATCAATTGAAGGTAAGAAGGGAAGATATACCGAAGACGGCTTTTAGAACTAGGTATGGACATTACAAGTTCTTGGTGATGTCATTTGGTCTAACGAATGCCCCAGTTGCATTTATGGACTTAATGAATAGGGTGTTTAAGCCATTCCTAGACAAGTTCGTGGTGGTGTTCATAGATGACATCCTGGTTTATTCCAAGACTGGTGAAGAACACACTGAACATTTGAGGCTGACCTTAGAATCGCTGAGACGAGAGAAACTTTACGTGAAATTCTGGAAGTGCAAATTCTGGTTAGAACGTGTGCAATTTCTTGGCCACGTAATTGACAAAGATGGGATTTCGATAGATCCGTCGAAGGTTGAAGCTGTGATAAATTGGGATCAGCCAAAGACACCGTCTAAAGTGAGGAGTTTCTTGGGATTGACAGGTTATTACCAAAGATTTATTTAGGACTTTTCCAAGATCGCAATCCCGTTGACGAATTTGACTCGTAAAACAGTTAAATTTGTTTGGACAAAAACGTGTGAGGAAAGTTTTCAGGAATTAAAGAAGAGGTTGAGTACTGCGCCTATGTTGTCTTTACCGGATAGTACGGGGAATTTCATAGTATATAGTGATGCCTCACATAAAGGATTAGACTGTGTGCTGATACAGAGTGGCAAAGTCATTGCGTATGCGTCGCGTCAACTGAAGGATTATGAGAAAAGGTATTCGACCCATGATTTAGAATTGGCGGCAGTAGTGTTTGCTCTGAAGATTTGGAGACACTACTTATATGGTGAGAAGTGTGAGATATACACGGATCCTAAAAGTCTAAAGTATATCTTTACACGGAGAGACCGGATCATGCACCAAAGAAGATGGTTGGAACTAATAAAGGACTACGACTATAAGATTCTTTACCATCTTGGTAAAGCTAACGTTGTTGCCGACACTTTAAGCCGGAAGGGTCGGGAGAAGTTGAATATGTTAACTGATCAGGATCAGTTGATAGAAGAGATGGCTGGATTGGAACTGGAAGTGAAGTATCCGAAGGAATCGGATGAGAAGTTATTTCAAGTAACTACTGGTTCTACTTTGGTAGACAAGGTGAAAGAAGCACAACTTCACGATGTGGAATGTGAGAAGATCCTTAAAATAATAACCGATGGCGAAGGAATCAAGTTCAAGATCAATAACGAAGGACTATTACAATTTGAAGGAAGAATCTGGGTACTGCCAGTACTAGATGTCAAAGAGGAGATTTTGAGCGAAGCTCACAGTTCGAGATATTCGATTCACCGTGGGAGTACAAAGATGTACCATGATCTCAGACACCATTTTTGGTGGCCGAATAGGAAGAGAGACATTGCTGAATGCGTTGCGAGATGCTTAACGTGTTAGAAAGTTAAAGCAGAACACCAGAGACCAAGTGGATTGCTGTAACTGTTAGAAATTCCAGAATGGAAGTGGGAGCATATCACAATGGATTTCATGGTTGGTCTTCCAGCGACTCATAAGTTTTTCGATGCGATATGGGTGATTGTGGATCGACTGACAAAGTCAGCCCATTTCCTACCGTTCAAGATTAAGTTTAACTTGGATCAATTAGCGAAACTCTACGTTAAGGAGATTATTTCTCGACATAGTGTTCCCATATCGATTGTGTCCGACAGAGATCCTCATTTTACATTAAATTTCTGGAAACGTTTACAAGAATGTCTGGGAACGCAATTGCGAATGAGTATGGCGTACCATCCTCAGACTGATGGCTAGAGCAAGAGAACGATTCAGACGCCAGAGGATATACTGAGAGCTTGCGTTATAGACTTCAAAGGAAGCTGGGATGATCATCTACCGTTGGTGGAGTTCGCCTACAATAATAGTTACCACGCGAGTACTTATATGCCGCCTTACGAAGCATTGTACGGCAGGAAATGCAAAACCCCATTGTGCTGGGATGAAGTCGGTGAACGTCAGCTGTTGGGACCGGAATTGGTATAACAAACTGCTGAAATCATGAAGCTGATTAGAATGAGATTGATTGCTACTCAAGACTGACAGAAAAAGTATACCGATCAACATCGACAGAATCGAGAGTTTGTAGCAGGAAGCTTCTTTTTCGTGAAGGTATCTCCCTGGAAAGGGAAGATTAAATTTGGCAAGAAAGGGAAGCTGTGTCCCCGATTCATTGGACCTTTTGAGATACTGCGAAAGGTTGGCCAAGTGGCTTATGAGGTGGCGTTACCTCCTAAGATAGACAATATACACAACATTTTTCATATTTATGTGTTGTGACCGTACAAACACGACTATAATATTTAATAAAATACGAGCCTTTACAATTTGATAAAGACTTAACATATGAAGAAGTGCCTGTTCAAATAGTTGATAGAAAAGAACATGTACTTAGAAACAAAGTGATACCTTCTGTTAAGGTAATCTGGAAGAACCACAGTACTGAAGAAGCTACGTGGGAACTCGAAGATGTTATGATGAAATCGTATCCCCAATTATTTGCTTAACTATTTGTGTAATTTCTTTAACACCGATTCTGGGCACAGAATCTTTTTAAGGGGGAAGAATGTAACATATGAGTTTTTTTATTGTGATTCTGGGGACAGAATCCTTTTAAGGAGGGAAGATTGTAACGAATGAGAATTTTATATATTAATTTTAAATATTTATTGAATTAAATAAATATTTTAATTGATTTATTTATTGAGTTACATAAATAAATTATGTGATTGTGTAGAGTAATTTAAGTAAGTGCTATATATTAAATAAAGGAATGTTTAATATTTAATTAATGTGTAATGATTTTATGGTATAGTTTTAATTTAATTGAGATAATTAAATTAGATGAAGTTTATGTGATAATTATTGCATGAAATTATAATTAGCGAGTAATTATAATTGTCATGTGGCAATTTTTTTGTGAATAATTGATGTTAGCTTTTATTTAATTAAATTAGAAGGTTAGAATTTAATTTAATAAAGTGTAGCATTTAAATTATGTGTTAAAGGATTTATTAAAATAAAGAACGAATTTTAAAACCGTTTCGCCAAACAAGGCCCTTGCACCTATTTTAAATCCGCTTTGCCAAAAAACGGGGCGTTAACTACTAAAAACCTGTGTTTTTAGCTATTTTGCCAAACAAGCCTTATGGCTTTTAAAATTCAAATGTTGTAACTTATGTATTAATTGTAATAATTATATTTATTAGTAGTCATTAAGTATTAGAAGTAATATATTTTATATTTATATATTATATGTATAATATATGTAAGTGATATTATATGTATATACGTTAGTTTAGAAAAAAAAACGAAGTTAAAAGTTATCAGTGTTAGAAAGAATACAAAAAAAGTTAGAGAGAAAAGAAGAGAGAAGAAGAAGGGGAAAAGAGGAAGGCATTGGGAAAATCCTTGCTAAACACCATCATCATCATCCTCTTCCTTACTAAGCAACAAGGGTATAATTCTAGTCCTTGTAGTTTAGAAATTATGTTTTGGTGTTCTTCGTATCTTTAGTTCTCTATAAAAAAAATATGTTTTCATGAAAATTGTGTAATTGCGATTTCTATATGTTATAGATGATATATATATGCTCATCTATGATTTGTATGCATAATTAGATAGTCTAATTCATGTACACATGATGAGCATGAAGAATTCATGTTCATCTCATGTTCATCAAAAGTTACAGTGAAATAATTTTTAAATTGGTCTTTAAAATCAAAATTCAAGTTTAATTGTTAATTGTTGTACAATTGATTTTAGATTTTGTTAGCTTGTCAAGAAACGAATTCAATGTGATTTGAATTGTGTGTTTTGATTGAGAAATAAACTTAAAGTGTTTAATTTTATCAAGAACACTGGAAAATAGTTTTTATCCAATTTTTTCAAAATTTAGAAATTTGATTATGTGTTTTGATGATTGAATATGTTAAAACATGTTAAAAGCTTTAAATTTATGTTTTCTGTAAAGTTTATATGTATTATGTTGGCTGAATTCAGAACTCGGTGTAGAGAAATAAGCCAAATTGGCTTTTTCTCTGCACAGTTCGCGAACCAGTCTACTGCCACTGAAGGGGGCCCACCCCGACGGGCCTACCAAGGGCAAAACACCAGCCTCGGCGGGGGGTTGCAGAAAAGAAAAATATTGTTATTTTTGTGTATTTTAAAAAGCCAACTTTTTGTAATAAAGTTGATGACATGATAAGTACACATTAAAATGCTAAATGAATAGTAATGATTTATATTAATAAAATATAATATGCAATTATAATTTGAATAATTATAATTAAAGTAAAGGTTTAATTTCATTTATAATTTGTTAAATTATAATGAATATAGTTTGATTAATTTCAATTAAAGTAAATGTTTAACTTAAATTATAATTTATTTAATTATAATTTAATTAATATAAGATGCAATAATAATTTGATTAATTATAATTAAAGTTAATGTTTAATTTAAATTATAATTTAATTAAAATGAGTACATAATTATTATATGGTTAATTATGTGAAAATGTAATATGGTTATGTGATGTGATTAATTATGTGATAAGTAATTTTTAACTTAATAATTAAAGAGGAATGAGTTAACCTAGATGAGTTAGCTAATTATGTGAATTAGTTATGTGATAACTAATTTAGATTATTATTGCTAATTACATATTATTTAGGGTTATTAAGGAACATGAATTGTAATTCTAGCTTGCGCTTGAGGCAAGTCTTCTATCCCTAAACTTGTTAATTAAACGCAAGTGTTTTAAATTCAAATATTTATTGTATTTGAGATTGTCATTTTATTTCTGCAATGGACAAGTACTTATTTAATGTTCATGATTTAATTAAAGTGACCTTGACTTAATTGTTCAAGTAAGGTCTATTTTGTCTTTCGTATGCTTTAAGTTTACATTCTAAAGCATAAGTTGTTTCATAATTCATTTTTATTGAATTATTCCTAATTGTGAGTCGATTCAACTACTCCTTAGTTGATGATAGTTGAAACTCCAAATTTCTTTTTTAGCTATCCAAACCAAACTTTCTTTGGTGCGGACTTGTATCAAATACTGAGATGAACAACCATATTTATTAGGGGAGGTTACTATGCGAAAGCGTTAAATGTTTGTGCACAATACATGGTACGAAGGGCTGATCCCCCTAAGTACGAGTTCAGTGTTCATAGTCTGAATGACTGTTAAAGGTTTTAAACAGAATTATTTATAACCTAGGACAAAGTTCAAGGTCTTATAACCCTCAGATGAATTCAATATTCAAAATTCTAAATATTAATGAAAGAATTATTATTCAATTATTTATTGTTGATGTAAGGAAAGTTATTCAAATCTTTTGAAGTTATTCAGTTACGTCATCATTAATATTGTTGTTATTCCCAGTGAGCTTTTGTTTGGTCACTCTTGCAATTAAATAACCAATGCACCTAAAGTCGAGAACGTTGATGTACCGTCAACGAATAAAGGGAAAGGCAAGATGAACAAGTGAAGACTTGTTTTGTTTGTTGATTTTGAATTGTATTAAGACTTGATTATGTTAAGTTATTTTCCGCATTAATTGTTTATGTTAAGGTCAGATAAACCCTGGGATTATTTTGGATAAAGTTGTAATCCTTTTTATAAGGAAGATTTTATTTATTTATAATGTTGTAATTTATTTTGCATTTCTTATTATTGGGTAGATGTATGTTTTTTTTAGATAGTGAACACCAAATCCTGTGGAAACGAAGTACCTGGATTGGAGGGGTGTCACAGTGGTGGCACTTGCTTGTGAGCAACTTCAAGTTGATTAGTAAGCTAATTTTGCCCTAATCTTCACTAATTGTGATTTAGGGTTATGGTTTTTATGCTTAGGATAACTTAATGAAGTTATTAATACCTAATTTAAGTTTAGTTAACATAATTAGGGTTTAGGATAACCTAATTAGGGGTAGTACTCCTTAATTAGAGTTAGGGTTTGAATTTAGGATTAGGGTTTCTAAATTAGGTTTAGGGTTTCCTAATTTAGCATTAGGGTTTCCTAACTTATGGTTTATCTTATAATCTAGACGAAGCACGACAAAGCGTTTTGTCCATGTAAGCACGACAAAGCAGCTTGACAAAATAATATACCAAAAATTCCAAATACGGAATAAAATTTTTAAGCACGACGTGTCAAGCATGACGTTTTTCGGAGAAAAATAATTTTGACCGAAGTCTACAATAGAGTATATAATATCACTTTACACATTCAGAACGAAGAGATTTTATTGATAATGAAGAATTTACATAACCGAGTCTTATTAGAGTTTCGGGATCTCATAATTATTAGATATTCCATCCCGTCTTAAAATCCTATCATTATGCGTTTCTTGGAAATTCAAATATAATTCCCGAACAGAAGTGGATGAATAGTGATTTTATAAAAATTTCTCGAAAAACTTTTATTTTCGTTTTGAAAATTCATATGATTTAATTCGAGCCCGTAGTTAGAATACTAACCTTATTCACATCTTCTAGGTCATAAAACGACCAAGAATTAGCTTACTCACTTGAATAAACATTTAATATGATTTTATTCAAATAATTAAATAAAATTCATTTACATAAACGTCTGAATTTCTCGGGCTTTAGGCGTTACAGCAAGCATGAATGTAATATTCATAAAGAAAAATGTCTAGAAAGAGAAGTAAAACCTTGATTTTGACGATTAAACGTCGAATAAAGGTTATAAAACGACGAACGTGTAATACGTAAGCAATATCCGGGGACTGTGTTCGCGTTGAAATGATTGTATGGGATTGATAAGTTTGTAATTACTTAAACGTTGAGTGGCGAGGGTGACTTATGACATTCCGATGTTATAATGTCAAAATAGAAGTTATGTGTAAAGTGTATAAACGCTGTAAATGCAACGTTGTTGCGATGAACGATCGATCTTAGCCTACAACGAAATGTATGGCTTAGACATTAAGTGATGGCAATGAACGTAATGTTCATGTAATGATTACCATTGAACGTTGTTAAAACCTTAAGTAAATGTTGGATATAAGTAAGAGACGAGTAACGTGAACGCAGGATATAAGAACGATCCTCGTGAATCGTATCAGCGTCGCATGAACGTTCTAAGTATACATTGGTTGTATGAATTAGACGTTGAAAAAGTTTGTAAGTAAGATATGCAATTATCAAGAAAGCCGTAACTAACGGTAGTAAGATGAATGAAAGTCCGAGTGTGAATCGGATAACAGAACGTAAGAAGACAAGTAGACATAACACACTTAAACCGACGTGAAGGTGTTAAGTGTACACGTAAGTTGAACGTGCTTAGCATACACGCTTTGTTTGATTTGAATATAAGAGAATGAAGAGTAATGAATAACGTGAAAACGTTGAAAAACCGAGTTAATGATAATAACTTGAATAACGTTCCGAGTCAAATATACCGGACGTTGTAAGATATGGAATTATAATTAAATTAACGAACTTTATGGTTTTAATAGTTTGGCTAAGTCAAGTTTAAGTTGTGGTACAATCGTACTCTATTATGGTTGATGTATAGTACTTGCGCTAAACGATTCCCTCAGAGTGCGAAGGTATATACGAACTATCAACCGATCTAACTCGCTGTGAAAGACAGTGTAGACGAGGCGAGAAACTAGTTTGTTGGTTGGTTGTGGGAAACCACTCAGTGTACCGTATTGAGTATTGTTAGATACTCGATGTGTGGTAAGTGTAGATGGTATGAGAGGAATATAAAATTTTAAATTATCATAATAGATGATTGTAAGGTTGTGACATTCCCGTATGTCATAACAACTGACGAAATGAAAGTAGTTGGTCATATAAACTTATATTACAAGAATGCGAACCCTAAGAAGTAAAGTTAAGTTTAAACAGATGCGTAAGTCATATATATGACTAATTGGTATTATTTTATTCTTTATGTGTTATATAGGGATTTCGATGAACGATATAGCGTAAGCTGTATGCAGCGTTAACGCAAGTTTCCTAACTTCATTCATATCTCAAATGAATGCTAGTTTCTTAAACTTTCTCAGATGTTGAATTTGAGAAGTTTTACCTATGTGCAAATGTGTGATATTTGTATAAGGTGTTAGTATGTATGAGGCATTGTGCCACAATGTTAACACTTCGGTGTTTCTGTGAAATGAACTGTTATGTGATTAAACTGTTTCATGATATGTTGTTCTGTTTATTCATGAACCGTTATTGTTAAGTCTATACTAATGATTCTAGCCAGACAACATGTTAATCAAAGAGTTGAAGAATGAAAGTATTTCAAAGTGAATGTGACTAATGTTTTAGAATAATAGGAATCCAAATATATTCCTATTATTTGAGCTGCTTCATAACCTTTGTTCGGTTAATGAAGTCTTAAAAGAATTTTGATTCTTGCTTTGGTTGTTACTCAATTGCTATAACTTGCTGAGAAATTGAATGGTCACACTTGCTTTAAATAAAAATATTTTCAGCGAACGATGTTAGAAAGAACTAAAGGATCCCGTAAAGATCAAGTTGACCGGTGTCCTGCTGAAGTGTTGTTCATTTTATGGACAAGCGTGAAGATTCAAGTCAAGACTTATATTGTAGATTAGTTATTAAACTATAGATTAGTTTAATGAACTGTTATGTATCTTTGGTGGTGAATGAAAATCACTCTTGTAAGAAGTAAAGAATAATGTAATTGCCATTATTTGTAATGAATGAAAGCTTTAAGGTAATAAAACCTGGGATTTTACAGATTTAAGTTGTTTTATTTAGTTATATAATGAAGTATGTTTAGAATGAGATGTACTCGTGATGTACTGAATTCGACTGTGAAGATAGACTGGATTTCGGGGCGTCACATGTTGGTATCAGAGCTGATAGATTATAAACCTTAGGTCTGGGTGCCTAAGGCTATAATCTGAGAGGGAAGGGAAATCGTTATATAACGATTAAGGAAGTAGATCACCATGTGATCATATTAAATCGTAATAATAGATTTTCTGTTAAACAATGGATGGATTATAGCTAAAGGATATAATGGAATGGTACTATGAAGTTGTACAAGAAGAAAAACTTAGAAGAGTTGTAGAGGATAAGGTACGAATTAAAGAAAATTTGTATTAAGTAAGAGAATGTAAGAATGTTGTAAATTTCAATTGAGGACTCATGTGATAGCTGAGTTGTATGAACATTTGTTATGGGAAAAGGTTTGTGGTTTGGTGTAACAACCACTCAGTTTATTACAGTGATAGTCATTGGTATTGTAAGGTCGCACTATCAATATGTATATGGCGAGAAGGTGAATCTTTTCTCATGTGCATTTTGGATAGTTAGAGAATGATAACGTAGGTGCGGGTTCTTGAAACTAATACTTATGAAAAGTTTGTGACTCATAGTTATATGATATGTTTCTGAGCCTCTACGTGTATGGAAAGTCTTTGATTTGTTCTTGGATTATATATTGCGAAGATAAATTCTTAAACATATATGGTTGTGGAAAATTTCTGAACACATAAAGTGTGGCAAGTTGATGAACTATACTAAGATATAGGAATGTTCAAACTGAAAATAAGTTATTTTCAGTATAAGTAGCATTGAAGGTGCTAGAGAAGTTAGAATTGTCACAAGACAATGAAGGGAGAGGAAGAAAGTAAGTACCCCAAGTCATCTAACTTTGCTAGATTTCAAAATTTATTGACATCGTGCTAAAGTGTACATGTTTAAGAAAATAATATTGGTTCAACTTCTTGTGAACCAATGGATTTTGAAAATAACTATTCTTTATAAGTCTATACCAATCGTCTCGGCTAGACAGAAGTTGATTTGAAATATCAAAATGAATTTTATAGCATCGGTGCATTTGATGCATAGATGATAAAAAGATGGAGTTATTAACGCAATTGAACCTAGCGTTAGATGTGATCTTAGGATCATCTACCCACTATGGTACGATGTAGAATAACGAAGTCATAAACTGATGAAGTCCTCAACGTGTTGTGAAAAAGTACGGTATCATGACATCATTAAACATTTTGAATTATTGTGAAAGAATTTAAAGGAGTAGTCGATGTTAATTGATTTGACTAGACGAATGGTTCAAGTTGATGTCCAATTTATTGGTATGGTCTAAGCTATTTGATTTGGCTAGACAAATGGTATGTCATGCTTAAAAAAATCAAGCTTTCTTTTTTTAAAATTGTGCCAAACCAAATTATTTTGGTGCAGAATCTGAATACATAAGTCTGAGGTGAACAAACCCAACATTCTGGGGTTTTACAATAGGTTGATCACCTAATGTATCGGAATAGGTAGTTTACTTTCTTTGTGATTGTAAACATGTTGATCAAGGAATTGGTTTGTGGTAAATACAAATAAATCAAGTTCAGAGTTCATGGTCTTTAGGACCCCTCAGCAAAATGTTTTAAAGAAATTATTATATTCCTAATCATTCGTTCAACTCCATAATTAGTTTGTAAATTGTGGAGACTCTTGAATGTGGGGAGGATGAGAACTCTTGTAAGAGAAGTTGAGAACAAGAGTATGTTAACTGTAAGAACCGTGAATTTCATGAATAAATTTTTTATTTTATTTATTAATATAATAAGAAAATGAATACTTATTGGAACATAAATGTGTACGAGTTATGAGAGAAGTAATTCGATTATATTATATTGAATTTATAATAATTGAGGAAAAAATGGAGAATTGTGATAAACTCGTAGAATGCCTTGTGTGGCATGAGAATGGAAATGGTGATGATTTAAATTAATTCAAGAGAGAAAAATCAATAAGTGAAGGATTAATTAATATTACATTGTTAATTAATTGTTGTTATTAGTGATAGCATATAAATGAGTATTTATTAATAATATGTTATTGTGAGTAACAAAATATTTATGAGTAAATAATTGATGAATATTATAAGAGTTATATTTATTCAATTAATTGTTGTGTACAATACATGCGATAGTTAATCGTATAATAATATTATTAATCGTTATTGCGATTAATAGAATATTATCGAGTAAATGAATAATTAATATTTTATTAATTATTAATTAATTTCTATAATAGATCAATGCTTGTTCGATTAATTGCTAAGTGTAAAAGTTATGTAAATCACATATTATATAGTAACTACACCTATATAATATAAAGTATAGTGTTATACTTTGATGTGACTATGCAATATATGAGAATTATATATTAAGATTAATTGGATTGTGTGAACTACATAATAATAATTGATAAGGGTAAAGTCATGAAGGAATTTCTACGTGAACAATTAATCGATATTAATTGTTATTTATTTTCTATTATGGGAAAATAGGATATTAATAATGATTAATTGATAATGTGTTAATTATTATTATTGCGAATAATAGAATGATAATAAGCAATTTGTTTATCAATATAATAAGATTTATATTTATTTAATGTGATAATTAATCGTATAAATGTTAGTTAATTATTATGGAGATTAATAACTTCATTAATTTATGAGGAATGAATTGATTAAATATTCTATTAATTGATTAATTGCCATTATGAATAATAAGTAAGTTATTAATATAATAAAATTATATTAATTGTATGCGGAATTAAATATAAAATATATGGGATACAATTATATTATAGTGCGACATTTATGTGGCTATACTATATATAGAAACCATATATTAAGATTATATGATGCAATGTGATTGTACCTATTGAAACTATATGTTATGATTAAATAAATTATATGAGTTACATAATAAAGCTTATGTGACAACATGTAGTATGTGTATACATTAAAGATGTACTTCTGGATTATCAAATTGAACTAAGTGTGTATTTAATAATATGAGGGGAAACAAATACATAGATTACCTATTTTAATATTAATATGGAACTAAAATAATGATTATTACGATAAATATAAATGATTGAAATAATATGGTTCATGGTAATATGGAAAGATAATACCCGATTAAATTATATTCAGTATGATATAATGTACATGGATTATATGTTAATATACATGCACCCTTATTTGATACATTATTTTATTATTTGCTCATTGAAATTATGACTTTACATTACTTATAACCTAAATATATACTATGTGTATATATAAAACCTAATGTATTGATTATATAATTAAGTGCTGGACATAAGTGATATATACATTTGTAGTTGTTGAGTATATTGAGTGCCCATCTCACATGCACACACGTGAAACCACATGCTACTCTATCTCTTTCTCCTCCAATTTATCCAAGCTAGCTAATCATGGGATGGGGTGTGGGATTCATGAGTGGAATCACCAACCCTCACCTACCATCTCTTGTCCATTGAACAAACTTGCTATCCTTTGATTTAATTTGAAAGAGAATTTTTTTGACTGGTTATCCATTTGCCTATAAATTGGCTTCTATCCTTCTCATTTTGAATTGCTGAGAGTATTGGTTTAAGGGAGAGTATCATAGTAGCATTATATATAATCTGTTTAGCAGCAAAGCATTCACAGTGGTACAATTCCATCTCCATGTTCTTCATTTTTCTGTTTCTGAGATTGCTAAATTCTTAATTCTAGATTTCAATTAAGCATGGATTGAGTGTTAAGTTGATTGGAACATGATTGTTAGGTGGTATATAAGTTATTATACATGTTAGAATTTGTGTGGAACGATTTTGGCTCGAAATTTTTTTGAGTTGGGCTAAGAACTACCGAAACTGCACAGCTGCAGGCCTGGCCGCCAGCCTGCGCAACTGCGCCAGTATTGCACTGGCCAGCGGCGCAGCTGCGCCAGTGCCTGTCTGCAAATTCTTGTTTCTTTTGCAATCTGTTCGGGCTAACTTATGGTACTAGTTTAGAATGAGCATGCTAGCATGAGTGATACTTATATATATGTTTAATAAGATAGCGTGGGTTGTTTTAACTTCACTAAAATCCCTTGCTAAGTGAACTTACAATTTGAAAAGGAACTTAGAGCTTTTAAAAGTAAACTTTAACATGTGTGTGTCATATCTATGTTCTGACTTTTGATACATGTTAGTATAGTTTAGAGATGCATGAAAGACGTATTGAGATATGAATATATGTTTCATAGTATAACTTGAATATGTCGGACCCCGTTAATGAACATTTCTAACGAAACATATAAGTTTCAATGGTGAACGTTAACATGAAAGTATTGTATATGCATTTTAAGTTGGCGAGCATGTTGGTATGACCTAGAAAGGTATGAAGAGCATGTTAATTGTTATATACATGGTTAATAATATACACGGTCATGTTAGACCTCATTAGAGAAAAACTTACTAACAAAATGTGTGCGTTGAACATGGACTTGACATGTTACATTGAGATATGAATTCTGATTTTTCAAACATATTGATAATGACGTGAGATGCATGTTCAAAGTAGTAATCAACCACTAGCATATATGATTGAGAGACACAAACGTTTTCAAAGAAGAACTTAAGACTTTTTGAAGCAAACTTGACCAAGACTATGTTTTGTACATTCTGACCATTTGAACATGTATGAGTGGTTTATATATGCGTTCTAATACATGTGAGTCGTGGCTACGAGGCACTTTACATGTGCTATGCTGTCGACTTAGTGTAATTTTTATGAAAACATAGAATGTGAAAGTTAATAACATCGAGTACCATGTGAGTCATGTTGTGAGCATACAAGCATGAGTATTAAGATTTCATTATGCCTATAGATATGTTGACATGAGCATTATATACAGATTTCACATATGCACGCATATTCATAAAAAGTGGATTTCTAAGGCATGAACTATGTGATTCAAGTATGCATGAGTAGTATTCGCACAAGCATGTTTACTAAGTGTTATTAGCCTCGTTATGTGGCCATAAATTTTTGTGAGAAGTTAATCTTCAACTTATTTCGTAAAGGGTTCAATTTAGAACGATTATGAAAGCATGAAAGTATCCTTTAATATGAATACATGCTATGTGATATCATATGTTGACACTTGAATCCTATTTTGACAGTTAACTTATAGAAATGCCATAACTTACTAAAATAAAATATATTTAGTATTGATTATGAGATGTTAATGATATGAGAATACGTTTAAACTCAAAACGAGGAACGTTAAGGATAAAAGTATATTAGTTGAGACTTGTGAATTAAGTATGATACTATATATGATATAACTGTATAGCTAGGCTAAGACTTAGCTTGTGTGTTGATTGTATATCCAAGATAAGATATGATGTTATACTATATGACTAATGAATATTTTATAAATATAAATATATATTACAATAGGGATTCAAAAGTGTCAATTTATTTAACGAGGATAAACTACACATAAGGCAAGTTTCCTGACTTACACTCATTTATAGTGCAAATATCTGAACCCTACTTTTATTGTGTTGCAAGTATCCTATCCTTGTGGTTATTTATTCGAGGAACGTCGTAAGCAAGTTCCCTAACTTATACTTTTTCATTGTGCAAGTTTTCTTGAAATCGTCCTTGTATATTAATTACAAGTATCTGACTACTATTTTATTGAGCACATATTTGATTCATACTCTTTATTGAACACGTATTCGAGCTTGTACTAACTTTGGTCGTACAAGTAAATAGGTGCTAGAATAATTCTTGCCTTACAAACTTATGTTTCATAGTTTTATTTAAATCACGATTATATTCTTCGAATTATTGTTGCGAGTATTGAACTCATAAATTGTTCTCATATACATTGTTGAAATTGTCTACGCCATTTAATTCGGCTAGACCAATATCATGAATTGGAAAACGATCCACACTAATTGCCTTAGTAAGGACTCTTAGAAATTGACTGAGTTGAACAACCCTTGTAAAAAGGAGAACTATATAGTCGGGGTGCCGACAGTGATGTGGTAGGTTATGCATAAACTCCTGGTACGATAGGTTGATCCCCTAATTGTACATGGTTGGGTTACCAGAAATATTTTTGGTGATTCTAATAGAAGTTCGCGGTTCTTAGCGACCACTCAGTATCCAGTATTTATTAACTTGAAACTTTGAATTAATTGGATTCTTTATTAATCTTTGGTCCACAGCGACACTCAGTGATATCTATTCATTCACTTGATATTGTTGAAACTTTTGAAACTTATAATAACTTATCGACCCGTAGTGGTCCTTATTCAACTTCACAGAGTAGATTTGGAAGTCATTGCTATTTATTTTGTTCACAACATTCTTATTTGAAATTCTGAGCGATTAATTACCATTTTACCCTTGAGATTTAGAACTGTATATATTCCTATTCACATTTATTAGCATACTACTTGCGATGCAGGATATGGAGGTGGAGATTGATTACCGAAAGGAGGCAAGGATTCAGATGGGGACTATTTTCCATTGCTCTATATCTAGGAATGTGGACTTGGCAGGAAAACTAGAGGAAGTTGAGTAGAGAGAGTTGAGCGAGAAGGCAGAGAAGGAGGCTCTCCGTACTCATCTCGAACTGGAAGTGATGGAGAGGATCCACTTCAAGGAGAAGTAGGAAAGAGCTAATGCAAGGGCCAAAGATTTAGAGGATGAGGTGAGATGTAAGAAGAGAAAGATGAACAAGATGGGTTATGTTTTTCGCTGGGCCATAGAAAGAGTGATTGACGGTGTGTATCACTACCCGGCGGAACAGGGGCAGACCTGACACACCATGAGTAGGTTGTTCATGCCGTACATCTCACAGATAGAGTACAAGAGCGCAGTGGAGCGTGGGATGTTGGGATGAGACCCGTTAGTCTAGTAGTAGTAGTAGTAGTAGTTACTTTTATGTGATGTATATATTGTGGTGTAATCCTAATCTTTTGTGTAAGATATGGAATAGATATGTAAACCCCGAGTAGGCTTATGTTAGAGGGGTAGTATGATAGTGTTCCCCCCCTTTTGTGATATTAGGGGATAGATGTTCACATTTATAGAAGTATGCTAGGGATGATCATATGATGTAATGATTTGGTATATGAATATAAATGTTCATATTTTATAAACGTGTTATAAAATTTCATTTCTTTTGCATTTGGGAAATGTTTAAGTAATACAATTAGATAATAAAAATAAAATTTTGTGATGAAGATAATGGCACCCAGACGTAGACTAGCTGCCCCTGAAGAGTCAGTTAACAATGAGAGGGAACAAGTAGACCCGATACAAAGAGTAGTTGATCTGTTAGGAGAAGCCCTTCGGGGAAGGAACAATGAACACGTTCACCCCAATCCCTAAGCGGTTCCAGTTATGAACTTCAAGGACTTTAGGAGCGTAGGACCCCCAGAGTTTGAGGGTACTACCGATCCTATTATGGCGCATACATGGATAAAGGAGATAGAGAAGGCTTTCACCATTGCTCGTGTAGGCGAGGACCAAAAGACTGTATTCGCTACGTATATGATGAGGGGCGAAGCAAACTACTAGTGGGAGGCAAATCAGCAAAGAGCGGGAGAATGGACTCTAGCATAGGATAGATTTAAGACTCTGTTCTTCTAGAACTATTTCCCAAAGAGCATGAAGAATAGAATGGAGGTAAAATTCCTAGAACTTAGGCAAGGAGATATGACGGTGGCGCAATATATGGCTAAGTTCAACGAGCTAGCCCGGTTTGCAGAACACCAAGTAGGGGATGAAGAAAGAAAATATAGACGTTTTGAGCAAGGACTGAAACCTTGGTTGTTCAACAAGGTGTCGGTTCTCCAGATTAATTCTTTTGCCACGCTGTTGGAGAAGGCTATTATTGCAGAGGAAGGTGGTGAAGCCCTAAGTCAGTATAACAAAGAGAAGAAGGGTAAGAACACTGGGGAGAAAGCCGTGGAAGAAACAACAGCGGGGGAAGTAATCTAGGAAAGAGAAAGTGGGATAAAAACAACAACAACAAGAATAAGAATCAAGCGGGGAGTTTTTATGGTGGGTTTAAGAAGAGGATTGAGGGATGCCCGAAGTGCGGGAATAATCACTAGGGTGAGTGCTAGAAGGGGCGCAGTACCAGTTATAACTGTGGCCAACAGGGACATATTTCACCCAACTGCCCAAAGCCAAGGAAGATCAAGGGTTGTTTCGCTTGTGGCTCAACTGAGCATCAGATCAAGGATTGCCCAAAGAAGGGGAGTAGCGAATGAAGCGGCCAGTAAGGGGGAGGCAGCAAACTAATGATTGGCAGACCAACGCAATCCAACCACCCAGCCGCCAGAACCTTTAAAATGACAGTCCAAGATGCAGTTGCTGCAAAGGACGTGGTGTCAGGTATTATACCAATCAATAATATAAATGCATATGTATTATTTGATTCGGGTGCTACCTGTTCATTTGTGTCTGAAAAATTTGCTAGTCTGTTAAACGTACCCCGAGAAAGCCTAGAAAATCCTTTGAACATAGAAGTTGCGATTAAGTAAGTAATCCATGTAGAATTCATATACCTAAATTATTGCACAAATATTAGAGATCATGAACTGAGCATATACTTAATCCCGATTATATTAGGAGAATTTAACGTTATACTGGGAATGGATTGGTTGTATAACCATGCCGCGATAATTGATTGGCAAAACAAGTGTGTGAACCTTCAGACTCCGAATCGGTCTAAGGTAGTGTTTTATGGTAGCTCATCGCTTAAGCAACCATGTTGTCTTACGATGATGCAGGCTAAGAAATTGTTAAGAAAAGGATGTGTAGGTTACTTAGCTTATAATGTAGATACTCGGAAGAAGGGAGTAGAGATTAAGGATATATCTATAGTGAGAGAATTCCAAGACGTGTTTCCCTACGATTTGCCTGATCTTCCGCCAGACAGAGAAATTGAATTCGTAATAGACTTAGAACCTAGAACTGTACCGATTTCGATAGCTCCATATCGTATAGCGCCAGTAGAAATGAAGGAATTGATGATACAATTGCAAGAGTTACTAGATAAGGGTTACGTACGACCGTGTGTGTCTCCCTGGGGAGCACTAGTGTTGTTTGTTAAGAAGAAGGACGGATCGATGAGGCTCTTTATCGATTATCGAGAATTAAACAGAGTAACGATCAAGAATAGATATCCGTTATCGAGGATAGACAAACTTTTTGACCAATTAAAGGGAGAGAAGTGTTTCTCAAAGATAGATCTGCAAATAGGTTATCACCAGTTGAACGTACAGGAGGAGGACATACAAAAGACGGCGTTTCGAAACCGTTATGGGCACTACGAGTTTTTGGTAATGTCATTCGAATTGACTAATGCTCCGGCAGTATTTATGGAGTTGATGAACTGAGTCTTTAAGCCATACTTGGATAAGTTCGTGGTAGTTTTCATCGACGATAACTTGATCTACTCAAAAATAGAGGAAGAGCACGCCGAACATCTGAAGATGGTTTTGGAAGAGCTAATGAAAGAGAAGATGTATGCAAAAAAATTTAAATGTGAATTTTGGATGGAGAAGATTCAATTCTTAGGACACATGGTGGGCATGGATAGAATTTCAGTAGACCCTGCGAAGGTAGTGGCAGTGAGTAATTGGGAGCAGCCAAAGACACCAACATAGATAAGAAGTTTCTTAGGGTTAGATGGGTACTATCGAAGATTCATCCAAGATTTTTATAAGATAGTAACTCCATTGACCAATCTAACAAGGAAGAAGGTAAAGTTTGTATGGACGAAAAAATGTGAGAAAAGTTTTCAGGAGTTAAAGAAGAGATTTAGCGAAGCGCCTGTATTATCATTATCAAACGATGCGGGAGGTTTCGTGGTGTATAAAGATGCATCGCACAAGGGACTTGGCTGTGCGCTCATGCAACATGGCAAGGACATTATCTATACGTAGGGAAATGTGAGATATACACGGACCACAAGAGTCTGAAATATATCTTGACACAGAAGGAGTTGAACATGCGACAGAGAAGATGGTTAGAATTGATCAAAGATTATTACTGCGAAATCATTTATCACCAGGGAAAGGCAAACGTAGTAGCCGACGCGCTGAGTAAAAAAGGAAGGGAGAATTGTCCCAATTGACGACTCGGGAGGAGCTAATAAGAGAAATGGAGAAATTAAAAATAGAGGTAAAGGGACCGGGGAGGTCTTAAGAGAAAGTATTTCCAATGAAAGCTCATCCAACATTATTGGATAGAGTAAGGGAATCACAAGAAAAAGATGAGGAATGCGAGAAAATAAGAAAGAGGATAGTAGAAAATTAAGAAGAATAATTTAGAATGGATAAAGACAGTATCTTGAGATTCGAAGGAAGAGTATGGGTACCAGCAGTAACCGAATTAAGAGAGGAAATCTTACACGAGGCATACAATACGACGTATTCTCTTCATCTAGGAGGCACAAAGATGTACCGAGATCTGAGGCAACACTTTTGGTGGCCCAATCTGAAACGAGAGGTCACGGAGTGCGTCAATAGATGTCTCACTTGTCAACGAGTCAAAGCGGAGCATCAAAGGCCGAGTGGTCTACTTCAACCATTGGAGATACCAAAATGGAAATTGGAGCACATTACGATGGACTTCTTGGTGGGACTTCTAGTCATACAGAAAGGTTATGATGCCATTTGGGTTATCATGGATCGACTAACGAAGACAGCTCATTTTCTATCGATCAATATCTAATATAATTTGAATCAGTTAGCGAGTCTGTACGTAAAGGAGATTATTTCATGACATAGAGTGCCGGTGTCAATTGTCTCTGATCAGGATCCGCGCTTCACGTCAAACTTTAGGAAAAGCTTACAAGAGAGGATGGAAACCCAGTTAAGGTTGAGTACTGCGTATCATCGTCAGATACACGGATAGAGTGAGCGGACTATACAAACGTTGGATGACATTCTTAGAACTTGCGTTATGCACTTCAAAGAAAATTGGGACGATCACCTACCCTTAGTAGAATTTGCATATAACAATAGTCATCATGCGAGTATCGGCATGCCACCGTACGAAGCTCTTTACGGGAGAAATGCAGAACGCCATTATATTGGGATGAAGTCGAAGAACGACTAATATTGGGACCGAAATTAGTGCAACAAACAGCAGATGTGGTGACGGTAATAAGATCCAGATTGGTAGCAGCTCAAGATCGCCAGAAAAAGTACGTAGATTTGCATTGACAAGACCGAGACTTTAAAGTCGGTAGTTTCGTATTTTTAAAGGTATCTCCCTGAAAAGGAAAGATACGATTCGGTAAGAAGAGAAAATTCAGTTCAAGGTTCATAGGACCATTCAAAATATTGTAGCGAGTGGGCGAAGTAGCGTACAAGGTAGCATTACCACCTGAGTTGGAACACATCCACAACGTGTTTCACATCTCCGTGTTACATCTGTACAAGCCTGACTATAAGCACGTGATTTCCTATGAGCCCATTCAAGTAGAGAAGAATCTGGCATATGAAGAGATTCCTGTCCAGATATTAGATAGGAAAGAGCAAACACTAAGAAATAAAGTTATATCTTCTGTAACAGTACTTTGGTGAAACCACGATGCCGAGGAGGCCACGTGGGAATTAGAAGATAAGATGAGGATAGACTATCCCCATCTTTTTATGTAACCTTGTACCAATTCCGATGATGTAATTTTTATAAAGGGGGGAGGATGTAATAACCATGAATTTCATGAATAAATATTAATATTGATATTAATATTAATAAGAATGTGAATATTTATTTTATATAAATGTTTATATAGCATGAGGTGAGTAACTCAATTAAATTAAATTGAATTTATGATAATGAGAAAATGTGGAGAAGTATGATGAGCTCGTGAAATGTCTTCTGTGGCACGATATAATGGTTTAATTAAATTAAAGGATGAAGGAATTTATAAGTGAAGGATTTGTGATGCCCCCAAATCCGAGAACTTGAAACCCGAACTTGGTGCTACACGATATCATTTCTTTGAGAGGAATAATATAATTAACAAACTTGATATACATATCAGAGTTGTCTAATCCCAAATACACGACCTTTAAAGTATTTCATTACATGATAGATAGTAAATATTATCGTCTTAATAGAGTCTAACTATTACACAAGATACCATAAAACTTATTCTTGCAGCTTTCCTTTCCCTTTGTTTTTGCCAGAGCCTTCTGGTTGATCACGCTTAGCTGAAAACATTTAATTTAAAGCAAGAATGAGCATTCAATTGCCCAGCAAGTAATAGCAGTTAATAAACTTTAGCTAAAAGAAGTAAATGTTTTCTTTGAAGTATACTTCTACAACGAATCAATAGTTGTGAAGTCTTTCGAAACATATCTTAATAACATATCAAATCGTTTAAAATTTTGAAACGACGTAGTGACTATAAATGTTGAGCGGTCACTAGACCATGAACTTTTATTTTTCATTTTTGAAAAGGTTTAAACAGAAATTCATCTGCAAACCGCTCTAGTCTTACGGACATGTAGAGTGATCAGCCCTGTTATGTCCTGTATTGATCAATACTATATGTTTGAACGATAAATTCGTTCACTCTGTTCGCTTTAGGCACATAAATAATTTCTCCATTACAGGTTGTTCATACTCTGTCTGGAGTTCTAACTAAACAATCCAGTTGAATGTCTTTATCATAACCAATACTATTCAACAGTACAATTCAAACTATGTCTAGCCGAGTCAAATATCTTAGACAGACTTTAAACTATAAATACATACCGAAGTATAATAGTATGTAATAGGATTTGTCATATCAAAGAATTTCTAATTCAAGAGTTCTTGCATGAATACAACAGCTCATACAAGTGGGGACACTTTTATGATAAAAGACAATAATGAGATATTAATAAATAATAACTGAATTGAATAAAATTTTACAATATAAGTGTAGACACTTGAAATTTTCCTTGCCCCAGTACTAACCTGGTAGGAGGTCAAAGCCGTCAATCAATCCAAATTCGGCCACCGACGCCGGTCCTTCAACCTAAATTTGATTCCCAATATCGGTAATCAAGTTTCGACAGTCAATCGGACCATCAATCAAGCTCCGACAGTCAATCGGACCATCAATCAAGTTTCGACAGTCAATCGGATCATCAATCAAGCTTCGACAGTCCATCGGACCATCAATCAAGTTTTGAAAGTCAATCGGACCATCAATCAAACTCCGACAGTCAATTGAATCATCAAAATCACCCCCGGTCTCAACCTGGGAAGTCAATTAAACCCCGACAGCAACCCGGGAGGTATTAATCAACCCCGGTCTCAACCCGGGAAGTCAAGATCAACCCCGGTCTCAACCTGGGAGGTACCAATCAACCCCGACCTCAATATCGGACCGTAAAGTAAACCTTGGTCTCAATCCAAGAAGTCAAGGCAACCTCGACATCAACCGAGGTTATGTCAAGCCATCTTCGGTCTCAATTCGAGAAGCACAGTTCATCCCTAGCAGCAATCTGGGAAGTCAAACTCAACCCCGGACTCAACCCGGGAAGTGCCAGTCATCCCCAGTCTCAACCCAGGATGTCAGGTCAACTTTAGACATCAACTTGAAGCATCACAACAACTCTAGATCAAAACCTGGAATGACCAGTCAGCCTCAGAGACAACCCTAAGGTCAAAAGACTCAACTGGGATCCAAGTCTTAGAATTAGCTCTTGGAAGTCAACTAGCCACCATGCAGGCAGCCCTGGGAGGGGTACAACGGTCATTTCATCAACTCTCAACCGACTTGGTCAAACTAAAGCCATATCGATGCCTACAAAGTCAGAATAAACCATAATGACGATCCCGGGTGGCAACTACGCAAGACAGCTCAACGGACAAACTGCGAGGAAACGAAGACCTGGTTATGAACCCGTCTTCTTGGACCCGAAAAATGTTTTTTCCCAAGTCATTGCGACACTCTCGGCGAGAGCTTTCTAGAAAGGTATCGCACGCCTCATACGAACGCTCTGACCAAAAGTTAGAAAGTTTTCGACCGAACATCGCATTGCTCGGAGTGCATGTACTTCGAGACAACCAAGCCGGGCACGTCGACCCCATCTAGGGGAGCTGCAGCTCTACCTGCGGCTGCCACAGGTAGAGTGGAGGCTCTTGCAGTTTGATTTTCCAACTTTTATACCTCTTCCAAACCCAAATATTTTCACTCCAACACGTAGATATACCCATATACTACAACATATCAAAAAATCACCAGTAGATTTGGACGTTTAAAGCATATGATTTGGCAAAAAGCCCGTATTACAGTTTATTGTAAGTATTTTTACGATCAGCAAGTCAATACTACTACTTTGCACTGCTTTACACTTGCACACAAAGTTTCATCGTCTAAATATCCCCGGAACTTAGTTCTCTGGCCGTTTTCATCAAAATTTGATATATTTTTGTACATAAAATCCATTTTTAACATTTTTACAACTCGAATTGACGATCCATCAGCTCCAACAGCTTCAATGCACTAGCACGCACATTCTGGCAACTTCGCCGCACTAGGTTATCTTCCTAGTCCGTGTTTGGCCTTTTTTGTACATATTTAATTGTTTATGTACTAACATTTCAATTCAGTCAAGCCCGGATGTCAAATCCGAGGTAGTTTACCGCTTTTATATATATTTACGCATATATAAGCGACATTCACCATCACTAGTATTCCTATCAGTCCTGGTTGACTACATTTCTGTCAATATATATATATATATATATATATATATATATATATATATATATATTTATATTTATATATTTTTAGTCCAGCCTGGATTACTTTGTTGCCATTTTACTGCTTTTGCACACTTCCCCATACTAGATGCTCTCACCAGTCACTAGGTGACTATTTTTCTGTTAATTTCAATTCCAGTACGGGCACAGGCGTGAAAACCCATCGCCCTTTTTACTGTTTTATATATACATATATATATATATATATATATTTCATTTTCTGTTATAGCCTGGATTATTTCGTGGCTATTTACAGTTTATATATATATATATATATATATATATATATATATTTCAATTCAAGTCCAGGCTTGAGAGTGAAAACCCATCGCCCTTTACAGCTTATATATATATATATAATTATATATATTGCTTTACTAAATTTGTTCAACTGCTGCATTGAACATTCATTTGTATATGAATTTGCACTGACATATCTGCGGGCGGACTAGATTTATCCAAATCTCGCCAATTCTAGCTTTCAACGATTAAAACTGGTCCCGACAAGAACCTGGAAGCTATAATGGCGGAGATTTCTTTGAATCTAGTTATTTTTATAGTTTCAGCTTTAAGAGCAATCTCGCATCCCTTAGATCGCTATCTAGTGGGAACGAGATGCATTGGCCACGCGCAGCCAGGATTTACTGATGAATCCTTGGTTCCATTACAACGTGATGACGCATACATTCATTTTTGTATAAATTTGAACTGTGCAGGTTTTCTAACCACTTATATATGAGCCTAGGAATCATGGGATTCTTGATCAAACTGATCAGAATCTGATTCCCACGATGGACAAACTCTGATTTACAGATGTACGCTGCCAATTTTTTTGTAAAATGTACATGCACAGACCTTAAAACGGTTATCCGGATTTAAGATCTCAACATAGTGAAAATATGGATTGTCGTGTTAGCATCCCTCCAATGGTTTTCATACCCATGAGGTGACCGACACTTTATATTTCTGTGGTCGAGGATGCTTCGCAGCCCAACAAATCACCGCTTGCATGCACCCTTAAGGCTATAATGATAAAAATTAAAAGTGGCGATGTGTTTCAATTCCTATGTCAGCGTAAGGGTTTGATAAAACTAACTTTCAAAACATCATTGTCAATTCAATTCAAAAGCTTTTGCAAATCAAAATTAAATGCTTTTTGCAAATCAAATCAAAGACTGATTTTCAAAGCAAATCAAAGACTGATTTTCAAATCAAATCAAACCCTTCGTATATAGGCTCAATGAAGCCTGTCAAAGCTTTCAATCAATCAATCAATAGGCCTAATTTTCAAACAGCATTCACTCACGCATTCCAATTTTAATGGAAAAATTGAAAAGATTGTGGTATCGTGTTTACACGGGAGTTGTGGGGTGCCTAACACCTTCCCCACACTTAACCAAGCCCCCGAACTCAAAACTTTGATTTCAAAGATCAAGTTTCGACAATGTCCAGCAATTGGGTTTCTTTTCAAATCAAACTCGGTTGAGTTAGTACAACCATTTTTAAAAGTACCAACTGGCGACTATGTTTAATCAAATCAAATCGTCGACATATACAAATGTTGGCCTCTTTCCTAAAAAACCCTTAAAAACCTTTTTTGCAATAAAAAGAATAAGTGTAGAGATAAATTAGGAAGATCGATTTGAGGAAAACCAGGTTACGAACAGACCCGCGGTATTTCTTAAATTTTCCAACGTCGACAGGTGGCGACTCTGCTGGGGATAGTAGAGGGCTTAGGCCGCTTTCAATCTTTTCAAATATTTCCCTTTCAAAACTATTGAATGCGTGGAAGCCTACGTCTCCACAGTCAATGGATGAGTGAATGCTGCGTCTTTTATTGAATGTATAAATGCTATGCCTTTACATTGAATGAATGAGAATGAATGCTTTAGTGCTTCGCACCCATATTAGTGCTTCGCACAAACTGCCATTGCATGCATAAGCGGTGAGGCCGATGTATTTGAATGTATGCTGTAAGTCCCTCCACCAGGAGGCCAACCCGGTCAGTGATAAGTAAGGACTCTGGGGACGACTAAGTCTCTGAGGCTGCCTCTTGAAAATGCACCACCCAGATTCTCTCCAGTTGAACGATTAGATTAACTTCCCTTCTAATAGATTGCGATGATCTGGGAACCTTCATGCCGAAATAAAAGCCGAGAGAGTAACCTGGGATAGGTCAGCTTCTGATCAACCGAATCCGACGGGATGCTTCTTCATGCCTTGCTCTTTCAATTCCATGTCAAGTCTCCAATTACTGAGGAGCACAATGTAAATGACAATAATGAAAGATTTACTTTCCTGTCAAATATCCTGTCATCCTACCATCAAAACAACTAACCTTGGTTTTGTAGGATTAACTTAAAAAACACACATCATAAATGCATCCAGTCATTACCTACAACAGGGAACTGACACTATTACGTTTTGTTGTAGGTAAGGAAAAATTGGTCCCATCACCAGATCAAAAACTAGAAAAGCACACGGTCCATCTACGGACATGGCTTCAAGTGCTTCACCAGAATCCACCCTTGTGTCTAGGGAAGAATTCGAAGGATTGAAAAATTAGATAGCCGAGCTAGCCAATTTTCTTCGAGAGCAAAGCAAGGCTTTCAAAGAGAAATAATCTCAAACTCATCTAGAACCAGGAGCATCTGGTAGTGGTGCTGGCGGTCAAGATACAGAAAATGCCGAAACTCAGATCCCTGGACCCAATCAACAAAACTCCAGAAATCACCATCCTAAGTAAGGAACAGGAGGCTGGTGACATTCTCAAGAAAATGTAACAAATGGAAGAAACCATCCGGTCCATCAAAAGAACTAGGGCATTTGGCAGTGTCAACTACTCAGATCTATGTATATTCCCCGGGGCTCGATATCTTGAGAAATTTAGAACCCCCGAGTTCGAGAAATATGATGGGTTAGGGGATCCTTACACATACTTGAAAGTTTTCATCAGAGAACTCGGATCCTATGCTGAGGACGAGAAACTTCGAATGCAACTATTTTAGAAGAGTTTAACTGGAAAAGCCAGAGCCTGGTATGCCCCTTTGGACAACTCCAAAATCCACAGTTGGGAAGAATTGGCCCATGCCTTCCTCAACTAGTACAGTTTCCAATCTCAGCTGGCTCCAGATCGGTATAAAATTACCAAAATCAAGAAGAATAACACTGAATCATTCAAAGAATATGCCCAGCGATGGGGACGGGTCGCAGCACAAGTCACCCCTGCCATGACAAAATCTGAAATAGTCATGACTTTCATCGATATTCAAGAAGCTCCTTATTATGAAAGGGTCCTAGCAGGTATTGGAAAACCTTTCTCTGAAATGATCAAACACGGCGAAATGGCCGAAATGGGACTCAAGTCCGAAAAAATAAAAGACCTAACGGCACTAGATGCTGTCGCTGAGCATATCCAATCCAGAAATTACGGGAGAAATCCCCGAAGGGTCCACAAAAAGAAAGATGAAGAAGTTTCCTTGGTGTTACAAGGACAAAATTCAAGCGGTAATTCAAACAATACACCCATTCAAAGGGGAACTATACCCCTTTCCAAGCTGCAACATAGCCTTCAAATCCTTCATTCCAGAAAAACAGGGAGGTCAAACGCAGAAGGACTTTCACCCCACTAGGGGATTCACTCGAGAACATCTTCAAACTTTTGACCGCTCAGAAGAAGATTGGTCAACTCCTTCCGCCAACTAACACTAATGCAAGGAACTTTGACCTTAGCAAGAAATGTGCTTATCATTTCGGATCACCAGGACATGACACTCAAGATTGTTGGTCCCTTAAGCACAAGATCCAAGATTTGACTGATAATGGAGAAATTGTTGTCACAAAACCCGATCAACCAAATGTCCAAGACAACCCTCTCCCATAGCACAAGGAGGAGAGTGTCAACATGATCAACACTTCAAGTGGAGAAGGATCCAAATACCTCCGCTATGTTGAAGAATCCACTCAATCCAACAACATAAGCCCGATGAGTTGCGAAGCTTTTGAAAAATAATTCCTGATAGAGCAAGAAATAAAGTCTATCAAGGAACAAGTCGAACAGTTGGCTGAACTGGTCGTCTACCAACATCAACTCACTGGAAAGATGTTGAAGCAAATCCATCAATCTATTGTCATTCGCTCTCTTCCAGCAGAAGTTAATCAAGATCATAACCAGACTTGTAAGCTTACACTCTGGACTGACAAGGGGATCGAAGAAGCAAGTGTCCAAGCAGATAGGAAATTCCTATTTCAAAGGAATTTCACCAATTTGAACCATTCAATGGAAGAAATCTTGCAAATGATGATCAACGAGGGAATGGTTGAAAACTTGCTACCTCCGCTGAACCCTCAATCCAGAAAATTCAAACCTAACCAAATATGTCAGTACCATTCCAACTCTCCCGGCCATGATATAGAAGAATGTTGGGCACTTCGTAACCTAATTCAAGACCTGATTGAGAAAGGTGACCTAATCAGAGGAGATCAAGTCCTCGACATAACAGATAAAGATAGCTTCTGAATCCCCGGCGCATGGTATCAGGACATAGTGGCTGTCATATCCTGCGATAAAGAATCAATCATCACACCCCTGATACTGGTAGGTAAAAGGGTCCAAGACAAACAAAATTTTATGAAGGTGGCTGCACCTCAGCCTTTAATTTTGCCCTTTAGGCCTCAGTACCCGATTACCAGTCTGAAGAAGGTCCTATGGAACTACGGGGACATTGAAAGCTCTACTTATAACATCTCCATCCTGTCAAAGGAAAATCCATTGTACCTGCCTCAGCAGGTGATTAAATCGGTTACCAAAGCAGAAGAAAGGGTGGCTGAAGAAAAGATAAAAGAGTTCCTCAAAAAGATGGGACACAATGAAATCAAGATAGTGCAAAGCTTGAAAGACGCACCCAAGCAAATATCCATCCTGGAGTTGGTCTTATCATCAGAGGATCACCGTAAAATCCTAGTGAAGGTACTAGAAGAAGCCCATCTGCAATACACGGTAGAAACAGAGAAATTCTGTCATGTGATAGAACACATTTTCAACAGTAATGTGATTTCCTTCACAGACGATGATATCCCGTCTGAGGAAAGGGGCCACCACAAGTCCCTGCATATAGCCATTATATCCATCGGATACGTGATGGAAAAAGTGCTTTTTGATGGACGATCTTTCCTCAACATTTGTTGATATGACACGTTGGAAAGAATGAAGATCAATCCAAACTGGATCAAAGCAAGTCACATGGTTATCCGGGCTTTCGATGGATCTCGCTGCCAGGCTATGGGGGAAATCAAGCTTCCTCTAGAAATTGATCTACACACCTTCTACGTATCTTTCCAGGTGCTCAACATAGCTACGGGATACAATTTATTGTTGGACATGCCATGGATTAATATGGCCGGGGCTGTTCCATCCACCCTCTATCAACAACTCAAGTACATTATCAATGGCAGTCTCATCACAGTGAATGCTGAATCGGAATACCCTACCAACATACATGGGGATATGCCAGTGATTAGCCTGGACGCCGGGGTTGAGCTTGTAAGTTTTCAAGCTCTCGAGGTAAGTGATATTCTATATCTACCGATTGGGGCACCAGCCATGAAGCCTAAAATTTCCACTGAAGTAATGACAGTGGGCCAAGAAATGGTAGCTGCGGGTTTCCAGCCTGGAGAAGGGTTAGGAAAGAACAAGCACGATATTAAGATGCCAATTCAAATCCCAAGTCAGATGGGAAGAGCAGGATTGGGATACCTATCCGTATCCAATCACCGGAATCCACACAAACATCCCAAGGCTCACGACTCCACAATTCTGCTCCCAGACTTCAGAAATGCCGGATGGGTGAAACCTACGAGAAAAATCCCGATGGGAGTATCAGCCATGTTATTTCCTGCAATCATACATGTCCATGAAAGGAAAGCCCTTAAGTCTGAGGCAGATAGCGAAAAGGAAAAAGAAAAGATCATGTACGAAAGACGAGACCCATTCGCTAACATGAAAGTCATTATCAACTACGAGGGGATGAATGATGAGCTCCTAGATAGTGACAACGAAGATCGCGCTCATTTTCCTCGTAGCAAACAGAGGAACAATCCCCAAAAAAGCCTCGACCATATCCTAAAGGATGTCTCAGTTGTTATTCAAGACGAGATAGGCGAACACACTTCCAACATCCTCCCTATCCATGAGGATCTAACCCTGGACAATTGGAGCATTGTCCCTTACCTCAGTTAAAAAGGGTAAAGCGGCAGACAGGTAATCTGCCCTTAATCATGCTTTTATTTACTGCTTACTTTTGATTGCACAGCTGGAGCAGTCACTTTTATCATGCTTTACAAATGCTATGTGTATTTAAGCAGTTGTATATATTAATGAAAGAATTTTTGTTTTCAGGACCAAAGCATTGGATATGTGTGTCTATGCTGATGAGATGCTAACCTGTCAACATAACTCCAACTATGATGCAAGATTGAGCTTCGACTTGACGGATCTTGATCAAGAGGAGGAAGATGACTATGAGGTGCCAGAGGAGATCAATGAATGGGTCGAAGACAAACCCAAACCAAACCTTGACCAAACCTCCACCATTAACATAGGAACCTCCGAAACCATCAAAGAAATCTAAATAGGTTTAGACCTCACCTCAAATCAAAAAGCCAACCTGATCGAACTCCTAACACAGTACCAGGATGTGTTTGCATGGTCGCATGAAGACATAATTGGTCTATCCACAGACATTGTCATCTATAGAATGCCCATCAAAGAAGGGTTCAAACCAATCAAACAAAAGCTCAGACGATTGAAACCTGAGTGGAGTCTCAAAGTCAAAGAAGAAATCATTAAGCAATTCAAAGTCGGGATCATCATGGTATCAACATATCCCA
Source organism: Panax stipuleanatus (assembly GCA_020205555.1). Lineage (NCBI taxonomy): Eukaryota > Viridiplantae > Streptophyta > Magnoliopsida > Apiales > Araliaceae > Panax > Panax stipuleanatus. Next base: position 107,418,986 of record CM035119.1, on the reverse strand, counting down.
AATGGATATCAAACATAGTCATCGTGCCTAAACCAGGAGGGAAGGTACGAGTCTACGTGGATTATTGGGATCTAAACAAAGCCTGCCTCAAGGACAATTTCTCGGTACCTTTTATCCACATCCTGCTTGACAATACTGCACAGTACGATATGTATTCCTTTGTAGACTGTTTTGCTAGTTACCATCAAATCATGGTTAATGAAGAAGACCAGGAGAAAACATCTTTTATCACTCTCTGGGGGACTTTTTGCTATTGACGACTATCCTTCGGCCTCATTAATGCTGGAGCAACGTATCGGCGAGCCATGATGGCCCTCTTTCATTATATGATGCACAAAGAAATAGAAGTCTATGTAGACGACATCATCATCAAATCCTGGAGGGAGGATGATCACATAGACCATCTCAGAAAGCTGTTTAACAGGTTACGCAAGTACAACCTCAAGCTAAATCTAGCTAAATGAGCTTTTGGCGTTAAAGCAGGAAAACTGCTAGGATTCTTGGTGAGCAATTGGGGCATTGAGTTAGACCCTACCAAGATCAAAGCCATTTCAGAAATGCCCGTGCCTCGTACAGAGAAGGAGATACGGGGATTCTTAGGAAGGATCAATTTCATAAATCGATTCATTTCCCAACTCACAGCAACCTGTGAGCCCATCTTCAAGCTGTTAATGAAGAATTCCACCATCAAATGGAATGAGGATTGTCAACAAGCCTTCCTTGGCATCAAAAAGCAGCTTGTCGAAGCACCTATTTTGGTACCTCTGAGGGATGGAGTTCCCTTATTCATGTACCTGTCCGTCAATGCCAATGCCATGGGCTATATGCTAGGACAGAAGGATGATAGTAGCAAAGAAAGAGCTATCTACTACATCAGCAAAAGATTCAGCAGTGGGGAACAAAAATACACCCTGATCGAGAAGACATGATGTGCATTAGCATGGGCCGCCATGAGGTTGCAACACTATTTGCATGGGCATACGACGTATCTCATATCCCGTATGGATCCACTCAAATACGTTTTCAACAAACCAATATTAAATTGCCGACTGTCCTAATGGCAGTTGATTCTACAGCAGTTCGACATTGTCTACGTGACTCAGAAGTTTATCAAAGGCCAAGGCATTGCAGATCAATTAGTAGAAGCACCTTCAGGAGGGTTCGAGCCCCTAGAGACCTATTTCCCAGATGAAGGGATTATGACAATTCAACAACTCCAGTCAGAGAATACAGTCCAACCATGCAAAATATATTTCAACAGAGTTGTAAACATGGAAAGTTCCGGAACTGGGGCAGTCCTTATCTCTGGTACAGGTGATCAATATCATGTGGCTACCAAACTTCAATTTGGCAACACCAACAACACGGCCGAGTACAAAGGCTGTATGCTGGGGTTAAAACTAGTCTAATCCATGGGTATCAAACACTTATTAGTCTTTGGAGATTCTGAGTTGGTCATCAGACAAACCACCGACAAGTATCTCACAAAAGAACTGCATCTGCTGCCATATCATCGGCAAGTCCTCAAAATGTCCCAAGAGTTCGAAGCAATAACCTTCGTCCACATTCCTCGCGGTCAAAATGACTTTGCCAATACAATGGACACGTTAGCTTCATTAATCTGCATATCCAATAGGAGCGGGTTTCCCAACCTCCAGTTCACAAATCAAAAAGCCCTAACATATGGGAATTACATTGGAGAAGTATCAGATGAAATACCTCCTATCAAGAAACCTTGGTTTTAAGACATCAAAGAATACCTCCGTGATGGATCTACACCCGCTGGTGCAAGCCAATCAGAGCGGAAATGGATTTTCATAATGGCCATGAAGTTCTATCTGAGCGGAGACACACTTTATAAAAGGGATGCTGGAATAGGCCTGTTAAGATTCCTCGACAAGGAGCAAGCCCAAAGACTAATGGATGAAGTCCATGGCGGAGTCTGTGGTCCACACATGAGCGGCCATCTGCTGGCCAAGAAGATAATCAGAACAGGAAATTACTGGATCTCGCTCAAAGCTGATTGCGATGATCACGTCAAGAGATGTTTTCAATGCCAAATACATGGAAATGCCATTCACGCTCCTCCAAATGAGCTGCACAACATGAGTGCACCATGACCTTTTTCTATATAGGGAATGGACGTGATAGGTCCAGTCAAACCCAAAGCCAACAACGGTCATCAGTTCATCTTTACCATGATCGACTACTTCACCAAATGGGTTGAAGCAGCCTCTTTTCCTAAAGTCACAAAAGAGGTCATCATCAGTTTCATCAAAAATAATGTCGTCTGTCGATATAAACAACTAGAGGTGATCGTATCAGACAACGCCAAATACCTGAACAATCAAATGATGGTAGAACTGTGCGACAAGTTCCACATCAAGTATCTCAACTCCGTCATCTATCGACCCAAGATGAACGGTGTTGTTGAAGCGGCCAACAAAAGCATCAAGAAGATCATGCAGAAAATGTACGCCAATCACAAGGACTGGGCTGACCTGCAACCTCTCACCCTATTAACCTACAGGACTTCAATGCGCACCTCTACTGGGGCCACCCATATTCACTGTTCTATGGCATGGTAGCAGTCCTCCCCATAGAAGTAGAGATGGAGTCTTTACGAGTGTTAATAGATGCTCAGATAGACAAAGATAAATGGTTGCAAGATCGATATCATCAACTGTCCCTGATAGACAAAAAATGGCCACAACCATTTTCCACTGACGGTTATACCAGCAAAGGATCGCCAGGTCCTACAACAAGAAAGTCCGAATTCGGCAATTCAAAGAAAATGATTTGGTGCTAAAGAAAATCCTGACCAATCAGGATGAAGCCAAAGGAAAATTTGCCACAAACTGGGAAGGCCCTTTCATTATCAAGGAAGTGCTAACAGGGGAAGTCATCAGGCTACAAGAAATGGACGGGAACGAATTTCCCCAACTCATAAATTTAGACCGTGAAAAAGTACTACGTCTGAAGCACATTCATACCCGCATCCGGGTCCTACAAATCGAATTAGGTTCGACTTTTCACTAGAACAGCCTGAACTACGAATAACCTGATCTCCTTCAGCCCAGGAGTACGTAGGCAACGATCTATGGTGTGGTCAAATCAAGCAAAAATACAAAGAACCTGCAAATTCCAACATCAAATTTCAAAGCTCATCAACCAAATTTAAACCCCAAATAAACTCTTTTCAAGCCTCTTCAATTAAATAACCAGAACTATGTATGACCTGATCTCCCTCAACCCGGGAGTACGTAGGCAGCCATCTACGGTGCGGTTTAACCCTCAAGAAAAACAAAAAAATGGAATACCAGTTCTAAGACATCGAAGACAAATAAAAGCTAAATGTTGTCAAGCTGTCTGGTTACCAAACCTATTTGAGGAACTCCCTTGACACCTCAACTGTCAGTCCATCAAGGAGAAGCTCAAAATACATCAACAACTACGAGTCATGACGGAATTGGTAATCACTCAACGATGATAATACATATCTTAGCAAGGAAGTATCTCAAAAATATATTTCTCTGATATATAAACTTCTTTATATACATAGTGCCCTATACATGACAAAAATGGTTGATCTAGTCTGTGCAGGAAAAATAAAGCTAGTCTATGAACCCAAGGACAAGCGGGTCAGCAATGCCAGTATTGTATCTCTTTCTGAGGATGGAGGAGCATCTGTAAGAGTAGTCATATAAGGACCTGAATTTCCAAGAATTATTATTAATAAGAATTTAATGAATAAAATTCTTAAAGCATGAGATAGATTTGAATATGAATATATATTTGTGATATGAGGTTTGTAGTTTTGAATTACATAGGACGATATGAACTATGTAATACGTGATTCTTAGAGTTTAATAAATATATATCATTATTATATATTTATAGAGATGAATTAGTAGAGGAGATGGATAATATTTATCTATCGTTATTATATGATTTATAGAATTATTTATCATGGTAAGATGATGACATTAAATATTTTTGATAGTCACCATTTTTCTGGAGTATATGTACGTTGTTAGAGAGAGAAAGAAAATCAATATATCATTAGATATGCATTGGTTAGAGAATTATTAATTAATTGAATACACGACGAGAAGTGTAGATTAAAGGAATGTATATATATGTTATATATATATATATATATATCTTGAGTTAGTGGATAAGTGGAAAAAGAAATAATTATTATATATTTATTATAAGATTATGAAAATAATTTCTTATATTATTTTAATAAAAAAGGATAATATTATTTTAAATAATAATAATAATAATACCTTGTATGTCTTTGACTGAGGTAATATGAATGAGAGTAAATATATCGAAACATATTTGCTATATGTAATATACTAATAGGAAATAACTTATGGTCTATTTTTTTATATAAAGAGTTGTACATGTGTCGTACATGTAACTATTTTAACAATACTAAGATATTATATTTAAATAATATCTTGAAGAAATGAGTAAGTTATTTTTAATGATTAATGCCTCTATTGGAGATAATATTATATAATAAACTTCTTATTTCATGTTATGAAGGAATTATTAAATGGGATTAATTAATATTATTATGAGAATTATTTCTATGTGCAAGTATACATGTTATGTGAGTTAGAGCCTATGCGTATAATTGCTAGGATTAATTAAAAGGGAGTCACTAATGGATTGTTAAATTAGTAGACAAGCCCTAAGGTTTTATATCAGGGTATTAATAGAAGCATTAGTATTTAAATATTCAATTTACTTGAATATAGTGTAGAGGTTTAAACGTGATTGATTAATTAATATTTTGGATAATTAATCGATAACGTATGAATTTATTGTTGTTGATAATAATAAAACATAACCGTGTAAAGGATTAATTGTGAGTACAAAGGATGGACGATTTACGAGTAATTAATTAATAATATTCAATTAACTATTATTGTGAATAAATAATATGTTAATGAACAAAGGATTAATAAATATAATGAGATTATATTTACTCGATTAATTGTTTTGTGCAAGTATGCGATATATTAAACCTTTAATATATGGTAGTTATCTATATTATATTATGTGACGCGTGAATGTGGATATATATTATATATATAGACTATATAGTAAGATTAATTTCATTAGGGGAGTTACATAATATTGTTACTTATGTAACATGATGTGTGTGGGTAGACCTTAATGTATACCATATTACCTTATATTAATATCAATAAACAATTGTTCATTGATAATGATTTCAATAAGTTATTATAATTATTATAATAACTGTTATGATAATGAGTAATGATAATACCCAATTAAATTATAGTTGGTATTAAAAAAAATGTACATGGATTATATATATGAACCCTTGTTTGATACACTGTATTATTGATTGCTTATTAGAAGTGACATTGTGACTTAAATGTATATAGAATGTATATTTGTAACCTAAGTAAGCATGGTAGGTATATATATATATATATAACCTTAGTGTATTATATTTACAAGTTGCTGAGATTAATTTGGCTTGTCCCAATATGATAGTCACTTCTCTTTTTCACGTGTATAACTCGTGAAGGCTAGCCTATACCTCTTCTCTCAAACACAACATTTCTAGCTATTAAGCATGAGGGGGAGTGGGCATAACAGTGTTCTTAAACTACTCTACCAACCCATCTCCTTAACCATTATACAATCTCTCAATTTGTTGGTTTATTATAGTGTAGGAAAGCTTTGTCTGGATATCCAATTCTCTATAAATAAAGCTTCTTTCCATCTCATTCCATTTGCTAAGATTTTCCCTAAGTATAGAATTGAGAGCAAGTATATATATCTCTGATAAGCATTCTATGATTTAAGGAGTCCAATTTAGCAGCAGACTCGTTTAGTCATTAACAGAGGTATAACTCCATGTTTTTCATTTTGGAAATTTCTACCTCTTGATTTTTGGATTAAGCTTAAATTCATGATTATTTAGATTGGGGAATAGTTGTTAGTTGTTAGTTGTTATATTAACTTGCAATCATGATAGTAATGCAATATAGCTAGTTTACAATCGAATTCGTATGAAATTTTGACGTTTGGGTTGTTAAACTGCCGAAGCAATGCAGCTTCAGGCCTGGCCGCAAGCCTGCACAGCTGTGCCAGTATTGTACTGGCCAGCGGCGCAGCTGCGCCAGTCCCTGCTTGCTGAGTTTTGCTTCTGTTGCAGAACCTGTTAAGTGCTGTTATGTGCTACCAAGTGATATATCATTAAGCAAGCATGAAAACTAGAATTAACTTATGATATATGTTTCTTGTTATAACATGCATGATTTCAACTATATTAGTATACGTTAGGGAAGAAAAACGTATGTTTTGAAATTAACTTATGGTTTTCAATATTAACTTTGACATATGTGTATCACATGTGCCTTCTGATTTTGTGAACCCGATAGTATGGTTTATATTGACATGAAATACATGTTTAATGTGTTAATCACACACTATCATACATTATTGATGAAAAGCTTCATAGTTTGTAAATGAACTTAGAACTTGTTAAAGTGAACTTGTCGTGAACATACTATATATGTATTTTTATATTTGTAAATGGCTTAGACATACATGAAGTCAGAATTAACATGTATAAATAAGTACCTTGACATAGCATGAACATTCTTGACTTCGTTAGTGTGCGATTTCTAAAGAAAGTTATAAGATTTTAAAATGAGTCTTGACACCTACTATTGATGCTTATGTTCTAACTTTGTGAGCATGGTTTCATGGTTTAGATAGGCATGAAACACATGTTTAAAGTATTGAGCACACACTAACATTCATGGTTGAAGGTTAAGATGTTTTCAAAAAAGATAAACTTAGGCGTTTTGGAAAACTAAGTTGCATGATAATAGTGTATTAGTGTTCTAATATGTTTGAGCATACATGCTAGTGCTTTTAAATGTCATGTATGTGCACACACCTTACTAGACTATATAAAAGTTAGTAAGCATGAACGAGGTATGAGTTAATCTTGTTTAAAGCCATTAACAATGCTAGTTATGCGTATATGATAAAAGTATTTGTGAGCATGTGTCTTAACATTATTTTGACTCCTCATATGTATACATGATGAACATAGTAGCCTTGCATGACTAGTTTAAGTATGACAAGGATTTTTAAATCTGAAACTTAGAAAAGTTTGAATATAATGGTTATATAAAACCCGAGAATAATAATTTCGATAAGGTTTAAAAAATGTAAGAGTAATATAGATCATGTATCTATGAGTTTTAAATATATGTCGACCACCTTTAGTTAAGTGTGTGATATATGTATATGAAAGATGATAGTAAATATGTATGGTTAAGGTATACCTATACGTATATAGTTATTCTAAGAATACGATGATAAAGTAAAACGAAGGTTCTAAGAACCAAGTTAGACAATAATATAATCAATTGTTATTATATTAAGAATGTATGGATGCATATAACTGATATGTATGAATCTATAATTGTATGATTGTGTAGGAATACACAAAGCGTAGATATCTTTACGCAGTTAAGTCGTAGTTGTTAAACTACGCAACAGGCAAGTCTTTCAGTTCTTATTTGATATATGAATTCATTAACTGTTAGATGAATTATATTTTGCTATGATGATGTTAACTTATATATGAACTGTATATGAGATATGCATGAGATTGAATGTTGATATTTGATGATATGCTTGTTATGTGAGAAGTAACATGCATAGTAGATATTAATATATTATAAATGTATGAACTGAGTATGCTATTATATGCTATATGATGCATGAAAAATGTTAGAATTGTTGAGCTGTCGAGCTCAATCGTGCAAATAACCACTTTTGCAGGTTAAGGACTCACGATAAAAGTTACGTGCTACGTGATAGAGTTCGAAGATTTCAATTTATTTAAATATATCTTCTTGAATTATGCTTAGGTTCTAGAAGATGTATTTGATAGTAGATTACAATGGTTTATACATGTTTAAATTGTAAGGTTGTGTTATGTAACACATAGGGGTTTTGAACTGAGATGTAGACGTTTATACAGTAATTCGAACATAGTGAATCATACTTTATAATTGGTTCAAGGTTATGTAATTGATTCAAGATTATGGATTAAATGAAAGATTTTATTCAAGGAAATAGAAAAGTTTTAGTTATTCCGCATTTTTGTAACATCAATTGTGATGTATAGACAGAGATGGTATATGACCGAGATTTGAAAACTTATAAAAGGTTTAGGGTCATCATACAAGATCTTGGATATAAATAGAAATTATATTTCTATATTATAATAAGAGAAATTTATTCATTAAGTTTTGAATAAAAGATGTCTAGTTCCGCGATAGATGTATCATGGAGGACTGGATTCGAGGTGTTTGAGAGACCCGAATAAGGGGTCGTCACAAGTCCACTCAGCCTCCATACGGTTCAGAACATCCACAATCATCTGCAAGGTGGCAATGTGGTCATCAATGTAAGCACTCATCTCGGTAATTAAACCATGGGTGTAAGATCGGAGAGCAGTACTATCAGCAATGTGGAAATCATGGGAAGCGATAGCATCATCCCTCTTTGCAAAAGCTGCATCCCGAGAAATCAAAGTCTCCTCAATCTCAACATATGTTGCATCTCTGGCAGAGAGAACCTCTTCTCGCTCCAGAATAGCCGTATCTAAAGCAGAGCGAAGCTCCTCCCGCTCAATCAATCCAGTATCCAAGGCGGTCCTGAGACCATCCCTCTCAGTAAAAGCTAAATCCTTGCCAGACAGGGCAGCCAACAGCTGCGCTATAGCTAAATCTCTCTCAAAGGTCATCCTGAATAAAGAATTTAACAAAGCTGGATCTGTCCCTGTGGGAATAACCGAAGGATCACTAATCAAAACTACCGCCAAATCTGCTAACAACTCATCCTCAGTAGGACAATCGGGATCCTTCATGGGCTCCTCCTCGTCAGAATCCGCAAGCGGAGTTAAATGAAGCTCTGCTACTGGGACTGCGGTCTCTGCCTCTAACCATGCAGAATACTCCGAAGAACGACCCGGATGTCTACTGGAGAACTCAGCCCTCTCCCTGTGAGTCCAACACTCATAAACTCTAACCAAGTTGGCCGGTGACATCGATGAAGCCGACATCATCTAATCAGCAGAATTCTCAAAATTTGACTTAGTATTGCACAATGTACAATAGCATGTGTTCATGTAACTTACACCATTTAACTAATCTTAATATATGATTCTTGTATATTATATGAAATCACATGTTAGTGTCACATTACACTTTATATAATATAATTGTAACTACTATACATTATGAGTCTAATTATCACACACTTTGCACACAACAATTAGTCGAGTAATATAATCTTATTATATTTATAAATCATTTAATCGTTAATATTCTATTACTCGCAATAACAATTAATAACGTTATTATACGATTAACTATCACATGTATTGCACACAATAATTAATTATATAAATATAACTCTTATTATATTCATCATTTATTTACTCATAAATGTTTTGTTACTCACAATAACATATTATTAACAATTACTCAATAATAGGCTATCACTAATCACAACGATTAAGTAACAATGTAATATTAATTAATCCTTAACTTATTGATTTGCCTCTTTAATTAAATAAATCATTATCATTTCCATTCTCATGCCACACAAGGCATTCTACGAGTTCGTCGCAATTCCCCATTTTTCCTGAATTATTATAAATTCAATATAATATAATCGAATTACTTTTCTCATAGCTCATAAACATTTATATTTAAATAAATATTCATTTTTTTATTAGTATCAAAATTTATATTTATTCCTGAAATTCACGGTTCTTACAGCTATTGTCAATAATTTCTTTAAGGTATCAAAAGCCACCTTGCATTCATTATGAAAATGGAATTCCACATCTTTTTGGAGCAACTTGCATAAAGGTAATGCTATCTTGGAGAAATCTTTGATAAACCTGCGATAAAATCCTGCATGTCGAAGAAAAGAGCGTATCTCCCGCACGCTGACAGGGTAAGGCAATGCAGATATAATATCAATTTTTTCTTTATCGACTTCTAAACCATTAACTAACACTACATGTCCAAGTACAATTCCTTGTTCTACCATAAAGTGACATTTTTCTCAATTTAGCACAAGGTTAGTTTCCAAACATCTATCCAAAACATGAGCCATATTATATAGGCAAGCGTTTAAAGAATTACTATGTACTATGAAATCATCCATAAAGACCTCAATGCATTCTTTTAAAAGATCAAAAAAAATACTCACCATGCATCTTTGAAAAGTTCCTGGGGAATTGCATAGTCCAAATGATATTTGTCGATAGGCAAAGGTACCAAAGGGACATGTGAATGTGGTCTTTTTTTGGTCTTCGGGTGCAATCACAATCTGGTTATAACCTGAATAAACATCTATAAAGTAATAATAAGTATGCCCAGCTAATCGTTCTAACATTTGATCAATAAAAGGAAGGGGAAAGTGATCTTTTCTAGGTACAACATTTAACCTCCTATAGTCAATACACAATCTCCAGCCTGTTTGCATCCATGTGGGCACTAACTCATTATTATCATTCTTGACAACCGTGATTCTGGATTTCTTTGGAACTACCTACACTGGACTTACCCATTGACTGTCGGAGATGGGGCAAATGATTCCTGCATCGAGCAATTTTATTACCTCTATCTTTACTACCTCCATTATAGGTGAGTTCAATCATCCTTGTGCATCCCTTGTAGGTTTATCCCTTTCTTCTAGCAAAATTCGATGCATGCACATTGCGGGACTAATACCTTTGATGTCTGCTATAGTCCAACCAAACACTGTAATGTGGTCCCTAAGGACTCTCAATAATTTTTCTTCCTGCACTTTGGTTAGATTACTAGCAATTATCACACGTAAAGTCTCATTAGTCACCAAATACGAATATTTCAAGTGTGCAGGTAATTGTTTCAATTCAAGTGTTGGAGCTTGCACAACAAATGGTAATAGTTTTTGGTGAGACATAGGTAATTTAATTAAATAGACTGCATGCTTATATGAGAGTTTAGGTAATGAGTGTAGTGCAGCCACAGTTTCCTTAAATTCCTGATTTTGCTCAAGTTCATACTTCCCATCCATGTCCAAACTGGTAGAAATAGCAACCTCCAACTTATCTCTCTGAATTTGTTCAAAAGTTTCCTGTACTAACGAGTCACACACATCAATCGCAAAAACTTGACTAATATCACTAGGGTACCTCATAGCATCATAGATGTTAAATTAGATCTTTTCGCCATCAAACTCCATTGTTAAGGTCCCATTGTGCACATCAATCATAGTCCTCGCTGTTTTTAGGAAGGGCCTTCCTAACAAGATGTGGGATGGGTTTTGTGATGTATCATCCTCCATATCCACTATGTAAAAATCTGCAGGAAAGATTAGTTCGTTCACCTGCACCAAGACATCTTAAACTACCCCTCAAGGGTAAGTGTTAATACGATATGCCAATTGAATAATCACACCAGTATTTTTTAAAGGACCTAGATTTAGAGACTTATAAACAGATAATGGCATCACATTAATTGAAGCACCTAAATCTAGCTTGGCCTTCTCAAATCTAGTATTTCCTATCTTGCATGGGATCGTGAACATGCTTGGATCTTTAGATTTAGGGGGCATTTTTTTTAAAAAAATAGCTGATACATTCTCCCCAACTGTGACTTTTTCATCATTTTCCAATTTTCGTTTGTTAGTGCGCAATTCTTTTAAAATTTTCGCATATCGTGACACTTGTTTAATTGCATCAAGTAATGGAATATTCACTTCTACTTTCCTAAAAGTTTCCAGAATTTCTTTTTTCTGTTCATCTATCTTTGTAGTTCTACAATTTCTGGGAGGAAAGGGAAGGGGAATATTTTTCAGCTGACAAGGAGGGTTAGGGTGTACCTTAGATTTTTCCGGTTCCTCCTTAGCTTGCTCTTTCTCAAACTCAACTGTGGCTGTAGGTGTATCCATCTGCTTATCACTCCGCAAGGTTATAGCACTAGCATTCTCCTTAGGATTCACAACAGTTTGAGATGGGACCTTCCCTGAACCTTGAGAGTCTAACCAATCCACATTAGTAGCTAATTGGCTTATTTGACTCTCCAAACTATGGATGGAAGATCTCGTCTCTTGTTGAAACTGTTGTGTCTGTGTCATAAATGCTTTGAACATGTCCTTCAAGGATGTTCCAGAATTGGCCGGTGCTGCTGGTTTGGGTTGGTACTGTGGCTGATTTTGCTGAAATTGTAATTTATTTGGGTAGAATCCTTGTGCCTGCGGCCTAGCACCCCCATAACTCAAGTTGGGATGATCCCTCCATCCTGGATTGTATGTATTGGAAAAAGGATTATATTTGCTTTGCGGCTATGCCTGGTAATTTCCCACTGCATTAGCTTGTTGTGCATTCTCTTCCTCTTGTAATGTCAAGCATGAGTCTGTAGGGTGCCCCGCCATTAAACATATTCTGCAAGCCTTTGTAACCGGCAAGTTACCTATTGCTAATTGTTTCACCACAATAGTTAAGTCAGAAATCTGTTGCTCTAAATTACTCGTGCTTACCTCACTTACCCTTTGTGCTGGATGATCATTCCATGTTCCATATTGTTGTGCATTGGCGGTAATATTTGCAATCAAATTCTTTGCAGCCTCCGGTGTTTTATCTACTAATGCTCCTCCACTAGCAGCGTCGATCATACTCCTATCCATCAGTACAAGTCCCTTACAAAAGTACTAGATAAGGTATTGATCATCAATCTGGTGGGGTGGACAACTGGCCCAAATCTTTTTGAATCTCTCCCAGTATTCATATAATGTTTCACCGCTGCATTGTCGGATTCCGCAAATTTCTTTCCTTATGTTGGCTACTCTTGAAGCCGGAAAGTATTTCTCTAAAAATAGCCTTTTCATGTCATTCCATGATTGTATTGATCCCGAGGGAGATAATACAACCAATCTTTTGCTAAATCCGCCAGTGAGAATAGGAAAGCTCTCAGTTTTATCTTCTCCTCCGTAATCGTATGTGGCTTCATGGTTGAGCACACAATATGAAGCTCTTTCAAATGCTTGTAAGAATCCTCACCTATAAGACCATGAAAAGTAGGCAAAAGGTGAATTAGTCTGGATTTCAATTCAAATGCAGCATTTAAAGTAGGATATTCAATGCATAGAGGTTGTTGAGTGAGATTAGGAGTAGACAACTCCTTTAAAGTCCTATTATTATTTGGCACCGCCATCTCCTCGTCTGATTTGCTAGAAGAATAGTCTGAAAGTAGTGTGAGTGCGATGTTGAGGTCTGGTGATGGAGCTTCGTTGGAATCTGCAAGTGTACCTTGGGATTTCTGAGCTTCATTCCTAAACCTTTATGCAGTTCTCTCTATTTCTGGATCAAATTTTAATTCAAGAGAGTGAGAGGATCGAGGCATAAACAAAAATAAATGAAAACAAAGAATAAATAACACTCCCCAGCAACGGCGCCAAAATTTGGGAGCTGTTGTTTAGCACTCCAAAATTATCCTTACTCCTATTCTACTAACTCAAGAATTAGTATAGTAACAAGCAATGATTGATCCTATAGAGAGTGTTTTGTTTTATATTTGTCCATGTATTTTCTAATGAATTGGGGAATTTGGTTTGAAAAGTTGAATTATTGAAGTGAATTTAAAAGAAGTATCAATGAGTAAAAAGCTTCAATTCTTCAGTTTAGTATCGCCTTTTCACAATTATAGATTAACCAAGTTTTTACAATATTTACCCTTCAATGAGATTAACAATCCTAAATAACCTCGATCGCTAGTTATCCAAAATTCTCTTTATGTGTAAATCTAATGCGACAATCGCCAACAAAAGATCCTAACTATCATATAACCTAGAACTATCAGTCTAAATTTAATATGATAGAAGCTTGAAGAATGAGAATTAGATTGTTCCAAGCAACAATTACACAATCAGGAATTATTTAACTTTTCTTTTGAAAATCTTAATAATATCTAAAAGTTTACCCACAATCAAGTATCATTAATTGCTACTTATGATCAGACATATATCGTTTGCTTAATATATATCTTAATCTAGCAAATGATATCAATTTAGTACTTTAATCCTGCAGAAACTAAATTAGTTAATTAAATAGCATATAAGAAAGTTTATGTAGATAATCAGAATAAATCTCACATACGAAAGAGTAAACAAAGTAAACTTGCTCAAACCGTTAATTATGAATAAGGTTCAACATCCCTTTAGTATTGAATTGAGTAGTTTAACTTGACATGCCTTGATTCTCCAAATCTAGGGTTTTGTTTTAATCAATGTAGAAGAAGATCTCTCATATATGATACTCTCTCACCCTTGAATAGCCTTTTTTCCAACTAAACTCGTAGCCCTTATTGCCATCCAAATCCTACTCGAATTAGGATGCTTTTCTTTCCCAGCTGTGCCTACCCGCCCCGGCGGATGTTATGCCTTGACACACCCACCTCGGCAGATATTCTTACTGTCCAGCCTACTGCATGTCCGCCCCGGCAGGAGTTTATGGTATTGAAATCAGCTCCGGCAGGTATTTCTCCTCTTAAATGCTGAAATTTTGCCTTTAAGCCCCCGTTTCCCATCGGTCCTCTTCTCATCAATCGGGACGATTCAAGATGTTACGGAAAGCTAAGGAATATCTAACAATATTCCCGTTTTCCTCGTTTAATCTCCATTTTGACCTGAAACCCCATAAACAAACCTATTAAGCCCTTGTTAACAACGTAACATGCAATAGACTACGCATAAAGGAATCAAAATAAATGAATATCATGCATTCATCAACTATACTGAGCTATGACAATGGAAATATCAATTATAATTAAGGAAAACTCTAATATAAGATTTAACCTTAGATTAGAAACCCTAACCCTATTTGGGATTTTAACAAGAAATTATGACTTAGTGCATTTATAATTATATGAGTACTGTGTGATTAACCCTAAGTATGATTATGTAGAAATAAATTGGTGAAATTCTCATTAGGAAACCCTAATTAAGGATTAGAAAACCCTAACCCTAATATCAAACCCTAACTTTATCTATTAAATCCTAATTATGATTAACAAAACTCTAATGATCAAAACTTAATGGATAAATTTTAGAGTATTTAGAAGAAAATTAAATGACTAAATTACCCTTACATTTAATTATAAAATTAGCAAAATACCCTTAGTAAGTGAGAAATGACCAAAATACCCTTTTCAATTCTTTAAAAATGATAAGATCAAATCTAGTGAGTCATCACTTGGGAGATTTTGCCACATGCTTAAAATGGTCCTATAAGCCATGGGATGACACCACATCTCAAACCAATTAATGAAGTTAAGCTTAGTTGTCAAGTAAATGGAGATTTAAACCTTTTTGCCCCTATTTTGAATTTCTATATATAACTAAGTGTTAGTTTCTTAAACCCACGAATTCTATACTAAATATACATTATACTTTAAGACATTATCAGTCCATAAACCCCAAAGTCAGGATCAGAATAAAGAATTCAAGAATTTCTCAAGAAATATAAAACCCTAACCTTAATCTTAGATCTTTAAAGCTACAATAAAATTTAAGTTTTAGTGTTTAGATTTGTTCTATAATATGTTAATTAGTGACCTAGGTTGCTTAAACATGGATCCATAACATTTGAATGCATAAAAATGGAGATTTTAGAAAACTGTCAGGGCTAAAAACTAAGCCTGACAGTCAAATGTCAGGCCTTGGAGATCATGATCTGTTAGTTATTTGAGCTGTTAAGTGTATTAGGGTTATACTATGTCATGATGTTAGTGTTCTAGAAGTGGAACTATAACCATAACATGTGTAGATTGCAAGTTATTCACGGTCAAAACCCGTTGACTAGTCATGGAAAGTTTTCTGGAAAACCCAGAAAACCAAGAATAGGGTCTGATAAGATTTTTAGGACCTTAGATCTTCCAACTGTGGTATTGTTAGGACCCCTAAGTGTAACACTTTTGTACACTAACACATGGACTACATGTCCATGACAACCGAGTACCCATTCCATCTACAGGGTGCAAGATATTATCGACCAAAAGTGGTTCACCAAACTAGAAACCCAGTTTTTTGGAAAACACAGAAAACTCAAGAACACTTCTGACAACCCGTTTGACCGTCCTTAAAATCCTAAGTATGATGTCGTTAGTATGTTAAAGTGTATAACTAATGAACCATAACGTGTACACTACATATCTATGACACTAGGACACATTAATAATTAACAGGCTGTAAGTTATTAAAGGTCAAACTGGGTTGACCGTTCACAAAAGTTTTCTAGAAAACCTAGAAAACAAAACAGAGGTCTGACAGGTTTTTCAAAGGCCTAGATCTTTCTTCTATTGTGTTGTTAGGTCATCTAAGTGTAATATGTTTATACACTGATATATATACTATAAAACCTTGACATTATTTCAGCTAAATAATAAACAGAATGCAAGTTATTGAAGGTTCAAAAGCGTTGACCGGCCATGACCTTTATTTCTAGAAAACCTAGAATGGTAGAAACAGCCTTAGGTGGCTGGTTTGACCTTTAATATCTTTCAGTTGAGTTATAGTTAGACACTAAGATTGTTGTACACTTGTACTAATACATCAAGACTACATTTTGGTTACACTTACAAGCCCAGAAGGTTAACAAGTTGTAAGGTATGAGTTGTCAAATTAGGTTGTCAGAGTTGTTCTTCATGGCTCAAGAACACATTCAGCCACACTTTTCGTCGCAATAGCCTTTATCGACAGTTTTATTTGAAAAATAATAATAATATTTAAAATAATTAAAATAAATACAAATAAATAATAAGTAATAATTAATAATTAAGTTTTAAAATTCATTTTAAGTTATAATAAATAATTTTTAATATTTTGACATAAAAATTTATTAATATTAAATTTATTTAAATATTAATTATAATAAAATTATTTAATACTTATATTAAGTAAATTAGTTAAAAATGATATTAATAATTTTAAAATCATTTTAAATAATAATAAATTATTTAAAAATAATACTAATGATTTAAAAATCATTATAATTGATAATAAATCATTTAAAAATTGTTTTGAGCTTCTAGAAATTATTATAAATAACGATTAAATTATCTAAAGTGCTATTTAAACTTTTAAATAAATTTTATTGAAAAACTAACACGATAATTATTTGATAAAGCATTAAAACACCGAATGGACATTGAAAGCAACCCAAACGCTAATAGTTTGATTAGGTATTAGTTATAATTGATTCTAACGACTGTTATAAACATATTTAGGTTGCGTAGACTGTTTCGAATAGCATAAATTAGCTGATCTTCGAACAGGCAAGTTCTTTCTAACTTCATTTAATTTCTGTATTAAATGAGTCTTATATATTGATATACAAACTTATTATAAATATTATTCGTGATGTCTGTTCTTGAAAGGTTATTGGTTCTTGTTCAAGCATAACCAAATAAAATGAGCTGTTATTTGTGTAAATTGGATTTGATTAATATAAAAGCATAGACTATGATGAAACCAATAATGTTTGGTACCAATATATATACTGATACTATTATGACCGGCAGTTACACACTGACCAAGGTTTATTTCTAACTGGCAGTTCTACACTGATCGGGTGGTCAAAATCTTGTGTTAGGATGATATGCATACTCTTGGATTGTTTGGTTGAACAAATCAACTCGGGTAGCTAATGTGACACCCTCAAATTTGGACCACTCGCGTCTCGAATTTGGTTCGTCACTTTCTAAATATCTAATAATATAACAACATCTCACGCAACGGAATGATATAATAAATTATATTTATTTAATATAATTATTCATGGCCCAAGGTCTCGTAACTTAAACATAGCATCAACATCTTAATGATAGCTTAAACATAGCTAATACATAAATAATACATAAATGTGAATTAAGTCTTATTACATCATCATAATAATTCTAACTAAGTACAAAGCTATTCTGTAGCCTTGCCCTTGCCCTTGCCCTTGCCCTTATCTGTGCTCGAGGGTCCACCCTGCTCAGCCTTAACTGAAATGTTTTTAGGGAAAGCAAGAATGAGCAACAAGTTTGCTCAGCAAGTAATATAGCAATAAGGGTAAATAATATAGATTTCAAATCCTAAGGGTACAACAGTAAATGATAGTTTAAGAATAACAATAAGTATCAATAGTTCTCAATAATAGTCGCTATGAACAGAAAGATATCAACAAGATTCAAAGTGTTAACCTTTTTAAAGTTCAAGAATAATGAACACTGTGAACTCTTACTAGAATTAACAGTAATATGTTGATAATCCAATAAAACAAGTACAACAGGTGATCAGCCTAAAGTATCCTACGTCATGCATAACATTTAATCGTACTCATGTGCACACGTTGGTCTCCCGACAAGTATATAGTTTCCCCTTCAATGAGGGTTATTCATCTTAGTCAATTATAAGATTCCGCACCAAACAATTGGTTTGGATCGCTTTCAATTTCATGATATAGGTTTAGCTGAATCAAATATCTTAGATAAATTTTGTAATGCATTTAGGAACGATAAGTTCAATGGTTGCAACAACATCAAGATATAAGGTCGATGTCTGAATAATAACAATATTATTTTTGACATGGCAACAATTTGAATTTATACAATGTGTAAAGTGAAAAGAGTTAAGGAACTTGCTCAATAAGGAGGAAGGTTCGAATACTTGCATTCAATACCAAAATCAACTGAAGTTAAGAAACTTGCCTTAAGCGTAGTTTACCAATGTATAGCTTATCAACACTTTCAAATCCTATTGTAATATAGTTACGTATATAGGGTATTCATTAGTTATGTACGTTGAATTCATAAACTTGATATGTAAGTTAAGCACATACATAAGAGTCTAACTTAGTCGTACAATCCTATACGTATGTCATTACATACCTTACATGCACGTAACACGAAATTAGTTTATATGATACTATGAACTTGAATAACATAGTTCGTAATCTTCGTTTGACTTAGTGTTTGAAATTTTATAAACACCTATCCATTCTATGATTCTATCGTTAGCATGCTCATTAACATTTGGACACACCACTACACATGTATGGCAGTTTAGGACATCAATACAAGCATGCATCACTTTCCATATTACAACCAAAATAGTTATATTACACTGCAGGGTGGCGCGACCGCGCTTGGTTTGAACTAGGGAGTGGCGGGCCGTGCTGCTCCCAGTTCGAACCAGAACCGAAGATCAGTTTGCATGGCCTAGCTTGCTCGCCCACATACATTGATGATGACACATGTAGAACATACATGTTATGAGGTTTATGATTAGGTTCGATCTTACTTCTTGTCTTTAACATAGTTCGTTATCACTTTCACTTAACAAGCTTAACATGTTCGATTAACAAGGTTTCTCACGTTGAGTCATTATACATATGCAATGAGGTCAATAAGACTTAATCATATATGTTCAAGGTATCCTAGTCACGTATTTCAAGTTAGCATAGTTTTGCTTTGTTAGACTCATTTGAACTATGCTTGTCTAATTTGTAACGTACATGGCTAGTTAGGCATACATGTCAATCATGTCTATATGCATACGATATCTTAACATAATAGTCATTAATTTTAGAATACTGGTAAAGTAGTTATAGACAAAACTAGTTTTCAAACTTTTAAGTTTTCTTTGAAACCTCATGTTAAACTAACCAATCATGCAAAGTAACTTTACATACTATATATCATGCTCATGTACACACATAACTAGACCACATAAGAAGGCTCACAAGTTCAGAACTTAAAGTGTACTTAGTTCATCAAGTTTGTATTTGAAAACTCTAAGTTTCTCTTAGAAAGTCATCAAAACCAAGCTATGGTAAGTGATTACATGCAAGGTCACCTACAGTAGCATGTCAGGAACTTAAATAGGCAAAATTAAGTTAAACTAGCATGCTCAACATTTCATAAAACACAAAAATCAAATTTCACTTCTGTATATTGTGTAAGACCCCAAATTTTATGAATAAGATTTAATTTTCTTTATATATTATTTTGAAATAGTAAGGTGTTGATTTCATAAATGTGATAAGTTATGGGTGACATGTGCAAAGTTTACAAAGTAAGCAAGTAGTTATAAAATATTCGTTGTGTCGGGGAATATTCGTTGGTCGAGGAATATTCTTTTTGTCGAAGAATATTCGTACGACGACGCAGTCATTGGTGGACCCCACAACGAAATAAATGTCGGATATAGAAAGTGACAGAACCTTTTTATAAAAATAATGGAAATTTTTTTACAGTTAAACTGTTGAAATACCCGGTGGTTAAAATACAGTAATACGCGGTGTTGCACAATAGCACATGGTATTGCACAGTATTTTGAATTATTGGTTCTTACATAAGAAGTCACTCATTCAATAATTGTTACAGTAATTACTGTTTAATATTTTATATTATTGATCTAATAATTGCTACATTGATATTTTATATTAGTGATTTAATAATTGTCATTGCACAGTATTTCAAATTATCAAATCAATAATTCATATTATTTGAATACTATTATTAGATAGCATTATTGACAATGTCTAGAAAGTTCTGTCGAGGAAAGGGGTTAGGTTATATAATTGTGCGCCAATGAGGAGATATCCTTATCGGAAAGCCCCCTCTTTCCTGGGAACAACCTGGTTGTCAATATTGTAGTTTTGTAATATTATTTGTGAATAATTAATTTTTGATATATATGATAAGGAAATATTTATTCAATGTGGATTTAAATGGAGGAATTTTTAACATGTGACATTGTTGAAAGTTGGTATTCTATCTTGTCCGATAAAATAATTCATTCAAATATATTATTATAATATTACATTATAGTAGTATGATGTGATTATATAATAGTATAATTTTTAATAATTTGAATGGTAACATTATTATAGTAAATTCATGGTATAAAAGTTAAACGAGGTGGAAGAGTGCAAATTGAATTTGAACTCTTATGATACAAATAATGATGTCATCAGAGCGATGAGGTAAGCAAGGATGTCATCGAAGCGATGAGGTAAGCAATGATGTCATAGGATCGATGATATAAGCGATGATGTCATAAATTATGGCAAAAAGACTATTTTACCCTTACTCTACCGAGCCTATAAATAGAAGCTCATTTCTTCATTATTTCTCACCAATTCACTAAAGCTATAGAGAGAGAAAGTATAGAGAGAATAAGAGAGAAAGAAGAAGAGTATTCTACTATTACACTAGTACAGTCTCCAAATTTTTATTAAGGTAAGGGGTATTCTTTCTTTCGTATTCATTAAGAGAGTTATTTTTTTTATAATACTTGTAAGGGTTGTTATTCTATTCTTTATTATTCTGTTGGAATAACCTGTCTACGTGGACTACCGCATGCATGCTGAAATCCTGTTGTTATTCCATTCTTTATTATTCTGTAAGAATAACCTATCTATGCGGACTACCGCATGCCTGGTGAATAACCCTTAGTATTCAGTTGTTATTAAATTGTAAAAATAATCTATCTGAGCGGACTACCGCCTGACGGGAGAAAATCCAATTGCCGTTTCGTATATTGTTTCATTTCAGATTCCTAACTCTAAACTTACTACGGTAAGTATTGCTTCTATAATTCCTGAAATGATCAGAAATTCCTCGAGTTTTGCGCTTCATCTAATATCATTTCCCTAGAATATTGGTCTGAACTTTCTTGTGAATTTTTTATCTTTTCATGTCGAGTTACTATTCATGAGTTACTATTCATAGGGTACTATTCACGATAAAAAAAATATTTTTTTTCTTTCCAAATTATCTTTGATTGGATCCAAGTTTTGAACTTCATTCTTGAATTTTTCTCCACAACTGATTATTATGGAGTATTCTTGAACTTGGATAAACTAAATTACGAATCCCTAATCTTTTTCATTTATCTCACTGGATTCGTTCTTTAATATATTTTATCATCCTTAGTCCTAAATGGTGATATTACTGAATATCTTTGGCCTGTAGTGCAAAGATGAATGGTTACTTGATGGATATCTTTGGCATGTAGTTCAAAGATGAATGATTACCTGATGAATATCTTTGGCCCGTAGTGCAAAGATGGACAGGTGTTGAGATGAACATGACCAACTGATGATACAAATGAATATCTTTGGCCCGTAGTGCAAAGATAAATATTTGATTCGAGATGTATATTGATTGATGTTACAGGGATAAAATATTGATGGACTTTTAAATCAAAGAAGATAGTAGGCATCATTTTCTACTTAACTCTTCTAATGAATTGTTATTTTCGCTGTAGT
Source organism: Panax stipuleanatus (assembly GCA_020205555.1). Lineage (NCBI taxonomy): Eukaryota > Viridiplantae > Streptophyta > Magnoliopsida > Apiales > Araliaceae > Panax > Panax stipuleanatus. The sequence goes on along the minus strand of CM035119.1, from coordinate 107,396,596 downwards.
TGTTGATCTAAAACTTGTTGTCCATAATATTTTATCTAATTTGTTGAAGGCTAACAATAATTTATTCTTCATTATCTTAGTCATAATATTCTTTACTAGGCTAGTTGAGCTCACCCTTTTCTTCCATTGTTCTCTTCAGAAAATGAGAACGTCGTAGGGACTAGTCGGGGATCGGGGTGATGGTCAGAGTTAGAACAGTAACAGTCCTCACTATTTTGTAGAATACTGTGATAATGATTATAATTAGTGAGGACAAAATTTGAGTATTTATATTTCGTATTATATACGATTTGTATTGAAACTCACAGTTTACGTGGTCGTAATTTGCACGACTGTATGTTATAAAAGATTGTATTTGGATTCTATACCATGTATTTGGCGACTCAGAATGGGTTGGTATTGAACCTATTTTGGGGGCGTCACATATCGGCGCGGTCGCGCTGTAATAACCATAAATTTCAAGTCACCTTATATGTATGTAAATTGTTGATATTTAAAACTTTGTGCTATGTAGTGATTTAATATGTGATAACATATGTGAAGTAGTGCATGGCTCAATAAACATATATACTGTTAGTTCCTGTGACATCCCGGATTTTTAAGAATTAATAAATGAGAATTTAATAAATAAAATTTTTATTTTAAGATGTTTAAGTACGAGTATGTGTGTATGTGTTATATATTATAAAATATGTGATTTGGTGTGAAGAGAATTTATATATTTATTGAATTAAATAAATATATTAATTGAATTATTTATTGAGTTAAATAAATAATTATGTGATTATTATGGAGTAGTTTAATTAAGTGTTATATGTTAATTAAATGAATATTTGGTATTTAATTTAATTGACATAATGATTTTATGTTATAGTTCTAATTTATTTGGGATAATTAAATTAGATGAGTTATGTGGTGAGAGTAACGTGAAATTATAATTAGTGAGTAATTATAATTATGTGATAATTTTATGTGATTAATTGATGTTGAATTTTTAATTAATTAAATTAATGTTGAGTTTTAATTAGTTAAATGATAACATTAAAAAGTATGTGTTAAAATGATTTATTAAAAGAGTTTTCAAAACTATTTTTCCAAACAAGGCCCTAGCACCGTTTTTAAATTCGTTTTGCCAAACGGAGCCTTAACTATTAAAACTTGTTTTTAAAATGATGAGTTTTACCAAACAAGGCCTTTGTACTTGTTTAATCTTATTTCTTCCAAACAATGCCTTAAACTCAAGAGGTTAGTTTTTAAAAATAATGTGGTTTTGCCAAACATGGCCTTGGGCTTTTCAAATTTTGTAACCTATGTAATAAGTGGTAGTTAGTATAGCAATTAGTATATTATTTATTAGCTATATTAATAATATAAGTTACATATATTGTATATGTATATTGTATATTGTATAATATATGCTAAGTTAAAAGATACGTTAGTTTTCTAAAAGCCTAAGTCTAAACAAAACAAAGAAAGAAGAAGAAGAGGGTTAGAGAGAATTGTCAGAGAAGAAGAAGAAGATAGAAGAGGAAGAAAAGCTTGAGAAGGCAAGAGAGGATCATCATCTTCATCATCTCTCTCTTAAGTCAAAACTAGTAAGGTTATAATTTTAACCATAGAATTAATTCATATGTGTTGTATTTTCTTCTATATCAAATTAGGTTTTTACAATCATAAAATTATATGTATATATGGTGTTCATATGTTTTCATATGTAATTGTATGCCATGAAAGGGTTTTCAAAATCAATTGTTGTAAAAACATGTTTTCAAAGCATAACCTTCTATGTTTTCACGGTTTTAGAATTCTATGTGGAAGTCTCTTTGTGAAACTTCATAATTTTGTTATGAGAATGGGATATGTATGTATATATATATATATATATTTATATATATATATATATACATGAGAGTTTCATAGTTGTTTAAGAATTTCAATTCACAAGTATATGATGAACACCATGAAATTCATGTTCATAGTGTTAGATTATGGAATTATGTTGAAAATTCTTTAAATCCTTGAGGTGAGCATGAATTATGTGTAATATGTGATATAACATGATTATATATGAGTTATATGGTTGTTCTAGCAATTCAATCCATGAATTTTTGATACACAATAGGAAGTGTGTTCATAGTGATTTTATGTGAAGTAATTTCTGAAAAATAACTTTTGAAACTATCAAAATTGATGTTGATTATGAGTTATTGTTAAAATTGATTAAGTATTATGTTAGTATGTTAAGAATAGAAGTGATTACAGTTGGAATCACTTGAATTGATTGAAAAACGAGTTCGTAGTAGCAATTTCCATCAAGAACGCTTAAAATTATGTTTTTCTTCGAATTCCATGAAATCTTGGTTGTGATTATGTGTTTATATGAAATTTTTACGTTATGAGCATGTTAATAAGCTTAAAATATTGTTTGTCACATGTTTCATGTTTGTCATGTTGGAAAAATTCGAATTCGGTGTGACGGAATAAGCCAAATTGGCTTATTTCTCCACCAGTTCGCGACCCAGCACCTCCACCAGTCCCTGGACCCGCCCCAGCGGGTGTTTATGCCTTGGGGGCCCGCCCCAGCGGGTATACTTGCTGCCCGGGGTAGTTTAGTTGTTGTAACGCAAAACTGTTTTGACCTATGTTACTAAAATGGCCATAACGTTTTCATACGAACTCCGATTGAGGTGATTCAAGATGATTCGGAACGAGCATGAGTACACCTACAACTTTTGTGTTTTTGACTTTTTGATTTGAGGTCGTTATCTAGGGTCAACATGGTCATTTTTGGGACTGATGCGTATTCTGAGGTAATCGGAGGGCGTCGGTCATGCGCATACACAAGTATAGTGCTGTCGATGTTATTAGATGTTGTTATAAGTTATAAAACATGAATGTTAGTAAAAATATAATTATGTTTAACTTGAAATGTAATTTGATTGACGTAAGATGTAATTATAATTGGTTAATTATGTGAAATGTAATATGATTATGTGAGGTGATTAAATTACGTGGTGATTAATTATTAACTTATTAGTTAATGAAGAATGAGTTAATCTTAATTGGTTAACTAACAATGAAGATTAGATATGTAATAATTATACATATGATTTGACAGCGAGTGTCAAACGAGTGAATGGAAGAGAGTTACGAAGTGTAAATTAGAAAGTGTAAATTAGAATTTACTTGGATGATAAGCGTTGCTAAGTGACTAATAATTGATGCATATGGTGATACGTTATGTAGGATCATGAAGCAGATTTTCGGTAATTGGTAATCCACGACCCAGGCAAGTCTTTCGGTTTCTACTTGTCTACGTGAATTTGATGAACTGTTTTAAATTGCAAGCGAGCATGATATGTTATACATGTTGTAATCATGAAATGTCAAAGTCAATTTATGACTACACTGTTTGGTTAAATAATGTTGATTGAGTATGGAACTCAATCTTTATATTTGTTATGTGAATTAAAGCATGTATGCCATGTTACTTTAATTATTATGAGATTTATGGTGAGCATGTTTATTATGTGATACGCGATGCATGAAAACTGTTAGAACTTGCTGAGCTGTCGAGCTCACTCTTGCAAATAACCATTTTTGCAGGTTAAGGACGCAAGGTAATGATACGTGTTAAGAGATTTATAGAGATCAATGTTCAAGAATATTAGTTATGTTCAATTTTAAATTGTAGTTAATGTTTTGAATGAAATATGTCGCTGAGTTATAAGTAGAGTTATCCAATATAGATGGATATTATTTTATTATGTAAGACTTTGTATAGTCATTTTGTTGTAATGATTCATGATATAGATTTGAATCAAAGAGATGTAATATAAAGGTTGCGATTCAGGGCAATATAGAAAGAAAGTTTATAAAAGTTTTAAATATTCCGCATTTTTAGTGATTTTTAATATCGAATAATGATGTAATGAGAGATTAAAGTTGTATTATTAACGATCGAGAAGGAGAATATTATTGTATGAATTTTTGGGGTCGTTATAGTTGGTATCAAAGCTGCAAGTTATACACCTTAGGTAAGATTACCTTAGGCTATGACTTTAGAGAATGAGAATCATACGTAGAAGTATAGGATGAGTTTAGTCCTAGAAATATTATATGAAGAAGATTAGAATAACAGAGAATGAAACTCGAATAAAATATTGAGCAACAGGAATGGAATTAGAAATTCTTAAAGAACGAGAATTAATTAATAAACAAGAAGATTCAAAGAAGAATCTTGAAGAGATGTAGAGATAAAAAACTAGGAGTTGCCTAACTCCAATGATCTAGATTACGAATAACGATGAATAGACGAAGTCTATAAGATTAAGAGCATAATGAAATCATGTTATGACATGATGATAGGTAGAGATAAGAAGTTTTAAAACAAAATGATAATGAGATAAGGAAGAATCATAAGGGAGATTATTATAGAATAAGATCACGACGTGATATCTTTTAAGTTAAAAGACAGATGGTCTTTAATGATTGAATAGTTATAGTTTGAGACTATAACGAGAATGTACTATGAGATAGTACGAGATTAACTCACGAGGAGTTATAAATGATGAGATACATAAGTCTGTACTGATTATAGAGCAAGAAGTTATAAGTAAGATAGAGGTAAGTGGAATTTCAACTGAGGACTCATGTTGTGGCTGAGTTGTACAAATCTTTTTATGGGCAGGGTTTTGTGCTTACACTTGGCTTATCATATTGATAATCATTGGAAGGTTGTTGTCGCGCTATCGATATATATATGACGAGGAGGTGATTCTTTTCTCATAGTATATTTGATAGTTAGAGTCAATAGAGATTAGATTAGATGATATTAAGATTACATTAGATGATCTTAAGATAAGGCGAGTTCTTAAAACTCATACTTATGGTGAGTTCGTGACTCATAATCGTATGTATGTTTTTGAACCCCCTAAGCATATGGACAGTCCCTGATCAGTTCTTTGACTACGTATTGCTAGGACAAGTTCCTAAACTCATATTATTGTGGCAAGTTCCTGAACTTCCAAAGTGTGGTAAGTTCGATGAACTATACTGGGTATAGAAAGGTTATGGTATAGAAAGCATTGATGTTGTTAAGATAGATAGAATCATGAAGTAATGATGGAGTAATGATTTAATTGATGGAGAAAGTTTTATATTCTAAATCTCCTAGCTTTGCTAGTTTTCGAAATTTATTGACTTCGTGCTGATGTTGCACTTCTGTTTTCTTGAAAAACATTGGATCGAACGATGGAACCAATGAGTTTTTAAAATACATGCTATTATTCACATGTCTATGCTAATTGCTTCAGCTAGACAAAAATAATTTCAAAATTTCAAAATGTATTTTATGTGTTCTATGCATCATTTGATATGATGTACAAACAATAATCGAGGAAGTTATCAATGCAGTTAAACCTAGTGTTGGATGTGATCGTATGATCGTCAGCCCACTATGGTATAATGTAGTATAACGACGTCATGTAATGAAGAAGTCCTCAACGTATCAGTACTACAAAACGGTATCAGGATATTGTGAAAAGATTTATTTATTATTTTTAGTTTCTTAAAAAAAAAATATATATATATATATATATAGAATTTTATTGAGTTGGTTACAAATATATATATATATATATATATATATTTCGTTTGATGTCCGAATTTTTACTAGAAGTCTATGCTACTTGATTCAGCTAGACAAATGTTGAAAGATGTTTATGAAATTCGAGCGTTTTTGGTTAAACTATGCCAAACCAAATTGTTTTGGTGCGGATTCAGATGTTAAGAAGCTGAGGTGAACAACCCTATAAAAGGGGGACATGTTATCGGATACTATAATTCCGAATATAACGCATATAGTCGTTACGATGAACTATGTTATCGGAGACTATAAGTTCCAAATGTAATGTATATAGTCGTTACGATGTTAAGATGTAATACGTTGTGCACGACGTAGGGGTACGATAGGCTGATCACCTAGAGTACTTGCACAAAGTGTTTTCAGTCTTTGTGATTGCTAAACATTATGTTAAAGATGGTTTACAGTGGTGATGCACTATTAAACCTGGAGAAGAGTTCAAGGTCTTATGACCCCTCAACATGAATTGGAATCTTTTAAATTCCTGAGTTGTTTATATCGCTTCCCAATTATTGAGCAATTGTGGAAGATTCTTATTATTCTGGAGATGAATGTAGCGAGAAGGATATTCCTTAAAAAGAGTTAGTTGTAGAACGCTTTAATCCAGTGAATGGAGATTAACGTAAAATCTATTTTGATAGATTAATGTATAAAGATTGAGAGACTAAAATTTTGAGGACGAAATTCTTAGAAGAAAGGGTGAATGTGATAACCCGAATAATTATAGATGGTGAATTACGTAGTATATTAATTTGACGAGTAGAGTATACGGTAATGATCCTTAGAAAGGAATGAACGAGTTAAAGATATATAATATTTGATAAGTGATTATGTTTGATTGAAGATTGTGTAATAAAACCTAATAGTTGTTGAAGAAATGAATGAAGTATATATATATGTAAAACTTTTTGCAAAGTTAACGTGTTGAAGTTATTCAACGATAATTATGAAGAGATTTTGCGAAAACTGAGTAAGTGAGGTTTCGTTGATTCCGAGGACGGAATCCTTATAAGGAGGGAAGGATGTGACATCCCGGATTTTTAAGAATTAATAAATGAGAATTTAATAAATAAAATTTTTATTTTAAGATGTTTAAGTACGAGTATGTGTGTATGTGTTATATATTATAAAATATGTGATTTGGTGTGAAGAGAATTTATATATTTATTGAATTAAAAAAATATATTAATTAAATTATTTACTGAGTTAAATAAATAATTATGTGATTATTATGGAGTAATTTAATTAAGTGTTATATGTTAATTAAATGAATATTTGATATTTAATTTAATTGACATAATGATTTTATGTTATAGTTCTAATTTAATTGGGATAATTAAATTAGATGAGTTATGTGGTGAGAGTAACATGAAATTATAATTAGTGAGTAATTATAATTATGTGATAATTTTATGTGATTAATTGATGTTAAACTTTTAAATAATTAAATTAATGTTGAGTTTTAATTAGTTAAAGGATAACATTAAAAAGTATGTGTTAAAATGATTTATTAAAAGAGTTTTCAAAACTATTTTCCCAAACAAGGCCCTAGCACCGTTTTTAAATTCGTTTTGCCAAACGGGGCCTTAACTATTAAAACTTGTTTTTAAAATGATGAGTTTTACCAAACAAGGCCTTTGTACTTGTTTAATCTTATTTCTTGCAAACAATGCCTTAAACTCAAGAAGTTAGTTTTTAAAAATAATGTGGTTTTGCCAAACATGGCCTTGGACTTTTCAAATTTTGTAACCTATGTAATAAGTGGTAGTTAGTATAGCAATTAGTATATTATTTATTAGCTATATTAATAATATAAGTTACATATATTGTATATGTATATTGTATATTGTATAATATATGCTAAGTTAAAAGATACTTTAGTTTTCTAAAAGCCTAAGTCTAAACAAAACAAAGAAAGAAGAAGAAGAGGGTTAGAGAGAATTGTCAGAGAAGAAGAAGAGAGAAGAGGAAGAAAAGCTTGAGAAGGCAAGAGAGGATCATCATCTTCATCATCTCTCTCTTAAGTCAAAACTAGTAAGGTTATAATTTTAACCCTAGAATTAATTCATATGTGTTGTGTTTTCTTCTTTACCAAATTAGGTTTTTACAATCATAAAATTATATATATATATGGTGTTCATATGTTTTCATATGTAATTGTAGGCCATGAAAGGGTTTTCAAAATCAATTGTTGTAAAAACATGTTTTCAAAGCATATTCTTCTATGTTTTCATGGTTTTATAATTCTATGTGGAAGTCTCTTTGTGAAACTTCATAATTTTGTTATGAGAATGGGATATGTATGTATGTATATATATATATATATATATATATATATATATATATATATATATATCTACATGAGAGTTTCATAGTTGTTTAAGAATTTCAATTCACAAGTATATGATGAACACCATGAAATTCATGTTCATAGTGTTAGATTATGGAATTATGTTGAAAATTCTTTAAATCCTTGACGTGAGCATGAATTATGTGTAATATGTGATATAACATGATTATATATGAGTTATATGGTTGTTCTATCAATTCAATCCATGAATTTTTGATAAACAATAGGAAGTGTGTTCATAGTGATTTTATGTGAAGTAATTTCTGAAAAATAATTTTTGAAACTATCAAAATTGATGTTGATTATGAGTTATTGTTAAAATTGATTAAGTATTATGTTAGTATGTTAAGAATAGAAGTGATTACAGTTGGAATCACTTGACTTGATTGAAAAACGAGTTCGTAGTAGCAATTTCCATCAAGAACGCTTAAAATTATGTTTTTCTTCGAATTCCATGAAATCTTGGTTGTGATTATGTGTTTATATGAAATTTTTATGTTATGAGCATGTTAATAAGCTTAAAATATTGTTTGTCACATGTTTCATGTTTGTCATGTTGGAAAAATTCGAATTCGGTGTGACGGAATAAGCCAAATTGGCTTATATCTCCACCAGTTCGCGACCCAGCACCTCCACCAGCCCCTGGACCCGCCCCAATGGGTGTTTATGCCTTGGGGGACCCGCCCCAGCGGGTATACTTGCTGCCCGGGATAGTTTAGTTGTCGTAATACAAAACTGTTTTGACCTCTGTTACTAAAATGGCCATAACCTTTTCATACGAACTCCGATTGAGGTGATTCAAGATGATTCGGAACGACCACGAGTAGACCTACAACTTTTGTGTTTTTGACTTTTTGATTTGAGGTCGTTATCTAGGGTCAACATGGTCATTTTTGGGACTGATGCGTATTCTGAGGTAATCGGAGGGCGTCGGTCATGCGCATACACAAGTATAGTGCTGTCGATGATATTAGATGTTGTTATAAGTTATAAAACATGAATGTTAGTAAAAATATAATTGTGTTTAACTTGAAATGTAATTTGATTGACGTAAGATGTAATTATAATTGGTTAATTATGTGAAATGTAATATGATTATGTGAGGTGATTAAATTACGTGGTGATTAATTATTAACTTATTAGTTAATGAAGAATGAGTTAATCTTAATTGGTTAACTAACAATGAAGATTAGATATGTAATAATTATACATATGATTTGACAGCGAGTGTCAAACGAGTGAATAGAAGAGAGTTACGAAGTGTAAATTAGAATTTACTTAGATGTTTGATAAGCGTTGCTAAGTGACTAATAATTGATTCATATGGTGATACGTTATGTAGGATCATGAAGAAGATTATATTAAGCAGATTTTCGGTAATTGGTAATCCACGAACCAGGCAAGTCTTTCGGTTTCTACTTGTCTACGTGAATTTGATGAACTGTTTTAAATTGCAAGCGAGCATGATATGTTATACATGTTGTAATCATGAAATGTCAAAGTCAATTTATGACTACACTGTTTGGTTAAATAATGTTGATTGAGTTTGGAACTCAATCTTTATATTTGTTATGTGAATTAAAGCATGTATGCCATGTTACTTTAATTATTATGAGATTTATGTTGAGCATGTTTATTATGTGATACGTGATGCATGAAAACTGTTAGAACTTGCTGAGCTGTCGAGCTCACTCTTGCAAATAACCATTTTTGCAGGTTAAGGACGCAAGGTAATGATACGTGTTAAGAGATTTATAGAGATCAATGTTCAAGAATATTAGTTCTGTTCAATTTTAAATTATAGTTAATGTTTTGAATGAAATATATCTCTGAGTTATAAGTAGAGTTATCTAATACAGATGGATATTGTTTTATTATGTAAGACTTTGTATAGTCATTTTGTTGTAATGATTCATGATATAGATTTGAATCAAAGAGATGTAATGTAAAGGTTACGATTCAGGGCAATATAGAAAGAAAGTTTATAAAAGTTTTAAATATTCTGCATTTTTAGTGATTTTTAATATCGAATAATGATGTAATGAGAGATTAAAGTTGTATTATTAACGATCGAGAAGGAGAATATTATTGTATGAATTTTTGGGGTCGTTACAGTTCCCAAAGGCACTTTAGTTATCTAGAAGGAGGTTTGAATAGATATTTTAAAATTTCTTAGGTCTAAAATACTTAGTCAGTATTGATGATACTGACTGCAGCGGAATATATATTTGTTCCCCTTCAAGATAATGCAGTTAAGGTTAGATAAGCAGTTATAGAAGTTATAACAGATATAGCAGTTATAACAAATATAGTAGTTATAGCAGTTAATGAGAGACAATGAGACACAGGGTTTTAAGTGGTTCAGAGCCAACACGACTCCTAATCCACTCTTCTACTCCACTAGTAGGAAATCCACTAAGAATATTTTCTTACAATTGGATCACTCAGATCCCTTCAAGGCCAGCAGCCCTGGAACTTCACTTAGTTCACTTTTGAACTCTTCAAGTCCTTTGACTTGGATCTGCTCTTAGTTCACTTCTGAACTCTTCAAGTCCTTTGACTTGGATCTGCTCTTAGTTCACTTCTGAACTCTTCAAGTCCTTTGACTTGGATCTTCACTTAGTTCACTTTTGAACTCTTCAAGTCCTCTGACTTGGTATCTCACTTGGATCGACAGTTGATAGTTGAGGTGTGCTACTCAGTTGCAGTTCAGCTTCTGTCTTTCAAAGGACTGAGTAGCGAAGCAAGCTTTCTTTAGTATCGTAGTGTTGCTTGTTTAGTGTTCTTGAGCTTTTTCAATGTATTCTTTCTTTATTCGTCTTGCTTACTTAGTCTGAATCCTTGTCTGATTTCCTTATAAAAGAGCCATTCAAAAATAGCCGTTTTGAATGCTCCCGTTGCTTCATTTAATGCTCCAGACATTTTCTGTGTAGTAATGTTGACGTCCTACTTTTTTGCTGCTCTGCCGCCTGGCTCACTGACACAGCAGACTGTATCTTTCACCTAACACCTGAAAAGGTGTTTTCTGCAGGCTACTTTAGTCCTATCCTTAGCTTCTACAATACGCTCCTTCGATTTGGACTAAGGATGAATATGGAAGTATTGGGACTATCACTTTGTTAACGGCTATAAGCCTTTCTTCATTTGTTGCTCTTCCACCCTTCATTAGATCTTTAATCTTTGATGTTGACTGGAGGAACACCACGATTATAGTCATTGTGACACAATCGTTGTGTGTTGGCTTTACACAGCGTGATTCATACTTCTTCGTAGAGCACACTACGATTTCTCTTAAGCTCTCGCTAGAATACGATTCCTTGCTTGCTTGTCTTGCAGACTTCACACTTCTGATAGCACTCTGCGATTCCTAACTTGGCTCGGCAAATGCTTTTCAACTTTTATGACTCTCAGTGTGGCTTCTGAGGCAAACTACGATTCTTTAATGCTTTTACTTGAGCTCGACGATTCTTGTCTTGGCCTCTGCAGACTTGATTATTGGGCAGACTTCTAGTTTGTATATCTTCACTCAAGCTCCACGTTTTCTGCCTTAACTTCTGTAGGCTTGAATCTCTTGGCAGACTATGATTCTGAAATCTTTGCTTAAGCTCCACGATTCTGCCCTGTCTTTCAAATGCTGTCATTGACAGACTACGATTCTGTCAAGACTTTAACTTTTACAGCTCAAATAGATCAACCTAACAAGTTTGATCTTTTCTTCTATACATTCATTTACATAAATGATAACCATTAAGGCTCAGATCAACCTAACATATTTGATCTATCATCTAAGTCCTTGTACAATGATTCTCTTAAGGACTGTACACTTAAGCATTTATATTTACTTTCAATATCAAATCTGAATATGCAACTCCCAACAATCTCCCTTTATTTGATGTTGACATAATCAAGGAGATTTAGATCATAGCATCATTTTCTAAATGCATAATGCTAGAAAGTAAATATGGCTTAGTGTTTCAGTGAGCAACTGAGATTTCTAGACAATAAGCATGAATTTATTGATGTTTGAAGAGATATTACATTCAATCATAAAAACATCAATACAAAATTAAGTTTAGGCTTATCTCTATTTTCTTTATCTCTTGCTCCTCGAAGACTCAGCAGCTCTCATCCTTCTGGTTTGCTCATCTCTCCATTCAATGTCTTCTAGCTCATATCTGGACTGTGCAGAAGTCATGCCCTGTGAGCCAAACGCTTGACCTTGATGTCTTTGAAGAGGTATTCCCACTGGAGGCTGCGACAGATACTGATCAGATCATGGAGTTTGAATATTTGGAGTCTAGGAGTTGCCACCCGACGATTGACCAGTACGAGTTTGCTTTTGACTTTCCTGCTGCAAAGGTGGTGGTTGAATGTGCGTCTGCCTTGGTCTTCCACCTCTGCCTTTATCTCCTTGCCCAATCTTCTCCCCCTTTATGTCACCATCAAGGGTTCGAATATCGTCTGAGAGCCATCTGATTCCGTCTACCAGGGCATGCATTTGAGTTCTTTGTTGAGAAATGTCACTGGTTTGTTCAGCAACTAAAGCCTCAGTGACCCTTCTTTGTTGCTGAAGCATTTTCACAGCATCGTTGTTCTAGGAGATTTGAACAGCATTGCATTCTTGGAATTGGTTCAAAGAAATATGCAGTGCTGAAATCTGTTCTGCCATCAGCTCATTTTGAGTTTGCTGATTCTTTTGCATTAGCAGCAAGGCTTCTTTCTGTTTCTTGGCCTCGAAAAAATGAATATCATCTCTTGCCTTAATACTTTCAGCCATTTCTCTAAAGATCGCCCTTAATGATTTAGTCAGTTCTGTTCCCAAATGTCCTGACAAAGTCTTGACCGAGTCAAGAATGTTATCAAACTTATGGTGAAGAGCAAGAGAATGTTGTTCAAGGACCTTTTCAGATTTTGACCCTATTTGACTTAGTGTGGTAGTTAGCTCCTCCTTCGTTGGTATGAGAGCCAATTGATCTAGAATTTGTTGTGTTTCAGGAGGAAGAGGAGTAGCTGTAGTGTGTTCATATCTCCTTGACAAACTTTCGAGAGCAAGAGTTATGTCAAAGTATTCATTGTTGGAGGATGATGGAATGTCTGCTTGGGTTAGAGAGTTAGAAGTTTGCTGGATAGGCGTAGTGTTTGGCTCAGATGTATGTGTTTGTGTCTCTTTGAGCTGTTCTGGACACTCTACAATTTCTTCTTTGGATTGATCAGCATGCCCGAATCTTAGTCTGTCAGCTAAGGTTGGTGTTTCACTGATTGAGTTTGCAAGTATTTCCTTAACAACTCGTGTGATGTGCTTAATCATAATTGGATGGTTAACGGTGATAGTAGTGTGCATACAAGCCAATCATGTATGATGATAAAGCACATACTTTGTAAATAATCTTATTTATTTATTAATAAGATATTCATTTAAGGCATTTAATTATCTACATGGTTCTGTTTTTATAATATATAAATAACTCATAGTTTTAAGCAATGCTTTTAGAATCATGATGAGATCATGCTAATGAGATCTAAATTCTTAGAAAGCTTAAAAACTAAAATAGTTCCCAATTGTGGGATTACTAAAATGGGGATTAGTAAATCCGGATAGATTGGTACATATGTTGCTTGTTCATTGAATGAGGATGACTGATCTCATGGTCATTTGTGTGGAGACACTAAAGCAAGTATGTAGGTGCTTATTGGAGAATAAGTTCACTGAACGTGACTCGCTATGGAATACCTAATGGAGTTTTACTCGCCTGTCAATAGGAATTCCTAATGTGATAGTAGTACAAGTGATCCTTGGACTTGAGATCATCATAGTATCTTGTATGTAACAAATTATATTTTGACTTATTCCTTAAGACCTTTTAAGGCATATATAGGGTATGCTTGGGTATAATGAGTTACATATGGAGATAATGAATGATCAATAAAGAATCTACCACCTCTAGTAAAAGAGGAGATATGTCCTATGTGATTCGTTAAATGACAACCCAGGAATCCTTGGCCAAGGTGGAATGAAATTAGAAAGGAGTTTCTAATTTGTATTATTTGGATTTGTGCATTTTCTAATCAAAATACATATAATTAAATAAAATAAGACTTGACGGTAAATCCATGTCTTATTTTTAATTGGGACATTGTATGGTGGAAGGATTGAATTGTGTGGTAACTATTTACTCACAAGTTCTTTTATGATTAATGTTGAAATCTATATTATCTTGAAAGTCGTTGATCGCTAGGGAGGCTTATCCCTATTGTAGAATAAATATTATTTATTTAAATAGATTATTAGTTTAATTTATTTATTTAAATAAGATTAGAATTGTTCTAATTGATTTATTCACAACCGGTTTAATATGAAGAACCTAAAGGGTCACACCATGAAAAAAAGAATAATTATTTAAAGAAGGTAATGGTATAATCGTAATAATGCATTAAGTGTAATTAATTTAATCTATGGTGATAGAATAAATTAAATAGCTTAATGTTTATTATTTAATATTTTAGAAATATTAAATATAAATTAATAAAAGGAGTCTTATTAATATTATTATAATTATTATTGTTTTTAATTTCTAAAGAAGTTTAGTAATTAATTTAATATTAGTACTCTCAATTATTCCTAATAAGATTAGGAGACAAATTAATTAAATAAATTTAATTAATTATTCCCAATGTGGTGGGAAGCCTAAATTAATTATTTAGAGTTTAATTAATTAAATGAAATCCCATGTCTAATAGGATTAGAAGGGTTGACCAATATCTATATAAGAGGAGTCTTATAATAGATATCAGTTGATGCAATTCCAATTGTTAGAGAGTACTCCTTTTCTATAGAGGATAGAGAACTAAGCCAACCACCCTCCTTCTTGATAATTCATCTTTCTTGGTGGATCACCTCTAGAGGCCAAACCCTTGGGTGGCTAACGTTGATCAAAGGAAGGAATCTAACCCGAAAATTTAAGGAGATCACGAAGAACAAGGAGTTGAACTCGTACCTGTGAAAGCTTCGTTCTACAAGGGTATGATTTCATAACTTCTTATTTATCGTTTTAAATTAATAATTTGCATAAAGGATGATCCGGGTAATGGTTTTGTAGAAATTTTTTTAAACTCTAATATACCATGCTTCCACTAATTTTTGCAATTTGATTGCGTCATAATTTCGTACAAACCCAACAAACGGGTCGCTCGACGAAGATGAGTTGGTTATGTGGTTCGTCAGTCACAGAGTTTTGGGACTTTGTGACTGGAAACTGATTTATCATTACTTCATTCAGATTCTCTGGTAGCTCCCCCTCAATTTCTGCATTCTCTGGCTCAACCTCAGCTGTAGCATTCTCTTGATTCTGAGCTTCCTGAGTTTCTTCTTCCTGCGACTCAGTAATTTGTTTATCCTTCTCATCAACTCTTTTTCTTTCCTCTTCCCTCAATACTTCCTCATTGATAAGAATGTATTTCTTGACCAATGTCCTCTTTCTCTTGGGCTTGACTGCATCTTCATAACCTTCTTCAGCTTCAGCCCTGTTTGTCTGTTCGGGCTGAGAGACTGTTGCAGCATCTTCTTCCATACTAGCAGCCTGCCTGGACTCTAAGATTGGTGAAGACTCCTCAATCGTAGTAAGTGTAGGCTTCCTTGGTCTGTAACTATGTTTCTTCTTATTTTGAGCCTCAATACTTCTTTCAGTCATGTCTTCACTTGTTTCCCGCTTCTTCTTCTTCCCCTTCTCTTTCAGAGTCTCCTCTTATACTTGAGCTGCCTCAGGAGTAATAGCTCTTTCAGTTATTAAGCCACTGAACTCCATTTCAGCATCAGGGCATGCTTGAAGTGCATCAATGGTTGGGTCTTGGGGTTCCTCAGCCATTGATACATCTTCATTCATCTTCTTCTTTCCTTTCCTCCTTTTTATCAAGGCTTCAGCATTTTCTTCAATTACACCTTCTTCTTCTACCTCCCAGGCTTCCTCCCTTACAGCAGATAGAATATTAGATTTTATCTTTACATTTTCTACCTGGTTTTTCTTCCAGTTTTAAAATAATTGATGGGTTATCTTCTGGTTGAGGACATTGGAGAAGCCTTGTTCATCTTTAATCTTGTAGCCTAGTGTAGCTTCTAGTATCATGCTGATAAATCTGCCATAAGGCATTTTTGCAGTACTCTTGGTCTTCTTGGAGCTTTCCATCCATTTTCCAAACCATTCCATTAGTAGAGCTCCATAGTTGAGTTGAACTCTGTACCTGATAGCTGTCATGAGCTTCAGTTATTTTTCATTGATAGTATCATGGCTAGAGCTCTTGCAGCATATGCATTTTCCAATAATTTCAGCAAGAAACTCATATTCTTGGGGAAACTCTTTCTTCCTGTAGCCACTTTTTCCTTCAGTTTTGTTGTGTTTCATATTCTTTAGGCCTTCATGAAAATCGATTCGGTCCAGTGATGGAAGACCTTCATTGATGAACCCTAGGGAATGGTTTATGCTTTCTAAGTTGAGTCGAATCTGCTTGCCCTTGACTTTGGTGAGGATGGAGTTTCCTTCAACAATTCCATTTGTGTAGAACTCTTTCACCATCTTTGTGAATACAAGTGTGTCGGTAATTAGGGCATCCTTGATTCCAACTCTATTTAGCAGGAAAAGAATTTTGTGCATTTCTGGACTAGCATCTTCAAATTCGTCAAAGCATAGCTGAAAACCAGAGACAATTCTGGAAATAGCCATTGATTTAGATTGATTTTCCTGAAATGAATGAACTTGGTTTAGCTTTCTGAAACTTAGGGTTTCGTTTGAGAGAGAGAGAGAGAGAAAGATAGTCTTTTAAAATTCAAAGATGAACTGACATATAACAGTTTAAAATAGTTTTAAACACTTCCCTCCATATGTTCAGCGTCATAAGACACGTGTCGGATTCTGCAGAACTCCATAATTTTAATCTATGTGGAAATCTATGTTCTGCCCATAGCTCCCCCTGAGCTGGTGTGCCCTTGTGAGAAGACTACGAATGTCTAGATCCACTCCACGATTGTTAAGTTCAATCCTTTGCTCGCTTCTTGATCATTGACTCTACGGTTTTCTGTGATGCCTTCTGAAATGGCAAGCCTTCTAGGTTAAGGTTGCTCAGGAAGGGCCAACCTCTTAGCTTGACACTAAGGATCAGTTTTGTCCCTGAGACGCTTATCAAAAGAGTTGCTTGGCTTGTTGTTGCTATCACAGTGAGCCTTTATGTCTTAACTGGATCACTCCACGATCGTGGTTCCTCTTAGTCATCTCTACGATTTTGACTTAGCCTTTACATCTGCAAGGTTAGCATCATCTAGAGTATAGAATTTATGGTTGCAAATTTAACATACCTAACTCATTTATTAGTTTATTAAATCTGGATTCATCTAAGGGATTAGTAAACACATCAGCAATTAGATTTTCAGTAGGAATGTATTGCAAGGATATTGTCCCATTTTGAACATGATCCCTAATAAAATGATATCTTATTTCTATATGCTTGGTCCTAAAATGCATGACAGGATTATTTGTTATTGCTATAGCACTTGTGTTATCACAGTGTATGGGTATAGATTTGAAATCAAACCCATAATCTACTAGCTGATTCTTCATCCATAGGATTTGAGCACAACAGCTACTAGCAGCAATATATTCAGCTTCTGCTGTTGAAGTTGATACTGAGTTTTGCTTCTTGCTGAACCAGGACACTAGTCTATTGCCTAGTAGTTGACAAGTGCCACTGGTACTTTTTCTATCTATTTTGCATCCTGCAAAGTCAGCATCTAAATATCCTGTCAATTCAAATGAGGACTCTTTGTGATACCATAGACGTAAATAGGGTGTACCTTTAAGATACCTAAAAATCATTTTTACAGCAGTTAAGTGTGATTCCTTAGGATTAGCTTGAAATTTAGCACATATACATGTTGAAAACATTATATCTGGTCTACTGGTAGTTAAGTAGAGAAGGGAGCCTATCATACCTCTGTATTGAGTAATATCAATACTTTTACCTTTCTCATCTTTGTCAAGCTTAATTGTTGAAGCAATTGGTGTTTTCATCGGAGTAGCTGATTCCATGCCATATTTCTTGAGTAAGTCTTTAATGTACTTGGCTTGGCTTATGAAAATTCCTTCATCAGTTTGTTTTACTTGTAGTCCAAGGAAAAAATTCAGCTCACCCATCATACTCATTTCAAACTTGCTCTGCATAAGCTTGGCAAATCTCTTGCACAGATTTTCATCAGTAGAACCGAAGATAATATTATCTACATATATTTGAACTAGTAAGACTTTATCTTTGTGTTTCCTAAGGAATAGTGTAGTGTCTACTCTACCTCTAGTGAATCCTTTTTCAATAAGAAAGTTTGTTAGTGTTTCATACCATGCTCTAGGTGCTTGTTTAAGTCCATATAAGGTTTTATCTAATCTATAGTTATAATCAGAGAGCGTTGGATTGACAAAACCTGAGGGTTGCTCCACGTAGACTTCTTCTTGAAGTTCACCATTTAGGAATGCACTCTTGGCATCCATCTGGAATACTTTAAACTTCATGTGAGCAGCAAATGCAAGGAACATTTTGATAGCTTCAAGTCTGGCCACTAGTGCAAAGGTCTCATCGTAGTCTATGCCTTCTTCTTGAGAATAATCTTTGGCCACCAGTCTTGCTTTGTTTCTAGTGATCACCCCATCTTCATCCATTTTATTTCTGAAGACCCATCTGGTGCCGATGACTAGGTGACTCTTTGGTCTTTGAACTAATCTCCAGACTTTGCTTCTTTCAAATTAATTAAGTTCCTCTTGCATGGCTTCAATCCAGCTTGCTTCTAGCATATCATCTTCAATCTTCTTGGGTTCTATTTGAGATAGAAAACTCAAATAGAAGCATTCATTCTGAGTTACAGATCTTGTTCTTATTCTGGCAGTTGGATCACCAATAATTAAATCTTGAGTGTAATCTCTTGCCCACCTGTTCCCTATTAAAACATCAGTTCTGGTGCCTTCTTGTCTGAACTCCTCAAGATTGACTTCTGGTTCTTATTGTTCAAAATCATAGTTTGGTTCAGCTCTCTCTACGATTTCTTCTTCGGACACTGCGATTCTTTCTTCAGGAACTACTGTTGTAGTGTTGGGCTCGACCACTTCATTCGTAGTGTCAGTATCGTCAATCGTAGTGTCTGGTGGTGCAGACTTATCCGAGTCTATTTCATCGAAGATGATGTGGATTGAGACTTCAACACTTAGTGTCTTCTTGTTGAACACTCTATAACTTTGCTGTCTATGGCATAACCAAGGAAGATTCCTTCATCTGAATTAGGTTGGAGCTTAGTCAGATATTGCTTTCCATTATTGAGAATGTAGCATGAACAGCCGAACACATGGAAGTAACTGACATTTGGCTTTCTTCCTTTCCACAGCTCATAGGGAGTCTTCTTTAGCCTAGAGTGTACAAGAGATCTGTTTTGTGTGTAGCATGCAGTGTTCATGGCTTCTGCCCAAAAGTATTCAGGCAGATGAGCTGCTGCAAGTAGAGTTCTTCCGACTTCTATAAGTGATCTATTTTTCCTTTCAGTTACTCCATTTTGCTGAGAAGTTCGTGGTGCTGAGAAGTTGTGACTGATGCCATTGTCTGCACAGAACTGGTCCATTTCTGAGAAGTCAAACTCTCTTCCATGATCACTCCTTATTGCCTTGATAGTCTCTCCTTTTTCATTCATCACCAGCTTGAACATCTTTATCAGTTGGGAGCTTGTCTCATCTTTTGAGTTGAGAAAGAACACCCATGTGGATCTGGTGTAGTCATCCACCATGACCAGTGAGTATCTCTTCCCTCCTAAGCTCACAGTCGAAATTGGCCCAAAGAAATCCATGTGAAGTAACTGTAGGGGCATGTCAATTGAGTTGACTGCTTTGCCTTTGAAAGAGCTCCTTGTTTGCTTTCCAAGCTGACATGCATTGCATGGTCTTTCTTTGATGAAGTTGAACTTGGGTAATCCTGCTACCAAGTCTTTGGAGGCCAGTTTAGACATACTCTTGAAGTTGAGATTAGATAATCTTCTATGCCAAAGCCAGCTTATTTCTTCAGTGGCTTTAGCAAGGAAGCATATTGTCTCATCAGTGCTGAGCTGAGCAAGATTGACATTGTATACATTTTGTGACGCCCCCAAATTCTCTACAATCCCTGTAGCTGATTTGGTGCTCACGTAAATATTCCATAAGATAATAATTCCTATCAATCCAAGATTCACAGTATTCCACAACAAACAGTAATTCTCGTCAGAACATTTACTGTGTTGGGATACCCTCACTTGGATGAATAGGTTTATAATCTCAAGGATATTTCTTTCATATCAATAATTCCCATCTATCTGACATTCGTAGTATTAATGTTAGGGTCGTTCTTGGAATCTGAGGGGTGCGACCGACCTCAGTGCATCAGAGAACCACAATATCTTTCAATACTCCTAATTCAGATGTATAGTTCATATAGATACTGTATTTCTTCCTATGTTCTAGAAAGGTAAAAACTACGCAATTGTTAAATATGATAATACAATATTATATATTCTTAAATTGGCTTACAAATAAATCCCAACTTACTATTACATCAAAGTATAGTTCTCGAGGATATAAACAAATTTACATTGACTGAGTTCTTCCATCCATATTATTGATCTCCAGAACCTTTGACATTTCAGCTAAAGCTGCAAAGGAAAAGAATAATTGCAAGGATGAGCTACAGAAAGTTCAGCAAGTTTTAATCAAGTAGTATATTATAGTCACACTGAATCTGAATTGAATGAACATATATAGTTCAGAGTATTTTTCTCACATTCCGAAGAGTCACAAAGATTTAAAGGAGTTCTGTCATTCCTAAGAGTCACAAAGACTTATAGGAGTTCTATCATTCCTAAGAGCCACAAAGACTTGTAGGAGTTCTTTCATTCCTAAGAGTCATAAAGACGTATAGGAGTTATGTTCTAATATCTCATAGGGAGTCAGCCTAATCATATCCTAGGAGTATGCATATCATCTTACCAATTTAACAAGGTCAGTATTTTTTTAACTACCTGTAATTGAAACCATGGTTAGTATTATAACTACCCATAATTGTAAACCAAGGTTAGTACTATGACTGCCAATATAATCCCGAGACAAGTATCAATATATATATATATATACACCAAACAATATTGGTTTTTTCCAAGTTTATGCTTTGATATCAACGCAAACACATTTTACACAAATAACAGCTCATATGGATTTGTTATGCTTGAACAATAAGTCATAGCCCTCTTCAAATCACTGATATCACGGAGAATATGTATAACACATTCGTATGTCAATATACAAAACTTACATTTAATATCGAAATTAAATGCAGTTAGAAAAACTTGCATAAAAATAGAAAGTTTGCACATAGTGCAAAAAAACTTGCATGCACCGACAATTACCGCTAAGCAATCTAATTTAATCTCTTAGAGAAGACCTATCATTAATAAGATTGATCTTTCAATCAGCATAACATATCGTAATCACAATTAAAATTCAAATAAATTATCTAACATTTAGTCACATAATCAAACATTAGATAATTCCTTAACTTATTAGTAATATTATCATTCTTTGATAATATTTTAATTATTTAATCATTATCTTAAGACTCTCGTCTAATATTATTAATCATTTAATAATATTTTATTTACTTTTTAATATTATTAACCATTTAATAATATCATTAATCCTTTACACATATTATTAATCATTTAATAACATCTTAATTATTTATAAATATTATTAATCCTTTAATAGTATTTCAATTACTTAATAATATTATTAATCATTTAATAATATCTTAATCATTTATAAATATTATTAATCCTTTAATAATATTTCAATTACTTAATAATATTATTAATTCTTTAATAATATCTTAATCATTTATAAATATTATTAATCATTTAATAATATTTTAATCATTTATAAATATTATTAATAATATTTTATTCATTTATAAACAATTTAATTTAATTGTTTATCTCTTATTATTTAATTTATTTAACACACATAATATGCCATTCATATACTTTTTATTAAAATTAATCAAAATACCCCCATAAAGGCTTATTATATCATATAATAATTATTTAATTATTAAAATCACATTTCTAAGTTTTATAACTCAATATAACTTGATTTTCTCATTTATTCTTAACACATTCATAGGCATGAAAAATATCAAAATAACTTATTACTTTTTTATAATATGGGGAATATCAGTATATGAAATTTTAGTCACAAAATAATTTTCTTGTAATTTTCCAAATTCGTTTGGTATTTTTAAATAAGTTAAAATTATCCAAAATAGCAACATTTATCATAAATTATCCTTCTATCCAAAAATTCTAAATTTTATATGGTAGCTGCATATTATTCAACAGAGCCGAATGTAAAATTTTTATATTTTTCTAAGTTGAACTCACCAAGTTATTACAGTTTTCTTTTAAAATCACATTTTCTTGTAAACTGCATATCTCCCTTTCTGTACATCGAAAAATCCCCATCTTTGGATAGGACCTAGTTAACTTGATACAGTATCATACCACAAAAGTCCGGAATTTTCAGACCAACAAAACTGTCCGAAACAGCCTTCACCAAAAATGGCCAGAAAACTCATTTAATTTTTCCAGATTTTTGTCGGCAGGGAGTGTTTTACGAAAAATGACACCACGGTTAATTCGTTTAACATTTTTGAGTTTTACCACTTGGGTTCAACAGATAACTCATATATCTAACTAACCGCTTTGACGGATCATAAAAATAACATATAGATTTTCAATGGTAAAGCCTCAAAGTGGACTGATTTTCAAGATTTTTGAGCAAGAAAACTATTTTGGTTTTCTTTTGATTTCCAAGCTTTTCAACTCTTAAAATGGTACTATCTAAACATGAAACATCATAAAACATGTACATCTACCCAAATAAGGTTTAAGACATTAAGCTTAACATTTGATCTAAAACAACCATAACAAAATAAATTACACTAATTAAGGTTTTGAGTTTAGGAGATTTTTATACTTTCAGAGTTTTTCCACTTGATTTCTCCTTCTTTTCTGCTCTCCCTCTCTTCTCCCATGGTAGCACTCCCTCTCTTCTTTCTCTTCTATTCTCGGGTGGGGGTGAGAGAGATAAGAGAGAATTTCTTCTCTTTTTCTTTTTCATTCTTTCTTTCTTTTGTTTTGTTTAACTTAGTAAAAAAATTAAGACCAAGGGTAAAATAATCTTTAACCATCACTATGAAAGGGCAAAATGGTCTTTAAGTCATCTTAAGAAAATTTCCTAAAAATTTCCTCATAGGACATATTGGTCATAATCAATTTTCTTTAAGGACAAAATTATCATTTTACTATAATTAGGAAATTTCATAAAAATTTCCTTCAAGGATACCATGGTCATTATCAAATCTCTCTTGGGGCAGAATTGTCATTTCTCTATTACTAGGAAACTTCCTAGCAATTTCCTTCCTAGGACATAAAAGTCATTAATAATTTTATGTTATGACAAAATAGTCATTTTCAAAATATCCACCAGGTGACATCATCATGATGACATCATCTTTGTGTTTCATTAATGTTGATGTCATGCTTGCATCATCTCTTCTCTGATTGGTTGATTTAAGTTCACATGGATTGGAGGGTATTTTGGTTATTTCGCCTCTAAAAGGGTATTCTATCAATTTCCCTCAAATTTTTTTAAGGATAGTTCAGTCATTTCCTATGTTTCTCTTAAAATTTAACCCTTAGGGTTTGATAAATAATATTAAAATTTGCTAATCACCATTAAGGTTTACAAATTAGGGTTTAGGATTCCCGAATAAGAAAAAAGGATTTCCTACTGTAGATTAGGGATTCTAATCTATCATTAGGGTTTACTAAGGTTATACCTTATCTGATCAATATCTGTTAACTATATGTCAACTCACATTTCTCAGTCAATACCCAGCTTGACCAACTTACTAAACTCGTATCACAGATACTCAGCACAATTATTGATAATCAATACAAAAAAAAAATTATTAGTAAAATTTGAATTATTTAAAATTCTGGGTCCTCACATTCTCCCCTCCATATAAGGATTCCGTCCTCAGAATTACCACTTTCTTACTCTCTAAAAATCTTTTAAAGTTGTCTCATCAATTCATTCCTATCAAGACAATATTAATTTGTGTCTCATATATTAACCTATGACTTGGATTCGTAAAACAAACAACTCATAGCAATATCTATCCAATATCACTCACGTAATTAAATTACTGAATGAAATAGTTATCTGCCACCATCTCCTGTGCAGCTAGTGCGTCTTGCACCGTCATATCAAACGTACGTGCCGTTGGTCTTCCCAGCTTAGCAGGTCCTCTAATCATCAGGGTTCCGCTATTGGGTCCCTTGTTGATACTTCCCTTATCCCCATTCTTCTTGGGATAATTCCGAACCCGGTGATCTGTTAATTCACATGAAAAACAACCTCGTGTCTTCTTCGGACTTGTTATTATATTGGGTATTCTCACTCCACTTCCTCTTTGTTAACTAACATGATTCAACAATTTACGTACCTACTTTCGTTTTCTTATTAAAATATATTTACCCTTCCAAGGTAACACTTCTAAGAATTCCCTTAACCTCTCATTGCTTTCTATTGAGTCTTAACTGTTTGAAATCTTCCACATAAAATCATAATACCGATGTGTTATATATTGTATACTGTCCAAAGCGTCATTCTTATGCTAACATGATAACTATGGTATACAACTTCTAAAAAAAAACTTCCATTTTCTTTGAAGTCTGAATCACAAGTCTTTAATCTATTATTTAAGGTCTGAATGGTTATCTTACTTTGTTTATCTACTTAGGGGTGGTATACTATACTTGCCCTTCACTAAGTCCCTAAATGTAATTAATAACTCATTTCTTAGAGTTTGAAATAAACTGTATATCCTTGAATCTAACCTTATAGAAATAAAACTATCCACCTCATGATAATGGTGATAGTTATCTATTTCAATAAGCTCCTAGTTTCTGTTATATAGTTTCAAAAGTTCTTTGAGAACTGGTTTCACAATTTCAGCAACAATACCTAGGCCCCTTATTGCACTAAAATCGTCGCAACCCTTGGGTCTAACACCATTTCCACAATTTGAAAATTTTCCTATTAATGTTAATTATGTGCCATGTAATACTTTCTTTGTATTTTAGTGTCCTATTTCTATCCATTCTAAATTCAATATTTATTTTATAAATTATCTTGTCTTATACTTCGAAAAAATCTTTAACCACCTCCTGTATTTCTTTGATTCTGTTAAAGTTGGACTATTATCCCTAGATAGAGTTAGTTGAAACTTTTATCTAAATCTCAATTTATTAAAATCTTTTATCAGTACCTCGTTGTTTTATTATTACTTCTAACTTTTCTTGATTCTTTTAACTTTTAAAAATGTCTATAATGATATTGATTATTAATGGAATAGTAATATAGTTTTTAGTAAAAATCTTTTCTATCTCTTCACCTCGACAAAAGACTTTTCTAGCTTTTCTAGGAATTTTTTTTCCGTTTAGATAACTGTTATACCCTATAGTTTTTTTTTCCAGTCAATCTTTAACTTATGATTAACCAATTTATCCCTAAATTTCATTAAACTCTCTTAACTGAAACTTTATATCATAAAAAAAAAATTATATGATTTTAACAAAACTTGTTTTTTATGAAAAGTTTTTATATTCATGTTTTCACTTAACATTTTCTATGTTTTTAGAAAAACCACTAGATGTGAATGAATACTGCGTACTAGAGTCAAATATTTCATGAATATTTTAAATATCGATTTAGGATAATACCTGTTACTTCGTCTTGTGCAACAGCATCCCTCATTATCATGTTAAAGGTTCTAACTCTTTTGAACGACTCTGACCAACCTCTCCTGCTACTACCGGTTTGAAGTTTTGGTTTTCCCCTTTGTTTGGATCTCTGGGCTTTGGACAAAACTTAGCAATATGTCCCTTCACCCCATAGTTGAAACATGTGATTCCATTCTTATTACTATTCCACTTTTGTGGACACCATTTTGACTAATGTCCATCTCTCCCACAAGAAAAACACTTAGTCCCACTAAAATACATACTCAACCGTGCCTTTTCCCACAAATACGACAACCTTCATTCATCTGACTAGTTTTGTTAGGAAAAATGGCATTCGACTTCCTTTTGTTATTTCTCTTTGTTTGACATTCCCTTAACGCTTAATTCTTTGGTTCATCGTAATTCTTTGGTTCATCGGTATTCTTTAACTCTGGTGGTCCAGCTAACTTAAAGTTTTAAGGTAATTTTTAGAGTATTGGGTTCAACTTGTGTTGTATTCTCGGACCTCCCCTGTAAAGCTCCTAACCAAAAATTTACCAACTGTTTAGTTGAGTTTGACTCTAATTGTTCCACGTCGATCTCTGATTGTGATCTTCCATGTGTTACCATATAACTAAGTATAAATACAAGTACAACAAGTAATTCGGTTAAACGAACAGAATTTGTACGTCACGTACTTGACTAGTGTTTTATATATTATCACTAGCTTGTCCAAAAACACATTGGAAAACTTAAAAATTCATAAGTTACAGTTCACCTTATAGATGCTGCTATATATATTACACATCCCTTTATTCCAGTCACGAAGTTAGAATTTACTATCATATTTTCCTTAACTTTTACCAAAGTTTGGAATTTACACATTACGGACAGAGATATATTCATATATATATATATATATATACAAATTCATTCATAAAGTATTATCCTATTTTCCTTACCCTTACTAAATTACTAAAACTCAATCTTCATCTTGTATCGTTCTACTTCTTTACCCTGTCTTTTCATTATAGCAATACCTTCTGCCTTTCCTACATACATCTGCATGCATCCTTCCACAATTCTTCTATCTTCTTTTGTTTACCTCATGAGCCTCTTAGGTCACTGTTATTCCATACTTCATTTCTCCTCCTTATTCTGTGTTTTAAATGGTTATTCAAATCTCATCTTCTCAACCAGTTCCCTAAACATGTCATGCTTTTCTACTTAATATAATTCTATATGGAATATAAGTCTCCCTCTTAGTTCCAACTCTAGTACTCTCCATGAGCACTTTCTAAATTTACCATAGGTTTATCTTCTATAGCTTCAATACTATTCCATAAGCTACTTCAATTGACACTCCTCGTATTTTTCCCTACGGATCATTCCCTTTTAGCCCAACTAATTCTGGTTCAGATACTGGTTCAAACGGAACGACCAGTTCCTCACTCTTTTATGTGAACTTCTTTAAATTCCAAAGTTTCAATCAACTATATTACCAGAGTAGCACCTAATATACATTATATACACATAGCAAACAATAGTTTTCTTTAAGTTAGTTTTTATTTATTTTACGATGAATTTCCTCAATTTATATCCTCTAAACTCTTTTTGAGTTTATATTTTTACTAACTTTTCTGTCACTCCTATTCCTCCAAGGTTATAGCCTAAGGTTACCCTACCTAAGGTTTATAGCCTACAGCTCAGATACCAAATTGTGACGCCCCAAATTCTCTACAATCCCTGTAGCAGATTTGGTGCTCACGTAAATATTCTATAAGATAATAATTCCTATCAATCCAAGATTCACAGTATTCCACAACAAACAGTAATTCTCGTCAGAACATTTACTGTGTTGGGATACCCTCACTGGATGAATAGATTTATAATCTCACGGATATTTCTTTCATATCAATAATTCCCATCTATCTGACATTCGTAGTACTAATGTTAGGGTCGTTCTTGGAATCTGAGGGGTGCGACCGACCTCAGTGCATCAAAGAACCACAATATCTTTCAATACTCCCTATTCAGATGTATAGTTCATATAGATACTGTATTTCTTCCTATGTTCTAGAAAGGTAAAAACTACGCAATTGTTAAAGATGCTAATATAATATTATATATTCTTAAATTGGCTTACAAATAAATCCCAACTTACTATTACATCAAAGTACAGTTCCCGAGGATATAAACAAATTTACATTGACTGAGTTCTTCCATCCATATTATTGATCTTCAGAACCTTTGACATTTCAGCTAAAGCTGCAAAGGAAAAGAATAATTGCAAGGATGAGCTACAGAAAGCTCAGCAAGTTTTAATCAAGTAGTATATTATAGTCACACTGAATCTAAATTGAATGAACATATATAGTTCAGAGCATTTTTCTCATATTCCTAAGAGTCACAAAGACTTATAGGAGTTTTGTCATTCCTAAGAGTCACAAAGACTTGTACGAGTTCTGTCATTCCTAAGAGTCACAAAGACTTGTAGGAGTTCTTTCATTCCTAAGAGTCATAAAGACGTATAGGAGTTCTGTTCGAATATCTCATAGGGAGTCAGCCTGATCATATCCTAGGAGTATGCATATCATCCTACCAATTTAACAAGGTTAGTATTTTTTTAACTACCTGTAATTGAAACCAGGGTAAGTATTATAACTACCCATAATTGTAAACCAAGGTCAGTACTATGACTGCCAATATAATCCCAGGACAAGTATCAATATATATATATATATATATATATATATATATATATATATATATATATATATATATATACGCCAAACAATATTGGTTTTTCCACAGTTTATGCTTTGATATCAAATCAAACACATTTTACACAAATAACAGCTCATATGGATTTGTTATGCTTGAACAATAAATCATAACCCTCTTCAAATCACTGATATCACGGAGAATATGTATAACACAGTCGTATGTCAATATACAAAACTTACATTTAATATCGAAATTAAATGCAGTTAGAAAAACTTGCATAAAAATAGAAAGTTTGCACATAGTGCAAAAAAACTTGCATGCACCGACAATTACCGCTAAGCAATCTAATTTAATCTCTTAGAGAAGACTTATCATTAATAAGATTGATCTTTCAATCAACATAACATATCGTAATCTCAATTAATATTCAAATAAGTTATCTAACATTTAGTCACATAATCAAACATTAGATAATTCCTTAACTTATTAGTAATATTATCATTCTTTGATAATATTTTAATTATTTAATCATTATCTTAAGACTCTCGTCTAATATTATTCATCATTTAATAATATTTTATTTACTTTTTAATATTATTAACCATTTAATAATATCATTAATCCTTTACACATATTATTAATCATTTAATAACATCTTAATCATTTTTAAATATTATTAATCCTTTAATAATATTTCAATTAATTAATAATATTATTAATCATTTAATAATATCTTAATCATTTATAAATATTATTAATCCTTTAATAATATTTTAATT
This sequence comes from Panax stipuleanatus, assembly GCA_020205555.1. Classification (NCBI taxonomy): domain Eukaryota; kingdom Viridiplantae; phylum Streptophyta; class Magnoliopsida; order Apiales; family Araliaceae; genus Panax; species Panax stipuleanatus. The sequence goes on along the minus strand of CM035119.1, from coordinate 107,367,212 downwards.
ACTTAATAATATTATTAATTATTTAATAATATCTTAATTATTTATAAATATTATTAATCCTTTAATAATATTTTAATCATTTATAAATATTATTAATAATATTTTATTCATTTATAAATAATTTAATTTAATTATTTATCTCTTGTTATTTAATTTATTTAACACACATAATATGCCATTCATATAATTTTTATTAAAATTAATCAAAATACCCCCATAAAGTCTTATTATATCATATAATGATTATTTAATTATTAAAATCACATTTCTAAGTTTTATAACTCAATATAACTTAATTTTCTCATTTATTCGTAACTCATTCATAGGCATGAAAAATATCAAAACAATTTATTATTTTTTTTATATTATGGGGAATATTAGTATATGAGATTTTAGTCACAAAATAAGGTTCTTGTAATTTTCCAAATTCGTTTGGTATTTTTAAATAAGTTAAAATTGTCCAAAATAGCAACATTTATCATAAATTATCCTTATATCCAAAAATTCTAAAATTTATGTGGTAGCTGCATATTATTCAACAGAGCCTAATGTAAAATTTTCATATTTTTCTAAGTTGAACGCACCAAGTTATTATAGTTTTCTTTTAAAATCACATTTTCTTGTAAAATCCATATCTCCCTTTCTGTATATCGAACAATCCCCATCTTTGGACAGGACCTAGTTAACTTGATATAGTATCATACCACAAAAGTCTGGAATTTTCAGACCAACAAAACTGTCCGAAATAGCCTTGACCAAAAATGGCCAAAAAACTCATTTAATTTTTCCAGATTTTTGTCGACAGTAAGTGTTTTACGAAAAATGACACCACGGTTGATTCGTTTAACATTTTTGAGTTCTACCACTTGGGTTCAACATAAAACTCATATATCTAACTAACCACTTTGACGGATCATAAAAATAATATATAGATTTTAAATGTTAAAGCCTCAAAGTGGACTGATTTTAAAGGTTTTTGAGCAAGAAAACTGTTTTGGTTTTCTTTTTTTTCCAAGCTTTTCAACTCTTAAAATGGTACTATCTAAACATGAAACATCATAAAATATGTACATCTACCCAAATATGGTTTAAGACCTTAAGCTTAACATTTGATCTAAAACAACCATAACAAAATAAATTACACTAACTAAGGTTTTGAGTTTAGGAGATTTTTATACCTTTAGAGTTTTTCCACTTGATTTCTCCTTCTTTTCTTCTCTCCCTCTCTTCTCCAATGGTAGCACTCCCTCTCTTCTTTCTCTTCTATTCTCGGGTGGGGGTGAGAGAGATAAGAGAGAATTTCTTCTCTTTTTCTTTTTCTTTTTCTTTCTTTCTTTTGTTTTGTTTAAATTAGTATAAAATTAAGACCAAGGGTAAAATAGTCTTTAACCATCACTAGGAAAGGGCAAAATGGTCTTTAAGTCATCTTAGAAATTTCCTCATAGGACATATTGGTCATAATCAATTTTCTTTATGGACAAAATTGTCACTTTACTATAATTAGAAAATTTCCTAGAAATTTCCTTCAAGGATGTCATGGTCATTATCAAATCTCTCTTGGGGAAGAATTGTCATTTGTCTTTTACTAGGAAACTTCCTAGCAATTTCCTTTCTAGGACATAAAAGTCATTAATAATTTTATGTTAGGACAAAATAGTCATTTTCAAAATATCCACCAGGTGACATCATCATGATGACATCATCTTTGTGTTTCATTAATGCTGATGTCGTGCTTGCATCATGCTTGCATCATCTCTTCTCTGATTGGTTGATTTAAGTTCACATGGATTGGAGGGTATTTTGGTCATTTCACATATAATTTTAAGGGTAATTTGGTTATTTCGCCTCCAAAAGGGTATTCTAATAATTTTTCTCACAATTTTTTAAGGATAGTTTGGTCATTTCCTATGTTTCCCTTAAAATTTAACCCTTAGGGTTTGATAAATAATATTAGGGTTTGCTAATCACCATTAAGGTTTACAAATTAGGATTTAGGATTCCCGAATAAGAAATAATCCTACTGCAGATTAGGGATTCTAATCTATCATTAGGGGTACTAAGGTTATACCTTATCTGATCAATATCTGTTAACTATATGTCTACTTATATTTCTCAGTCAATACCCAGTTTGACCAACTTACTAAACTCATATCACAGATACTCAGCACAATTATTGATAATCAATACCAAAAAAAATTTATTCGTCAAATTTGAATTATTTAAAATTCTGGGTCCTCACACATTTCCTTCTCTTGTTCCTGTCAGCTTGATAGAGGATGTCTCTAGATCTCTTACTTGACATTAATTGTTGAGGAAGGTAACTAGATGGCCTTTATCGCAGAGTTGGTCGATACTAAGAAGATTGTGCTTTAGACCATCAACATAAGCCACTTTGCTGAAGAACACTGCACCATTTCCAACTGAACCATAGCCTCTTGTCTTGCCGAAGCTGTTATCTCCAAAGATAACTGTTGGTCCCTCCTTCTCTGTATAATTTAAAAAGAGGGCTTTATTTTCGGTCATATGCCTTGAGCAACCACTGTCCAGATACCATGTGGTAGTTGTGGTGCTCGTTTCCTGCAAACATATTCATCTTTCATTTTGGTACCTAAACTAGAATGGGTCCTGCAATGTTAGTACCCTTAGGAACCCAAATCTGCTTGACTTTGGGTCTTCCATGTACAGTATTATGAAAGCATGATGCAATTTTATGACCAAACCTTCCACATGCAAAACATCTAACATAATTTATATTTGTGTGTGTGGATGCTTTCTCCAATTGGATTTATGTAGATATTTGTTGACTTTACCCTTAAATTGCATCTTCCTTTTCCATGCAGCCCTGGAGTTCATGTTCTGTGCTGAGTGAGTCTCAACACCACGATTCCTTCCAAGTTGATAGGTGGAGTCAGTTTTACTCGACTCTACAATTCGTCCAGGTCGAACAGTGGTGACTGAATTACTCTTCACTTTTCTGAACCCTAAGCCAGCATGAGATCCGTAGTGTTTAGGAACATGTCTTGGTTCAGAAGAGCAAGGTTGCACTGGTTCATCCTTTTGTGCGGACTTAACGAATGTAATACTTCTATTTAAGTTAGAAGCATTACTTACATTAATCTCTTTAGTCTTTCCCACACAGGGTTCTGAGGTTGATTCCCCAAACCCTAAGCCTGTTCTATCAGAGACACTTCTCTGTTTGTATATCAGGGAGTCCATGGATGAAGAAGATCTATTCCATGTAGAGATAGTCTTTTCTAGCTCCTCAATCTTAGAGGTTAGATCTGACTCTCTCTGCATGGTCAGTTCATTTCTCTCTTAAGATTTTATTCTCATCTTCAAGTTTAGAGATATAGTTAGAATTTAGTAGGGCTACTTCCAGCTCTTTCTGAACCTTTTCTTTCTCCTTTTGAAGATCAGTATAATCTTTTGATAGAACTTTTAGCCACTTCATATGTTGATATAGATCAGTTGACATATCACGAATGCCAGTTATTAAATCATCAATGTCTATATCAAGAGAGTTAAAGTCAAAAACCTTGTCTATGACTGCTTCAGCATCTTTCCTGCTTAGTGCATTTTTGGCCATCAGACATAGGTTGGCTTTCTGAGGTGCTTCATCATCTTCAGACTCAGTGTTAGTGTCATTTTCTGAATCACTCCATGAACTTCTAGCTACAAGCCCTTTGTATTTATTCTTATTCTTTCTGTAGCCTTTGAGCTCCTTCTTTTGATTTGACTTTCTCTTCAGCTCTTCCCTGATAGGCTTGTTGCAGTTGGCAATGAAATGCCCAGGCTTTTTGCAGTTATAGCATAGGTCATTGATCTGCTCCTAACTGCTGTTGTTGTTGAACTTTTTAGGTTTGCTGCTTCTGCCTTTGAGCATAAGTCTTTTGAATCTTCTGGCCAGCATTGCAGCTTCATCATCATCAATGTCATCCTCTTCATCAGAGTCAGACTCATCTTCCACCTGTGCCCTGGAGATCTCTTCCTTTGCTTTAAGAGTAACTCCTTTGTCCTTCCTTCTTCCTTCTGATAGAGTTTCTGCTCGTTGAGTCAGTTCGAGCTCGTATGTGAGAAGGTTTTCGTAGAGCTGTTGAACTGTTATTTCATGCAGATTCTTTGACTCTCTGATTGCAGTGGTCTTAGCATCCCATCTTCTTGGCAAAGACGTCATGAACTTGATAACTAGATCTTTGTTTGGATAGGTCTTTCCATAGGCTCTGAGAGAGTTGAGCAGTGTAATGAATCTTTCACAAGTGGAAGTGACATTCTCTCCTGAGACATGAGCAAACATCTCATACTGTTCAGTCAGTAGAGATTGCTTGTTTTCTCAGACTTCTTCAGTTTCTTCATGCATGATAAGTAATCCTTCCCAGACTTCCTTTGTAATTTTGCAGTTAACCACGTTTTCGAACAGACTGTCTTCTAAGGACTGGAACAAGATGTTCTTAGACTTCTTGTCAAGCTGAACATCTTTCTTCTCATTTTCAATCCATTCAGATTTGACCTTGACCACCATGTTGTCTAGATTTTCTGGAGTTGGTGCAAGCCTTCTTGGAATATAGGGCCCGTTCAGAACTGTTTCAAATAGATCATCATCTATTGAATCCATGTACGCCTGCATCCAAACTTTCCAGTTTGCAAATTTATCTTTGCTGCACATGGGTGGTTTGCTTCCTCCACCTGTCTTGGTTTCGCTTATCAGTTGTGCCATAGGATCTTCTCAAGCTTGTATGCTTAGATATGAGAACCTTCTTTGATACCAATTGTTAGTTCCCAAAGGCACGTTAGTTATCTAGAAGGGGGGTTGAACAGATATTTTAAAATTTTTATGTCTAAAATACTTAGTCAGTATTTATGATACTGACTGCAGCCGAATATATGTTTTGTCCCCCTTCAAGATAATGTAGTTAAGGCTAGATAAGCAGTTATAACAGATATAGCAGTTATAACAGTTAATGAGAGACAATGAGACACAGGGTTTTAAGTGGTTCAGAGCCAACACGACTCCTAATCCACTCTTCTTCTCCACTAGTAGGAAATCCACTAAAGATATCTTCTTACAATTGGATCACTCAGATCCCTTCAAGGCCAGCAGCCCTGGAACTTCAATTAGTTCACTTTTGAACTCTTCAAGTCCTTTGACTTGGATCTGCTCTTAGTTCACTTTTGAACTCTTCAAGTCCTTTGACTTGGATCTACTCTTAGTTCACTTCTGAACTCTTCAAGTCCTTTGACTTGGATCTTCACTTAGTTCACTTTTGAACTCTTCAAGTCCTCTGACTTGGTACCTCACTTGGATCGGCAGTTGATAGTTGAGGTGCGCTACTCAGTTGCAGTTCAGCTTCTGTCTTTCAAAGGACTGAGTAGCGAAGCAAGCTTTCTTTAGTATCGTAGTGTTGCTCGTTTAGTGTTCTTGAGCTTTTTCAATGTATTCTTTCTTTATGCGTCTTGCTTACTTAGTCTGAATCCTTGTCTGATTTGCTTATAAAAGAGCCATTCAAAAATAGCCGTTTGAATTCTCCTGTTGCTTCATTTAATGCTCCAGACGTTTTCTGTGCAGTGATGTTGACGTCCTGCTTTTCTGTTGCTCTGCCGCCTGGCTAACTGACACAGCAGACTGTATCTTTCACCTAACACCTGAATAGGTGTTTTCTGCAGACTGCTTTAGTCCTATCCTTAGCTTCTACAATACGCTTCTTCGATTTGGACTAAGGATGAATATGGATGTATTGGGACTATCACTTTGTTAACGGCTATAAGCCTTTCTTCATTTGTTGCTCTTCCTCCCTTCATTAGATCTTTAATCTTTGATGTTGACTGGAGGAACACTATGATTATGGTCATTGTGACACAATCGTTGTGTGTTGGCTTTGCACAGCATGATTCAGACTTCTTCGTAGAGCACACTACGATTTCTCTTAAGCTGTAGGTAGACTACGATTCCTTAATTGCTTGTCTTGCAGACTTCACACTTCTGATAGCACTCTGCGATTCTTAACTTGGCTCGCAGATGCTTTTCAACTTTTATGACTCTCAGTGTGGTTTCTGAGGCAAACTACGATTCTTTGATGCTTTTACTTGAGCTCGACGATTCTTGCCTTAGCCTCTGCAGACTTGATTATTGGGTAGACTTCTAGTTTGTATATCTTCACTCAAGCTCCACGTTTTCTTCCTTAACTTCTGTAGGCTTGAATCTCTTGGCAAACTAAGATTCCAATATCTTTGCTTAAGCTCCACGATTCTGCCCTGTCTTTCGAATGCTGTCTTTGACAGACTACAATTCTGTCAAGACTTTAAATTTTACAGCTCAAATAGATCAACCTAACAACTTTGATCTTTTCTTCTGTACATTCATTTACATAAATAATAACCATTAAGGCTCAGATCAACCTAACATATTTGATCTATCATCGAAGTCCTTGTACAATGATTCTGTTAAGGACTGTACACTTAAGCATTTATATTTACTTTCAATATCAAATCTGAATATGCAATTCCCAACATATACAATTATAGATTCCATTAAAAATGAAAGCTTCATAACCTAATTATACATTAGGTGAGACAATTAAATAACCTAAGGGTTATTGTAATAAGGAATGGTTAGTATTTAGTATGAATACTAACTTAAGTGGGTAATTTTGTTATTTCAAGTGACTAATAATTTTAAATCTATTTCTAGTGAACCTAATTAGGTTATGAGCTAAAGTCACATGTATAAGTAATTAAATTCCATAAGATTGGGAATGAAAATCCTAAATAAATAATTAGGGTAACACATAATAAAATTGTTAGACTATGTTTATTACATAACCAAAAACAATTAAAGGAGAAGCCCAAAATAAATAAAAATGCAAGCCCATACTTAACCACTTGATTAAGGGTATTTTAGACCTTTGATTAATCAAATTGTGCATTAAAAAGATAAAAGAAAAATGGAGGATAAGGGGAGAGTAAGTGGGCAGTTGTGGGAGGCCATTTATGGCCATGAAACTTGCTAATCAACTTTCCTTTTATTACTAATCTAACATCTTTCTTACATTAGTACAATGTTGTCACCTTTTCATTGGTTGGAAATCTAGATTAAGGTTAATTGTGATCCTAAGAGATAAGGTGAAGCCTTTTAACCAAGGAGTAATAAAAGTATGGGGGATATCAGGAGGAATGAGTAATCTATACTTTTTGCAAGTATACTTTTATTTTATTATTCCATTTCATTTCTTCTCTTCCTTCCTTCTAAGCTTACAAAAGAAGACTGTTGGGTCTCCAATTTTTAGGTTTATTTTGATGATAACAATTGTAAGAACCCGGATTTTCAGAAATTATTAAATAAGGATTTAATAAATAAAATTCTTAAACCGTGAGATGGGTTCGAATAAAAAGATATATATGTGATATGAGGTATGTGGTATTATATTACATAGGGTAATATGGACTATGTAATATGTGTTTTTGTGATTAATGAATATATTATTAATATATATTTGTTATTTATTTTAGAGACGATCCAGTTGAGGTAAAGAAAGTGGATAAATTCCTATCGATATTAAATAATTTATAGAATTATTTTATCATAGTAAGTTGGTGACATTAAATATCCTTAATGTATAATCACCATATTATTGTGTATGTGTACTAATAACTCGTATGTTTATAATATAGGTTATTAATAGCACTTAAGCTATCCGTGAATAGGTTTGGATAGTGAAGCATGAGTTAGGAATTAACTAATAAGAATAAATATTGGTTAATTTAAGTTGAGAGTTATATTATGGAATAATATAATGTGAATATTGAACCTTAATTAACTAAGGTAATATGGTACAAGGTTTGATTTACTTAAGTAAAGGAGTGAATTAATATATATGTTGAATATATGATTATAATTAGTACCTTCTATATATTACTTAGAATGGTAATATGTGTGAAAGTCTAATGTACAAATAACGTTAATAAATATATATACGTTATTAAAGAGAAATGGAAATCATTATGTCTTTAAATAAATATTTGAAGAAATTGTTTTGGGAACAATTTATAGAAAAGAAAGAGATATGATTTTTCTAATAAAGGATATTAAAATAAATTCTAATATTGAATTATTTTAATAAAAGGAGGAAATGTTATTTTTGAATAATAATATTACCTTATATGTTTTTGTATGAGGTGTGTTTGGTTAATATAGTAAATACATTAAAATATATTTGCTATATATAAATAAATTGATGGAAATAAATTATTATAATAGAAAATAAACTTATTACCTATTTTCTATATATAATGTATGTACATGTGCCATACATGTAATTATTTTAGTAGATATTATATTAAGAATAATATCTTGAGACAATAAGTAAATTATTTTCTAACAATGAATATCTTTATTTGGAGAAAACATAATATTTTATGTTATGGCAAAGTACATAATTCCTAATGTATTTTCAAGAAAGTTTATTAATGAAAGAAAACTAAGTTATTTCAATATATTAAATAACTTAAGTTATTATTTTATCGTAGATTTTATAATAATTAATAGAGTAAATATTAATTATTCTAGTGTAAAGGTTATACATATAATTGTTCAAGGTAGCTAAATAATTTAGCATTAAAGTGCATGTGTCACACAAACCTTATATTAAAAGAATATTAAAGTGTGATGGGAGTGATAATAAGCTTAAGGTAAGCTTGTGAGATATGCCTAGTGTGGCAAAGTGGTGGAATAAATATTCATTAAATAAATTAATGAATGAATAATTAATGGAATTAATTATTATTATTATGTGAATAAATTCCTATGTGCAATGATGTGTAATTATAAGTTATATAGTAGATACATCTATATAATATGGAATGAAGTGTGAAACTTCAAGAAAACTATATAATATAGGAAACTATATGATTAAGTGTAATAATAAAGTTACAATAATGGGGTGTGACACTACTCGATTAAAATATATTCGGTATTGTCAAATGTACATGGATTATATGATTGGGTGTATGTGTGACCCTATCATACCATATGGTAATAACATTAAGTTATTAGATATAAGCTTGCAAATTAGTCCATGTGAGAACAATAATGGTCAATCAAGTGGTTAGGGTACATGAATAGTGGTAGTTGGTGGGAGTTAGCCACCAACTTCCCTTTTGCCCTTTGGGTAATAACCATAGGAGAATAATAGCTTGATAATGAATAGATGCAATACATTGGTGTGTAGAGTTTGTTAATTCAATTACTACATTGTTGCTAAGAAAGCATATAATAAGAAATGTAATTACACCATGAGCATGTTATAAGGTGTAATGATGAGGAAGGACCATGAATAGTAGTAGTTGGTGGAGTTAGCCACCAACTCCTCTTTGACCATTGAGTATTACCCATAGGAGGGTAATAGATTGATTATAATAGAGAACATGTAAATTAGTAATGTAATGGTATTACTTTATGAACATATTATAAGATGTAACATTGAGTATAATATTATCTTAGGAGATTATATTATTATAAACTTGTGGACTATTAAGTACTAAGTTCACATAATTATGCCTTGTGTGGCATAAATAATGAAGTTAAATCAAGGGGATTTAATGGGAAGTATTAGAAGAAAATGTATGGTTGATATTAATTATCATTATAATATTTGAGTATATTTGTGATAATAATTTTATGGAAAATGGTGGGATGATAGTACCCAACCATATTATATTTAGTCCAATTAGAATATTAGCTTAACCTATGTACATGAGGTACATGATTATATGTAGTAGTGTATATTTAAAATATGAGTATACAATAAAATAATATATCATGGATATATTATAAATAATTATTAAATTAATAAAATTTAATAATAAAGGAAACAATGTAATGTGATAATACCCGATAGAATTATATCCGGTAAGATGAGATATATATGGATGATATATGATACATTGTAATTAGAGATTTTATTTACAATTCATTCATAACCTAAGCTATATGTATGAATGTGTATATATGTATATATTATAACCTATGTGTTTATAAAATGAAATGTGATATAGCCTTGGTAAGTGGTGGACTATATAACATTAGTATGAGGTAATTGTAAGCAAGTTGCTGAGATTTAGTGGCATTGTCCCATATTAAGTGCCCACTTTCTCTTCCTTTTCTCATTCACGTGAATGGCTAAGGCTAGCCTATCTCCTTCATCTCTCAACTTCCTAGCTAGCAATGAGTGTGATGATTGTGAGGGGTGTGGGATTGATGATGGATTTCACCAACTCCTTACTAACCTCTTGTTAACCTCCATGTCTTTGATCAACCTATTGGTTTGATTCAATGTGCAAGAACCAAATTTGGTCCATAAATTCTCTATAAATTGAAGCTTCATATTCACAAATTGAAGTTGCTAAATAATTGCTAAGTTGATATAGAGAATATGGTGATGAGAGTTATGTGAGAAAACTGATTTGGGAAGCAAGCTTAGTAATTCAAAGCTCCAAGAGGTATAACTCTTACTTTAAATTCTTAGTTGTGAGTTTATAAATTCGTAAGAGATTTCATGAATTAGTGGAGAATTGATATGTACGATGATGTTAACATGTTAAGTAGAGTCTAAATATATGTTATAAATACAATATGATGGCTTTCAAGCTTGTTACATGAAGTAAGAAAAGGATTAGCTGAAGCTCTGTTTTAGCAGTAAAGTTTCTGGTCTGGAAACGGGGACGCGCGGCCGCGCGTCTCCCTAGTACAAATGGGGCGCGGCCGCGCCCTCTGCAGAAACTCTTGGTGATTTTGTGTTTTCTAGTTGGTTAAGTATACTAGTTAGACTCTAATAATTGCATAAAGGGGTCTGACATGTGTACTAAGATTGTCATGCACATAGTGAGTTGTATTAGTTGGTTTAACATAATTTCCTAAAAGAAAACGTAAAGTTTTGAAAATGAGACTTGACGAATTTTGTGTTCTTTGAGTCGGACTTTTGAGACATGTGTAAGTGTCTTGGTTATGTGTATCAATGGGTATGAAGGTAGTTGTTGATTAATTACCTTGGCTAATAGTAAACAATTATACCTTGTTGTAGTGGAGTTTTTAATGAAAACTTAAGGTTTTATAAATGAATTTTGGCGTATATAAGTCATGTTTATATTCTGACTTTTTAAGCATGATTATATGGTTTAGATATGCATAATATGTGAGTCGAAGGTATTGAGCATACACTAGAACACATTGTTTAAATTTAAAATGATTTCAAAAGACAAACTTAGAGTTTTTGGACGTATATATAGGATGTCCACGTTCTGATCATTGAGCATGTATAGATGACTTATATATGTGTTCTAATACGTGAGAGTCATGACTACGAGGTACTTTGCATATACTTAGTTACCTTTGTTGACTTAAAGCGATTTTTATGAAATGTTTAGAATGTGTAAGATGATAGCATCAAACACGGAGTGAGTTACATTATGATCACATGAGCATGTATATTAGGATTCATTATGCCTATAGACATGTTGACATAAGCATCATGTGATGAAACATGGATTTCACCTATGCACTCATATTCGAGAAAATGAATTTCAAAAGCATAGACTATGTGATTAAGTATACATGTGTAGTATAAGCACGAGCATGCCTACTTAATGTGTGTGTATAATATATATCAGAATGCATGATATGTTAGGACCAAACTAAGTTTATGAAATCAAAGTTCTGGTTCTGGCAGGGAGTCGCGCGGCGGCTCCACTCCCAAGCTTAATTGTCGCGCGGCCGTGCCGTGTTGCAGAGCTGCCAAGAACAGTTTGTTAACTGTCTGGTCCTAAGTTATTTTCCTTAAGGACCCTAAGGACCGAAATAGAATGGTTTCTATAGAATAAGTATGAAGGTATGATGTTGTAACATCGTGGTTATCCTAAGATAGAGTGAAACGAAATCAAGATTAGAAAACGATATACGAATTGTTATTCTATTAGGAGCATATGAAATTTATGACTGATGGATGTAAATCCATGATTATATAACTGTGTAGGAATACACGAAGTGCAGATAGCTTTAAGCAGTTAAGTCGTAGTTGTTAAACTACGAATCAGGCAAGTCTTTCAGTTCCTATTTGATATATGAATTCAATAACTGTTAGTTGAATTATATTATGCTGTGATAATGTGAACTTATATATGAACTGTATATAAGATATAAATGAGATTGAAAGTTGACCTTTGATGATATACTTGTTATGTGAAAAGTAACATGCGTAGTAAATATAAATTGTTTATAAATGCATGAACTGAGTATAATGTTGTATGCTATGTGATGCATGAAAACTGTTAGAATTGCTGAGCTGTCGAGCTCACTCTTGCAAATAACCACTTTTGCAGGTTAAGGACTTACGATAAAGACTTCGTGCTTCTTGATTGATAAAGATAGATAGTATCACAACGAAGAATACTGATTAGATTATTACTCGAACCATGTCTAGGTTCTAGTAGTTGTACTTGATATTTGTTTACGAGGTTTAATGCTTGTCGTACTATAAAGATGTATTAGATAATACATAGAGGATATCGAGTTGAGTTGTAAATACTTATACGATAACTCAGATAAGAAGGAATCATATTTTATAATTGATTCAAGGGTTGTAATTGATTCAAGTTATGAAATCAATAAAAGATTTTATTCAATGAGGATTGAAAAAGTTTAAATTATTCCGCATTTTAGTAACATCGAACATGGTGTAAAGATGAGATCTTGGATATAAATAGAATTTATATTCTAAATTGTAATAAGTAAAGATGTATTCTTTTAGTAATGAATAAAAGATATAATAGTTTGGCGTTAGTAGTATCGTGACTGCACCGAATCCGAGGTTTCGAAGGAACGTGGATTTGGGGGCGTCACAACAATAATTAGTAAATAAATTAATTAAAAGGATAGAATCCTCTCCATAGGATTTTTTTTATATAATTGTTTTAATTATTTTATTTATCTTGACTAAAATATTTTCTAAATCTTATTTAATTGATTTTCTTGATCTTGATTTTTGTAAAGACACTTATATTGGGACAATGCTTGCTAATGTGCTGAAATGAAATGGGACATGCATTTTGGAACACTATTGATTTTATGTGCTGGAGCATTAAAGGCTTGAAACATTAAAAATGAATGTGGTGAGATATGGAAAGATTAAATTGTTATTTGGATTAATGCTTATTAAATGTGTGTGTGTGTATATATATAGTGCATTAAATATGATATATATATATATATATATATATATATATATATATATATAACGTGTGTGTGTGTGTTAGTATAGAATTGGTTTGAATGGACATTAAATGTGCAAGTGACTCCCTTTCTTTCCTTGACCGAAAATGAATGGGCTAAGTATATTGCTTCTTTGACCAAATTGATGTGTGTTGAAATTGGATTTAAATTTAGCATTTATTGCATTTGAGAAAACACAAATTATACATGGGCATCCTATTTGGCAATCCATGTGCTCCATTAATTCATCCGAACCATCGATTTTAAATTGAAGCAATCCTAGCCACTAATTACAAAAACACAAAATTTGGATGGTGGAATTTTTGATGGGCTTGTCCAAGTTGGCAATCCATGTGAATAAAATCTCATCTAGACCATTAAAATCAAAGCAAAGCAATCCTAGCCTTTTCTTTTAAAACAAATGTCAAAATTACCTTTATACCCCTAATTTCAAAATTTTATAAATAGGAGGTGCTTTCATTCATTTTATTTTGCCAATTCACTTAAAAAGAAAAGCTTATATTCTCTCCGACATACTCTCTCTCTAAGAAGCTTTCTCTCTCTTCTTATCAAAGTTCTAATCATTTGAGAAGAGAAAATTGGTCTAAGCATTTGAGATAAGTTGTTTGATTTACTTTATTTAAATTATCTCTTGCTTATTTATATTTATAGATATACGAATATAAATTGTTATACACCATTTTATATATCTATATTTCATCTATTTATCACATAAAAAGTTTACTTAATCTAACGCCGCAAGGTTACAGGAGATATTCCTCTACGGAGAGGGATTCACACCGTACGATTCCTTATAGTTTTAAGTAACTTTTTATTGATATTATTTATATAAATATCGTAAATAAATACGACACTTGATAGTTCAAAACAACACTGTGATATTCCTCCAAGAAGAGTGAACTATTTGAACTGGATTTGAAAATCGTAGTGATCTATTGAAAGTATTTATATAACTATCAATTGTGAGAATTATAAATATTGTCATACTTAGACGTCACAAGGCTACAGGAGACATTCCTTTTAATGAGGGATTCACACCGTACGATTCCTTATAATACTAAGTGACTTTGTTTATACTCTATCACATAATAGATAAAATATAAAATATATATTATCTGAGTTAAACAAGTATATTTGTTATATCAAGTTGTGCTTAACTAATTAAATTATTATACTTGATAATTATTGCTTAAATTGATTTATTCTTTTAAATACAAATACTTGAACACAAAGTCTTTCATATAATACTTGTCAGAAAAAATCTGCGTTAAACAAACAGATTTGTTATATCAAGTATTGCTTAACTGATTTATTTATTATACTTGATATTTGTCATCACAAGTATTTAATCATAAATTCATTTATTCATAAAATACTTGTTGCATAATATAAAAGTTATTTAAACTTTTATATCACAAACTTAAGTGAATATATCTGCTTATATAGAAGCATATTTGATTCAAAGCTTAAAACGACTTATCTGCTTACTCAGAAGCATTTTCACTCTAAATATAAAAGTAATTTAAACTTTTATATTTGAACTTAAAATTACATTTCTTTAATCTATAAAGAATAATAATTCTTTATAAATTTGCATTAAACTATATATTTACTTATACAGAAGCATTTTTGAGCTAAAGCTAAAATTGACATATTTGCTTATTCAAGAAGCATTTTTCACACAAAATATAAAAGTTATTTAAACTTTTATAACAGTGCATAATTTACATATTTGCTTATACAGAAGCATTTTTGAGCTAAAGCTAAAATTGACATATTTGCTTTTTCAAGAAGCATTTTTCACACAAAATAAAAAAGTAATTTAAACTTTTATAACAATGCATAAATTTACATATTTGCTTACATAGAAGCATTATTTTTTCAAAGCATAAATTATTATCTACTTACAAAGAAGCATATTTTCTTCAGTATAAAAGTCTGTGAACTTTTCTAAATACATTTTTTCTTTAATTAATATCTGCTTATTTCAAAAGCATCTATCTGTACTAAATTTTTATCTGCTTATTTGAGAAACACATTGTTGTAATATCATTTGTAAAAAGAGAAAGAGGTCAGAGTTAGTTTATTTTAGGTACCTATGAGAAAGACGAGTAATTCTTCGACCAAGACCAGAGTCTTAGAGAGGTCAGCGGGAAGTTGGGTCTCTAGTGTACTTGTGAGATGAGGAAGAGGCTGTTGTTTCAAGACCAGATAATAGAATAGAACTAGACTCTAAAGAAGGTACAACTAAAATTGAGGAGGGAGCGGGGAGCTTGCTGTCCAAGATAGATTAGTTGGGAATAGTTGGAAGCTTGTCTATAAAACTTTGTAAAGGTTTCTCCGCCTGTTGAAGGAGTATTTATTACTGATAGTAATAGAATCTCATGTTTTGTAGAGGAGCTTGAGACTGGACGTAGCAGCATACCCATGTATGTTGTGAACCAGACAAATCTCTGTGCATTGTGTGATTGAATTTTTACTGTCTTGCATATTAATTTCTAACACTACAAATTAATCATCTTAAAATTCAAAAAGGCCTAAGATAATTTTTTAATCTGAAATAATCTATTTAACCCCCCTTCTAGATTATTATTGGACTTTCATAGACCAAAAGAGCAAAGAGAGAGGGAGGGCTGAAATTTAGAGAGGAAATAGAGTAGATAGTTCATGCATCCCAAGTTCCTAACCTACTTTAAAAAGAAAAGAAGAATATCCCACAAGACTAGGTAAGATCTCCAAAATTTTGTAGTTTAGTTCACTTTATTTTGTTAGATCTTATGGAAATAAGAAGCTTTTATGTTGGATCCTTAAAAACTCTTGATTTACATGAGTATTAGTGTTTCATATGTGAATCCAACCATTTTTAAAGTTGAAAGTTAGATCCAAAAGAGAAAAGAGTATTTTGTACAAAATTGGTTAAGAAAAATCTTTTTCTTGTATGCTATATGTATTTTTGTGTTAGATTCTTGGGATTCAAGTTGTAAATGGTTAGAATCATGTTAGAATGTTAAACCTTGAGTTTAATAAGTGAAACTTGAGATTTTGTATGAGTTTATATGAAAAAGTTTGGAAAGAGGAAGTTATATAGATTTTTATGAAGATTTTTACTTAACTAGTGTGCTATAACATGTTTATTTTGAAATCTACAAGTGATAATTGTGATTTTCTTTCTTAACATGATAGATATATGAGTTAAGGACAAAACCCCTTTGGAATCACTCAAATATGTTTAAAAATGAGCAAGGTATGAATTTAATTCCAAACTATCCCAACTGTTGAAACATGCTACTGACCAGCCACTTCTGGTCAGTTTTTCGGGGTCAAAACAGGTCCAAAATTGATGTTTGATATATGAAAATTGTAGTTCGGGAAAATACGAATCCAACAACACTAATTGGACCTAAATTGGAGTTGTAGATTTTATTTTGTAAAGGTTTTATTGAAGGACCCCAAAAATGTCAACATAGGCAAAAATTTAAGAAAAATAAAGAAAATGGACTGGTTCAGCATTTTCTAGCGAACTGAAAAATTTTCCATCGACCGGTTAAGGGACTTTCCTGTCGGTTCTGATGGTGGGACCGGAACCCAATTTTTTCTAAAAATGTGAAGAAAATAATAATATTTAATTTATAATTTTTCTGGACAGATTTGTATTTATTGAGTAATTCATGGTTTAAACTCCTTTAAATCTTTTATTTAATTACTAATAAATAACTTTTAAAGCCACTAATTGATTATTAAGCTAATTACATATAAAGTTAAATGTAATTAACTATTTAATTATTATTTAAATGAGATTAAGTGATAATTAAGTTGAGATAGTGTTATTAAAATAATTATTTATTATTTAATTAAGAATTAGAGTTAAATAATTGATTAATTATTATTTAATTAATACTAATTAATGATTAAAGAATGCTTAAGTAGGAATATGTAATAATGTAATTACTTACTTACATTGACATAAAATTTATAAAGTAATTATTTATTATTTAGTTAATATTAAATAATAAATAAGAATAAATGATAATTAATTATTCTTAAGTTAATAAGAAAGAATAGTTAAAAATTTATGAAGTAAATTAATTATTTATTATTCAAAGATAAATGATTAATTAATTATTACTTACTTAATATTAAATAATAATTAAAGACAAATAATGTTAATTATTCAATATTTAATTAACATTAAATAATAAGTAGATATAACTAGTTATTATTTATTTAATAATAACTAAAGGTAATTAATTAATTACTATTTAACTAATATTAAATGGTAATTAAAGGAAGATAGAGTTAATACATGGAGATAATTTAAATAACTCATTAATTAAACACTTATAATAACTTGTTTAAGGATCTAATAAGTGTTTATTACTTAAGAAAAACCTTATAAATTTATTTAATCATTAACCTAAGGTTTATTAAAAAACCTATAAGACTAATGATAGTACATTATACTACGTGTATATTGTGATTGAATTATTTGTTAGATAATGGCATGAGTAAGCGTGTAGACGTACGATTATACGCATTACTAATTTATAGATCTACATTATCAATGTTAGATTATTCAAAGAGTTTTAATTAAAGCTAGTTAGCCGTAGCTCATCAAACAGGCAAGTTCCGTAACTCAAACTCGAGTTATTATTTTTAAAGTATGTTGGTGAATGATTATTGTTGATCATTCACATCAATACTGATTATTGAGATTCGCACTTTGTGCAATTGAATTCCTGTTCTATTATTATTGAACTGCGAATTATATTAAAGTTCTTCATTCATGAAATGTTTATGAGATAGATCTATGCTAATTGTATCAGCTAGATCAAGCATGTTTAAATTTGTTAAATCAAATGTGTTTTAAAAAGCTGTTCTTATTAAATTGATATGATAAGAACTCTTGACTGAGAAAAGGACGAATTTGATTAAAGCATGATATCGATCCTGGATTATTAAGTGTTTATGCATAAATCAAGGGGTATGAAATGTTGATCCCATTGAATACCAAAACTTATTAAGAGGTCCAGTTTAAATGACTGAGTACCTTGGCAAATGTTCATGGTTATTTCAAACCACTCAATACATGTTATTCAATTATTTGAATATTCGACTGTGATTATTAATTCATATTCCTTCACAATCTTATACTATTGTTGAACATTGAAAGCGAAACTTCTTTCTAATCATGATATATCTCTCTTCTATATAAACTTGGTAATCAAATCAGTTGCTTACCCTTGCTATATCATGACATTTATTTCAGTTAAGCTTGAAGGATCGAATACAAAAGACAAAGGCAAGGGCAAGACCCACGAGTAGTTTAAAATGAGTGCTAATTATTATTATCTGATGGAACTACTTATGTAAACCTTGTGTAATATGAATGGTGTGTTTAAGTTAAGGTTAAGAAGACCTTGGGATTATGTTATGAAATTTTATTATAATGAACAATGTATGTTTATTATTTCGCAATAGTTTATAGAATGTTTATGATGATGATAGATCGTGAGCACTGAATCTGAGGTTAGAGAACCTGGATTTTGGGGGCGTCACAGGTTGGTATCAGAGCTGTAGGTTATAAACATTAGGAATGCGAAACCTAGGTTATAACCTTAGTAGAAAACTCATATAGAGTATATAGGTGATGGGTTGAGGAGATCCATCGAGTTTTAGTTGTACTGAATAAAATATCATTTCATTTTATCAATGAATATATTTTATTATGTTACTGATGTTGTTTTGATTGTTTATTGTGGTCATAGGATGGCTGACGAGAGTCAAGATAGCTATTCAGTGAACCAGGAGTCGAGGGACTCTAGGGAGGAGCTCATGGAGCATGAGGTGATAGGCGATTTGCTGGCGAGGAACGTCGAGCTAGAGGTTAGGGCTAAGCAAGTGGAGCCTGTAATACCCGAGAATTTCTAAATATTATTAAATGAATATATTAATGAAAGTTGGATATTTATTTGAATATAAATATTTATGTGATATGAGATGAGTTGACTTAATTACTTCAAATTGAAATTATGATAATTGAGAAGAGAATGTGGAGTTTATTATAAGCTCGAGGAATGCCTTGTGTGACACAGTGATGAAAAGTATGTAATTTAATTTATTAAAGTAAGAATTAATAAGTGGATGATTAATTAATAATATATTATTAATTAAGGGTGATATCATATTAATGGGTAATTAATGTTTGAGGTTAATATTTATTCTATTAATTGTTTAGTGTAAAATTATGTAATCGTATATTGTATAGTAACTGCAACTATATAATATAATGTATAATGTGACATTTTGGCATAACTATGTAATATATATATATATATATATATATATATATATAAACTATATTATAAAGTGTAGTGTGACACTTTAGTAAGACTATGCAATATAAAAATTATATTGTATGAGTTACATACATGAACATATGTGACCATGTGATAGGTATAGTACTTTAATGAATACTATATGGTATATTAAATTAAGGTGTGTGAATAATTAATAACAACAATTATTTTAATGAGTTACATGATTGGAATAATAAGGTTTGTAATAATGCAGTATGTCACTATTCAATTAACTCATAATTTGACATTATTAAAATGTACATGGATTATGTATCAATGTGTATACATGTACCCCAATTTGTTACCATGTAATGTTATTATGACATTTTTGGTCCATGTATGCCCTAAATAAATTTAAGCTAAGGTAAGCACATATGTGTGTTGAGTGTATAATATATGGTGTTTCCTTCCTTGCTAGAATGCTGAGTTCTTATTCTTGTCTGTAAAAGAGTGTCCATTCCTCTTTCATTTCTTCTACACGTGAAAGACCAATGGCATATACTACCTCTACATACCAACTCCAATTAGCCTCAATGAATGGCCTAAGCCTATTTCTTGCAAACTCACTTCTCAGCACTAGCAAATGATGAAAGGGGAGATGACTCCAATAGTAACATTAATTTGCTATTTCAGCAAACATCAAATGCCCAATGTATTCTTCTTTCATCTCTTAGTTTAATTCTATGTGTAAAGCTCTTGTATGGTTATTCATTTGTCTATAAATTAAGCTCCCATCCCTTTCAATTCACTTTGATTGAGTTATTTGCTAAGTTATATAGAAAGTGAGGAAATTTGTGACGCCCCCAAAATAGGTTCAATACTCAACCCATTCTGAGTTGCCAAATACATGGTACAAAATCCAAATACAATCTTTCATATCACTCGGTCGTGCAAAATATAACCACACAACTATGAGTGTCAATACAGACATGTAGAAAATATTAACATTCAAACTAAGTCCTCATTACATTTATTATCACACTATTTTAAATAAAAAAATAGTGAGGACTTCTACAGCTCTAACTCGAACCATCACTCCATTCCCCGACTAGTACCCGCGATATTCTCATTTCCTGAAGAGAACAATGGAGGAAAAGGGTGAGCTCAACTAGCCCAATAAAGAATATTATGACTAAGATAATGAAGAATAAATTATCGTTAGTCTTCAACAAATCAGATAAAATATTATGGACAACCAGTTTTAGATCAACAACTACAGCGGAAAAGACAATTCATTAGAAGAGTTAAGTAGAGAATGATGTCTACTATCTTCTATAATTTAAAAGTTCATCATCAATATTTTATCCCTGTAACATCAATTAATATTCATCTCGAATCAAATATTCATCTTTTGCACTACGGCCAAAGATATTCATTTGTAACACCAGTTGGTCATGTTTATCTCAACACCTGTCCATCTTTGTACTACGGGCCAAAGATATTCATCAAGTAATCATTCAACGTTGCACTACAGGCCAAATATATTCAGTTATATCACCATTTAGGACTGAGGATGATGAAAACAATACGAATAACGAATCCAGTGAGATAAATGACAAATATTAGAGAATTTATCCAAAGTTCAAGAATGAAGATCAAAACCTAGATCCAATCAAAGATGATTTGAAAAAAAAATATTTTTTTATCGTGAATAGTAACTCATAAATAGTAACTCAACATGAAAAGATAAAAAATTTACAAGAAAGTTCATACCAATATTTCAGTGAAATAATATTAGATGAAGCGCAAACTCAAGGAATTTTCTGATCATTTCAGGAATTCTAGAAGCAATACTTACCGTAGTAAGTTTAGAGTTAGGAATCTGAAATGAAACAATATACGAAACTGCAATTGGATTTTCACCCGTCTGGCGGTAGTCCGCTCAGACAGATTATTTCCATAATTTAATAACAACTGAATACGAAGGGTTATTCACCAAGCATGCGGTAGTCCGCATAGACATGTTATTCCCATAGAATAATAAATAATAGAATAACAATAGGATTTCACCATGCATGCGGTAGTCTGCGTAGACAGGTTATTCCAACAGAATAATAAAGAATGGAATAACAACCCTTACGAATATTGAAAGAAAATAACTCTCTTTATGAATACGAAAGAAATAATACCCATGACCTTAAAAATTTGGAGACTGCACTAGTGTAATAGCAGAATACTATTCTTTTTTCTCTCTTATTCTCTCTATACTTTCTCTCTCTATAGCTTTAGTGAATTGGTGAGAAATAATGAAGAAATGAGCTTCTATTTATAGGCTTGGCAGAGTAAGGGTAAAATAGTCTTTTTGCCATAATTTATGACATCATCACTTACATCATCGATCCAATGACATCATTGCTTACCTCATCACTTCGATGACATCATTGCTTACCTCATCGCTCCGATGACATCATTGTTTGCATCATAAGAGTTCAAATTCAATTTGCACTCTTCCACCTCGTTTAACTTTTATACCATGAATTTACTATAATAATGTTACCATTTAAATTATAAAAATTACACTATTATATAATCACATCGTACTACTATAATGTAATATTATAATAATATATTTGAATGAATTATTTTATTGGACAAGATAGAATACCAACTTTCAACAAATGTCACATGTTAAAAATTCCTCCGTTTAAATCCACATTGAATAAATATTTCCTTATCATATATATCAAAATTAATTATTCACGAATAATATCACAGAACTATAATACTGACAACCAGGTCGTTCCCATGAAAGAGGGGGCCTTCCGATAAGGATTTCTCCTTACTGGCGCGCAATTAATCAAGCCCTTTCCTAAACAGAACTTCCTTAGACATTGCCAATAATGCTATCTAATAATATTATTCAAATAATATGAATTATTGATTTGATAATTTAAAATAATGTGCAATGACAATTACTGAATCAATAATATAAA
Source organism: Panax stipuleanatus (assembly GCA_020205555.1). Lineage (NCBI taxonomy): Eukaryota > Viridiplantae > Streptophyta > Magnoliopsida > Apiales > Araliaceae > Panax > Panax stipuleanatus. The sequence continues at coordinate 107,344,647 of CM035119.1, read as the reverse complement.
ATAGAAAAGTAGCACTTATTGATATAAAATATCAACGTAGCAAATATTAAACCAATAAAATATTATGTAATTATTGAATCAATAATATAAACTATTGAACAGTAATTACTGTAACAATAATTGAGTAAGTGCCTTCCTACGTACGAATCAATAATTCAAAATATTGTACAATACCGTGTGCTACTGTGCAACACCACGTATTACTGTATTTTAACCACCGGGTATTTCAACAGTACTAACGGTAACAGTTTTGCCGTTATTTTTATAAAAAGGTTACTTTTGTCGCTTTCTATATCTGACATTCATTCCGTTGTGGGGTCCACCAATGACTGCGCCGTCGTAAGAATATTCTCAGACAAAAAGAATATTTTTCGACTAAACGAATATTCCCCGACACAACAAATATTTTATAACCACTTGCTTACTTTGTAAACTTTGCACATTCCACCCATAACTTATCACATTTATCAAATCAACACCTTACTATTTCAAAATAATATATAAAGAAAATTAAATCTTATTCATAAAATTTGGGGTCTTACAACCTCCCCTCCTTATGAAATTTCATCCTCGAAATTGATGTATGTACCTATTATGTCGAAAAGGTGAGGATACCTCGTTTTCATTTCCGATTCTAACTCCCAGGTCATTTTCTCGATATCATAGTTCCTCCACAAAACTTTAACTTGAGGTATAACCTTTGAGCTTAGGACATGTTCCTTCCTATCCAAGATCTTAATAGGTACCTCCTCGTATGTTAAATCTTTGGCTATCTCGTCTGGTTCTAACTCAATAATGTGGTTTGAATCTTTCACATGTTTACGAAGCACATATATGTGAAAGACGTTATGAACACGAGACATGCTTGGAGGTAAGGCGAGTCTATAGGCCACATTTCCTACTCGGTCAAGGATTTTAAATGGACTAATGAATCGTGGGTTGAGCTTTCCTCTATTTTCGAATCTCGTAACTCCTTTCAATGGAGCAACACGTAATAATACATGATCTCCGACATTAAACTCCACGTCCCTTCGATGAAGATTAGCATAACTCTTTTGTCTATCTTGTGCAGTTTGTATACGTTGCCGGATCATTTGAATCTTTTTCGTAGTCATACGTACTAACTCTGGTCCCAACAATGTTGCTTCACCCACTTCATCCCAGCATACTGGAGAACGACATTTTCGTCTATACAACGCCTCGAATGGAACCATGCCTATACTTGCCTGATAACTGTTGTTGTAGGAGAATTTCACCAATGGTAGGTACTTATCCCAACTCCCTTTGAAGTCTAGAACATAGAGTCTCAATAGATCTTCAAGAGTTTGGATAGTTCTTTCCGATTGCCCGTACGTTTGTGGATGATATGCCGAAGTAAATCGTAAATCCGTGCCCATAGCTTTCTGCAAGCTGACCCAAAATTGTGAAGTGAATCTTGGGTCACGGTCCGAAACTATAGATACTGGCATGCCATGCAATCTCACAATCTGATTCACGTACATACGAGCAAGACGTTCAAGGGAATAAGTCTCTCGTATTGGCAAGAAATGAGCAGACTTGGTTAATCTATCAACAATAACCCAAATCGCATCTATGCCTTGAGAAACCTTGGGAAGACCCGTAACGAAATCTATGGTAATGTGTTCCCACTTCCACTTTGGAATCTCAAGTGGTTGCAATAGACCTGTGACGCCCCCAAATCCGGGTCCCTTCTATTACCTCGAATTCGATGCAGTCACTATACTACTAACCAAATACTAACGCAGAACTATTACATCTTTTAATCATTAGTAAAAGAATACAACTTTGCCTATTACAATTTAGAATATAAATTTTATTCATATCCAAAATCTCGTCTTTACATCATATTCGATGTTACTAAAATGCGGAATAATTTAAACTTTTCAATATCTTTTGAATAAATTCTTCTTATTGATTCCATAACTTTGAATCAATTATAATTCTTGAATCAACTATATAATATGATTCACTATATTAGAATTACCGAATAAAGGTTTATAACTCAACTCAATATCCTCTATGTATTAACTAATACATCTTTACAATGCAGCAAGTATTAAACATCATAAGTATATATCAAGCACACTCGTAGAACCTAAACGTGGTTCAAGTAATAATCTAAACAGTATTCTTTATTGCGATACTATCTATCCTTATCAATCAAGAAGCACGAAGTCTTTATCGTAAGTCCTTAACCTGCAAAAGTGGTTATTTGCAAGAGTGAGCTCGACAGCTCAGTAATTCTAACAGTTTTCATACATCACATAACATACAACATCATACTCAGTTTATGCATTTATAAATAATTTATATTTACTACGCATATTACTTTTCACATAACAAGTATATCATCAAAGATCAACTTTCAGTGTCATTTATATCTCATATACAGTTCATATATAAGTTCACATTATCGCATCATAATATAATTCAACTAACAGTTATTGAATTCATATATCAAATAGGAACTGAAAGACTTGCCTGATGCGTAGTTTAACAACTACAACTTAACTGCGTAAAGATATCTGTACTTCATGTATTCCTATATAATCATACAATTATGGATTCATACATATCAGTTATACGTATCCATACTTAACTAAATGTATTAGGCATATATTTAAACCTCATAGACACATGATCTATATTACCCTTACATTTCTCAAACCTTATCGAAATTATAATTCCCGGGTTTTATATAACCATTACAATCAAACTTTTTCTAAGTTTCACCTTTCAAAATCTTTGTCATATTTTAAACTAGTCATGCAAGGTTACTATGTTCATCATATAGTCATAAACCAGTAGGGGTCAAACCATGATTTGCAGTTTAAGTAATAATACAAGTCTACTACAAAATCAAGAACAAACAGACTGTACAAATCCTAAAAACAGGCTGACGCAGTTGCGCAAGTATTGGCCTTAGGAGTGGCGCAGCTGCGCCACTCACTGATCAAACCAGGAATGAAATTTCATTCTGCTGGACCACCCGAGTTCAGTCACTATCATTCAAGTTACTGATATTAATTAATACGCATGCTCTATGGTTATAATTTCAAGTTCGAAACCTAGCATGCTCATCCTAATCCAATTAAGGCCATATGCCGGTAAACTTTAAACAAATCAAGCCCACGTTACTAATGGTCCATTACTAAAGTCATATCAACACATCATGAGGCTAAACGGTACTGAGTATGCATGCTCGTGCGTATATCACACATGTATATGTTAATCACATAGTTTATGCTTTAGAAATTCATTTTCTATGAATATGCGTGCATAGGTGAAATCCACGTTTCATCACAGGATGCTCATGTCAACATGTCTATAGGCATAATGAATCCTAGTATACAAGCTTGCATGGTCATAATGTAACTCACACAGTGTTTGATGCTATTACCTTTCACATTCTAAGTTTTCATAAAAATCGCACTAAGTTAACTTAGGCAACATAGTACATGTAAAGGGTCTCGTAGTCATGACTCACATGTATTAGAACACATATATAAGCCACATATACATACTCAAATGGTCAGAATCTAAAAGACATAAGTCAAGTTTGCTTTCAAAGTTCTTAAGTTTCTTATCTTTGAAATCGTCTTAACTTTAAATCAAGTATGCTAGTGTGTCTAACACTTTAGACTCAGTTCTCATATCAATATAGACCATACGATCATCCTCTAAAAATTAGAATACACATATGGTACACATATGTCAAGGTTCCAATCCCAAACTACAAGTTTTATTTCAAAACAATAAGTTTTTATCAATCGTGTGTACTAACATCGTTATACTTGTTCATACTACATGAATGTACTCATATATGTGTGTTAATTTGGTTCACATGATTGTTCTATCAAGGTACCATATGATAGCATATAATAGTTTCTAGCAGGAAAACAAAAATCAATTTCCAGGACCCTGCGCAGCTCCAAGGTATAAACCCGGCGCAGCTGCGCCGGTGTCCGGCCAAACCAGAACCTGAACTACTTTGGCAGTTTTAACAAACCCAACTCAAAAATTCATATGAAAGTCATTATGTACTAGCCCTATAACATAACTAACATGATTATAAGTCTAATACAACAACTATCAAACACTATCTAATCACAACTTCATGAAATTCATGCTTAATTCAAGAATCTATAACTTAGAAATTTACAGAAAAGAAGAACATGAGTATAAATGATTATACCTCTGCAATTAATGATTCTTGCTATAACAAGTCTCTCCCTCACTGATATCTTTCTCCAAACTTACTCACTATCATGCTATACTCACACTTGCCTTGCTTCACATAATTCTCAGCAAAAGAAAATGAGAGGAGAAGAGGTGATATTTATAGGAAATTGAATAACCAGACATTGAAATTCTCTATTAAACCAAACCAAAGGAATACAAGATTGCACAATGGTTCATATAGATTAGGTAGAAGGTTGGTGAATCCCATCATTATCTCCACTCCAACATGATCATTTGCTCTACAATTGATGAATTTGAGAAGTAGATAGAGTAGACTAGCCATGTGGGTTCACGTGAAGAATGAAATGGGCACTCAATGTTGGACAATGCTACTAAATCTCAGCAACTTGTTATTAACATACTAATGTCATATATATTGTATACCACACTTGGGTTATATATATACATTACATATCATGTACACATATTTCATTTCCTATAACTTAGGTTATAAATGAACTACAAGTGTAATTTCCAATTACAAGGTATCAAGTAAGGTTACACATAGATATACATCACATATAATCCATGTATATTTTATTAACACCGAATATAATTTAATTGGGCATTATTATTACTTACCATCATCACTGTTATTATAATAATTATAATAACTTATTGCATACATTATCAATTAACAATGGTTATTGATATTATTATACATCAATGTTTAACCATACACTTATTGTTACATAAACACTTACTATTATGTAACTCACATAATGCAATTAATCTTACTATATAGTTTATATATATAATATAGTCACATTAATGTTGCACTACACTTTATATAACATATGTGTAACTACTATATGTTATACTCTTAACAATCACATCCTTTGCACATATCAACTAGTTGAGCAATTATAATCATATTAATAATCTACTCGTTTATATATTATTATACTCAATGGCAATTAATTAATTAATGAAATATTAATTAATTCATCCCTCATCATTCTATGTAATTATCAATCTCCATAATAATTAATTAACATTTATATGGTTAATTACCACATTAAATAAATATAAATCTTATTACATTTATAAACAAGTTGCTTATTATTATTCTATTATTTGCAATAATAATAATCGACACATCATCAATTAATCCTCATTAATATACTATTCCTCATAATAGCAATAACAATTAATATTTGATTAATCGTTCACGTAGACTTCATTAATACAATTTTCGATTATATTCATAATCAATTTCCTTATTATTATACTATCACTAGCCATAATAATAATTTAACATACTATTGTAATAATAATTAACAATTAATATAGATTAATTGTTTAATTAATAATTCCTCCATCATTGAATTTATTAATTCATCATCGAATCTATTATCGTGCCACACAAGGCATTTCTCACAAGCTCAAACTCAAGCTTATTATCACTCCCACCATACTACTTATCCACCACATGTTCAATTTACTTAGAACTATTAAATCACAAGGTTCACATATATAAATATATCGTGAATGAAAATATTCAAATATTCTTTATAACCTTTACAGTAAGCTATTAAGATGCTAAACTATCTCAATTAATTATACTTATAATAAGTATAACCTTTACGCTTATAAAAATTAATATATACTCTATTAATTATTTAAATGATAACATCCAAGATTAAAATTATAACTTAAGTTATTTAATATATTAAAATAACTTAGTTTTCTTTCATTAATTAATTCTCTAGAAAATACATTACTATTATAATAATTATGTATTCCACTATAACATAAATATTATGTCTCCTCTGACTAAAGGCATTCATTATTAGAAAATAATCTACTTGTCGTCTCAAGATATTATTCTTAATATAATATCTATTAAAATAATTACGTGTACGGCACATGTACATATATTATATATAGAAAATAGATAATAAGTTTATTTTCTATTATTATAAATCGTTTCCATCAATTTATTTACATATAGCCAATATGTTTTAATATATTTACCATATTAATTAATCATACCTATTACTTCATATAAAAACATATAAGGAAATATTATTATTCAAAAATAACATTTTCTCCTTTTATTAAAATAATTTAATATTAGAAATTATTTTAATATCCTTTATTAGAAATATATAATAATCATTTCTCTTTCTTTTCTATAATTTGTCCCCAAAATAATTTTTTCAAATATTAAATATTCATTTAAAATATAATGATTTCTATCTCCCTTTAATAACGTATGTATATATTTATTAACGTTATTCGTACGTTAGACTTTCTCACATATTACCATTCTAAGTAATATATATAAAAAGTAGCAACTATAATCATATATTCAACGCATATATTAATCCATTTCTTTACTTAAGTAAATTAAATACTGCACCATATCATTTAGGTTCAATATTAACATTATATTATTCCCTAATATAACTCTTAACTTAAATTAACTAATATTTATTCTTATTAGTTAATTCCTTAACTAACTCATGCTTCACTATCCAAACCTATTCACAGATAGCTTAAGTGCTATTAATAACCTATATTATAAACATACTAGTTATTAATACACATACACAAGAATACGGTGATTATACATTAAGGATATTTAATGTCACCAACTTACTATGACAAAATAATTCTATAAATTATTTAATATCGATAGGAATTTATCCACTTCCTTTATATCCACTGAATCGTCTCTACGCTAAATAACAAATATATATTAATAATATATTTATAAATTACAAAAACACATATTACATAGTCCATATTACCCTATGTAATATAATATTACATCCTACCATATAACACACACATATAGATATTCGAATCCAATACATGCCTTAAGTATTTTATTTATTAAATTTTCATTTTAAGAACTTCTTGAAAATTTGGGTTCTCACAGGACCCTTTGGCACTTAATACTCCGCCTTGACACGTTGACACGTTAAACACCTCGAGATAAATTCCATGATCTCTCTCTTCATATTGCTCCACCAAAATGTATGTTGAAGATCACGATACATTTTGGTACTCCCAGGATGGATTGCAAACGGTGTGTTGTGTGCCTCCATCATGATTCTATACTTCAAATCAGAATCGTCAGGAACACAAAGTCTGGAGTTGACTCGAAGTATTCCTTCTTCATCAATCCTTACTTCTAGAATAGCACCTTCTTGCACCTTCTTTCTCATATTCATCAGCTCCGGGTCTGTAGCTTGAGCAGCTTTAACTTTATCAATCAAAGTTGGTTCTACGCGTATACTTGACATCATCGCATGGGTCCCCAGAGTCTTGAACTCTATCTCCATCTTTTGTAAATCACACAAAATAGGCCTTGAAAGTATCACATTCGTTCCCGCATATGATCTTCTACTCAACGCGTCAGCTACCACATTCGCTTTACCAGGATGGTATTGGATGGTATGGTCGTAATCTTTCAACAGCTCAAGCCAACATCGTTGCCGCATGTTAAGTTCCTTCTGGGTGAAGAAATACTTGGGGCTCTTATGATCCGCATAGATCTCCACTTTCTCCCCATACAGGTAGTGTCTCCAGATCTTCAACACGAAAATGACTGCTGCCAACTCAAGATCATGAGTAGGATAATTCCTCTCATATTCCTTGAGTTGTCACGAGGGATAGGCTATGACTTTTCCATGTTGCATGAGAACACATCCCAACCCTTTGCCCGAAGCATCGCTGTAAATGAAAAATCCATCCGAACCAGATGGTATCGTCAAAACAGGTGTCGAAATGAGTCTCCTCTTAAGCTCTTGAAAGCCCTTCTCGCATTCCTCGTTCCATACGAATCTTGTATCTTTTCGAGTCAGCTGAGTTAATGGAGTAGCGATTCGAGAAAATCCTTCCACGAATCTCTGATAATAACCAGCTAAGCCCAAAAAGCTACGTACTTCGGTCACCGACTTCGGTTGCTCCCAACTTTGTATTGCTTCAATCTTCGTCGGGTCCACAGATACTCCATGTTTTGATACTACGTGCCCAAGGAATGCTACCTCCTCAAGCCAGAACTCACATTTCTTCAGCTTGGCATATAGCTTGTTTCCACGAAGCCTTTGAAATACCAGCTTCAAGTGGTGCTCATGATCTTCACGACTTTTGAAATAGATAAGGATGTCATCAATAAAGACAACCACGAACTGATCTAAATATTCCTTGAATACACAGTTCATCATATCCATAAAAGCAGTAGGAGCATTAGTCAATCCAAAAGACATAACTAAGAATTCATAAAGCCCGTATCGAGTTCTGAAAGCAGTCTTCGGAATATCCTCAGTTTTAATCTTCAGCTGATGATATCCAGAACGAAGATCGATCTTTAGAAAGAATTGTGCACCTTGCAACTAGTCGAACAGGTCATCAATACGAGGTAACGGATACGTATTCTTGATGGTGACATGGATTAACTCCCGATAGTCAATACAAAGTCGCATACTCCTGTCTTTCTTCTTTACGAATAAAACAGGAGCACCCCAAGGAGATGTACTAGGACGTATAAAACCGATGTCTAACAACTCCTGTAGTTGGACCTTTAACTCCTGAAGTTCTATAAGAGCCATTCGATATGAGGTTTTAGAAATGGGTTTTGTACCGGGTTCAAGGTTAATAAAGAATTCAACTTCACGTTCCGGGGGTAGACCGGAAAGTTCTTTGGGAAATACATCAGGAAACTCATTAACAACAAAAATATCATTCAAACCTTGCGTATTCTAGTTTAGATCAATGACATGGACTAAGAAAGCTTGACATCCGTTTTTCAATAAACGAATAGCTTTATGACTTGAAATAACATTGATAGATTTTAGTGGTTTGGTTGTTTGAATTCGCACAATAGGTTGGTTAGGAATATGAAAACTAACAACCTTACAAAAACAATCAATTTTGGCATGATAAGTAGTCAACTATTTAATTCCTAAAATCACATCAAATGCAAGTATTTTCAACGATATAAGATCAACAGGTAGGGTGAGGGTACAATTTGAATCAAGCAAGATTTGTAAACTGTAAATATAACGAAGGTTTCTCCAAACGGAGTTTCAACAGATAAGTCAAAGTCTAATTTCTCAGGTGTCAAGTTCAAACGTTGAGCACAAGCAGGTGAAATAAAAGAATGGGTAGCACCAGTATCTAATAAAAGTGTAAACTTCGCAAGAGTTTATTATCAGCTTACCCGTAATAACTTCGTTCAGGTTCCTTGCTTGTTGGGCAGTCACGACAAAAGCTTTTCCAAGAACCACTGACTTTGACTTGTCAGGGATAGCCTTTGGAGTCACCATCCCTGCTGAACTTAGTTTCGCTACAGGACACACTCGAGCTATGTGCCCTTCCTTTCCACAGTTGTAACACACCTTGGACTGTTGTGTGCAGTTGGGGCTGATGTGTCCCTGTTTCCCGCACTTATAGCATACGACCGACGGTCGTTCTCCTCCCCTAGAAACAGTTGATGTTGGTGCTGCTGTCGATGCTTTCACGTTCTCATTGTTGTACCTTCTCCTCTTGAAATCTCCCCCCGACTCACTTCTTCTATTATCATGGCCACGATTACCACCAAAGTGGTTACCGCTTCTGGCATGATACTTTCCACCCTGCTGGTTGTCATTGTTCTGATGACTGCTGCCACCTGTACGACCTTGGTTGTTGTCCCTTGGTTGAACATAATCATTATCTCATTCTAATAACTTGGCCCTGTTCACTACATTCGAATATAGAGAAAATTTATGAGAAATGAGGTATTGACGAATCTCGGGTTTCAAACCTTTCAGAAACATCCGCGTCATACGTTCCGCATTCTCCACCAAATGAGGTGCAAACCGGGATAACTCCGTGAACTTAGCCTCGTACTGGGACACAGTCATATTTTTTTGTTCCAGTCTGATAAACTCTACCTCTTTCATGTGACGAATACTTTCTGGAAAGTACTTGTCATTGAACAGTTTCTGAAAGGCCCCCCAAAACATCTTGAGTGCGGCAGGCTGGGTACGCCTCACAGATTACCACCAGTAATCTGCCTCTCTAGGGAACATAAAGGTGGCAAATGGAACCTTCTGTTCCTCCGTGCATCCCAAGACATCAAATATCTTGGTAATTTGCTTAATCTAATTTTCCGCCTTGATTGGATCTGGCTTTCCCTGAAACTCTAGTGGTCCCAACTCTTTAAACTGCTTGGCAGTGACAAGCGCGAGTTGTTATATCCACCAGTATTATGAACATGAGTCTCCCTCGTTTGGTTTTGCATGAACTGCAAAAAGCTTCTAAACATCCCATCATTTATCATTTCTTCGGTAGGGTTGTTTACAGGAGGAATATAGCCTGTCTGTTGCAGTTCTCCTCATTGGTGATTAAAGGTGTCTAAACGGTCTCATTCACTCCATTGTTTAAATTTTCAGCTGCAATTCTCAAATACTTCCACAAAACAAGGGTTAATTAAACAAATTAACATATTACATATAAACCCTATATTCTAACCGAACAATTAAATAACAATTAAGCTTAGGTAGGACACACTAGCGAAGGCTTTACTCGTCTCTCCCCTCCTAGTTCTATTCTCAGATCTCCACCAGAGATCATATCCCTAAGCTCTGATACCAACTGTGACACCCCCAAAATAGGTTCAATACTCAACCCATTCTGAGTAGCCAAATACATGGTACAAAATCCAAATACAATCTTTCATTTCACACGGTCGTGCAAAATATGACCACACAACTGTGAGTGTCAATACAGACATGTAAAAAATATTAACATTCCAACTATGTCCTCATTACATTTATTATCACACTATTTTAAATAAAAAAATAGTGAGGACTTCTACAGCTTTAAGTCGGACCATCACTCCATTCCCCGACTAGTACCCGCGATATTCTCATTTCCTGAAGAGAACAATAGAGAAAAATGGTGAGCTCAACTAGCCCAGTAAAGAATATTATGACTAAGATAATGAAGAATAAATTATCGTTAGTCTTCAACAAATCTGATAAAATATTATGGACAACCAGTTTTAGATCAACAACTGCAGCGAAAATGACAATTCATTAGAATAGTTAAGTAGAGAATGATGTCTACTATCTTCTATAATTTAAAAGTCCATCATCAATATTTTATCCCTGTAACATCAATCAATATTCATCTCGAATCAAATATTCTTCTTTTGCACTACGGGCCAAAGATATTCATCAGGTAATCATTCATCTTTGCACTACAGGCCAAAGATAATCATTAAGTAATCATTCATCGTTGCACTACAGGCTAAAGATATTCAGTTATATCACCATTTAGGACTGAGGATGATGAAAACAATACGAATAACGAATCCAGTAAGACAAAGGACAAATATTAGAGAATTTATCCAGAGTTCAAGAATGAAGATCAAAACCTGGATCCAATCAAAGATGATTTGGAAAAAAAATTATTATTTTTATTGTGAATAGTATCACGTGAATAGTAACTCGTGAATAGTAAGTAGACATGAAAAGATAAAAATTTCACAAAAAAATTCAGATCAATATTTTAGTGAAATAATATTAGATGAAGCGCAAAACTCAAGTAATTTTTTGATCATTTCAGGAATTCTAGAAGCAATACTTATCGTAGTAAGTTTAGTGTTAGGAATCTGAAATGAAACAATATACGAAACTGCAATTGGATTTTCACCCGTCTGGCTGTAGTCCGCTCAGACGGATTATTTCCATAATTTAATAACAACTGAATACGAAGGGTTATTCACCAGGCATGCAGTAGTTCGCATATATAATTCACATATATAATTCATCAATTTCTAGTCTATAATCAACCAAAACATGAAAACTCCATATGAGCACATATTCCCCATTTAAAACTTGCTTTTACAGTACTTTGATTTATGAAAATCACTTATAGCATATAACCCACTATAAACAACACATGAATACAATCTATATATACACCATTCATGTTTAAACAATTATATAACAACTTATTTTTAACAGAGAACGAATATGAAAAATATATAACTGAGTTCTATAACAATTAGAGATTATAGATGATACCTTTTGTTAATAGGTTGAAAGAGAAGGTGATGTGAGTTCAATTCTAGCAACTCTTCTTCCTCTTTTCTTTTCTCTGCTCTTCCTTCTCTCTGTTCTCTTTTCTTCTTAGTTCTTAGTTAGACTTAGGATTAGAACTAACGTAGTAGATATATTATAACTGATATAATATACGTATACTAATGATATAAATGTAACTGCTAATTAATTAAGATATATAATAAATACATATTATTATATAAGTTACAACTATTTAAATTTTAAAAAAAAACCTTAAGGCTTGTGTGGCCAAAACAGCATTATTTTTAAAAACAGATTATTATTACTAAGGCCATGTTTGGTAAAATGAGTTTAAAACAAGTGCAAGGGCCTTGTTTGGTTAAAATCATTTAAAATCCTTTTTCTTTATTTTAACAAATCATTTTAACACATACTCTAATGTCACATTTTAATTAATTAAATATTAATCATCTAATTTAATCAATTAAAATCTAACATCAATTAATCACATAAAACTGCCACATAATTATAATTACTCGCTAATTATAATTCATGTAACACTTCATCACATAATTCATCTAATTCAATTATCTCAATTAAATTAGAACTATAATATAAATTTAATATACATTAATTAAATAAATATTACACATTCATTTAGTAAGGATATATCATTTAATTAAATTACTCCATAAAATCACATAATTTATTTATTTAATTCAATAAATAAATCACATAAAATATTTATTTAACTTAATAAATATTTAAAATTATTATATAAAATCACAATCGTTACAATCTTCCCTCCTTAAAATGATTATGTCCCCAGAATCACACATAAAAAAAAATTCTCATATATTACATTCTTCCCCCTTAAAAGAATTCTGTTCCCAGAATCGGTACATAAGGGGTTACACAAAACTAATCAAATAAATGCGAATAAGATTCCATCATAACATTTTCGAGTTACCACGTAGCTTCTTCAACACTGTGGTTCCTTCAGATTACCTTAACAGAAGGTATCACTTTATTCTTAAGTACCTGTTCCTTTCTATCAACTATCTGAACAGGCACTTCTTCATATGTTAAGTCCTTATGAAATTGTAAAGGTTCATATTCTATTATATGTTTATAATCATGCTTGTATGGTCTTAACACGGAAATATGGAAGACATTATGTATATTCTCGAGCTCCGGAGGTAATGCGATCTCGTAAGCTACCTCGCCAACTTTTCGTAGCACCTCAAAAGGTCCAATAAATCTGGAACTCAGCTTTCCCTTCTTACCAAATCGAATCTTCCCCTTCTAGGGAGATACTTTCAGGAACACGAAACTTCCTGGTAAGAATTCACGATTTTGTCGATGAAGATCGACATACTTCTTCTGTCTGTCGTGAGCAGCAACTAATCTCGTTTTGATCAGCTTCACAATTTCGGCGGTTTGTTGTACCAATTCTGGTTCCAACAATTGACGTTCACCGACTTCATCCCAGCACAAAGGAGTTCTGCATTTTCTACCGTATAATGCTTCGTAAGGCGGCATGCCAATACTCGCATGATGACTATTGTTGTAGGCAAACTCCACCAACGGTAGATGATCCTCTCAGCTTCCTTTGAAGTCCAACACACAAGCTCTCAGCATATCCTCAAGTGTCTGAATCGTTCTTTCGCTCTGTCCATCAGTCTGAGGATGGCACGCTGTACTCATTCGCAATTGCATTCCCAAACATTCTTGCAATCTCTTCGAAAAATTAGACGTAAAACGTGGATCTCTATCGGACGCAATTGACACCGGAACACCATGTCTAGAAATAATTTCCTTCACGTACAGCTTCGCTAGTTTATCCATGTTGTACTTAACCCTGATCGACAAAAAGTGGGTTGACTTCGTCAATCGATCCACTATAACCCATATTGCATCAAATCCCCTCTGAGTCGTTGGAAGACCTACCACAAAATCCATCGTGATGTGCTCCCACTTCCACTCTGGAATCTCTAACGGTTGTAGCAATCCGCTAAGTCTCTGGTGTTCTGCTTTAACTTTCTGGCACGTAAAGTATTTCACAATGCATTCAGCAACATCCCTCTTCATATTCGGCCACCAGAAATGATTCCTGAGATCCTGGTACATTTTCATACTCCCGGGGTGAATAGAATATCTAGAACTATGAGCTTCGCTCAGAATCTCCTCTTTGACCTCAGGTACCGGCGGTACCTAGATTCCACCTTCAAACCATAACAGACCTTCATTATCGATCTTGAACTTGAACTCTTCGCCATCAGTTATCCTCCTCCAAATATTCTTATATTCTTTATCGTGAAGTTGTGCTTCTTTCACTTTGTCTACTAGAGTAGAACCAGTGGTTACTTGAAACAACATCTCATCCGATTCCTTTGGAAACTTCACCTCCAACTCCAATCTAGCCATCTGTTCTATTAACAGATCCTGATCAGTTAACACGTTCAGCTTCTCCTGACCTTTCGTACTCAAAGCATCGGCGACAACGTTAGCTTTACCCGGATGGTAAAGTATCTCGCAATCGTAGTCTTTAATCAGTTCCAACCATCTTCTTTGGCGCATGTTCAAATCCTTCTGGGTAAATATATACTTCAGACTCTTGTGATCTGTGTATATTTCACACTTTTCTGCATATAAATAGTGCCTCCAAATCTTTAGGGCAAACACTACTGCCGCCAATTCTAGATCATGGGTCGGATATCCCTTCTCATAATCCTTCAGTTGACGTGACGCATAGGCAATGACTTTGTTACTCTGCATCAACACACAGCCTAATCCTTTATGTGAGGCATCACTATGTACAACGAAATTCCTCGAACTATCCAGTAAGGACAATATAGGCGCAGTACTCAGCCGCTTCTTCAGCTCTTGAAAACATTCCTCACATTTCTCTGTCCAAACAAATTTAATAGTTTTACTAGTCAAATATGTCAACGGAGTTGCGAATCTAGAAAAGTCTTGGATAAATCTACGGTAATAACCTGCCAATCCCAAGAAACTCCTCACTTTAGACTGCGTCTTCGGCTGATCCCAATTCATATCAACTTCAACCATCGACGGATCCACCGAAATACCATCCTTGTCGATCACGTGACCAAGAAATTGCACACGTTCCAACCAAAATTCGCATTTCGAGAATTTAGCGTAAAGCTTCTCTCGTCTCAGGGCTTCTAAGGTTAGTCGTAAGTGTTCAGCATGTTCCTCCTCGGTCTTGGAATAAACCAGGATGTCGTCTGTGAACACTACCACGAACTTGTCCAGAAATGGCTTGAACACCCTGTTCATTAAGTCCATACATGCAGCTGGGGCATTCGTGAGACCAAATGACATCACCAAGAACTCGTAATGACTATATCGAGTCCTAAAAGCCGTTTTAGGTATATCTTCCTTCCTCACCTTCAATTGATGATACCCGCTTCTCAAATTAATTTTCGAGAAGTACTTCGCACCCTTCAGTTGATCAAACAAGTCATCGATAGTAGGTAAAGGATACTTATTCTTGATCATAACTTTATTCAACTCCCTATAATCAATGCAAAGACGCATCGATCCATCCTTCTTCTTCACAAACAAAACAGGCACAACCCACGGTGAAACGCTCGGTTGGATATACTTCTTGTCTAGCAATTCTTGTAGTTAAACCATCAGTTCCTTCATCTCAACTGGAGCCATTCTGTACGGAGCCTTCGAAATCGGAGCAGTTCTCGGCGCTAGATCGATCACGAACTCTATCTCCCTATCTGGCGGAAGTCCTGGCAAATCGCTCAGAAAAACATTTATAAACTCCTTAACTATCGATATATCCTCCACCTTCGGGCTTTCCTTACGCGTATCTACTATGTAGGCTAGATATCCCACACAGCCTTGCGTTAGAAGTTTCTTGGCTTGCATAATCGTCAGATAACTTACTTGTCTAGTTGATTTGCTACCATAGAACACTAACTTCGACGGAGTCGTAAGGTTTACCGACTTCTTCTGACAGTCGATTATTTCCCCATGGTTGAACAACCAGTCCATACCCAGTATGACATCAAATTCCCCAAGTTTAATCGGAATTAAATCTACTCTAAGCTCCTGACCCTTAATGTCCAATCTACAGTTCTTATAAACGCTCCTAACAAGAATAACCTCCCTATTCGCAATCTCTATGTTCAAAGGGTAAACTAACTCCTCTACAGGTAAGTCTAGGGTTTTAGCAAAATCATCAGATATGAATGAACAAGTAGCACCCGAATCAAATAATACATATGCATTTATACTATTGACCGGAATAATACCTGACACCACGTCTTTTGATTGCACAGCATCCTGCACCGTCATATTAAATGTCCGTGCAGTGGGTCGAACAGCTTGCAATGGTGCAGCGATAGTAACAGTACCGCCGCTTCCATTCCCTACGCTCCCTATTGACCCTGCCGTCAGCTTCTTAGGGAAGTTGCGAGCCATGTGATCCTTGGATCCACATGTAAAGCAAGCTCCCTTCTTCGGGTTTGGGCAATTAGGTGCGATGTGGCCTTCCTGACCACAGTTGAAGCACACCCGCTTCCCCTTCATGCACACGCCAATGTGATTCTTACGGCATGTAGCACATGCTTCGAACTTCCTCTTCTACTGGCTTCCTTGCTGACTCCCAGTAGAGATGTTCTCATTCCATTTCCTCTTCTGGTTCACAGCGCTGCTGCCCCCAATCTTGGTTTCTACCTCATTCTTTTTCTTCTTGTCTTGGTTGAACTTCGTCACCGCTTCGCTTCCTCCTTCAGCAAGTATGGCTTTCTCTAGCACAGCTGCAAATGTGTTCAGCTGGAACATAGAAACCTTGTTGTAGAGCTAGGGCTTCAGTCCCGACTCAAACCTCCTCGTTTTCCTAGCGTCAGTGCTGACCTGGTATGTAGCAAACCTGACTAACTCGTTGAACTTAGCGGCATACTCGGACATCGTCATCCCTCCCTACTTAAGCTCTAGGAACTGGACCTCCATCTGGTCCTAGGAACTCACTGGGAAGTACATTTCGTAGAACGTTTCCTTGAAACATTCCCATGTTATGACTCCTTCTCCCTCCCGAGTCTTGTTAGCCTGCCACCAAAAGCTAGTATCCGACTTCAACACGAAAGCCACGAACGTTGTCTTCTTGTCTTCCCCTACCCTAGCCACGTCAAATACCTTCTCCACCCACGTCTGAGCCTTAATAGGGTTAGTCAATCCTTTGAACTCAGGCGGTCCTACTGCCTTGAATTCTTTGAACGTTGTTCCCTGCACTTGCTGCTGATTCGCAAGAGCTCCTATCAACAGGTTAACCAACTGCTGAACCAAGTTGGGATTCGTCCCATCGTTATTGTTGTTGTTCGTCGAACCCTCGGGGTTTTGCCGTGTTATTCTTCTTCTAGGAGGCATTTTCTGTTAAGAAAATATTATTATTAGACCCTTTATTCAACTATTAAGTATCCAAGTTCATACTTAAACGTTTTAAACAATTCAGTTCACATAGAACACATAGCACGTCAATAAACTTCTTTTATTCATTAGTCGTAGTTTAAAACATCAATCAGATAGCATTTCTGCCATTTACATCATCCTTCCTGAACTAAAAAAGTTGCAAGATTACATTATTAACTTATCCCATTCTTATCTCAAATTATGGGATTTACTTTATTTACTACAAAAAGCAACATATAAACAAAAGCTCTTTTACTACTGCTACTACTACTGCTACTACTACTGCCACTACTGCCTAGGCATATTAATACGTCGCACAGCCTCTCTGCGTTCCTCTTCCATTACCCGAAACGCCGTTCTTCGGTCCACCACATACCACGTTAAACCTTGGAACTGAGCTAGGTAGTAGAAAACACGGTCCTGAGCTCTTTCTATAGCTGTATGAAAAGCATATTCTGTTTCCCTCAGCTTGGCCCTCTTGGCTTCAGCTTCACCTTCAGCTCGATCGGCTCGTTGATTAGCCCTCAAGCTTGACTCTTCAGCTCTGGCACACTTCCTCGATTCCTCCTGGATGTCTTGCTTCAGCTTTGCTAGTTCAAATCGAGCAGCATCTCTATCAACCTCCATATGTATCAGGTTCCACTGTGCATCTCCTAGGTAACTTGCCATTTCCTCGATTGTCTCGTCTCACTGCTGAATGGTTTCTTCGAGCTCTCCGACTCGACCATGAAGCTCCATGTTGCTGTCGTAGACTGCCTTGTACATCTCAGCAGTAATAGAGTGAGGTGGGAATTCCTCTTCTGGATCATCTTCCTCCTCTTCAGACTCTTCCTCGTCCTCTGGAATAGGTGTCAGCTCAAGCTCCCGACCAGCTACGGTGATCACTGGAGATGTCTCTCTTATAACCAGCTACTCCCAGATAATATGTATGTCACGGGGCTCCTCCTCTCTAGACATCTGAGGTACATCCTCTCTAGCCTGACTAGGTTCTTCAACGTTCGACATCCTGACAAAAGAATTTTAAAGTTCATTATTACGTGATAACGAATCATCACTCTTTGAATACTAAAATGTAAACACATAGGCACATAAGGTAGTTTATTATCTTTACCTAGCATCACTATCTTTTCGATCTTACCATAAGGCTACTACCTAAGGTTTTTCCCCACCTAAGGTTTCATAACTTACAGCTCTGATACCAACCTGTAACACCCCCAAATCCGGGTACTTCATTTCCACATAATTTGGTGTTCACTTTCTAACTATAACAAACATCTACCCAATATATCTCAAAATAAATTACAATTTTTATATAAAATCTCCCTTAAAACAAGGGTTACACCCTTCTCAAAAATAATTCCTAGGGTTACTCTAACCTTGACATAAACAATAAAGTGCGGAATAAAAACATGACATAAAAATCTTATTACAATCATTTCAAAATAAATAAACAAGTCTTCACTTGTTCATCTTTCCCTTGCCTTTACTCGTAGATGGGGCATCAACGTTATCAACCTTAACTGCAATTGTTATTTAATACAAGAGTGACCAAACAACAGCTCACTGGAGTTTAACAATAATAAATACATGAAAGGATATCTTTTTAAAAAAAATCTGAATAACTTAGCTTACTTCAACAATAAATAATTGAATAATAATTCTCTATCAACATTAAAATTCGAATATAGAATTTATCTGAGGGTCATAAGACCTATGAACTCTTGTCCTACATTATAAATATTTCTATTTAAACCTTTAATAGTCAATAAGACTATGGACCTTAACTCGTACTTAGGGGGATCAGCCCTTTGTACCATGTATTGTGCACAAACATCTTAACGCTATGCGTAATAACCTGTTCAACTCAGTAATTTGAATTCAAGTCCGCACCAAAGAAAGTTTGGTTTGGATAAGCTTACAAGGGTAATTTAGAATTTACGTTCATCAACTAAGGATTAGTTGAATCGACTTTCCATAATTCATAAATAAAAGAATTATGAATTAACATATGATTTAGAAGTAAACTTAAAGCATTTAAAATAATAAATTGGATCTTACTTGAACAATAAGTCAAGATCTCTTCGGTTAAGTAAGTAATTGTCCAGTACAGAAATGAAAAGGACATTCTCAACAATGAATATATGAACTCAAAGAAACTTGCGTAGAAATAACGAGTTTAGGGTTTAGAAGACTTGCCTTAAGCGCAAGCTACTTAACTCAACCACGTACTTAAACACTTCCTATATACATTAAATCATAATAACCTAAATTAGTTAACACATAACTAATTCACATAAGTGGTTAACCCTCATGGTTAACTCACTCTAAATAAATAATAATCATCACATAGTTAATTACATCACATAACATACTCACATAATTTCCTCAATTATGTATTATAATTATAATTTAAACACTTAATCTAATTATAATTATTTAATTATAATTACCTCTTAAATTATCACCAGTTAATAATTAATAACAAATTAAACTATATCATGCAATTATAAACTTAAAATCCATAACTAAACATGCATTTATTAAATTATAATTACTTAAATTATAATTTAAATTAACATCTAATTGATTAAAATAAATCAACTTCTATACATTATAATTTCACAGAATTACAATTTAAATGAAACATTTACCCTTAATCAAATTATAATTAAGTAACTTATTTTACAATTAAACAATTATAGCTTATAATTTAAATACTATATTAGGTTTTCAAAACTTCATTTTTCTCAAATTATGAAATTATCAACTTCATGTTAACACATGTTATAGCGGCTAGATACATGCTCATTATCTTAGCAATAATATAATGGAAACATAAAAACAAACTGCACAGCCAACCCAGCTCACTGCATCTGCACAGCCAGCGGCGCAGCTGCGCAACCAGCAGCCTTGGCACCGGCGCAGCTGCGTAGGTGTCAAAACTGAGAAAGGCAGCCGGCGCATCTGCGCTACTTCTGGCTGTGTTACCGGCACAGCTGCGCAGGAACACAGACCGAAGCAGGCAGTTCAGCACCCTGCTTCACCGTTTCACCCCAAATATGCCAAAAATCGATAGTTCACAGCAACGTAACCAACATAAAACACACACATGCCACAATACATATGTATGACATGTTTCTAAATACAAAATCATCTAAGCAACAAGAATCAACGGTTTTAAAAGTCTAATTTGACTATTTTCATAAAACTCCTACTTTTCATAAAACAATTCACTAGAATTTCAATTCTAAACCAATTCAATTCATAATACCCACATTATTTCTGTTATAAAAGCTAGTAACATGAACAACTATCAATTTGCACAATTCACGTATATAATTCATCAATTTCTAGTCTATAATCAACCAAAACATGAAAACTCCATATGAGCACATATTCCCCATTTAAAACTTGCTTTTACAGTACTTTGATTTATGAAAATCATTTATAGCATATAA
Source organism: Panax stipuleanatus (assembly GCA_020205555.1). NCBI lineage: Eukaryota > Viridiplantae > Streptophyta > Magnoliopsida > Apiales > Araliaceae > Panax > Panax stipuleanatus. The sequence goes on along the minus strand of CM035119.1, from coordinate 107,323,451 downwards.
CCCACTATAAAAAACACATGAATACAATCTATATATACACCATTCATATTTAAACAATTATATAACAACTTATTTTTAACAAAGAACGAATATGAAAAACATATAACTGAGTTCTATAACAATTAGAGATTATAGATGATACCTTTTGTTAATAGGTTGAAAGAGAAGGTGATGTGAGTTCAATTCTAGCAATTCTTCTTCCTCTTTATTCTTTTCTGCTCTTCCTTTTCTCTGCTCTCTTTTCTTCTTAGTTCTTAGTTAGACTTAGGATTAAAACTAACGCAGTAGATATATTATAACTGATATAATATACGTATACTAATGATATATATGTAACTACTAATTAATTAAGATATATAATAAGTACATATTATTATATAAGTTACAACTATTTGAATTTAAAAAAATCCTTAAGGCTTGTTTGGCCAAAACAATATTATTTTTAAAATCAGATTATTATTACTAAGGCCATGTTTGGTAAAATGAGTTTAAAACAAGTGCAATAGCCTTGTTTGGTTAATATCATTTAAAATCCTTTTTCTTTATTTTAACAAATCATTTTAACACATACTTTAATGTCACATTTTAATTAATTAAATATTAATCATCTAATTTAATCAATTAAAATCTAACATCAATTAATCATATAAAATTGCCACATAATTATAATTACTCGCTAATTATAATTCATGTAACACTTCATCACATAATTCATCTAATTCAATTATCTCAATTAAATTAGAACTATAATATAAATTAATTAAATAAATATTACACATTCATTTAATAAGTATATATCATTTAATTAAATTACTCCATAAAATCACATAATTTATTTATTTAATTCAATAAATAAATCACATAAAATATTTATTTAACTTAATAAATATTTAAAATTATTTTATAAAATCACAATCGTTACATTAGTTAAGGCAGAGCAGTGCGGACCCTCGAGCACTGACAATGGCAAGGGAAAGGCTATAGAGTAGCTTTATTTATGTAGAACTTTATGATTTGTAATAAGAACTTATGCTATTATGTATTAGTTAGGTTTATATATGCTTAAGGTATATTTAAGCTATGTAATTGATGTTTAAGTTACGAGACCCTGGGACGTGAATAAATTATATTAATTAAATGTAATCTATTCAGTAATAGTTGTGTATTATTCCGCCGTGCGATGCGACATTTAGTCGTAATATTAATTGTGGTGTTAGATACTAGAACGTGACAAACCGAATTCGAGTGACCAAGTGACGGTCCGAATTTGGGGGGTGTCACAGGTTGGTATCAAAGCTGTAGTTATAAACCTTAGGAGCGAGAGTCCTTAAATTATAACTTAGGAGAACTTAGAAGTTAGGAGGAGATAAAACTCATGTAGAGTTTTTCTTAAGAGACTTAGTATGTTATGAAATGTAACTTCATTCTATACAATGAACTTATGTTTTATTTAACATTCTAATGGAGTTGCTGTTTGTTTGTCTTGTGTTTGTGATTGTAGGATGGCAGACACAGGAGTACCTAGTAGAGTGGCCGAGGAGGAGCCCAAAGATATACATGTAGTATACGAGGAACCTCTAGAGGCTATGCCTGTGTAGGCTATTGCACCGTCTGAGTTTGATGACGAGGACGAGATTAAGATAGAGTTCGATCTAGAGGATGAGCCGATGGAGGACGAGCCGATTGAGGATGAGCCAGTAGAGGACCCTGATGGGACTATTGTAGAGGAGCAGATGTTAGGCGAGTACGAGGAGCGGATCCTAGTGTTGGACTGCAGAGTCCAAGAGCTGGAGGCCGAGGCCCAAGAGAGAGAGAGTCGGAGTTCCAGAAGCTGAGGGACGAGGACCACCAGAGGAATCTGGCCATGCAGGAGCTAGATGTAGAGATTGCTTACCGTAGGGAGGCAGGAATCCAGATGGGAACCTTATTCCACAGGTTAATTGCGAGGAACGTAGATCTGGCAGGGAAGCTGGAAGAAGTAGAGTAGAGAGAATTGAGTGGGAAGACAGAGAAGGAAGCACTCCATACTCAGCTAGATTTGGAGGTTATGGATAGGTTCCACTTCGAGGAGAAGTGGGAAGCAGCTAACGAGAGAAATAAAGACCTAGAGGATGAGGTCAGATGCAAGAAGAGGAAGATGAACAAGATCGGGTATGTGTTTCGTTTAGCTTTTGAGAGGGTGATTGATGGTGTGTACCACTACCCAGCGGAGCAGGGACATACCTTATATACTTTGAGCCGAGAGTTGATGGCATATATAGCACAGATCGAGTACAAGAGCGCCGTGGAGTGTGGGATGATGGGATGAGACCCTTAGTCAGTCTAGTAGAAGAATTTACTTTATGTGATGTATATACTGTGTCGTAATCCCAACTTTTTGTGTAAAGTGTGGGACAATGATGTAAACCCCGAGTAAGCTTTTGATAGAGGGGTTGTATGGTAGTATGTTAGTGTTCCCCGTCTTTTGTGATATTAGGGGATATATGTGATAATATTTATAGAAATATGCTAGGGGAAATCATATAATGAAACGATTTGGCATATGAATATAAATGAAGCTTATATTAGAAATGTGTTATAAAATTTTATGCCTTTAGTATTAAAAGAAATACTTAAGTAATATAACTTAGTAATAATAAAATGAAAATTTGTGATGCAGATAATGCCGCCCAGACGTAGATTGACTGCACCTGAGGAGTTAGTGAATAATGAGAGGGAACAAGTAGACCAGATCCAGAAGCTAGTAGATCTGTTAGGAGAGGCCCTTAGGGGAAGGAACAACGAACCCGTTCGCCCAAATCCTCAAGGAGTACCAGTCACAAAATATAAGGACTTTAGGAGTGTAGGACCCCCAGAGTTCGAGGGTACTACCGACCCAATCATTGCACAGACATAGGTTAAGGATATCGAGAAGGCCTTCACTATCACTCGTGTGAGTAAAGACCAAAAGACTATATTCGCTACATATATGATGAGAGGCGAAGCCAACTACTGGTGAGAGGCTAATCAATAAAGAGCTGGAGAAGGGATAATAGCTTGGGATAGATTCAAGACTCTATTTTTTGAGAACTACTTCCCGAAAAGCATGAAAAATAGGATGGAGGTGAAGTTCTTAGAACTGAAGCAAGGTGATATGACGGAGGTGCAGTACGTGGCTAAGTTTAACGAACTAGCGCGGTTTGCAGAGCGCCAGGTAGGAGATGAGGAAAGGAAGGCGTGACGATTTGAATAAGGGCTGAAGCCTTGGCTGTTCAACAAGTATCAGTGCGTCAAATTTATTCCTTTGCAACATTGCTGGAGAAGGCGATCATTGCGGAAGGTGGCAGTAAGGCCTTAAGTCTGTACAACAAGGAGAACAAAGGAAAGAATACTGGAGGAGAGAACCATGCTGGAGGAAGTAGTAGTGGAGGAAGCAACTAGGGTAAAAGAAAGTGGGAGAACAATAACAAAAACAACAACAATCAATCGGGAAATTTTCGTGGAGGTTTTAAGAAGAGGACTGAGGGATGCCCGAAATGTGGGAAGAACCATCAAGGTGAGTGCTGGAAGGGACGTGTCACTTGCTACTACTGCGGACATGAAGGGCACATTTCACCCAACTGCCAGAAGCTGAAAAAGATGCAAGGATGTTTTGCATATGGCTCGACGGAGCACCGAATTAAGGACTTCCTGAAGAAGGGAAGTAGCGGAGGTAGCCAACAAGGGGGAAACAAACTGATGATTGGCGGACCAGGACAATCCAATCGCCCAACCGCTAGGACCTTTAACATGACCGTCCAGGACACAGTAGCTGCGAAGGACATGGTGTCAGGTATAATCCCAATCAATGATATAAATACTTATGTGTTATTTGATTCGGGTGCCACCTGTTCTTTTGTATCTGAAGAATTTGCTAGTAGACTTATGTGTTATTCCTACGTTTATCGAAATTATCGCGCAAACATTAGAAAATATGAACTGAGCGTAGACTTGATTCCTATTAGATTGGGAGAATTTGACGTAATATTGGGAATGGATTGGTTGTATAACCATGTTGCGATAATTGACTGTCAGAACAAATGTGTGAACCTTCAGACTCCGAGTAAGTCTAAGGTAGTGTTTTATGGTAGCTCATCGCTTAAGTAATCGTGTTGTCTTACGATGATGCAGGCCAAGAAATTGTTAAGGAAAGGATGCGTAGGTTATTTATCTTACATCGTAGATACTCAGAAAAAGGGAGTAGAAATTAAAGATATTCGTAGTGAATGAATATCGAGATGTATTTCCAAACGATCTGCCTGGTCTTTCGCTAGACAGAGAAATTGAATTCGTAATAGACTTAGCACCGGGAACGTCACCAATTTCGAAAGCACCATATCGTATGGCTCCAGTAGAAATGAAGGAATTGATGATACAACTGCAAGAGTTATTAGATAAGGGTTACATACGGCCGAGTGTGTCTCCTTGGGGAGCACTAGTGTTATTCGTTAAGAAAAAGGACGGATCGATGAGGCGCTGTATCGATTATCGAGAATTGAACAGAGTAACGATCAAGAACAGATATCCGCTATCGAGGATAGACGACTTATTTGAATAACTGAAGGGAGCAAAAGTGTTTTTCAAAGATAGACCTACGGATGGGTTATCACCAACTGAAGTACGGGATGAGGACATACCAAAGACTGCGTTTCAAACCCGTTACGGACAGTACGAGTTTTTGGTAATGTCATTTGGATTGACTAATGCTCCGGCAGTATTTATGGACTTGATGAACCGAGTTTTCAAGCCATACTTGGACAAATTTATGGTAGTTTTCATCGACGACATCTTGATCTACTCAAGGACAGAAGAAGAGCACGCCGAACATCTGAGGATTGTTTTGGAGGCGTTAAGGAAGGAGAAGATGTATACGAAATTTTCTAAGTGTGAATTTTGGATGGAGAAGGTTCAATTCTTAGGTCACGTGGTGGATAAGAATGGAATCTTAGTGGACCCTGCAAAGGTCGAGGCAGTAAGTAATTGGAAGCAGCCAAGAACACCGACGGAGGTAAGAAGTTTCTTAGGGTTGGCTGGGTACTATTGAAGATTTATTAAGGATTTTTCTAAGATAGCAACCCCGTTGACCAATCTTACGAGGAAGACAGTGAAATTTGTATGGACCGACAAATGCGAAGAGAGTTTTCAAGAGTTGAAGAAGAGATTGAGCGAAGCACCTGTGTTGTCACTACCAGATGATGCGGGAAATTTTGTGGTATATAGTGACGCATCGTACAAGGGACTTGGTTGTGTGCTAATGCAACACGACAAAGTCATTGCGTATGCATCACGATAATTGAAGTATTACGAAAAACGATACCCTACTCACGACTTAGAGTTAGCGGCAGTAGTTTTTGCGTTGAAAATTTGGAGGCATTATTTGTACGGAGAGAGGTGTGAGATATACACGGACCACAAAAGTTTGAAATATATCTTCATACAGAAGGAGTTGAATATGCGTTAGAGAAGGTGGTTATAATTGATCAAAGACTATGACTGCGATATTCTTTATCACCCGGGTAAGGCAAACGTAGTTGCCGATGCTCTGAGCAGGAAAGGAAGGGAGAAATTGTTTCATTTGACAACTAAGGAAGAATTAATAAGAGAAATGGAAAAATTGGAAATAGAAGTAAAGGGACCGGAGAGATCTGAAGAGAAGTTATTTATAATGGAAGCTCGTCCGACATTGTTGGATAGAGTGAAAGAAGCACAAGAGAAAGATGAGGAGTGCTAGAAAATCAGAAAGAGGATCGCAGAAAATGAAGAGGAGAGATTCCAAATGGATAAAGACGGTATTTTGAGATTAGAAGGAAGAGTGTGGGTACCAGCGGTAACCGAGTTGAGAGAAGAAATTTTGCATGAGGCACATAATACGACGTATTCCATTCATCCGGGAGGCACAAAGATGTACAGAGATTTAAGGCAACATTTTTGGTGGCCCAATTTGAAACGGGAAGTCGCAGAGTGCGTTAATAGATGTTTGACTTTCCAACGCGTCAAAGCAGAACACCAGCGGCCGAGTGGTTTACTACAACCGTTGGAAATATCAGAGTGGAAATGGGAGCATATTACGACGGACTTCGTGATAGGACTTCTAGTCACACAAAGGGATATGATGCCATTTGGGTTATCGTGGATCGACTAACGAAGACCGCACATTTTCTACCAATCAAGATACGCTACAGTTTGAATTAGTTATAGAGTCTGTACGTAAAGGAGATTGTTTCACGACATGGAGTGCCAGTGTTAATTATCTCTGATCGAGATCCGTGCTTCACGTCAAACTTTTGGAAAAGCTTGCAAGAGAGGATGGGAGCACAGTTGAGGTTGAGTACTGCTTATCATCCTCAGAAAGACGGACAGAGTGAGCGAACTATACAAACGCTGGAGGACATGCTTAGGACTTGCGTGATTGACTTCAAGGGAAATTGGGACGACCACTCGGCCTTAGTTGAATTTGCGTATAATAATAGTTACCATGCGAGTATCGGCATGCCACCGTACGAAGCTCTTTACGGAAGAAAGTGCAGAATGCCATTATGTTCGGACGAAGTCAGAAAGCAACGAATACTCGGACCAGAGTTAGTTTAACAAACCGCAGATGTGGTGACAGTGATAAGAGCCAGACTAGTAGCAGCTCAAGACCGCCAAAAAAAGTACGCAGATTTGCATCGGCAGGACCGAGACTTTAAAGTCGGCAGTTTCGTATTCTTGAAGGTATTTCCATGGAAGGAAAAGATCCGTTTTGGCAAGAAAGGAAAGTTGAGTCCAAGATTCATAGGATCGTTCGAGATACAGAAGCGAGTGGGCGAAGTGGCATACAAAGTTACATTACCACCCGAGTTGGAGCACATCCACAACGTGTTCCACATTTCCGTGTTGCGACCGTACAAGGCCGACTACAAGCACCTGATTTCTTATGAGCCCATTCAAGTGGAGAAGAACTTGGCGTATGAAGAAATTTCTGTCAAAATATTAGATAGGAAAGAGCAAACCTTGAAAAATAAAATTATTTCATCTGTAAAAGTACTTTGGCATAACCACGATGTTGAGGAGGCTACGTGGGAATTAGAAGATAGGATGATGAGGGATTATCCCCATCTGTTTATGTAACCTTGTAGCAATTTCGAGGATGGAATTTTTATAAGGGAGAGAGGATGTAATACCCGAGAATTTCCATATATTATTAAATGAATATATTAATGAAAGTTGGATATTTATTTGAATATAAATATTTATGTGATATGAGATGAGTTAACTTAATTACTTCAAATTTAAATGATGATAATTGAGAAGAGAATGTGGAGTTTATTATAAGTTAGAGGAATGCCTTGTGTGGGACAGTGATGAAAAGTATGTAATTTAATTCATTAAAGAAAGAATTAATAAGTGGATGATTAATTAATAATATATTATTAATTAAGGGTGATAGCATATTAATGGGTAATTAATGTTTGAGGTTAATATTTATTCTATTAATTATTTAGTGTAAAATTATGTAATTGTATATTGTATAGTAACTGCAACTATATAATATAATGTATAATGTGACATTTTGGCATAACTATGTAATATATATATAAACTATATTCTAAAGTGTAGTGTGACACTTTAGTAAGACTATGCAATATGGAAATTATATTGTATGAGTTACATACATGAACATATGTGACCGTGTGATAGGTATAGTACTTTAATGAATATTATATGGTATATTAAATTAAGGTGTGTGAATAATTAATAACAACAATTATTTTAATGATTTACATGATTGGAATAATAAGGTTTGTAATAATGCAGTATGCCACTATTCAATTAACTCATAATTTGACATTATTAAAATGTACATGGATTATATATCAATGTGTATGCATGTACCCCAATTTGTTGCCATGTAATGTTATTATGACATTTTTGGTCCATGTATGCCCTAAATAAATTTAAGCAAAGTTAAGCACATATGTGTGTTGAGTGTATAATATATGACGTTTCCTTCCTTGCTAGAATGTTGAGTTCTTATTCTTGTCCCTAAAAGAGTGTCCATTCCTCTTTCATTTCTTCTACACGTGAAAGACCAATGGCATATACTACCTCTACATACCAACTCCAATTAGCCTCAATGAATGGCCTAAGCCAATTTCTTGCAAACTCACTTCTCAGCACTAGCAAATGATGAAAGGGGAGATGGCTCCAATAGTAACATTGATTTACTATTTCACCAAACATCAAATGCCCAATGTATTCTTGTTTCATCTCTTAGTTTAATTGTATGTGTAAAGCTCTTGTATGGTTATTCATTTGTCTATAAATTAAGCTCCCATCCCCTTCAATTCACTTTGATTGAGTTATTTGGTAAGTTATATAGAAAGTGAGGATATTGTATTGAGAGGGCAATCTGAAAGTTAAGTCAGGAGAATATCAATTCAAGCTAAAGAGGTATAATCTCTAAACCCATTTGAAATTCAATTCATAGAAATTGTATGATATTATTGGAATTGATGTGTGATAAGGTGCTAGTATAAGTTGTTAAGTATATCTATAGGTTAGGAATGCAAAGTAGTAGTATGCAAGCATGCTAGCTAAATACATTGTGAGGAATTGCTGAAGTTTTGATGAAGCAAAACATTGTCTGACCTGGAACCGCGCCACTCCCTAGTACAAGTGGCTCTCGGCCGCGCCCCTCTGCAGTTTCTGTTAAAAGTTTTGTTATGTTGTATTAGCTAGAATATGCATATAAATCACCATGACATGTGCAATAAGGTTGCTATGTATATAGTAAGCAATGTTAGTTGTTTTAGTTGAGTATTTCAAAGGAAGCCTAAAGATTTGTAAACTAGATTGATAAACATGGTGTAATATATGATCAGACCTTATGTGCAAATGTATTACGTTCTGATATGCCTTAACATGTGACAATATGATAGTTATATTGTTAGACTATCCAAGCATGAATCAAAATAAGTTTTCAAGTAAAAGAACAAACTTAGAGTTTATAAATAAACTTTGATATACGTATATACCATGTGGATGTTTTGATCTTGCGAGCATGGTAGTATGGTTTAGAAATGCATGAACAACTTGTCAACTTGTGTTTATATGATTCGTAATGTAGCATGAGCATGTTGAACTCATTAGTGAACGTTACTAACAAGAATATAAGCTTTAAAACGTGGACTTTGACATGTTCTAAATTCTGATATTTTAACATGTCTAATAGTACATGTAACATCACTAGTATATCATATATGTGAACACACTTGTTAGATGTAATGCAAGTTAATTAAGCATGAGTTCGATTAAGTTACAAACAAGTAGCAATGCTAGAATCACGCATTCATGACATAAAAATATGTAAGCATGCCTACCAATAAAATATGTGACCACCTTATATGCTTAAGTAACAAGCGTGGCAACTTATATGAATCAATGGCATTGTATGACCCTAAGTCGTTAGAAATCGTGGCTTAGAATTGTAACATGTATAATTGAACTTAGAAAGGTTGTACAAACATGGAAGAACCCTTTAACATGTATATGAGTTATGAAATATCATATGTTGATACTTGAATCCAATTTTGACTGTTAACTTATAACAATGCCATAACTTACTAAATGAAATATGATTGGTATTGATTATGGTCTCATGTGATAATAATGATATGAGAGTGTGTTTAACTCAAAAAGAGGAACGTTAAGGATAAAAGAATATTAGTCGAGACTTGTGAATTAATATAATACTATATATGGTATGACGGTGTAGCTAGGATAAAACTTAGTTTATGTGTTGATTGTATATCCAAGGTAAGATATGATGCTGAAATATATGACTAATGGATATCATATATATATGCAATTATATTACGATACGATTCGAAAGTGTTGATTGATTTCGTGGATAAACTACGCATAAGGCAAGTATCCTAAACCCTTGCTTTACTTTATTCAACGGATATTGTAAGCATGTTTCTAACCTTACTCTTTATCGAGCATTCATTAATCTTGTGCTATTATTGTCGTACAAGTAAACTTTTGAGATTGAAATTCAGATATTTTATGGAAAAGATAAAAGTCGATTTATATTCTTCGAACTTTAAATCTTGAGATTGAACTTATAATTGTTGTGATCTATGCCATTTGATTCGGCTAGACTTATATTGTTGAAAGGCGACCCAAACTAATTGATTGGTGCGCGATCTTGTGTTTGACTGAGATGGACAACCTTCTTCGAAGGGAAAATATATTTGTCGGGAGACCGACATGTGCACACTTTAGTACGATTGAACGATATGCATACCGTAGGGTACTTTAGGCTGATCACCTATTGTACTTGTTTTGTTGGATTTTTAGTATATTACTGTTAATTCTAGTAGAAGTTCATAGTCCTTAGTGACTGCTCAGTATTCAGTTAACTTGAAATCTTAAATTGATTGAATCATATTGATATTATATTGTCCTTAGCGACGGTTATTGAGAATTGTTGATATTCTTGCTATCCTTGAAATATCATATCTTGTTATACCCTTTTTGAGATTCAAGAACTATATTACTCGCCCTTATTGTTATACTACTTGCTGAGCAAACTTGTTGCTCATTCTTGCTTTCCCTAAAACATTTCAGTTAAGGCAGAGCAGTGCGGACCCTCGAGCACCGACAAGGGCAAGGGAAAGGCTACATAGTAGCTTTATTTATGTAGAACTTTATGATTTGTAATAAGAACTTATGCTATTATGTATTAGTTAGGTTTATATATGCTTAAGGTATGTTTAAGCTATGTAATCGATGCCTAAGATACGAGACCTTGGGACGTGAATAAATTATATTAATTAAATGTAATCTATTCAGTAATAGTTGTGTATTATTCCACCGTGTGATGCGACATTTAGTCGTAATATTAATTGTGGTGTTAGATATTAGAACGTGACAAACCGAATTCGAGTGACCAAGTGGCGGTCCGAATTTGGGGGCGTCACAGAGGCGCAGAACCACACTCTCTAGATTTCTGAGCAGCAGTACAAGGACGCTGCTTACCAGGCCCAGGTTGAGTTAGCCGAGTTGCGAGGGAGGCTGGAGCAGAGAGAGCTACAGCTAGGACAGTTGAGGGATGAGGTGGAAGCTAAAGATGTGAGGATATGTACTTTGGAGTGATCTTTAGACATCGCCTTTATGCAGTTTGACGCTAAATGGATGGAGCTGCCCTCCAGCAGCGAAAACAGGTGTTGATTTGTATTCATGTTCGATATAGTCCCACTTTTTGTTTTTAAAAGGGACAGTTTAGTTGTTGTAAATCCTTATGCTTGCTGTATGCATAGGATGTCAGTTAGACCCCAACATTTGTTTTGATTAGAGGGGTAGATGGTAGTGAATCCTCACTTTTTGTCCAATAGAAGATAGTTGGTGGTGGGCAGTTTATGCCTTGAGCGTTTATAGAAGTATGCCAAATGTTGAGTCGGTCTGTATTAAAAGATTGGTATATGAATATAAATGCATTATTATGATATGTATTTGAGAATTTAAATAGTAAATTGTCTATTTAATGTTATGTGAATTCAGTAAACTGAATCAATAATTTTTTTATAAAAAAAAACTAACTTAACCCACTAATTGGGGAGAAAGACTTCCAAATTTTGGTAATCTAAAACTCTCACCTGATGATCATGTGATTGTTCGAATACAATATTGTATTGCATGTTAAATGCTTATACGATAATAAAACCCAAGTAACATGTTAGAACTGGAATTGTAACATGGGAAGCATTCAAGACGTTATTTTTTGAGAACTACTTCCCTGAGAGTATGCAGGCGAGAATGGAGATCAAGTTTTTGGAGTTGAAACAGGAAAATATGTTAGTGTCAGAGTACGCTGCAAAATTCAATGAATAGGCCATATTCGCTCCACATTATGTGGACACTGAGGTGAGGAAGGCAAGAAGATTTGAAAATGGGTTAAAACCGTGGATCTATAGCAAGGTAGCGGTTTTACAAATTACGTCGTTCTCAACTTTGTTGGAGAAAGCTCTTATTGTTAAAGGTTGGAGTGAAGCGATTTTGTAAAATAATAGGGAAAAGAACAAGAAGAAGGTGGAAGGAGGAAATTTGAATGTTAACAGTGGTGGCAGCAATAACAAGAAGCGTAAATGGAGCAGTGGGGGTAGCAATTCTAAAATTTAATAAGGGAGCATGCAACAGAAGAAGCAGGTATGTGGGAATTGTGGAAAGGGTCACTCGAGAGAGTGCATGAAAGGAAAAATGGTATGTTATACCTGTGAACAAGAGGGGCATATTTCATCCAATTGTCTTAAGGCAAAGAAAGGAGGTTGTTTTAATTGTGGAGAAGCGGGACATCGGATCAAGGATTGTCTAAGGAAGAAAAGCACGAATGGCGGAAGCGGCAGTAGGGGCAACAACACTAGGGCAACCAGTGGAGAACCAGCCCAGCCAAACAAGCCAACAACGAGGACCTTCAACATAACAGTGCAAGATGTTGTGGCATCTAGGGAGGTGGTGTCAGGTATAATTCTGAGTAACGTTATAAATGTCTATGTGTTATTCGATTCGGGAGCTTCATGTTCTTTTGTATCTGATGAATTTGCTCAAAGATTAAATTTACCTCGTGAACTATTAGAACACCCAATGAATAGAGAAGTAGAGAACAAAGAAATTATCCCTGTAGACTACATTCATAGGAATTGTTGTCCTGATTTGAGAGGGTTAAAGCTTAACGTGGATCTTATATCGATTCGTCTTAGGAAGTTTGATGTAATCCTCGGGATGGATTGGTTATCGAGTCATAGAGCGATCATTGACTGTAAGAAAAAGTGTGTACACCTGAAGACTCCGAATAAGTCGAAGGTGGCATTTCATGGTGATAAATCGCTGAGACAATCTTGTTGTCTGACGACGATGCAAGAAAAGAGGTTTCTTAGGAAGGGTTGCATAGGTTATTTGGCTCACGTCGTGGATACTAGCAGAGTCGAGGGTGAACTGAGTCAGATACCTATTGTATGGGAATTCATTGATGTCTTCCCAGATGAGATTTCGAAATTGCCACCCGATAGAGGGATAGAGTTTGTTATTGAATTGGCACTAGAGACAGCACCGGTATATAAAGCGTCGTATCGTATGGCTCCGGGAAAAATAAAAGAACTGATGGTTCAACTACAAGAGTTGTTAAATAAGGGATACATATAACCGAGCGTATCACCGTGGGGAGCACCAGTCTTATTCGTAAAGAAGAAATATGGGTCATTAAGGCTTTGTATCGACTACCGAGAGTTGAACAAGGTCACCATTAAGAACAAGTACCCGTTGCCCAGGATCGACGATTTGTTTGATCAGTTGAAGGGGGTGAAATACTTCTCAAAAATTGACTTGAGGACCGGTTATCACTAATTGAAGGTGAGGTAGGTGGACATTCCGAAGACGACATTCAAAACTCAGTATGGACACTTTGAGTTCTAGTAATGTCATTCTGGTTGACGAATGCGCCGACAACATTCATAGACTTGATGAATAGAGTGTTCAAGTAGTATTTGGATAAGTTCATTATCGTGTTCATCGATGACATTCTAGTGTATTCAGAGACAGAGGAAGATCAGGTTGAACATCTAAGGATAGTGTTGGAGACGTTGAGGAGGCAGAAGCTGTCTGTAAAGTTCTCTAAATGTGGTTTTGGTTGTAGAAAGTGCAGTTTTTGGGGCACGTGTTATCGACAAGGATGGTGTTTTGGTAGATCCGACAAAAGTAGAAGCGCTTATCAACTGGGAGCAGCCGAAGACGCCGATAGAAATCAGGAGTTTCTTGGGATTAGCAGGATACTATTAGAGATTCATCAAGGATTTTTTGAAGATAGCATCGCCGTTGACCAATCTTACTAGGAAGACGGTGAAGTTCGTTTGAACTGAGAAATGTGAGGAGAGTTTCCTAGAATTGAGGAAGAGGCTTATTCAAGCACCTGTATTCGATTTACTAGACAACACGGGAGGATTTATAGTGTATAGTGATGCGTTACACAAGGGTCTTGGCTATGTATTGATGCAGCACGACAAGGTCATTGTGTACGCTTCACGTTAGCTGAAGGACTATGAGAAGGGCTATCCGACTCATGACCTGGAGTTAGCAGTGGTAGTTTTTGCCTTAAAGATTTGGAGGCATTATTTATATGGCGAGAAGTGTGAGATATATAAGGATCACAAGAGTTTGAAGTATATTTTTGCGCAGAAGGAGCTAAACATGAGGCAGCGCCGATGGTTATAATTGATTAAAGATTATGATTGTGAGATTCTGTACCATCCAGGCAAAGCAAATGTAGTGGCAGATGCCCTGAGCAGAAAAGGCAGAGAGAAGTTATTGAAGTTGACCATTCAAGAGGAATTGGTGAAAGATTTCGGACTACTGGACTTGGAAGTTAAGTATCCGATAGAGACCAATGAAAAATTATTTACAGTGGAAGCGAGCCCGACTTTATTAGATAAGGTTAAAGAGGTACAAGTGAAGGACGAAGATTGCGATAACATCAAGAAGCAGTTAGCTGAAGGTGACGAATTAAAATACAAGATTGATGGCACTGGACTGCTGAGATTCGAAGGACGAATTTGGGTACCGTTAGTACTAAAACTAAGAGAGGAGATTTTGCAAATAGCGCATAGTATGAGGTACTCGATACACCTAGGAAGCACAAAGATGTACCAAGATTTGTGTCAACACTTCTGGTGGCCAAACATGAAGAGAGAGGTTGCGGAATGCGTCAGCAGATGTCTAACTTGTCAGAGAGTCAAGGCAAAGCACTAATGACCAAGCGGGTTATTACAGCCATTAGAGATTCTGGAATGGAAGTGGGAGCACATCACGATGGATTTTGTGGTGGGACTTCCAGCAACGCAGAAAGGGCACGACGCCATATGGGTGATTGTAGATCGTCTTACGAAGTCAGCTCACTTTTTGTAGATCAAGATCAGGTATAGTTTGGACCAGCTAGCCAAATTATATATCAAAGAAATTATCTCGAGACATGGAGTACCGGTATCTATTATATCGGATAGAGATCTAGGATTCACGTCAAACTCCTGGAAGAGTCTTGACGAAAGAATGTGGACACAGCTACGGATGAGCACCGCGTATCATCCGCAGACCGATGGGCAAAGCGGGAGAACGATTCAAACACTTGACGACATACTCAAAGCTTTTGTGATGGACTTCAAGGGTAGCTAGGAGGATCATCTTCCATTAGTAGAGTTCGCATACATAAATAGTTATCACGCCAGCATTGGAATGCCGATGTACGAAGCACTGTATGGGAGGAATTGCAGAACGCCCTTATGTTGGGATGAAGTTGGTGAACGTCGACTGTTGGGACCATAACTGGTGCAGCAGACCATAGAGATCATCAAGGTGATAAGAGCCTGACTGGTAGCAGCTCAAGATTGCCAGACTTACATCGAAAGAATAGAGATTTTGAAGTGGGAAGCTATGCATTTTTGAAAGTGTCTTCCTGGAAAGGAAAGATAAGGTTTGGAAAGAAAGCTAAGTTGAGTCCGAGATTTGTTGGACCATTCAAGATCTTGAGGAAGATAGGCGAAGTGGAATACGAGGTAGCTCTACCTCCTGAATTGGAACGTATTCATAATGTGTTTCATGTGTCTGTGTTACGACCATATAAGCCTGACTACAAGCACGTGATATCGTACGAACCAATTTAGGTCGAAAAGGATTTGTCGTACGAGGAAATTCAGATAGAAATTTTAGATAGAAAATAGTAGAAATTGTGAAATAAGGTTATACATTCTGTAAAAGTTCTTTGGAGGAACCACAATGCTGAAGAAGTTACGTGGGAAATCGGGAAAAAGAAGAGCAAAAATTATTCACATCTTTTTGAGTAACCTTATGTGTAATTCCGGGACGGAATTCTTATAAGGGGGGAGGATGTAATATCCATGAATTTCAAGTCACCTTATATATATATACATTGTTGATATTTAAAACTTTGTGCTATGTAGTGATTTAATATGTGATAACGTATGTGAAGTAGTGCATAGCTCAATAAACATATATACTATAGTTATGGTTATATACAATTATAGATTTCATTAAAAATGAAAGCTTCATAACATAATTATACATTAGGTGAGACACTTAAATAACCTAAGGGTTATTGTAATAAGGAATGGTTAGTATTTAGTATGTATACTAACTTAAGTGGGTAATTTTGTTATTTCAAGTAACTAATAATTTTAAATCTATTTCTATTGAACCTAATTAGGTTATGAGCTAAAGTGACATGTATAAGTAATTAAATTCCATAAGATTAGGAATGGAAATCCTAAATAAATAATTAGGGTAACACATGATAAAATTGTTAGACTATGTTTATTACATAGCCCAAAATAATTAAAGGAGAAGCCCAAAATAAATAAAAATGCAAGCCCATATTTAACCACTTGATTAAGGGTATTTTAGACCTTTGATTAATCAAATTGTGCATTAAAAAATAAAAGAAAAGTGGAGGATAAGGGGAGAGCAAGTGGGCGATTTTGGGAGGCCATTTATGGTCATAAAACTTGCTAATCAACTTTCCTTTTATTGCTAATCTAATCTCTTTCTTACAATAGTACAATGTTGTCACCTTCTCATTAGTTGGAAATTTAGATTAAGGTTAATTATGATCCTAAGAGATAAGGTGAAGCCTTTTAACCAAGGAGTAATAAATGTATGGGGAATATTAGGATACTTTTTGCAAGTATCCTTTTATTTTATTATTCCATGTTATTTCTTCTCTTCCTTCCTTCTAAGCTTGCAAAAGAAGACCAAGAGATCAAAGATAGAGGGAGGGACAAAATTTAGAGATGAAATAGAGTAGATAGTTCATGCAGCCCAAGTTCCTAACCTACTTTGGAAAGAAAAGAAGAACATCCCACAAGACTAGGTAAGATCTCCAAAATTTTGTAGTTTAGTTCACTTTATTTTGTTAGATCTTGTGGAAATAAGAAGCTTTTATGTTGGATCTTTAAAAACTCTTGATTTACATGAGTATTAGTGTTTCATTGTGAATCCAACCATTTTTAAAGTTGAAAGTTAGATCCAAAGAGAGAAAAGAGAATTTTGTACAAAATGGGTTAAGAAAAATCTTTCTCTTGTATGCTATATGTATTTTTGTGTTCGATTCTTGGGGTTCAAGTTGTAAATGGTTAGAATCATGTTAGAATGTTAGACCTTGAGTTTAATAAGTGAAACTTGTGGTTTTGTATGAGTTTATATGAAATAGTTTGGAAAGAGGAAGTTATATGGATTTTTAGAAATTTTTTACTTAACTAGTGTTTTATAACATGTTCATTTTGAAATCTACAAGTGAAAATTGTGATTTTCTTTCTTGACATGCTAGATACACGAGTTAAGGACAAAACCCCTTTGGAATTACTCAAATATGTTAAAAATGAGCAAATTATGAATTTAATTCCAAACTACCTCAACTGTTGAAACATGCTACTGATTTTCCGGGGTCAAAACAAGTCCAAAATTGATGTTTGATATACGGAAATTGTAGTTAAGGAAAATATGAATCCAACGATACCAATTGGACCTAAATGGGAGTTGTAGATTTTTTTGGGAAGGTTTTAGTGAAGAGCCCCAAAACTGTCAACATAGGCGAAAATTTAGGAAAAATAAAGAAAATGAACCGATTCAGCATTTTCTAGCGAACCGAAAAAATTTTCGGCGACCAGTTCAAGGACTTTTCGGCCGGTTCTGATAGTGGGACCGAAATCCAAATTTTTAAAAAAATGTGAAGAAAATTATAATATTTAATTTATAATTTTTCTGGACAGATATGCATTTATTGAGTAATTAATGATTGAAACTCCTTTAAATCATTTATTTAATTACTAATAAATAACTTTTAAAGCCGCTAATTGATTATTAAGCTAATTACATATAAAGTAAAACGTAATTAACTATTTAATTATTATTTAAATGATATTAAGTGATAATTAAGTTTAGTTAGTGTTAATAAAATAACTATTTATTATTTAATTAAGAATTAGAGTTAAACAATTGATTAATTATTATTTAATTAATATTAAATAATGATTAAAGAATGCTTAAGTAAGATTATGTAATAATGTAATTACTTACTTACATTAACATAAAATTTATAAACTAATTATTTATTATTTAATTAATATTAAATAATAAATAAGAATAAATGATAATTAATTATTCTTAAGTTAATAAGAAAGAATAATTAAAGATTTATGAAGTAAATTAATTATTTATTATTCAAGGATAAATAAATAATTAATTATTGCTTAATTAATATTAAATAATAATTAAAGATGAATATTGTTAATTATTCAATATTTAATTAACATTAAATAATAAGTAGATATAACTAGTTATTATTTATTTAATAATAACTAAAGGTAATTAATTAATTACTATTTAACTAATATTATATGGTAATTAAAGAAAGATAGAGTTAATACATGGATATAATTTAAATAACTCATTAATTAAACAATTATAATAACTTATTTAACGATCTAATAAGTGTTTATTACTTAAGAAAAATCATATAAATTTATTTAATCATTAACATAAGGTTTTATTAAATAACCTATATGACTAATGATGGTACATTAAACTACGTGTATATTGTGATTGAATTATTTGTTAGATAATGGCATGAGTAAGCATATAGACGTACGATTATATGCAGTACTAATTGATAGATCTACATTATTAATGTAAGGTCATTCAAAGAGTTTTAATTAAAGCTAGTTAGCCGTAGCTCGTCAAACAGGCAAGTTCCGTAACTCAAACTCGAGTTATTATTTTTTAAAGTATGTTAGTGAATAATTATTGTTGATTATTTACATCTATAGTGATTATTGAGATTCGTACTTTGTGCAATTGAATTCATGTTCTATTATTATTGAACTGCGAATTATATTAAAGTTCTTCATTCATGAACTATTTATGAGATAGATCTATGCTAATTGTATTAGCTAGATCAAGCATGTTTAAATCTTTTAAATCAAATGTGTTTTAAAAAGCTGTTCTTATTAAATTGATATGATAAGAACTCTTGACTGAGAAAAGGACGAATTTGATTAAAACATAATATCGATGCTGGATTATTAAGTGTTTATGTATAAATCACGGGGTATAAAAGGCTGATCCCCTTGAATACCAAAACATATTAAGATGTCCAGTTTAAATGACTGAGTACCTTGGCAAATGTTCATGGTTATTTCAAACCACTCAGTACATGTTATTCAATTATTAGAATATGCGACTGAGATTATTAATTCATGTTCCTTCACAATCTTATACTATTGTTGAACATTGAAAGCGAAACTTCTTTCTAATCATGATATATCTCCCTTGTATATCATGACATTTATTTTAGTTAAGCCTGAAGGGTAGAATACAAAAGACGAAGGCAAGGGCAAGACCCACGAGTAATTTAAAATGAGTGTTACTTATTATTATCTGATGGAACTACTTATGTAAACCTTGTGTAATATGAATGGTGTGTTTAAGTTAAGGTTAAGAAGACCTTGGGATTATGTTATGAAATTTTATTATAATGAACAATGTATGTTTATTATTCCGCAATAGTTTATAGAATGTTTATGATGATGATAGATCGTGAGCACTGAATCTGAGGTTAGAGAACCTGGATTTGGGGGCGTCATACGCGCCGTGTTTGAACTAGAGATTGGCGCGGCCGCGCCACTCCGGTTCCAGCCCAGGAAGTTTTTTGCAATAGCAGAGCTTCCAACCAAATTTGAAATTCTTCATGAAACGTGATTGTAATCAATATAAATTGCTTTACAACATACATATAGACTCTACTAATCATGCTAACACCTTCTCACATATCAATTTCAACTAGTTCATGTAAATTTCTATAAATCATAAATGCTAAACTTCAAAACATGAATAAGCATTCTACCTATTGAAGCTTTGAATTTGCTAAGCTCGTTTCCCAATTTTAGATTCCTCTCTCAATATAATATCCTCACTCTCTATATCACTTAGAAAACAATTTAGCAAAATGAAATGAGAAGAGAAGCTTGTTATTTATAGGGAAATGAATGTCCATGCCAAAACTTTGCACAAGGAATTAAACCAAGAGGAGGAAGAAGAAGATGATGGACAACCAATGTTTGGTGGAACAGTTGCCACCCACCACATCAACCCACTCCCCTTTGCCATCATTTGATTGAAGCTATCATGAAATTGAGGGATAGGCTAAGCTATTTGCATTACACATGAAAGAGAAGAAGTGAGATAATGAATGTGGGACAACTCTTATACTCAGCATTTGCAAAATGAAATAATGCCACATACATTGGTCCAACATATATATATATATATATATATATATATATATATATATACCTACACATAAGTATATATGTCTACCTAGGTTTTAATCCTCTTTTAATTTACAATGTAGTTTTAGTGAGTTTATAATATTGTAACAAGCTGGGGGTATATATTTATACTCATTATATAATCCATGTACATTTGATAATACCGAATATAATTTAATTGAGTATTATCTTTCCACAGTAACACAAACCTTATTATTTCAATTATACTCAATCATTGAAATAATAATTATTTATTTAGTTTAATTTAATATTTCACAAGGTACACATTTAATGTATTTACACATAACATATTGTCATATAGGCACATTTATGTAACTTATGTGATTCATTTTACTTTACCATATAGTTCTATGTATTATATGGTCACGTTGAAATGTCACACTTCATTTCATATTATATAGATGTAGCTACTATATAACATATCATTACATATCATTACACATAGCAATTAATTAAACAAACATTAATATTATTATATTAATTAATTATTTACTCATTAAGATGTTGTTACTCATAATAAAAATTAATTAGCATTATTATATTAATTAATCCTTCACTTATTTATTATTTCTTTAATTTGATTAAACCATCATAATTTTCATCATCGTGCCACACAAGGCATTCCACGAGCTCATCATAATTTTGCACATTCTCTCAATTATCATAAATTCAATTTAATTTAATTGAGTTACTCACCTCTTGCTACATAAACATTTATATTCGAATAAATATTCACATTATTATTAATATCAATATTAATATTTATTCATGAAATTCATGGTTATTACACCCTCCCCCCTTTATAAAAATTTCGTCCTGAGAATTGGTACAAGGTTACACAAAAAGATGGGGATAGTCTCTCTTTATCTTATCTTCTAATTCCCACGTGGCTTCCTCGGCATCGTGGTTACGCCAAAGTAATTTTATAGAAGATATAACTTTGTTTCTTAGTATTTGCTATTTCCTATCTAATATCTGGACAGGAATTTCTTCATACGCCAGATTCTTTTCTACTTGAATGGGCTCATAGGAAATCACGTGTTTGTAGTCAGGCTTGTACGGACGCAACACAGAGATATGAAACACGTTGTAGATGTGTTCCAATTCGGGTGGTAATGCAACTTTGTATTCCACTTCGCCCACTCGCTTCAATATCTCGAATGGTCCTATGAACCTCAGACTCAAGTTTCCCTTCTTGTCGAATCGTATCTTTCCTTTCTGGAGAGATACATTCAAAAAAAATGAAACTACCGACTTTAAAGTCCCGGTCTTGTCGGTGCAAATCTACGTATTTGTTCTGGCAATCTTGAGCTGCTACCAATCTAGCTCTTATTACTTTCACCACATCTGTAGTCTGTTCCACTAATTCTGGCCCAAACATTCGTCATTCTCGAAACATAATAGTGTTATGCACTTTCTCCCGTAAAGAGCTTCGTACGGTGGCATGCCAATACTCGCATGATAATTATTGTTATAAGCAAATTTTACGAAGGGTAGGTGATCGTCCCAATTTCCCTTGAAGTCCATCATGCAAGTTCTAAGCATATCCTCCAGCGTTTGTATTGTTCGCTCACTTTGTTCTTTTGTCTGAGGATGATAAGCGGTACTTAATCTTAATTGTGTTCCCATCCTCTTTTGTAAGTTTTTCCAGAAGTTTGACGTGAAGCACGGATCTCGATCAGAGACAATTGACACCAGCACTACATGTCATTAAACAATTTCCTTTACATACAGACTCGCTAACTGATTCAAATTATATTGGATCTTGATCGGTAGAAAATGAGCTGTCTTCGTTAGTTGATCCACGATAACCCAAATAGCATCATAACCTTTCTGTGTGACTGGTAGTCTTACCACGAAGTCCAACGTAATGTGCTCTAATTTCCATTCTGGTATCTCCAACGGTTGAAGTAGACCACTCGGCCTTTGGTGTTCTGCTTTGACTCGTTGACGAGTGAGACATCTGCTGACACACTCCGCGACTTCTCGTTTCATATTGGGCCACCAAAAATGTTGCCTCAGATCTCGGTACATCTTTGTGCCTCCTGATTGAACAGAATACGTCGTATTATGTGTCTCATGCAAAATTTCCTCTCTCAATTCGGTTACCGCTGGTACCCATACTCTTCCTTCGAATCTTAAAATACCGTCTTTATCCATTCTGAATTGTTCTTCTTCACTTTTTATTACTCTCTTCCTTATTTTCTTGCATTCTTCATCATTCTCTTGTGATTCCTTCACTCTATCCAACAATGTTGAACGAGCTTCCATTGCAAATATTTTCTCCTCAGACCTCCCCGGTCCCTTTATCTCTATTTCTAATTTCTCCATCTTTCTTATTGATTCATCTTTAGTTGTCAATTGGAACAATTTCTCCCTTCCTTTTCTATTTAGCGCGTCGGTAACTATGTTTACCTTTCCCGCGTGATAAATAATCTCACAGTCATAATCCTTGATCAATTTTAACCACCTTCTCTGATGCATATTCAACTCCTTCTGTGTGAAGATATATTTCAAACTCTTGTGGTCCGTGTATATCTCAAATTTCTCTTCGTATAGATAATGTCTCTAAATTTTTAACACAAAAACTATTGCCACTAACTCTAAGTCTTGAGTAGGGTATCATTTTTCGTAATCCTTTAATTGTCGTGATGCGTACGCAATGACCTTGTCATGTTACATGAGCACACAACCAAGTCCCTTGTGCGATGCATCACTATACACCACGAAACCTCCCGCATCGTCTGGTAATGACAATACAGGTGCCTCGCTTAATCTCTTTTTCAGCTCCTCAAAGCTTTCTTCGCATTTTTCCGTCTATACGAATTTCACCGTCTTTATCGTTAGATTGGTCAACGGGGTTGCTATCTTAGAAAAATCTTGGATGAATCTTCGATAGTACCCAGTTAACCCTAAGAAACTTCTTATCTCTATTGGTGTCTTCGGCTGCTCGCAATTACTCACTGCCTCTACCTTCGCAGGGTCTACTAAAATTTCATTCTTATCTACCACGTGTTCTAAGAATTAAACCTTCTCCATCCAAAATTCACATTTAGAAAAATTTTCATACATCTTCTCTTTTCTAGCGCTTCCAAAACCATCTTCAGATGTTCGGCGTGCTCTTCCTCCGTCTTTGAGTAGATCAAGATGTCGTCGATGAAAACCACCACAAACTTATCCAAATATAGCTTGAAAGCTCGGTTCATCAAGTCCATGAATGCTGCTGGAGCATTAGTCAATCCGAATGACATTACCAAAAACTCTTAGTGCCCATAACGGGTTCGAAACACCGTCTATGGTATGTCCTCCTCACGTACCTTCAACTAGTGATAACCTGTTCGCAGATCTATCTTTGAGAAACACTTCGCTCCCTTTAATTGGTCGAAAAGGTCTTCTATCCTCGGTAACAGATATTGGTAGCTGTCGTCTAGCACTATATAATTTACCTTACTCAAGTTCTACTAATTCAATAATCAGTATAGAAATAAGCAAAGATCGATCCTACAGAGAGTGAATTATATTTTAACTATCCAATGATTTCCAATGAATTGGGGTTTTTTTAATTGAAAAAAGTTTAATTTAACTACGGTGAATTAATAAATAAAATATCAATGAGTAAAAAGATCAATTCTTCAGTTCAGTATCCCTTATTAACAATTATGATTTAACCAAGTGCTTACACTATTTGTCTTCCACTGAGATTAATAACCATAGATAACTGCGATCACAAATTACCCAAAATTCTCCTTAAGTGTAGATCTAATGCGACGATCGCCAACATGAGATTCTAACTAACATATAACCTATAACTATCAACCTAGATTTAATATGATAGAAGCATTAAGCATGAGAATTAGATTATTCCAAGCAATAATTACACAATCAAGAATTATTTAACTTGTCTTCTGAAAACCTTAACAATAGTTTAAAGCTTGACCACAATAAAATACTGTTAATTGCTACTTAGATTAGACACACTTCATTTGCTTCAAATCTGTCTTAATCTAGAAGATGATATCAATTTACTAATTTAATCCTGCAGAAACCAAATAAGTCAATTGGATAACATGTATGAAAGTTCATATGGATAATTAGAATAAATCTCAAGATAGTAGAATAAATAAGGTAATTTGATCAAATCTATAATTGATAAATAAGTTCAACATCCCTTCAGAATTGAAATAGAGAACTTAGCCTGACATGCTTGAATCTCCAAAACAAAGGTTTGTCGCCTCCAAGAAATCCAATAGCATATAGAAATTAAAAGATTAAAAGATGATTTAAACCTAGGAAAACAACTCCTATTTATAGCTTATCAAAATTCTAATCAAATAGAGTAAGTTTACAATCCCTTTCCAAGTCAACTTGTGCTTTAAAACCTAATTTTCTGCCAAATTCGACTGCCTAGCGCGCCCCGCGTTCGTCCTCTATATAGCCTGGCACGCCCCGCGCTAAGTATGCAGCAACTATGGTCTCTTTGTGGTGTGACCCGCACCTCTTATACCATTGAGCCAGTACGCCCCGTGCCTGGCTATCAGAAATGTTACCTTGCAATTCTTTTATTCTCTACTCCTCTCTTATGTCCCTTTACGCTTAGCTTCACTCTAATCCTGCATATACAAACAAAACATATGAAAAGTAACATGCACACTTAAGTATAAACAAAATATCAAGCCAAGAAATACCTATTAAGTAGGTTAAAAACCTACTTATCAAATACCCCCAAACTTGAACATTTGCTTGTCCTCAAGCAAATAAACACAATGCAAACTACTTAACATAATGAATATAGCCTAACAAATATGAGCAGACATCTCAGTAAACAAACACAGGTTGTATATACTTTACGAATGAACACTTAAACTCACAATTCATCTTCACTCATGATCAATCATAGACTCTCACATCATCATATCACATACATGACTCCAATTCTCTCTTATGCGTTTGTGTCTAATTGTATATCACCAATTCAAAGTAGTTCACAAGATTATTCCCAACAAACATCCTACTCAAACACAGATATCTACACAATCATGGCATCCACATAAGTATATCGAAAATCAGGCTAACTAAGCAATAATAAAATAAACATCAAAACTCATACTTCGTGGGAACGTTTTAACGCTCCATCCCACCAATTATCTCATAATTCTAATTTGTGTAATGTTCGACCCCCTTAGGCTATTCAATGTCACCCGTGTAATAGACTTTCGGCCAACGACTCCCAAACCCGAAGGCTTTAGGGCGCTAGGTGTTAAAACATCCCCTAGGGTTTACTTGTCTGAGTAACAAAGGCCACGAGGTCAAACTAAACCAGTTTTTATTTAACAATTTTTTTCTTCTTTTTTTCTTGCTTTATATTTTTTTCCTTTTTCTGAGCCTCAATTCCCCCAAACTCATGTTTCAGCCAATACTTTATCCCCTATATGTGATCAAGTAAATGTCTGTGTTCCTAATACATCTGAATTCCTAATCACTACTGACAGTTAATTGGTGTGCGTGAAAGTTGAGTGAAAACTACAATCATGCAATGACATTACTATGTTTGAAACTAATCAGATCATGAAGCTCAATTTTATGTAAGATTTAGTGTGAGAATCGAAATTATTAACCATGTCTTTCTTTAACTTGACTTACTGCTCAATCTTTATGTACTATGTAAGCTCCTACTAACAGAATTCCTATTATGAATGCAATGATATTTTTTTAATATATATGAATATGAACTTAAATGAATGAATTTAAACTAATTAAAATCTACTCTATATGCTAAAACACAAAAAAATTGAATTTTTACTAAAAAATTTGAATTACTTCCCCCCCCCCCACTCAAATCAAGGAATGTCCTCATTTCTTGGCATATAAAATAACAAAGACGAGGACTTCCCTGAGCGACGAGTTAAAACTCGTCAGATTTGTCATTGTCTCCTGGGGGTAGTGAGGCAGAACTGGAGGAACTGGCACCTTGATTGGGCTGGAGTTTGGCGAGAATCATGAGAAAGCATCGCCCAAGGCGGTAAAGGCCCCAATATTGTAGATGTGCATCGTAGCCTGGCGTTGGGCCAATCGCATACTCCTTCGCTGACTTCGTCACTGGAAAGTAGTGGGCTACTCTGGTGGCGACTTGGAAGCTGCCTCGTCATCAGATGGCTTATCATCTTGCGGCGGTGAAGTTGGTGTGGATGGCAGAATTATGATAAACCCTTCACCCTGCGGATGTGACGTCGCTTCTGTCCAAGGTCTGTATTGCTCAATGGTGCGATGGTCGATGACAACCATAGGTTGTTGAATAGGCTCCGAGGCATGCCACTGAACTCCCTCTTAGAGACACAAGTCAGTTATCAGAAACCCATGCAGTAGTTTGCCGGTGGTGCTCCCTCGAAGTGCTCGGTCAATTAACTTTTGAATGCAAAGGCCGACGTCTATATTGACAATTTGTACCTCATTATTGTCACCGACCTCATGAGTGACGATTCCGTAGAGAAGCCTTTCTCGTTCTTTGGTAATATCATTTTGATGACGCGTTGGCATTAAGCGAGCATATATGAAAGCGTACCAGACTTTACCATAAAGACTTAATGCGGCGTGCGGAAAATGGTCTTTTTCCCCAATTTTTGCATTAGTCACCCATTAAGTGCCGGGCTTACAAAGGCAAACTATAATCTCATCCAAATTTGGCAGACGATCTTCGTAACGCTTCGTATGCGGTGTTTCCAACCCAAAGTAATCATTGACTTTCCCCGCTCAGAGTGATACCGGCTTGCCCCGGATCGTGACCACACGACCAACATGTTCTACTGCGTTTGCGTAAAATTCCTTTACAATGTTGATCACTGCTGGCCTTGGTTGCTCGATGAACCAAAACCATCCACGCTCCGCAATCATCTGTGATATATTGCCGTCGAGGTATGCATCTGGCTTCAGTCCTCTTTCTAGAACCAAGGTCTTTTTGTAGATGACCTTGGAGTAACGTGTTGTCATTCCCTCACTTACGAATCGAGTGGCATCAAAACGTGGCGGAGCATGAGAGGATGAAGTCCTTGCTCTTTTGGAAGTCATGATGAAAGGCGTGTGTCGAATTGCTCACAAGAAATTGATAATAACCTGTGAAATCGCGTTGAAGCAATATATCGAACACTTGGTGGGCGGCAAAGTCTCTCCCCCAAACTTAGTACACTTTGTTAGTTCAAATATCCCAAATACAAGCAATTTAACCTTGGGTCATTCAGTAACCCAAGGATTCCCGATGCATTTAATAAAGAAAATTAATGAAAGTTTGGATACAAAACTCCAATATCAATGAAAACTTGTGTTTACCTTGTGGCTTTGTGTGCTTCAATGGGATGGTTGTGGATTGTTGAACTACCTCTTAGTGCTTCCAATTTTTATGCGTTTCACTTGCTCTTTCTTCCTATTGATGAAGATTGGTATATGTGATTGTGCAAATTTGGGATTTGGGGATATGTGGTGGCCGAATTTTGATGGATTTGTAGTGGGGTTAGGTTTAGAGAGAGAAAGTAGAAGTACATTATGATTTGGATTGGGAGCTATGTACTTAGAATAAGATTTGGGTGTTTGTACAGGAGGAGGGATTAGAGAGAATGAAGTTGAGTTGGGTTAGGAGAGTGAAAAGAGAGAGCCAATACCGTATTTTAAAAACTCTGATTTTCGACCGACGCGCCCCATACCAGGCCCTAGTATGTCGCCATGCGGCCCGCACTCTGTAGAAAAAAATTGGTTTGAACTTTCTGGACCCCTAGCGCGCCCCGCACATAGGGAAGCTCGCCTCGCGCCTGCCTGCTATTTTCGGCCTTGACTTGCTACATAGGCAGCCCGCCTCGCGCCCCACATAGCGTGCCTCGCGCCAACCTGTTGATGTTTTCTTTGAGTTGGTGGGAGGGTAGTTCGCTCGACATGTGGTTGCTGAGTTGATAGGCACGGCCCGCGCCTGTCTGATGGTTTTGTTACTCTGGTGATCTCTCTCCTCATGCTATCCTATCAGATAAAATTGTTAGCACAAAAGGGATTTAAAACACTGAACCTATAAGAATAAACTATATATAAATACTCAAATAATACAACTACTAAGGATTTAAAAAGTTGGGTTGCCTCCCAATTAGCTGCCCGTATTTAATGTCGTTGGCTCGACTGTAGAACACTCGATTATCCAGAGGTTGGATCCGTCAGTATCACGACCTCGACCTCCTTAACTTAACTGCTATCCAGAAATGGCTTCAACCTATGCCCGTTTACCTTGAACACATTTCTTGTATTCGGGTTCTGGATATCAACTGCACCATGAGGAAAAACATTAGTAATCACAAATGGTCCCTCCCAGCGAGAGGGCAATTTTTCTGGAAATAACTTCAATCGTGAATTGAAAAGAAGGACTTTCTGTCCCACACTGAAATTTTTCCTCAATATCTGCATATCATGAAAGGATTTTGTCTTTGATTTATACAACTTAGAACTCTCGTATGCTTCGTTCCGTAATTCCTCGAGTTCTTGTAACTGCAACTTCGTATTGATGCCAGCCTGATCCATTTTCATATTGCACTGCTTTATCGCCCAGAAAGCTTTATGCTCTAGCTCGACCGGTAGGTGACATGGTTTTTTGAACACGAGCCTATAAGGCGACATACCGATCGGAGTTTTTTATGCCGTCTTATACGCCCATAGTGCATCGTCTAATCTAAGACTCCAATCCTTTTTGTTCGGGTTGACTACTTTTTTCCAGAATGGAGTTGATCACTCGGTTAGAAACCTCAGCCTGGCCATTTCTTTGCAGATGATAGGATGTAGAGACCCTGTGAAGAACATTGTACTTCTTTAACAAGGCAGCTAACACCCTATTACAAAAATGAGTGCCGCGATCACTGATGATGGCTGTTGTGCCATTTTGGTGTTCAAAAAAATGGGCACAAAACAAGTGCAATTATACACGGTCGACAAGTAATAAATTTGATAAGTCGAGATCGTTCCCACGGAGAAAAGAGTCAGGTTTAAACTATCATGCAACAGTCCTATGGTTTTTTTCGTCTGCTTAAACGTATATCAAAGTGTTCTTTAAATAACTAGACTGGTTTTAAAGTAAACTTAACTAATCAACAGACGAGGGGTTCAAATTAGAGAAATATAGGATCCTAACTTCATCTATTGCATCATATAGGTTAACAACACCTCAAGTCAAGTATAAATAATCACATAGGAATGCTAGCTGGGAGGACAAATGTGAGACATGGCTATCTTTCAATAAACCAAGTCCATATCATATAATATCCATAAAAGAGATAGAAATCACATGAACACCGATAAAACCTAAACCACTATATGTCTATGTGATTTACAAGCTATATCAGTTTAAGTGCAAGCTCCCTATTGGCTACACATGGCAATATGGTATATTTCTATCCGGATTATGAATCACAAAACTCATCGCGTGCAAGTTTCACGAACATATGCTAGCATGGCAAAATCTAAGTTTACACTTCATTTTTCAAGTCCATATAAACTATTACAGTAGATGTTGATCAGGCATCTAAACATACAAAGAAACCATGCTAGGCAAACCATACATTTTCATCCATACATTTCAAAGAGGCATAAAACCATAGATAAGGCAATAAAATCCATTAGAATCCCATAATGGTAGTTAGTTCATCTTTGAACCACAAACCATTATGGGATTTAAATCAAGCATTTAAACAACTATGAAAGAAAGATAGTAGAGAGAATGGAAATGCAAATCTTGGTGGTTCTCTTTCAAATAATAGCCTTCAATGCGCAAGTTCAGACCACAAACCCAACCAAAGAGCACTAGAAAATGTAAATGCTACTAGAGCAAGAAGGAAGAAGAAGTGAAGCTTCCACAACCCTCAAGCTCTCTAAACCCTAGAAAAAAAATGAACTTAGTAATAAAATGTTACGTCTAATAAGTGATAAGTTCCTTCGTCTCTTGCAACATAAAGCCTTATATAAATTACATTCAGCTGAAAAAAGTGAAAAGTCAGAGTTTTTGACTGGCGCGGCCGCGCGGCCTTGCTTGGCTTTCTCGCCGCGGGCGCGCGCGTCCTCAGAATTGCCCCTCTGCTTTTGAACTCGACGTGGGCACGCGGAGACCCTTTGTTTTCCTGGCGCAGCCGCGCATGCCATTTTTTTGCTGCTGATGCAATTTGTGTTATGTTGCTTCCTTGCTTCTTCTGTTCTTCTTTCTTCATTGCTTCTTTTTCTTTCCTCTTTGCTGCTTTGGTCCCTTTTTCACATGCCCTCTTGCTAGACCCCATGCCAAGTCCACATTTGTTCCACATAAGCTCTCCACCTTGCTTTTTCCAATACTATTCGATTTATGCCGCTTTCGATGCAATTTCACGCCAAATGAGTTTCCTGACTATAATATGCAAAACAAAGATAAAATGCATTAAAAGACACTAAATTGCTTGAGTTTAAGTCATAATCATAGCAAGTTGGTAACCAATAAGTAGGTATAAAACCTACTTATCAAATACCCCAAAACTTGAACTATTGCTTGCCCTCAAGCAAAAACACAAATGCAAACTACATGATATGCAACTAAACTATATGAAAATGAATCCCAATATATCAGCCATGATGTGAACTCCATTAAGAAGTGCCTCAGAGAGATAATAAGAACAATGAACAATGTATCGGCTCAAGCTACAGTTATAAAGACAGACAATCTGTAAATCACAACCTGTTACTAAGACGTGGTGCGTGTGTGCAATGTCATAAACAAGCTTGACAGAGGTAAAGATTCCACATTCTATACTTCTAAGGAAGGAAAATTGAGGTTTTAAATCAAGAAATTTTCATTTATACAAACCAATGACCAAACCAACACATAGATACAAGATGAAGTGCAACAAGGGCTTATTATACTTTTATTCACACACGGGGGCGATATTCGCACTTTTCCCAAGGTTACACCCGACTGTGCAATGCTAGGCCTTCTTAGGCTCTTCAATGATACCCATTTAACGAGCTTTCGACCAACGACTCCCAAACCATAAAGGCCTTAGGGCGCTGGGTGTAGAGACAATCCCCTAGGGCGTACTTGCTCGAGTATCAAAGGCCACAAGATTTCGCTAGCCAAGGTGTTTATTCTATTTTTTTTCTTTTTCACATCTTATTTTCTTTTCTTTTGCTTTTTCTTTTTCTTTTTATTAGCATGCATACCCAAAGTCTTCCCTCAAACTTGTATTCCAGTGTTGTTAAGGTCATTATTGCTTTTATTACACAATTCTAACAATTAAAAACAAAAATGTTTCCCCTCAGAAGACAAGCATGCAATAATCTATCCAATAAGCAAGTAAAGACAAAGCTGTGCTATCCGGTGACATCAAAGCAACAGGTACAGATTCATCATGTATAAAAATATAGCTGAGCTTAAGCTACTAACAGAGTTCAATAATCTATCATATCTCAATGTCATCAATGGCCAGACTGGAATTCAACA
This sequence comes from Panax stipuleanatus, assembly GCA_020205555.1. Lineage (NCBI taxonomy): Eukaryota > Viridiplantae > Streptophyta > Magnoliopsida > Apiales > Araliaceae > Panax > Panax stipuleanatus. The sequence goes on along the minus strand of CM035119.1, from coordinate 107,291,567 downwards.
GGCTAAACAAAAGGGATTATGCCATGCAATGCAATTAAACACAACTAAATAAACAAAATAAAATAAAAATGAAATTTTTTTATGCAAAATTAAGTAACACAAACTATAATGCAATGCAACTACTATATACAACCTAACATGCAATAAAAACTATATGCAATTAACTAAATGCAACTAACTAAATGCAATTAAAACTAAATGCAAAAATTTAAAAGTATATGCAATTACTACTACTAACACCCAATACCCCCCCAAACTTGAAATATTCAATGTCCCCATTGAAGGTAAAGGGCCAGGAAACTCCCCTACTGATCGATATGGCCACCCTCCTCGGGTGGTATATCTGGCGGCGGGTATTGTGACGCCCCCAAATTCCAGGACCGCCACTTGGTCTCTCGAATTCGGTTCATCACGTGCTCATGGTAATACATCGCAATAATGATAACTAAATATCACACAACCACAGCGGAAAATCTATTCTAGAATAATTTACAATGATTTATTATAATTATTCCCCCAAATCTCGCAACCTACAGTACTTAATAGATTACATAGCAATATCAATTAACGACTTGTTATATAATCGAACTTAAGCTTAAACATAAACAAATCCAGTCTTACTACATCATCTTCACACAATATTAATATATTTGAAACATAACAGACATAAGCTAGTTGGTAGCCTTGCCCTTGCCCTTATCAATGCCCGAAGGTTCGCCATGCTCTGCCTTAACTGAAATGTTTTAGGGAAAGCAAGAATGAGCACAAATTGCCCAGCAAGTAATATACAATAAGGGTGAATAATAAGATTCTCAATTCTCGAAAGGGTATAGCAAGATTTGATAGCTCAAGAATAACAAGAATATCAACAGTTCTCAATAACAGTCGCTAAGGACAGGATATGATTCAATAATAAGTCAGTTCAAGATTTCAAATAACTGAATACTGAGCAGTCACTAAGGACTATGAACTTCTACTAGAATTGACAGTAATAAACTAAAAATCCAATAATAAAAAAAAAACAGGTACAACAGGTGATCAGCCTAAAGTACCATCGTTATGCATAACAATCAATCATACTCAAGTGTGCACGTCGGTTCTCCGATAATTATATATTCCCTTCAAAGAAGGTTGTTCTTCTCAGTCAAATACAAGATCCCGCACCAATCAATTAGTTTGGGTCGCTTTTCAATAATATAAGTCTAGCCGAATCAAATGGCATAGACACTTTCACAATATTCATGAACAATACTAAGTTCAACATGTATAATAGCTTTAATGAATTAAGAGTTCAAGTATGCTAATTTAATTCAACGATTTAGTAAGAAACTAGTTCACAATATACAAGGATAGAATACTTGCACCGTAAAAGAGTGTAAGTTAGGAAACTTGCCTTTAGCGTAGTTTATCCACGTAAAGTAATTCAACACTTTTGAATCCTATTTATAGTGTATTATAAGTATAGGATTTTCATTAGTCATTTATGCTCACATATGATATGTAATTTTAAACGCACCCATAAACGTTTAACTTAGTTGCATACTATACACATACTTCATCATATACTTTTGCGTACATATAGCACATTTCAGTTTACAAGACATTATGAAGTCATCACATAGTTTTTAATCGTTGCTTTATAGTCCCCAAATACCTTTTGGACTTATCCTTGGGAAGTTTATAATCAAACATTCAATTTTATCACTTAGCATGCCTCTTAACACATTTCTTAGTATACTTGTCATATATTACAAGTTAAAGTAATCGCATAAGCTAACTGTCAAAAATCAGATCAATAACTAGCTCAATTCTGATTCCAGACTGGCGCAGCTGCGCCATGGCTAAGCCTAGGGCCAGCGCAGCTGCGCAGCCTTCTGGCCAAGCCAAGGCTGAGTTGTGCCTTATGGTTTCTGTCCGGTCATGCAAGCCACAACACCACATAGCATATAAACATATTAAAAGATACTTTTATGTTTGTACAACCTTTCCTCGTTTCAAATATATGTGATAAAGATTCTAAGTCAATACTTTCAATAACTTAAAGCCATTCAAGGTCATGAGACCACGAAGCTATCATACTTGTCATGTACACACATAAGGTGGTCGTGTAACGTGTTCTAGGCATGTTCATGAATATCTTTACCACATACATATTACTAGCATCGCTATTGGTTTTGAAATCATGCTTCATGTAGTCTTTATGGCATCTAGCATGGTGTGTACACACGTGCTTGTTTGACACATTAGTGAGGTTAAAAACATTATCCAACATGTTCATAATGATCAGAATATTGACTTCGATATAACATGTCAAGATTTAGGTTCAAAACTTATACTTTCACTAGTAAAGTTCATTTAACGCAATCCACGTGCTCATGATACCTTACGAAACATGTATACATCTATTAACATGCTTTTCATGCTTTCCTAGATCATAATAATATGCTTGCCAGGTCAAGTTACCGTATAAGTCAGAACATTGATATCATACACACATGTCAAAGTCTTGTATTAAAGTTCTAAGTTTGTTTTGGAAAACTATACTTTTCATCAACCATGAACACAAGCGTAATAGAACATGATCATTTTAGGTCTACGTATCTATACATGTAAGTTAGTCATGCTAGCATGCTTCATGTACGTCAATGCAAGAACTATCATATAGCAAGAAGCAAGCAGAAAATCAAAAACTGCAGCAGGGGACCTGCGCAGCTGCGCTGCGCGGCAGTGTAATGCCGGCGCAGCTGCGCCGCGTCCGGTTCAGTTCAAGAACAGCCTGCGTCGGCAGACTTCCAGGCCAAATGCCAAATTACTTCACGAATTTGATTATAATCAACTACATTATAATTTAAACATGTATATAAGTTCACATAACAACTAAATAAGTGCTCTACAATCCAATTGCAATCCAATTTTGCATAATCAAGAATTAAAATTTTTGACAGAAAATGAAAATGAAAATGAAGAACATGAATCATGTAATTATACCTTTGCTACGAATTAAGCTTGCTTCTATCTCACAATGCTATTATACTGATATATGTATATGCTCTCAACTTATCAACTCAAACAAAATCTCAGCAAGGTGAAATGAGAAGGAAGGAAACCATATTTATAGAGAAAACAAAATACAGACAATGCAATTGCCTACCATTTCAAACTAACGGAAATTTGAATTGCATACTAGATAAGAAGAAGTTGGTAGATAGTTGGTGGAATGCATCATGAGAGCCACTCCTCATATAATTATTGCTAGCTAAGCTTGGGAGAAGAATGGGGAGAATAGGCCTTAGCCTTTTTGCCATACACGTGAAGGAGAAGGAGAGTGACTATCATATTGGGACAAGGCCATATATCAGCAATCTAGAATTTGTATATATACACAACACTTATGCCAAAATATGTTACATGTATATATACTATATAATTAGGCCACAATTATAGTTACAATGTAATTCTAATGATACTAACATGGATTCACATAACGTAGTAAGTGTGAATTGTACACATATAATTCATGTACATTTTTATCATACTGGTATAAGTTAATCGGATGTTATCACATTACATTATCTCATGTATTATTAAATTGTTCACCATATATTCATGATGTCTCACTTTATTAAAATTAATAGTTTACAATATGTTCATGATATATTATACAGTGTATGTGGTGCCCCCAAATTCCAGGACCGCCACTTGGTCTCTCGAATTCGGTTCATCACGTGCTCATGGTAATACATCACGATAATAATAACTAAATATCACACGATCACAGCGGAAAATCTATTCTAGAATAATTTACAATGATTTATTATAATTATTCCCCCAAGTCTCGCAACCTACAGTACTTAATAGATTACATAATAATATCAATTAACGACTTATTACATAACCTGTCTTAAGCTTAGACATAATAAAAACTAGTCTTACTACATCATCTTAATACAACATTAAAATATTTAAAAACGTAAAAGAGACAAGCTAGTTGGTAGCCTTGCCCTTGCTCTTATCAACGCCCGAAGGTTCGCCATGCTCTGCCTTAACTGAAATGTTTTAGGGAAAGCAAGAATGAGCACAAATTGCCCAGCAAGTAATATACAATAAGGGTGAGTAATAAGATTCCCAATTCTCGAAAAGGTATAACAAGGTTTGATCGTTCAAGGATAACAAGAATATCAACAGTTCTCAATAACAGTCGCTAAGGACAGAATAATATCAATATGATTCAATAATACGTCAATTCAAGATTTTAAATAATTGAATACTGAGCAGTCACTAAGGACTATGAACTTCTACTAGAATTGACAGTAATAAACTGAAAATCCAATAAAAACAGGTACAACAGGTGATCAGCCTAAAGTACCATCGTTATGCATAACAATCAATCATACTCAAGTGTGCACGTCGGTTCTCCGACAATTATATATTCCCTTCAAAGAAGGTTGTTCTTCTCAGTCAAATACAAGATCCCGCACCAATCAATTAGTTTGGGTCATTTTTCAATAACATAAGTCTAGCCGAATCAAATGGCATAGACACTTTCACAATATTCAAGAACAATACTAAGTTCAACATGAATAATAACTTTAATGAAATAAGAGTTCAAGTATGCTAATTCAATTCAAACAATTAAGTAGGAAACTAGTTCGCAATATACAAAGATAGGATACTTGTATCCAAAGAGATAAGTTTTAGATACTCGCTTATGATATCCGTTGAATAAAGTAATGCAAGGATTTAGGATACTTGCCTTATGCGTAGTTTACTCACGTAAAGCTAGTCAACACTTTTGAATTCCTATCGTAATGATAGTCATTAGTCATATAATTTAACTTCACATTATATCTTCGAATATACGATCAACACACAAGCTAAGTTTTACCCTAGCTACACAATTATTTAGTATCTAATTTCTATTCTTAACTTTCTCTTTTCTCAAGTTGATCATATTCATACATCGTTACTATCATGTGAGACTACCACAATTAGCAAACATATTCGCATATTATTAATATCACATAAGACTACAATCAATACTAAATATATTTCATTTTAGCAAGTTATGGCATTCTCATAAGTTAACCGTCAAAATCGGGTTCAAGTGACATCATATAATATCACGTAGCATGTATACATTTTTAAAGGATACTTTTATGTTTGTATACAATCTTTCCTCGTTCTAATCATTTATGATTTTGTTTTAATTCACGATCCCTAACGACTTAGGGTTATACAATGCCATGAATTCACATAAATTGTCATGCTTATCATTTAGACATATAAAGTAGTCATATATTTTATTGATACGCATGTTCATATGTTTCTTATGTGGATATGTGATTCTAGCACTATTACTAGTTCATGACTTAATCAAACTCATGCTTGATTAACTTGCATTACATCTAACAAGTACGTACATATATGATGCTTTCAAACTACATTCAATCATGTTGAAAATATCAGAATGTAGAGTCCTAATATAACATGTCAAAGTCCACATTTAAAGCTTATGTTGTCATTAGTAAAGCTTGCTAATAAGGCCTAACATGCTCATGCTATCTAGATTCATATGTTAACATATTTGACCCGCATTTCAAGGTCACATAACATGCTTGAAAAGTCAGAATGTATACATGGTCTTTACATGTCAATATCAACCTTCAAAACTTGTATTTTTGTTAGAAAGGTGCACTAGTTGGGTTCACATGTTCATATTATATCAGGATACATATATACTTAAGTCAATATGCATTCCACGTGTTTCTAGGTCATACAAACGTGTCTCAAAAGTAAGAATACTATTATGGTATTTATATATCCAAGTTCCTCTTTTCATAACTTTAAGTTTTCTTTGAAATATTCAACTAAAACAACTAGCATAGATTGCTATAACCTAGTAACCTTATTCCATATGTTAATGTGAGTTATATGCACATCCTAACAGTACATCATGCTCAATACATCAGAAGATATAAAAGAAAACATCAACAAATTCTGCAGTGGCGCGCGGCCGCGCCCAAATTGTACTAGGGAGACGCGCGGCCGCGCGGCTCCTGTTCCAGTCCAGAGAGCAGCCTGCAACGGCACATATCAAATCCAACTCACGAAGTTACTTCACAAAAACTTTTCTAAGCAGCCACATTATGGTTTAAACATGTTTATAAGTCTATATAACAACTAAGAACATGTTCTAATCCAATCTAGCATGAATTGTAATCAAAATCAAGAATTGGAAACTTTGACAGTAAACAAAATGATGAACCAAGAATGAAGGATTTATACCTCTTGAGCTCAAACTTGCACAAGACTTGTTCTCAAATTCAGATTATAACTCACAATACTCTCTCTATATCAACTTAGCACAAATTTTAGCAACATAGAAAATGAAGAGAGGCTTGGTATTTATAGGAGAATTCAATATCCATACAAAGCAATTGCCCCAAGGTTTGAAACAATAGGGGAAATGAAGAACTAGAGGATTGAGGGGAGTTGATGGAATGGTGTCCAACCACCCCCATCACCCACATCCTTCTTCATCATGAGCATCATTGGCTAGCTAGGAAGTTGACATGAGGGAGTAGCTTAGGCCTTTGGCCTTTCACGTGGGAGAAGAGATAGTGACTATCATTTAGGGACAAGGCAATATGAAACTCAGCATTTGCAACATGAAGTGTATTAACACTAAGGCCATATATACATATACACTTAGGCTATTATATATTTATTCATACTATATTTTATAATTAACATTATAATGTAAGTCACATGCTTAATATTTCAAGGTAGTAGATGTGATATGGCAATGTAACATACATATCATCCATGTACATTTATTAATACCGGATATAATCACATCACATTATTTCCTTCATTAAATTCTACAATCAACAAGTGATTTCAATATATTCATGATATATCATTTTAATGTATACTTACATACACATTGTCACATAAGTATTAATCATGTAGCTCACATAGTTTAATTAATCTTAATACATGGTCCATATGTGTAATATATTCACATTGCATTATATAGCATAGTTTATGTATACTTGTATGGTCACACCTAAGTGTTTCTCTACACTATATAATATAGTTGTATTATATATTATTGCATGCTTGTACATAACAATCAATATAATCTTATTATATTAATAACTTACTTATTTGTTTTATTATTCATAATGTCAAATAAATAAATTATTTATCTTATCAATTAATTAACAATAATATTAATTAATCCATTCCTCATCGATTATTAATAACACCTAATTAATAATCATAGGATTCATTATCACATTAACAAGTATAAATCTCAGCACAATTATAAACAAGTGGTTTATTATTATTATATTTCTTGCAATAATAATAATCACGTATTATTAATCAATCACAGTTAATATTCCATAACCATCAACTAATATTTTACAATAGCAATTAACAATTAATATAGATTAATTGTTTACTTAATAATTCATTCGTTAATTAATATAATTATTAATATTTCCCATCACTGTGCCACACTAGGCTCTCAACGAGTTTATCGTAAACTCCACATTTTTCTCAATTGTCATAGATATTCAATTTAATATAATTGAATTTAATCATTCTCATAACACAAAATCATTTATATTCAAATAAATTCTCATTTCCATTAATATAATTATTTAATAATAATAGGAAATTCTAGGGTATTACAGTGTATACCCACATATTTATTGTCACATAAGTATTATCATGCATTCATAACATATAGTTTTAACATAATCACATTATGCTTCATGTAATATATGGTTTCTATGTGTAATATATTCGCATTGCATTATATAACATAGTTTATGTATATACATGCATGGTCACACTTAAGTGTCTCTCTACACTATATAATATAGTTGTATTCCATATACTTTATATATTCCAGTATTGCACATTTGCACATATCAATTAATATAATCTTATTATATTAATCACTCACTTATTTGTTTTGTTATTCATAATGTCAAATAAATAAACTATTTATCTCGTTGATTAATTAACAATAATATTAATTAATTTATTCCTCATTGATTATTAATTATACCAAATTAATAATCATAGGATTAATTATCACATTAACAAATATAAATCTCAGCACAATTATAAACAAGTGGATTATTATTATTATATTTCTAGCAATAATAATAATCACATATTATTAATCAACCATAGTTAATATCCCACAACAATCAATTAATATTCTCTAATAACAATTAACAATTAATTAATTGTTCACTTAAAAATTCTTCGTCAATTAATATAATTATTAATATTTCCCATCACTGTGCCACACTAGGCTCTCAACGAGTTTATCGTAAACTCCACATTTTTCTCAATTGTCATAGATATTCAATTTAATATAATTGAATTAATCATTCTCATAACACAAAATCATTTATATTCAAATAAATTCTCATTTTCATTAATATAATTATTTAATAATATATGAAAATTCTCGGGTATTACATCCTCCCCCCTTTATAAAAATTTCGTCCCGGAATTGCTACAAGGTTACACAAACAAATGGGGATAATCCCTCATTATCCTATCTTCTAATTCCCACGTTGCCTCCTCGACATCGTGGTTACGCCAAAGTACTTTTACAGACGAAATAATTTTATTTCTCAAAGTTTGCTCTTTCCTATCTAATATCTGGACAGGAATTTCTTCATACGCCAAGTTCTTCTCCACTTGAATGGGCTCGTAAGAAATCACATGTTTGTAGTCGGCCTTGTACGGTCGCAACACGGAAATGTGAAATACGTTGTGGATGTGCTCCAACTCGGGTGGTAACGCAACTTTGTATGCCACTTTGCCCACTCGCTTCAGTAACTCAAATGGTCCTATAAATCTTGGACTCAATTTTCCTTTCTTGCCGAAACGGATTTTTCCCTTCCATGGAGATACCTTCAAGAATACGAAACTGCCGATTTCGAAGTCTCGGTCCTGCCGATGCAAATCTGCGTATTTTTTCTGGCGGTCTTGAGCTGCTACTAATCTGGCTCTTATCACTGTCACCACGTCTGCGGTTTGTTGAACTAACTCTGGTCCGAGTATTCGTCGTTCTCCGACTTCATCCCAACATAATGGCGTTCTGCATTTTCTCCCGTAAAGAGCTTCGTACGGTGGCATGCCGATACTCGCATGGTAGCTATTATTATATGCGAATTCTACTAAGGGTAGGTGGTCGTCCTAATTTCCCTTAAAATCCATCACGCAAGTCCTAAGCATGTCTTCTAGCGTTTGTATTGTTCGCTCACTTTGTCCGTCTGTTTGAGGATGATAAGCTGTACTCAACCTCAACTGCGTTCCCATTCTTTTTTGCAAACTCTTCCAAAAATTGGACGTGAAGCGCGGATCTCGATCAGAGACAATTGATACCGGCACTCCATGTCGTGAAACAATCTCTTTTACATACAGACTCGCTAATTGGTTCAAACTGTAGCGGATCTTGTTTGGTAGAAAATGTGCAGTCTTGGTAAGTCGATCCACAATAACCCAAATGGCATCATAACCTTTCTGCGTAACTGGAAGTCCTACCACGAAGTCCATCGTAATATGCTCCCATTTCCACTCTGGTATTTCCAACGGTTGTAGTAAACCACTCGGCCGCTGATGCTCTGCTTTAACGCGTTGGCAAGTCAAGCATCTACTGACGCACTCCGCGACTTCCTGTTTCAAATTGGGCCACCAAAAATGTTGCCTTAGATCTTGGTACATCTTTGTGCCTCCCGGATAAACGGAATATGTCGTATTGTGTGCCTCGTGCAAAATCTCTTCCCTCAACTCGGTTACCGCTGGTACCCACACTCTCCCTTCAAATCTCAAAATACCGTCTTTATCCATTCGAAATTTTTCTTCCTCATTTTCTGTGATCCTCTTTCGGATTTTCTCACACTCTTCATCCTTTTCCTGAGCTACCTTTACTCTATCCAACAACGTCGGACAAGCTTCCATTACAATTAACTTCTCACCAGACTTTTCTGGTTCTTTCACTTCTATCTCCAATTTCTCCATCTCTCTTATCAACTCTTCCTGAGTCGTCAAATTAAACAACTTCTCCCTTCCTTTCCTGCTCAGAGCGTCGGCAACCACATTTGCCTTTCCCGGGTGATAAAGAATATCGCAGTCATAGTCTTTGATTAATTCTAACCACCTTCTCTGCCGCATGTTTAACTCCTTTTGTGTGAAGATATATTTTAGACTTTTGTGGTCCGTGTATATCTCACATTTTTCTCCGTATAGATAATGTCTCCATATCTTTAACGCAAAAACTACCGCCGCTAACTCTAAGTCGTGAGTAGGATATCGTTTTTCGTAATCCTTTAATTGTCGTGATGCATATGCAATGACCTTGCCGTGCTGCATAAGCACACAGCCAAGTCCCTTGTGCGATGCATCACTATACACCACAAAATTTCCTGCATCATCTGGTAATGATAATACAGGTGCTTCGCTCAATCTCTTCTTCAATTCCTGAAAACTCTCTTCACATTTGTCGGTCCATATAAATTTCACCGTCTTTCTAGTCAAATTGGTCAACGGGGTTGCTATCTTAGAAAAATCTTGGATAAATCTCCGATAGTACCCGGCTAACCCTAAAAAGCTTCTCACCTCCGTCGGTGTTTTTGGTTGTTCCCAATTACTTACTGCATCAACCTTCGCAGGGTCTACAGCAATTCCATTCTTATCCACCACGTGACCTAAGAATTGAACCTTCTCCATCCAAAATTCGCACTTTGAAAATTTTGCATACATCTTCTCCTTCCTTAGTGCTTCCAAAACAATCTTCAGATGTTCGGCGTGTTCTTCCTCTGTCTTCGAGTAGATCAAAATGTCGTCGATAAAAACCACTACAAATTTATCCAAGTATGGCTTGAAAACTCGATTCATCAAGTCCATAAATGCTGCCGGAGCATTAGTCAATCCGAATGACATTACCAAAAACTCGTAGTGTCCATAACGGGTTCGAAACGCAGTCTTTGGTATGTCCTCATCCCTCACTTTCAGTTGATGATATCCTGTTCGTAGGTCGATCTTTGAGAAACACTTTGCTCCCTTCAGTTGATCAAATAAGTCGTCTATCCTCGGTAGCGGATACCGGTTCTTGATCGTTACTCTGTTCAATTCTCGATAATCGATACAGAGCCTCATCGATCCGTCCTTCTTCTTAACGAATAGTACTAGTGCTCCCCAAGGAGAAACACTCGGTCGAATGTAACCCTTATCCAACAATTCTTGTAATTGTATCATCAATTCCTTCATTTCTACTGGCGCCATACGATATGGAGCTTTCGAAATCGGTGCCGTTCCCGGTGCTAAGTCTATTACGAATTCGATTTCTCTGTCTGGCGGAAGACCAGGCAGAATGTCCAGAAACACATCTTGGAATTCATTAACTACGTATATATCCTTAATTTCTACTCCCTTTTTTTGAGTATCAACGATGTAAGCTAAATATCCTACACATCCTTTCCTTAACAATTTCTTGGCCTGCATCATCGTAATGCAACACGATTGCTTAAGCAATGAGCTACCATAAAACACTACCTTAGACTTACTCGGAGTCTGAAGGTTCACACATTTGTTCTGACAGTCAATTATCACAGCATGGTTATACAACCAATCCATTCCCAGTATTACGTCAAATTCTCCCAGTCTAATAGGAATCAAGTCTACGCTCAGTTCATGTTTACTAATACTTGCGCGACAATTTCGATAAACGTATTCTACAGGGATCACTTCCTTATTAGCAACTTCTATAATCAAAGGATTTTCTAAAAGTTCTCGGGGTGTACTAAGTCTACTAGCAAATTCTTCAGATACAAAAGAACAGGTGGCACCCGAATCAAATAATACATAAGCATTTATATCATTGATTGGGATTATACCTGACACCACATCCTTCGCAGCCACTGCATCTTGGACGGTCATGTTAAAGGTTCTGGCTGTTGGGCGGTTGGATTGTGCCGGTCCACCGATCATCAGCTTGTTGCCTCCTTGCTGATTACTACCCCCGCCACTTCCCTTCTTTGGGCAGTCCTTAATTCGGTGCTCCGTCGAGCCACACGCAAAGCATCCTTGTATCTTTTTCGGTTTCAAACAGTTGGGCGAGATGTGCCCTTCCTGTCCGCAGTTGTAGCAAGTGCCACGTCCCTTCCAGCACTCGCCCTGGTGATTCTTCCCACACTTCGGGCATCCTTCAGCCCTCTTCTTGAAACCTCCACGAAAATTACCTGATTGATTATTATTGTTGTTTTTGTTGTTGTTGTTGTTCTCCCACTTTCTCTTTCCCAAGTTGCTTCCTCCGCTACTGCTTCCTCCCGTACGATTCTCTCCTCCAGTATTCTTTCCTTTCTTTTCTTTGTTATACAGACTTAAGGCCTCACTGCCGCCTTCCGCAATGATTGCCTTCTCCAGTAATGTTGCAAAGGAATCAATTTGAAGAACTGATACCTTATTGAACAGCCATGGCTTCAACCCTTGTTCAAAGCGTCTAGCCTTCCTCTCTTCATCACCAACTTGGTGCTCCGCAAATCGCGCTAGTTCGTTAAACCTAGCCGCGTATTGCGCCACCGTCATCTCACATTGTTTTAACTCTAGGAATTTCACCTCCATCCTATTCTTCATACTCTTCGAAAAGTAATTCTCGAAGAACAGTGTCTTAAACTTATCCCAAGCTATTATCCCTTCTCCAGCTCTTTGTTGATTAGCCTCCCACCAGTAGTTCGCTTCTCCCTTCATCATGTACGTGGCAAACACCGTCTTCTGATCTTCGCCTACGCTAGATATAGTGAAAGCTTTTTCGATCTCTTTGATCCACGTTTGTGCGACGATTGGGTCGGTAGTTCCCTCGAACTCCGGGGGTTCTACACTCTTAAAGTCTTTAAAGGTTGTTACTGGCACAGTTTGAGGGTTCGGGCGAACGGGTTCATTGTTCCTTCCCCTTAAGGCTTCTCCTAACAAGTCTACCAGTTTCTGGATCGGGTCTACTTGTTCTCTCTCATTGTTAACGGATTCTTCGGGTGCAGTCAATCTACGTCTGGGCGGCATTATCTGCATCACAATTTTTTATTTTATTATTATTCAAGTATATCACTTAAGTATTTCTTTTAATACTAAAAGAATAAATTTATAACACGTTTCTAAAATCAACTCCATTTATATTCATATGCCATTTCATTTCATTACATGATTTTCCTAGCATACTGCTATAAATGCTATCACATATATCCCCTAATATCACAAAAGACGGGGAATGTACCAACCTACTACCATACTACCCCTCTAACAAAAGCTAACTCGGGGTATACATCATCATCCCACATCTTACACAAAAGATCGGGATTACAACATAGTATATACAATACATAAAGACACAACTAGTACTACCACTAGACTGACTAAGGAAATCTCATCCCATCATCCCGCGCTCCACTGCGCTCTTGTACTCCAACTGTGCTATATACGCAACCAGCTCTCGGCTCAAGGTATGTAGAGTCTGTCCCTGTTCTGCCGGGTAGTGGTACACACCATCAATCACCCTTTCAAAAGCTGAACGGAACACATACCCCATCTTGTTCATCTTTCTCTTCTTGCACCTGACCTCGTCCTCAAGGTCGTCAGCTCTCTCATTGGACGCTTCCCATTTCTCCTCGAAGTGTAACCTATCCATCACCTCCAACTCTAGCTGAGTACGGAGTGCCTCTTTCTCAGTCTTCTCACTCAGTTCCCTCTGCTCAACCTCTTCTAGCTTCTCTGCCAAATCTACATTCCTAGCCACTGACCTGTGAAACAGAGTCCCCATCTGGGTCCCTGCCTCCCTACGGTAGGCAATCTCCACCTCTAACTCTTGCATAGTCAGCTTCCTCTGGTGGTCCTCGTCCCTCAGCTTTTGGAACTCAGACTCTCTCTCGTGGGCCTCTGCCTCCAGCTCTTGGACCCTGCAGTCTAACTCTAGGATCCGCTCCTCGTATTCTCCTAACATCTGCTCCTCTATAGTAGCCTCATCAGAGTTCTCTACTGGCTCATCCTCCATCGGCTCCTCCTCTGGATCAGTCTCTATCTCAATCTCGATCTCATCCTCGTCATCAAACTCGGATGGTGCAACTGCCTGCACTGGCACAGCCTCTAGAGGCCACAAGATTTCGCTAGCCAAGGTGTTTATTCTATTTTTTTTCTTTTTCACATCTTATTTTCTTTTCTTTTTCTTTTTCTTTTTCTTTTTATTAGCATGCATACCCAAAGTCTTCCCTCAAACTTGTATTCCAGTGTTGTTAAGGTCATTATTGCTTTTATTACACAATTCTAACAATTAAAAACAAAAATGTTTCCCCTCAGAAGACAAGCATGCAATAATCTAGCCAATAAGCAAGTAAAGACAAAGCTGTGCTATCCGGTGACATCAAAGCAACAGGTACAGATTCATCATGTATAAAAATATAGCTGAGCTTAAGCTACTAACAGAGTTCAATAATCTATCATATCTCAATGTCATCAATGGCCAGACTGGAATTCAACAGGCTAAACAAAAGGGATTATGCCATGCAATGCAATTAAACACAACTAAATAAACAAAATAAAATAAAAATGAAATTTTTTTATGCAAAATTAAGTAACACAAACTATAATGCAATGCAACTACTATATACAACCTAACATGCAATAAAAACTATATGCAATTAACTAAATGCAACTAACTAAATGCAATTAAAACTAAATGCAAAAATTTAAAAGTATATGCAATTACTACTACTAACACCCAATACCCCCCCAAACTTGAAATATTCAATGTCCCCATTGAAGGTAAAGGGCCAGGAAACTCCCCTACTGATCGGTATGGCCACCCTCCTCGGGTGGTATATCTGGCGGCGGGTATTGTGACGCCCCCAAATTCCAGGACCGCCACTTGGTCTCTCGAATTCGGTTCATCACGTGCTCATGGTAATACATCGCAATAATGATAACTAAATATCACACAACCACAGCGGAAAATCTATTCTAGAATAATTTACAATGATTTATTATAATTATTCCCCCAAGTCTCGCAACCTACAGTACTTAATAGATTACATAGCAATATCAATTAACGACTTGTTATATAATCGAACTTAAGCTTAAACATAAACAAATCCAGTCTTACTACATCATCTTCACACAATATTAATATATTTGAAACATAACAGACATAAGCTAGTTGGTAGCCTTGCCCTTGCCCTTATCAATGCCCGAAGGTTCGCCATGCTCTGCCTTAACTGAAATGTTTTAGGGAAAGCAAGAATGAGCACAAATTGCCCAGCAAGTAATATACAATAAGGGTGAATAATAAGATTCTCAATTCTCGAAAGGGTATAGCAAGATTTGATAGCTCAAGAATAACAAGAATATCAACAGTTCTCAATAACAGTCGCTAAGGACAGGATATGATTCTATAATAAGTCAGTTCAAGATTTCAAATAACTGAATACTGAGCAGTCACTAAGGACTATGAACTTCTACTAGAATTGACAGTAATAAACTGAAAATCCAATAATAAAAAAAAACAGGTACAACAGGTGATCAGCCTAAAGTACCATCGTTATGCATAACAATCAATCATACTCAAGTGTGCACGTCGGTTCTCCGATAATTATATATTCCCTTCAAAGAAGGTTGTTCTTCTCAGTCAAATACAAGATCCCGCACCAATCAATTAGTTTGGGTCGCTTTTCAATAATATAAGTCTAGCCGAATCAAATGGCATAGACACTTTCACAATATTCAAGAACAATACTAAGTTCAACATGTATAATAGCTTTAATGAATTAAGAGTTCAAGTATGCTAATTTAATTCAACGATTTAGTAAGAAACTAGTTCACAATATACAAGGATAGAATACTTGCACCGTAAAAGAGTGTAAGTTAGGAAACTTGCCTTTAGCGTAGTTTATCCACGTAAAGTAATTCAACACTTTTGAATCCTATTTATAGTGTATTATAAGTATAGGATTTTCATTAGTCATTTATGCTCACATATGATATGTAATTTTAAACGCACCCATAAACGTTTAACTTAGTTGCATACTTTACACATACTTCATCATATACTTTTGCGTACATATAGCACATTTCAGTTTACAAGACATTATGAAGTCATCACATAGTTTTTAATCGTTGCTTTATAGTCCCCAAATACCTTTTGGACTTATCCTTGGGAAGTTTATAATCAAACATTCAATTTTATCACTTAGCATGCCTCTTAACACATTTCTTAGTATACTTGTCATATATTACAAGTTAAAGTAATCGCATAAGCTAACTGTCAAAAATCAGATCAACAACTAGCTCAATTCTGATTCCAGACTGGCGCAGCTGCGCCATGGCTAAGCCTAGGGCCAGCGCAGCTGCGCAGCCTTCTGGCCAAGCCAAGGCTGAGCTGTGCCTTATGGTTTCTGTCCGGTCATGCAAGCCACAACACCACATAGCATATAAACATATTAAAAGATACTTTTATGTTTGTACAACCTTTCCTCGTTTCAAATATATGTGATAAAGATTCTAAGTCAATACTTTCAATAACTTAAAGCCATTCAAGGTCATGAGACCACGAAGCTATCATACTTGTCATGTACACACATAAGGTGGTCGTGTAACGTGTTCTAGGCATGTTCATGAATATCTTTACCACATACATATTACTAGCATCGCTATTGGTTTTGAAATCATGCTTCATGTAGTCTTTATGGCATCTAGCATGGTGTGTACACACGTGCTTGTATGACACATTAGTGAGGTTAAAAACATTATCCAACATGTTCATAATGATCAGAATCTGGACTTCGATATAACATGTCAAGATTTAGGTTCAAAACTTATACTTTCACTAGTAAAGTTCATTTAACGCAATCCACGTGCTCATGATACCTTACGAAACATGTATACATCTATTAACATGCTTTTCATGCTTTCCTAGATCATAATAATATGCTTGCAAGGTCAAGTTACCGTATAAGTCAGAACATTGATATCATACACACATGTCCAAGTCTTGTATTAAAGTTCTAAGTTTGTTTTGGAAAACTATACTTTTCATCAACCATGAACACAAGCGTAATAGAACATGATCATTTTAGGTCTACGTATCTATACATGTAAGTTAGTCATGCTAGCATGCTTCATGTACGTCAATGCAAGAACTATCATATAGCAGGAAGCAAGCAGAAAATCAAAAACTGCAGCAGGAGACCTGCGCAGCTGCGCTGCGCGGCAGTTTAATGCCGGCGCAGCTGCCCCGCGTCCGGTTCAGTTCAAGAACAGCCTGTGTCGGCAGACTTCCAGGCCAAATGCCAAATTACTTCACGAATTTGATTATAATCAACTACATTATAATTTAAACATGTATATAAGTTCACATAACAACTAAATAAGTGCTCTACAATCCAATTGCAATCCAATTTTGCATAATCAAGAATTGAAATTTTTGACAGAAAATGAAAATGAAGAACATGAATCATGTAATTATACCTTTGCTACGAATTAAGCTTGTTGCTATCTCACAATGCTATTATACTGATATATGTATATGCTCTCAACTTATCAACTCAAACAAAATCTCAGCAAGGTGAAATGAGAAGGAAGGAAACCATATTTATAGAGAAAACAAAATACAGACAATGCAATTGCCTACCATTTCAAACTAACGGAAATTTGAATTGCATACTAGATAAGAAGAAGTTGGTAGATAGTTGGTGGAATGCATCATGAGAGCCACTCCTCATATAATTATTGCTAGCTAAGCTTGGGAGAAGAATGGGGAGAATAGGCCTTAGCCTTTTTGCCATACACGTGAAGGAGAAGGAGAGTGACTATCATATTGGGACAAGGCCATATATCAGCATTCTAGAATTTGTATATATACACAACACTTATGCCAAAATATGTTACATGTATATATACTATATAATTAGGCCACAACTATAGTTACAATGTAATTCTAATGATACTAACATGGATTCACATAACGTAGTAAGTGTGAATTGTACACATATAATTCATGTACATTTTTATCATACTGGTATAAGTTAATCGGATGTTATCACATTACATTATCTCATGTATTATTAAATTGTTCACCATATATTCATGATGTCTCACTTTATTAAAATTAATAGTTTACAATATGTTCATGATATATTATACAGTGTATACCCACATATTTATTGTCACATAAGTATTATCATGCATTCATAACATATAGTTTTAACATAATCACATTATGCTTCATGTAATATATGGTTTCTATGTGTAATATATTCGCATTGCATTATATAACATAGTTTATGTATATACATGCATGGTCACACTTAAGTGTCTCTCTACACTATATAATATAGTTGTATTCCATATACTTTATATATTCCAGTATTGCACATTTGCACATATCAATTAATATAATCTTATTATATTAATCACTCACTTATTTGTTTTGTTATTCATAATGTCAAATAAATAAACTATTTATCTCGTTGATTAATTAACAATAATATTAATTAATTTATTCCTCATTGATTATTAATTATACCAAATTAATAATCATAGGATTAATTATCACATTAACAAATATAAATCTCAGCACAATTATAAACAAGTGGATTATTATTATTATATTTCTAGCAATAATAATAATCACATATTATTAATCAACCATAGTTAATATCCCACAACAATCAATTAATATTCTCTAATAACAATTAACAATTAATTAATTGTTCACTTAAAAATTCTTCGTCAATTAATATAATTATTAATATTTCCCATCACTGTGCCACACTAGGCTCTCAACGAGTTTATCGTAAACTCCACATTTTTCTCAATTGTCATAGATATTCAATTTAATATAATTGAATTAATCATTCTCATAACACAAAATCATTTATATTCAAATAAATTCTCATTTTCATTAATATAATTATTTAATAATATATGAAAATTCTCGGGTATTACAGGTATGGCAAGTCAGAACTGAAAACAGGCCACTTCAGCATCGTGCCCTGCTGAGCAAACGCCTCGGACAGTGCACGAGTCAAACCATCAGCGAACACGACGAAGCTCTCATGCAAGGCATCAATCCTCCTCTCCAAACGTTGCTACTGGCGACTCTGCTGTATGTCACCTGCTGGAGGAGGTGCTGCGCCCTCTGTTGGCTGCGGCTGTGGTGGAACTGCTGGCGGAGGTGGGAGGATGAGTCCTTGTCCTCGAGGATGTGTTGTGCCCCCAGCCCAATCTTTAAAGTGTTTAATAGTGGCATGAGTTATGTCGCCGCTCGGCATTTGGATTTTCTCATCGGCACATTCGAGCCCTGCCTCAGCATAGATATGGGCTACTATAGAGGCATGTGGAATCCCGTGGTACTGCCTCACATAAACCTCAGCATGTTCTAGTGAATGAGATGGCCGACATCAATATATTTCCCCGTGACGATTCCCCACAAGATGATTGCCCTCTCGACTGTAATCTCATGCTAGTGCGAGGATGGCATCAAGCTGGCACAGAGGAACAAGTTCAATGCCTTGGCATATCTATTGAGCCCGGAGGCAGGGAACGTGGTGTACTCATTAACGGTATTTTTCTTAATTTTCCACACCGTGCCTGGTGCACACAAGTCACGGATCAACTGGTCAAGGTCCGTTTCAAACCTCTATGCCACAACCCAGTTCTCTTGGCCAGTCGGAAGTGGGGGCACATTCAGAATATCTCGAATCGCAGTCAGGCGATAGTCAATGGTTTGGCTCCGAACAAAGGACCGGCCGCTCTGTGTTATCTTGGCATTGGCATAGAACTCACGAACGAGAGCCAACAGCACCGGCGACGGTGTTGTACAAACACCTTGCCATCCCATCTCACGGATCATGGCATGCAATTCTCCATCCTCCTTCATCGGTTTTAAACTCCGTTCCTTTAAAACTGATTTGGCTGCGATCCGATAGTACTCGATTTGGGCCTTGATATTGACGAATTTTGTCAAATCGACGGTGATGTCGTCGTCCAAGGCACTGCGAGTAGGTGATACGGAAACGGAAGCAGTAGACCTAGAACGCTTTGGACCCATTGATGATTTTCAAAAAATTACCCTTTCAAACCCTAGATCACTGTTAAATAAGAATTTCCCCCAAACTTGTATCTCCGCACACTAATTGAACAAACCCTAACTTGAATCCGATGAACAACCCCACCAAATCTCTGACTTTTGCTTGTATGGAACCTTAGGTCGTGATTGAGGATTGAGGAGGATCTGATGGATTGGTTTGAATACAAATTGACGAGAATGATGGATAGTGTATAAGTAGGAGGAGGGAAAGAGTATGTGATTGAGATAGATGTAGGCTCATGAGATAGAGAGATTGCAAAAGAGAAGGGTCTAGGCTGGTATAGAATAAGGGTTCGTGTGTATTTGAGAGAAAGGGCCGGCTTGAATCAATATATGATATTAGGGATGGATTCAGATTTTTGAAAATTAAAAACTGTCTAGTGCTAGGTTCGGACGCGGGCACACCGACTTGGGCTTTCTTGGCAGCGCGGCCGCGCGGGGGTCTAAACTTAGCTCTCTGGAATGGCAGACATCGCGGGCGCACGGGCTGTAGCCTTAATTATGGCGAGGCCGCGCGGCCTTGAACTCAGCTGAAATTTTGCTTTTCTTTTTGCAGCAACACTGTGAAGGCTCAAGAAGCAACTTTTGAAACACTTGTCTTACCTACACATATAGCAATCAAAAATAAGTTAACTTGATTCCATTATCAAAAATGCATATGTAAGATGTATGTATTGTCGATTCCTTAGCAATGCCATGTAAATGAATCATATCTATGTGAATTCCCAAAAAAAATTGCTATAGGCTTATATGCAATATGCTATCATGTCAAATGTATGTTCAATGAGCTTTCAACACCAAAAATATGTGCAACTATGCCTAATGTCCAAAAATATAGGCAATGATCGTTTAAATCCAAAGAATATATACAATAAGTTTCTAACTCCCAAAAATATATGCAATATTCCTAAAGTTCAAAAATATAGGCAATGAGCATCTTAACACCACAATGTTCAAAAATAGTCAACCTTTTTCAAATGCTTAGAATTAAACGGAGGAAGGGAAATGTAGAGATTAGTGACCATAATTAAACATGAGATAGATATATAGAGAAATGTGATGCAAGAATTAAATACGAGGGAGAAGATAGAGATGATGGGGTGCCTCCCATCTAGCGCTTGTTTACAGTCCATAAGCTAGACTCTTTCTGAATCGGTCAAGTGGTGGAAATGATCGAGACAACCTTCTCTCGATTCACCTCTCTGCCATAGTAGTGCTTTAATCTTTGTCCGTTCACCTTAAAGGGCTTGTCCGGGTATTGATCATAGATTTCCACTGCACCATGCGGGAATACGATTTTCACCGTGAAGGGGCCTGACCATCGAGATTTGAGCTTTTTGGGGAATAGTCTGAGACGAGAATTATATAATAACACTGCCTTCCCCGGCTCAAATGTTCTTTCTAAGATTTTCCTGTCGTGCCACCTTTTGACCTTCTCCTTATATAGCTTTGAGTTCTCATAAGCTTGCAATCTGAACTCGTCAAGCTCATTAAGCTGGAGAAGTTTTTTCTCCCCCGCAACCTTAAAGTCAAAATTAAGCTTCTTTATGGCTCAATAGGCCTTATGTTCAAGCTCCATGGGGAGATGGCAGGCCTTCCCGTACACAAGTTGGTATGGCGACTTCCCGAGTGGCGTCTTATAAGTAGTCCTATAGGCCCACACCGCATCGTCTAGCTTGAGGGACCAATCTTTTCCTGTGGGACTCACAATCTTTTCTAATATTCTCTTCACCTCACGATTTGATACCTCAGCCTGGCCATTTATCTAGGGATGGTAAGCAGTAGCAATACGATGATTCACCCCATACTTGGCCAGAAGCGCAGAAAACTGACGATTGCAAAAGTGTGTACCCTCATCATTGATGATGGCTCTAGGCGTCCCAAAACGAGTGAATATACTTTTCTAAAGAAAACTTAGGATCACCCGAGCATCATTGGTTGGTAAGGCTACTACCTCTACCCATTTGGACATATAATTGACCGCTAGCAATATGTATAAATTTCCACAAGAAGAGACAAAAGGCCCCATGAAATCAATTCCCCATACGTCGAAGATTTTAACCTCGAGGATCATATTCAGAGGCATCTCATTTCTCTTGGATAGATTCCCCACGCGCTAACAATGGTTGCAGGTCTGAACAAAGTTATATGCATCCTTAAATAGTGTTGGCCAATAAAAACAGGCCTGCAGCAGTTTGGCGGATGTCCTCTCGCCCCCATAATGGCCTCCATACACAGATGAGTGACAATCTCGCAGTATGCTTTCCATCTCGCTCTCTGGGATTGTAAGAACCCGAATTTTCAGAAATTATTAAATAAGAATTTAATAAATAAAATTCTTAAAGCATGAGATGGGTTCGAATAAGAATATATATACGTGATACAAGGTATGTAGTATTGTGTTACATAGGATAATATGAGCTATGTAATAATTGATTTTGTGTTCAATAAATATATATCATTATTATATATTTGTTATAAATTGTAGAGATGAATTAGTAAGAAGATGGATAAGATTTATCTATCGACATTAAATAATTTATAGAATTATTTTATCATTGTAAGTTGGTGACATTAAATATCTTTGATGAATAATCACCATTTTCTTGAATATATATACTAGTAACTAGTATGATTGTAATATAGGTTATTATTAGTGCTGAAGCTATCCATGGATGGATTGAGATAGTAAAGCATGAATTAGTTAAGGGAATTAACTAATAAGTATAAATATTGGTTAATTTAAATTGAAAGTTATATTATGAAATAATATAATTTAAATATTAAAGCCTTAATTAACTATGGTGATATAGTAAGGGGTTTAAGAATCACTTAAATAAATAGTGAGTTAATACATGTGTGGAGTATGTGAGTATAGTAAGTGTCTTTATATATATTACTTGGCATGGTATTATGTGAATGTGCGAACGACGTTAATAAAATATATATATATATATATATATATATATACGTTATTAAACCAATATATCTTTAAATAAATATTGATTAGAGAATTAATTAATATTGAGATATGGTTAAATGTGTAGATTAAAGAAATTATTTTGGAGACAATTTATAGAAAGGAAAAAAGAAATGAATATTATATATTTCTAATAAAGGATATTAAAATAATTTCTAATATTGAATTACTTTAGTAAAAGGGAGAAGGTTATACCTTGTATGACTTTGTATGAGGTAATATGAATGAGGGTAAATATATTAAAACATATTTGCTATATATAATATACTAATAGAAAATAAACTTATGGTCTATTTTCTATATAAAAGGTGTACACGTGTCGTACATGTAATTATTTTAATGAGATATATATATTATATCAAGAATAATATCTTGAGATAATGAGTGAATTCTTTTATTATAATTAACGCCTTTAGCTTCTAAAATTATAATAAAAAAAAGTTTTGTTATTGTGGAATACATAATTCTTATAATAGTAATGTATCTCCAAGAGGGTTAAAGTTATAAAAGAAAACTAAGTTATTTTAATAACTTAAGTTACTATTTTACTGTAGATTTTATTATTTAAATAATTAATAGAGTAAATATTAATTATTCTAAGTATAAAGGTTATACATATTATAAGTGTATAATTATTTAAGGTAGCATTAGAATGCATGTGTCACACAAACCTTATATTAAAGGAATATTAAGGTGTGGTGGAAGTGATAATAAGCTTAATAGTGTAAGCTTGTGAGATATGCCTAGTGTGGCAAAGTGGTGGAATAATCATTCATTAAATAATTTAATGAATGAATAATTACAGGAATTAATTAGTATTATTATATAAAGTAATTGCTATGTGCAATGATATGTAATTATATGTTATATAGTAGCTACATCTATATGACATGAAATGAAGTGTGACACTTCAAGAGAAATATATTATATAAGAACTATATAAAGTAAGATTAAAGGAATGATATAAGTTACATAAATAATGTTTATGTGATAAGATGTGATGAATGGATATATTAAGGTGTATGTATGGAATAATAAATTACACTAAATAAACAATTATTATTTAATGATTATTTTAATAATTAAATATAATTGAAATAATAGAGTTGTAATAATATGCTGTGACAATACTCAATCTTACTATATTCGGTATTGTCAAATGTACATGGATTATATGATTGGGTGTACGTGTGACCCTATCATATCATATGGTAATAACATTAAGTTATTAGATATAAGCTTGCAAGTTAGCTCATGTGAGAGCAATGATGGTTAACCAAATGGCTAGGGTACAATGAATAGTAGTAGTTGGTGAGAATTAGTCACCAACTCGTCTTTGCCCCTTGTGTAATAACCATAGGAGGGTAATAGCTTGGCTATTAGTAGAGACCATGCATTGGTGTGTAGAATGTTAGTTTATTTTCTAAATGCAAGTATATATGTTATGGGAATTAATTATGTAACATGGTGCAATAGACCCCTCCCATGACCCTTAGAATGCTGAAAATTTTGTGTCATGGTGAAGTTTGTAAACTAAGAGCCATGTGGGAGAAATGATGAGTAAGGACAATGAATAGTAGTAGTTGGTGGAGTTAGCCACCAACTCCATTCCTTGCCTCTTGGTTATTGCCCATAGGAGGGTAATAGATTGGCCATGATTAGAGACCACTAATTAGTGTTAGTATATGAATGTGCTAGTATATAAGTTATGAAAACATATGATGTAATGGTATTACATTATGAACATATTATAAGATGTGATAATAAGAATAATATTAATTAAGATTATAGTATTGTAAGCTTGAGGTCTATTACATACTAAGCTTACATAATTGTGTCTTGTGTGGCATGGGTGGTAAAGTTAAATTAATTAGAGGTTTAACTATAATGGCAAGTTAATAAATAATTGATATTAATTATCATTATAATATTTGGGAGCAATTGAGATAATAATTTTATGGAAAATTATGGTATGAGAATACCTAACTATTTTATATCTAGTCCAATTAAAATGTTAATTGAATTAAACCAATGTACATGAGGTACATGATATTATGTATTGGTGTATAATTAAATTGTGAGGGTACTTGTTTATATGTGGGTGTATATATATGTTTGTGTATATGTACCCATAACCTTATTAGTGTAGCAATATTAAGTCAATGGGATTTATTTGTGAGCCAAAAGGGAAGTAGAGGTCATTGGCCTATGTTAGAGGATGATGATGGCTATGGTGATGATGAAGGGGGTGGTTGCAATAGTATCCCTCCTACCAACTCCATCTTGTCCAATGTCTTTCTCTTTTATCCTTTAGTTTGATTTGTTGGGCAAAACCATGAATTGGTCCATGATTTTTCTAAAAATTGGAAGTTTTCCCTTCACATTTCTAGTTGGCTAAGTTCTTGCTAAGTTGCTAGAGAGAGTTTGTTGATAAGCATTAAGAGAGGGAAGTGCTAAATTGAGAGGAAGCTATCTAAGTTAAAAGCAAGCCTGGTATTGCAAGCCTTGAAGAGGTAATGTTACTATGAACATTTCTCATTTCAAAGTTCTATAATTGTAAGAGATTATCATGATGTCAGTAGATTTATAATCTGGTTAGCATTGTTATCAAATGAAGTCCAAAGATATAAATCCAATTATAATGCATGCTTGGTTGTAGGAGTTTGTATATGTGGGATCATGTTGGATCCAAAGTTATAAGGATGGACTTTGGAAAGAGAATATGTTATTTATATGTCTTGGTATGTGATCTAGGTTAAAATGAATCTTAGTAAAGCATGTGAGCATGAAACCTAGAATGATATATTTATAAACATGAGACTTGATAAGAAATGTCATTAAATGTGTAAGCTATGTTGATGATCCAAAAATACTATGTTGAACATCTATGAAATACGGTCAGAACTAAAGTGGAGAAAAAAATTCGAACCCCTGGAGGGGGCCCGCCCCGGCGGGCCTTGTAAGCCTTGTACCCCCGCCCTGGCGGGGGGTATGCATGGAAAAATGTTTGAAGCCGCCCCAGTGGGCATGTTAGGCCTTGAACCCCCGCCCCAGCGGGGGGTATACAGGGACCTTTGTTTTGGAAAGCTAGGTTTATGTAATGATATTTTAACATACCTTAAAATGTTAGATAATAGTAATGAGTTATATTCATAAAATAACGTGTAATTATAATTTGGATAATTATAAATATAGTAAAGGTTTTAATTTAAATTATAATTTGTTAAATTATAATGAATATAGTTTGATTAATTATAATCAAAGTAAATGTTTAACTTGAAGTATAATCTGTATAATTATAACTTAATATGTGATTATAATTTGAAATAATTATAATTAAGGTGAATGTGTAATTTAAATTGTAATTTATTTAATTATAATTTAATGAGTGCATAAATTGAAATTGATTATTTATAATGTAAGTAATTGTTTAATTTAAATTATAATTAGTTTAATTATAATTTAATGCATGATGTGATTAATTTTGTTATGAATAACTATTAACTTATTAGTTAAAGAGGAATGAGTTAACCTAAAGCGGTTAACTAACGATGAGGATTAGCTATGTGATAATTAACTGATATTGTTAATTATATATATATATATATATATATATATATATATATGTGGTTTGACAGTAAGTGTCAAACGAGTAAATAGAAGAGAATTACGAAGTGTAAATTAGAATTTACTTAGACATTTGATAAGCGTTGCTAGGTGACTAATAATTGATGCGTATGGTAATACGTGTGTAGGATTTACACGAAGTGCAGATATCTTTAAGCAGTTAAGTCGTAGTTGTTAAACTACGAATCAGGCAAGTCTTTCAGTTCCTAATTGTTATATGAATTCAATAACTGTTAGTTGAATTATATTATGCTGTGATGATGTGAACTTATATATGAACTATATATGAGATATGTATGAGATTGAAAGTTGATCTTTGATGATATACTTGTTATGTGAGAAGTAACATGCTTAGTAAATATAAATTGATTATAAATGCATGAACTGAGTATGATGTTATATGCTATATGATGTATGAAAACTATTAAAATTGCTGAGCTGTTGAGCTCACTCTTGCAAATAACGATTTTTGCAGGTTAAGGACTCACGATTAAAGTATTATGCCACTTGATTGATAGAGTTCCGTAGTTTCGTAAGAAGATCGACGTAGTTATCTAATGATACGATCTTGAAAAATGTTTAAGTTTTATATGATGTACTTAATAGTTGCTTATGATGTATAACACTTGTCGAGTTGTAAAGTTGTACTATGTGATACATAGAAGACTTCGTATTAAGATGCAAAAGTCTATATAGTAACTCAAATAGAATGAATCATATCATATAGTTGATTTAGGGATTTGTAATTGATTCAAAGTTATGAAATCAATAAAAAGATTTTATTCAAAGGAGATTGAAAAAGATTAAATTATTCCGTATTTTTATAACATCGAATATGATGTAAGACAGGAATGATAAATGACCAAGACCGGAACTCATTAAAGTGCGGGGTCATTATACAGATCCTGAAAATGGAAAGAATTTATATTCTAAATTGTAATAAAGCGAAGTTACATTCATTAAGATATGAATAAAAGATGTAATAGTTTGACGATAGTAGTATCGTGACTGCATCGGATCCGAGGTAATAAAGGGACCAGGATTTGGGGGCGTCACAGGGATGCACCACCTGATCACCCTATCAGCGCACTGCCGAAACAAGTACGGCTCATCCCAATTATACCATCTAACATCTTTCAGAAACTTCTTCTTTTGGGCTCTATTAAAGTCAGACGGGATAATATTGCTCACTAGAAAGTTTGCAAAATCCGCAAACCAGGGCATCTCACCTTGCAACACAAACAACTGCTCGTCCGGGAAGGACTCATTGATCAATACTTTGTCGTTTTTGTCCATCCTCGGATTTTCCAGTCGATATAAGTGGTCAACCACTTGGTTCTCGGTCCCTTTTCTCTCGTTAATTTCTATGTCAAATTCTTGAAGAAGAAGTATCCACCGAATAAGGCGAGGTTTGGCATTTTTCTTGCTAATCAAGTATCTGATCGCAGCATGATCTGTATATACAATTACCTTTGTGAAAATTTAATATAACCTGAATTTGTCAAAAGCATAGACCATTGCAAGAAGCATCTTCTCAGTAGTGGTGTAGTTTAACTGGGCGTCTGTCAGGGTTTTACTTGCGTAATAAATCACATGAAAGATCTTATCCCTGCGCTGTCCCAATACCACCCCCACGACAAAATCACTTGCGTCGCACATCAGCTCGATAGGGAGAGACCAGTCTGGTGTTGTAATGACGGGAGCCGTAGTTAATTTCTTTTTCAAGTGTTCAAAAGCTACCAGGAATTCCTTGTTGAAATTGAACGGGACATCCTTCTTGAGTAAAATGCACAAAGGCTTAGTAATCTTCGAGAAGTCTTTGATGAAACGCCTGGAGAAGCCTGCATGGCCGAGAAAACTACGAACTCCTTTTACAGAGGATGGTGGAGGTAGAATTTCTATGGTCTACAGTTTAGCTCTATCCACCTCTAGACCTTTCTCAGAAACATTGTGGCCCAGAATGATACCCTCCTTTACCATAAAATGGCATTTTTCCCAGATCAGAACAAGGTTGGTCTCAACACATCTTTTTAACACCAATACCAAATTTTCCATACAGATGTCGAAGGAGTCCCCAAAGATAGAGAAATCGTCCAAGAAGACTTCTACATTGTGTTCGACCATGTCCGAAAAAATAGCTATCATGCATCTCTAGAAAGTGGTCGGCGCATTGTATAGCCTGAAAGACATCCTTCTAAAAGAAAAAGTTCCATATGGGCATGTGAAGGTGGTCTTTTCTTGGTCCTCGAGGGCTATGACAATTTGATTATACCCCGAGTAACCGTCTAGAAGGCAATAATAGTCGTGGCCTGCTAGCCTATCCAGTATCTGATTAATAAACGGGAGAGGGAAATGATCTTTCCTTGTAGCTTTATTCAGTCTGCTATAGTCCATGCAGACTCTCCATCCCGTAACTGTCCTGGTACGAATAAGGTCATTCTTTTTGTTAGTCACGACTGTCATACCACCCTTTTTCGGGATGCACTACACCGGGCTAACCCAGGAGCTATCTGATATTGGATAAATTATTTCTGCATCTAACCACTTGAGGATCTCCTTTTTGACAACCTCTTTTATGATCGAATTCAATCTCCTCTGCTGCTCTACTGATGGCTTGCTGTCATCCTCTAAGAGTATCTTGTGCATGCAGTAGGAAGGGTTGATCCCTTTGATATCAACTATGGTCCACCCAATAGCTGATTTAAACTCTCTTAGGGCCCGCAACAATTTGCTTTCTTGATTAGATGATAAAGCAGAAGCGATGATAACTGGCAAGGTAGAAGATTCTCCCAGATATGCATATCTCAAGTGATCTGGCAGAGGTTCCAAGTCAAGTGTGGGAGCCACCTCCAGAGAAGGCTTTTGTCGCTCTGATGACTCCTCAATCTGTCCAAGTGGTTCAATGGGAATTTTAAACTTGCACATTTGAGGCACCGTATTCAAAATCTGGATGCACTCCACCACATCTGTCTCTTCCATGTTATATTCTCCCATAAGAGCACTCTTCAATTGATCCATACTCAGTAAGTGTTCAGATTCTCCCTGCAATATCCTATCGACCGTATTAATTTTGAAACATTCTTCCTCATACGTCGGAAACTACATATCCTTGAAGACATTGAATGTGACTTCTTGGTCTTGAACCCTCATAATTAATTCTCCCTTTTGTACATCTGTGAGTGTTCTCGCCGTGGTGAAAATGGTCTCCCCAAAATAATTGGAATGTTCTTGTCTTCCTTGAAGTCCAACATTATAAAGTCTGCAGGAAATATGAACTTGTCTACTTTCACCAACACGTCTTCAACAATGCCTCTAGGGTAGGTGATGGATCTATCGACTAGATGCAAAGATATGCTTGTTGGCTTAGGAGCTGGCAAACCCAATTGAGTGAACACCGATAGTGGCATTAAATTAATGCTTGCCCCCAAGTCGCATAGACACTTGTTAAAGGACAACTCCCCAATAGAACAAGGAATTGTGAAGCTCCCTGGATCTTTAAGCTTTGGAGGTAGTTTCCTCTGTAAGACGACACTGCACTCCTCTGTCAAGGCCACTGTTTTATAGTCTTCTAACTTCTTCTTCCTTGACATTATCCCGTTTATAAACTTTGCGTAGCTTGGCATTTGCTCCAACGCTTCAGCAAAGGGAATATTGATTTGCAGTTTCTTAAAAACCTCAAAAAACTTGGCAAATTGCTTATCTAGTTTCTGCTTTTGTATCCGATGTGGGTATGGTGCAGGAGGGTAGATTACTTGTGGTGGAACATTGGTTTTCTCATTGGTGACTTCCTTTTCTGACTCAATTGTATGTCCCTCATCTTTCCCATCTTCCAAAACTGTCTCAGAAATTTTTGCACTTGGGGGCGCCCGCACCGGGTTTTGGCCTTCCTAGGGCGCGGTCGCGCCAGCCTCCAGATCAAAAGTCTGCTTCCAGACCTTAAGGTGATTGCTTGGCATTTTTCCTTGCCATCTCTTCTCCCCAGATTGGTTTCTGTATTGCTTGGAAGAGTGCCTTGCGGTCTGTTATTTATCGAATTTGCCATTTGGCCCATCTAATTTTCCAAATTCTTGATTGGCACCGCTTGGCTCTTCATCATCAACTCAGTGTTAGCAATATGCTTCAGCATCAATTCTTCCATTTCTGATCTCTTTTCTTGTTGAGGTGCGGGATCTGAGTGATGTTGATTTTGTTGTTGATTAAATCCAAGAGGGTGTGATTGTCTAGGAGCATACTAATGTTTGGACTGTTGTGGCTGAGACTTTGGTTGGTAAGGTTGATTTTGGGAATGTTGGGAAATTTGGTATGTTTGTTGAGGTGGTTGAGGAGATTGGTATTGATTTTGTTGTGGTGGTGTATGGTAAGATGTTTGTTGAGATGTGTGAGGCTGTTGGGCATTTTGGTTGTTGCTCCAGTTGAAGTTAGGATGGTTTCGATTGGTTGGATGGTAGGAGTTTGGGAACTAATTCTGAGGCTTCTGGTAGTTGCTGACAAACTGGACCGACTCGATAGTGATGGCACACTGCTCAGTAGGGTGTGCTCCGGCACACAACTCACATATAACAGTAACTTGCTGTAGTCTATTCTCAACAATAGAATCTATCTTCTTGTTTAGTGCTGCCAGTTGTGCTGACTGTTATGGCATCAACATCCAATACTCCGGCCACCTTAAGTTGAACCATTCTTGCTGTTGGATTCTGAAACTCATTGGTCGCCATAGTTTCAATCAGATCATAAGCTATCGGGTAGTCCTTGGCCCACAGGGCTCCTCCCGATGCAGCATCAATGATTGACCTTGATTGCCACCCCAAACCATTATAAAATGAATTTATCACCATCCAGTCAGGCATTCCATGGTGCGAGCATTTCCTAAGCATTTCTTTGTAGAGTTCCCATACCTCATACAACGTTTCCCCTTGTTGCTGTGCAAAGTGACTCAAAGAACTCCTCATGGAAGTAGTCTTAGCCATAGGGAAGAATTTGATTAGAAATTTCTGGGCTAAGTCTTCCCACGTGGTGATTGATCCTGAGGGTAATGAGTTCAACCAACTCTTCACCTTATCCCTCAAGGTGAATGGGAATAATCGAAGTTTCACCGCATCATCCGAAACGTTGTTGAATTTATATGTGTCGCATATCTCTATGAAGCTCATGATATGCTCATTTGGGTCTTTTGAAGAAGCACCCCCAAACTGGACAGTATTTTAAACCATCTGCAGTGTTCCTGGTTTTATTTCAAATGTATTCGCAGCTATAGCTGGCCTAACTATGCTGGACTGCAGATCAGTGATTTTGGGTATGGAGTAGTCCCTTAAGGCTCTATTATCGGCCCTATATTCTTCAGCCATTTGCTCGGGTCGTTCAAGTTCTCCTTGTGGATTGGTGTTTCTAGTATTTGCTCTCCAACCTCTGCCGTTAATGTTCTCTTGCAGAGGCACTAACTCAGGATTGGTTGATCGTGTTTGCATAAACCACCCACAAGTACCTGAAACACAAATAAAGATAAAGTAAGAAATAATATAAGTAGAGATTTGTTTAAGTCAGTCAAATCTAACAAAAACTTATGTCAATAGTAAAAAACTAACAACTATCCCCGGCAACGGCGCCAAAAACTTGTTGCGCCATTTCGGTGTTCACAAAAATGGGCACAAAACACGTGCAAGTATACACAGTCGACAAGTAATAAATTCGATAAGTCGAGATCGTTCCCACGGAGAAAGGAGTCAGGCTTAAACTATCATGCAACAGTCTTATAGTTATGTTTGTCTACTTAAAAGTATATCAAAGTGTTCTTTAAATAACTAGACTTGTTTTAAAGTAAACTTAACTAATTAACATACGAGGGGTTCAAATTAGAGAAATATGGGATCCTAACTTCATCTATTGCATCATCTAGGTTAACAACACCTCAAGTCAAGTATAAATAATCACATAGGAATGCTAGCCGGGAGCACAGATGTGAGACATGGCTATCTTTCAATAAACCAAGTCCATATCATATAATATCCATAAAAGAGATAGAAATCACATGAACATCGTTAAAACCTAAACCGCTATATGTCTATGTGATTTACAAGCTATATCAATTTAAGTGCAAGCTCCCTATTGACTACACATGGCAATACGGTATATTTCTTTCCGGATTATGAATCACAAAAATTATCGCGTGCAAGTTTTACGAACATATGCTAGCATGGAAAAAATCTACGTTTACACTTCATTTTTCAAGTCCATATAAACTATTACAGTAGATGTTGATCAAGCATCTAAACATACAAAGAAACCATGCTAGGCAAACCATACATTTTCATCCATACATTTCAAAGAGGCATAAAACCCTAGATTAGGCAATAAAATCCATTAGAATCCCATAATGGTAGTTAATTCATCTCTGAACCACAAACCATTATGGGATTTAAACCAAGCATTTAAACAACTATGAAAGAAACAGAGTAGAGAGAATGGAAATGCAAATCTTGGTGGTTCTCTTTCCAATAAAAGCCTTTAATGCGCAAGTTCAGACCACAAACCCAACCAAAGAGAACCTTAGAAAATATAAATGCTACTAGAGCAAGAAGGAAGAAGAAGTGAAGCTTCCACAACCCTCAAGCTCTCTAAACCCTAGAAAAAAAATGAACTTAGTAATAAAATGTTACGTCTAATAAGTGATAAGTTCCTTCATCTCCTGCAACATAAAGCCTTATATAAATTACATTCAGCTGAAAAAAGTGTAAAGCAAGAGTTTTTGACTGGCACGGCCGCGCGGCCTTGCTTGGCTTTCCCGGCGCGGGCGCACGCATCCTCAGAATTGTTCCTCTGCTCTGGAACTCGGTGCGAGCACGCGGCGACTCTATGTTTTCCTGGCGCTGTGGCGCGTGCCATTTTCTGCTGCTGATGCAATTTGTGTTGTGTTGCTTCTTTGCTGGTTCTATTTTTCTTTCTTCATTGCTTCTTTTTCTTTCCTCTTTGCTGCTTTGGTCCCTTTTTCACATGCCCTCTTGCTATACCCCATGCCAAGTCCACATTTGTTCCACATAAGCTCTCCACCTTGCTTTTGCGAATACCATGCTGCTTTATGCTGTTTTCGATGCAATTCCACGCCAAATGAGTTTCCTGACTATAATACGCAAAACGAAGATAAAATGCATTAAAAGACACTAAAGTGCTTGAGTTTAAGCCATAATCATAGCAAGTTGGTAACGAATAAGTAGGTATAAAACCTACTTATCAATGGCCCGTGGTGCTCCAAACCTGATAAAAATGTTAGTCCTGACAAAATCTGCAACAACTTTAGAATCGTCAATCCTGGTGGCTTTAGCTTCCACCCATTTGAAACATAATCAACTGCCAGTAAGATGAAAATATTTCCAAAAGAAACAGGAAAAGGTCCCATGAAATCAATACCCCAAACTTCAAAGATTTCTACAATTAGTATTGTATTTTGTTGCATTTGATTTTTATGAGTTATATTACCAGTTCTTTGACAATTTTCACAAGATTTATAGAATTCATACGAGTCTTTGAAAATAGAGGGCCAAAAGAAACCACAGTCTAACACCTTACATGATGTTTGCTTAGGTCCAAAATGACCCCCACAAGCATAGGAATGACAGAAAGTTAGAGTATAGTTGAATTCATTATCATGTACACAACGTCTAACTATCTGATCCGCATAAAATTTCCATAAATATGGGTCATCCCAAGCATAGTGTTTTGCATTACTCCTAAGCTTTTTTTTCTGAGATCTCGAAAATTCACTTGGTAAGTACTTACTTACCAAAAAATTCACAATATCGGCATACCATGGAGTTGTGTTGCCAATGGATAGTAGATGCTCGTCCAGGAACATGTCATGTAAAGGTAATGCTTCCTTCTCCTTTAGAATTTTGCTCAAGTGTTCTGCCACCAAATTGTCCGCACCCTTCTTATCTTTGATTTCTATGTCGAATTCTTGCAGCAGCAAGATCCACTGTATGATTCGAGGTTTGGACTCCTTCTTGGTCAGCAGGTACCTGAGGGCAGCACAGTCAGAATAAACTATTACTTTAGTGCCAAGTAGATATGATCTGAATTTGTCTAAAGCAAATACAACATATAAAAGTTCTTTTTCTATTGTTGAATAGTTTATCTTAGCCGCGTTCAACGTCCGAGAGGCATGGTAGATGGCATGGATAGCTTTTTCACTCTTTTGGCCCAAGACGGTGCAAACAGCATAGTTGCTTGCATCACACATTATTTCAAATGGGAGCTCCCAATTCGGTGGTTGAATGATAGGGGCTGACGTCAATAAATTCTTCAAGGTATCAAAAGTCACCTTGCATTCATCACTAAACTGGAATTCCTCATCTTTCTGAAGCAACTTTCATAAGGGCAATGCTATCTTGGCAAAATCCTTGATAAACCTACGATAAAAACATGCATGTCCAAGAAAAGATCGAATCTCCCGCACACTGACGGAGTAAGGCAATGCAGATATAATATCAATTTTGGCTTTATCGACTTCTAAACAGTTGACTGACACTACATGACCAAGCACTATTCCTTATTCTACCATAAAGTAACATTTTCCCCAATTTAGCACAAGGTTTATTTCTAAACATCTATCTAGTACACGTGTTAGATTGTCTAAACAGGCATCTAATGAATCACCATGAACTGTGAAATCATCCATAAAGACTTCAATGCATTCCTCTAAAAGATCTGAAAAGATATTCACCATGTATCGTTAAAAAATACCTGGTGCATTTCACAGTCCGAAGGACATTCGCTGGTAGGCAAAGGTTCCAAATGGACAGTTGAATGTGGTCTTGTTCTGGTCTTCGGGGGCAATCACAATCTAGTTATAGCCTGAAAAACCATCTAGAAAACAACAATGAGAATGCCCAGCTAAACTTTCTAACATTTGATCAATAAAAGGAAAGGGGAAAGTGAACTTTTCTAGTTACGGTGTTCAACCTCCTATAGTCGATACACACTCTCCAACCTGTTTGCAATCGTGTAGGCACTAATTTATTATTGTCCTTCTTGACAATTGTGATACCGAATTTCTTAGGAACTACCAACACCGAACTTACCCATTGACTGTCGGAGATGGGGTAGATGATTCATGCATCAAGTAATTTAATTACCTCTTTCTTCACTACCTCAATCATTGGTGGGTTCAACCTTCTTTGTGCATCTCCCGTCGGTTTGGCTCGTTCCTCTAACAAAATTTAATGCATTCTGTAAGACCCCAACTTTTATGAATAAAGATTTAATTTTCTTTATATATTATTTTGAAATAGTAAGGTGTTGATTTGATAAATGTGAAAAGTTATGGGTGAAATGTGCAAATATTTTAAAATGAGCAAGTGGTTCTAAAATATTCTTGTTGTCGGGGAATATTCGTTTGGTCGTGGAATATTCTTGTTGTCGGAGAATATTCGTACGACGGCGCAGCTATTTGGGGGGCCCCACAACGGAATAACTGTCGGATATAGAAAGCGACAGAAATAACTTTTTTATAAATAACGGCGTAGTTGTTACCGTTAGTACTGTTGAAATACCCGGTGGTTAAAATACAGTAATACGCGGTGTTGCACAGTAGCACACGGTATTTTTGTGAGTATTTAGATATTTTGAGTATTACTATTCAGTGCAAGTTTTCTTCAACCTTATATCCAATATTCCAGTCAGAAGTACTATTCTTTTGAGGTAAGGGATGTTATTTTCTTTCGTAAATGATGTTATTCTTTTCAATATCATTATACCGAAATATTAGCATGGATTTTGTTATGAAATTCTTAATTTTTTTTTCGTCAGGGTTACTATTCACGTATACGGCACTATTCACGGAAAAACTAAATTTTCTTCTATTTGTCCAAATTGTCTGTTATAGTTACTATCTTTGATTGGATCTAAGTTTTGAGCTTCATTCTTGAATTTTGCTCCACAAAGTATTATTATAGAATATTCTTAAACTTGAATAAACTAAAATACGAATCCTTAATCTTATCCTTTATTTCACTAGATTCGTTATTTATATTATTTTTCATCATCCTCAGTCCTAAGTGGTGTTATAATTGAATATCTTTGTCCTGTAGAGCAAAGATGAATGATTACCTGATGAATATCTTTGGTCGTAATGCAAAGATGACAGGTGTTGAGATGAATATGACCACTGATGATACAAATGAATATCTTTGGCCTGTAGTGCAAAGATGAATATTTGATTTGAGATGTATATTGATTGATGTTACAGGGATAAAATATGGATGATGAACGGTTATTTTCGCTGCGAATATTGATCTAAAACTTGTTGTCAATAATATTTTATCTGAATTGTTGAAGACTAACGATAATTTATTTTTCATTATCTTAGTCATAATATTCTTTACTGGGCTAGTTGAGCTCACCCTTTTCATCTATTGTCCTCTTCAGGAAATGAGAACGTTGCGGGAACTAGTCGGGGGACAGAGTGATGGTCCGAGTTAGAGCAGTAGTAGTCCTCACTATTTTTGTAAAATAGTGGGATAATAATTGTAATAAATAAAGAATGAATTTGAATGTTAATATTTCGTATTATATACGATTTGTATTGACACTCACAGTTGTGTGGTCGTATTTTGCACGACCGTGTGATATAAAGTTTGTATTTGAATTCTGTACCATGTATTTGGTGACTCAGAATGGGTTGGGTTGACTGGACCTATTCTGGGGGCGTCACACATGCACATCGCGGGACTAATACCCTTGATGTCTGCTATAGTCCAACCAAATACTGTGATGTGGTCCCTAAGGACTCTCAACAATTTTTCTTCCTGCACTTTGGTTAGATTACTTACTATTATCACAAGTAAAGTTTCATTAGACCCTAAATATGCATATTTCAAGTGTGCCGGTAATTGTTTTAATTCAAGAGTTGGAGCTTTTTCCACAGATGGTAATAATTTTTGATGAGTTACAGGTAATTGAATTAATTGTACTACATGTTTATCTGTGTGTTTAGGCAATGAATGTGGTGCAGCCATAGTTTCCTTCAATTCCCGACTGTGTTCAAGTTCATATGTCCCATCCAGGTCCAAACTGCTAGAAATAGCCACGTCCAAACTGTCTCTTTGAATTTGCACAAAAGTCTTCTGCACTAGAGAGCCACATATATCAATTGTAAAAACCTGACAAATATCATTAGGGTAACTCATGGCATTGTAGATATTGAATTGGATCTTCTCGCCATTGAACTCCATTGTCAAGGTCCCATTATGAACATCGATCATAGTCCTTGCTGTCTTTAGGAAGGGTGTTCCTAGCAAGATATGTGATGGGTTCGGGGATGTATCATTTTCCATGTCCACAATCTAGAAATCTGCAGGAAAGATTAGTTCGTTCACCTGCCTGCACCAAGACATCTTCAACTACCCCTCGGGGGTAGGTGTTAGTACGATCAGTCAATTGAATAATAACACCAGTATTTTTCAAAGGTCCAAGATTCAGAGACTTATAAACAGACAATGGCATGACATTAATTGAAGCACCTAAGTCTAGCATGGCCTTTTCAAACCTAGTGTTTCCTATTTTACATGGGATCGTAAACATGCCTGGATCTTTACATTTAGGTGGCATTTTTCTTTCCAACACTGATGATACATTCTCCCCAACTCATCGTTTTCCAATTTACGTTTATTAGTGCACAATTCTTTCAAAAATTCAGCATACCGTGGAACTTGTTTAATTGCGTCAAGTAGTGGAATATTCACTTCTACTTTTCTAAAGATTTCTAGAATCTCTTTATCTTGTTCATCTTTCTTTGACTTTCTAGAATTTTTATGAGGAAAAGGAAGTGGATTATCATTAATTTGACAAGGAGGGTTAGGGTGTACCTTTGTTTTTACCGATTCCTCCTTTTCTTGCTCTTTCTCATACTCAACTGTTGTTGTTGGTGTATTAATCTATTTTCCACTCCGCAAGGTAATATCCTTGGTGTTCTCCTTTGGGTTCACAACAGTCTGCGATGGAAGTTTCCCTGAACCTTGAGAGTCCAACCAACCTACTGTAGTGGCTAATTGGGTCATCTGACTCTCAAAGCTGTGGATGGAAGACTTCGTCTCTTGTTGAAATTGTTGTGTCTGTTGCATGAACGCCTTGAACATGTCCTCCAAGGACGTTCCAGGATTGGCTGGTGCTGCTAGTCTAGGTTGGTACTGTGGCTGATTTGGCTAAAACTGCGGTTTAACTGGGTAACGCCCTTGCGCCTGCGGCCTAGCACCCCCATAACTTAAATTAGGATAATCCCTCCATCCTAGATTGTATGTGTTGGAGAAAGGGTCATATTTCCTCTGCGGCTGAGCTTGGTAGTTTCCCACTGCATTAGCTTGCTGTGTGCTATCCTCATCTTGTAATGTCGTGCATGCATCTGTAAGGTGCCTTGCAAATAAAAAAATCTGGCAATTTGTGCAACTGGTGCATTACCTGTAGCTAATTGTTTCAGCAAAGCAGTTAAGTCAGAAATTTATTGCTCTACATTAGTTGTGCTTACCTCACTTACTCTTTGGGCTGGATTAGAATTCCTTGTTCCATACTGTTGTGCGTTGGCGGCCATGTTGACAATCAAGTTCTTAGCCGCCTCCGGTGTTTGGTCCACTAATGCACCTCCACTAGCAGCGTCGATCATACTCCTATCCATTGGTAAGAGTCCTTCATAAAAGTAAATGATGAGGTGTTGATCATCGTTTTAGTGAGGTGGACAGCTGGAGCAAAGCTTCTTGAATCGCTCTGAGTACTCGTACAGTGTTTCACCACTGAATTGTCAGACTCTGCAAATGTCCTTCCTGATGTTGGTTACTCTTGAAGCATGGAAATACTTCTCCAAAAATAGCCTTTTCATGTCATTCCATGATTGAATTGATCCCGCGGGGAGATAAAACAACCAATCTTTTGCTAAGTCTCCCAGTGAGAATGGAAAAGCTCGCAGCTTAATTTGATCCTCCTTGACATTATGTGGTTTCATGGTGGAACACACAATATGGAATTCCTGCAAATGTTTGTATGGATCGTCACTTGTAAGACCACGAAAAGTAGGCAAAAGGTGAATTAGTCTAGATTTTAGTTCAAACGAAACATTCAAATCAGGGTATTCAATACAAAGAGGTTGTTGAGTAAGATTAGGAATTGATAACTCCTTCAAAGTCCTGTTATTTGGCACCACCATTTCCTCTTCTGATTCGCTTAAAGAAGATTGGTCTGAAAGTAGTGTGAGTACGATGTTGAGGCCTGGTGATGGAGCTTCTTCGGAATCTGCAAGTGAACCTTGGTTTTTTCGCACTTTCGTCCTAAGCCTTCGTGCGGTTCTCTCTATTTCTGGATCAAATTTTAAATCTTGAGAGTGAGAGGATTAAGGCATAAAAAAAATATTTGAAAACAATCGAATAAATAAAATAAAATAACACTCCCCGGCAACAGCGCCAAAATTTGGTAGCTGTCGTCTAGCACTACAAAATTTACCTTACTCAGGTTCTACTAATTCAATAATCAGTATAGCAATAAGCAAGGATCGATCCCACAAAGAGTGAATTGTATTTTAACTATCCAATGATTTTCAATGAATTGGAGGGTTTTGTTGAAAATAGTTTAATTTAACTACGGTGAATTAATAAATAAAATATAAATGAGTAAAAAGATCAATTCTTCAGTTCAGTATCCCTTTTTAACAATTATGATTTAACCAAGTGCTTACACTATTTTTCTTCCACTGAGATTAATAACCCTAGATAACCGCGATCGTAAATTACCCGAAATTCTCCTTAAGTGTAGATCTAATGCGACGATCGCCAACAAGATATTCTAACTAACATACAACCTAGAACTATCAGCCTAGATTTAATATGATAGAAGCATTAAGCATAAGAATTAGATTATTCCAAGCAATAATAACACAATCGGGAATTATTTAACTTGACTTCTGAAAACCTTAACAATATTTCAAAGCTTGACCACAATAAAATACTGTTAATTGCTACTTAGGTTAGACAGACTTCATTTGCATAAAATCTGTCTTAATCTAGCAGATGATATCAATTTACTAACTTAATCCTGCAGAAACCAAATTAGTTAATTGGATAACATGTATGAAAGTTCATATAGATAATCATAATAAATCTCAAGATAGAAGAATAATAAGAGTAATTTGATCAAATCATTAATTGATAAATAAGTTCAACATCCCTTCAGAATTGAAATAGAGAACTTAGCCTGACATGCTTGAATCTCCAAAACAAAGGTTTGTCGCCTCCAAGAAATCCAAGAGCGTATAGAAATTAAAAGATTAAAAGATGATTTAAACCTAGGAAAACAACTCATATTTATAGCTTATCAAAATCCTAATCAAATAGAGTAAGTTTATAATCCCTTTCCAAGTCAACTTGTGCTTTAAAACCTAATTTTATGCCAAATCTGACTGCCTAGCTCGCCCCGTGCCCGTCCTCTATATAGCCTGGAGCGCCCCGCACTAAGTATACAGCAACTATGGTCTCTATGTGGCGCAGCCCGCTCCTCTTGTACCCTTGAGCCGGCGCGCCCCGCGCCTCTTGTACCCTTCAGCCGGCGCGCCCTGCACTTGGCTATCAAAAATGTTGCCTTGCAATTCTTTTGTTCTCTACTCCTCTCTTTTGTCCCTTTACATTTAGCTTCACTCCAATCTTGCACATACACACAAAACATATGAAAAGTAACATGCACACTTAAGTATTAAGAAAATATCAAGCCAAGAAATACCTATTAAGTAGGTTAAAAACGTACTTATCAAATATCTATTCTTGATTGTTACTCTGTTCAATTCTCGATAATCGATACAGAGCCTCATCGATCCGTTCTTCTTCTTAACAAACAATACCGGTGCTCCCCAAGGAGACACACTCGGTCTTACATAACCTTTATCTAGTAACTCTTGCAATTGTATCATCAATTCTTTCATTTCTACTGGCGCCATACAATATGGAGCTTTCGAAATCAATGCAATTTTTGGTTCTAAGTCTATTACGAATTTGATTTCCCTATCTAGCGGAAGACCAGGCAGATCGTTCGGAAACACATCTTGGAATTCTCTTACTATTGATATATCCTTAATTTCTACTCCCTTTTTTTGACTATCTAAAATGTAAGCTAAGTAACCTACACATCATTTTCTTAACAATTTCTTGGCCTGCATCATCGTAAGACAACATGATTGCTTAAGCGATGAGGTACAATAAAACAGTACCTTAGACTTACTCGGAGTCTGAAGGTACAAACTTTTATTCTAACAATCAATTATCGCAGCATGGTTATACAACCAATCCATTCCCAATATTACATCAAATTCTCACAATCTAATCGGGATTAAGTCTACGCTTAGTTCATGATCTCTAATGTTTGCGCGATAATTTTGGTATATGAATTCTGCAAGGATTACTTCCTTATTTGCAACTTCTATGTTCAAAGTATTTCCTACTCGTTCTCGGGGTAAGTTTAACCGACTAGCAAATTCTTCAAACACAAATGAACAGGTAGCAACCGAATCAAATAATACATATGCATTTATATTATTGATTGGGATAAT
Source organism: Panax stipuleanatus (assembly GCA_020205555.1). Taxonomy (NCBI): domain Eukaryota; kingdom Viridiplantae; phylum Streptophyta; class Magnoliopsida; order Apiales; family Araliaceae; genus Panax; species Panax stipuleanatus. The sequence goes on along the minus strand of CM035119.1, from coordinate 107,249,228 downwards.
ACATGACACCACGTCCTTCGCAGCTACTGCATCTTGGACTGTCATGTTAAAGGTTTTGGCGGCTGGGAGGTTGGATTGCGTTGGTCCGCCGATCATTAGTTGGTTGCCTCCCCCTTAATTGCTACTTCCTCTGTTGTTCCCTTTCTTCAGGCAATCCTTGATCTGGTGCTCAGTTGAGCCACAAGTGAAACACCCCTTGATCTTCTTTTGCTTCGGGCAGTTGGGCAAAATGTGTCCCTCTTGGCCACAGCTGTAGCAGGTACTGCGCCCTTTCCAGCACTCACCTTGGTGATTCTTTCCACACTTCGGGCATCCATCAGCCCTCTTCTTAAACCCACCATGAAAATTTCCCGCTTGATTGTTATTGTTGTTGTTATCCCACTTTCTCTTTCCTAGATTACTTCCCCCGCTGCTGCTTCCTCCATGACTTTCTCCCCCAGTGTTCTTACTCTTCTTCTCTTTATTATACTGACTTAGGCTTCACTACCTCCCTCTGCAATTATAGCCTTTTCCAACAACGTGGCAAAAGAGTCAATCTTGAGAACCGACACCTTATTAAACAACAAAAGTTTCAGTCCTTGCTAAAAATGTTTAGGCTTCCTTTTCTCATCCCCTACCTGGTGTTCTGCAAACCGGGATAGCTCGTTGAACTTAGCCGCATATTGCTCCACCGTCATATCTCCTTGCCTAAGTTCTAGGAATTTTACCTCCATTCTATTCCTCATGCTTTTTGAAAAATAGTTTTCGAAGAACAGAGTATTGAATCTATCCCATGCTACAGTCCCTTCTCCTGCTTTTTGCTAATTTACCTCCCACCAGTAGTTTTCTTCGCCCCTCTTCATGTAGGTAGCGAACACCGTCTTCTGAGCTTGACCCACCCAAGCGATGGTGAAGGCCTTCTCTATTTCCTTGATCTATGTTTGTGCTATGATCGGATCGGTAGTACCTACAAACTCTGGAGGTCCTACTGTGACGCCCCCAAATTCCAGGACCGCCACTTGGTCTCTCGAATTCGGTTCATCACGTGCTCATGGTAATACATCACAATAATAATAACTAAATAACACACATCACAGCGGAAAATCTATTCTAGAATAATTTACAATGATTTATTATAATTATTCCCCCAAGTCTCGCAACCTATAGTACTTAATAGATTACATAATAATATCAATTAACGACCTATTACATAACCTAACCTAAGCTTAAACATAATCAAAACCAGTCTTACTACATCATCTTAATACAACATTAAAATATTTAAAAACGTAAAAGAGACAAGCTAGTTGGTAGCCTTGCCCTTGCCCTTATCAACGCCCGAAGGTTCGCCCTGCTCTGCCTTAACTGAAATGTTTTCGGGAAAGTAAGAATGAGAACAAATTGCCCAGCAAGTAATATACAATAAGGGTAAGTGATAAAATCCTTAATTTTTGAAAGGGTATAACAAAGTTTGATAGTTCAAGGATAACAAGAATATCAACAGTTTTCAATAATACTCGCTAAGGACAGAATAATATTAATGTGATTCAATAACAAATCAATTCAAGATTTCAAGATAACTGAATACTGAGCAGTCGCTAAGGACTATGAACTTCTACTAGAATTAACAGTAATAAACTAAAAATCTAACAAAAATAGGTACAATAGGTGATCAGCCTAAAGCACCATCGTTATGCATAACAATCAATTATACTCAAGTGCGCGCATCGGTTCTCCGACAGTTATATTTTGTTCTTCTCAATCAAATACAAGATCCCTCACTAATCAATTGGTTTGGGTCGCTTTTCAATAATATAAGTCTAGCCGAATCAAGTGGCATAGATCTCAACAACTATAAATTTATTTTCAAGATTTAAGTCCGAAGAATATAGTTCGACTTTTATCTTATTCATGAAGTATATGATTCATAATATCTGAATTTAATCTCAAGAGTTTACTCGTATAACAATAATAGCATAAGCCAATTGAATGTTCAATAAAGAGTAGAGTTAGGAACTTGCTTACCACGTTCCTTGAATACAGTAAACACAAAAGTCTAAGATACTTGCACTTATAAATGAGTGTAAGTAAGGAAACTTGCACTTTAAAAGAGTGTAAGTTAGAGAACTTGCCTTTACCGTAGTTTATCCACGAAAAGCAAATCAACACTTTCGAATTCCTATCGTAATTACAGTTATGTATATATATGATATTCATTAGTCATATAATTTAACTTCACATTTTGTCTTCGAATATACGATCAACACATAAGCTAAGTTTTAACCTAGCTACACAATAATATAGAATATAATTTCTATCCTTAACTTTCCTCCTTTAGAGTTTAAACACATTTTCATATCATATAAGATCGCAACATTTAGCAAACATGCTCTCATATTATTAATATCTCATACGACTACAAGCAACACTAAAATATATTTTATTTTAGCAAGTTATGGCATTCTTATGAGTTAACCGTCAAAATCGGGTTCAAGTAACACATAACATATGATATCACAAAGTAAGTATACATATTTAAAGGATACTTTCATGATTGTTCAACCTTTCTAATTCCAATCATATATGATTTAGTTTTAATTCACGATCCCTAACGACTTAGGGTTATACAATGTCATGAATTTACATAAGTTGTCATGCTTATCATTTAGACATATAAAGTAGTCATATATTTTATTGATACACATGTTCGTATGTTTCTATGTCATGGATGTGTGATTCTAGCACTGTTACTAGTTTGTGACTTAATTGAACTCATGCTTGATTAACAACTTGCATTATATCTAACAAGTACGTACATGGATGATGCCTTCAAGCACATTCAATCATGTTGAAAATATCAGAATGTAGAGTCCTAATATAACATGTCAAAGTCCACATTTAAAGCTTATGCTGTCATTAGTAAAGCTTGCTAATAAGTCCTAATATGTTCATGCTATCTACATACATATGTTATCATGTCCGACATGCATTTCATAGCCATATAAACATGCTTATAAGATCAGAATATCAACATGAATATAATTTATCAAATTTTGTTTTCAAACTCTACGCTTCCGTTATAAATGAGCACTAGTTAGGTTCATATTGTATCACGAAACCTATATACATAAGTTAGCATGCATTTCATGTGTTTCTAAGTCATACTAACATGTCTCAAAAGTCAGAACCTAACTATTGCGTTTATATATCAAAGTCCATTCTTAAAGCTCCTAAGTTCACTTTGGAAACCTAACTCTTTTTGTTAACCATGTATGCTAGTATAATACAACAAGTTTACATCGCCTTAATATATTCATATACATGTGTTACACAAGCTAGTAGGCTTTATCTAAGTCGTATTAGCAAGTAACACCTAACAGTTCCTTAAGTAGAAGCAGAAACTGGACACAGGGCCCTGCGCAGCTGCGCAACATGCCAAGGCCAAACCGGCGCAGCTGCGCCACCCCTGGTTCCGGCCGGACAGCAGTCTGCTTCGGCAGTTATCAGCCCAATCACATAAATTCCAAATGAATTCAATTTCTAATTAACCACATTGCTTCCTTATCACATTATAAGACTATATAACCGCCAAATAATCATTCTAACAACCAATTGTCATCCAATTTCACAAAATCAAACAGTTAAGTTTTGACATAAAAATGAAAACGGAGTTCTTGACAGAAAATGAGAATGAAGAACATGAATCATGGAATTATACCTTTGCTATAAATTAAGCTTGCTAAATTTGAATTCCCAACTCTCTGTGAATTATCTTGCTATCAACTCACAGTATGCTCTCAATCCAATACTTAGACAAAAATCTCAGCAAATGAATAGAGAGGAGAAGAGCCATTATTTATAGAAGAAGTTCATAACCAGACAATGCAATCTACCCATGAATCAAACCAACGAGATTTTGTATTGTATAGAGGTTAATGGAGAGTTGGTAATTAGTTGGCGAAACTCATTATCAATACCACTCCCTTGTTCATCATGATTGTAACGATTGTGATTTTATATTTAATTTTAAATATTTATTGAATTAAATAAATATTTTATGTGATTTATTTATTGAGTTAAATAAATAAATTATGTGATTTATGGAGTGATTTAATTAAGTGTATATATTCATTAAATGAATGTGTAATATTTATTTAATTAATGTATATTAATTTTATATTATAATTCTAATTTAATTGAGATAATTGAATTAGATGAATTATGTGATGAAGTGTTACATGGATTATAATTAGCAAGTAATTATAATTATGTGGCAATTTTATGTGATTAATTGATGTTAGATTTTAATTGATTAAATTAGATGATTAATATTTAATTAAGTAAAATGATTATGTGGCAATTTTATGTGATTAATTGATGTTATATTTTAATTGATTAAATTAGATGATTAATATTTAATTAATTAAAATGTGACATTAAAGTATGTATTAAATAATTTGTTAAAATAAAAGAAAAGGATTTTTTTTTTAAATGATTTTTACCAAACAAGGCCCTTGCTTTTGTTTTAAAAGACTGTTGCCAAACAGGGCCCTTAAACTAGCTTCAACCTAATTTACCTAAACTATGCCTAAGTTAGTAAACTAGTTTCTAATTTTCTTGTAGCCAAACAAGCCAAATTGGCTTTTAAATTTTATAACTTACGTAATTAGTAGTAGTTAGTGTATAATTATGATATGGGAGTTACCTATTCTATTATATGTATATTGTATATACGTTAGTGTTATAATCCTAAGTCTAAACAAAGAAAAGAGAAGGAGAGAAAGAGCAGAGAATATCAGAGAAGAAAAGAAGGAGAAAGAATTGGTAGAACGCAAGCTCATAATAATCTTTTCTTTACACTCATAGCTAGAAAGGTTAGAATTCCATATTCTTTATATTTTATTCTCTGTCAAAAATTTAGTTTTCACGAAAGTTGTAGTCATGAATTTTATATATATGATTGTGTTCATGTGTTATTGGTAGTAATTGTATGAAAGGATTTTCAGAAATCAAATTACTGTAGAAATATATTTTAACAAAGAATTTATGTTTATATGAGTTCATATAAAATTTCATGAGTTTGGTTAAGTTTAGTTGAGAAATTCATGCAATTGGTATGTGTTAGTATGCTTATTAAGTAATTACTTAATGCTATCTTCAACTTAGTATGTAATGCATGTATATAAGTTCGAATTGATGGAGAAAAATAGTTACAGTAGATTATTTTTGAGAAAATATGAGTTTTCATGAAAATGGCCAAATTGGATTTTTAAAACTTGTGATTATCATTGTTTAAATGATTTTGTGTTTGGAAGCATGCTTTACATATGTGTAATAGCGTATATATGTTTTACAGAGTCTATAGTACTGTATTTTTGGCGTTGTTGGCTTGTATGGGTTAATCGGTGAAGCAGAGTAACGTGGCTGTCTGCGTGTGGCCGAGTTTCTGCGCAGCTGCGCCGGCAGTAAGGCCAGGAGCAGCGCAGCTGCACCGCTTGTCTTTTCCAGATTCTCACCCTGCGCAGCTGCGCCGGTTTCAAGGCAGCTGGCTGCGCAGCTGCGCCAGGCTCTGTTCAGAGGCAGTGAATGCTAGTCATTTGTGCAGTGTTGTTTCTAACCTAATTTAATTATGCTATGACAGTGAGCATGTATCTAGTTGCTACAATATGTTGTTAACATAAATTTGACAAATTTATATTTAGAAAAGAAAAGAGGTTTGAAAACCTTAATGTATGATTTGAATTATTATTTAAATGTGATATATGATTTAAATAATTATAATCAAAAGTAAATGTTTATTTTAAATTATAAGTTGGTTAAATTATAATGAATAAAGGTTGATTTATTAAATGTTAATTTAAATTATAATTTATGTAATTATAATTTAATAAATGCATGTTTAATTGTGGATTAAATTGATAATTACATGATTAATTATAAATTGTGTAATTATAATGCATGTTATAGTTTAATTAATTATTGATTATAATTGATAAATACATGATTAATTATAAATTATAAATGCATGAATGTGGTTTAATTGATTTTAAATTATAAATTGTTTATAATTTAAAAGGTAATGATAATTTAAGTAATTATAATTTGATTAAGTGTTTGAATTATAATTGTTTAATTATAATTGAGTTAAATACATAATTAATTTAATTATGTGAGTATATGTGTGATGTGATTAACTATGTGATAGTTAATTATTATTGTTTATTTAATCAGAATGTGAGTTAACCATGAGAGTTAACCACTTATGTGAATTAGTTACGTGTTAACTAATTTAGGTTATTATGATTGAATATATATGTGTAGGAAGTATTAAAGTACGTGAATTGAATTAAGTAGCTTGCGCTTGAGGCAAGTCTTCTAAACCCTAAACTCGTTAATTTTACGCAAGTCTTCTAAACCCTAAACTCGTTAATTTTACGCAAGTTTTCTAAACCCTAATCTTGTATTGATTTTATATGATCTCTTGAATTCATATATTCATTGTTGAGAATGTCCTTTCCATTTCAGTATTGGACAATTGTTTATTTAATTGAAATGGTCTTAACTTATTGTTCAAGTAAGATCCAATTATTATTTTAAATGCTTTAGGTTGATTCTAAAGCATATGTTAATTCATAATTCTTTTATTTTGAATTATTGGAAGTCGATTCAACTAATCCTTAGTTGATGAACGTGAATTCTAAATTACCCTTGTAAGCTTATCCAAATCAAACTTTCTTTGGTGCGGACTTGAATTCAAATTACTGAGTTGAACAACCCTATTTATTAGGGGAGGTTACTACGCATAGCGTTAAGATGTTGGTGCACAATACATGGTACGAAGGGCTGATCCCCCTAAGTACGAGTTAAGGTCCATAGTCTTATTGACTGTTAAAGGATTAAATAGAAATATTTATAACCTAGGACAAGAGTTCAAAGGTCTTATGACACTCAGATAAATTCTATATTCGAATTTTAATGTTGATAGAGAATTATTATTCAATTCTTTATTGTTGAAGTAAACTAAGTTATTCAGATTCTTTTTTTAAGAATTCCTTTCATGTATATATTATTGTTAAACTCCAGTGAGCTGTGGTTTGCTCACTCTTGCATTAAATAACAATTTTAGTTAAGGTTGATAACGCTGATGCTCCGTCTACAAGTAAGGGCAAGGGAAAGCAAAGCAAGTGAAGACTTTTTTTTTTTATTTAATTGAGAATGATTGTAATAATTGAATGTTATGTTTTATTTCCGCACTTTATTATATTCATGTCAAGGTTAGAGTAACCCTGGGATTGATTTTGAGAAGGTTGTAACCCTTGTTTTAAGGGAGATTTAGTTATTTTAATTTAAGTTGTAGTTTATTTTGCATTATTCATTGGGTAGATATATGTTATATTAAAAAGTGAACACCAAATCATGTGGAAACGAAGTACCTGGATTTGGGGGTGTCACAATGATAGCTAGAATGTTGATTTTGAGAGAAGAGGCAGTAGACTAGCTTGGAGTTTTCCACGTGAAGAGAATAAAATGTGACTCTTATTATGGGACAAGAGAATGCAGCTCAGCCATGGATTCATACAACACTTATGTTGTATACTTATACATAATATCTACACTTAGTTTGTAATTTAATGTCACAATGTAATTCACGTACTGTAATAAGTGTAATTTACACACATATAATCCATGCACATTTGTTTTACCGGATATAATTCAAATCAAATATTACCATATTACATTATCTCATTCATTATTAGATTCTATTAATTCAATAATTGTTTACAATATATTCATGATATATCATTTTAATGTATACTTACTCACATTGTCACATAGGCATTAATCATGTAGCTCACATAGTTTAATTAATCTTAATACATAGTCCATATATAGTATAGCCACATAAATATTGCACCACACTATATAATATAATTGTATTTCCATATACTTTATATATTCAAGTATTGCACATTTGCATATATCAATTAATATAATCTTATTATATTAATAACTCACTTATTTGTCAAATAAATAAATTATTTATCTCATTGATTAATTAACGATAGTATTAATTAATCCATTCCTCATTGATTATTAATTTCCATAATAATTGATTAACACTTATATGATTAAATATCACATTAAATGAATATAAATTTTATTATATTATAGACACGTTGCTCATTATTATTATCATTTTTCGTGCAATAATAATAATCACATATTATGAATTAATCACCATTAATATTCTATAACAATTAATTAATATTCTGCAATAACAGTTAACAATTAATATATATTAATTGTTTACTTAATAATTCATTAGTTAATTATTATAATCATTAAAAATCCTCATCACTGTGCCACACAAGGCATTTCATCGAGTTTATTATAAACTCCATATTTTTCTCAATTGTCATAAATATTCAATTTAATATAATTGAATTAATTATTCTCATAACACAAAATCATTTATATTTCAAATAAATTCTCATATCCATTAATATATTTATTTAATAATATTAGGAAATTCTCGGGTATTACACCTACGCTCCTAAAGTCCTTAAAGTTTGTAACTGGAACTGCTTGGGGATTGGGGCGAACAGGTTTGTTGTTACTTCCCCGAAGGGCTTCCCCTAACAAATAAACTAATTTCTGTATGGGATCTACTTTCTTTCTCTCGTTGTTAACTGACTCCTCTGGTGCAGTTAGGCTACGTCTGGGTGGCATTATCTGCATCACAAAATTCCAATTTTTTATCTAATTATATTACTTAAACATTTCTCAAATGCAAAATGAATAATTTTTTTTATAACACGTTTCTAAAAGAAGATCATTTATATTCGTATGCCAAATCATTACATCAAAATGATCATCCCTAGCATACTTCTATAAATGTCAACATATATCCCCTAATATCACAAAAGACGGGGAATACACTATCATACTACCCCTCTAACATAAGTTTACTAGAGGTTTACATATTTATCCCATATCTTACACAAAATATTAGGATTACATCACAATATATACATCACATAAAGTAACTACTACTACTAGACTAAATTAATGGGTCTCATCCCAACATTCTGCACTCCACGGCGCTCTTGTACTCTATATGTGCTATGTATGCCATCAACTCCCTGCTCATGGTGTGTCGGGTCTGTCCCTGCTCCGCCGGATAGTGATACACACCATCAATCACCTTCTCTATGGCCGAGCAAAACACATAACCCATCTTGTTCATTTTCCTCTTCTTACACCTCCCCTCATCCTCTAAGTCTTCTGCCCTATCATTAGCTCCTTCCCACTTCTCCTCGAAGTGGATCCTTTCCATCACCTCCAGCTCGAGTTGAGTAAGGAGAGCCTCCTTCTCTGCCTTCTCGCTCAACTCTCTCTGCTCAACCTCTTATATTTTTCCTGGCAAGTCAACATTCCTCGATACCGTCCTATGAAACAGAGTTCCCATCTGAATCCCTGCCTCCCCGTGGTAAGCAATCTCTACCTCCAAATCCTGCATCGCTAACTTCCTCTAGTGGTCCTCGTCCCTCAGTTTCTAGAACTCGGTCTTTCTCTCCTGAGCCTCAGCCTCTAGCTCCTGAACTCTGCAGTCTAACTCTAAGATCCGCTCCTCGTACTCTCCCAACATCATCTCCTCGATAGTAGCCTCGTCAAAGTCTTCCATAGGCTCGTCCTCCATGGGTTCGTCCTCTGGATCAGGCTCCACCTCAATCTCGTCCTCGTCGTCAAACTCAGACGGTGCAACTGACTGCACAGGCTCAGCCACTAAAGGTGCCTTATATACTACATGTATGTCTCGGGGCTCCTCCTCTGCCACTCTACTAGGTCCTCCCATGTCTGTCATCATACAACCACAAAGACAAGACAAACAAACAACAACTCCATTAGAATGTTAAATAAAACATAAGTCCATTGTATAGAATAAAATTATATTTCATAACACACTAAGTCTCTCTAGAAAAACTCTACATGAGTTTTATCTCTTTCTATCTTCTAAGATCTTCTAAAGTTATAATCTAAAGACTCTTGCTCCTAAGGTTTATAACTAAAGTTTTGATACCAACCTGTGACGCTCCCAAATTCGGACCACTCGCGTCTCGAATTCGATTCGTCACTTTCTAAATATCTAAAAACATAACAACATCTCACGTAACGGAATGATAAAATAAATTACATTTATTTAATATAATTATTCAAGTCCCAAGGTCTCGTAACTTAAACATATCTTCAACATCTTAATCATAGCTTAAACATAGCTAATATATAGCTATTATATAAATACAAATTAAGTCTTATTACATCATCATAATAATTCTAACTAAGTACAAAGCTACTCTGTAGCCTTACCCTTGCCCTTATTTGTGCCCGAGGGTCCACCCTGCTCTACCTTAACTGAAATGTTTTTAGGGAAAGCAAGAATGAGCACCAAGTTTGCTCAGCAAGTAATATAGCAATTAGGGTAAATAATATAGATTTCAAATCCCATGGGTACAACAGTAAATGATAGTTCAAGAATAATAAAAAGTATCAATAGTTCTCAATAATAGTCGCTATGGACAAAAAGATATCAACAAGATTCAAAGTGTTAACCTTTTTAAGGTTCAAGAATAATGAACACTAAGCAGTCACTAAGGACTATGAACTCTTACTAGAATTAACAGTAATATAATGATAATCCAATAAAACAAGTACAACAAGTGATCAGCCTAAAGTACCCTACGTCATGCATAACATTTAATCGTACTCATATTCACACATCGGTCTCCCGACAAGTATATAGTTTCCCCTTCAATTAGGGTTGTTCATCTCAGTCAATTATAAGATTATGCACCAAACAATTGGTTTAGATCGCTTTCAATTTCATGATATAGGTTTAGCCGAATCAAATGTCTTAAACAAATTTTGTAATGCATTTAAGAACGATAAGTTCAATTCTTGAAACAACATTGAGATAAAGGTCGATGTCCGAATAATAACAATATTTGTTTGACATGGCAACAATTTGAATTTATACAATGTGTAAAGTGAAAAGAGTTAAGGAACTTGCTCAATAAGGAGTAAGGTTCGAATACTTGCATTCAATACCAAATTCAAATGAAGTTAGGAAACTTGCCTTAAGCGTAGTTTACCAATGTATAGCTTATCAAGAGTTTCAAATCCTATTGTAACATAATTATGTATATAGGGTATTCATTAGTTATGTACGTTGAATTCATAAACTTGATATGTAAGTCAAACACATACATAACAGTCTAACTTAGTCGTACAATCTTATACGTATGTCATTACATACCTTACATACACGTAGCACGAAATTAGTTTATATGATACTATGAACTCAAATAACATAGTTTGTAATCATCATTTGACTTAGCGTTTGAAAGTTTATAAATACCTATCCATTCTATGATTCTATCATTAGCATGCTCATTAACATTTGGACACACCACTGGGAGCTGTCGTTTACACTCCTAAATTAACCTCACTTTTACTTTACGAATTCAAACAATTAGCACAGTAGTAAGCAAGGATCGATCCCACAGAGAGTGATTTATTTTATATTTATCCTATGATTTCTAATAAAAAGGGGGTTTTGAATTGATTAAACTAAATTATCAAGAATAAAGTAATAAGAATTAAAAATTAATAAAAAGCTTCAGTTCTTCAGTTCAGTATCACCTTTTCATAATTATGGAGTAATCAAGTTTAACATTATTATCCTTCAATGAAATTAATAGCCCTAGGTAACAACAAGCTCTGCTACCCGAAACTCCCCTTAGATTGTCACTCAATGAAACAAGCTCTTCACAAGATTCTAACCATTATATAACCTAGAACAAGCTCTCTAGATTTAATATAACAGCAGCATTAAGAAATAGGGAATTAGACTATTCCAAGCAACAAACACATAAGCTCGATTTGTTTAACTTGTTTCCTGATAATCATAGCAATACTCAAAAGCTTGTCCACAATCATGTATTACTAATTACTACTTGTGATGAAGACAGATATCAATTACACGTAATACCAATCTTAATCTAGCAGATGATATCAATTCACTAATTTAATCCTGCAGAATCACGTTAGTAAATTGAATAGCATACAAGAAATTAAAGTAGATTATCAGAATAAATCTCATGTAAGAAGGAATAAATAAAATAAACTTGATCAAACCGTTAATTATGAATAAGGTTCAACATCCCTTCCGAACTGAATTGAAAGAATTAGTTCATAACTCTAAATAAACCTAGATCTAATATGAAAGAAATAAGAAGATGAAAAATACAAGAGAACGGATCCCCCAATATGCTCCTATCAATCCCTATTTATAACATTATAATAACAACCCTAATATCCCTAATTGATAGCCCAAATCCGTGTAACAAAAGGACTCAGCAGCTTTGCATGTGCCAACGTGGCCCCCTTTGCTGCTGATTAAAATTATGTCATGCTAGTCTCCTTTTACAAGCCACATGTGACGTTAGCTACTTGGTAGTTCAATATAGATCATGCTTTTGGAATCCGTGTGCTAGTAGAAATTGGAATGCATGAATCCTTCTTTTGCATGCTGCTAGTTCGTGGCCCACTAGGATATTAAGAATTACAAGCTGCTGATTTCCTTTGCAAGCACGTGAGAGAGCTGCTTGCTTTATTTTCTAATTGCAAGTGATGCTGCTTAATTCTCTTGCTTATTTCGCGGCCCAATTTGGAACTAAGAAATTCGTGGGCCCCTTGATGAGATACTTGGAGAAGGAGTTCTGCTTGGACTTTGATATCACGTTCCTTGGACTTGCAAGCTCCTTTAATTTAGAATGCAAATCCGTGAGCTGCTTGGAATTGTATATCATCACCAATTTGAAATGTATAAAAGACGTGGCCCACATGCCAATCCTTGTCCCATTAAACTAATAAAGCTCTTTAATCCTTTGCCAAATTGGAACTACCACATCCGTGATGATGATGATGATTTAAACTAAGAACTTAAGCTTCTCTATTTGAAATAGGAATACATGTACTTGATAGAATTAAGCTGGACCAAACTGTGGCCCATGATGATGATTTCATTTCGTGGGCTTCTCTTTGTGGCTGATTTCGTGAGCAGCTAGCAATGTGGCCCATTAGATTCTCCTTTGCAAGCCGCTTATCAAATTGTGAACTAGCATACTGTGAGCTGCTAATCGCTTGTAATTTTCATGAATGATGAATCACCCAATTACCGAATTGAGTTTAAAAGCCCCACAAACTTATTCCTTTTTGCATCCTTGGCTCAATTATACCTAAAATATAAATATAAGATAAATGAATGTACTTAAGTACAAAAGATATATAAAAGATTAAGTATTAAAGGAATAAAATATAACATATTTTATTCTCATCAACCACTACACATATATGGCAATTTAGGACATCAATACAAGCATACATCTGTTTCCAGATTATAACCAAAATAGTCAGATTACACTTCAGGGTGGCGCGGCAGAGCTTATTTTTAATTAGGGAGTGGCGCGACAGCGCTGCTCCCAGTTCAAACCAGAACTGAAGATCAGTTTGCATGGCCTAACTTGCTCACCCACATACATTGATGATGACACATGCAGAACATACATGTTTTGAGGTTTATGATTAGGTTCGATCTTACATCTTGCCTTTAACATAGTTCGTTATCACTTTCACTTAACAAGCATAACATGTTCAATTAACAAGGTTTCTCACGTTGAGTCATTGTACATATGCAATAAGGTCAATAAGCGTTAATCATATATGTTCAAGGTATCCTAGTCACGTATTTCAAGTTAGCATAGTTTTATTTTGTTAGACTCATTTAAACTATGCTTGTCTAGTTTGCAACGTACATGGCTTGTTAGGCATACATGTCAATCATGTCTATATGCATACGATATCTCAACATGATAGTCATAAATTTTAGAATACTCGTAAAGTAGTTATCGACAAAACTAGTTTTCAAACTCTTAAGTTTTCTTTGAAACCTTATGTTAAACTAACCAATCATGCAAAGTAACTTCACATACTATATATCATGCTCATGTACACACATAACTAGACCATATAAGCATGCTTATAAGTTCAGAACTTATAGTGTACTTAGTTCATCAAGTTTGTATTTGAAAACTCTAAGTTTCTCTTAGAAAGTTATCAAAACAAAGCTATGGTAAGTGATTACATGCAAGGTCACCTACACTAGCATATCAGGAACTTAAATAGGCATAAATAGGTTAAAATAGCATGCTCAACGTTTCAAAAAACACAAAAGTCAGATTTCACTTCTGCATATCGGTGCGACTGCGCCGTGTTTGTACTAGGGAGTGGCACGGTCACGCTGTGAGAACCCGAATTTTTAAGAATCATTATTAATAAGAATTTAATAAATAAAATTCTTAAGACATTAGATGGGTTCGAATATAAATATATCTGTGATATGAGATTTGTAGTATTGAATTACATAGGGTAATATGAGCTATATAATATGTGATTTTAGTGTTTAATAAATATATATATTATATATTTGTTATACATGGTAGAAATGAATTAGTAAGAGAAATGGATAATATTTATTAAGTGATTTATAGAATTTTTATCATCGTAAATTGGTGACATTAAATATCTTTAATAATCACCATTTTCTGGAGTATATGTACGGTGTTAGAGAGAGAAAGAAAATCAATATATCGTTAGATGTGTATTGGTTAGAGAATTATTATTTAATTGAATACCCAACAAGAAGTGAAGAAGTGAAGATTAAAAGAATGTATATATATATATATATATATCTTAAATTATGTGGATTGGTGGATGTAATACCCGAGAATTTCCATATATTATTAAATAAATATATTAATGGAAATGAGAATTTATTTGAATATAAATGATTTTGTGTTATGAGATGAATTAATTCAATTATATATAATTGAATAATTATAATAATTGAGAAATTGGTGGAGTTTGTGATAAACTCGTTGATTGCCTTGTGTGGCACAGTGGCGTAATATAAGAAGGATTATATTAATTTAAGCGAACAATTAATCTATATTAATTGTTAATCGAAGAATATTAATTAACTGTTATAAAATACTAATGAGGATCGATTAACAATATGTGATTATTATTATTGCAAGAAACTTAATAATAATGAGCAACGTGTTTATAAATACAATAAGATTTATATCAAAGTGATAATTAATCATATAAGGGTTAATTAAATTGTTATGGAGGTTAACAATTATATTGATGGATGTAGGATATGTGTATATTATTAATTAATATTCAAATTATAAGATGAGAAATTATATGTGCAAGCATGCGAATTAAATGTATAGTAACTATATGTTATGATATGTGTAGGTGACAAATGATGTGTGGATATACATTAAAATAATGTATCATGGATCTATTATAAATAATTGTTGAGTAATACAATTTAATAATATATGATATAATGTAATGTGGTAGTATCCGATGGTATTATATCAGTAAGATAAACGTACCTGGATTATATGTGTGTAAATTACACTTATTACATTATGTGAAGTACATTGTGATTTAAATTATAACCTAAGAGTACATATATATATAACATATGTATATGGTGTGTATATACAAGTGTAGTATTTGCAAATGCTGAGGAGTTAAATCAATTGTCTCATTTTAAGTGTCCCATTTGCTCTTCACGTGCTTGACATACAGCTAAGGCCTATTCCTTCTTCTTCTCCCCAAACTCAGCAACTAGCATTTCATAGCTCATGATTGTGGAGGGAGTGGGATTCATGATGAATCCAACCACTAATTACCTACCCTTTGATAACCTTCATGCATTCCTATAATCCGTTAGTTTGATATGGGATACAATTGCTTTGTCTGTATAATGGGAGTTCTATAAATATAGCCTCATCTCCTTCACATTTCTTTTGCTGAGCATTTTGGCTAAGTGAGACTAGAGAGCATATATATATATATATCAGTGTTATTGAGATAGCAGCAAGCTTAAATCATTTACAGAGGTATAAATCCTCTTCGTATCTTCATTGTCATTTTCTGTCAAAATTTCTATTCGTGAATTCTTGATTTCAGTTGGAAGTTATGGTTTTGTGAATTGAGAATAATAATTAGTTGTTTAAAGGACTTATATATGTGATTAGAATTACTATATATGCTTCATTGCTCTTCAATTTCATTTTTGGTGTTTCCATTTCTGAGATTTCTGTAAAAACATCAAATATCGTGAAATTAGTTGGTGTTCATGAAATTGGGAATTGATAATTGCTATTGACTATTATATAAGCATATATGTACGTGTTAGTAAGTTAAACAAGTCTAATAGCATTTGGGTATGTTGAAATCGATGAAATGGGAGGTTTTTGGTCGGATTTCGCTGCAGTCTGAACTGCAGAAAACTGCCTCGACGCCGCAGCGCCGCAGCCCGCGCCGCAGCGCCACTCGCGCCGCAGCCCGCGCCGCAGCGCCGCACGCAGCGCCACTCGCGCCGCAGCGCCAGTAGTGAGCTGCTGTGCCGCGCCGCAGCGCCAGCCTCTGTGTTCAGTTTTTCTGCATTCTGCAACAAAACTGTTATGAACTAATTGTTTGATTTTTGTTTAAACAAGCATGAAAGCATGATTAATACTTATATATAAACCTAATGAGGCAATGTGAGCATGTTTTAGTATATTAGCATGCATGGTTAACCAAACGACATATAGTTTGAAAACGAACTTAAAGTTTCATGAACGACGTTAACATATATGAAGCATGTTAATATTCTGACTTTCGAGACATGTTAGTATGACCTAGAAACACATGAAATGCATACTAACTTATGTATATAGGTTCCGTGATATAATATGGACATGTGAACCCAACTAGTGCACCTTTCTAACAAAAATACAAGTTTTGAAGGTTGATATTGACATGTAAAGACCATGTATACATTCTGACTTTTCGAGCATGTTTATAGGGCCTTGAAATACATGAAAAGCATGTTAACTTGTGTATATGGGTTTCATAAGGAAGCATGAACATGATAGACCTTATTAATGAACTATACTAACAAAGTATAAGCTTTGAACGTGAACGTTGGTATGTTATGACGAGAATTAGAATTTGACATTTATGAACACATGTGATAGTACTCTTAGACTCATTCATGTGTCATGCATGTATATATACCATGATTAGTTGCCATGATTAAAGTTTAGCATGAACAAAGCATGTTTTCAAGATAATAACAATGCTAGCTACATATATGCAATACGAGTACTCATGAGCATGACTAATACAAGTTATATGAATATCTTATGTGTTTAAAAGCGACCATGTTAGACCATATGAGTTCGTGTCCTTGAATGGCTTTAAGTATTAACTTAAGAACCTATACCATGTACGATTGGATTTGGAAAAGTTATACAAGCATGTAAAGTATCCTTTAAATATGAATACATGCTACGTGATATTATATGATGTTACTTGAACCCGATTTTGACGGTTAACTTAAGGAGATGCCGTAACTTGCTAAAATGAAATATATTTAGTATTGATTGTGGTCTTATGAGATATTAATAATATGCAAGCATGTTTGCTAATTGTTGAGATCTTATATAATATGAGAATGCGTTTAAACTCTAAAGAAGGAACGTTAAGGATAGAAATTATATTCTATATAACTGTGTAGCTAGGTAAAACTTAGCTTATGTGTTGATCGTATATTCAAAGAGAAAATGTGAAGTTAAATTATATGACTAATGAATATCATATATATACGTAACTGTATTACGATAGGAATTCGAAAGTGTTGATTTGCTTTTCGTGGATAAACTACGCTAAAGGCAAGTTCTCTTACTTACACTCTTTTAAAGTGCAAGTATCCTAACCGACGCATTTACTTTATGCAAGGAAATCTATGATTGTGAAAGTTTCCTAACTTATACTCTTTTACTATGCAAGTATCCTATCTTGTGTATTGCGAACTAGTTTCCTATTTAATCGGTTGAATCGAATTAGCATACTTGAACTCTTATTTCATTAAAGCTATTATTCATGTTGAACTTAGTATTGTTCTTGAATATTGTGAAAGTGTCTATGCCATTTGATTCGGCTAGACTTATATTATTGAAAAGCGACCCAAACTAATTGATTGGTGCGGGATCTTGTATTTGACTGAGAAGAACAACCTTCTTTGAAGGGAATATATAATTGTCGGAGAACCGACGTGCACACTTGAGTATGGTTGATTGTTATGCATAACAAGGGTACTTTAGGCTGATCACCTGTTGTACCTGTTTTTGTTGGATTTTCAGTTTATTACTGTCAATTCTAGTAGAAGTTCATAGTCCGTAGTGACTACTCAGTATTCAATTATTTGAAATCTTGAATTGACTTATTATTGAATCATATTGATATTATCCTGTCCTTAGCGACTGATATTGAGAACTATTGATATTCTTGTTATTCTTGAACTATCAAATCTTGTTATACCCTTTCGAGAATTGAGAATCTTATTACTCACCCTTATTGTATATTACTTGCTGGGCAATTTGTGCTCATTCTTGCTTTCCCTAAAACATTTCAGTTAAGGCAGAGCATGGTGAACCTTCGGGCGTTGATAAGGGCAAGGGCAAAGCTACCAACTAGCTTATGTCTGTTATGTTTTAAATATATTCATATTGTATGAAGATGATGTAGTAAGACTGGATTTGATTATGTTTAAGCTTAAGTTAGATTATGTAATAAGTCGTTAACTGATATTATTATGTAATCTATTAAGTACTGTAGGTTGCGAGACTTGGGGGAATAATTATAATAAATCATTGTAAATTATTCTAGAATAGATTTTCCGCTGTGATCGTATGATATTTAATTATTATTATTGTGATGTATTACCATGAGCACGTGATGAACCGAATTCGAGAGACCAAGTGGCGGTCCTGGAATTTGGGGGCGTCACAGGTTGGTATCAGAGCTGTAGTTATAAACCTTAGGAACGAGTGTCCTTAGACTATAACTTAGGCGAACTTAGAAGTTAGGAAGGAGATAAAACTCATGTAGAGTTTTCCTTGAGAGACTTAGTCTGTTATGAAATGTAACTTCATTCTATACAATGAACTTATATTTTGTTTAACATTCTAATGGAGATGCTATTTCTTGTCTTGTGTTTGTGAGTGTAGGATGACAGACACAGGGGTACCTAGTAGAGTTGTAGAGGAGGAGCCCAGGGATATACACGTAGTATACGAGGCACCTCTAGAGGCTACACCAGTGCAGGCAGTTGCACCATCCGAGTTTGATGACGAGGATGAGATCGAGATTGAGATAGAGACTGATCCAGAGGAGGAGCCGATGGAGGATGAGCCAGTAGAGGACTCTGATGAGGCTACTATAGAGGAACAGATGTTAGGCGAGTACGAGGAGCGTATTCTAGAGTTAGACTGTAGAGTTCAGGAGCTGGAGGCAGAGGCCCACGAGAGAGAGTCTGAGTTCCAGAAGCTGAGGGACGAGGACCACCAGAGGAAGCTGGCTATGCAAGAGTTAGAGGTGGAGATTGCCTACCGTAGGGAGGCAGGGATCCAGATGGGGACTCTATTTCACAGGTCAGTGGCTAGGAATGTAGATTTGGCAGAGAAGCTAGAAGAGGTTGAGCAGAGGGAGCTGAGTGAGAAGACTGAGAAAGAGGCACTCCGTACTCAGCTAGAGTTGGAGGTGATGGATAGGTTACACTTCGAGGAGAAGTGGGAAGCGTCTAATGAGAGAGCCGACGACCTTGAGGACGAGGTCAGGTGCAAGAAGAGAAAGATGAACAAGATGGGGTATGTGTTCCGTTCAGCTTTTGAAAGGGTGATTGATGGTGTGTACCACTACCCGGCAGAACAGGGACAGACTCTACATACCTTGAGCCGAGAGCTGGTTGCGTATATAGCACAGTTGGAGTACAAGAGCGCAGTGGAGCGCGGGATGATGGGATGAGATTTCCTTAGTCAGTCTAGTGGTAGTACTAGTTGTGTCTTTATGTATTGTATATACTATGTTGTAATCCCGATCTTTTGTGTAAGATGTGGGATGATGATGTAAACCCCGAGTTAGCTTTTGTTAGAGGGGTAGTATGGTAGTAGGTTGGTATATTCCCCGTCTTTTGTGATATTAGGGGATATATGTGATAACATTTATAGCAGTATGCTGGGGAAATCATGTAATGAAATGAAATGGCATATGAATATAAATGGAGTTGATTTTAGAAACGTGTTATAAATTTATTCTTTTAGTATTAAAAGAAATACTTAAGTAATATACTTGAATAATAATAAAATGAAAACTTGTGATACAGATAATGCCGCCCAGACGTAGATTGACAGCACCCGAAGAATCTGTTAACAATGAGAGAGAACAAGTAGACCCGATCCAGAAACTGGTAGACTTGTTAGGAGAAGCCTTAAGGGGAAGGAACAATGAACCCGTTCGCCCGAACCCTCAAACTGTGCCAGTAACAACCTTTAAAGACTTTAAGAGTGTAGGACCCCCGGAGTTCGAGGGAACTACCGACCCAATCATCGCACAAACGTGGATCAAAGAGATCGAAAAAGCTTTCACTATAGCTAGCGTAGGCGAAGATCAGAAGACGGTGTTTGCCACGTACATGATGAGGGGAGAAGCGAACTACTGGTGGGAGGCTAATCAACAAAGAGCTGGAGAAGGGATAATAGCTTGGGATAAGTTTAAGACACTGTTCTTCGAAAATTACTTTCCAAAAAGTATGAAGAATAGGATGGAGGTGAAATTCCTAGAGTTAAAACAAGGTGAGATGACGGTGGCGCAATACGCGGCTAGGTTTAACGAACTAGCGCGATTTGCGGAGCACCAAGTTGGTGATGAAGAGAGGAAGGCTAGACGCTTTGAACAAGGGTTGAAGCCATGGCTGTTCAATAAGGTATCAGTTCTTCAAATTGATTCCTTTGCAACATTACTGGAGAAGGCAATCATTGCGGAAGGCGGCAGTGAGGCCTTAAGTCAGTATAACAAAGAAAAGAAAGGAAAGAATACTGGAGGAGAGAATCGTACGGGAGGAAGTAGTAGCGGAGGAAGCAACTTGGGAAAGAGAAAGTGGGAGAATAATAACAACAACAAAAACAACAATAATCAATCAGGGAATTTTCGTGGAGGTTTCAAGAAGAGGGCTGAAGGATGCCCGAAGTGTGGGAAGAATCACCAGGGCGAGTGCTGGAAGGGACGTGGCACTTGCTACAACTGCGGACAGGAAGGGCACATCTCGCCTAACTGTTTGAAACCGAAGAAGATACAAGGATGCTTTGCTTGTGGCTCGACGGAGCACCGAATTAAGGACTGCCCAAAGAAGGGAAGTGGCGGGGGTAGTAATCAGCAAGGAGGCAACAAGCTGATGATCGGTGGACCGGCACAATCCAACCGCCCAACCGCCAGAACTTTTAACATGACCGTCCAAGACGCAGTGGCTGCGAAGGATGTGGTGTCAGGTATAATCCCAATCAATGATATAAATGCTTATGTATTATTTGATTCGGGTGCCACCTGTTCTTTTGTATCTGAAGAATTTGCTAGTAGACTTAGTACACCTCGAGAACTATTAGAAAATCCTTTGATCATAGAAGTTGCTAATAAGGAAGTGATCCCTGTAGAATACGTTTATCGAAATTGTCGCGCAAATATTAGTAAACATGAACTGAGCGTAGACTTGATTCCTATTAGACTGGGAGAATTTGACGTAATACTGGGAATGGATTGGTTGTATAACCATGCTGCGATAATTGACTGTCAGAACAAATGTGTGAACCTTCAGACTCCGAGTAAGTCTAAGGTAGTGTTTTATGGTAGCTCATCGCTTAAGCAATCGTGTTGCGTTACGATGATGCAGGCCAAGAAATTGTTAAGGAAAGGATGTGGAGGATATTTAGCTTACATCGTTGATACTCGGAAGAAGGGAGTAGAAATTAAGGATATATACGTAGTTAATGAATTCCAAGATGTGTTTCCGGACGATCTGCCTGGTCTTCCGCCAGACAGAGAAATCGAATTCGTAATAGACTTAGCACCGGGAACGGCACCGATTTCGAAAGCTCCATATCGTATGGCGCCAGTAGAAATGAAGGAATTAATGATGCAATTGCAAGAATTATTGGATAAGGGTTACATTCGACCGAGTGTTTCTCCTTGGGGAGCACCAGTACTATTCGTTAAGAAGAAGGACGGATCGATGAGGCTCTGTATCGATTATCGAGAATTGAATAGAGTAACGATCAAGAACCGATATCCGCTTACCGAGGATAGACGACTTGTTTGATCAACTGAAGGGAGCAAAGTGTTTCTCGAAGATCGACCTACGAACAGGATATCATCAACTGAAGGTACGGGATGAGGACATACCAAAGACTGCGTTTCGAACCCGTTATGGACACTACGAGTTTTTGGTAATGTCATTCGGATTGACTAATGCTCCGGCAGCATTTATGGACTTGATGAACCGAGTTTTCAAGCCATACTTGGATAAATTTGTAGTGGTTTTTATCGACGACATTTTGATCTACTCAAAGACAGAGGAAGAACACGCCGAACATCTGAAGATTGTTTTGGAGGCACTAAGGAAGGAGAAGATGTATGCAAAATTTTCTAAGTGCGAATTTTGGATGGAGAAGGTTCAATTCTTAGGCCACGTGGTGGATAAGAATGGAATCTCTGTAGACCCTGCGAAGGTTGAAGCAGTAAGTAATTGGGAACAACCGAGAACACCGACGGAGGTGAGAAGCTTTCTAGGGTTAGCTGGGTACTATCGAAGATTCATCCAAGATTTTTCTAAGATAGCAACCCCGCTGACCAATTTGACTAGAAAGACGGTGAAATTTGTATGGACCGACAAATGCGAAGAAAGTCTTCAAGAACTGAAAAGGAGATTGAGCGAAGCACCTGTATTATCATTACCAGATGATGCGGGAAATTTTGTGGTGTATAGTGATGCATCGCACAAGGGGCTTGGCTGTGTGCTCATGCAACATGGCAAGGTCATTGCATATGCATCACGACAATTAAAGGATTACGAAAAACGATACCCTACTCACGACTTAGAGTTAGCGGCAGTAGTTTTTGCGTTAAAGATATGGAGGCATTATCTATACGGAGAAAAATGTGAGATATACACGGACCACAAAAGTCTGAAATATATCTTCACACAGAAGGAGTTAAACATGCGACAGAGAAGGTGGTTAGAATTAATCAAAGACTATGACTGCGATATTCTTTATCACCCGGGAAAGGCAAATGTGGTTGCCGACGCTCTGAGCAGGAAAGGAAGGGAGAAGTTGTTTAATTTGACGACTCAGGAAGAGTTGATAAGAGAGATGGAGAAATTGGAGATAGAAGTAAAAGGACCAGAAAAGTCTGGTGAGAAGTTAATTGTAATGGAAGCTTGTCCGACGTTGTTGAATAGAGTAAAGGAAGCTCAGGAAAAGGATGAAGAGTGTGAGAAAATCCGAAAGAGGATCACAGAAAGTGAGGGAGAAAAATTTCGAATGGATAAAGACGGTATTTTGAGATTTGAAGGGAGAGTGTGGGTACCAGCGGTAACTGAGTTGAGGGAAGAGATTTTGCACGAGGCACACAATACGACATATTCCGTTCATCCGGGAGGCACAAAGATGTACCGAGATCTAAGGCAACATTTTTGGTGGCCTAATTTGAAACGGGAAGTCGCAGAGTGCGTCAGTAAATGCTTGACTTGCCAACGCGTTAAAGCAGAACATCAGCGGCCAAGTGGTTTACTACAACCATTAGAAATACCAGAGTGGAAATGGGAGCATATTACCATGGACTTCGTGGTAGGACTTCCAGTTACACAGAAAGGTTATGATGCTATTTGGGTTATCGTGGATCGACTAACGAAGACCGCACACTTTCTACCAATCAAGATCCGCTACAGTTTGAACCAATTAGCAAGCCTATATGTAAAAGAAATTATTTCACGACATGGAGTGCCGGTGTCAATTGTCTCTGATCGAGATCCGCGCTTCACGTCCAATTTTTGGAAGAGTTTGCAAGAAAGAATGGGAACGCAGTTGAGGTTGAGTACAGCTTATCATCCTCAAACAGACGGACAAAGTGAGCGAACAATACAAACGCTAGAAGACATGCTTAGGACTTGCGTGATGGATTTTAAGGGAAATTGGGACGACCACCTACCCTTAGTAGAATTCGCATATAATAATAGCTACCATGCGAGTATTGGCATGCCACCGTACGAAGCTCTTTACGGGAGAAAGTGCAGAACGCCGTTATGTTGGGACGAAGTCGGAGAACGACGAATACTCGGACCAGAGTTAGTTCAACAAACCGCAGACGTGGTGACAGTGATAAGAGCCAGACTTGTAGCAGCTCAAGATCGCCAGAAGAAATACGCAGATTTGCATCGGCAGGACCGAGACTTCAAAGTCGGCAGTTTCGTATTCTTAAAGGTATCTCCATGGAAGGGAAAAATCCGTTTCGGCAAGAAAGGAAAATTGAGTCCAAGATTCATAGGACCGTTCGAGATACTGAAGCGAGTGGGCGAAGTGGCATACAAAGTTGCGTTGCCACCCGAACTGGAGCATATCCACAACGTGTTCCACATTTCCGTGTTGCGACCGTACAAGGCCGACTACAAGCACGTGATTTCTTACGAGCCCATTCAAGTGGAGAAGAACTTGGCGTATGAAGAAATTCCTGTCCAAATATTAGATAGGAAAGAACAAACTTTGAGAAATAAAGTTATTTCATCTGTAAAAGTACTTTGGCGTAACCACGATGTCGAGGAGGCAACGTGGGAGTTAGAAGATAGGATGATGAGGGACTATCCCCATCTATTTGTGTAACCTTGTAGCAATTCCGGGACGGAATTTTTATAAGGGGGGGAGGATGTAATACCCGAGAATTTCCATATATTATTAAATAAATATATTAATGGAAATGAGAATTTATTTGAATATAAATGATTTTGTGTTATGAGATGAATTAATTCAATTATATATAATTGAATAATTATAATAATTGAGAAATTGGTGGAGTTTGTGATAAACTCGTTGATTGCCTTGTGTGGCACAGTGGCGTAATATAAGAATGATTATATTAATTTAAGCGAACAATTAATCTATATTAATTGTTAATCGAAGAATATTAATTAACTGTTATAAAATACTAATGAGGATCGATTAACAATATGTGATTATTATTATTGCAAGAAACTTAATAATAATGAGCAACGTGTTTATAAATACAATAAGATTTATATCAAAGTGATAATTAATCATATAAGGGTTAATTAAATTGTTATGGAGGTTAACAATTATATTGATGGATGTAGGATATGTGTATATTATTAATTAATATTCAAATTATAAGATGAGAAATTATATGTGCAAGCATGCGAATTAAATGTATAGTAACTATATGTTATGATATGTGTAGGTGACAAATGATGTGTGGATATACATTAAAATAATGTATCATGGATCTATTATAAATAATTGTTGAGTAATACAATTTAATAATATATGATATAATGTAATGTGGTAGTATCCGATGGTATTATATCAGTAAGATAAACGTACCTGGATTATATGTGTGTAAATTACACTTATTACATTATGTGAAGTACATTGTGATTTAAATTATAACCTAAGAGTACATATATATATAACATATGTATATGGTGTGTATATACAAGTGTAGTATTTGCAAATGCTGAGGAGTTAAATCAATTGTCTCATTTTAAGTGTCCCATTTGCTCTTCACGTGCTTGACATACAGCTAAGGCCTATTCCTTCTTCTTCTCCCCAAACTCAGCAACTAGCATTTCATAGCTCATGATTGTGGAGGGAGTGGGATTCATGATGAATCCAACCACTAATTACCTACCCTTTGATAACCTTCATGCATTCCTATAATCCGTTAGTTTGATATGGGATACAATTGCTTTGTCTGTATAATGGGAGTTCTATAAATATAGCCTCATCTCCTTCACATTTCTTTTGCTGAGCATTTTGGCTAAGTGAGACTAGAGAGCATATATATATATATATCAGTGTTATTGAGATAGCAGCAAGCTTAAATCATTTACAGAGGTATAAATCCTCTTCGTATCTTCATTGTCATTTTCTGTCAAAATTTCTATTCGTGAATTCTTGATTTCAGTTGGAAGTTATGGTTTTGTGAATTGAGAATAATAATTAGTTGTTTAAAGGACTTATATATGTGATTAGAATTACTATATATGCTTCATTGCTCTTCAATTTCATTTTTGGTGTTTCCATTTCTGAGATTTCTGTAAAAACATCAAATATCGTGAAATTAGTTGGTGTTCATGAAATTGGGAATTGATAATTGCTATTGACTATTATATAAGCATATATGTACGTGTTAGTAAGTTAAACAAGTCTAATAGCATTTGGGTATGTTGAAATCGATGAAATGGGAGGTTTTTGGTCGGATTTCGCTGCAGTCTGAACTGCAGAAAACTGCCTCGACGCCGCAGCGCCGCAGCCGCCGCAGCGCCACTCGCGCCGCAGCCCGCGCCGCAGCGCCGCACGCAGCGCCACTCGCGCCGCAGCGCCAGTAGTGAGCTGCTGTGCCGCGCCGCAGCGCCAGCCTCTGTGTTCAGTTTTTCTGCATTCTGCAACAAAACTGTTATGAACTAATTGTTTGATTTTTGTTTAAACAAGCATGAAAGCATGATTAATACTATATATAAACCTAATGAGGCAATGTGAGCATGTTTTAGTATATTAGCATGCATGGTTAACCAAACGACATATAGTTTGAAAACGAACTTAAAGTTTCATGAACGACGTTAACATATATGAAGCATGTTAATATTCTGACTTTCGAGACATGTTAGTATGACCTAGAAACACATGAAATGCATACTAACTTATGTATATAGGTTCCGTGATATAATATGGACATGTGAACCCAACTAGTGCACCTTTCTAACAAAAATACAAGTTTTGAAGGTTGATATTGACATGTAAAGACCATGTATACATTCTGACTTTTCGAGCATGTTTATAGGGCCTTGAAATACATGAAAAGCATGTTAACTTGTGTATATGGGTTTCATAAGGAAGCATGAACATGATAGACCTTATTAATGAACTATACTAACAAAGTATAAGCTTTGAACGTGAACGTTGGTATGTTATGACGAGAATTAGAATTTGACATTTATGAACACATGTGATAGTACTCTTAGACTCATTCATGTGTCATGCATGTATATATACCATGATTAGTTGCCATGATTAAAGTTTAGCATGAACAAAGCATGTTTTCAAGATAATAACAATGCTAGCTACATATATGCAATACGAGTACTCATGAGCATGACTAATACAAGTTATATGAATATCTTATGTGTTTAAAAGCGACCATGTTAGACCATATGAGTTCGTGTCCTTGAATGGCTTTAAGTATTAACTTAAGAACCTATACCATGTACGATTGGATTTGGAAAAGTTATACAAGCATGTAAAGTATCCTTTAAATATGAATACATGCTACGTGATATTATATGATGTTACTTGAACCCGATTTTGACGGTTAACTTAAGGAGATGCCGTAACTTGCTAAAATGAAATATATTTAGTATTGATTGTGGTCTTATGAGATATTAATAATATGCAAGCATGTTTGCTAATTGTTGAGATCTTATATAATATGAGAATGCGTTTAAACTCTAAAGAAGGAACGTTAAGGATAGAAATTATATTCTATATAACTGTGTAGCTAGGTAAAACTTAGCTTATGTGTTGATCGTATATTCAAAGAGAAAATGTGAAGTTAAATTATATGACTAATGAATATCATATATATACGTAACTGTATTACGATAGGAATTCGAAAGTGTTGATTTGCTTTTCGTGGATAAACTACGCTAAAGGCAAGTTCTCTTACTTACACTCTTTTAAAGTGCAAGTATCCTAACCGACGCATTTACTTTATGCAAGGAAATCTATGATTGTGAAAGTTTCCTAACTTATACTCTTTTACTATGCAAGTATCCTATCTTGTGTATTGCGAACTAGTTTCCTATTTAATCGGTTGAATCGAATTAGCATACTTGAACTCTTATTTCATTAAAGCTATTATTCATGTTGAACTTAGTATTGTTCTTGAATATTGTGAAAGTGTCTATGCCATTTGATTCGGCTAGACTTATATTATTGAAAAGCGACCCAAACTAATTGATTGGTGCGGGATCTTGTATTTGACTGAGAAGAACAACCTTCTTTGAAGGGAATATATAATTGTCGGAGAACCGACGTGCACACTTGAGTATGGTTGATTGTTATGCATAACAAGGGTACTTTAGGCTGATCACCTGTTGTACCTGTTTTTGTTGGATTTTCAGTTTATTACTGTCAATTCTAGTAGAAGTTCATAGTCCGTAGTGACTACTCAGTATTCAATTATTTGAAATCTTGAATTGACTTATTATTGAATCATATTGATATTATCCTGTCCTTAGCGACTGATATTGAGAACTATTGATATTCTTGTTATTCTTGAACTATCAAATCTTGTTATACCCTTTCGAGAATTGAGAATCTTATTACTCACCCTTATTGTATATTACTTGCTGGGCAATTTGTGCTCATTCTTGCTTTCCCTAAAACATTTCAGTTAAGGCAGAGCATGGTGAACCTTCGGGCGTTGATAAGGGCAAGGGCAAAGCTACCAACTAGCTTATGTCTGTTATGTTTTAAATATATTCATATTGTATGAAGATGATGTAGTAAGACTGGATTTGATTATGTTTAAGCTTAAGTTAGATTATGTAATAAGTCGTTAACTGATATTATTATGTAATCTATTAAGTACTGTAGGTTGCGAGACTTGGGGGAATAATTATAATAAATCATTGTAAATTATTCTAGAATAGATTTTTCCGCTGTGATCGTATGATATTTAATTATTATTATTATGATGTATTACCATGAGCACGTGATGAACCGAATTCGAGAGACCAAGTGGCGGTCCTGGAATTTGGGGGCGTCACAGGTTGGTATCAGAGCTGTAGTTATAAACCTTAGGAACGAGTGTCCTTAGACTATAACTTAGGCGAACTTAGAAGTTAGGAAGGAGATAAAACTCATGTAGAGTTTTCCTTGAGAGACTTAGTCTGTTATGAAATGTAACTTCATTCTATACAATGAACTTATATTTTGTTTAACATTCTAATGGAGATGCTATTTCTTGTCTTGTGTTTGTGAGTGTAGGATGACAGACACAGGGGTACCTAGTAGAGTTGTAGAGGAGGAGCCCAGGGATATACACGTAGTATACGAGGCACCTCTAGAGGCTACACCAGTGCAGGCAGTTGCACCATCCGAGTTTGATGACGAGGATGAGATCGAGATTGAGATAGAGACTGATCCAGAGGAGGAGCCGATGGAGGATGAGCCAGTAGAGGACTCTGATGAGGCTACTATAGAGGAACAGATGTTAGGCGAGTACGAGGAGCGTATTCTAGAGTTAGACTGTAGAGTTCAGGAGCTGGAGGCAGAGGCCCACGAGAGAGAGTCTGAGTTCCAGAAGCTGAGGGACGAGGACCACCAGAGGAAGCTGGCTATGCAAGAGTTAGAGGTGGAGATTGCCTACCGTAGGGAGGCAGGGATCCAGATGGGGACTCTATTTCACAGGTCAGTGGCTAGGAATGTAGATTTGGCAGAGAAGCTAGAAGAGGTTGAGCAGAGGGAGCTGAGTGAGAAGACTGAGAAAGAGGCACTCCGTACTCAGCTAGAGTTGGAGGTGATGGATAGGTTACACTTCGAGGAGAAGTGGGAAGCGTCTAATGAGAGAGCCGACGACCTTGAGGACGAGGTCAGGTGCAAGAAGAGAAAGATGAACAAGATGGGGTATGTGTTCCGTTCAGCTTTTGAAAGGGTGATTGATGGTGTGTACCACTACCCGGCAGAACAGGGACAGACTCTACATACCTTGAGCCGAGAGCTGGTTGCATATATAGCACAGTTGGAGTACAAGAGCGCAGTGGAGCGCGGGATGATGGGATGAGATTTCCTTAGTCAGTCTAGTGGTAGTACTAGTTGTGTCTTTATGTATTGTATATACTATGTTGTAATCCCGATCTTTTGTGTAAGATGTGGGATGATGATGTAAACCCCGAGTTAGCTTTTGTTAGAGGGGGTAGTATGGTAGTAGGTTGGTATATTCCCCGTCTTTTGTGATATTAGGGGATATATGTGATAACATTTATAGCAGTATGCTGGGGAAATCATGTAATGAAATGAAATGGCATATGAATATAAATGGAGTTGATTTTAGAAACGTGTTATAAATTTATTCTTTTAGTATTAAAAGAAATACTTAAGTAATATACTTGAATAATAATAAAATGAAAACTTGTGATACAGATAATGCCGCCCAGACGTAGATTGACAGCACCCGAAGAATCTGTTAACAATGAGAGAGAACAAGTAGACCCGATCCAGAAACTGGTAGACTTGTTAGGAGAAGCCTTAAGGGGAAGGAACAATGAACCCGTTCGCCCGAACCCTCAAACTGTGCCAGTAACAACCTTTAAAGACTTTAAGAGTGTAGGACCCCCGGAGTTCGAGGGAACTACCGACCCAATCATCGCACAAACGTGGATCAAAGAGATCGAAAAAGCTTTCACTATAGCTAGCGTAGGCGAAGATCAGAAGACGGTGTTTGCCACGTACATGATGAGGGGAGAAGCGAACTACTGGTGGGAGGCTAATCAACAAAGAGCTGGAGAAGGGATAATAGCTTGGGATAAGTTTAAGACACTGTTCTTCGAAAATTACTTTCCAAAAAGTATGAAGAATAGGATGGAGGTGAAATTCCTAGAGTTAAAACAAGGTGAGATGACGGTGGCGCAATACGCGGCTAGGTTTAACGAACTAGCGCGATTTGCGGAGCACCAAGTTGGTGATGAAGAGAGGAAGGCTAGACGCTTTGAACAAGGGTTGAAGCCATGGCTGTTCAATAAGGTATCAGTTCTTCAAATTGATTCCTTTGCAACATTACTGGAGAAGGCAATCATTGCGGAAGGCGGCAGTGAGGCCTTAAGTCAGTATAACAAAGAAAAGAAAGGAAAGAATACTGGAGGAGAGAATCGTACGGGAGGAAGTAGTAGCGGAGGAAGCAACTTGGGAAAGAGAAAGTGGGAGAATAATTACAACAACAAAAACAACAATAATCAATCAGGGAATTTTCGTGGAGGTTTCAAGAAGAGGGCTGAAGGATGCCCGAAGTGTGGGAAGAATCACCAGGGCGAGTGCTGGAAGGGACGTGGCACTTGCTACAACTGCGGACAGGAAGGGCACATCTCGCCCAACTGTCCAAACCAAAGAAGATACAAGGATGCTTTGCTTGTGGCTCGACGGAGCACCGAATTAAGGACTGCCCAAAGAAGGGAAGTGGCGGGAGTAGTAATCAGCAAGGAGGCAACAAGCTGATGATCGATGGACCGGCACAATCCAACCGCCCAACCGCCAGAACTTTTAACATGACCGTCCAAGACGCAGTGGCTGCGAAGGATGTGGTGTCAGGTATAATCCCAATCAATGATATAAATGCTTATGTATTATTTGATTCGGGTGCCACCTGTTCTTTTGTATCTGAAGAATTTGCTAGTAGACTTAGTACACCTCGAGAACTATTAGAAAATCCTTTGATCATAGAAGTTGCTAATAAGGAAGTGATCCCTGTAGAATACGTTTATCGAAATTGTCGCGCAAATATTAGTAAACATGAACTGAGCGTAGACTTGATTCCTATTAGACTGGGAGAATTTGACGTAATACTGGGAATGGATTGGTTGTATAACCATGCTGCGATAATTGACTGTCAGAACAAATGTGTGAACCTTCAGACTCCGAGTAAGTCTAAGGTAGTGTTTTATGGTAGCTCATCGCTTAAGCAATCGTGTTGCGTTACGATGATGCAGGCCAAGAAATTGTTAAGGAAAGGATGTGGAGGATATTTAGCTTACATCGTTGATACTCGGAAGAAGGGAGTAGAAATTAAGGATATATACGTAGTTAATGAATTCCAAGATGTGTTTCCGGACGATCTGCCTGGTCTTCCGCCAGACAGAGAAATCGAATTCGTAATAGACTTAGCACCGGGAACGGCACCGATTTCGAAAGCTCCATATCGTATGGCGCCAGTAGAAATGAAGGAATTAATGATGCAATTGCAAGAATTATTGGATAAGGGTTACATTCGACCGAGTGTTTCTCCTTGGGGAGCACCAGTACTATTCGTTAAGAAGAAGGAAGGATCGATGAGGCTCTGTATCGATTATCGAGAATTGAATAGAGTAACGATCAAGAACCGATATCCGTTACCGAGGATAGACGACTTGTTTGATCAACTGAAGGGAGCAAAGTGTTTCTCGAAGATCGACCTACGAACAGGATATCATCAACTGAAGGTACGGGATGAGGACATACCAAAGACTGCGTTTCGAACCCGTTATGGACACTACGAGTTTTTGGTAATGTCATTCGGATTGACTAATGCTCCGGCAGCATTTATGGACTTGATGAACCGAGTTTTCAAGCCATACTTGGATAAATTTGTAGTGGTTTTTATCGACGACATTTTGATCTACTCAAAGACAGAGGAAGAACACGCCGAACATCTGAAGATTGTTTTGGAGGCACTAAGGAAGGAGAAGATGTATGCAAAATTTTCTAAGTGCGAATTTTGGATGGAGAAGGTTCAATTCTTAGGCCACGTGGTGGATAAGAATGGAATCTCTGTAGACCCTGCGAAGGTTGAAGCAGTAAGTAATTGGGAACAACCGAGAACACCGACGGAGGTGAGAAGCTTTCTAGGGTTAGCTGGGTACTATCGAAGATTCATCCAAGATTTTTCTAAGATAGCAACCCCGCTGACCAATTTGACTAGAAAGACGGTGAAATTTGTATGGACCGACAAATGCGAAGAAAGTCTTCAAGAACTGAAAAGGAGATTGAGCGAAGCACCTGTATTATCATTACCAGATGATGCGGGAAATTTTGTGGTGTATAGTGATGCATCGCACAAGGGGCTTGGCTGTGTGCTCATGCAACATGGCAAGGTCATTGCATATGCATCACGACAATTAAAGGATTACGAAAAACGATACCCTACTCACGACTTAGAGTTAGCGGCAGTAGTTTTTGCGTTAAAGATATGGAGGCATTATCTATACGGAGAAAAATGTGAGATATACACGGACCACAAAAGTCTGAAATATATCTTCACACAGAAGGAGTTAAACATGCGACAGAGAAG
Source organism: Panax stipuleanatus (assembly GCA_020205555.1). Taxonomy (NCBI): domain Eukaryota; kingdom Viridiplantae; phylum Streptophyta; class Magnoliopsida; order Apiales; family Araliaceae; genus Panax; species Panax stipuleanatus. Next base: position 107,215,907 of record CM035119.1, on the reverse strand, counting down.
GTGGTTAGAATTAATCAAAGACTATGACTGCGATATTCTTTATCACCCGGGAAAGGCAAATGTGGTTGCCGACGCTCTGAGCAGGAAAGGAAGGGAGAAGTTGTTTAATTTGACGACTCAGGAAGAGTTGATAAGAGAGATGGAGAAATTGGAGATAGAAGTAAAAGGACCAGAAAAGTCTGGTGAGAAGTTAATTGTAATGGAAGCTTGTCCGACGTTGTTGAATAGAGTAAAGGAAGCTCAGGAAAAGGATGAAGAGTGTGAGAAAATACGAAAGAGGATCACAGAAAGTGAGGGAGAAAAATTTCGAATGGATAAAGACGGTATTTTGAGATTTGAAGGGAGAGTGTGGGTACCAGCGGTAACTGAGTTGAGGGAAGAGATTTTGCACGAGGCACACAATACGATATATTCCGTTCATCCGGGAGGCACAAAGATGTACCGAGATCTAAGGCAACATTTTTGGTGGCCTAATTTGAAACGGGAAGTCGCAGAGTGCGTCAGTAAATGCTTGACTTGCCAACGCGTTAAAGCAGAACATCAGCGGCCAAGTGGTTTACTACAACCATTAGAAATACCAGAGTGGAAATGGGAGCATATTACCATGGACTTCGTGGTAGGACTTCCAGTTACACAGAAAGGTTATGATGCTATTTGGGTTATCGTGGATCGACTAACGAAGACCGCACACTTTCTACCAATCAAGATCCGCTACAGTTTGAACCAATTAGCAAGCCTATATGTAAAAGAAATTATTTCACGACATGGAGTGCCGGTGTCAATTGTCTCTGATCGAGATCCGCGCTTCACGTCCAATTTTTGGAAGAGTTTGCAAGAAAGAATGGGAACGCAGTTGAGGTTGAGTACAGCTTATCATCCTCAAACAGACGGACAAAGTGAGCGAACAATACAAACGCTAGAAGACATGCTTAGGACTTGCGTGATGGATTTTAAGGGAAATTGGGACGACCACCTACCCTTAGTAGAATTCGCATATAATAATAGCTACCATGCGAGTATTGGCATGCCACCGTACGAAGCTCTTTACGGGAGAAAGTGCAGAACGCCGTTATGTTGGGACGAAGTCGGAGAACGACGAATACTCGGACCAGAGTTAGTTCAACAAACCACAGACGTGGTGACAGTGATAAGAGCCAGACTTGTAGCAGCTCAAGATCGCCAGAAGAAATACGCAGATTTGCATCGGCAGGACCGAGACTTCAAAGTCGGCAGTTTCGTATTCTTAAAGGTATCTCCATGGAAGGGAAAAATCCGTTTCGGCAAGAAAGGAAAATTGAGTCCAAGATTCATAGGACCGTTCGAGATACTGAAGCGAGTGGGCGAAGTGGCATACAAAGTTGCGTTGCCACCCGAACTGGAGCATATCCACAACGTGTTTCACATTTCCGTGTTGCGACCGTACAAGGCCGACTACAAGCACGTGATTTCTTACGAGCCCATTCAAGTGGAGAAGAACTTGGCGTATGAAGAAATTCCTGTCCAAATATTAGATAGGAAAGAACAAACTTTGAGAAATAAAGTTATTTCATCTGTAAAAGTACTTTGGCGTAACCACGATGTCGAGGAGGCAACGTGGGAGTTAGAAGATAGGATGATGAGGGACTATCCCCATCTATTTGTGTAACCTTGTAGCAATTCCGGGACGGAATTTTTATAAGGGGGGGAGGATGTAATACCCGAGAATTTCCATATATTATTAAATAAATATATTAATGGAAATGAGAATTTATTTGAATATAAATGATTTTGTGTTATGAGATGAATTAATTCAATTATATATAATTGAATAATTATAATAATTGAGAAATTGGTGGAGTTTGTGATAAACTCGTTGATTGCCTTGTGTGGCACAGTGGCGTAATATAAGAAGGATTATATTAATTTAAGCGAACAATTAATCTATATTAATTGTTAATCGAAGAATATTAATTAACTGTTATAAAATACTAATGAGGATCGATTAACAATATGTGATTATTATTATTGCAAGAAACTTAATAATAATGAGCAACGTGTTTATAAATACAATAAGATTTATATCAAAGTGATAATTAATCATATAAGGGTTAATTAAATTGTTATGGAGGTTAACAATTATATTGATGGATGTAGGATATGTGTATATTATTAATTAATATTCAAATTATAAGATGAGAAATTATATGTGCAAGCATGCGAATTAAATGTATAGTAACTATATGTTATGATATGTGTAGGTGACAAATGATGTGTGGATATACATTAAAATAATGTATCATGGATCTATTATAAATAATTGTTGAGTAATACAATTTAATAATATATGATATAATGTAATGTGGTAGTATCCGATGGTATTATATCAGTAAGATAAACGTACCTGGATTATATGTGTGTAAATTACACTTATTACATTATGTGAAGTACATTGTGATTTAAATTATAACCTAAGAGTACATATATATATAACATATGTATATGGTGTGTATATACAAGTGTAGTATTTGCAAATGCTGAGGAGTTAAATCAATTGTCTCATTTTAAGTGTCCCATTTGCTCTTCACGTGCTTGACATACAGCTAAGGCCTATTCCTTCTTCTTCTCCCCAAACTCAGCAACTAGCATTTCATAGCTCATGATTGTGGAGGGAGTGGGATTCATGATGAATCCAACCACTAATTACCTACCCTTTGATAACCTTCATGCATTCCTATAATCCGTTAGTTTGATATGGGATACAATTGCTTTGTCTGTATAATGGGAGTTCTATAAATATAGCCTCATCTCCTTCACATTTCTTTTGCTGAGCATTTTGGCTAAGTGAGACTAGAGAGCATATATATATATATATCAGTGTTATTGAGATAGCAGCAAGCTTAAATCATTTACAGAGGTATAAATCCTCTTCGTATCTTCATTGTCATTTTCTGTCAAAATTTCTATTCGTGAATTCTTGATTTCAGTTGGAAGTTATGGTTTTGTGAATTGAGAATAATAATTAGTTGTTTAAAGGACTTATATATGTGATTAGAATTACTATATATGCTTCATTGCTCTTCAATTTCATTTTTGGTGTTTCCATTTCTGAGATTTCTGTAAAAACATCAAATATCGTGAAATTGGTTGGTGTTCATGAAATTGGGAATTGATAATTGCTATTGACTATTATATAAGCATATATGTACGTGTTAGTAAGTTAAACAAGTCTAATAGCATTTGGGTATGTTGAAATCGATGAAATGGGAGGTTTTTGGTCGGATTTCGCTGCAGTCTGAACTGCAGAAAACTGCCTCGACGCCGCAGCGCCGCAGCCCGCGCCGCAGCGCCGCACGCAGCGCCACTCGCGCCGCAGCGCCAGTAGTGAGCTGCTGTGCCGCGCCGCAGCGCCAGCCTCTGTGTTCAGTTTTTCTGCATTCTGCAACAAAACTGTTATGAACTAATTGTTTGATTTTTGTTTAAACAAGCATGAAAGCATGATTAATACTTATATATAAACCTAATGAGGCAATGTGAGCATGTTTTAGTATATTAGCATGCATGGTTAACCAAACGACATATAGTTTGAAAACGAACTTAAAGTTTCATGAACGACGTTAACATATATGAAGCATGTTAATATTCTGACTTTCGAGACATGTTAGTATGACCTAGAAACACATGAAATGCATACTAACTTATGTATATAGGTTCCGTGATATAATATGGACATGTGAACCCAACTAGTGCACCTTTCTAACAAAAATACAAGTTTTGAAGGTTGATATTGACATGTAAAGACCATGTATACATTCTGACTTTTCGAGCATGTTTATAGGGCCTTGAAATACATGAAAAGCATGTTAACTTGTGTATATGGGTTTCATAAGGAAGCATGAACATGATAGACCTTATTAATGAACTATACTAACAAAGTATAAGCTTTGAACGTGAACGTTGGTATGTTATGACGAGAATTAGAATTTGACATTTATGAACACATGTGATAGTACTCTTAGACTCATTCATGTGTCATGCATGTATATATACCATGATTAGTTGCCATGATTAAAGTTTAGCATGAACAAAGCATGTTTTCAAGATAATAACAATGCTAGCTACATATATACAATACGAGTACTCATGAGCATGACTAATACAAGTTATATGAATATCTTATGTGTTTAAAAGCGACCATGTTAGACCATATGAGTTCGTGTCCTTGAATGGCTTTAAGTATTAACTTAAGAACCTATACCATGTACGATTGGATTTGGAAAAGTTATACAAGCATGTAAAGTATCCTTTAAATATGAATACATGCTACGTGATATTATATGATGTTACTTGAACCCGATTTTGACGGTTAACTTAAGGAGATGCCGTAACTTGCTAAAATGAAATATATTTAGTATTGATTGTGGTCTTATGAGATATTAATAATATGCAAGCATGTTTGCTAATTGTTGAGATCTTATATAATATGAGAATGCGTTTAAACTCTAAAGAAGGAACGTTAAGGATAGAAATTATATTCTATGTAACTGTGTAGCTAGGTAAAACTTAGCTTATGTGTTGATCGTATATTCAAAGAGAAAATGTGAAGTTAAATTATATGACTAATGAATATCATATATATACGTAACTGTATTACGATAGGAATTCGAAAGTGTTGATTTGCTTTTCGTGGATAAACTACGCTAAAGGCAAGTTCTCTTACTTACACTCTTTTAAAGTGCAAGTATCCTAACCGACGCATTTACTTTATGCAAGGAAATCTATGATTGTGAAAGTTTCCTAACTTATACTCTTTTACTATGCAAGTATCCTATCTTGTGTATTGCGAACTAGTTTCCTATTTAATCGGTTGAATCGAATTAGCATACTTGAACTCTTATTTCATTAAAGCTATTATTCATGTTGAACTTAGTATTGTTCTTGAATATTGTGAAAGTGTCTATGCCATTTGATTCGGCTAGACTTATATTATTGAAAAGCGACCCAAACTAATTGATTGGTGCGGGATCTTGTATTTGACTGAGAAGAACAACCTTCTTTGAAGGGAATATATAATTGTCGGAGAACCGACGTGCACACTTGAGTATGGTTGATTGTTATGCATAACAAGGGTACTTTAGGCTGATCACCTGTTGTACCTGTTTTTGTTGGATTTTCAGTTTATTACTGTCAATTCTAGTAGAAGTTCATAGTCCGTAGTGACTACTCAGTATTCAATTATTTGAAATCTTGAATTGACTTATTATTGAATCATATTGATATTATCCTGTCCTTAGCGACTGATATTGAGAACTATTGATATTCTTGTTATTCTTGAACTATCAAATCTTGTTATACCCTTTCGAGAATTGAGAATCTTATTACTCACCCTTATTGTATATTACTTGCTGGGCAATTTGTGCTCATTCTTGCTTTCCCTAAAACATTTCAGTTAAGGCAGAGCATGGTGAACCTTCGGGCGTTGATAAGGGCAAGGGCAAAGCTACCAACTAGCTTATGTCTGTTATGTTTTAAATATATTCATATTGTATGAAGATGATGTAGTAAGACTGGATTTGATTATGTTTAAGCTTAAGTTAGATTATGTAATAAGTCGTTAACTGATATTATTATGTAATCTATTAAGTACTGTAGGTTGCGAGACTTGGGGGAATAATTATAATAAATCATTGTAAATTATTCTAGAATAGATTTTTCCGCTGTGATCGTATGATATTTAATTATTATTATTATGATGTATTACCATGAGCACGTGATGAACCGAATTCGAGAGACCAAGTGGCGGTCCTGGAATTTGGGGGCGTCACAGTGGAAAGAGAAATAATTAATATAATTATTTCTAATAAAGAATGTTAAAATATTTTCTTACATTGAATTATTTTAATAAAAAGGGGGACTATTATATTAAATAATAATAATAATAATAATAATACCTTGTATGTTTTTGAATGAGGTAATATGAAGGAGGGTAGATATATTGGAACATATTTGCTATATGAAATAAACTTATGGTCTATTTTCTATATAAAAGGTGTACATGTGTTGTACATGTAACTATTTTAGAAATACTTAGATATTATATTTAAATAATATCTTAAGGAAGCAAGTAAGTCATTTCTATGACTAATGCCTCTAATGGAGGTAATATTATATAATAAGACTTATTATATCATGTTATGAAGGAATGGTTAAACAGGATTAATTGATATTATTATGAGGATTATTTCTATGTGCAAATATACATGTTATGTGAGTTAGTACCTTTGCGAATAATTGTTAAGATTAATTTAAAGGGAGTCACTAATGATTTATTTAAATTATTAGATTAACCCTAAGCTTTATCTCAAAAGAATTGATAAGATGATTAGCAATTAAATATTCAATTACTTGAATATAGTGTATAGGTTTAAACGTGATTGATTAATTAATATTTTGGATAATTAATCGATAACGTATGAATTTATTGTTGTTGAGAATAATAAAACATAAGCGTGTAAAGGATTAATTGTGATTACAAAGGATGGATGATTTACGAGTAATTAATTGATAATATATCAATTAACTATTATTGTGAATAAATAAAATATTAATGAGCAAAGGATTAATAAATATAATGAGATTATATTTACTTGATTAATTGTTTTATACAGGCATGCGATAATTAAACCTTTAATATATGGTAGTTACCTATATTGTATATAGTGCAAGGTGACGTATTAATGTGGCTTAAATTACAGACTATATAGTAAGATTAAATGCACTATGTGAGTTACATGATGATATTGCTTATGTAACATGAAGAGTGTGCGTAAACATTAATGTATATATATTGACATATAGTAAGTTCAATTGATTTCTATAAGTTATTATAATACTAATTATAACTATTATGATGATAAGTAATAATAATACCCAATTTCTTTATATTTGGTATTAAGAAAAATGTATATGGATTATATATTGATATATCTGTGTGTATCCTTATTTGATACATTGTTTTATTATTTGCTCATTGAAATTGTGACTTGAAATTAAGTATATACTATGTGTATATATATTATATAACCTAGTGTATTTATTATATGACTAATGTTGGACATACATTATACACTCATTTGCAAGTTGTTGAGATTTCTTTTGTTCCATAACGTGAACTCCCAAGAACCTATGCTACTCTACTTCTTCTCAATTTCCTCACAAGCTAGCTCATGATTGTAAGAGAGGTGGGATTCATGATTGAATCCACCAACTCCTCACCAACTACTTGTTAACCTCCACATTATTGTCCAATCCGTTGGTTTAAAATTGGGGATAATTGCATTGTCTGTTTCTTCAATTTGCCTATATAATGAACTCTCTCATTCTTCCTTACATTTGCTGAGATTTCATTAAGTGAGAATGGAGAGCATATATCTATATATATATATCTATATATATATCTGTGATAAGCATTCTTGAGTTAAAAAGGAGTTAAGATAGCAGCAAGTGCAAATCCTTCAATTGCAGAGGTATAATTAAATATATTCATGTTCTTCATTTTCTGTAATTCTTGATTCTTGAATTGATCATGAATTGATTAATTAAGTAATTGGAATATGTTTATCAAGTGTTTAATGAGTTAGTAAACATGTTCGGGTTGCAATATTATATGTTAAGAATTGAATTGATGAACAATTTCTGAGTTAGCCTTAAGTTGTACTGGCCAGCGGCGCAGCTGCGCCAGGCCTGAACCAGAATTTGTTGTTTCTGTTACACAGCCTGCTGAATGTTATCATGTAATACCACATTAGGCAAGCATGAGAGCATGAGTAACATACATATATGAGTGCATTCATGTAGTATGAGTATGTATAGCCATGTTAACACACATTATTGATGAAAAGCTTCATAGTTTGTAAATGAACTTAGAACTTGTTAAAGTGAACATGTCATAAACATACCATATATGTATTCTGATATTTGTAGCTTGTGTAAATGACTTAGACATGCATGAAGTCAGGATTAACATGTATGAATAAGTACCTTGACATAGCATGAACATTTTGACTTCGTTAGTGTGCGATTTCTAAAGAAAGTATAAAGTTTTAAAATGAGCCTTGACACGTGCTATTGATGCTTATGTTCTGAATTTTTGAGCATGATTGCATGGTCTAGATAGGCATGAAATGTAAATTTAAAAGTGTTAAGTTTACCCTAGCATTTATGGTTTAAGTCGTAATGGTTTCAAAAGTAAGATTCGAACTTTCTGCAAAACTAAGTTGCATGATCATAGTGTATTAGTGTTCTAACATTTTTGAGCATACATGATAGTGCTTTTAACATCACTTAGAGGTCATGTATGTGCACACACCTTGATAGACACTATGAAAGTTAGTTAAGCATGAATTAGACATGTTTTACAGCAACAAAGGATGCTAGTTATGCGTATATGATGGTGATATTTGTGAACATGCATATTAACATTATTATGACATCTCATATGTATATATGATGAACATATTAGACTTGCATGACTAGTTTAAGTTTGACAAGGATTTTAAAAAGGTGAACTTAGAAAGTTTAGATCTAAGGGTTATATAAAACCGAGAATTATAATTTCAATAAGGTTTGAAAAATGTAAGAATATTATAAATCATGTATCTATGAGTTTTAAATATATATCGAACACCTTTAGTTAAGTGTGTGGTACATGTATATGAAAGGTGATACTAAGTATGTATGGGTAAGGTATACCTATACATACATAGTTATTCTAAGAATACGACAAGAGAGTAAAACGAAGGTTCTAAGAACCAATTTAGACAACAATGTATCAATTGTTATTATGTTGGGAATGTGTGGACGCGTATGACTGATATGTATGAATCCATAATTGTATGATTGTGTAGGAATACACGAAGTACAGATATCTTTACGCAGTTAAGTCGTAGTTGTTACACTACGAATTAGGCAAGTCTTTCAGTTCTTATTTGATATATGAATTCAATAACTGTTAGATGGATTATATTCTGCCATGATGAAGTTAACTTATATATGAACTGTATATGAGATATGTATGAGATTGAAAGTTGATCTTTGATGATATACTTGTTATGTGAGAAGTAACATGCGTAGTATATATCGATTGATTATGAATGCATGAACTGGATACGATATTATATGCTATGTGTTGCATGAAAATTGTTAGAATTGCTGAGCTGTCGAGCTCACTCTTGCAAAATAACCACTTTTGCAAGTTAAGGACTCATGATAAAATTTACGTGCTACGTGATAGAGTTCGAAGATTTTAATTTATTTAAATATATGTTCTTGAACCATGCTTAGGTTCTAGAAGATGTATACGATAGTAGATTACAATATTTTATACATGTTTAAATTGTAAGGTTGTGTTATGTAACACATAGGGATTTTCGAACTGAGATGTATACGTTTATACAGTAATTCGAACATAGTGAATCATACTTTATAATTGGTTCAAGGTTATGTAATTGATTCAAGATTATGAATTAAATGAAAGATTTTATTCAAGGAGATAGAAAAGTTTTAGTTATTCCGCATTTTTGTAAGATCAATTGTGATGTATAAATAGGGATGGTATATGACCGAGATTTAAAAACTTATAAAAGGTTTAGGGTCATCATACAAGATCTTGGATATGAATAGAAATTATATTTCTATATTGTAATAAGTGAAATTTATTCATTAAGTTTTGAATAAAAGATGTATAGTTCCGTGATAGATGTATTGTGGCGGACCGGATCCGAGGTGTTTGAGAGACCCGAATTTAGGGTCGTCACACGCGCCACTTCTGTTCCAGCCTAGGAAGTTTTCTGCAATAGTAAAGCTTCCAAATAAATTTGCAATTCTTCATGAAACGTGCTTGTAATCAACATACGTTGCTTTACAATATACATATACACTCTACTAATCATGTTAACACCTTCTCAAATATCAATTTCAACTAGTTCATGTAAATTTCTATAAATCATAAATGCTAATCTTCAAAACATGAATAAGCATTCTACCTCTTGAAGCTTTGAATTTGCTAAGCTTGTTTCCCAATTTCAGATTCCTCTCTCAATATATTATCCTCACTCTCTATATCACTTAGCAAACAATTTAGCAAAATGAAATGAGAAGAGAAGCTTGTTATTTATAGGGAAATTAATGTCCATGCAAAAACTTTGCACAAGGAATTAAACCAAAAGGAGGAAGAAGATGATGATGGACAACCAATGTTTGGTGGAATAGTTGCCAGCCACTGTCGACGTTGGAAAATTTAAGAATCCCGCGGGTCGGTTCGTAACCCAAGTTTCCTCAAATCGATCTTCCTAAGTTATCTCTACCCTTATTCTTTTTATTTAGAAAAAAGGTTTTGAAAGATTTTTTAGGAAAGAGGTCAACATGTTTCTGTGTCGACGATTTGAACGTTTAGAGTCGCCAGTTGGTAGATTGGAAAATGGTTGTACCAACTCAATCGAGTTTGATTTGAAAAGAGGCCCAATTGCTGGACAATGTCGAAACTTGATCTTTGAAATCGGAGTTTTGAGTTTGGGGGCTTGGTTAAGTGTGGGGAAGGTGTTAGGCACCCCACGACTCCCGTGTAAACATAGTACCAAATCTTTTCAATATTTCCCTTAAAACTGTGAATGCGTGAGTGAATGCTATTTGAAAATTGGGCCTATTAATTTGATTGATTAAAAGCTTTAACAGACTTCGTTGAGCCTATATACGTTGATTTGATTTGAAAATCAGTGTTTGATTTGATTTGCAAAAGCATTTAATTTGACTTGTAAAAGATTTTCCTTTTATTGAAAATGATATTTTAAAAGATGGTTTATCAAACCCTTACGCTGCCATAGGAATTGAAGCGTATCGTTACTTTTATTTTTTTTATCTTTATAGCCTTAGGGCTGCATGTGAATAATGATTTGTCGGGCTGCGAAGTATCCTCGACCACATAAATAGACAAGTGTCGGTCTCCTCATGAGTATGAAAACCATCGGAGGGACGTTGACACGATAATTGACATTTCATTATGATAAGACCTTAAATCCGGATAACCGTTTTAAGGTCTGTGTATGTACATTTTACTGAAAAATTGATAGGGTACATCTATAAACTGGAGTTTGTCCATCATGGGAATCAGCTCCCGATCGATTTGATCGTGAATCCCACGATTCCTAGGCTCACATATGAATAGTCCATAAACTTGCACAAATTTTCTCAGAAATGGATATATATACATCCTCACATCGCAATGGAACCAAGGATTCATCAATAAATCCTGGCTACGAATGGCCAAAGTGTCTCGTTCCCACTAGATAGCAATATAAGGGACACGAGTTTGCTTTTAAAGCTAAAACTATATAAAACTGACTAGATTAAAAGATATATCAGCCATTATAGCTTCCAGATTCTGTCAGGACCTGTTTGGACCGTTGAAAGCTAGAATTGGCGAGATTTGAATAAATCTAGTCCGCCCGCAGATATGTCAGTGCAGATTCATATACACATGAATATTAAATGCAACAACAAAGCAATATATATATATATATATAATTATATATATATATATATATATATATACAAAAGCTGTAAAAGGGCGATGGGTTTTCACTCGCAAGCTCGGACTTGAATTGAAATATGTATATTTATAAAAAATTGTAAATAGCCACAAAATAATCCAGGTTGTGTCAGTAATGAAGTAAATATATATATATATATATATATATATATATATATATATATATATATTGAAAAATAGTAATAAGGGCGAGGGGTTTTCACACCGTTGCCCGGACTAGAATTGAAATTAACAGAAAAGTAGTCAAATAGTGACTAGGGAGAGCACCCAGTATGGCGAAGTGTGCAAAAGCAGTAAAATGACCACGAAATAATCCAGACCGGACAAAAAATATATAAATATATATATATATATATATTAAAAAATAGTAATAAGGGCGATGGGTTTTCACACCGTTGCCCGGACTAAAATTGAAATTAACAGAAAAGTAGTCAAATAGTGACTAGGGAGAGCACCCAGTATGGCGAAGTGTGCAAAAGCAGTAAAATGACCACGAAATAATTCAGGCCGGACAAAAAATATATAAATATATATATATATATATATATATATATATATATATATATATATTGACAAAAATGTAGTCAATCAGGACTGGTATGAGAACCAGTGATGGTGGAAGTCGCGTATATATGCGTAAATATATATAAAAGCAGTAAACTACCTCGGATTTGACATACGGGCTTGACAGAATTAAAATGTTAGTACATTTGCAGTTAAATATGTACAAAAAGGGCCAAACCAGAACTTAGAAGATGACCCAGTCCGGCGGAGTTGCCAGAATGTGTGTGCTAATGCATCGAAGCTGCTGGAGCTGACGGATCGTCAATCCGAGTTGTAAAAATGCAAAAAACTGCATTTATGTACAGAAATACACCAAATTTTGATGAAAACGGTCACGGAACTAAGTTCTGGTCATATTTAGAAGGTGAAACTTCGTGTGCAAGTGTAAAATAGTGTAAAGTAGTAATAACAACTTGCTGATCGTAAAAATACTTATAATAGCCTGCAAAACGGGCTTTTTGCCACTTTGTGGGCCTTAAACGTCCAAATCTACTGGTGGTTTTTTTATGTGGTAGTATATGGGTATATCTACGTGTTAGAGTGAAAATATTTGGGTTTGGAAGTGGTGTTTAAAGTCAAAAAATCAAAATGGCAGGGCTTCGTTGTGTTTTTAAATTATTAAAAATAAACAGGGGTGCACCTCTATATGTAGGCCAGGGAGCTGCAGCTCTACCTAAGGTAGTCACAGGTAGAGGTGCGCCTCCTCTATGTGGGGCCCACATGCCCGGTTTGGTGCGTGCATGCCGGGCGACGCCATGTCAAGTTCAAAACTTCATAATTTTTTATCAGAGCGTCCGTTTGAGATGTGTTATAGCTTTCTGAAAAACCCTCACTGAGAGTGTCACAATGACATTGGTTTTAACCTTTCTTAAGTCCCCAAAGGTGGGTTCATGACCGGGTCTTCATTTCCCCTCAGTTTATATGTCGAGCCGTCTGCTGCTGTTTTTACCCGGGATCACCGTTGTGGTTCTTTCTGACCTTGGCGACATCAATTTGACTTGATTTTGACTCAATCAGATGAGAGTTGGTGAAATGACCATTTTGCCCCTCTTGGGGTTGCCCTTGGTGTCGGTATGGCCTCTGGTTGACTTCCGGATGCTGTTTCCAAGACTTAGATCCCATTTGAGTCTGTTTGTTCTCAGTGTTGCCTCTGTGGCTGACGCGGTCATTCCAGGTTTTCTTCTGGAAGTGTTGTGATGCTTCAGGTTTATGTGTGATGTCGACCTGACTTCCCGGACAGATGTTGGGGCTGACCTGTACTTCCCAGGTTGCTGCCGGGGCTGATTTATACCTCCCGAGTTACTGACGAGACTGCGTTGTACCTTTCGGGTTACTACCGGGGCTGCGTTGACATCCAAATATGGTTGATCGGTGTTGTGGTTGTCCCGATATTGGTGATCGGGTTTTAGATGATGTCCCGATATTGAGATCGGGGATGATCTGACAGTTCGATTGACGATCGGAGCTGGATAGAAGGTCTGATTGACTATCGGAGCTGGATTGACGGTCTGATTGACTATCGGAGCTGGATTGACGGTCCGATTGACTATCGGAGTTGGCTGGAGTACCGATATTGGTGATCGGATTTGACTGAAGTTGACCGACATTGGGGATCGGATTTAGGCTGAAGGACCGGTATTTAGATTGGATATCCGGTATCGGGACCGGGGTTGGCGTGATTGACGGTTTTGCCCTCCTACAGTGTTATTATTGGGGCAAGGAAAATTTCAAGTGTCTACACCCACCACATCAACCCACTCCCCTTTACCATCATTTTATTGAAGCTATCATGAAAATGAGGGATAGACTATGCCATTTGCCATACACGTGAAAGAGAAGAAGTGAGACAATGAATGTGGGATAACTCTTATACTCAGCATTTGCAAAATGAAATAATGCCACATACATTGGTCCAACATATATATATATATATATACCTACACACAAGTATATATGTATACCTAGGTTTTAATACTCTTTTAATTTACAATGTAGTTTTAGTAAGTTAATAACATTGTAACAAGTTGGGGGTATATATTTATACACAGTATATAATCCATGTACATTTGATAATACCGAATATAATTTAATTGAGTATTATCTTTCCACATTATCACAAGCCTTATTATTTCAATCATACTCAATCATTGAAATAATAATTAAATAACAATTATTTATTTAGTTTAATTTAATATTTCACAAGGTACACATTTAATGTATTCACACATAACATATTGTCACATAGGATCATTTATGTAACTTATGTGATTCATTTAACTTTACCATATAGTTCTATGTATTATATAGTCACCTTGAAGTGTCACACTACATTTCATATTATATAGATGTAACTACTATATAACATATAATTACATATCATTGCACATAGCAATTAATTGAACAAACATTAATATTATTATATTAAATATTTATTTACTCATTAAGATGTTGTTACTCATAATAACAATTAATTAATATTATTATATTAATTAATCCTTCACTTATAGATTCCTTCTTTAATTTAATTAAACAATCTTAATTTCCATTATCGTGCCACACAAGGCAATCCACGAGTTCATCATAATTCTCCACATTCTCTCAATTATCATAAATTTAATTTATTTAATTGAGTTACTCACCTCATGCTACATAAACATTTATATTCGAATAAATATTCACACTCTTATTAATATAAATATTAATATTTATTCATGAAATTCATGGTTATTACAGCTAAGTCTTGATGACTGATAAAAATCCGTAATGTGTGGGGTTTGGCAGACAAACCTCAGAATATATATGGAAATACTCTTTGAACTACACGTTCATTAAATTTAGATATTGTGTGAGTATAAAATATAAATCGTTTAAAACTTGCTGAGCCTTTTATAGCTCATCCTTGCAAATGTTATTTTTCCTTTGCAGCTGTGTCCAATATTCCTTGAAGTTTAAGTACACATTCTTGTGGATAGTTAAATTCTGTCAAAGTAGGTTTTATTGTATAAAACTTGGTTATATTTGTAAACTTATGATGTAATAGTTGGGATATATGTAACCGAATTTAATATTCTTTGTTAATTAATTAGATTTACATTCTTGATGAAAAATAAGAATAAGTACAATATTTATATAAACTATATTGTTGGGAATTGCATATTCAAATTTGATGTTGAAAGTAATTAAATTTGCTTGTATGTAAAGTCCTTAAATAGAACACATGTACAAGGACTTAGATGGTAGATCAAAATTGTTAGGTTGATCTGAGCTAAATGTTTATCATTCTGTAAATGAATGTATAGAATAATGATTAAGTCTGTTAGGTTGATCTCTTGCAATGTAATAGTTAGGCTTCAACATAATCATAGTCTGTCGAGCCAGCCAAGAGTTTGTAGTAGCCAAGGCAAAATCGTGGAGTATCGAGGAAGTCGCTCTAGAATCGTAGTCTGTCATGGAAGCCACATTCGGAATCGTGGAGACAGTATGAACGCCTGCCGAGCCAAGTCAAGAATCGCAGTCAACTCTTGAAAACATAGAGTGTGACACCCCCAAATCTGGGTACTTCAATTCCATGGGATTTGGTGCTCACTATTTAAATAAAACATAACTACTGCCCATGAATAAGGAATGCAAAATAAATTATAACCTTAAATAAATAATAAAAATCTTCCTTATAAAAAGATTACAACTTAATCAAATCAATCCTAGGGTTTGTGAACCTTAACATCAATAAATAAGTGCAAAAAATAAAACATAACACAATAAAATTATTTTACACATCATAATCAAAGCATAACAAGTCTTCACTTGTTCATCTTGCTTTTTCCTTTACTAGTCGACGGTGCGTCAATATTCTCGACTTTAGCTGCAATGGTTATTAATTGCAAAAGTGAGCAAACAAAAGCTCACTTGGAATAACAATCAATAATAGTGATGACAGAAACTGAATACTTCAAAAGATTTGGAATAACTTTTATTTCATCAATAATAAAGAATTGAATAAAAAAAATTTGTCAACATTTAGAATTCGAATATAGAAATCATCTGAGGGTTATAAGACCTAGAACTATGTCCTAGGTTATAAACATTTCTACTTAAAACCTTTAACAGTCGTTTAGACTATATGGACTCTTAACTCGTACTTAGGGGGATCAGCCCTTCGTACCATGTATTGTGCACAAACATCTTAACGCTTTCACATGGTATCCCCTATTAAATAGGGTTGTTCATCTCAAAATTTGATAACAAGTCGACACCAAAGAAAGTTTGATTTGGATAAGCTTAAAAGGAAATTTGGAGTTCAACTATCATCAACTAAGGAGTAGTTGAATCACTTATAATAAATAATAATTCGACAATAAAGAATTACGAATTAACTCATGCTTTAGAATTAAACTTAAAGCATTTGAAAGATAATGTAGACCTTGCTTGAACAATTAAGTCAAAGTCACATCAACTTAAAAATAAACTTCTATAAGGTATTTGCTCAATATGAAATTTATAGAGAATGCAAATAATTCGCATAAATAACATCAAGAAAGAATAAAACACTTGCTCAAGTAAAGTTTGAGTTTAGAAAACTTGCCTCGAGCGCAAGCTACAATTTCTACCACGTTCCTTAATTAATCCTAAATATATGTAATTAAAAATAACAAATATAACTTAGTTATCGTATAACTAATTCACATAACTAGTTAACTCATCTAGGTTAACTCATTCCTCTTTAATTATTAGGTTTAATAAATAATTATCACATCTCATGATTACATCACACATTCACATAATTAATCAAACTTAAATTATGTACTCATATTACTTAAATTATAATTTAAATCATACATTTACTTTAATTCAATTATAATTAATTAATTTATAATTACATATTATATTTTAATACTATAATTCATTACTGTCCATTTAACATTTTAATTTTATTAACATGCTTTATACTTTATCACATCATTAATTCTCATAAAATTTCACCATTTAAAAATAGCTTTCTGCACAATCTGCAGGGCTAGCGCGGCCGCGCTCCAAAAAGCATTGGGAGCGGCGCGGGCGCGCTCCATTAAAGCCTTGGAGCCGCGCGGCCGCGCCACTTCGCTGACTGTTCTGATAGTTTGCGAACTTTGTAGAGAAAAAACCAATTTGGTTCATTTCTCCACACCATGTTCCGAATTCAGCACACATAAATCACATAAACTTTTATAAAAACATCAGTTTATGTTTCTAATCAAGTTCTAACACATAAAGACATCAAAACACATAATTTAAAATACTAAATTTTATTAATGTTGAAGAAAAACCATTTTTCAGTGTTCTTGATGAAATTGAAAACTGTGAATTTGTTTCTAAATCAAAATACACAATTCAAAGCATATTGAATTCGTTCATAAACATATTAACATAATTTATAATCAATTTATACAATAACTTACAATCAAACATGAATTTTGATTTTAAAAGAGTCATTTATCGACACCAATTCACTGTAACTTTTGATGAATATGATTTCTTCATGTTCATCATATTTACATGAATTAAACTATCTGATTATGCATACAAATCAATTATAAACAATTTATGAACACAATATATATATATATATATATATATATATATATATATATAATTCACGTTTATGTAATTTTCATAAAAGCTCAATTAACAAAGAACTAAACTACGAAAAACAAGGAAGAACATAATGGAATTAGGTTATACCCTTTTTGTTGATTGGTTGGAAGAAGAAGATGATGATAATTATCTCTAAGCTTTTTCCTTCCTTTCTCTTTCTTCTTCTTCTCTCTTCCTCTCTCTAACTCACTGTATTTTTTTCTTCTTTGCTTTCTCTTTGTTCTAACTCTCTAACTAATGTAATACATAATATGTATAACTGACTTATACATATAATTATAAAATATAAACTGACAAAACATAATGCACTACATTAATAATATATCAGTTATAATTTTTGAAAAATCTAAAGCCCTAAGGCTTTGTTTGACATTTAATTTAAAAAAATAGCTTTTTAATAGCTAAGGTCATGTTTGGTAAAAACTCTTTAAAATAGGTGTAAGGGCCATATTTGGTAAAATTCATTTAAAACAGTTTTAAGGGCCTTGTTTGGGTAAAACTAATTTAAAAACCCTTTTAATTTACTTAAAAAATCCTTTAACACACACTTTCAATGTTATACTTTAATTAATTAAATCCTAACATTCTAATTTAATTAAATTAAAGCTAACATCAATTAATCAAATAAAATTTGTCACATAACAATTATAATTACTCGCTATTCATAATCTCATGTAACAATTACCACATAATATTCATCCAATTCAATTATCTCAATTAAATTAGAACTATACCATAAAATTGTTTACACAACAATTAAAGATTTAATTAATATATTGCCCTTAATTAATTCACTCCACAACAATCACATGAATTATTTATTTAAGCCAATAAATAAATTAATTAAAAATATTTATTTAATTTAATAAATATTAAAATCCATATATAAAATTGTCATTCGTTACAATCTTCCCTCCTTAAAAGGATTTTGTCACCAGAACTACTTACTAAAAAAAATCTCATCCGTTACATTCTTCCCTTCTTAAAAAGATTATGTTCCCAGAATCGACATACAAGGAATTATACAAATAAATGGGGATAAGTTTTATTCATTACATCTTCGAGTTCCCCCGTAGCTTCTTCAGCACTTTGTTCCTCCAGATTACCTTAACAGAAGGTATCACTTTGTTTCTAAGTATTTGCTCTTTTCTATCAACTATCTGAATAGGAACCTATTCATATGTTAAGTCTTTATCGAATTGTAAAGGCCAGTATTCTATCACGTGCTTATAATCGTGTTTGTACGGTCGCAACACGAAAATATGGAAAACATTATGTATATTGTCTAGCCTTAGAGGTAACACAACCTCGTAAGCCACTTCGCCAACCCTCCGTAGTATCTCGAAAATTCCAATAAATTGGGGACTCAACTTCCCCTTCTTGCAAAATTAAATCTTTCCCTTCTAGAGAGATACTTTCAGGAAAATGAAGTTTCCTGCTACCAATTCTTGATTTTGTCGATGTTGATCGGCATACTTCTTGTGACACCCCCAAATTCGGGTTCTCTAACCCCGATTCGGTCGTCACGATTCAATACAAATATCCACCTCTAAACAACATACAATAACTAAATGCAGAATATAATAAACGTATGTCGTTCATTCAAAAGGTGTTACTAGTCCCAAGATTCGATAAACTTAATACAAACATACAAACATACCCTAGAATAGTCATTAGGGTTCATATTACATAACAGTAATTTAATTAAATATAAAGATAAAGTCTGCTCCTTGCAAACTAATCATACATCTTTCCTTTACCCTTGTCCTTCCCTGAAGTCTCGGGCTTAACTGTAATATAAGTCATAATATAGCAAAAAAGATCAACAAGTTTTCTCAGCAAGTTTAAATACAACAATAAAGGTTATATCATGATGAATGGAAAATATTTGACAATGAATTCAACAATATGAATATCGGAAGCAAGAATAATGATTGCTTTTAGAATAACTGATAGTCAAGTAGACTTCAAACTATAAAACTCCAATGGAATCAATAGATGATTGACTCTTTGATTACTGGCTACAGAATAAGTACTTGAGTGGATCAGCCTTGCATACGCCATGTATATGCATAATATTCAACTCTGCTGTTTGTATCTTTATACTAGATACATAGGGTACTCCCCTATATATATTGTGACACCCCCAAATTCGGGTACTTCAATTTCCACGGGACATGGTGTTCACTATACAAATATCATATACTTATCAACCCATAATAAATGCTAACCATGAAATAAATAGAAATAATCCTCCCCATATGGGGTTACAACATCTGAAAATAAATACACCAATCCCAGGTCATACTAACCTTAAACATCTATGCAGAACATAAACAAATAAATAGTCTTACACAACTTTAACATAAAGCTGAAACATAAATATATAAAATAAACAACAAGTATTCATCACTTGTTGACTTTGCCCTTGCCTTTGTTAGTAGAAGGCTCGTCGGACCTTTCGTTCTTAACTGCAATGTTATTATTACGCAAGAGTGAGCACGATTGCCCACAAGTATAATATGACAACAATATAATAACATGCGAGTGAATCAAAGACATCTGAATAAAGAAACTCAACTTTTGACTCGAGGATAAATAACAGGAATCAAAAGAACATCTGAGGGTCATAAGACCTTGAACAATGTCCTAGGTTGTAAAGTGTTTATACTTTAAACCTTTAACAGTCATAAGACTATGGACTCTACTTCTCGTACTTAGGGGGATCAGCCCTTAGTACCATACTGTGCACAATATCTCAACGCTAAAGCGTAAATAATCCCCTTTACAGGATAGTTCATCTCAGTTTTGACATCAGAGTCCGCACCAAAGGAAGTTTGGTATGGATAAGCTCAATAAGTATTCTAGAATTTAGAACGTACATCAACTATGGACTAGTCGAATAAATAAGGTTTCACTAGTCCTATAAGTTCAACAATAACATCGATATTCAACTTGAATGGTGAATGTCAAGAGTATACAATCGAATAAGTATTGTATAGCTGAATCTTGATTAAAAGAGTTATAGCATCAAATATGAAAACTTTGAACTTGAACAATTAAAAACAAGAGCTCGCTCGATATAGAACACAAGTCTAAGACTTGTTAAATGAAAAACTTAGAATGTTAAGAACTTGCTTAATAACAATAAGTTAGAGATAGGATACTTGCTCAATGTAAAAGTAAAGTTTGAGTTTAGGAAACTTGCAAAATATTAACAGGTTTAAGGATAGGAAACTTGCAAAATATTAACAGGTTTAAGGATATGAAACTTGACTCTTGCACAAGTTATAATTTATAATTCACGTTCTTTATTAAGTCCTATATACCAATATATTCACAATACACATTAATCAATAACGTAACTAGCATCACAAGTTCATTTTATTTTGTCTAAACTCTGATTATGATTATACTAATCAAATCACAACATTTGTCTTCATAAAATATTAGATTTCACGAACGACTAGCTAACTATGCATTCAACAGTTCAATTAAACATGTAAGTACCTCATTGACATGTTAAGAATTTATTTTAACATTCCATTATATGTCTAACACATTTTTATGTTCATTAGATTAGGTTACTATTACATTTCATGGAATTAAACAATTAAAATTCTCATTTCTGGAAAAATTACATAGTAGCGCTGCGGCGCCACCATACAAGCTATCCTTGGAGCTGCGGCGTGGCTGGCGCTGTGGCGGGGACCTTAAGGTCTGGAGCTGGCGCTACGGCGGGACATGCCAGTTCCAGATTCTGAGGTTCGCGAGGAAAATAGAACTTGGCCAAAACATCTAAGTAATTTATTCACACATGAATTTAAGCATACCTATACACTATAATACACATATAATCATTACCCAACCTTTTTAGCACGATTTTAACGAGTTAAGACATACAATTATTTGAATCAAATCATATAATTTCACTGCTTTTCATACTTAATCATGTTTTGATGGAAAATTAAGAAATTCAACGTTACGGATTCGTTATAACATCGAATCGGTTCGTTTAACTTTTGTTTTATTCGTATAAACGTGTATAATCATATGCAAATGTTAATTCAAAGTTAAACCATCGATTCATCGTATAAAATTTGTACGTAAGGGTCGTAAGGCCATATATATGACTCTGTAATTTTGAAAACCCAAATATAAACAAAATTCGATGGTTTGATCACTGAAGTTATGCATATATGGCATATAATATGTTATAAACACATATGAACACACATATAGCCATATAATGAACAAATATACTTTTTCCCATTCACAAAGAATTTTTAAAGCACATAAATGGAAAAACTCTGTAACTTTTTGAAAACCCAATTAAGGCGTAATTGCATGAATTTAATTATTTTGAATCATTCATACCAAATCTAAAATATGTTATAATCATATGATAACACATATATAATTACATCTTAAGTATTCACCACCAAAATCATATATAGAGGATTTGAAATTGGATTTGTTGAAAAATATAACTAACGTAATTAAAACTTGGGATGAAGAATTTTACCCTTGATAACTCTGTTTGATGATATAAACTCCTTTTTGATTCTTCAAATTCTTTCAACTCTCTCTCTCTCAATTCTCTTTTCTCTAAGTTTTCTCAGAGTTTGTATATGATATATAGTAGTTCTGATATATGTTTATAAGATATAAGTCTGATATGAATAATATACATATACATATAATTAGTCGTGGGGTCATGGTCGTCAGTTAATCCCATAATGGGCTAACTGGCCTCAACCTTCACCAATGGCTTATTTACTTGTCCCTTATTCCCCCTTTTTCATTTAATTTAATTAACTTACTATTATATAGTTAATTAAATATCACACCCAATTAATCAAATAATCCTATTTAAATCAATTAAATAAAATTGCATAATTCCACAATAATTCAAATAGTCACATAATTAAAATTCTTATTTATTAATTATGTCAAATCATTAAATCTCTAATTAATTATTAAATTAATTAGAATAACATTATGCTTATTAATTAATTCGTTTAATCAAACAAGTTCAATTAAATACATACTTTGAATATAAAAATTCTCCACATTAATTTAATCAATGTAACACATATAATTAAATTAATCTACCACAAATTCATCAATTAATTATTTAACTCAATAATTAAGTCATCGAAAAAATTCATTTAATTCAATAAATATTCAAATTAAATTACAAAAATATCGTTCGTCACATCTTTCCCCCCTTAAAAGGATTCTGTCCCCAGAATCACGGTTCAATTAAATTTCGTCCCGTTACATTCTCCTCCCCTTACAACGATTCTGTCCCCAGAATTGCATACACATAAATTAAGTAAATAAATGTGGATAATTCTTCATCATATGCTCTTCGAGTTTCTTCAGCATTGTGGTTCCTCCAAATTACCTTAACAGAAGGTATAACTTTGTTTCTGAAGACTTGTTTTTTTCTGTCAATGATCTGAACAGGAATTTCTTTGTAGGATAAGTCTTTCTCAAAATGTAGGGGTTGTTCATATTCAATCACATGCTTGTAATCGGGTTTGTAGGAGCGTAAAACTGAAACGTGGAAAACGTTGTGGACATTCTCGAGCGCCGGAGGTAAGGCTACCTCATATGCAACTTCTCCAATCCTTCACAGTACTTCAAAGGGTCCAATGAACCTCGGGCTTAATTTTCCCTTCTTTTCGAATCTGATCTTCCCCTTCCAGGGAGAGACTTTCAAAAATACAAAGCTACCCGATTCAAACTCAACATTTTTACGATTTGGATCGGCGTATTTCTTTTGCCTATCCTGAGCTGCTACCAGTCTTGTTCTGATTATCCTGACTATCTCTGTTGTCTGCTGTACCAGTTCTGGAACTAGTAGTTGTCTCTCGCCAACTTCATCCTAGTATAGCGGGGTTCTGCATTTTCTTTCGTACAACGCTTCGTAAGGCGACATGCCAATACTAGCGTGGTAACTGTTGTTGTAACCAAATTCCACAAGCGGTAGGTGGTCATCCCAGTTGCCTTTGAAATCCATAATGCATGATCTCAGCATATCTTCCAATGTCTGGATCGTTCTTTCGCTCTTTCCGTCTATCTGTGGGTGATAAGCTGTACTCATTCTCAACTGTGTCCCCATGCATTCCTGTAGTCGTTTCCAAAAGTTCGATGTGAAACGCGGATCTCTATCGGAAACTATTGACACCGAAACTCCGTTCCTCGAAACAATCTCTTTCACATATAGCCTTGCCAACTGGTCTAACTTGAATCTGATTTTGATTGGAAGGAAGTGTGCGAATTTCGTCAGTTAGTCAATGATAACCCATACTATGTCATAGCCTTTCTGAGTCATCGGAAGGCCGACCACGAAATCCATCGTAATGTGTTCCCATTTCTATTCTAGGATTTCCAGGGGTTGTAGCAAACCACTCGGTCTCTGATGTTCTGCTTTCACTTCCTGACAGGTTAGACACTTTGCAACACACTCAGCAACATCTCGTTTCAAATTCGGCCACCAGAAGTGCTGTCAAAGATCCTGGTACATCTTGGTACTACCGGGGTGAATCGAATACCGTGAGCTATGAGCCTCGCTCAAAATGTCTTCCTTAATCTCTGGCACTGACGGTACCCATACTCTGTTTTCAAATCTCAGTAGTCCCTCACTGTCTATCTTGAATCTTGGTTCAGTTCCTTCAGATATCTTCTTCTTCACCTTCTCACAATCTTCGTCCAGAATTTGAGCTTCCTTAACTTTATCCAATAGGGTTGTACCAACTTGCATCTGAAATAACTTCTCGTCAATCTCCATCGGATACTTCACTTCAAATTCCAGCTTTTCCATTGCTGAAATTAGCTCTTCCTGAGCAGTCAACATCATCAATTTCTCCCGATCCATTCTGCTTAAGGCGTCGGCAACCACATTAGCCTTACCCGAATGGTATAAGATTTCACAGTCATAGTCCTTAATTAACTCCAGCCACTTTCTCCGGCGCATATTCAAGTCCTTCTGTGTAAAAATTTATTTCAAACTCTTGTGGTCTGTATATATTTCACACTTCTCCCCGTAGAGATAGTGTCTCCAAATTTTTAAAGCAAATACCACTGCAGCTAACTCCAAGTCATGGGTGGGATACCCCTTCTCATAGTCTTTCAATTGTCGTGACGCATATGCAATGACCCTGTCGTTTTGCATAAGCACACAGCCAAGTCCTTTATGAGACGCATCACTATAAACCACAAAATTTCCTGTGTTATCCGGAAGGGATAACACAGGTGCTGAACTCAACCTCCTCTTAAGCTCTTGGAAGCTTTCCTCACACTTCTTCGTCCAAACGAATTTCACCGATTTTTTAGTCAAATTCGTTGGCGGATTTGCGATCTTGGAAAAGTCCTGAATAAATATTCTATAATAGCCCGCTAATCCAAGAAAACTCCTCACTTTCGACGGTGTTTTCGGCTGATCCCAGTTCATCACATCTTTGACTTTAGAGGGATCTACTAAAATTCCGTCCTTATCAATCACATGTCCAAGAAATTGCACTCTTTCAATCCAGAATTCACATATATAAAATTTGGCTTACAACTTCTCTCTTCTCAATGCCTCTAATGTAAACTTCAGATGTTCTACATGTTCTTCATTGGTCTTAAAGTATAACAAAATGTTGTCGATAAAGACCACCACGAATTTGTCCAAAAACGACTTGAACACTCCATTCATTAAGCCCATGAATGCTGCAGGAGCATTCGTTAGACTAAATGACATCACCAAAAATTTGTAGTGACCATATCGAGTCCTAAATGCTATCTTCGAAACATCCTCTGGCCTCACCTTCAGTTGATGATAACCACTCCTCAAGTCTATCTTCGAAAAGTACCTTGCTCCCTTCAATTGATCAAACAAATCGTCGATCCTCGATAATGGATATCTATTCTTAATGGTAACCTTAATCAATTCTCTGTAGTAGATGCAAAGCCGCATCGTCCCGTCCTTCTTCTTCACAAATAACACCGGCGCTCCCCACAGCGATACGCTCGGTTGGATGTACTTCTTGTCCAGTAACTCTTCCAGTTGTACCATCAACTCTTTCATCTCTACTGGAGCCATCCGGTATGGTGCCTTCGATATTGGGGCCGTCCCTGGCGCCAAATCGATCACAAACTCAACCTCTCTGTCTGGCGGAAGTCCTGGCAGATCATCTGAAAATACGTCAATGAAGTCCCTCACGACTGGTATATCTTCCACTTTCGGGTTTTCTTTACGACTATCGACTATATAGGCTAAATATCCTACACAGCCTTGTCTTAACAACTTCCTGGCCTGCATCATTGTCAGACAACTCGCTTGTCTAGGCGATTTGATGCCATAAAACACAACCTTTGACGGGGTTATAAGGTTGATGCACTTCCTCTGGCAATCAATTACAGCCCCATAATTGACTAGCCAATCCATTCCCAGAATAACATCGAATTCCCCAAGTCTAATCGGGATAAAATCTACGTTCATAATGTTACCCTTAATATCCACCCTACAGTTCTTATATACGTACTTAATAGGGATCACTTCTCTATTCGCAATTTCTATGTTCATGGGGTATTCTAACTCATCCATAGGAAGTTCTAAGTTCTTAGCAAAGTCATCGGATATAAATGAACAAGTAGCACCCGAATTAAATAGTACATAAGCATTAACTTTATTGATCAGAATGATAACTGACACCACATCGCGAGACTGTACAGCATCCTACACGGTCATGTTGAAGGTTCTGGAGGTTTGTCGGTTGGTTGCGGTTGGTCCCGTGATAGTTAGAGCACTTCCACCGCTGTTTCCCTTGTTCCTTCCTGATCCTGCCCCTCCAGATCCCTTCTTGGGACAGTCCCTTGCCAGATGGGCCTTTGAGCCGCAAGTGAAGCAAGCACCCTTCTTTAGGTTAGGACAGTTAGGTGCTATGTGGCCTTCCTGACCACAATTGTAGCATTCTCATTTTCCCTTCATACAGATTCCCAGGTGAGCCTTTCCACAGGTCGAACAAGCTTTGATCCTCTTCTTCTGACCTCCTTGCTGATTCCCAATTGATGAGTTATCATTCTACCTCCTCTTCTAATTATTACTCCCTCCCGTGTTGCTACCACTAGCCTTGTTAATTCCTTGACCTTCACTCTTCTACTTCTTCTAGTCCTGATTGTACTTTGTAACTACGTCACTCCCACCTTCAGCGAGAATGGCTTTCTCCAACACCCCAGCAAAAGTGTTCAATTGGAATATTGACACTTTGCTATACAATCAGGGCTTCAGGCCCTGTTCAAACCTCCTTGCCTTCCTTTGATCGATGTGCACTTGATACGTGGCAAACCTAGCCAACTCATTGAATTTCGTCGCATATTCTGGTACGGACATATTCCCCTGTTTTAGTTCTAGAAACTGAATCTCCATTTGATTCTGCGAGCTGGTCAGAAAGTACATCTCAAAGAACATCTCTTTGAACCTCTCCCAGGTAATCACACCTTCAACTCCGAGGACCTTATTCACTTGCCACCAATAACTGGCATCGAATTTCAGCATGAACGTTGCATAGGCTATTTTCTGGTCTTCTCTGACTCTGGCGACGTCGCAAACTTTTTCCATCTCCATGACCCAGGTTTGAGATTCTATCGGGTTCATGGTGCCTTTAAACTCTGGCGGTCCCACCGCCTTGAAGTCCTTCAACGTTGTGTTCGGTGGAGCTTGAGGTTGGTTGTTAAGCGCTCCAGCAAGTAAGTTCGCCAACTGCTGAACGGGGTTAGCATTGGCGTCGTTGTTGTTGTTAGTTGACCCTTCCTGGGCCGATCAACGGTTTAATCTTCTCCTTGGCGGCATATTTCTGTTAAGATATACGCTTATTAGATCTTTATTCAATCTTTTAAATATTTAAGGCTTAACTTAAACATTTAGAGACAATCAGTCAACACATTATCTCAAATAAACTCTGATATTTTATTAAATCAAAAGTTTTAACCTAACACGATAGCATCACTGCTATTTACATCAACTATCCGGAGATAAGAATCTACAGGATTTAAAACATAAAATATTCCTCTGTTTATAAATACATTGGAATTTACATTATTAACTACCAGATAGGTTTCACAAAATCAAATGTTCCTATCACTGCCTATTAAGGCGACGATCAGCTTTGCTATGCTCTTCTTCCATAATCCGGGACATCGTCCTGCGATCTAACATGTAGGACGGTAGTCCTTCGAATTGAATTGGGTACCTCATAACCCGATCCTGGGCCTCGTCAATTGCATACTGAAGTGTAGATTACATCTCCTCATGCTTGGCCTTCTTTGCCCAATAGTTGTCTTCTGCGAGATCTGCTCGTCGTGATTCCCTTACCCAGGCTTCCTTTGCTATGGCCAGCCTTGCTGATTTATCTTTTAGTTCATTCTTCAATTCCACAATTTCCTCTGACTTCTGCTCAGTTTGGCCTTTCTCGTGAAACAAATTCCACTCTACATTTCCCAAACGTGTGTGAAGAGCCTCAACCTCTCCATCCCTCAGCTCGATGGTAGGCTGTTGAGTAACCGGCCGCTCCCTCAGCTCCTGAACAGTCTCCCTCAGCTCCTAAACAGTATCACGTAACTGTATGTTACAATTATACAGCTCGTCATACATCTCAGCACTGATAGGGATCGGTGGAAACTCTTCAGGGTCTTCCTCCTCCTCTTCGGCTGCCTCAGCCTGAACCTCAATCTCCTCAGAGTCCTCCTCTAAATCAGACACCGGCACATGCTCCTGACCAATGACTGTGATCAATGGTGATGGCTCTCATCGGACTAACTGCTCCCAGACTATGTGTATGTCTCGGGGCTCCTCCTCTCTAGCCTCTAGGGGTACAAGGTCCCTGGATTGACTAGGTTCTCCAGCATCCGTCATCCTGACAAATAAAATTTTAAGTCTTAGTTATTACGTGATGCTAATCGATACTCGAGTATATAAGTATAAGCACATAGCACATAAAATAAGTTATTATCTTTCTTAGAACTCGATAAGAGTTATCATTACTATGTTCTCGATCTCTAAAAGGCTACTATCCTAAGGTTTTCCCCCACCTAAGGTTCATAACCTACAGCTTTGATACCAACCTATGACACCCCCAAATTCGGATACTTCTATTTCCACGGGACTTGGTGTTCACTATACAAATATCATCTATCTATCTACCCATAATAAATGCTAACTATGAAATAAATAGAAATAATCCTCCCCTTATGGGGTTACAACATCTGAAAAATAAAATCAATCCCAGGTCATACTAACCTTAAACATCTGTGCGGAACATAAATAAATAAATAGTCTTACACAACTTTAACATAAAGCTAAAACATAAATATATAAAATAAACAACAAGTATTCATCACTTGTTGACCTTGCCCTTGCCTTTGCTAGTAGAAGGCTCGTCGGACCTTTCGTTCTTAACTACAATGTTATTATTACGTAAGAGTGAGCAAGATTGCCCACAAGTATAATATGACAAAAACATAATAACATGCGAGTGAATCATAGACATCTGAATAAAGAAACTCAACTTTTGACTACAGGATAAATAACAGGAATCAAAAGAACATCTGAGGGTCATAAGACCTTGAACTATGTCCTAGGTTGTAAAGTGTTTATACTTTAAACCTTTAACAGTCATAAGACTATGGACTCTACTTTTCATACTTAGGGGGATCAGCCCTTAGTACCATACTGTGCACAATATCTCAACACTAAAGCATAAATAATCCCCTTTACAGGGTTGTTCATCTCAGTTTTGACATCAGAGTCCGCACCAAAGGAAGTTTGGTTTGGATAAGCTCAATAAGTATTCTAGAATTTAGAACGTACATCAACTATGGACTAGTCGAATAAATAAGGGTTCATTAGTCCTATAAGTTCAACAATAACATCGATATAATGGTGAATCTCAAGAGTATACAATTGAATAAGTATTGTGTAGCTGAATCATGCTTAAAAGAGTTATAGCATCAAATATGAAACCTTTGAACTTGAAAAATTAAAAACAAGAGCTCGCTCGATATAGAACACAAGTCTAAGACTTGTTAAATGAATAACTTAGAATGTTAAGAACTTGCTTAATAATAAAAAGTTAGAGATAAGATACTTGCTCAATGTAAAAGTAAAGTTTAAGTTTAGGAAACTTGCAAAATATTAATAGGTTTAAGGATAGGAAACTTGCAAAATATTAACAGGTTTAAAGATAGGAAACTTGCCTCTTGGACAAGCTATAATTTATAATTCACGTTCTTTATTAACTCCTACATACCAATACATTCACAATACACATTAATCAATAACATAACTAGCATCACAAGTTTATTTTCTTTTGTCTAAACTCTGATTATGATTGTACTAATCAAATCACAATATTTGTCTTCACAAAATATTAGATTTCATGAACGACTAGCTAACTATGCGTTCAACAGTTCAATTAAACATGTAAGTACCTCATTGACATGTTAAGAATTTATTTTAACATTCCATTATATGTCTAACACATTTTTATGTTCATTAGATTAGGTTACTATTACATTTCATGGACTTGAACAATTAAAATTCTCATTTCTGGAAAAATTACATAGTGGCGCTGCGGCGCCACCATACAAGCTATCCTTGGAGCTGCGGCGCGGCTGGCGCTGCGACGGGACCTTAAGGTCTGGAGTTGGCGCTGCAGCGCGACATGCCAGTTCCAGATTCTGAGGTTCACGAGAAAAACAGAACTTGGCCAAAACATCCAATTAATTTATTCACACATAAATTTAAGCATACCCATACACTATAATACACATATAATCATTACCCAACCTTTTTAGCACTATTTTCACCAGTTAAAACACACAATTATTTGAATCAAATCATATAATTTCACTGTTTTTCATAGTTAATCATGTTTTGAAGGAAAATCAATAAATTCAACGTTACGGATTCGTTATAACACCGAATCCGTTCGTTTATCTTCCGTTTAGTTCGTATAAATGTGTATAATCATATGCAAATGTTAATTCAATGTTAAACCATCGATTCATGGTATAAAATTTGTATGTAAGGGCCGTAAGGCCATATATACGACTCTGTAATTTTGAAAACCCAAATATAAACAAAATTCGATGGTTTGATCACTGAAGTTATGCATATATGGCATATAATATGTTATAAATACATATGAACACACAAATAGCCATATAATGAACAAATATCAATTCTTCCATTCACAGAGAATTTTTAAAGCACGTAAATGGAAAAATTCTGTAACTTTATAAAAACCCAATTAAGGCCTAATTGCATGAATTCAATTATTTTAAATCATTCATACCAATTCTAAAACATGTTATAATCATATGATAACACATATATAATTACATCTTAAGTATTCACCACCAAAATCATATATAGAGGATTTGAAATTGGATTTGTTGAAAAATATAACTAACGTAATTAAAACTTGGGATGAAGAATTTTACCCTTGATAACTCTTTTTAATGATATAAACTACTTTTTGATTCTTCAAATTCTTTCACCTCTCCCTTAATTCTCTTTTCTCTAAGTTTTCACAGAGTTTGTATATGATATATAGTAGTTCTGATATATGTTTATAAGATATAAGTCTGATATGAATAATATACATATACGTATAATTAGTTGTGGGGTCATAGTCGTCAGTTAATCCCATAATGGGTTAACTGGCCTCAACCTTCACCAAGGGCTTATTTGTTTGTCCCTTATTCCCCCTTTTTCATTTAATTTAATTAACTTACTATTATATAGTTAATTAAATTTCACACCCAATTAATCAAATAATCATATTTAAATCAATTAAATAAAATTGCATAATTTCACAATAATTCACATAGTCACATAATTAAAATTCTTATTTATTAATTATGTAAAATCATTAAATCTCTAATTAATTAGAATAACATTATGCTTATTAATTAATTCGTTTAATCAAATAAGCTCAATTAAATACATACTTTGAATATAAAAATTTTCCACATTACTTTAATCAATGTAACACATATAATTAAATTAATCTATCACAAATTCATCAATTAATTATTTTACTCAATAATTAAATCATCAAAAAATATTCATTTAATTCAATAAATATTCAAATTAAATTACAAAAATCTCGTTCGTCACATATATAAGGGGTGTTCTTTCAGTCTAAGAATCCTTACCATCAATTGGTTTGGATAGCTTTTATAAAATTTCATACAATTGTCTTACCAAACAAGGGTTCAGACTATATCTGACGTAGTTCAAGAAGTATAGAACTTTAAATAATGTACAAGTCCAAGACTGTACGAACTCAAGTGCACCAAGTGCGAATATCAATAAGATCGATGTGGAATAATTGCAAAGTAATTAAACCACCTAAAGCATACTTGGAAATAAGATCCAAGCGTCAATAAATAAATAGCAACACAATAATAACCTGCTCAATACAATATGAGAAGAATGGGAAACTTGCGCAATAAAAAGTGAAGTTTTGAAACTTGCACAATATTCAAAGTTGTGTAAGATAGGGAACTTGCTCAAATATAACTTGAGTAAAATAGGGAACTTGCACAATAAAAAAGTGAAGTTCGGGAACTTGCTCAAATAATAATACGAGAACGAGTTCAAGAAACTTGCCTGTTTGCTCAGCTACAAATAATTCTAGCTTTAATCAAACTACGTTGAAATGACCTAACATTAACAAGTCGGTCTCTCAATTAGTATTGTGTAAACCAATATAAGTCTATACTTACAAGAATCTACTTATCATATAAGTTTATCGCGTAATTCACGTAAGTCAATCACTTTGACTGGGTCTATAAACAATTAACTCTGCCCTTGATTTAATAGTGCTAGAATATCTAGTTTCTATACATCAACAAAGGTTTGAACATTTAGCATTTCAAGTAATCATGCTTCAAGAATATATTTTCAAGTTTAAATCCTAGCATGCTCACCCTATTCAATTTAAAATCATATGTCTTCATGCCGGTAATTCACATACCTTAAGTTAATCAATTCCATGTTACGAGGGTTAGCTACATAGTCATATTACCACATCACGGACTAACCATACTTAGTAAGCATGTTTGTGCGTATATTACTCATATATACTTAAATTACATACGTTATGACTTAGAAATTTATTTTCTATGAATATAAGTGCACATGCAAAATCTATGTATAAACAAATGAGGTCCATATTAATATGTCTATAGGCATAATGAACTGTAATATACATGCTTGCATGATCAATACGTAATCCACATGGTGATCGATGATATAATCTTTCACGTTCTAAGCTTTTCGTTGAAAAATCACACTAAGTCAATAAAGGCATCGTAGTACATGTTAAGTGTCTCGTGATCATAACTCACATGTCTTTGAACACATAACTAAGTCACATAAACGTTCTCATATGGTCAAAAATCTCAAGACAAAATTCTTGGTCAAGTTTACTTTGAAAGTCTTTAGTTTTTCTTTTGAAAACGTCTTAACTTACGATCAAATATGCTAGTGTATAATTAACACTTTAAACATGCATTCCCTATCACATCATGAATGATGATGATCTATTGAATTACGAATAGGCTATGACTAATAAAGACTCAGGGAAATGGCTTGAAGCCATAAAATCCGAAATGGACTCCATGTATGAAAACAAAGTATGGACTTTGATTTCACCACCTGAAGGCATTAAGCCTATTGGGTGTAAATGGGTCTTTAAAAGAAAGACTGGAGCGGACAGCAAGGTAGAGACCTATAAGGCCCGACTGGTTGCAAAAGGTTTCAAACAAAGACAAGGCGTTGACTATGATGAAACCTTCTCACCAGTAGCTATGCTCAAGTCCATTCGGATTTTGCTTGCGATTGCAGCTTATAACGACTATGAGATCTGGCAGATGGACGTGAAAACGGCCTTCCTCAATGGGAGACTTGAGGAGGATATGTATATGACACAGCCAGAGGGATTTGTTTTGGAACAAATCAAGTCTGTAAGCTGCAACGATCCATTTATAGATTGAAGCAATCTTCTTGTAGATGGAACATTAGTTTTGATGAGACAATCAAAGAGTTTGATTTTGTCAAAAACGACGATGAACCATGTGTGTACAAGAAGGTTAGTGGGAGCGCAGTTTCATTCCTTGTATTATATGTTGATGATATATTACTGATAGGGAATGACATTCCTATGCTACAATCAATTAAAATCTAGTTATCTAAACACTTCTCCATGAAGGACTTGGGAGAAGCATCCTATATTTTGGGGATAAAGATCAATAGAGATAGATCTAAAAGGATGCTTGGTTTATCCCAAGGAACATACATTGATGCAATGCTAAAGAGGTTTAGCATGGAAGATTCCAAAAGAGGTCTCATGCCGATGAGCCATGGAATATATCTCTCCAAGAAACAGGCCCCAAAGACACCTGAGGAGAGAGACCGTATGAGTAAGATCCTTTATGCTTCTGCAATAGGATCTATCATGTACGGTATGATATGTACTAGATCGGATGTTGCTCATGCACTTAGTGTAACGAGCAGATACCAGTCAAATCTTGGAGAAGAGCACTGGAAGGCAGTGAAGAATATCCTAAAGTACTTGAGAAGGACTAAAGATGTTTTTCTTGTCTACGGTGGGTCTGAATTAAAACTCGAGGGATTCACAGACTCAAGTTTTTAAACAGACCAAGATGAAAGTAAATCTATTTCGGGGTATGTGTTTACCTTGAACGGAGGCGCAGTGAGTTGGAAGAGTTCCAAGAAGCAAACAGTTGTTGATTCAGTTACTGAGGCAGAGTATATAGCTGCAAGTGAAGCTGCAAAGGAAGCTGTTTGGATGAAGAAGTTCATAACTGAACTTTGTGTGGTTCCTAGCATTGGAGAAGCAGTTCCCGTTTACTATGATAACACAGGAGCAGTTGCACAGGCTAAGGAACCCAGGTCTCATCAGAAATCTAAACACGTGTTGCGGCGATTTCACTTGATCAATGAGATTATTGAAAGAGGAGACGTCGCCTTGGAGCGTGCAGACTCTCAAGACAACATTGCAGATCCATTTACTAAAGCTTTAACACAACAGCAGTTTGATCGTCACTTAGAGAAGATGGGTATGAGATACTATGACGATTGGCTTTAGTGCAAGTGGGAGATTGATAGTAGTGTGCATACAAGCCAATCATGTATGATGATAAAGCACAAACTTTGTAAACAATCTTATTTATTTATTAATAAAATATTCATTTATTAAAGGCATTTAATTATCTACATGGTGCTGCTTTTATAATATGTAAATAACCCATAGTTTTAAGCAATGCGTTTAGAATTATGATGTTGATCATGCTAATGAGATCTAAATTCTTAAATAGCTTAAAAACTAAAATAGTTCCTAATCATGGGATTACTAAAAAGGGAATTAGTAAATCCGGATAGATTAGTACATATGTTGCTTGCTCATTGGATGAGGATGACTGATCTCATGGTCATTTATGTGGAGACACTAAAGCAAGTATGTAGGTGCTTAATGGAGAATAAGTTCACTGAACGTGACTCGCTATGGAATACCTAATGAAGTTTTACTCGCCTGTCAATAGGAATTCCTAATGTGATAGTAGTACAAGTGATCCTTGGACTTGAGATCATCATAGTATCTTGTATGTAATGAATTATACTTTGACTTATTCCTTAAAGCCCTTTAGGGTATATAAAAGGGTATGCTTGGGTATAATGAGTTACTTATGGAGATAATAAATGATCAATAAAGAATCTACCACCTCTAGTAAAAGAGAAGATATGTCCTGTGTGATTCGTTAAATGACAACCCAGGAATCCTTGGCCAAGGTGGAATGAAATTAGAAAGGAGTTTCTAATTTGTATTATTTGGTGTTGTGTATTTTCTAATCGAAATACATATAATTAAATAAAATAAGACTTGACAGTAAATCCATGTCTTATATTTAATTGGGACATTGTATGGTGGAAGGATTGAATTGTATGGTAACTATTTTCTCACAGGTTCTTTTTTGATTAATGTTGAAATCTATATTATCTGGAAAGTCGTTGATCGCTAGGGACGCTTATCCCTATTGTAGAATAAATATTATTTATTTAAATAGATTATTAGTTTAATTTATTTATTTAAATAAGATTAAAATTATTTTAATTGATTTATTCACAACCGGTTTAATATGGAGAACCTAAAGGGTCACACCATAAAAGGAAGAATAATTATTTAAGAAGGTAATGGCATAATCGTAATAATGCATTAAGTGTAATTAATTTAATCTATGGTGATAGAATAAATTAAATAGCTTAATGTTTATTATTTAATATTTTGGAAATATTAAATATAAATTAATAAGACGAGTCTTATTAATATTATTACAATTATTATTATTTTAATTTCTAAAGGAGTTTAGTAATTAATTTAATATTTAGTACTCTCATCTAATAAGATTAGTAGACAAATTAATTAAATGAATTTAATTAATTATTCCCATGTGGTGGGAAGCCTAAATTAATTAAAAGAGTTTAATTAATTAAAAGAAATCCCATGTCTAATAGGATTAGAAGGGTTGACCAATATCTATATAAGAGGAGTCTTATAATAGATATCAGTTGATGCAATTCTAATTGTTAGAGAGTACTCCTTTTCTATAGAGGATAGAAAATTAAGCCAACAACCCTCCTTCTTGATAATTCATCTTCTTTGGTGGATCACCTCTAGAGGCCAAACACTTGGGTGGCTAACGTTGATCAAAAGAAGGAATCTAACCCGGAAATTCAAGGAGATCACGAAGAACAAGGAGTTGAACTCGTACCTGTGGAAGCTTCGTTCTACAAAGGTATGATTCCATAACTTCTTATTTATCGTTTTAAATTAATAATTTGCATAAAGGATGATCCGGGTAATGGTTTTGTAGAAATTTTTTAAACTCTGATATACCATGCTTCCGCTAATTTTTGCAATTTGATTGCGTCACGATTTCGTACAAACCCAACATCCTCCTCTATAGTCTCGTCCACCATAGGCTCCTCCTCGGGGTCAAACTCCACCTCGATCTCATCCTCGTTGTCAGAGTTAAATGGTGCAACTGCCTGTACTGGCACAGCCTCTAGAGGTGCCTCATATACTACATGTATATCCCTGGGCTCCTCCTTTGCCACTCTACTAGGTACCCCTGTGTCTACCATCCTGCAATCACAAACTTAAGATAAATAAACAGCAACTCCATTAGAATGTTAAATAAAACATAAGTTCATTGTATAGAATAAAGTTACATTTCATAACACACTAAGTCTCTCAAGGAAAACTCTACATGAGTTTTATCTCCTTTCTAACTTCTAAGTTCTCATAAGTTATAATCTAAGGACACTCGCTCCTAAGGTTTATAACTACATATTTGATACCAACCTATGACGCCCTTAAATTCGGACCGCCACTTGGTCACTCGAATTCGGTTTGTGACGTTCTAATATCTAACATCACAATAAATACTACGACTAGATGTCGCATTGCACAGCGGAATAATACACGACTATTACTGAAAAGATTACATTTAATTAATATAATTTATTCACGTCCCAAGGTCTCGTAACTTAAGCATCGATTACATAGCTTAAACATACCTTAAGAATATATAAACCTGACTAATACATAATAGCATAAGTTCTTATTACAACTCATAAAATTTTACATAAATAAAGCTACTCAGTAGCCTTCCCCTTGCCCTTGTCGGTGCCCGAGGGTCCGTACTGCTCTGCCTTAACTGAAATATTTTAGGGAAAGCAAGAATGAACACAAATTGTCCAGCAAGTGATATACAATATGGGTGAGTAATATAGTTCTTGAATCCCAAAAGGTATAACAAGGTATGATAGTTTAATGATAGCAAGAATATCAACAAGTCTCAATAACAGTCACTAAGGACAGAATAATATCAATATAATTCAATGCTAAATCAATTATAAGATTTCAAGATAACTGAATACTGAGCAGTCACTAAGGACTATGAACTTCTACTAGAATTAACAGTAATATACAGATAATCCAACAAAACAAGTACAACAGATGATCAGCCTAAAGTACCCTACGGTATGCATATCGTTCAATCGTACTTAAAGTGTGCGCACGTCGGTCTCCCGACAAATATATTTTCCTTTCGAAGAAGGTTATCCATCTTAGTCAAACACAAGATCCCGCACCAATCAATTGGTTTGGGTCTCCTTTCAACAATATGAGTCTAGCCAAATCAAATGACATAGATCACAACAATTATAAGTTTAATCTCAAGATTTAAAGTTCGAAGAATAAAAATTGACTTTTATCTTTTCCATAAAATATCTGAATTTTAATCTCAAAAGCTTACTTGTACGACAATAATAGTACAAGATTAATGAATGCTCAATAAAGAGTAAGGTTAGAAACTTGCTTACAATATTCGTTGAATAAAGTAAAGCAAGGGTTTAGGATACTTGCCTTTAGCGTCCATTATCAACTTATAGCTTACTAGCACCCAACGAACTTATTTTATCCTATTCAAGTATACACATTAGTCATATAAGTTCAACATGTACTCCTACTATCTTGAATTGCGATAATACACAATCGTAATTCATATAATGTTAGTCTTCTCATAATCGTATGATCTTGTATGTATATCATTACATTACATAGAAATCAGTTTCTAATACACTATGACATTAAGGAACATAGTTTGTCATCACATTTTGACTTCAAGGTTATAAACACTTATTTGTCAAAGAATTCTTTCATTTACATGCTTGTTGACACATTATTACCACACTGGACATGTACTATTGATTAGGACAACCACACACGCATGCATCAATCTCAGATTTTAACAAAGTAGTCAGACTCCTCTGCAAGATGGCGCGGCCGCGCTTGGTTTGCACTAAGGGGCGACGCGACCGCGCGTCTCCTAGTGCAGACCAAGACATGGCTGTTCTTGCAGAATTCAAGCATATCTCGAGTCGCACATGTATGAATAATTTATACAGAACACACATATCAGGATCATAACAACTACATATGTGAGGAACCGACAACTAAATTTAATTTTTTACTTATTCTTATCTAACCAAAGCTTTAAGTGTCCAAGTAACGACATTGCTATACTCATGTCATAAGGCCTTTATGTCTTATACATGCTTTCATTAGATTAGCCATGTATTTCAAGTTATAAAGTCCTACTTCACTTAAACTCATCATATTCCATGTCCAACTATTGTACAATGTATAAGACTAACTAGTCATTCATGTTAATCATTTCTATAAGCATGGCATACCTAGTCATGAAGTCACATTCTTGAATACTTATAACGTAGTTATTGATAAAACCAGTTTTCAAGATCTCTTTCGAAAAACTTATGTTAAACCATTCTTTATGCAATGTAGCTTCACATATAACATTTCATGCTTTCATATGCAATATTAGATTACATAGGCATGCTTACAAGTTCATGACTTAAGTGTATATAATTTAAGCTTGTATGTGAAACTCTAAGTTTCCCTTTAGCATGTTATCAATATTATCTATGCATGCATAACCACTTCACTTACTATACATCATGCTTGCATATACACATATATCATACTTTCATGCTTACGTACAAATGTAAACTGATCATACTAGCATGTTCTTCAAGTTATAATTTAAAGTACACATGGTTTATGGAGTTCGCACATTGGAACTCAAGTTCTCTTTTGAAATCAAGCTACGGTGAGTGATTATATGAAAGACAATATAAACTAGTATGCCAGAGACTTGTATGGTCTAATCGAAGTTTACTTAGTAAGCTCAACATATCAGAAGGCATGAAAATCACCAACTGACACTTCAAAGGGGCGCGGCCACGCGCCATTTGTACTACTGAGTGGCACGGCTGCGCCACTCCGGTTCCAGCCTAGAAATTGTTATGCTTTAGCAGACCTTCAGCCAAACCTATTACATTTCAACTACATTACACTTATAGCATGTATGTACACACTCTACCAACATACTAACATTCCCTCACATATTTAGTTAACATGAATTAATCAAATTCCAACATTATAAACACAATGAAAGTTATACCTCTTAGGCTTGAATTGATACTCTCCAGACTTAACTTTCAGATTGTCGTCTCAATACAATATCCTCACTTGCTATATAACTTAGCAAATAACTCAAACAAAGTGAATTGAAAGGAATGGGAGCTTAATTTATAGGCAAATGAATAACCATACAAGAGCTTTACACATAGAATTAAACTAAAAGATAAAAGAAGAATACATTGGGCATTTGATGTTTGGTGAAATAGCAAATCAATGTTACTATTGGAGCCATCTTCCCTTTCAACATTTGCTAGTGCTGAGAAGTGAGTTTGCAAGAAATAGGCTTAGGCCATTCATTGAGGCTAAGTGGAGTTGGTATGTAGAGTTAGTATAGGCCATTGGTCTTTCACGTGTAGAAGAAATAAAATAGGAATGGACACTCTTTTAGGGACAAGAATAAGAACTCAGCATTCTAGCAAGGAAGGAAACACCATATATTATACACTCAACACACATATGTGCTTACCTTGGCTTAAATTTATTTAGGGCATACATGGACCAAAAATGTCATAATAACATTACATGGTAACAAATTGGGGTATATGTATACACATTGATATATAATCCATGTATATTTTAATAATGTCATATGAGTTAATTGAATAGTGACATACTGCATTATTACAAACCTTATTAATCCAATAATGTAACTCATTAAAATAATTGTTGTTATTAATTATTCACACACCTTAATTTAATATACCATATAGTATTCATTAAAGTACTATACCTATCACATGGTCACATATGTTCATGTATGTAACTCATACAATATAATTTCCATATTGCGTAGTCTTACTAAAGTGTCACACTAAACTTTATAATATAGTTTTATATATATATATATATATATATATATATATATATATATTACATATTTATGCCAAAATGTCACATTATACATTATATTATATAGTTGCAGTTACTATACAATATATGATTACATAATTTTACATTAAACAATTAATAGAATAAATATTAACCTCAAATATTAATTACCTATTAATATGCTATCACCCTTAATTAATAATATATTATTAATTAATCATCCACTTATTAATTCTTTCTTTAATGAATTAAATTACATACTTTTCATCACTATGCCACACAAGGCATTCCTCGAGCTTATAATAAACTCCACATTCTCTTCTCAATTATCATCATTTCAATTTGAAGTAATTAAGTTAACTCATCTCATAACATATAATCATTTATATTCAAATAAATATTCATTTCCATTAATATATTAACTTAAAAATATTCAGAAATTCTCGGGTATTACATCATCCCTCCCCCCTTATAAAAATTCTATCCTGGAATTGCTACAAGGTTACACAAATAGATGAGGATAATCCCTCATCATCCTATCTTTTAACTCCCACGTAGCCTCCTTGACATCGTGGTTACGCCAAAGTACTTTTACAGATGAAATAACTTTATTTCTTAAGTTTTGCTCTTTTCTATCTAATATTTGGACAGGAATTTCTTCATACGCCAAGTTTTTCTCCACTTGAATAGGCTCATAAAAAATCACGTGCTTGTAGTCGGCCTTGAACGGTCGCAACACGGAGATGTGGAACACGTTGTGAATGTGCTCCAACTCGAGTGGTAATACAACTTTGTATGCCACTTCGCCCACTCGCTTCAGTATCTCTAACGGTCCTATGAATCTTGGACTCAACTTTCCTTTCTTGCCGAAACGGATCTTTCCCTTCCATGGAGATACCTTTAAGAATACGAAACTGCCAATTTTAAAGTCTCGGTCCTACCGATGCAAATCTGCATACTTTTTCTGGCGGTCTTGAGCTGCTACTAGTCTGGCTCTTATCATTGTTACCACGTCTGCGGTTTGTCGAACTAACTCAAGTCCTAGTATTCGTCGCCCTCTGACTTCATCCCAATATAATGGCGTTCTGCATTTTCTCCCGAAAAGAGCTTCGTACGGTGGCATGCTGATACTCGCATGGTAACTATTATTATATACGAATTCTACTAAGGGTAGGTGGTCGTCCCAATTTCCCTTGAAGTCCATCATTCAAGTTCTAAGCATGTCCTCCAGCATTTGTATTGTTCTCTCACTCTGTCCGTTTGTCTGAGGATGATAAGCGGTACTCAACCTCAACTGTGTTCCCATTCTCTCTTGCAAGCTTTTCCAAAAATTCAACGTGAAGCTCGGATCTCGATCAGAGACAATTGACACTGGCACTACATGTCGTGAAATAATCTCCTTTACGTACAGACTCGCTAACTGATTCAAACTGTAGCGGATCTTGATTGGTAGAAACTGTGTGGTCTTCGTTAGTCGATCCACGATAACCCAAATGGCATCATATCCCTTTTGTGTGACTGGAAGTCCAACCACGAAGTCCATCGTAATGTGCTCCCATTTCTACTCTGGTATTTCCAACGGTTGAAATAAACCACTTAGCTGCTGGTGCTCTGCTTTAACACGTTGACAAGTCAGACATCTACTAACGCACTCTGCGACTTCCCGTTTCAAATTGGGCCACCAAAAATGTTGCCTTAAATCTCAGTAAATCTTTGTGCCTCCCGGATGAACGGAATACGTCGTATTGTGTGCTTCGTGCAAAATCTCTTCCCTTAATTCGGTTAACGCTAGTACCCATACTCTTCCTTCAAATCTCAAACTATAGCCTTTATCCATTCGGAATCTTTCTTCTTCATTTTCTGCAATCCTCTTTATGATTTTCTCCCACTTTCATCCTTTTCTTGTGATTACTTTACTCTATCCAATACGGTTGGACGAGCTTCCATTACGAACTACTTCTCTTTTGACTTTTCTGGTCCTCTTACCTCTATCTCTAATCTTTCCATTTCTCTTACCAATTCTTCCTTATTCGTCAAACAAAACAGTTTCTCCCTTCCTTTTCTGCTCAGAGCGTCGGTAACCACGTTTGCCTTACTTGGGTGATAAAGAATTTTATAGTCATAGTCTTTGATCAATTCTAACCACCTCCTCTAACGCATATTCAACTCCTTCGATATGAAGATATATTTTAGACTTTTGAGGTCCGTGTATATCTCACAT
Source organism: Panax stipuleanatus (assembly GCA_020205555.1). Lineage (NCBI taxonomy): Eukaryota > Viridiplantae > Streptophyta > Magnoliopsida > Apiales > Araliaceae > Panax > Panax stipuleanatus. Next base: position 107,172,934 of record CM035119.1, on the reverse strand, counting down.
CTCTCTCCGTACAAATAATACCTCCAAATTTTCAATGCAAAAACTATTGTCGCTAACTCTAAGTCGTGAGTAGGGTATCGTTTTTCGTAATCCTTCAATTGTCGTGATGCATACACAATGACTTTGCTGTGTTGCATTAGCACACAACCAAGCCCTTTGTGCGATGCGTCACTATATACCACAAAATTTCCCGCATTATCTGGTAGTGACAACACAGGTGCTTTGCTCAATCTCTTCTTCAACTCTTGAAAACTCTCTTCGTATTTGTCGGTCCATACAAATTTCACTGTCTTCCTCGTCAGATTGGTCAACGGGGTTGCTATCGTAGAAAAATCCTGAATAAATCTTCGATAGTACCCAGCTAACCCTAAGAAACTTCTTACCTCCGTCGGTGTTCTTGGCTGCTCCCAATTACTTACTGCCTCGTCCTTTGCAGGGTCCACTGAGATTCCATTCTTATCCACCACGTGACCTAAGAATTGAACCTTCTCCATCCAAAATTCACACTTGGAAAATTTTGCATACATATTCTCCTTCCTTAACGCCCCCAAAACAATCCTCAGATGTTTGGCGTGCTCTTCTTCTGTCCTTGAGTAGTTCAAGATGTCGTCGATGAAAACTACCACAAATTTATCCAAGTATGGCTTGAAAACTCGGTTCATCAAGTCCATAAATGTTGTCGGAGCATTAGTCAATCCAAATGACAATACCAAAAACACGTAATGTCCATAACGGGTTCAAAATGCAGTCTTTGGTATGTCCTCATCCCGTACCTTCAGTTGGTGATAACCTGTCCGTAGGTCTATCTTCAAAAAACACTTCACTCTTTTCAATTGATCAAATAAGTCGTTTATCCTCGGTAGCGGATATCTGTTCTTGATCGTTACTCTGTTCAATTCTCGATAATCGATACAGAGCCGCATCAATCCGTCCTTTTTCTTAATGAATAACACTGGTGCTCCCCAAGGAGACACACTTGGTCGTACGTATTATCCAATAACTCTTGCAGTTGTATCATTAATTCCTTTATTTCTACAGACGCCATACGATATGGAGCTTTTGAAATTGGTGTAGTTACCGATGCTAAGTCTATTACGAATTTAATTTCTCTATCTGGCGGAAGACCAGGCAGATTGTCCAGAAATACATCTCGAAATTCATTCACTACGGATATATCCTTAATTTCTACTCCCTTTTTTCGAGTATCTACAATGTAAGCTATATAACCTACACATCTTTTCCTTAACAATTTCTTGGCATGCATCATCGTAACGCAACACGATTGCTTAAGCGATGAGCTACTATAAAACACTACCTTAGACTTACTCGGAGTCTGAAGGTTCAAACATTTATTCTGACAGTTAATTATTGCAGCATGGTTATACAACAAATCCATTCCCAATATTACGTCAAATTCCCCCAATCTAATAGTAATCAAGTCTACGCTCAGTTCATGTTCTCTAATGTTTGCGCGATAATTTTGATAAACGTATTCTACAGGGATTACTTCCTTATTCACAACTTCTATGCTCAAGGGATTTTCTAATCGTTCTTGGGGTGAATTAAGTCTACTAGCAAATTCTTCAGATACAAAAGAACAGGTGGCACCCGAATCAAATAATACATAAGCATTTATATCATTGATTGGGATTATACCTGACACCACGTCCTTCGAAGGCACTGCGTCCTGGACAGTTATGTTAAAGGTTCTGGCAGTTGGGTGGTTGGATTGTGCCTGTCCGCTGATCATCAGTTTGTTTCCTCCTTATTGGCTGCTACCTCCGCCACTTCCCTTCTTCGGGCAGTCCTTAATTCGGTGCTCCGTCGAGCCACATTCAAAGCATCCTTCTATCTTTTCTGTTTCGGGCAGTTGGGCAAAATGTGTCCCTCATGTCCACAGTTGTAGCAAGTGTCGTATCCCTTCCAGCACTCACCTTGATGGTTCTTCCCATATTCCGGGCATCCTTCAGACTCATCTTAAAACCTCCACGAAAATTCCCCGATGGATTGTTGTTATTTTTGTTGTTTTTATTGTTCTCCCACTTTCTTTTACCCAAGTTGCTTCCTCCACTACTGCTTCCTCCAGCACGGTTCTCTCCTCCAGTATTCTTTCCTTTCTTCTCCTTGTTGTACAGACTTAAGGCATCACTTCCACCTTCCGCAATGATCGCCTTCTCCAGCAATGTCGCAAAGGAATCAATTTGAAGAACTGATACCTTGTTAAACATCCAAGGTTTTAGCCCTTGTTCGAATCGTCTCACCTTCCTTTCTTCATCTCCTACTTGGTGTTCCGTAAATCGCGCTAGTTCGTTAAACTTAGCTGCGTACTGCGCCACCGTCATATCACCTTGTTTCAGTTCTAAGAACTTTACCTCCATTCTATTCTTCATGCTTTTCGGGAAGTAGTTTGCGAAAAATAGAGTCTTGAATCTATCCCAAGTTATTATCCCTTCTCCAGCTCTTTGTTGATTAGCCTCCCACCAGTAGTTGGCTTCACCTCTCATCATATATGTAGCGAATACAGTCTTTTGGTCTTCACCCACACGAGCGATAGTGAAGGCCTTCTCGATATCCTTAACCCATGTCTGCGCAATGATTGGGTCGGTAGTACCCTCGAACTCTGGGGGTCCTACACTCCTAAAGTCCTTAAAGTTTGTGACTGGTACTCCTTGAGGATTAGGGCGAACGGGTTCGTTGTTCCTTCCCCTAAGGGCCTCTCCTTACAGATCTACTAGCTTCTGGATCGGGTCTACTTGATCCCTCTCATTGTTCACTAACTCCTCAGGTGCAGTCAATTTACGTCTGGGCGGCATTATCTGCATCAAAATTTTTTATTTTATTATTACTCAGTTATATTACTTAAGTATTTCTTTTAATACTAAAGGCATAAAATTTTATAACACATTTTTGAAATAAGCTTTATTTATATTCATATGCCAAATCGTTTCATTACATGATTATCCTAGCATATTTCTATAAATGTTACCACATATATCCCCTAATATCACAAAAGACGGGGAACACTAACATACTACCATACTACCCCTCTAACAAAAGCTTACTCAGGGTTTATATCACTATCCCACGCTTTACACAAAAAGTTGGGATTACAATATAGTATCTACATCACATAAAGTAAATACTAATACTAGACTGACTAAGGGTCTCATCCCATCATCCCACGCTCTACAGCGCTCTTGTATTCGATCTGTGCTATGTATGCTATCAGCTCTCGGCTCAAGGTATGTAGGGTCTGTCCCTGCTCCGCTAGGTAGTGGTACACACCTTCAATCACCCTCTCGAAAGTCGAATGGAACACATACCCCATCTTGTTCATCTTCCTCTTCTTGCATCTGACCTCATCCTCTAGGTCGTCAGCTCTCTCATTGGCCGCCTCCCACTTCTCCTCGAAGTGTATCCTATCCATCACCTCTACCTCTAGCTGAGTATGGCGTGCCTCTTTCTCAGTCTTCTCACTCATTTCCATCTGTTCTACCTCTTCCTGCTTTCCTGCCAGATCTATATTTCTAGATACCGACTTGTTGAATAAGGTTCCCATCTGGATCCCTGCCTCTCTGCGATAGGAAATCTCCACCTCTAACTCCTGCATGTCTAACTTCCTCTGGTGGTCCTTGTTCCTCAGTTTTAAGAACTCAGACTCTCTCTCCTGGGCCTCAGCCTCCAACTCCTGGACTCTGCAGTCCATCTCCAGAATACGCTCCTCGTACTCTCCCTGCATATGCTCCTCAAGGTTAGTCTCGTAGGAGTCCTCCATGGGCTCCTCCTCTACCGTCTCATCCTCCATAGGCTCCTCCTCGGGGTCAAACTCCATCTCGATCTCATCCTCGTTGTCAGACTCGGATGGTGCAACTGCCTATACTGGCACAGCCTCTAGAGGTGCCTCATATACTACATGTATATCCCTGGGCTCCTCCTCTACCACTCTACTAGGTACCCCTGTGTCTGCCATCCTACAATCACAAACACAAGACAAATAAACAGCAACTCCATTAGAATGTTAAATAAAATATAAGTTCACTATATAGAATGAAGTTACATTTCATAACACACTAAGTCTCTCAAGGAAAACTCTACATGAGTTTTATCTCCTTTGTAACTTCTAAGTTCTCCTAAGTTATAATCTAAGGACACTCGCTCCTAAGGTTTATAACTACAGCTCTAATACCAACCTGTGACTCCCCCAAATTCGGATTGCCACTTGGTCACTCGAATTCGGGTTGTCACGTTCTAATATCTAACATCACAATAAATATTACGACTAAATGTCGCATCGCACAGCGAAATAATACACAACTATTACTTAATAGACTACATTTATTTAATATAATTTATTCACGTCCCAAGGTCTCATAACTGAAGCATCGATTACATAGCTTAAACATACCTTAAGCATATATAAACTTAACTAATACATAATAGCAAAAGTTCTTATTACAAATCATAAAATTCTACATAAATAAAGCTACTCAATAGCCTTCCCCTTGTCCTTGTCGGTGCCGAGGGTCCGCACTGCTCTACCATAACTGAAATGTTTTAGGGAAAGCAAGAATGAACACAAATTGCCCAGCAAGTGATATACAATATGGGTGAGTAATATAGTTCTCGAATCCCAAAAGGTATAGCAAGGTATGATAGTTCAAGGATAGCAAAAATATCAACAATTCTCAATAACAGTCACTAAGGACAGAATAATATCAATATAATTCAATGCTAAATCAATTATAAGATTTCAAGATAACTGAATACTGAGCAGTCACTAAGGACTATGAACTTTTACTAGAATTAACAGTAATATACTGATAATCCAACAAAACAAGTACAACAGGTGATCAGCCTAAAGTACCCTACAGTATGCATATCGTTCAATCATACTTAAAGTGTGCGCATGTCGGTCTCCCGACAAATATATTTTTCCTTCAAAGAAGGTTGTCCATCTCAGTCAAACACAAGATCCCGCACCAATCAATTGGTTTGGGTCGCTTTTCAACAATGTGAGTCTAGCCGAATCAAATGGCATAGATGACAACAATTATAAGTGATAGTAGTGTGCATACAAGTCAATCGTGTATGATGACAAAGCACATACTTTGTAAACAATCTTATTTATTTATTAATAAAATATTCATTTAAGGCATATAATTATCTACATGGTGCTGTTTTTATAATATGTAAATAACCCATAGTTTTAAGCAATGCTTTTAGAATCATGGTGAGATCATGATAATGAGATCTAAATTCTTAGAAAGCTTTAAAACTAAAATAGTTCCCAATTGTGGGATTACTAAAATGGGGATTAGTAAATCTGGATAGATTGGTACATATGTTGCTTGCTCATTGGATGAGGATGACTGATCTCATGGTCATTTATGTGGAGACACTAAAGCAAGTATGTAGGTGCTTATTGGATAATAAGTTCACTGAACGTGACTCGCTATGGAATACCTAATGGAGTTTTACTCGCCTGTCAATAGGAATTCCTAATGTGATAGTAGTACATGTGATCCTTGGACTTGAGATCATCATAGTATCTTGTATGTAACAAATTATACTTTGATTAATTCCTTAAGGCCTTTTAAGGCATATATAGGGTATGCTTGGGTGTAATGAGTTACATATGGAGATAATGAATGATCAATAAAGAATCTACCACCTCTAGTAAAAGAGGAGATATGTCCTATGTGATTCGTTAAATGACAACCCAGGAATCCTTGGCCAAGGTAGAATGAAATTAGAAAGAGGTTTCTAATTTGCATTATTTGGAGTTGTGCATTTTCTAATCGAAATACATATGATTAAATAAATTAAGACTTGACAGTAAATCCATGCCTTATATTTAATTGGGACATTGTATGGTGGAGGGATTGAATTGTACGGTAACTATTAACTCACAGGTTCTTTTATGATTAATGTTGAAATCTATATTATCTGGAAAGTCGTTGATCGCTAGGGAGGCTTATCCCTATTGTAGAATAAATGTTATTTATTTAAATAGATTATTAGTTTAATTTGTTTATTTAAATAAGATTATATTTGTTCTAATTGATTTATTCACAACCGGTTTAATATGGAGAACCTAAAGGGTCACACCATAAAAGGAAGAAGAATTATTTAAGAAGAAAATGGCATGATAGTAATAATGCATTAAGTATAATTAATTTAATCTATGATGATAGAATAATTTAAATAGCTTAATATTTATTATTTAATATTTTAGAAATATTAAATATAAATTAATAAGAGGATTCTTATTAATATTATTATTATTATTATTATTTTAATTCTAAAGGAGTTTAGGAATTAATATAATATCAGTACTCTCTCTCAATCCTAATAAAGATTAGGATATAAATTAATTAAAAGTAATTAATTAATTAAATAAATAAAACCCTATTCTAATTGGATTAGGAGGGTTAACCTAATATCTATATAAGAGAGTCTTATATCAGAAATAAGGTACGTGAATTTTTCAAGAGTTGGGAGTACACATATTCTATAGAGATAGAAACAAGGGTTAAGCCAATAACCCATCTTACTGAGTTCTTCATCTTCCTTGGTGGATCACCGTTAGAGGCCAAACATTTGGGTGGCTGACATTGATCAAGGGAAGGAGCCACTACAGAGGAATCAAAAGAATCAAAGGAGTAGAACTTGTACCTTAGGAAGCTTGGATCTTCAAAGGTATAATTCTGTTTTTCTCCTTCCTCATTCACTGATAATTGATGCATAAGAATGATCATGGTAATGGGTTTGTATAAATTTTTGAAAACCTAGTTTTACGCTTCCGCCCTATTTATGTGATTTGATTACATGATTGCGTTACGTACAAACCCAACAGTGGTATCAGAGCCAATCTTGTGCTAATTATCAATCTATGTGATTCCATACATGTATAATATGCGATTGGATCGAGTTCTGGGCAACAAATTTTTTTTTGATTCTGCGAAGCTGAGCAGCTGCGCCGGTTCCTGGCCTTCTTGCTGCGCAGCTGCGCCAGTGTCCTGTGCTGGTTTTCATGATGCGCAGCTGCGCCGGTTCCTGGCCTTCTTGCTGCGCAGCTGCGCCGGTGTCTTGGCCTGGTTTTTCATGCTGCGCAGCTGCGCTGGTTCTTTTTATATTCCTGGCGCAGCTGCGCCACTAACAGAATCTGAATATTTTTTTGTTTTATTTAATTAAATGAATGATTTATTTAATTAATAAAGGTTTAAAATAAAGATGTTTATTTTATATGAAATGAGATTTCAGAATTGCTAAAATTAAATAGTTTAATTTGGAATTGTTTTTTGAATGAAATAAAGGAGTTTATTTTTCCAAAAACAAAGTTTAGCAAACTTTTGCCCATTAACTGATATTAATACATATATGGAATGAATTTACTTTCATGAGATGAATAAGTTTTATCGATACGTATGATGATATGTATGGTAATAAAAGGGATTGATTATGGACTATGACCAATGTGATTGGATTTTATTTTGGATGAATGCTTAAATGTATGGGTTTTATAAAATGGGGTCTGCGTACCTCGTTTTCTCTGATTTTATTCTCGGTGTAAAATTCTATCTCCCTTCTATGTACTTCCCCTTGACTGCTGATCAAGGTTTCTATTTAAAAATAATTTATGTAATAGAGATAGTTAGAATTATCTTGAAGAAACTGGAGACCAAGGAGCAAGAAGAGCGTGAAGACCCGTTTGTATGGAGCCCAGGTTTAAATGTAACAGTTACGTTTAAATTTAAATTTTTGCACTCCTAGGTTTGACCTTTTGGTTCACTTGGTGGCTCTAGTGAACCAAACTAGAATAAAAGTCCATAATCAATCCGGGTAGAATATAGTATTCTATATTGCATGCTAAATATTATATATATTATATTTTATACAAACATGCTTCGCATGTTTAATAAAATGACGCGTATTATATATATATATGTGCATGCGCGCTTAAAAAGATGAGACAAATAATAACAAACCCCTCAAAGAAATATTATTAAGTCTGAAGCGTTCAAATGATATTTGAAATATCGAACGTCGCCTTCTAGCATGATTAGTTAATAGAGTATTAAATATTTAATATGAGTTTGTTGTGCTATCCACAAGGCGAGTATTGAATATTTAAGATGTTAATTAATCACATTTGATGCTTATCAAGAAAATTGAACGATCTAGTCTTGTTGTGCTATCCACAAGGACGAAAATTTTTCTTTTTTGAATTTATGGAAGTGCTAGGCTGGACTTAACTTAAATCATTTTAGTTCGGATGTGCACACACATGACCATTATGATTTAAGAGGCAAAATAAAAGGAGTTACATGGTGATGTAATTGACAAGAGTTGTCTACCTATTTATTTGTATATCGCTTGTTGTGCTATCCACAAGGTTATATACATTTGAAATGGGATCCTTAATCTCACTAGCAAATCTTTAATTAGATGTTGCTGAACTATATGAGTGAGGGTAATATAGTTTGATGAAAATAGTGGGAGATACCAATTTAAAATAAAGACCTAAATTTATTTTGGTATGCAAAGTTAATAAAATGAATGTTTGCTAAAATGTTGTCTTTTCACATGCAGAATTTTAAAAATGTCAAAATCACTAATCTCACTACGAAGCATACTCGATGCAAATAAGCTTACCGGCCCGAATTATGAGGACTGGCTAAGAAATTTGAGAATTGTTCTCACTGCTGAAAAGATTTCTTATGTCCTAAATTCCACTATCCCTGAATCTGTTTCAGAAACAGCCTCTGAGGAAGAGATTGCCACTTTCAATAAGTGGCAAGATGATGCATCTGTGGCTCAATGCATCATGCTCGCATCCATGAATAACGAGCTTCAGCGTCAGCACGAAAAAATGGATGCTCCTGCTATGCTGCTTCACCTCAAGGAGTTGTATGGTGAACAGAGTAGGACTGCTAGATATGAGATATCTAAGGAGCTCTTCCGATCTCGGATGACCGAGGGCACTGCCGTCGAGACTCATGTTCTGAAGGTAATCAATTTGATTGAACGCCTTGGACAGCTTGGGTTCGTCATGGATGGGGAGTTGAGTCAAGACTTGGTCTTGCAGTCACTCCCTGAGACCTTCTCGCAGTTTGTGGTTAATTTTCACATGAATAAGCTAGATGTCAGCTTACCTGAGCTGCTTAACATGCTGAAAACTGCAGAAGGTCACTTCTCATCCAAGAAGAACCATGTCTTGATGGTGGATTCTTCCAATAAAAGGAAGAGGCCCAAGGTGTCTTCTGAAAAGAAGAAATCTAAGAAGGCTAAGGGAAAAGGAAAAGAAAAGGAGCAAAAGAAACCTGAACCAGCTAAAGGAATGTGCTTTCATTGCAATAAGCCAGGACATTGGAAGAGGAACTGCAAGAAGTTTCTAGCAGAGAAGAAGCTTGGAGAAGCTTCGACTTCCAATCAAGGTTTGTTTATGATTGAAATTAATTTTTTTGAAAGTCATAATTCTACTTGGGTATTGGATACCGGCTGTGGTTCTCACATATGTAATACTATGCAGGGACTGGTCAGAAGTAGAAAGCTGAACAAAGATGAGGTGATCCTACGAGTGGGAAATGGAGCAAAAGTTGCTGCATTAGCTGTAGGAACTTATTGTTTAGCAATGCCTTCGGGCAAATCCATTTATCTTAATAATTGTTATTATGTTCCGAATATTATTAAAAACATTATTTCAATTTCTATATTGGATATGGAAGGTTTTGACGTTATTATAAAGAACAATGGTTGTTCTATTTATAAAGATGATGTTTTATATGGTATTGGAAATTTGCGAAATGGACTTTATACACTTGACTTACAAGAAAATATATTTCAAATTGAATAAATTAAGAAAAGGAAAAGAGATGATATTAATTATACCTATATGTGGCACTGTAGACTCGGTCATATCAATGAAACAAGATTATCCAAGTTGCATAAAGATGGGCTCCTCGAGCTATCTGATTATGAATCATATCCAACTTATGAATCTTGTCTCATGGGAAAAATGACTAAATCTCCTTTTAGTGGAAAAGGAGAGAGAGTTACAGAGTTGTTGGCATTGATTCACACAGACGTTTGTGGACCTATGACAACAAGTGCACGGGGTGGGTATTCTTATTTTATTACTTTCACTGATGATCGCTCAAGATTTGGATATGTGTATTTAATGAAATACAAGTCAGAATCATTTGAAAAGTTTAAAGAGTTTAGAAGTGAAGTAGAGAAACAAACGAGCAAGAGTATAAAGATACTTCGATCAGATCGAGGTGGAGAATACTTAAGCGGTGAGTTTCTCAATTGTCTCAGAGAAAATGGTATAATCTCACAATGGACTCCTCCAGGTACACCACAGTTAAATCGAGTATCTGAAAGGAGAAATCGAACACTTTTGGACATGGTTCGATCCATGATGAGTTTTACCGACCTTCCAATTTCCTTCTGGGGATATGCCCTAGAAACGGCTGCTTACCTAATTAACAAGGTACCTACCAAATCCGCCCCAAAGACTCCATATGAGATGTGGAAAGGGAGGAAACCAAATCTTAAGCATGTTAAGACTTGGGGTTGTCCAGCTTATGTCAAAAAGTTTGAAAATGATAAGCTACAGACTAAATCTGATAAGTGTAGATTTGTGGGATACCCTAAAGAAACCGTAGGGTATTATTTCTATCATCCAACTGATCAAAAGGTGTTTGTTCCGAAACATGCTACCTTATTGGAGAAAGAGTTTATCCATGAAGGGGTCAGTGGGAGCAAGATATATCTTGAAGAAGTTCAAGAACCACAAGTTACCACGGACCAAAGTCAGGTACCTAACCAAGTAGAAGAACCTACTGTACCACACCCTGTTCGTAAATCTAGAAGAGTAGCGAAGATACCTGAGAGGTATGGATTCGTTATAGAGGATGACGATGAGGTACACATCATGAATGATGATGATCCATTGAATTACGAACAGGCTATGAGTAATAAAGACTCAGGGAAATGGCTTGAAGCCATAAAATCCGAAATGGACTCCATGTATGAAAACAAAGTATGGTCTTTGGTTTCACCACCTGAAGGTATTAAACCTATTGGGTGTAAATGGGTTTTTAAGAAAAAGACTGGAGCAGACGGAAAGGTAGAGACCTATAAGGCCCGACTGGTTGCAAAAGGTTTCAAACAAAGACAAGGAGTTGACTATGATGAAACCTTCTCACCAGTAGCCATGCTCAAGTCCATTCGGATTTTGCTTGCGATTGCAACTTACAACGACTATGAGATCTGGCAGATGGACGTGTAACGGCCTTCCTCAATGGGAAACTTGAGGAGGATGTGTATATGACACAGCCAGAGGGATTTATTTCAAAAGTTGGAACAAATCAAGTCTGTAAGCTACAACGATCCATTTATGGGTTGAAGCAAGCTTCTCGTAGATGGAACATTCGTTTTGATGAGACAATCAAAGAGTTTAATTTTATCAAAAACGAGGATGAACCATGTGTATACAAGAAGGTTAGTGGGAGCGCAGTATCATTCCTCGTATTATATGTTGATGATATATTACTGATAGGGAATGACATTCCTATGTTACAATCCATTAAAATCTGGTTATCTAAAAACTTCTCCATGAAGGACTTAGGTGAAGCATCCTATATTTTGGGGATAAAGATCTATAGAGATAGATCTAAAAGGATGCTTGGCTTATCCCAAGGAACGTACATTGATACGATGCTAAAGAGGTTTAGCATGGAAGATTCCAAAAGAGGTCTCATGCCGATGAGCCATGGAATAAATCTCTCCAAGAAACAGGCCCCAAAGACACCTGAGGAGAGAGACTGTATGAGTAAGATCCCTTATGCTTCTGTAATAGGATCTATCATGTACGGTATGATATGTACTAGACCGGATGTTGCTCACGCACTTAGTGTAACAAGCAGATACCAGTCGAATCCAGGAGAAGAGCACTGGAAGGCAGTGAAAAATATCCTAAAGTACTTGAGAAGGACTAAAAATATTTTTCTTGTCTACGGTGGGTCTGAATTAAAACTCGAGGGATTCACGGACTCAAGTTTTCAAACAGACCAAGATGACAGTAAATCTGTTTCAGGGTATGTGTTTACCTTGAACGGAGGTGCAGTGAGTTGGAAGAGTTTCAAGCAGCAAACGGTTGCTGATTCAGTGATAGAGGCAGAGTATATAGCTGCAAGTGAAGCTGCAAAGGAAGCTGTTTGGATGAAGAAGTTCATAACTGAACTTGGTGTGGTTCCTAGCATTGGAGAAGCAGTTCCCGTATACTGTGACAACACCGGAGCGGTTGCATAGGCTAAGGAACCCAGGTCTCATCAAAAATCTAAACACGTGTTGCGGCGATTTCACTTGATCAAGGAGATCATTGAAAGAGGAGACGTCACCTTGGAGCGTGTAGACTCTCAAGACAACATTGCAGAGCCATTTACTAAAGCTTTAACACAACAGCAGTTTGATCGTCACTTAGAGAAGATGGGTATGAGATACTATGGCGATTGGCTTTAGTGCAAGTGGGAGATTGATAGTACTGTGCATACAAGCCAATCATGTATGATGACAAAGCACATACTTTGTAAACAATCTTGTTTATTTATTAATAAAATAATCATTTAAGGCATATAATTATCTACATGGTGCTGTTTTTATAATATGTAAATAACCCATAGTTTTAAGCAATGCTTTTAGAATCATGATGAGATCATGATAATGAGATCTAAATTCTTAGAAAGCTTAAAAACTAAAATAGTTCCCAATTGTGGGATTACTAAAATGGGGATTAGTAAATTCGGATATATTGGTGCATATGTTGCTTGCTCATTTGATGAGGATGACTGATCTCATAGTCATTTGTGTGGAGACACTAAAGCAAGTATGTAGGTGCTTATTGGAGAATAAGTTCACGAAACGTGACTCGCTATGGAATACCTAATGGAGTTTTACTCGCCTGTCAATAGGAATTCTTAATGTGATAGTAGTACATGTGATCCTTGGACTTGAGATCATCATAGTATCTTGTATGTAACAAATTATACTTTGACTAATTCCTTAAGGCCTTTTAAGGCATATATAGGGTATGCTTGGGTGTAATGAGTTACATATGGAGATAATGAATGATCAATAAAGAATCTACCACCTCTAGTAAAAGAGGAGATATGTCCTATGTGATTCGTTAAATGACAACCCAGGAATCCTTGGCCAAGGTAGAATGAAATTAGAAAGAGGTTTCTAATTTGCATTATTTGGAGTTGTGCATTTTCTAATCGAAATACATATGATTAAATAAATTAAGACTTGACAGTAAATCCATGTCTTATATTTAATTGGGACATTGTATGGTGGAGGGATTGAATTATACGGTAACTATTAACTCACAGGTTCTTTTATGATTAATGTTGAAATCTATATTATCTGGAAAGTCGTTGATCGCTAGGGAGGCTTATCCCTATTGTAAAATAAATTTTATTTATTTAAATAGATTTTTAGTTTAATTTATATAAGAGAGTCTTATAAGAGAGTCTTATATCAGAAATAAGGTACGTGAATTTTTCAAGAGTTGGGAGTAAACATATTCTATAGAGATAGAAACAATGATTGAGCCAATAACCCATCTTACTGAGTTCTTCATCTTCCTTGGTGGATCACCGTTAGAGGCCAAACATTTGGGTGGCTGACATTGATCAAGGGAAGGAGCCACTACAGAGGAATCAAAGGAATCAAAGGAGTAGAACTTGTACCTGAGGAAGCTTGGATCTTCAAAGGTATAATTCTATTTTTCTCATTCCTCATTCACTGATAATTGATGCATAAGAATGATCATGGTAATGGGTTTGTATAAATTTTTGAAAACCTAGTTTTTACGCTTCCGCCCTATTTATGTGATTTGATTGCATGATTGCGTTACGTACAAACCCAATAATAAGTTCAATCTCAAGATTTAAAGTTCGAAGAAATATAAATTGACTTTTATCTTTTCCATAAAATATCTAAATTTCAATCTCAAAAGCTTACTTGTACGACAATAATAGTACAAGATTAATGAATGCTCAATAAAGAGTAAAGTTAGAAACTTGCTTAAAATATCCGTTGAATAAAGTAAAGCAATGGTTTAGGATACTTGCCTTTAGCGTCGATTATCAACTTATAGCTTACTAGAACCCAACAAGCTTATTTAATCCTATTCAAGTATACATATTAGTCATATAAGTTCAATATGTACTCCAACTATCTTGAATTGCTATGATACACAATCGTAATTCATATAATGTTAGTCTTCTCATAATCGTATTATCTTGTATGTATATCATTACGTAACACATAAATTAGTTTCTAATACACTATGACATTAAGGAACATAGTTTGTCATCACATTTTGACTTTAAGGTTATAAACACTTATTTGTCATAGAATTCTTTCACTAACATGCTTGTTGACACATGATTACCACACTGGACTTGTACTATTGATTAGGATAACCACACAAGCATGCATCAATCTCAGATTTCAACAAAGTAGTCAGATTCCTCTGTAAGATGGCACGGCCGAGCTTGGTTTGCACTAAGGGGCGGCGCGATCGCGCGTCACCTGGTGCCGATCAAGACATGGTTGTTCCTGCATAATTCAAGCATATCTCGAGTCACACATGTATGAATAATTTATGCAGAACACACATATCAGGATCATGACAACTACACATGTGAGGAACCGACAACTAAGTTCAATTTGTTACTCATTCTTATCTAACCAAAGCTTTAAGTGTCCAAGTAATGACATTGCTATACTCATGTCATAAGGCCTTTATGTCTTATACATGCTTTCATTAGATTAGCCATGAATTTCAAGTTATGAAGTCCTACTTCACTTAAACTCGTCATATTCCATATCCAACTATTGTACAATGCATAAGACTAACTAGTCATTCATGTTAATCATATCTATAAGCATGGCATACCTAATCATGAAGTCACATTCTTGAATACTTATAACGTAGTTATTGATAAAACTAGTTTTCAAGATCTCTTTCGAAAAACTTATGTTAAACCATTCTTTATGCAATGTAGCTTCACATATCACATTTCATGCTTTCATATGCACCATTAGATTACATAGGCATGCTTACAAGTTCATGACTTAAGTGTATATAATTTAAGCTTATATGTGAAACTCTAAGTTTCCCTTTAGCATGTTATCAACATTATCTAGGCATGCATAACCACTTCACTTACTATACATCATGCTTACATATACACATATATCATACTTTCATGCTTACGTACAAATGTAAACTGATTATACTAGCATGTTCTTCAAGTTATAATTTAAAGTACACATGGTTTGTGGAGTTCGCACATTGGAACTCAAGTTCTCTTTTGAAATCAAGCTACGGTGAGTGATTATATGAAAGAAAATATAAACTAGCATGTCAGAGACTTGTATGGTCTTATCGAAGTTTACTTAGTACGCTCAATATATAAGAAGGCATGAAAATCACCAACTGACACTTCAAAGGGGCGCGGCCGCGCGCCATTTGTACTAGGGAGTGGCGCAGCCGCGCCACTCCGGTTCCAGCCCAGAAATTGTTCTGCTTCAGCAGACCGTCAGCCAAACCTATTACACTTCAACTACATTACACTTATAGCATGTATGTACACACTCTACCAACATACTAACATTCCTTCACATATTTAGTTAACATGAATTAATCAAATTCCAACATTATAAACACAATGAAAGTTATACCTCTTAGGCTTGAATTGATACTCTTATGACTGAAATTTCAGATTGCCCTCTCAATACAATATCCTCACTTTCTATATAACTTAGCAAATAACTTACTCAAAGTGAATTGAAAGGGATGTGAGCTTAATTTATAGACAAATGAATAACCATACAAGAGCTTTACACATAGAATTAAACTAAGAGATGAAAGAAGAATACATTGGGCATTTGATGTTTGGTGAAATAGCAAATCAATGTTACTATTGGAGCCATCTCCCCTTTCATCATTTGCTAGTGCTGAGAAGTGAGTTTGAAAGAAATAGGCTTAGGCTATTCATTGAGGCTAATTGGAGTTGGTATGTAGAGGTAGTAAAGGCCATTGGTCTTTCACGTGTAGAAGAAATGAAAGAGGAATTGACACTCTTTTAGGGACAAGAATAAGAACTCATCATTCTAGCAGGGAAGGAAACACCATATATTGTACACTCAACACACATATGTGCTTACCTTGGCTTAAATTTATTTAGGGCATACATGGACCAAAAATGTCATAATAACATTACATGGTAACAAATTGGGATACATGTATACACATTGATATATAATCCATGTACATTTTTATAATGTCAAATTATGAGTTAATTGAATAGTGACATACTCCATTATTACAAACCTTATTAATCTAATCATGTAACTCATTAAAATAATTGTTGTTATTAATTATTCACACCTTAATTTAATATACCATATAGTATTCATTAAAGTACTATACATATCACATGGTCACATATGTTCATGTATGTAACTCATACAATATAATTTTCATATTGCATAGTCTTACTAAAGTGTCACACTACACTTTATAATATAGTTTATATATATATATATTACATATTTATGCCAAAATGTCACATTATACATTATATTATATAATTGCAGTTATTATACAATATACGATTACATAATTTTACGTAAAATAATTAATAGAATAAATATTAACCTCAAACATTAATTACCCATTAATATGCTATCACCCTTAATTAATAATATATTATTAATTAATCATCCACTTATTAATTCTTTCTTTAATGAATTAAATTACATACTTTTTATCGCTGTGCCACGCAAGGCATTCCTCGAGCTTATAATAAACTCCAAATTCTCTTCTCAATTATCATCATTTTAATTTGAAGTAATTAAGTTAACTCATCTCATAACACATAATCATTTATATTCAAATAAATATTCATTTTCTTTTAATATATTAACTTAAAAATATTCAAAAATTCTCGGGTATTACATTAGCCACCCAAGTGTTTGGTCTCTAGAGGTGATCCACCAAGAAAGAATAAGAATTCAAGAAGGAGGGTGTTTGGCTAAACCCTAGTTTCCTTCTCTCTAGAAAAGGAGTGCTCTCCCAACTATCAGAATTAAGTGTCTAACCTTATTCCATAATAAGACTTTCTTATTTATAGATGTAGGCAACCCTCCTAAACTATTTAGGATTAGGGTTTCATATTAATTAATTAAACTCCTTTAATTAATTAAGCTTCCCAATCCTATTGAGAATAATTAAACTCCTTTATTTAATTATCCTCCTAATCTTATTAGGAATGTATATGAGAGAAAGAGAGAGTATCTTATTAATTAATTCACATACTCCTTTAAGAATTAAATAATAGTAATAATAATAATAATAAGACTACTCTTATTAATTTATATTTAATATTTCCAAAATATTAAATAATAAATATTAAACTATTTAATTTATTTTATCACCATAGATTAAATTAAATATACTTAACTTATTATTACGATTATACCATTTGCTTCTTTAATAAATATTCTTCCTTTTATGGTGTGTCCGTTTAGGTTCTCCATAATAAACCAGTTGTGAATAAGTCAATTAGAACAATTCTAATCTTATTTAAATAAATAAATTAAACTAATAATTCATTTAAATAAATAATATTTATTCTACAATAAGGATAAACCTCCTTAGCAATCAACGACTTTTCAAATAATATAGATTTCAACATTAATCATAAAAAAAACTTGTGAGTTAATAGTTACTGTACAATTCAATCCTTCTACCATACATTGTCCCAATTAAATATAAGACCCAGAATTACTGTCAAGTCTTATTTTACTTAATTATATGTATTTTGATTCCAAAATGCACAACTCCAAATATTGCAAATCAGAAACTCCTTTCTAATTTCATTCCACCTTGGCCAAAGATTCCTTGGTTGTCTTTTATTGAATCACATAGGACATATCTCTTCTTGTACTAAAAGTGGTAGATTTTCTATTGATCATTCATTATTTTCATATATAACTTATTACACCCAAGCATACCCTTTGATATACCCTAAGGGTCTTAAGGAATAAGTCAAAGTATAATTCATTATACACAAGATACTATGATGATCTCAAGTCTGAGGATCACTTGTACTACTATCACATTAGGAATTCCTATTGACAGGCGAGTAAAACTCCATTAGGTATTCCTTAGCGAGTCACGTTCAGTGTATTTATTCTCCAATAGGCACCTATATACTTGCATTAGTGTCTCCACACAAATGATCATGAGATCAATCATCCTCATCCAATGATCAATTAACATATGTACCAATCTATCCGGATTCATTAATCCCCTTTTTAGTAATCCAACGATTGGGAATAATTTTAGTTTTAAAGCTATCTAAGAATTTAGATCTCATTAGCATGATCATCGTCATGATTCTAAAAGCATTGCTTAAAACTATTGGTTTATCACATATTATAAAAATAACACCATGTAGATAAATAAATGCCTTTATTTAAATAATACTTCTATTAATAAATAAATAAGATTGTTACAAATTATATGTTTTATCATCAAACATCATTGGCTTGTATGCATACTACTTTCAATCTCCCACTTGCACTAAAGTCAATCGCTATGCTATCTCATACCCTTCTTCTCTAAGTGACGATCATCCTGCTGTTGGATAACTTTAGTAAATGGATATGCAATGTCATTTTTGAGAGTTCACTATCTCTATAGTGACTTCTCCTCTTTCAATGATTTATTTAATCAAATGAAAGTGCCGCAACATATGTTTGGATCTAAGATGAGACTTAAGAACTATTCCTAGTTCTGTAATGAACTTTTCATCCGAAACATCAACTTGTAGTTTCATTTGCAGCAATTTACTTTGTCTTTGTCACTAAATCAGCAACTCTTTGCTGTTTGGAACCTTTCTAATTCACTGCACCACCGGTTAAGGGAACGCTTCACCTTCAAGTGGATTTGTTGTCATCTTGGTCAGTCCGAAAAACTCGAGTCTTTTAGTCCTCTAGATTTATTCAGACCCACCATGAATTATGCTCACATCTTTAGTACTGGTTAGGTACTTTAAGATATTTTTCACTATCTCGTAGTGAACTTCTCCAGAATATGACTGATTAACATCAAGTCTCGTATATTTCATTGCATACATGATAGTAACTCATGCGATCTCTTTTTTATTAAGGACAATTTTAGAGAGATACACTCCATGACTCATCATCATGAGAAATCTCTTGGAGTTTTCCATGCGAAACACCTTTAGCATCAAATAAATATACGTTCTTTGGGTTAAGCCGAGCATCCTTTTAAATCTATCTATATAGATTTATATCCCCAATTTAGGATGTTCTACCCAAATCATTCATGGAGGAATGTTTAGACAACTTTATCTTTACTGATTATAACACTGGTATGTCATTCCTTATCAGTAGTATATCAACATATAATATTAGGAATGTCACAGCGCTCCCACTGACCCTTTTGTACACACTAGAATCATTCTCATTTTTTATAAAATCAAACTCTTTTGATTGTCTTATCAAAATGAATGTTCCATCTTTGAGAAGCTTGCTTCAATCCATAAATGGATTGTTGTAGCTGTTGACGTCGGGAAAAAAATCCGGTCGGCTTTGGACTGAATCTTTCTCTTTTCCTAAGTCTTGTGTTTTCTACCCTTATTATCTTATCTGTTTTATGAAGGGTGAAGGTTTTTTTAGGAAAATGTCAACATGTATCATGTCGACAATTTGAATGGTTTATAGAGTCGCCAGTTAGTAGATTTGAAATGGTTGTACCAACTCAACCGAGTTTTATTTGAAAGTAGGCCCAATTGCTGGACACTATTGAAACTTGATCTTTGAAACCGAAATTCTAAGTTCGGGGTCTTGGTTAAGTGGGGGGAAGGTGTTAGGCACCCCCCAACTCCCCTGAAACACGGTACCGCATCTTTTTAATATTTTCCTTTTTATTTGCAATGTGTGTGTGTGAATGCTGGAAGAAATTAGGCCTACATTTGATTGTTTTAAAGTTAGTGCTTTGCTTCATTGAACCTATATACGAAGGGTTTGATTTGATTTGCAAAAGTCCTTTTTTAGACAAGATATAAAAATGATGTTTTGAAAGGTGGTTTTCAAACCCCTACGCTCTCATAGGAATAGAAGCATGTTGATACTTCAATTTATCTTTTCAGCCTTTGGGCTCAATTTGAATGGTTATTGTTGGGCAGCGAAGCATCCTCGACCACAAAATATAGACAAGTGTCGGTCTTGTCATGGACATGACAGCCATCGGAGTGACTCTAGTATGACAAACCATATTTTCATTATGTTTGAGACCTTAAACCCGGATAACCGTTTTACGGTCTTTCGGATATACATTTTGCAGAAAAACTGGTAAGGTACATTTGTAATGTTGAGTTTATCCATCGTGGGAATCAGATTCTGATCAGTTTGATCATGAATTTCACGATTCCTAGGCTCATAGAGGGAGACCAACAGAACCTGCACAACACAGATATTTGCAGAAAATATATATTTACATCTAGACGTCGCAAAAACAAAGGATTCATCAGTCAAATCCTGGCATGCGCGTAGCTAAAGCTTTTCGTTCCCACTAGATAGCGATCTAAGGGCCACGAGGTGGCTTCAATAATAAATAAAACTAGAAAGAAAACTAGATTTAAATAAATTTTAGCCATTATAGCTTCCCGGTTCTGATTGGACCTATTTTGAACCGTTTGAAAGGTAGAAAGGGCTAGATTTAAGGAAATCTAGTTCGCCAAATGGATATCAGTGTTAATTCATATCAAATGAATATTTAAAGCAGGAATTTAATCACAATGAATAAAGAATATATATAATTATATATACACGAAAGCTGTAAAGGGCGATGAGTTTCCACTCTCAGGCCCGAAAAGAAATATAAATATATATATATATATAAGCTGTAAAGGGCGACAAATTTTTAATCCTATGCCCGGATTGGAATATAAATGTTAATATATACAGTGTAGACACTCGAAATTTTCTTTTCCTATTACTAACACTGTAGGAGGGCAAGCAAACTGTCAACTCAACCACGATCACCAATACCGGGACGTCAGTTCAACCCCGATCTCAATATCGGGCCATCAGTTCAACCCCGATCTCAAATCAGGCCATCAGATCAACCCCGATCTAAATATCGGGCCATCAAATCCACCCCGATCTCAATATTAGGCCGTCAAATCAACCCCGATCTCAAATTGGGAAGTCAATTCAACCCCGATCTCAAAATCGGGCCGTCAGTTCAACCCCAATCTCAAATCGTGTCATCAGATCAACCCCGATATTAATATCGGGCCATTAAATCAACCCCGATCTCAAATCGGGCCGTCAGCTCAACCCCGATCTCAAAATCGGGCCTTCAGTTCAACCCCGATCTAAAATTGGGCCATCAGATCAACCCCGGTCTCAGTACCGGGACGTTAGTTCAACCATGATCTCAATATTGGGCCATCAAACCAACCCCGATCTCAATATCGCACCGTTAAATCAAACCCGATCTCAAATCGGGCCGTTATTTCAACCCCGATCTCAAAATCAGGCCGTCAGTTCAACCCCGATCTTAAATTGGGCCGTCAGATCAACCCCGATCTCAATATCAGGCCATCAAATCAACCTTGATCTCAAATCAGGACGTTAGTTCAACCCCGATCTCATAATTGGGCCGTCAGTTCAACCCCGGTCTCAACCCGGGAGGTACAAGTCAGCCCCGGTATCAACCCGGAAGGTACAGGTCAGCCTCGATCTTAACCCGGAAGTATATGTCAGCCCCGGTCTCAACCCGGGAGGTACAGGTCAACCCCAATCTCAACCCGAGATGTACAGATCAGCCCCTATCTTAATCCGGGAAGTACAGGTCAGCCCCAGTCTCAACCCGAAAAGTCCGATCGACCTCAAGAATAAATTAGAAGCTCCACAACATCTCCAGAGGAAAACCTAGAGAGACCAAGTCAGCCTCAGAGATAATACTGAGGATAAACATACTCGAATGGCATCCAAGTATTGGAAACAACTCTAGGAAGTCAACCGAAGGCCATACCGACACTAAGTGAAACCCCGAGAAGGCAAAACGGTCATTTTACCAACTTCAAGCTAATTCGGTCAAACTTAAGCCAAATTGATGCCACCAAGGTCAGAACGAACCATAACGATGATCCCGAGTGCAAACAGCGCAAGACAGCTCAACAGATAAACTGCAGAAAATCGAAAACCTGGTTATGAACCCATCTTCTTGGACCTAAAAAATGTTTTATCCCATGTCATTATGACACTCTCGGCGAGGGCTTTCTGGAAAGGAATAGCACGCCACAAATGGATGCTTTGATCAAAAGTTAGAAAGTTTCGACTTTGACCTCGCGGTGCTCGGAGTGTACGTACTTCGAGACGATTGAACGAGACACGTGGGCCCCAAGAAGGGAGAAGCAGGTAGGGTGGAGGCTCCCTGGCCTATATATATGAGGCCCCCCACATTTGAAAAAAAGAAAAAATGCTCTGAACCTTTGCCCGTTTGGTTTTCTGTCCAATCTCTTGTCTTCCAAACCCAAATATTTTTACTCTAACACATAGATATACCCACATACTACCACATATCAAAAAATAACATGTAGATTTGGACGTTAAAGGCCTATAATTTGTCAAAAAGCCCGTGTAGCAGTCCATTGTGAGTATTTTTACGATCAGCAAATCAATACTACTACTTTGAAATTTTATACACTTGCACGTTAAGTTTCGTTTTCTAAATATGCCCGGAACTCAGTTCCGTGGCCGTTTTCGTCAACTTTTGGTACATTTTAGTACCTAAACTCATTTTTCTGGCATTTCTACAACTCGGATTGACGATCCGTCGCTTTCAGCATCTTCGACATACTTGTATCTTCGTTATAAGCAACTTCGCCGGACTGGGTTATCTTCCCAGTCTGGGTTTGGCTTTTTTTGTATATATTTAACTGTATGTATACTAACTTTTTAATTCTATCAAGCCCGGATGTCAAATCCGAGGTAGTTTACTGCTTTTATATATATATTTATGCATATATAAGCAACTTTCACCACCACTGAGTTCTCTTCCTAGTCTTGGTTGACTATATTTCTGTCTATATATATATATATATTTACATTTAAGTCCGGCCTGGATCATTCTGTGGCCTTTATATTGTTTTTCACCCTTCACCATTACTGGGTTATCTTCCCAGTCACTAGTTGACTATTTTTCTGTACATTTATATTTTAGTTCGACCTGGATTATTCTATGGCCTTTTTACTACTTTTATATATAAATATACATATATAAACAGCCTTCATCACCACTAAGTTCTCTTCCCAGTTTTGATTGACTACGAATGACCTAATCTCCCTCAAGCTACCCTAGTCAATAGGCCCATCTGAGATATTCTCTGACATCTCAACTATCAGTCCATCAAGGAGGACCTCAATACATCAATAACAACGAGTCATGAAAGAAGTGGTAATCACTTAGCAATAAAAATACATATCTTAATAGGCAAGCGAATCAAAAATATTTCTCTGATATATAACACTATTTGATATATACATAGTGTCCTATACATGACAAAAATGGCTGGTCTAGTATGTGCAGGAAAGATAAAGCCCTCATATACCCCCAGGGGCAACGGAGGAGAAGAATCGAAAAGAAAGCCTGAAACCCCTAGCCATCAACGATATCCCTGTACTCCTGGTGCAAAGTATGATACAAGGAATGCACGTTGAACCAGTTCCCTCGAGGTTGCGTAAAGCAAGGAACCTGTATCAAAAATTAACCCATGTCAAAAGTCTGTGCCCCGAGAATGGCAAAAAGAAAGAAAGAGAATCCAAAAAGAAGAAAACTTCAAGTCACCTCGTTGGCGTGAAGAAATCTCGATGGATGGTGACTCAAGTAGCCCAACAGCTCCTGGGTCGGCACAACAATGCCCGAAACCTCCGCACGTAAAGCCTGAGCAAGGACAGGAGCAGCAAAATAAGCCTGCTCATCATCAATATCGATCGACTTCTCGTCCTGTGCTGAACAAATCATCAACTCCGCCAATCTGTGAGGTGGTCGAGCCGGACGTGGCTGAGGAACATCAGAAGCCCTCCTACGTCTAACGCCTGAAACAACTTTGCTGGCACTGTCGGGTCTATCTCTATCCATCACCTGGGCAAAGTCTCCAAATCTCCTCAGAAAGGGTGTGGTAATCCTAAAACATGTGGTTTATTCATTTAAATCAGTACACTATGCATCGCTAAGTCCTAAAACATGCATGGGTAAGCCAAAAATACCTAGTAAAGTCAAAACTGCATGTTGTTCAAAAGATAAGTCCTAAAAACATGCATGGGTCAGTCTAAAATCCCTAGTAGAGTCAAAATTGCATGTTTATTAAATATTCGGGTTTTGAATTTTTTTTTTCTAGAGTCTCCTTTGTAAAATTGACTGTTCGCGTGCACGTAAGCATCTCTAGGTGGCCATTCAGTAGCACACCTTCCCAAAAATAGGAACAGTTCATATTTATGAAATAAAATCAAAAGTCAACTTTACATGGCAGCCAAATTACCATGGCATTTTTAGTTAAAAATCCAGGCTCACTAGGCCTCAAAAAGGATGAGTAAACTGATCAAAAAGAGCAAAATATGATTGTCTCATAATCTAAATTTTCTTACATCCAAACGTGCTTTACAGTAAGATATGGATACATATGTAGTAAAAAAAAAATTTAGCAAGTCATATAAGCATACATTTTTCATACATTGCGTCTAAAAGCCCCCTACGTGGTTCACATGCTTTTAACGGTTAAAACATGCGAAACAAAATGTAAAACGTTACCTGCGATGCGCTAAACGCGTAGAAACTGACGGAATCAAAAAATAGCTGCCCCAGCTCCGTAGATCTGAAAAAGAAGATCGAAATTCGTTTGAAACTCAAAATGAAAATGTTTTAAATGAGCTCCCACTCCCTTGGGCTCGGTTCGGTTCGAGTTAAAACGGAGTTTATATGAGCTGCCAAGTTAAATCTGAAGAAAAATTGCTACGCGATTGAGCGATTTGTTTTGAAATTCTTCATTTGAGCAGTGTAATCCTGACAAAAAGGGGAACACTCTGAAAACCATTGGAATTCATCACGAAGACATATCCGGGGATTAATGAAGCAAACTGCGGAAAAACTGCAGAAAAATTGCACAAAACTGCCAAAAACTACAACTTTTGAAGCATCGGGTACAGACCGATTCCAGTTCAGCCATTGGCTTCAACCCAACTAAGTTTCGGGTACAGACCGAGTCCAGTTCAGCTGTTGGCTTCAAACCAATGACGTTTTGGATACAGACCGATTCCAGTTCAATCGTTAGCTTCAACCCAACGAAGTTTCGGGTACAAATCGATTCCAGTTCAGCCGTTGGCTTCATCCCAACGAAGTTTCGGGTATAGACCGAGTCCATCTTAGCCGTTGGCTTCAACCCAACGAAGTTTCGGGTATAAACTGAGTCCAGTTCAGCCATTGGCTTCAACCCAATGAAGTTTTGGGTACAGACCGAGTCCAGTTCAGCCGTTGGCTTCAACTCAACGAAGTTTCGGGTACAGACCGAGTCCAGTTCAGCCGTTGGCTTCAACCCAATGAAGCATCGGGTACAGACCGAGATAGTTCAGCCGTTGGTTCAACCCCAACGAAGCGTCGAAAGGGATCCGGTGATGAAGCAATATTGTAATCCATCACCAATGGTGTAATCTATTATACACATCCTCAAAGGGGACATCAGGAAGGACGGGTGGTTCAACCCCCTGTTGCAAGTTGCCGATGTAATTTATCGTCAGGATAAGAGTCGGGAACATACAAGAAGGTAACTCGGTAACCGAGATATATCCCCATCAGAGTTGGCAAAGCTATCATGGATAACGTCATCCCCAGCAGTAAGTGACAAGAACATTCTGTGATAGCTTAAATCTGATATCCTAACAGTAGTCGCATGATAATGCTGCAACAAAGGTTATCACGGGTAACGTTATCCCCAGTAGAAACTAACGTAATCAATCAGTGATAACCTTAACCCCTCGAAGGTATCTGACACTCATGACATACCATATCATGCATTGCCTCCTGTTTGCATTTGTATTTCCAGTGTCTACTAATCTTTATCCTATTCATTCAACTGCATTGCATGAACATGATAAAGAGGGGCATCTATAGACACTCAAAATTTTCTTTCCTTGTTACTAACACTGTAGGAGGACAAGAAAACCATCAACTCAACCCCGATCACCAATACCAGGACGTTAGTTCAACCCCGATCTCAATATCGGGTCATCAGATCAACCCCGATCTCAATATCGGGATGTCAAATCAACCCCGATCACAAATCGGGCAGTCAGTTCAACCCCGATCTCAAATTGTGCCATCAGATCAACCCCGATCTCAATATCGGGCCATCAAATCAACCCCAATCTCAATATCGAGCCATCAAATCAACCTCAATCTCAATATCGGGCTGTCAAATCAACCCAGATCTCAAATCGGGCCGTCAGTTCAACCCCGATCTCAAATCAAGCCGTCAGTTCGACCCCGATCTCAAATTTGGCCGTTAGATCAACCCTAATCTAAATATTGGGCCATCAAATCAACCCTGTTCTCAAATCAGGCCGTCAGTTCAACCTCGATCTCAAAAACAGGCAGTCAGTTCAACCCCGATCTCAAATTGGGCCATCGAATCAACCCCGATCTCAATATCGGGATGTTAGTTCAACCCTGATCTCAATATTAGGCTATAAAATCAACCCCGGTCTCAATATCGGGCCGTTAAATCAACCTCGATCTCAAATCGGGCCGTCAATTCAACCCCGATCTCAAAATTGGGCCTTCAGTTCAACCCTGATCTCAAATTGGGCCATTAGATCAACCTCGATCTCAATATCAGGCCATCAAATCAACTCTAATCTTAAATTGAGCCGTTAGTTCAACCCTGATCTCAAAATTGGGCCGTCAGTTCAACCCTGGTCTCAATCCGGGAGGTATAGGTCAGCCCCGATCTCAACCCGGGAGGTCAGGTCAGCTCCGATCTTAACTCGGATGTACAGGTAAGCCCCGATCTCAACTCAGGAGGTACAGGTCAACCATAGTCTCAACCTGGGAGGTACAGATTTGCCCCGGTCTCAATATAAGAAGTACAGGTCAGCCCCGGTCTCAACCCGGGAAGTCGGGTCGACCTCAAGAACAAATCTGAAGCTCCACAACATTTCCAGAGGAAAACCTAGAGCGACCAATTCATCCTCAGAGACAACACTGAGGACAAACAGACTCGAATGGCTTCCAAGTCTTGGAAACAACTCCAGGAAGTCAACCGAAGTCCATGCCGACACTAAGGCCAACCCTCAGAAGGACAAAATAGTTATTTTACCAATTCAAACTGATTCAATCAAACTTAAGCCAAATTGATGCCACCAAGGTCAGAATAAACCATAACGATGATCCTGAGTAAAAATAGTACATGACAGGTCAACCGACAAACTGTGGGAAATTAATAACCTGGTTATGAACCCGTCTTCTTGGACCCGAAAAATGTTTTATACCATGTCATTGTGACACTCTCAGCAAGGGCTTTCTGTAAAGGTATAGCACGCTTAAAATGGACGCTCCGATCAAAAGTTAGAAAGTTTCGACTTCGACCTCGCGTTGCTCGGAGTATACGTACTTTGAGAAGACTAAATCGGACACGTGGGCCCCACCAGGGGAGCCACACCTCTACCTACGATAGCAACAGGTAGGGTGCAGGCTCCCTGGCCTATATATATTAGGGCGCCCCCCCCTCATTTGAAAAAAAGAAAAAACATTCCGAACCTTTGCCCGTTTGGTTTTTTGTCCAATCTCTTGTCTTCCAAACCCAAATATTTTTACTCTAACACGTAGATATACCCATATACTACCATATATCAAAAAATAATCGGTAGATTTGGACGTTACAGGCCTACGATTTGGCAAAAAGCCCGTGTAGCAGTCTATTGTGAGTATTTTTACGATCAGCAAGTCAATACTACTACTTTGCAATTTTATACACTTGCACGTTAATTTTTGTTTTCTAAATATTCCCAGAACTCAGTTCCGTGGTCGTTTTTGGCAACTTTTGGTACATTTTAGTACCTAAACATATTTTTCTGGCATTTCTACAACTCAGATTGATGTTCCATTGCTTTCAACATCTTCGGCATACTTGCATCTTCGTTATAAGCAACTTCACCGGACTGGGTTATCTTCCCAGTTTGGGTTTGGATTTTTTTTATATATTTAACTGTATATATACTAACTTTTCAATTCTGTCAAGCCCGGATGTCAAATCCGAGATAGTTTACTGCTTTTATATATATTTATGCATATATAAGCAACTTTCACCACCAATGGGTTCTCTTCCCAGTCTTGGTTGACTACATTTCTGTCTATATATATATATTTACATTTCAAGCCAGCCTGGATCATTCTGTGGCCTTTATATTGTTTTGCATCCTTCACCATTACTGGGTTATCTTTCTAGTCACCGGTTGCCTATTTTTCTGTACATTTACATTTCAGATCGGCCTGTATTATTCTGTGACCTTTTTACTACTTTAATATATAAATCTGCATATATAAGCAGCCTTCACCACCACTAGGTTCTCTTCCCAGTTTTGGTTGACTACTTTTCTGTCAATATATATATATATTTCAATTCAAGTTCGGGCACTGGTGTGAAAACCCATCGCCCTTTACAGCTTTCGTATATATAACTGTATATATATATATATATATATATTACTTTATTCATTTTATTAAATTGCTGATTTTAATATTCATTTGATATAAATTGGCATTAACAAATTCAGTATTTTTCTGTTATAAAAGCAACCCCCTGGCCCTTAGATTGCTATCTAGTGGGAACGAGATGCTTCGGCCAGGTGCGAACCAGGATTTACTGAATGAATCCTCGATTCTGGCGATATTTAGGATATATCTGTTTCTGTACAAATTTAAGCTCTGCAGGTTTACTAAATTGATCAGAATCTGATTCCCACAATGGACAAACTCCACTTTACGAACGTACCCTGCCAGTTTTTCTGTAAAATTTACATACAAAAGACCTTAAAACGGATATCCGAATTTAAGGTCTCAACATAGTGAAAAATATGGTTTATCGTGTCAGAGTCCCTCCGATGGCTATCATGCCCATGAGGAGACCGACACTTGTATATATGTTGTAGTCGAGGATGCTTCGCAGCCCAACAATCACTATTCAAATGGGGCCTTAAGGCTGAAAAGATAAAATTAAAGTATCAATATGCTTCAATTCTTATGTTAGCGTAAGGGTTTGAAAACCAACTTTCAAAACATCATTTGAAATAATCTTTTAGAAAAAAGAAGCTTTTGCAAATCAAATCAAACACTTTTCCAAATCAAATCAAAGACTTTTGCAAAATCAAATCAAACCCTTCGTATATAGGTTCAATGACGCATAGACATGCTTTCAATCAAATATAGGCCCAATTTTCAAACAACATTCACACACACATTTCGGTTTTTAAGGGAAATATTGAAAAGATGTGGTACCGTGTTTACACGGGAGTCGTGGGGTGCTTAACACCTTCCCCACACTTAACCAAGCCCCCGAATTCAAAACTTTGGTTTTAAAGATCAATTTTCGATAGTGTCCAGCAATTGGGCCTCTTTCAAATAAAATTCGGTTGAGTTGGTACAACCATTTCAAATCTACCAACTGGCGACTCTGCAAAACGTTCAAATCGTCGACATGATATATGGTGGCCTTTTCCTTAAAAACCCTTCAAAACCTTTTTCGCAATAAAAAGAGTAAGGATAGAGATAACTTAGGAAGAGAGAAAGATCCGGGTTGTGACCCGACACGCGAATTTTTCCCTACGTCGACATATAGTTAGTATATATATATTAAAGCAATAAAAGCCACGAATTAGCAATTTAGGCTAAAAGAAGATAGAAATTTTATATATATATATATATAGTTATATATATAAAAGCAGTAGCTACCACGGATTTGTCATCCGGACTTGACAGAATTGAAAAGCTAGTATATATATAGTTAAATATATACATAAAAAAGTTAAAAAGGCCACGAATCAGCAATCCAGGCCGTGCAACTTAGTACATATATGTATATATATACATAAAAGCGAGTAAAAGCCATAGATCGTTGATCCGAGCTTGGCAAATGCAAAAAAAACGTTTATATATACTAAAATGTACTGAAAAGTACGTAAAAACGGCCACGAAACTGAGTTTCGAGCAAAACTAGAAGATGAAACTTTACATGAAAGTGTATAAATATGTAATGTAGTAGAAAATGAGTTCTGATCGTAAAAATACTTACAATGGACTGCTACACGGGCTTTTTTCCACTTTGTAGGCTTCAAACGGGCGTTTCCACCAGTTAATTTTTGGTATGTTGTAGTATGTGAGTATACCTACGTGTTAGAGTAATAAAATCTAGGTTTGGAGCACTAGAAGTCGGGCTAAGAAACGAAATGGGCGGAGTTTCAGAGCGTTTTCTTTCTTTTTTCTTTTTCTTGGCAAAGGGGAACTTGTATTTAAATACCCGATGGAAGCGGGCCTACTCGCGGTAGCCACGGGTCTACCTGCAGCTCCACTTGGATGGGCCCACATGGTGGGTCCCGTCGTCTCGAAGTATGTGCACTTTGAGCAACACGATGTCAAGTTTGAAACTTTCTAACTTTTGATCGGAGCGTCCGTTTGCTGCGTGCTATACCTTTTCGGAAAGCCCTCACCGAGAGCATCACAATGACATAGGACAAAACATTTTTCGAGTCCAAGAAGATGGGTTCATAACCAAATCTTCAATTCTTCATATTTTATCGCTTGAGTTGTATTGTGTTGTTTTCACTCAAGATCAATGTTATGGTTCGTTCTGACCTTGATGGCATCAATTCAGTTTAATTTTGACCGAATTGGCTTCAAGTTGGTAACATGACCATTTTGCCCCTCTAAGGGTTGTCTCCTGTGTTGGTGCGGTCTTCGACTGTCTTCCCAGGGTTGTCTCTGAGGTTTTGATCTCAACCGACTTTGTTTGTCCTCAGGGTTGTCTCCGAGGCTGACTTGGTTTCCAAGGGTTATCTTGGGGATGATGTGATGCTTTGAGGTTGTCTCCGAAGTTGATTTGGCCTTCCGAGTTGTGACCAGGGCTTGTCCTGACCTCCCAGATTGTGACCGGGGCTGAACTGAATCTCCCAGTGTTGTCACCTGGGTTACTGTACCTCCTGGGTTGTGATCGGGGTTTGACTTGATATCCCAGGGTTGAGCTTGACATCCTGGGGTTGTTGCCGGGGCTTTACTAAACATCCCGGTGTTGCCGGGGTTTGATTGGACATCCCGATATAGTAATCGGGGTTGAGATGACATTCCGGTATTGTGACCGGGGTTGAGTTGACATCCCGATATTGTAACCAGGGTTGAATTGACATCCTAGTATTGTGACTAGGGTTGAGTTGACATCCCGGTATTGTTATCGGGGCTGAGTTGACATCCCAGTATTGTTACCAGGGTTGAGTTAACATCCCGATATTGTAATCGGGGCTGAGTTAACATCCCGGTATCATGACCGGGGCTAAGTTGACATCCTACTATTGTGACCGGGGCTAAGTTGACATCCCGGTATTGTGACCGGGGCTGAGTTGACATCCCGATATTGTGACCAGGGTTGAGTTGACATCCCGGTATTGTGACCGGGGCTGAGTTGAAATCCCAGTATTGTTACAAGGGTTGAGTTGACATCCCGATATTGTAACTGAAGCTGAGTTGACATCCCGGTATTGTGACCGGGGCTGAGTTGACATCTCGGTATTGTGACTGGGGTTGAGTTGACATCCTAATATTGTGATCGGGGCTGAGTTGACATCTCTATAGTGTGACCAGGGTTGAGTTGACATCTCGGTATTGTGACTGTGGCTGAGTTGACATCCCGGTATTGTGACTGGGGTTAAGTTGACATCCCGGTATTGTAACTGGTGTTGAGTTGGATCTCCCTGTGTTTTCATCGGGGTTTGACTTTGTTTTGAACTTCCAGTGTTGTCTCCGGAAGATAAAAGATGATTTTGCCCTCCTGCAGGGTTAGTAACAGGAATGCAAAATTTTGAGTGTCTACAGTAGCTCATATACATGATCTGTTTTAACCATTAAAACAAATCCATCTAGATGTATCATTCATACATTCTTTTCTAATAATTTATATTTGAGGAAAGGCGTCTCCACGTCCATTTGCCAAATTTAGTAATCAGCTGCAATCGCAAGTAAAATCAGAATGGTCTTGAGCATTGCTTCAAAGATCCATTTTGGATTTTATGATCATCTACCATTTCTCTGAGTGTCTACAACCTTTAGCCTTATAGTATATAACTAGATCATCATCCTTTATATTGCGTACCTCATCATCATCATCTATGATGAATCCATACCTCCCATACATCTTCGGTACTATTCCAGATTTACAATCCGATTGTGGTACAATAGGTCTATCTACAGGTTTCTCCTTTTGACTAATAGTGATTTGTGGTTCTTGAACTCCTTCAAGATATATTATCCTCCCACTAGCCCTTCAATGAGAAATATCTTTATCTTAGAAGGCAGCGTGTTTCTCAACAAACACCTTTTGCTAAGTAGGATTATAGAACATTTACCCTGAACTTACTTTAGGATGTCCCACAAATCTGTATTTGTCAAATCTTGTCCCAAACTTATCCTTTTGAAACCATTTCACATAAGCTTAACAACCCTTTATCTTAACATACTTAAGATTAGGAATCCTCCCTGTCTATAACTTTTATGAAGTCTTGGGGACGGATTTTGAGGTTACCTTATTTTATAGATATGCAGTCATTTCCAGGGCATTACCCTAGAAGGATATTGGAATGTCGATAAAATTATTATGGACCGCACCATGTCCAGCAAGGTACTATTTTTCTTTTAGATACACCAATCATTTAATATGTATCAAGAAGCGTCCATTATGAGAAAACCATTTAAGATGATCTTAAAACCTATTGCAAAAGTATTTATTCCTCGATCCAATCGAAGAATCATAATACCTTACCAATTAGTTTTACTTCTGAATTCTTTGAACCTTTTAAATGATTCAGACTTGTATTTCACCAAATACAAGTATTCAGCTCTTTGAATGATCATCTCCTTTTTCTTTTACTAGTTTGTTCAATTTAAAATTATTTTTCAAGTAAGTCAAGTATGTAAAGTCCATTCAATAAATTGTTAATTATTTAAACTAATGGACTTGCCCATAGGCGGCTCTAAACAATAAGTTCTTGCAATTAATGGACCAACCGTTGCTCCATTCCCACACGCAGGAAGACTTCCCCTTGTTTTGCTTTCTACTTCTGCTTAGTCCCTTTATAAATTTGTATTTATGAGAACCATAACCGGTATCCAATACCCAAGTAGAAATTTTACTTACTGAAAGATTTATTTCAATTATGAACAAACCTGTATTTATAACCGAAGCTTCACCAAGCTTCTTCTAGTTAGCCTCTGTAAGATACTTCTTGCAGTTTCTATTCCAGCGTCCAGGCTTATTGCAGTGGAAGCAAACTCCTTTGCTATCAGTATCAGTTTTGTTCGTATTATCCTTTGTATTTTGCCTTTCCTTATACCTTCTTTGAATTTTTTCTTCTTCTAGATCGGAAGAGCTCCTTAGATATCTGATATCTATTAGTCCTAGTTTCCTCACCATTCAACTCCTTGAATTGTAGGAATATAGTAGGAGCATCTATAGTTTCATGCTGATGCTGAAACTCGTTACTCATGGATGCGAGCATGATGTATTGAGACAACTATGCATCATCTTGCTACTTTCTAAAATTAGCAATCTCTTCCTCAGAGGTATTGTCTGCAACCATTGCAGGGATAGGCGTATTTAAGAAATAAGATAGCTTTTCAGCCTTGAGAACTATTCTCAAATTCCTTAACTAATCCGTTTAATTCGGTTCGGTTAATTAGCATCTAATATACTACGCAGTGATAGTAATTTAGATATTGTAAAATTCTCTAAATGAATTTGTAATTAACAACATTATAGCATACATTCTTTTATTAATTACCAAGATAAATTAGGTCTATTTTAAATTGGTATCTCTCACTATTTTCTTCAAAACTATATTACCCTCACAATATATATTTCGACAAATTTAATTAAAGATTTGCTAGTGAGAATAAGGATCTTATTTCAAATGTATATAGCATTGTGGATAGCACAACAAACCATATATAAATAAATCGGTAGACAACTCTTTGTCAATTACATCAACATGTAACTCCTTTTTATTATGCCTCTTAGATCATAATGATCAAGTGTGTGCACATCCGAACTAAAATGATTTAAGTTAAGTCCAACCTAACACTTCCATATATTCAAAAAAGAAAAATATTGTCCTTGTGGATAGCACAACAAAACAATATTGTTCAATTTTCGTTATAAGCATCAAATGTGATTAAATTAACATCTTAAATACTCAATACTTGCCTTGTGGATAGCACAACAAATTCATATTAAATATTTAATACTCTATTAATTTTATCATGCTAGAAGGCGACGTTCGATATTCCAAATATCTTTGAATGCTTTAGACTTAATATAATTTCTTTGAGGGGTTTGTTATTATTAGTCTCATCTTGTTTAGCGTGCATGCACACACACACACACACATATATATATACATATATATAATACATGTCATATTAATTAACATGTGAAGCATGTTTTATAATATATAATATATATAATAAGCATGCACATATAGAATACTATATTCTACCTAGATTGATTATGGACTTTTATTTTAGTTTGGTTCACAAGAGCCACCAAATGAACTAAAAGTTCAAACCTAGGGGCGCAAGAATTAAATTTAAATATAACTATTACATTTAAATCCCGGGCTCCATTACAAACGGGTCTTCACGCATTCCTTGCTCTGTAACACCCCTAAATCCGGGTTCCCTAACCCCGATTCGGTTGTCACGGTATAATACAAATATCCACCTCTAAACAACATAAAATAACTAAATGCAGAAATATAATAAACGTATGTCGTTCATTCAAAAGGTGTTACTAGTCCCAAGATTCGATAACCTAAATACAACATACAAACATACCCTAGAATAGTCAATAGGGTTCATATTACATAATAATAAATTAATTAAACAAAAAGATAAAGTCTGCTCCTTGCAAACTAATCCTACATCTTCCCTTTACCCTTGTCCTTCCCTGAAGTCTCGGGCTTAACTGCAATATAAGTCATGATATAGCAAGAATGAGCAACAAGTTTGCTCAGCAAGTTTAAATACAACAATAAAGGATATATCATGATGAAAGGAATATATCTTACAATGAATTCAACAATATGAATATCGGAAGCAAGAATAATAATTGCTTTTAGAATAACTGATAGTAAAGTAGACTTTTGAACTATAAAACTCCAACGGAATCAATAGCTGATTGACCCTTTGGTTACTGGCTACAGAATAGTACTTGAGGGGATCAGCCTCGCGTACGCCACGTATATGCATAACATTCAACTCTGCTGTTTGTATCTTTATACTAGATTCGTGGGGTACTCCCCTATATATATAAGGGGTGTTCTTTCAGTCTAAGAATCCATACCATCAATTGGTCTGGATAGCTTTTATAAAACTTCATATAATTATCTGACCGAACAAGGGTTCAGACTCTATCTAACGAAGTTCAAGAATTATAAAACTTTTAAATAAGGTACAAGTCCAAGACTGTATGAACTCAAGTGCACCAAGTGCGAATATCAATGTGGAATAATTATAAAGAAATTAAACCACCTAATAGCAGGCTTGGAAATAAATTTCAAGCTTAAATGAATAACTTTCAATTCAACAATAATCCTGCTCAATACAATATAAGAAGGATATGAAACTTGCATAACAATACAAGAACGGGTTCAAAAGAACTTGCACAACCAATGAGTGAAGTTTGGAGACTTGCTCAATATAAATTTGAATAAAGTTAGGGAACTTGCCTGATTGCACAGCTACAATTAAGTTCTAGCTTTAATTAACTTGCGTCGAAACGACCTAACATTAATAAGTCGACCTTTCAATTAGCATTTATAAACTAATATAAGTCTATACTTATAATAATCCACTTATCATATAAGTTTATCACATAAGATCACGTTCAATATCAAACATACCACTTATAGTATCATAATATGCTAACTGTTAAAATCAAACTTAAGCAAATTGTTCGGGCCTGAAAGTCTCCCGGCGTAACTCTAGCATGCAACTACTGACATTAAACCAATACAGATGCTTATCAAGTTAAAATTTCTCATTTTGAAACTAGCATGCTCTTTCTATATTCAATTCGAAGTCATATTTTCATGCCGATAATTCACATACTTTAACTAATACAAGTTCATGCTTCAAAGTTGATTACTAAAGTCATGTTATCACATAACAAGGCTAAACAATATTTAATATGTATGCTCGAGTATACTACACACATATACTTTAATCACGTAGTTCATGCTTCAGAAATTAATTTCCTATGAATACGTGCATATGCGAAATTCACGCTTTGACCAAACGAGGTCTATGTTAATATGCTTATAGGCATAACGAACTCTAATACACATGCTTGCATGGTCATAATATCATTCGCATGGTATTTGATGTTATTTACTTTCACATCTTAAGTTTTCTTTCAAAAATATACTTAGTCCACAAGGACAATATAATATATGTAAAGCATCTCAAAGCCGTGACTCACATGTACTAGAACGCTTATATAAGTCACATACATGTATTCAAGTGGTCCCAATCTAAAAGACACAAGTCTTGGTTATGTTGACCTTGAAAGTTTTTAAGTTTCGCTTGAAAAACCTCTTGAAACTTTCAATCAAGTATGCTAGTGTACGACTAACACTTTAAGCTAAGTTCTCATGTCCATATAGACCATACGGTCGTGTTCTAAAAATTAGAATATAAACATGCTACTTATATGACAAAGTTCGCATTCAAAACTATAAGTTTTCTTTTGTAAACCTTTGAGTCTTTCAAACACGTATACTAGTGCGTTCAATACTAATCACGCATTCTATGTTCATATAAACCACATTATCATGCTTGCCAAAAATCAGAATGTATATATGCTAAGTTTATGACAAAGTCCACTTTAACTATTCTAGGTTCATTTCAAAACCATAAGCTTTCTTTCCATAACATGTACTACATATGTAGGCATCAAGGAACATGTACTATGAGTTAACATCATCTTTTATGCATGTCCAAATAGATACCAAATGTTAGTACTATCACAGCAGCTTAACAGAAGCAGAAAACAAAAACTGGTCACAAGAACCTGCGCAGCTCCGCAGGCACCAGGTATAAACCCGGCGCAGCTGCACCGGTGTCCGGCTAATCCAAGAACAGGCTGTTTTCGGTTGTAACCATAAACCCAACACAAAAAATTCCAACGAATTCCATTCTAATCATAATGTAATTCAGTTTTATAATACTTGTAAGCTAACATAGCATCAATAAATGATTCCCAATCAACTTATCAACACATATATGCTTAATTCAAAGAATTAAGGAATTAGAATTTATCATAGAATGAAAAACATGAAATGGAAAAATAGAGATTATACCTTTGGTATAGAAACTAAACTTGCTGTTACAGATTATATAATGCTACTATGCTAACTTACTCTCAATTCTCTTTCTATCAATTCCAAGAAAATCTCAGCAATAGAAATTGAGAAGGGGAATTACTCTTATATAGAAAAATGAATACACGGTTCATGATTTTACTCACCAAATCAACACAAAGGATTATATGATTGTATGTTAGATAACAAGAAGTGGGTGAATGCAATCATAAATCCCACTCCCCCTATAATGATTATGGCTAGCTTTGCTGAATTTGAGGAGAGTTAAAGGGTGATGTAGCCATGTGAGAGTTTACGTGTGGGTAGAGAATGAAGTTGGGGCTCTCATATTACTCAGTAACTAACATTCTAAGTACTAATATTTAGATATATACACATATAGTATATATTTAAATTATACATTAAATGGGTGTATATCATATATGCCCAACACTTAGCTATATAATAATATACACTAAGTTATATACTATATATATATACACACATAGTATATACATAGGTTATAAGTATTTATTCCATACACATTTAAATAGGTGTTACAATATTATCTCAATTAATAAAATAATGTATCAAGTAGGTATATATATACCAATCATATAATCCATGTACAATTTCCTTAATACCAATTATAAAGAAATTGGGTATTATCATTACTTATTATCATAATCATTATACTATAATTATAACAACTTAATAAAATCATTATTAATTAATAATTGATCTTATTATATGACAATAGGGTATACATGAATGTCCACATAGTGTCACATACCTTCAATTTACCTCATCTTACTATATAGTCCATATATGCAATATACACCACATTAATATGTCACATTGCATTATATATAATATAGATAGCTACCATATATGTAAAGGTTTAGTATTGCATGCTTGTATAAAATAATTAGTCAAGTAAACATAATTACATATTATATTCATTACTTCTTTGCTCATTAATATATTTTTCCCAACAATAATAATTTCATACGTTATCGATTAATTACTCAATATTGAAATTAACCACTATGTTCAATTCATGCCACTATATTCAAATAAGTTGAATATTTAATTATTAATAATCTCATCAATTCTCTGATATTAAATCCATAAGGTTAGTCCATTAATTTAAATAACTCATTAGTGACTTTCTTTAATCATTTCACAAATTCTCACTACCACATAAGGTTTAAATAAACTCACAAAACTAACTCATTAAAATTAAATCACATATTTAATAAATAAGGAGTTTAAAATTCATGGTCGTTACATGCTCCTTGGTCTCCAATTCTTCAAAATTTAATTCTAACTATTCTTATTACAAAAACTATTTACTGTAAATAGAAACCTTGATCAGCATTCAAGAAGAAATACATAGGAGGGAGATAGAATTTACATTAAGAAAAATTAGAGAAGACAAGGTACACAGACCCCATTTATAAAACCCATACATTCAAGCATCCAACTAAAATAAAATTCAATCATATTGGTCAATAGTCCATAATCAACCCCATTTATTATCATACACATCAACATATGCATCAATAAATAAAACATTCATCTCATGAATAATAAAAATGCAATATATACATTGATATCGATTTAATGGGCAATTTTAGTAAGCATAAAATTCAATTATGAATTAAAATAAACTCTTTTATTTTAATCTAAATTTAAATCAAAATAAACTTTTTATTTTAATTTATCCATTTTTGAATAAAATTAAAATCCTTTATTTTTAATCAAATTGTTTAATCAAAATAAACACCTTTATTTTAATTAATATGGAATCCAATTCCAAGTCAAAATAAACTCATTAATTTTAACTTTTAAAAAATGTTTTTGGGAGGAACAAAATATGTGGAATCCAATTCAATATCAAAATAAACTCCTTTATTTTGATTAATATGAAATCCTATTTCATATATAAATAAACTCCTTTATTTAAGAAAACATGGAATCCCGTTCCTTATCTCTAATAACCTCCTTTATTTTAGTAAACAAGAAATTCAATTTCATCTCCAATTAGTTATTATGGAATCCAATTCAAACTATAATTAGTTAGCATGAAATTAAATTCTAATTAAAATAAACTTTTTTATTTTAATCCAATTCCAAATAAAAATATACTACTTTATTTAACTTTAGAATTACTAGAAAAACAAAGTTTGATCAAAAACCTTTAAAAAGAAGTAATCAAACAAGCCTTCAAGTCAAACTTCAAAACCAGAATTGTATAGTTTACATATGAAACATGTTGATTCTTAATCAAAATTAATTCTGGTGCAATGGTAAGGCTTGTAGAAAGTGACCAAGAGGTTAAGGGTTCAAAATCCTCTAACTACAAATTAATATTTTTCTTTTTAAAAGAAGATGATGTTAGTGCCACGTCAGCAGTCAGCGCCACGTCAGCAGTTGACCAGTCAACAGTTGACCAGTCCTGTCACGTTAGCAGTCAGTGCCACATCAGCAGTTGACCAGTTAACGTTTGACCGTGGACTTTGACTTTTTTTTCTTTAAAAAAATCTGCTGTTTAAAAAAAATTAGCATAAAAAGAAATTAATTTTACACAAACAGTTATACCCAATTAAATTGTTCTAAACACATATCAATATACATATCAAATCTGAACAATTAATAACTTGCATAAAGGTTTGGCTCTGATACCACTGTTAGGTTTGTAAGATTCATGAATACAATCAAATTGCATAAAATAAGCAGAAGCATGGTAAATCAGAGTTTTAAAATTTTACAAATCATATACCCGGATCATCCTTTATGCACAATTATTAATTAAACAAAAAGATGGAGATTAGTATTCATACCCTTAAAGATTCTAGCTTCCTCAGGTACGAGTTCAACTCCAAATCCTTTTCGCGTTCTATTTGAATCCACCAGGTTAATTCCTTCATTTGATCAATGTTAGCCACCAAAGTGTTTGGCCTCTAGAGGTGATGCACCAAGAAAGAATAAGAATTCAAGACGAAGAGTGTTTGGCTAAACCCTAGTTTCTTTCTCTTTAGAAAATGAGTGCTTTCTTAACTCTTGGAATTAAGTGTCTAACCTTGTTCCATAATAAGACTTTCTTATTTATAGATGTAGGCAACCCTCCTAAACTATTTAGGTTTAGGGTTTCATATTAATTAATTAAACTCATTTAATAATTAGGCTTCCCAATCCTATTGGAAATAGTTAAACTCTTTTAATTAATTAGCCTCTTAATCTTATTAGGAATATATATGAGAGAGAGAGAGAGTATCTTATTAATTAATTTCCAAACTCCTTTAGGAATTAAATAATAATAATAATACATAATAATAATAATAATAATAATAATAATAATAATAATAATAATAATAATAAGACTCATCTTATTAATTTATATTTAATATTTTTAAAATATTAAATAATAAATATTAAGCTATTTAATTCATTCTATCACCATAGATTAAATTAAATATACTTAACTTATTATTACGATTATGTCATTTTCTTCTTTAATAAATATTATTCCTTTTATGGTGTAACCTTTTAGGTTCTCCATATTAAACCGATTCTGAATAAATCAATTAGAACAATTTTAGTCTTATTTAAAAAAATAAATTAAACTAATAATTTATTTAAATAAATAACATTTATTCTACAATAAGGATAAGCCTTCTTAGCGAACAACGATTTTCCAGATAATATAAATTTCAACATTAATCATAAAACAACCTATAAGTTAATAGTTACCGTACAATTCAGTCCTTCCACCATACAATGTCCCAATTAAATACTCCCTCCGTCCTAAGATAAAAGTCTTTATTACTATTGCAGGTAGTCCTAAGTTAAATGCTTACTTACCTTAAATAATCTATTTTTTTATAATAATTTGCCTATAATACCCTTATTATTAATTGTTATATTTATATTCTCTATGCATATTTATGGAGCATCACTATGTGTACAAAACTATGCAATTAAATGAGAATTTAAATATGGACAATTTTGTCATTTTATCATTTTTCTTAATATGCGCAAAAATTCAATCAGGACTCCTTTCTAATTTCATTCCACCTTGGTCAAGGATTCCTTGGTTGTCATTTATCAAATTACATAGGACATATCTCTTCTTTTACTAGAAGTGGTAGATTCTTTATTGATCGTTCACTATCTTTATATATAACTTATTACACCTAAACATACCCTTTGATATACCCTAAGGGTCTTAAGGAATAAGTCAAAGTATAATTTATTATACACAAGATACTATGATGATCTCAAGTCCGAGGATCACTTGTAGTACTATCACATTAGGAATTCGTATTGATAGGCGAGTAAAACTTCATTAGGTATTCATTAGAGAGTTACGTTCAGTGTACTTATTCTCTAATAAGCACCTACATACTTGATTTAGTGTCTCCACACAAATGATTATGAGATCAATCATCCTCATCCATGAGCAAGCAACATATGTACCAATTTATCCGGATTCATTAATTTCCTTTTTAGTAATCCAACGATTGGGAAAATTTTTAGTTTTTAAGCTATCTAAGAATTTAGATCTCATTAGCATGATCATCATCATGATTTTAAAAGCATTACTTAAAACTATGGGTTTATCACATATTATAAAAACAGCACCATGTAGATAAATAAATACCTTTAATTAAATAATAGTACTTTTATTAATAAATGAATAAGATTGTTACAAAGTATATGCTTTATCATCAAACATGATTGGCTTGTATGCATACTACTTTCACTAGCTACCGATCTAACTCGCTGTGAAAAATAATGTAGACGAGACGAAAAACTAGCACTACTAGAAAATCTACCTATAGCGACGGTCGTCGACCGTTGCTATTGTGACGCCCCCAAATTCCAGGACCGCCACTTGGTCTCTCGAATTCGGTTCATCACGTGCTCATGGTAATACATCGCAATAATGATAACTAAATATCACACAACCACAGCGGAAAATCTATTCTAGAATAATTTACAATGATTTATTATAATTATTCCCCCAAGTCTCGCAACCTACAGTACTTAATAGATTACATAGCAATATCAATTAACGACTTGTTATATAATCTAACTTAAGCTTAAACATAAACAAATCCAGTCTTACTACATCATCTTCACACAATATTAATATATTTGAAACATAACAGACATAAGCTAGTTGGTAGCCTTGCCCTTGCCCTTATCAATGCCCGAAGGTTCGCCATGCTCTGCCTTAACTGAAATGTTTTAGGGAAAGCAAGAATGAGCACAAATTGCCCAGCAAGTAATATGCAATAAGGGTGAATAATAAGATTCTCAATTCTCGAAAGGGTATAGCAAGATTTGATAGTTCAAGAATAACAAGAATATCAACAGTTCTCAATAACAGTCGCTAAGGACAGGATAATATCAATATGATTCAATAATAAGTCAATTCAAGATTTCAAATAATTGAATACTGAGTAGTCACTACGGACTATGAACTTCTACTAGAATTGACAGTAATAAACTGAAAATCCAACAAAAACAGGTACAACAGGTGATCAGCCTAAAGTACCCTTGTTATGCATAACAATCAATCATACTCAAGTGTGCACGTCGGTTCTCCGACAATTTATATATTCCCTTCAAAGAAGGCTGTTCTTCTCAGTCAAATACAAGATCCCGCACCAATCAATTAGTTTGGGTTGCTTTTCAATAACATAAGTCCCGCCGAATCAAATGGCATAGACACTTTCACAATATTCAAGAACAATACTAAGTTC
Source organism: Panax stipuleanatus (assembly GCA_020205555.1). Classification (NCBI taxonomy): domain Eukaryota; kingdom Viridiplantae; phylum Streptophyta; class Magnoliopsida; order Apiales; family Araliaceae; genus Panax; species Panax stipuleanatus. Next base: position 107,129,372 of record CM035119.1, on the reverse strand, counting down.
AACATGAATAATAGCTTTAATGAAATAAGAGTTCAAGTATGCTAATTCAATTCAACTGATTAAATAGGAAACTAGTTTGCAATACACAAGATAGGATACTTGCATAGTAAAAGAGTATAAGTTAGGAAACTTTCACAATCATAGATTTCCTTGCATAAAGTAAATGCGTCGGTTAGGATACTTGCACTTTAAAAGAGTGTAAGTAAGAGAACTTGCCTTTAGCGTAGTTTATCCACGAAAAGCAATCAACACTTTCAAATTCCTATCGTAATACAGTTACGTATATATATGATATTCATTAGTCATATAATTTAACTTCACATTTTCTCTTTGAATATACGATCAACACATAAGGTAAGTTTTACCTAGCTACACAGTTATATAGAATATAATTTCTATCCTTAACGTTCCTTCTTTAGAGTTTAAACGCATTCTCATATTATATAAGATCTCAACAATTAGCAAACATGCTTGCATATTATTAATATCACATAAGACCACAATCAATACTAAATATATTTCATTTTAGCAAGTTACGGCATCTCCTTAAGTTAACCGTCAAAATCGGGTTCAAGTAACATCATATAATATCACGTAGCATGTATTCATATTTAAAGGATACTTTCATGCTTGTATAACTTTTCCAAATCCAATCGTACATGGTATAGGTTCTTAAGTTAATACTTAAAGCCATTCAAGGACACGAACTCATATGGTCTAACATGGTCGCTTTTAAACACATAAGATATTCATATAACTTGTATTAGTCATGCTCATGAGTACTCGTATTGCATATATGTAGCTAGCATTGTTATTATCTTGAAAACATGCTTTGTTTATGCTAAACTTTAATCAGGGGAACTAATCATGGTATATATACATGCATGACACATGAATGAGTCTAAGAGTAATATCACATGTGTCCATAAATGTCAGATTCTAATTGTCGTCATAACATACCAACGTTCACGTTCAAAGCTTATACTTTGTTAGTATAGTTCATTAATAAGGTCTATCATGTTCATGCTTCCTTATGAAACCCATATACACAAGTTAACATGTTTTTTATGCATTTCAAGGCCCTATAAACATGCTCGAAAAGTCAGAATGTATACATGGTCTTTACATGTCAATATCAACCTTCAAAACTTGTATTTTTGTTAGATATGTTCAATAGTGAGGTCTAACAGGCTCTTGTCATACTATGAACCATATATACATAACTTAATATGTCTTTCATACATCTCTACCTCATACCGACATGCCTTGAAAAATCAGAATATTAACATGCTTTATATATGTTAACGTTCGTTTATGAAACTTTAAGTTTGTTTTCAAACTATATGTCGTTTGGTTAACCATGCATGCTAATATACTAAAACATGCTTACATTGCCTCATTAGGTTTATATATATGTATTAATCATGCTCCCATGCTTGTTTAAACAAAAATCAAACAATTGGTATATAACAGTTTTGTTGCAGAATGCAGAAAACTGCACACAGAGGCCGGCGCTGCGGCGCGGCAACATCAGCCATATTCTAGCGCTGTGGCGCGGGTGGCGCTGCGACGCGGGCTGCGGCGTGGGTGGGGCTGCGGCGCGGGCTGCGGCGCTGCGGGGCGGGCTGCGGCGCTGCGGCGCGGTTTGCGGCACTGCGGCGCTGGCTGCGGCGCTACGGCGTGGGGACAGTTCCTCAGTTCAGACTGCAGCGAAACCGACCCAAAACCTCACATTTTATCGATCTCGACATACCCATATGCTATTAGACTAACCTTTTTAACTTACTAACACATATATATGCTTATATAACAGTCAATCACCCAAACGATTCCCAATTTCATGAACTCCAACTAATTTCACGAATTCGATGCTTTACAGAAATTACAGAGCAACAATGGAAATGAAAGTCAAGAAAGATATATAGTGGTTCCATCACGTATGTATGTTCATATAACAACAATATAAGGGTTCTACAATCCAATCATGAACTAATTTGGCATAATCAAAAATTTGAAGGAAACTTCGGAAACAGAAAACGAAAATGAAGAACAAAGGAAGAGGGATTATACCTCTGCTAGGATTCAAATATAGTTTGCTGCTAATCCAACTTCTCCTACTGATATATGTATATTGCTTTCACTCACCACTTATGCAAACTCTCAGCAAATTGAAAACGAAGAAACATGGCTGCTATTTATAGAAGAATCCTTACACAGACAATGCAATTGTCCATTAAATTGAACCACTAGATTGAAGCTTTGTATATCAGCTAAGGAAGAGTTGGTAGAGTGGTTAAAGAACACTGTTGTGCCCACTCCCCGTATCATGATTTGCTAGAATGCTGAGTTTGAGAAGGTAGGAGTAGGCTAGCTTCATGAGTGTTTTACGTGTACAAGGTTTGTGTCTTATTAATATGGGACAAGGCATAAAAATCTCAGCATTTCCAATTTGTAAACAAACTAGTGTTAATACTTAGGTTATATACACACACATATTTAGACACTTAGGTCTTTAATTGAAATGTCACAATAATTCATATACTGTAGTAAGTGTAAATTGACACGTATAATCCATGTACATTTTGTTAATACCGAATATAATCTAATCAGATGTTAACACATTACACTGTCTCCTTTATTAAAACTAATTGTTTACAATATGTTCATGATATATTATACAATGTATACCCACATATTTATTGTCACACAAGTTATTAATCAAGTAGCTCACATGGTTTAATAAGCCTTACCATATAATAGTGTCATATTACACTTCACATAATACATAGTCAGCTAATATATGCTACACATTTAATTCACATGCTTGCACATATAATTTCTCATCTTATAAATTGAATATTAATTAATAATATACACATATCCTACATCAATCAATATAATTGTTAACCTCCATAACAATTTAATTAACCCTTATATGATTAATTATCACTTTGATATAAATCTTATTATATTTATAAACACGTTGCTCATTATTATTATGTTTCTTGCAATAATAATAATCACATATTATTAATCAATCCTCATTAGTATTTTATAACAGTTAATTAATATTCTTCGATTAACAATTAATATAGATTAATTGTTCGCTTAAATTAATATAATCATTCTTATATTACGTCACTGTGCCACACAAGGCAATCAACGAATTTATCACAAACTCCACCAATTTCTCAATTATTATAATTATTCAATTATATATAATTGAATTAATTCATCTCATAACACAAAATCATTTATATTCAAATAAATTCTCATTTCCATTAATATATTTATTTAATAATATATGGAAATTCTCGGGTATTACATCCTCCCCCCCTTATAAAAATTCCATCCCGGAATTGCTACAAGGTTACACAAATAGATGGGGATAGTGTGACGCCCCCAAATCCACGTTCCTTCTAAACCTTTGATTCGGTGCAGTCACGATACTACTAACGCTGAACTATTACATCTTTTAATCATTAGTAAAAGAATACAACTTTGTTTATTACAATTTAGAATATAAATTCTATTCATATCCAAGATCTCGTCTTTACATCATATTCGATGTTACTAAAATGCGGAATAATTTAAACTTTTCAATATCCTTTGAATAAAAATCTTTTTATTGATTCCATAACTTTGATACCGATTACAAATCTTGAATCAACTATATAATATGATTCCTTCTTATCTGAGTTATCGTATAAACATTTACAACTCAACTCGATATCCTCTATGTATTAATTAATACATTCTTACAATACAACAAGTATTAAACAGTGTAAACAACTATCAAGTACAACTCCTAGAACCTAAACAGGGTTCGAGTAATAATCTAATCAGTATTCTTCGTTGTGATACTATCTATCTTTATCAATCAAAAAGCACGAAGTCTTTACCGTGAATCCTTAACCTGCAAAAGTGGTTATTTGCAAGAGTGAGCTCGACAGCTCAGCAATTCTAACAGTCCTCATGCATCACATAGCATATAACATCATACTCAGTTCATGCATTTATAAACAGTTTATATTTACTACGTATGTTACTTTTCACATAATAAGTATATCATCAAAGATCAACTTTTAATCTCATTTATATCTCATATACAGTTCATATATATGTTCACATTATTACAGCATAATATAATTCAACTAACAGTTATTGAATTCATATATCAAATAGGAACTGAAAGACATGCCTGATTCGTAGTTTAACAACTACGACTTAACTGCTTAAGAATCTCTGCACTTTGTGTAATCCTACACAGTTATATTAATCATAGAGATCACACCCATCAGTTATACACTTCCATACATTCTCAATATAATAATAAGTATTACATTGTTGTCTAGCTTGGTTCTTAGAACCTTCGTCTCACATTCTTATCGTATTCCTAGAATAATTATATACGTATAAGTATATTTTAACCTTACGTACTTACTACCATTCTTCACATACACATGCCTGTCTACCACTAATCTATTTACATATATCTAGTGTAGTCCATCTTTTGAGTTAATCATTCTCATATATCATTACTAACACATAAGACCATATCAAAGCAAATATACGCTATTAACTGTCGAAGTCAGATTCAAATATTAACATATGGTCCTACATAGCATGTATACATATTAAATGATACTTTCATGCTCGTTCAACCTTTTCACGTTCAATTTACATGATATAGGTTCTAAGTTAATACCCGTAAAAACTTAAGTCCATTCAAGGCTATAAAGTCATAAAGTCTAGCATGCTCGCTTTTAAACACATAAGGTAATCATATAACCTATGTTAGGCATGCTCATGAATATTCATATTTCATACATGTAGCTATCATTGTTATTAGTTTGAAAACATGCTTCGTTTATCACTTTAAAACATGCTTGAACTCATGCTTGGTTAGTTGTCAATATATCCAATCACATACGAATCATATTTAGAGACGTAATAAACACAAACATGGCATCTTAAATCTTTAGAATCTAGCTACTCATACTTAATGCAACTTGATTTGAAAACATATTCAAGTTCGCCTTTGAAATTATTTTAAACTTGAACGATACAATTCGACATATACAAGACAACTTTAAAGCTCTTATCATATGTAGTTAAAGTATGTTAACATATTCACAAGATCAGAATGTCCACGTCTCACGTATGTGTCAACATTCATATTTAAAACTATAAATTTTATTTTAAAACTATAAGTTTTTCTTTAAAACATACGCTTTCCATTTCATGATATACATTATAACATTGTTAAAATCATGCATGTTGTATCAAAGTTTGCATGTTGTTTATGTTCACATGTTTGCTCTAAGTGGTAACAACCAAGCTAGAAGAAACAGACTGCAACAGAAAACAAGATTCCAGAACCTGGAACCGGCGCAGCTGCGCAGAGCCCCAGTTCAAAACTGGCACAGCTGCGCAGGGCCTTGCCCAACTCAAGTCTGGTACCGGCGCAGCTGCGCTGCTGGCCAGTACAATACTGGCGCAGCTGCGCCACTGGCCGGCCAGAGACAGTGACTGCTCTACTTCGGCAAAACTTAGCCCAAACTCAAAATTTCGCAACGATTATCATTCTAAGCTACTACATTACAGTTCTATCATGATTATAAGCTAGCATAGCAACTAAGGAGCAATTAATAAACATTGCTTGATCACATAATCATGGATTCCATACTCAATTCAAGAATTAGAAATTTACAGAATTTTAGAAAACATGAATTGAAGAACATGAAAGGTATATTGTACCTCTGCTAACAACTTGGTCTTGCTGCTACTAAATTCTCTCTCAATTCTAGAATGCTATTACTAAGGTATGCAATGCTCTCCATTTAACACTTAAGCAAAAGCTCAGCAAAATGAAAAGATGAAGGAGAAGAGCTTCATTTTATAGGCAAATGTTTACACAGACATTACAATTCCACCTCAAATTAAACCAAAGGAATGCAAGCTTGTTCAATGGATAAGGGAGAGTTGGTGAGAGTGGGTGGAACTCATCATGAATTCCTCACCCTTGCTCATCATTTGCTAGAAATTGTTGAGTTTGATGCATAGGAATAGACTAGCTTTCATGAGTTATGCACGTGAGAAGGAATTGGGTCACTCAATTAGGGACAAGGAGAGAACTCAGCAACTTGTTTTCCCACATACTAATGTTATATATGTATACATATAGTATATACTTAGGCTATATATATTTATTCCATATATATTTAAGTTATACACATTCCCTTTTATATAACATAAGTTATAAATTAATGTGTCACAATGTAGTCCCAATAATACTATCGTGTAGTAAATTTTAACTTGCACATATAAATTCGTGTACATTTCATTCTACCGGATATAATTCTTTCGGGTACCACCACAGTGTATTGTCTCCTCTATTAGTAAATTCAATAATTGTTTACTATATATTCATGATATATTATTTTATTGTATACTTAATATACACATTGTCAAACCCACATTTCATGTACCTATTACAACTCAATAACTTTACTATATAGTTTATATTCATATATAGCATAGTCGCATTGCACTTTATACTTCGCATAACATATAGTTAACTATCATACGTTATACTTTAATATCGCATGGTTGCACATAGAAATTAATAAATTACTTATCTTATCAATTAATTAATAATAATATTAATTAATCCATTTCTCATTAATCCATGGAATTATAATTCCCACGCTGATTGATTAACACTTTATATGATTTATTATCACGTTAAATAAATATAAATCTTTTTATATTTATAAATCATTTACTCATTAATCATCATATTGATAATAGGATATTGTTCATAACAATAATTAATATTAGAAGACAATTTATCTCATCACAAATCCGATTATACTTATAATCGATGTCCTTATTATTATACTATCACTAGCCATAATAATTTAACATACTATCATAATAACAATTAACAATTAATTTAGATTAATTGTTTAATTAATAATTCCTCCATCATTAAATTAGTCAATTCATTACTGAATCTATTATTGTGCCACACAAGGCATCTCTCACAAGCTCAATCTTAAGCTTATCATTATTCTCATCACTTACTCATTTCTCACCACATTACTACTTATAACCTGTTCAATTAAATTAGAACTATTAAATCCAAGGTCCACATATAAATATTTTACAAATCGAATATTCAAATATTATATATAACCTTTACGGAAATATAATAACTCAAGCTATTAAAATGTTAAATTACTTCAATTAATTATACTTATAATAAGTATAACCTTTACGCTTATAATAATTAATATATACTCTATTAATTATTCTAATAATAAAATTCACGATCAAATAATAACTTAAGTTATTTAATATATTAAAATAACTTAGTTTCCTTTCATTAATTAAACTCTCTTGAAAATACATTTAAAATTATGTATTTAGCCATATCATAAAATATTATGTTTTCTCCAAATAAGCACATTCGTTATTAGAAAATAATTTACTTATTGTCTCATGATATTATTTTTAATATAATACCAAATAACTATATGTACGACACATGTACATATATTATATATAGAAAATAGATAATAAGTTTATTTTCTATTATAATAAATTGTTTCCATCAATTTAATTACATATAGCAAATACGTTTTAATATATTTACTATATTAACCAATCACACCTCATACAAAAACATATAAGGTAATATTATTATTCAAAAATAACATTTCCTCCTTTTATTAAAATAATTCAATATTAGAAATTATTTTAATATCCTTTATTAGAAAAATCATATCTCTTTCTTTTCTATAAATTGTTTCCCCAAAATAATTTCTTCAAATATTCATTTAAAGATATAATGATTTTCGTCTCCCTTTAATAACGTATATATATTTAACGTTATTCGCACATTAGACTTTCTCACATATTACCACTCTAAGTAATATATATAAAAAGTATCAACTATAATTACATATTCAACACACATATTAATTCACTCCTTTACTTAAGTAAATTAAACATTGTACTATATCACCTTAGTTAATTAAGATTCAATACTCTCATTATATTATTCCATAATATAACTCCCAACTTAAATTAACTAATATTTATTCTTATTAGTTAATTCCTTAACTAACTCATGCTTCACTATCCAAACCTATTTACGGATAGCTTAAGTGCTATTAATAACCTATATTATAAACATACAAGTTATTAATACACATACTCAAGAATATGGTGATTATACATTAAGGATATTTAATGTCACCAACTTACTATGAAATAATTCTATAAATTATTTAATATCGATAGGAATTTATCCACTTCCTTTATCTCAACTGGATCGTCTCTACGATAAGTAACAAATATATATTAATAATATATTTATAAATCACAAAATCACATTTTACATAGTCCATATTATCCTATGTAATATAATACCACATACCTCATATCACATATATATATTATTATTCGAACCCATCTCACAGTTGAAGAATTTTATTTATTAAATCCTTATTTAATAATATCTGAAAATTCGGGTTCTTACATCCTCTCCCCCTTATAAGGATTCCGTCCTCGGAATCACCGAAACTTCATCTACTCGGTGCTATTCCGATTATTACATATTCTCTTGAATAATTTTATTCATTCTTTTTTCAGAAGTTTTATTGCTATAACTTTCTCAATCTCATTCTACCACTTTCTCCTTTCTAAGGAACATCTACTTACTACATTCATCCTTTAGTAGAATAAGAATCTTCCACGATTTTTCAATAATCGGGAAATAGTATGAATAACTCAGATTCCAATTTATGCTGAGGGGTCACAAGACCGTGAACTTTTCCACAGGTTTACTAATACTTCAATACAATTCTTCACACCGCAAACCAGAGTGTTTATCAATCACAAAGATTGAAAACACCCTCCACGCGTACTCTAGGTGGCCAACCTATTATACCACTATGTTGGGCCGCAACGTAGTGTTTTGTAACGACTATATGCGTTACGTTCGGAACCATTGTCCCCGAAAACATGTCCCCTTATAGGGTTGTTCACCTCAGCTTTTCAACGTCAAAATCCGCACCAGAGCAATCTGGTTTGGCATACATACACAAGAATACTTGAATTCTATAATCCCTTTCCAACAGTCGCCTAGCCGAATCAAATAGCTTAGACTCTCATCAACAATTCGGACATCAATCGAAATAATTTAGTCAACTTTATTGACCTTCTTTATAATTTACAAGAAAACCAGAAATTCTTTTATGACGTCATGATACCATACTAGATTAGTAGTACGTTGAGGATTCCGCCATTTTATGACTTTGTCATATTACAACATACCATAGTGGGCTGACGATCTTTCGATCACAACCAACACTAGGTTCGATTGCATTGATGACTCCATCGTTTACCATTCTACATCATATCAAATGATGCATAAGGTTAAAATATATTTTGAAAGATTGTCAAATCATTTTTGTCTTAGCCGAAACAAATAGCGTAGACATACAAATAACGGTGTTGTTTTTAAAACTCATTAGTTCAGTTACCTGACCCAATGTTTTATCAAGAAAACCGAAGTGCAAACACTAGCACGAAGTCAATAATTATTGAAAATCTAGCGTAGCTAGAGGATTTAGGAAAATCCAATTTCTCCATCGCTTCAATCTCTTACCACCATCAATGCTTACTATTCCAAAACTCTTATATAATATATCTATTCTCAGTACAGTTCACCAACTTACCACACCATGGAAGTTCAGGAACTTACCACAATCATATGGGTGTAGGAACTTATCCTAGTCAGACCAAAGTCGTCCATTCGCTGAGGGGTCCCATCATACGATTATGAGTCACGAACTTGTCATAGGCATGAGTTTTAAGAACTCGCACCTAATCTTAATATTATCTAATTATATCTTAGAAACCTCTATCTATCAAAATAAATATGAGAAAAGAATCACCTTTCCACCATATGTATAATGATACCGCGACACTAACATTCCAACGATTATCAATGTGACGCACTCAGTGCAAGCACAAAACTTCTGCCCATACAAAAGTTTGTACAACTAAGCCATCACATGAGTCCTCAATGGAATTCCAACACTTAACTATATCTTACTCTATCACTTGCTCATTACGAGCTTTCTATGTTTCACCACATACAACTCCTCATGAGTTCATCTCGTACTTTATCATAGTACATTCTCTTATAGCATCAAGCTATACATACTTAGTCATTACAGACTATCTATCATTTCATAGTTCAATCTGATCACGTCGTGATCATCACTATACCTTAGGGTTCTTTCCCTATTATCAACCAAACTCCATCTGAGTTCATTCTCATTATCTTTGTCATATACATCTTACAGACATCATCTTAACATTTTTATTACCGGAGTTAGGAAACTCCTGATTCTCATTCTCTAGATACTTCGAGATTCTTCTTTGAATCTTCACGTATATATTTTAATCTTATCTTTTCCTTTCTCAGGTTATAGTCTAAGGTACACTTACCTAAGATTTATAACCTACAGCTTTGATACCAACCTGTGACGCCCCCAAATCCACGTTCCTTCGAAACCTTTGATTCGGTGCAGTCACGATACTACTAACGCTGAACTATTACATCTTTTAATCATTAGTAAAAGAATACAACTTTGTTTATTACAATTTAGAATATAAATTCTATTCATATCCAAGATCTCGTCTTTACATCATATTCGATGTTACTAAAATGCGGAATAATTTAAACTTTTCAATATCCTTTGAATAAAAATCTTTTTATTGATTCCATAACTTTGATACCGATTACAAATCTTGAATCAACTATATAATATGATTCCTTCTTATCTGAGTTATCGTATAAACATTTACAACTCAACTCGATATCCTCTATGTATTAATTAATACATTCTTACAATACAACAAGTATTAAACAGTGTAAACAACTATCAAGTACAACTCCTAGAACCTAAACAGGGTTCGAGTAATAATCTAATCAGTATTCTTCGTTGTGATACTATCTATCTTTATCAATCAAGAAGCACGAAGTCTTTACCGTGAATCCTTAACCTGCAAAAGTGGTTATTTGCAAGAGTGAGCTCGACAGCTCAGCAATTCTAACAGTCCTCATGCATCACATAGCATATAACATCATACTCAGTTCATGCATTTATAAACAGTTTATATTTACTACGTATGTTACTTTTCACATAATAAGTATATCATCAAAGATCAACTTTTAATCTCATTTATATCTCATATACAGTTCATATATATGTTCACATTATTACAGCATAATATAATTCAACTAACAGTTATTGAATTCATATATCAAATAGGAACTGAAAGACATGCCTGATTCGTAGTTTAACAACTACGACTTAACTGCTTAAGAATCTCTGCACTTTGTGTAATCCTACACAGTTATATTAATCATAGAGATCACACCCATCAGTTATACACTTCCATACATTCTCAATATAATAATAAGTATTACATTGTTGTCTAGCTTGGTTCTTAGAACCTTCGTCTCACATTCTTATCGTATTCCTAGAATAATTATATACGTATAAGTATATTTTAACCTTACGTACTTACTACCATTCTTCACATACACATGCCTGTCTACCACTAATCTATTTACATATATCTAGTGTAGTCCATCTTTTGAGTTAATCATTCTCATATATCATTACTAACACATAAGACCATATCAAAGCAAATATACGCTATTAACTGTCGAAGTCAGATTCAAATATTAACATATGGTCCTACATAGCATGTATACATATTAAATGATACTTTCATGCTCGTTCAACCTTTTCACGTTCAATTTACATGATATAGGTTCTAAGTTAATACCCGTAAAAACTTAAGTCCATTCAAGGCTATAAAGTCATAAAGTCTAGCATGCTCGCTTTTAAACACATAAGGTAATCATATAACCTATGTTAGGCATGCTCATGAATATTCATATTTCATACATGTAGCTATCATTGTTATTGGTTTGAAAACATGCTTCGTTTATCACTTTAAAACATGCTTGAACTCATGCTTGGTTAGTTGTCAATATATCCAATCACATACGAATCATATTTAGAGACGTAATAAACACAAACATGGCATCTTAAATCTTTAGAATCTAGCTACTCATACTTAATGCAACTTGATTTGAAAACATATTCAAGTTCGCCTTTGAAATTATTTTAAACTTGAACGATACAATTCGACATATACAAGACAACTTTAAAGCTCTTATCATATGTAGTTAAAGTATGTTAACATCTTCACAAGATCAGAATGTCCACGTCTCACGTATGTGTCAACATTCATATTTAAAACTATAAATTTTATTTTAAAACTATAAGTTTTTCTTTAAAACATACGCTTTCCATTTCATGATATACATTATAACATTGTTAAAATCATGCATGTTGTATCAAAGTTTGCATGTTGTTTATGTTCACATGTTTGCTCTAAGTGGTAACAACCAAGCTAGAAGAAACAGACTGCAACAGAAAACAAGATTCCAGAACCTGGAACCGGCGCAGCTGCGCAGAGCCCCAGTTCAAAACTGGCACAGCTGCGCAGGGCCTTGCCCAACTCAAGTCTGGTACCGGCGCAGCTGCGCTGCTGGCCAGTACAATACTGGCGCAGCTGCGCCACTGGCCGGCCAGAGACAGTGACTGCTCTACTTCGGCAAAACTTAGCCCAAACTCAAAATTTCGCAACGATTATCATTCTAAGCTACTACATTACAGTTCTATCATGATTATAAGCTAGCATAGCAACTAAGGAGCAATTAATAAACATTGCTTGATCACATAATCATGGATTCCATACTCAATTCAAGAATTAGAAATTTACAGAATTTTAGAAAACATGAATTGAAGAACATGAAAGGTATATTGTACCTCTGCTAACAACTTGGGCTTGCTGCTACTAAATTCTCTCTCAATTCTAGAATGCTATTACTAAGGTATGCAATGCTCTCCACTTAACACTTAAGCAAAAGCTCAGCAAAATGAAAAGATGAAGGAGAAGAGCTTCATTTTATAGGCAAATGTTTACACAGACATTACAATTCCACCTCAAATTAAACCAAAGGAATGCAAGCTTGTTCAATTGATAAGGGAGAGTTGGTGAGAGTGGGTGGAACTCATCATGAATTCCTCACCCTTGCTCATCATTTTCTAGAAATTGTTGAGTTTGATGCATAGGAATAGACTAGCTTTCATGAGTTATGCACGTGAGAAGGAATTGGGTCACTCAATTAGGGACAAGGAGAGAACTCAGCAACTTGTTTTCCCACATACTAATGTTATATATGTATACATATAGTATATACTTAGGCTATATATATTTATTCCATATATATTTAAGTTATACACATTCCCTTTTATATAACATAAGTTATAAATTAATGTGTCACAATGGAGTCCCAATAATACTATCGTGTAGTAAATTTTAACTTGCACATATAAATTCGTGTACATTTCATTCTACCGGATATAATTCTTTCGGGTACCACCACAGTGTATTGTCTCCTTTATTAGTAAATTCAATAATTGTTTACTATATATTCATGATATATTATTTTATTGTATACTTAATATACACATTGTCAAACCCACATTTCATGTACCTATTACAACTCAATAACTTTACTATATAGTTTATATTCATATATAGCATAGTCGCATTGCACTTTATACTTCGCATAACATATAGTTAACTATCATACGTTATACTTTAATATCGCATGGTTGCACATAGAAATTAATAAATTACTTATCTTATCAATTAATTAATAATAATATTAATTAATCCATTTCTCATTAATCCATGGAATTATAATTCCCACGCTAATTGATTAACACTTTATATGATTTATTATCACGTTAAATAAATATAAATCTTTTTATATTTATAAATCATTTACTCATTAATCATCATATTGATAATAGTATATTGTTCATAACAATAATTAATATTAGAAGACAATTTATCTCATCACAAATCCGATTATACTTATAATCGATGTCCTTATTATTATACTATCACTAGCCATAATAATTTAACGTACTATCATAATAACAATTAACAATTAATTTTGATTAATTGTTTAATTAATAATTCCTCCATCATTAAATTAGTCAATTCATTACTGAATCTATTATTATGCCACACAAGGCATCTCTCACAAGCTCAATCTTAAGCTTATCATTATTCTCATCACTTACTCATTTCTCACCACATTACTACTTATAACCTGTTCAATTAAATTAGAACTATTAAATCCAAGGTCCACATATAAATATTTTACAAATCGAATATTCAAATATTATATATAACTTTTACGAAAATATAATAACTCAAGCTATTGAAATGTTAAATTACTTCAATTAATTATACTTATAATAAGTATAACCTTTACGCTTATAATAATTAATATATACTCTATTAATTATTCTAATAATAATATTCACGATCAAATAATAACTTAAGTTATTTAATATATTAAAATAACTTAGTTTCCTTTCATTAATTAAACTCCCTTGAAAATACATTTAAAATTATGTATTTAGCCATATCATAAAATATTATGTTTTCTCCAAATAAGCACATTCGTTATTAGAAAATAATTTACTTATTGTCTCATGATATTATTTTTAATATAATACCAAATAACTATATGTACGACACATGTACATATATTATATATAGATAATAGATAATAAGTTTATTTTCTATTATAATAAATTATTTCCATCAATTTAATTACATATAGCAAATACGTTTTAATATATTTACTATATTAACCAATCACACCTCATACAAAAACATATAAGGTAATATTATTATTCAAAAATAACATTTCCTCCTTTTATTAAAATAATTCAATATTAGAAATTATTTTAATATCCTTTATTAGAAAAATCATATCTCTTTCTTTTCTATAAATTGTTTCCCCAAAATAATTTCTTCAAATATTCATTTAAAGATATAATGATTTCCGTCTCCCTTTAATAACGTATATATATTTAACGTTATTCGCACATTAGACTTTCTCACATATTACCACTCTAAGTAATATATATAAAAAGTATCAACTATAATTACATATTCAACACACATATTAATTCACTCCTTTACTTAAGTAAATTAAACATTGTACTATATCACCTTAGTTAATTAAGATTCAATACTTTCATTATATTATTCCATAATATAACTCCTAACTTAAATTAACTAATATTTATTCTTATTAGTTAATTCCTTAACTAACTCATGCTTCACTATCCAAACCTATTCACGGATAGCTTAAGTGCTATTAATAACCTATATTATAAACATACTAGTTATTAATACACATACTCAAGAATATGGTGATTATACATTAAGGATATTTAATGTCACCAACTTACTATAAAATAATTCTATAAATTATTTAATATCGATAGGAATTTATCCACTTCCTTTATCTCAACTGGATCGTCTCTACGATAAGTAAGAAATATATATTAATAATATATTTATAAATCACAAAAACACATTTTACATAGTCCATATTATCCTATGTAATATAATACCACATACCTCATATCACATATATATATTATTATTCGAACCCATCTCACAGTTTAAGAATTTTATTTATTAAATCCTTATTTAATAATATCTGAAAATTCGGGTTCTTATAGATAGTCCCTCATCATCCTATCTTCTAACTCCCACGTTGCGTCCTCGACATCGTGGTTACGCCAAAGTACTTTTACAGATGAAATCACTTTATTTCTCAAAGTTTGTTCTTTCCTATCTAATATCTGGACAGGAATTTCTCCATACGCCAAGTTCTTCTCCACTTGAATGGGCTCGTAAGAAATCACGTGCTTGTAGTCGGCCTTGTACGGTCGCAATACGGAAATGTGAAACACGTTGTGGATGTGCTCCAGTTCGGGTGGCAATGCAACTTTGCATGCCACTTCGCCCACTCGCTTCAGTATCTCGAACGGTCCTATGAATCTTGGACTCAATTTTCCTTTCTTGCCGAAATGGATTTTTCCCTTCCATGGAGATACCTTCAAGAATACGAAACTGCCGATTTTGAAGTCTCGGTCCTGCCGATGCAAATCTGCGTATTTCTTCTGGCGATCTTGAGCTGCTACAAGTCCGGCTCTTATCACTGTCACCACGTCTGCGGTTTGTTGAACTAACTCTGGTCCGAGTATTCGTCGTTCTCCGACTTCGTCCCAACATAACGGCGTTCTGCACTTTCTCCTGTAAAGAGCTTCGTACGGTGGCATGCCGATACTCGCATGGTAGCTATTATTATATGCGAATTCTACTAAGGGTAGGTGGTCGTCCCAATTTCCCTTAAAATCCATCACGCAAGTCCTAAGCATGTCTTTTAGTGTTTGTATTGTTCGCTCACTTTGTCCGTCTGTTTAAGGATGATAAGCTGTACTCAACCTCAACTGCGTTCCCATTCTTTTTTGCAAACTCTTCCAAAAATTGGACGTGAAGCGCGGATCTCGATCAGAGACAATTGACACCGGCACTGCATGTCGTGAAACAAATTCTTTTACATATAGGCTTGCTAATTGGTTCAAACTGTAGCGGATCTTGATTGGTAGAAAGTGTGCGGTCTTCGTTAGTCGATCCACGATAACCCAAATAGCATCATAACCTTTCTGTGTAACTGGAAGTCCTACCACGAAGTCCATGGTAATATGCTCCCATTTCCACTCTGGTATTTCTAACGGTTGTAGTAAACCACTCGGCCGCTGATGCTCTGCTTTAATGCGTTGGCAAGTCAAGCATCTACTGACGCACTCCGTGACTTCCCGTTTCAAATTGGGCCACCAAAAATGTTGCCTTAGATCTTGGTACATCTTTGTGCCTCCCGGATGAACGAAATATGTCGTATTATGTGCCTCGTGCAAAATCTCTTCCCTCAACTCGGTTACCGCTGGTACCCACACTCTCCCTTCGAGTCTCAAAATATCGTCTTTATCCATTCAAAATTTTTCTTCCTCATTTTCTGTGATCCTCTTTTCGATTTTCTCACACTCTTCATCCTTTTCCTGAGCTTCCTTTACTCTATCCAACAACGTCGGACAAGCTTCCATTACAATTAACTTCTCACCAGACTTTTCTGGTCCTTTCACTTCTATCTCCAATTTCTCCATCTCTCTTATCAACTCTTCCTGAGTCGTCAAATTAAACAACTTCTCCCTTCCTTTCCTGCTCAGAGCGTCGGCAACCACATTTGCCTTTCCCGGGTGATAAAGAATATCGCAATCATAGTCTTTGATTAATTCTAACCACCTTCTCTGCCGCATGTTTAACTCCTTCTGTGTGAAGATATATTTCAGACTTTTGTGGTCCGTGTATATCTCACATTTTTCTCCGTATAGATAATGTCTCCATATCTTTAACGCAAAAACTACTGCCGCTAACTCTAAGTCGTGAGTGGGGTATCGTTTTTCGTAATCCTTCAATTGTCGTGACGCATATGCAATAACCTTGCCATGTTGCATGAGCACACAGCTAAGCCCCTTGTGCGATGCATCACTATACACCACAAAATTTCCCGCATCATCTGGTAATGATAACACAGGTGCTTCGCTCAATCTCCTTTTCAGTTCTTGAAAACTTTCTTCGCATTTGTCGGTCCATACAAATTTCACCGTCTTTCTAGTCAAATTGGTCAACAGGGTTGCTATCTTAGAAAAATCTTGGATGAATCTTCGATAGTACCCAGCTAACCCTAGAAAGCTTCTCACCTCCGTCGGTGTTCTCGGTTGTTCCCAATTACTTACTGCTTCGACCTTTGCAGGGTCTACTGAGATTCCATTCTTATCCACCACGTGGCCTAAGAATTGAACCTTCTCTATCCAAAATTCGCACTTAGAAAATTTTGCATACATCTTCTCTTTCCTTAGTGCCTCCAAAACAATCTTCAGATGTTCAGCGTGTTCTTCCTCTGTCTTTGAGTAGATCAAAATGTCGTCGATAAAAACCACTACAAATTTATCCAAGTATGGCTTGAAAACTCGGTTCATCAAGTCCATAAATGCTGTCGGAGCATTAGTCAATCCGAATGACATTACCAAAAACTCATAGTGTCCATAACGGGTTCGAAACGCAGTCTTTGGTATGTCCTCATCCCTCACTTTCAGTTGATGATATCCTGTTCGTAGGTCGATCTTTGAGAAACACTTGCTCCCTTCAGTTGATCAAATAAGTCGTCTATCCTCGGTAGCGGATACCGGTTCTTGATCGTTACTCTGTTCAATTCTCGATAATCGATACAGAGCCTCATCGATCCGTCCTTCTTCTTAACGAATAGTACTGGTGCTCCCCAAGGAGAAACACTCGGTCGAATGTAACCCTTATCCAACAATTCTTGTAATTGTATCATCAATTCCTTCATTTCTACTGGCGCCATACGATATGGAGCTTTCGAAATCGGTGCCGTTCCCGGTGCTAAGTCTATTACGAATTCGATTTCTCTGTCTGGCGGAAGACCAGGAAGATCGTCCGGAAACACATCTTGGAATTCATTAACTACGTATATATCCTTAATTTCTACTCCCTTTTTCCGAGTATCAACGATGTAAGCTAAATATCCTACACATCCTTTCCTTAACAATTTCTTGGCCTGCATCATCGTAACGCAACACGGTTGCTTAAGCGATGAGCTACCATAAAACACTACCTTAGACTTACTCGGAGTCTGAAGGTTCACACATTTGTTCTGACAGTCAATTATCGCAGCATGGTTATACAACCAATCCATTCCCAGTATTACGTCAAATTCTCCTAGTCTAATAGGAATCAAGTCTACGCTCAGTTCATGTTTACTAATACTTGCGCGACAATTTTAATAAACGTATTCTACAGGGATCACTTCCTTATTAGCAACTTCTATGATCAAAGGATTTTCTAAAAGTTCTCGGGGTGTACTAAGTCTACTAGAAAATTCTTCAGATACAAAAGAACAGGTGGCACCCGAATCAAATAATACATAAGCATTTATATCATTGATTGGGATTATACCTGACACCACATCCTTCGCAGCCACTGCGTCTTGGACGGTCATGTTAAAGGTTCTGACGGTTGGGCGGTTGGATTGTGCCGGTCCACCGATCATCAGCTTGTTGCCTCCTTGCTGATTACTACCCCCGCCACTTCCCTTCTTTGGGCAGTCCTTAATTCGGTGCTCCGTCGAGCCACACGCAAAGCATCCTTGTATCTTTTTCGGTTTCAAACAGTTGGGCGAGATGTGCCCTTCCTGTCCGCAGTTGTAGCAAGTGCCACGTCCCTTCCAGCACTCGCCCTGGTGATTCTTCCCACACTTCGGGCATCCTTCAGCCCTCTTCTTGAAACCTCCACGAAAATTCCCTGATTGATTATTATTGTTGTTTTTGTTGTTGTTGTTGTTCTCCCACTTTCTCTTTCCCAAGTTGCTTCCTCCGCTACTGCTTCCTCTCGTACGATTCTCTCCTCCAGTATTCTTTCCTTTCTTTTCTTTGTTATACAGACTTAAGGCCTCACTGCCGCCTTCCACAATGATTGCCTTCTCCAGTAATGTTGCAAAGGAATCAATTTGAAGAACTGATACCTTATTGAATAGCCATGGCTTCAACCCTTGTTCAAAGCGTCTAGCCTTCCTCTCTTCATCACCAACTTGGTGCTCCGCAAATCGCGCTAGTTCGTTAAACCAAGCCGCGTATTGCGCCACCGTCATCTCACCTTGTTTTAACTCTAGGAATTTCACCTCCATCCTATTCTTTATACTCTTCGGAAAGTAATTCTCGAAGAACAGTGTCTTAAACTTATCCCAAGCTATTATCCCTTCTCCAGCTCTTTGTTGATTAGCCTCCCACCAGTAGTTCGCTTCTCCCCTCATCATGTACGTGGCAAACACCGTCTTCTGATCTTCGCCTACGCTAGCTATAGTGAAAGCTTTTTCAATCTCTTTGATCCACGCTTGTGCGACGATTGGGTCGGTAGTTCCCTCGAACTCCGGGGGTGCTACACTCTTAAAGTCTTTAAAGGTTGTTACTGGCACAGTTTGAGGGTTCGGGCGAACGGGTTCATTGTTCCTTCCCCTTAAGGCTTCTCCTAACAAGTCTACCAGTTTTTGGATCGGGTCTACTTGTTCTCTCTCATTATTAACGGATTCTTTGGGTGCAGTCAATCTACGTCTGGGCGGCATTATCTGCATCACAATTTTTCATTTTATTATTATTCAAGTATATCACTTAAGTATTTCTTTTAATACTAAAAGAATAAATTTATAACACGTTTCTAAAATCAACTCCATTTATATTCATATGCCATTTCATTTCATTACATGATTTTCCTAGCATACTGCTATAAATGTTATCACATATATCCCCTAATATCACAAAAGACGGGGAATATACCAACCTACTACCATACTACCCCTCTAACAAAAGCTAACTCGGGGTTTACATCATCATCCCACATCTTACACAAAAGATCGGGATTACAACATAGTATATACAATACATAAAGACACAACTAGTACTACCACTAGACTGACTAAGGAAATCTCATCCCATCATCCCGCGCTCCACTGCGCTCTTGTACTCCAACTGTGCTATATACGCAACCAGCTCTCGGCTCAAGGTATGTAGAGTCTGTCCCTGTTCTGCCGGGTAGTGGTACACACCATCAATCACCCTTTCAAAAGCTGAACGGAACACATACCCCATCTTGTTCATCTTTCTCTTCTTGCACCTGACCTCGTCCTCAAGGTCGTCAGCTCTCTCATTGGACGCTTCCCACTTCTCCTTGAAGTGTAACCTATCCATCACCTCCAACTCTAGCTGAGTACGGAGTGCCTCTTTCTCAGTTTTCTCACTCAGCTCCCTCTGCTCAACCTCTTCTAGCTTCTCTACCAAATCTACATTCCTAGCCACTGACCTGTGAAATAGAGTCCCCATCTGGATCCCTGCCTCCCTACGGTAGGCAATCTCCACCTCTAACTCTTGCATAGCCAGCTTCCTCTGGTGGTCCTCGTCCCTCAGCTTCTGGAACTCAGACACTCTCTCGTGGGCCTCTGCCTCCAGCTCCTGGACTCTGCAGTCTAACTCTAGAATACGCTCCTCGTACTCGCCTAACATCTGTTCCTCTATAGTAGCCTCATCAGAGTCCTCTACTGGCTCATCCTCCATCGGCTCCTCCTCTGGATCAGACTTTATCTCAATCTCGTCCTCGTCGTCGGACTCGAACGGTGCAACAGCCTGCACTGGTGTAGCCTCTAGAGGTGCCTCGTACACTACATGTATATCCCTGGGCTCCTCCTTGGCCACTATACTAGGTACTCCTGTGTCTGTCATCCTACAATCACAAACACAAGACAAGAAATAGCATCTCCATTAGAATGTTAAACAAAATATAAGTTCATTGTATAAAATGAAGTTACATTTCATAACAGACTAAGCCTCTCAAGGAAAACTCTACATGAGTTTTATCTCCTTCCTAACTTCTAAGTTCGCCTAAGTTATAGTCTAAGGACACTCGTTCCTAAGGTTTATAACTATCGCTTTGATACCAACCTGTGACGCCCCCAAATTCCAGGACCGCCACTTGGTCTCTCGAATTCGGTTCATCACGTGCTCATGGTAATACATCGCAATAATGATAACTAAAAATCACACAACCACAGCGGAAAATCTATTCTAGAATAATTTACAATGATTTATTATAATTATTCCCCCAAGTCTCGCAACCTACAGTACTTAATAGATTACATAGCAATATCAATTAACGACTTGTTATATAATCTAACTTAAGCTTAAACATAAACAAATCTAGTCTTACTACATCATCTTCACACAATATTAATATATTTGAAACATAACAGACATAAGCTAGTTGGTAGCCTTGCCCTTGCCCTTATCAATGCCCGAAGGTTCGCCATGCTCTGCCTTAACTGAAATGTTTTAGGGAAAGCAAGAATGAGCACAAATTGCCCAGCAAGTAATATACAATAAGGGTGAATAATAAGATTCTCAATTCTCGAAAGGGTATAGCAAGATTTGATAGTTCAAGAATAACAAGAATATCAACAGTTCTCAATAACAGTCGCTAAGGACAGGATAATATCAATATGATTCAATAATAAGTCAATTCAAGATTTCAAATAATTGAATACTGAGTAGTCACTACGGACTATGAACTTCTACTAGAATTGACAGTAATAAACTGAAAATCCAACAAAAACAGGTACAACAGGTGATCAGCCTAAAGTACCCTTGTTATGCATAACAATCAATCATACTCAAGTGTGCACGTCGGTTCTCCGATAATTTATATATTCCCTTCAAAGAAGGTTGTTCTTCTCAGTCAAATACAAGATCCCGCACCAATCAATTAGTTTGGGTTGCTTTTCAATAACATAAGTCCCGCCGAATCAAATGGCATAGACACTTTCACAATATTCAAGAACAATACTAAGTTCAACATGAATAATAGCTTTAATGAAATAAGAGTTCAAGTATGCTAATTCAATTCAACTGATTAAATAGGAAACTAGTTTGCAATACACAAGATAGGATACTTGCATAGTAAAATAGTATAAGTTAGGAAACTTACACAATCATAGATTTCCTTGCATAAAGTAAATGCGTCGGTTAGGATACTTGCACTTTAAAAGAGTGTAAGTAAGAGAACTTGCCTTTAGCGTAGTTTATCCACGAAAAGCAATCAACACTTTCAAATTCCTATCGTAATACAGTTACGTATATATATGATATTCATTAGTCATATAATTTAACTTCACATTTTCTCTTTGAATATACGATCAACACATAAGGTAAGTTTTACCTAGCTACACAGTTATATAGAATATAATTTCTATCCTTAACGTTCCTTCTTTAGAGTTTAAACGCATTCTCATATTATATAAGATCTCAACAATTAGCAAACATGCTTGCATATTATTAATATCACATAAGACCACAATCAATACTAAATATATTTCATTTTAGCAAGTTACGGCATCTCCTTAAGTTAACCGTCAAAATCGGGTTCAAGTAACATCATATAATATCAGGTAGCATGTATTCATATTTAAAGGATACTTTCATGCTTGTATAACTTTTCCAAATCCAATCGTACATGGTATAGGTTCTTAAGTTAATACTTAAAGCCATTCAAGGACACGAACTCATATGGTCTAACATGGTCGTTTTTAAACACATAAGATATTCATATAACTTGTATTAGTCATGCTCATGAGTACTCGTATTGCATATATGTAGCTAGCATTGTTATTATCTTGAAAACATGCTTTGTTTATGCTAAACTTTAATCACGACAACTAATCATGGTATATATACATGCATGACACATGAATGAGTCTAAGAGTACTATCACATGTGTCCATAAATGTCAGATTCTAATTCTCGTCATAACATACCAACGTTCACGTTCAAAGCTGATACTTTGTTAGTATAGTTCATTAATAAGGTCTATCATGTTCATGCTTCCTTATGAAACCCATATACACAAGTTAACATGCTTTTCATGCATTTCAAGGCCCTATAAACATGCTCAAAAAGTCAGAATGTATACATGGTCTTTACATGTCAATATCAACCTTCAAAACTTGTATTTTTGTTAGATATGTTCAATAGTGAGGTCTAACAGGCTCATGTCATACTATGAACCATATATACATAACTTAATATGTCTTTCATACATCTCTACCTTATACCGACATGCCTTGAAAAATCAGAATATTAACTTGCTTTATATATGTTAACGTTCGTTTATGAAACTTTAAGTTTGTTTTCAAACTATATGTCGTTTGGTTAACCATGCATGCTAATATACTAAAACATGCTTACATTGCCTTATTAGGTTTATATATATGTATTAATCATGCTCCCATGCTTGTTTAAACAAAAATCAAACAATTGGTATATAACAGTTTTGTTGCAGAATACAGAAAACTGCACACAGAGGCCGGCGCTGCGGCGCGGCAACAGCAGCCATATTCTAGCGCTGTGGCGCGGGTGGCGCTGCGACGCGGGCTGCGGCGTGGGTGGGGCTGCGGCGCGGGCTGCGGCGCTGCGGGGCGGGCTGCGGCGCTGCGGCGCGGTTTGCGGCGCTGCGGCGCTGGCTGCGGCGCTGCGGCGTGGGGACAGTTCCTCAGTTCAGACTGCAGCGAAACCGACCCAAAACCTCCCATTTTATCGATCTCGACATACCCATATGCTATTAGACTAACCTTTTTAACTTAGTAACACATATATATGCTTATATAACAGTCAATCACCCAAACGATTCCCAATTTCATGAACTCCAACTAATTTCACGAATTCGATGCTTTACAGAAATTACAGAGCAACAATGGAAATGAAAGTCAAGAAAGCTATATAGTGGTTCCATCACGTATGTATGTTCATATAACAACAATATAAGGGTTCTACAAACCAATCATGAACCAATTTGGCATAATCAAAAATTTGAAGGAAACTTCGGAAACAGAAAACGAAAATGAAGAACAAAGAGGGATTATACCTCTGCTAGGATTCAAATATAGTTTGCTGCTAATCCAACTTCTCCTACTGATATATGTATATTGCTTTCACTCACCACTTATGCAAACTCTCAGCAAATTGAAAACGAAGAAACATGGCTGCTATTTATAGAAGAATCCTTACACAGACAATGCAATTGTCCATTAAATTGAACCACTAGATTGAAGCTTTGTATATCAGCTAAGGAAGAGTTGGTAGAGTGGTTGAAGAACACTGTTGTGCCCACTCCCCGTATCATGATTTGCTAGAATGCTGAGTTTGAGAAGGTAGGAGTAGGCTAGCTTCATGAGTGTTTTACGTGTACAAGGTTTGTGTCTTATTAATATGGGACAAGGCATAAAAATCTCAGCATTTCCAATTTGTAAACAAACTAGTGTTAATACTTAGGTTATATACACACACATATTTAGACACTTAGGTCTTTAATTGAAATGTCACAATAATTCATATACTGTAGTAAGTGTAAATTGACACGTATAATCCATGTACATTTTGTTAATACCGGATATAATCTAATCAGATGTTAACACATTACACTGTCTCCTTTATTAAAACTAATTGTTTACAATATGTTCATGATATATTATACAATGTATACCCACATATTTATTGTCACACAAGTTATTAATCAAGTAGCTCACATGGTTTAATAAGCCTTACCATATAATAGTGTCATATTACACTTCACATAATACATAGTCAGCTAATATATGCTACACATTTAATTCGCATGCTTGCACATATAATTTCTCATCTTATAAATTGAATATTAATTAATAATATACACATATCCTACATCAATCAATATAATTGCTAACCTCCATAACAATTTAATTAACCCTTATATGATTAATTATCACTTTGATATAAATCTTATTATATTTTTAAACACATTGCTCATTATTATTATGTTTCTTGCAATAATAATAATCACATATTATTAATCAATCCTCATTAGTATTTTATAACAGTTAATTAATATTCTTCGATTAACAATTAATATAGATTAATTGTTCGCTTAAATTAATATAATCATTCTTATATTACGTCACTGTGCCACACAAGGCAATCAACGAGTTTATCACAAACTCCACCAATTTCTCAATTATTATAATTATTCAATTATATATAATTGAATTAATTCATCTCATAACACAAAATCATTTATATTCAAATAAATTCTCATTTCCATTAATATATTTATTTAATAATATATGGAACTTCTCGGGTATTACAGCTATAGGACAAAAGACCGTCGCTATAGGCTATAGCGACGGTCGGCACCCGTCGCCATAGGAGCTGTTGCTAAAATCTTTTCCGACAGTCCTTCTTATCTATACCGACGGTCCGACCGTCGCTAGTAAACAAACCAAAAACGCTCTTGAAGCTCTACCCCGACG
This sequence comes from Panax stipuleanatus, assembly GCA_020205555.1. NCBI lineage: Eukaryota > Viridiplantae > Streptophyta > Magnoliopsida > Apiales > Araliaceae > Panax > Panax stipuleanatus. The sequence continues at coordinate 107,103,370 of CM035119.1, read as the reverse complement.
GTCAGAACATATCTATAGTGACGGTCATCCCCCGTAACACTATAAAATCTGGCGCGAACATCTGGACCCTATAGCAACGGTCGTGACCGTCGCAGTACGTGAGTAACTTTTGCAAATGGCTATGTTGTCTCTGACCGTCGCTATATCTTTTCCATATTTTTTTTTTAAAAAGCTGCTATTATTTTGCTGTGTTTCTGTATTTCTTTTACCCATTAAGAAGCATAGTTACAGTCAAACCATACTATGCAATTTGAATATAACATTTACAACTAAAAGAACAAAACAAATAAAGTCATTTAAATACCATCCATCCAAAATACATAACCATCCAAAATACTATGTCACCTACATATACATAACCATCCAAAATACATAACCATCCAAAATAGTATGTCACCGACATATACAAAACCATCCAAAATATCGTTACTATATATTAAAACAGTACATAACCAGTAGCACAACTAAGATATTTCCAGCAGCACGAGACATGTCACAGGTCATCTATAAGATTATTTGATCCACTAATATCATCATTATCTCCTTCTGTTAAATGATCCTACAAATTAATTACCAAGTGAACTTGTTAATCTCTATACAAAGAGAGTGAGAGAGCAACACTTTTAAGTATAGGGGAGAGTGAGGGAGCAACACTTGATTGTTAGAATTAGCATTTGGAGCTGACAATTTCTTGAGTAATTCTGCAATGATCGATTGCAATTCATCCACTTTCCTTGCAGTGCCATCTCCTTTTTCACGCACCATTTTCAACTTAGCTTTTAACAATTCTTCTTTCTCACGTTGTAAATCATTATTTGTGTCACGGGGCCCCCAAGTGTTGTTGGCCATGGCACCAACTCCACTTTGTCGAAGTCTGCCATGTCGCTCCGGTCCAAGCACTTGGGTAAGGATATCGTTTCGTCCCGTAGATTGTGTATTACTGCTTCCGCCAGCCGTTGCCTGAGTCTTTTTTAACTCAATAATTTTTTCCTGTGAAAATATACAAGGCAAAATATGAATGAAAGAATTATACAAGGCAAAATATGAATGAAAATATACAAGGTAAGAAATATACAAGGAAAAATATGAATGAAAGAAGATACTAACCATGTCGCTGAAAGAGTTAATAGCTCGGAATGTATATTTACTAACTCGTACCTAACACGCGCTATAGGTGTTGTGGCATTGCTCCTGAATCCTTAATGAACACCCAACTATTAATTATTTGTGAGGTCCCTAATTTGTGAAACTGGTGTAATCAACGAGCAACTGGATAGCACATCTCACTTCAAATTTTGTTATTTACTACTGATCTGTTTTGACCACATTCTGGTAGAATGTATAGCATTTTTGGAATAAACTAGGTCACATGCATGTTACTAAGACCAAATTTATTATACTCCCTAAGTTCCAAAATTAGCGATGCATTTTTCTTTTTGTTCATTCCAAAATTATAGATACATCTCTATTAGAGATAATGACATGATTTGAAGTTCCTATCATGACATTACTTTTAATGTTGGTTGAAAAACTACTACATTTTTAGCTAATATAAGGATATGGTTGAAGAAGACAAAATTTTTTCTTAAAAGTAGTCTTTTTACAAATGTATCTCTAATTTTGGAATGGAGGGAGTATAATTGTAGCAGTCTAGCTTCAAGCCATGTAGAACAACAGTTTCATTATAGTAAGATCACCCAATAGAATAGCAGTTGATAAAATATAAGCAAGGTTGATAGAAAACAACATATACTGGGAAGAGGTTTTAGGTTATTGAAACTCCCACTTGATGTAAGAGAAATAGAGGGCACCAAGAATTTTGGTGTGATTTTCTTTTTACTTTGTAGTTATCAGTAGCTGAAACATTGGACAAATTATTGTATTTCCTACTTAATTTGCAAAAGAAATGTTATTGATCACCAAGATAGCTTTCGCAAAAAGTATAGGTCACCAAGTTAACTTATTCTGAAATAGGAAAATGTATAAAAAAAATTGTTGTGATTGTTCTATAACAACCTTTAAACAGAAAGTACTGTAGTTTATTTTATTGGGTTAGTCTAGGAAAATGTATCTCAAGCAACTGTTTATTTTGATTGGAGGTTTTAAATACTATTTAAAGTTTTGTTGTGATTATGCAATCCAGTTATGATGTCAAACTTTTTATTAAAAAGAATGTTGATTTATTTCTCAACTTGGTGTTCGTGTTTGGTAGCTTGTGTTGGTTATCTTCATCCAGCTTAGGCTATGCTTGAACAAGAACAAGCAAGGACTTGAAGACTATATATTCCAAATTGTATGTTTCATTCATGATAGGACTTTAACATTCTCTTGATTGTTTTAACCATGTAGATTGGTAGCTTAACACAGATTGTTAAAGAGAATCAAAGAGTAACTACATATGCATAGAACAGTTGTACTACTGCCTGTTAAGGAAAATTTAATTTCGTCTATCCAATAAAAGGAAAATGGGGTAATCTCACATTCCTCCTTATTTCAATTCGATAGCATATAATTTATGATTCTTTTATTGACAGTTAAATGTATAAACTAGGGGCAGCGGCAGCTTCGATGCCAAAGAAGCAAATTGATAATGATGTTGGGGAAGGACAGATAGTGAAGGAGAAGGCTGATCCAAGGAATATCTCAAAGTAAAAACTAAATCAAACTAAAGTAATATCAGAGAATACGTACCACATTCGAGGATGCGCCCGGTAGAATTAAATTATCGCTTCGAGTGTGGGACTCAATATACAAATTGGCTCGATCAATCTCCTTTTTTTTGTTTGGTACTACAAATAAAACACATAGTAGTACATAATTCAGGAAATATTCTATTCATAGAAGTCTAATACATGATTAAAGACAAAAAATATTGAAATAACATCAAATATTACCAATTCATGCTTCTTTTTTGGAATTGATTTAGTGCCCAACGTATGACCTACCAACAATTTTTTTGGATTTTCATAATTTTTTGTTGCTATTTCCTGCATTGCATGCATTTATAAATTAATACTAATCTATAACAATAATTAAGAAATCATTATACATAACCAATGAATAAACACAACCTGTGCGGCATCAGTTAGTCAATAATCAACCAATGAAGCCCATTGATTAGGATATACTCGATCATTATTGATATTATTTGCTATAGATTTAGCACGATCACTAGGCACAAAATTAATACTCTTTAAGTTGGACTTCCAATCTCTCCGCCTATTGTTCATGATAGCCATGATTTTTCTTTTAGCATTGGGATGATCTGTGGTAAATCGTTTCTACAACAAACAAATTTACACATATTAATTTACTTTCAAAGTGCATGACTTATGAAATCAGTCCAATGTCAAATTCTATAGTGCTATGATTAATAACCAGGATTTTACCCCAAGCCCTTTTCATATTAGCCTCAGTCATATTAGACCATGTTGGAGTACTTATCGGAAAAAATTCTCCATTGCGAGCAAGACACCCAAGAAAGGTTGTCAACTTATTGGCGTCTCCCCCAACAGGTTGACCATGTTCATCATAAATTATTTTCTTGGGTGCATCGGTATATGACCATAACTTTGCTCCCATTGTTGCCCCACGCTTCCTCTTAGGCCGAGAACCTAAAAGAGACAAAGAATCAAGATATATGAACTAAACAAAATTGATTTCATAACCATGACAATGCTGAAATAATGGTGTGTATCTCCAAGATCAAGATCAATGCTGTGTCAACATGCTAAAACAATGATGTCAATATTTCAAATGGAGCACTTGAGTAAAATTTATTATCAAATGATGAGAATACATGAACTTGAAAATAAGGAATTTAATATTGTAAGCTTTTCATTTTCTAACACCTTTACTTCAACCCCATCAAAAACAAATAAATTAAAAGTTGAACCGTCTAATTGAAATTAAATCCACAATCAAGAAACAAGAAGAAAGGCACTGATACATTAAATACGAGTTCTGAACAATCAGACATAAAATTCAACCGGAGATAAATCTTAAAACATTTTGTGGTCAAATGATCTATATAAAGATTTATACAAAACAACTAAATAACATTTTACTGGTTTATCATTTTATCATTCTTCCCCATCTTCATTTTCCTCACTATCACCCTCCTCTTCATCTTCGGGACCCTCCTCTTCATCGTCTTTATCTTCGTCTTCGTCTTCGTCTTTAATATGTTTAATCATTCGTCTTTTGGAACGAGAAGTATCAGTTTGAGATCCTATCTTCCGCTTACTTCTAAGTCTTTTTTGTCTATTTTTAATTAATTCATCATCAATGTCATTCCTAACCCAATTTATGTTTTCAATATCAACTTATACAACTGAAGTGATGAAATCTTCATTGGTATTGGGCAACTCATCACTATCAGAATCTACTTCAACATCTTCACATAAATCTCTCGGTTTTGTTCTTATAATGACACGCCAATTGTTATCCCTTTGATCATCAACATAAAATATTTGTTGAACCTGAGATGGCATTACAAAGGGCTCATCAGTCAAACCAAACTTTCGAGAATTTACAAGCGTGAAGCCATAGTCATCAGTTTTGATCCCTCTACCACGTGCTAAACTGTCATACCAGTTACACTTGAATAGAAAACCCTTTCCAAATCCATAATAGTCTAATTCAACAACATCTTCCCTAGGATTTAGGTCTCTAGCAAAGGAATATCCACGAGTAGTTGCTACATATATACCCCACTATTCTGTGTTCTCCTCTTACTCTCACAACTTGTAGTATGGAATCGATACCCATTTACCAAATAACCATCTCTTCTCCTGCCTATCAAATTTGGGCCAAATGCAAGAGCGTTTACTTCCTTAGACACATCATTATTCACAGTTGCCATCTATAAAACGGTAGCGATATAAGAACATTCCATCAATTTATTATTAATAAACATTACAAAAGGTAATGAATGAAATTATGTTCACATATCATAGTACTTACATAATTCTTAAACCATTCAGGAAATTCATTTTTCTTAGCATTGTCAAGTTCCTTTGGGGTCAGTTTTTGCTTACGCTTTCCACGTCGTAACATATACGAATCTTGCCAAATACTACAAAAAAATAAATATAATAATTTTTTTTGTTATAGCTATATAAAAAAAAAATTTAATATATTCTTTATTTACTCACCTTAGATATGACTCGACCTCTTTACAATTGAATAGTACATACACGTGTGCACTCTTGACATCATCTCCACATAGAACACAATCTTTTGGGGCATTAAGAAATCGACCTATATTTCTGAATACAGAGAGACTTGATTCACTTTATTTGTATCCATCTTCATTTCTTCCACTTGGTTCCATGTAGCATTATTCTAACTTAAATATCTTGAGCAAAATGTAACACACTCTTCAGCAATATACCCTTCTACAATAGACCCTTCTGGACGACTTCTGTTGCTAATATACCCCTTTAACTTGCCCATGTATCTTTTAAAAGCCCACATTTATCAATATTTCACATTTCCAGCTATCCTCGCCTCTTCAGCAAGGTGGACACACAAATGTATCATTATATCAAAGAAAGTAGGAGGAAACACCATCTCAAACTTGCAAAGTATTAATGGGATTTTCTTATTCAACCATTCATAATCTTCCCATGTGTTATAATTGGAACATAATTCTCTAAAGTAGTTACAAAGTTTAATTATCGTTAAGCAGACATGTCGAGGCAAGTTGGTACCTTGTATTGCTATTAGAAGTAATTATTGCATTAAAATATGGCAATCGTGACTTTTAAGACCTGAGATCTTGCTCCCCTTCAAATTGACACAACGTGAAATATTTGAAGCATATCCATCAGGTACCTTAACCTTTTTCAATACTTGTAAGAACTCATGTCTTTCTTTCTTAGACATCGAGTAGTTTGCAGCCGGCAAAAGGTACTTTGAATCGCTTGCTTGCACGGGTCTTGGATGGAGCTCTCTTCTTATACCCATTTCCATCAAGTCCAATCGTGCTTTTAAATTATCTTTTATCTTTCCTTGCACTTAACAATGTCCCTATCAAGCTATCTCAAATGTTTTTCAAAATATGCATTCCATCTAGATTGTGGTGCAATAAAAGTATCTTCCAATATGACAATTCAAAGAAAATCGATTCTTCCTCCAATTATGTTTCGAGTCATGGGGAATGGTCTTCGTGCTAGTCGGTGTCTTTCCAAAAGTGACATTAATGGCATTAACTTGTTCAAAAATATCAAATCCTGATGGCACCACTGGAGCTTCACTATGGTCACATTCTCCGTTAAATCTTCGTGTATCAAACCTATAACTATGACCCGACTCCAAAAAATAACGATGCCCGATATAACATTCCTTACTTTGTAGTCTACGGGAACGAGTGCTCATTTGACATGATGGACAAGCCAAATTACCTTTAGTGCTCCAACCAGACAATATAGCAAGAGCTGGAAAATCACTAATTGTCCACAACAGTGCAGCACACATTTGGAACTTTGTACCAGTACATGCATCATACGTTTCAACCCCATTACTCCATAGTATCTTCAACTCCTCGATTAAAGGTTGCATATACACGTCAATATCATTATATGGAGAGTTTGGTCCAGGTACTAACAACGACATGATAAAATACTCCTGCTTCATACACATCCATGGTGGTAAGTTATAGACAACAACTATCGCTAGCCATATACTATATGATGACCCATGGGTAAAGGGACTCATGCCATCAGTGGACAGTCCGAGCCTTACATTTCGATGTTCTTGAAAGAATGTAGGGTACATTGTATCCAAATGCTTCCAAGCAGCAGAGTCAGCTGGATGACGATTCACTCCATCTTTTTGCCACTTTATATGATGCCACATCATATATTTTGCAGTTTCTATAGACATAAATAGCCTCTGCATCTCGGAATTAATGGCAAATAACATAATTTCTTCACAACTACTTTGCTCCTCTTAGCATTTGTATCTCTTTATGCCTTCTCTGCTACAACCACCTCAGTTTGCTTCCACCTCAATGATTTGCAAACTGTACAAGACTCTAATTTTTCATTTTCCCTCCAAAAGAGCATACAATCATTCTCGCATGCATCAATCTTCTCATAACCAAACCCCAAATTTCTAACCATTTTCTTCATTTCATAAAAATTATCAGGCAAGTTTGCAAATGTTGGAAATGATGACTTGAACTTACAAAGCAAACCATCAAAGAAGACATCAGTCCATTTGCTAACATATTTATGATTGAAAAGCCATACAATGAACTAAAGGACAGTCTTAGTTTCACATCTGGGATATAAAGGTTGATTGGCCTTTGACATGTACTTTTGATATTTTGTAGCTTTAGCCGACGATTCCACACCGTGATCCCTAAATATATCATTTACCATATCAGGCATACGATGAACATCTTCGGATTATGATGGTTCATCGTGAACATCATCATTGCTCACATCCTTGACAATCTCATCTTCCCCTTGATGCACCCAATTCGTGTAGCCAAACATAAATTCATCACAAATTAAATGTTCATGAATAGTTGTTCGAATCTGGTATCTTCCATTCACACAATTCTTACATAGGCAAGGAATTCTTCCCGTGACCATGCCCACTTTTTCAAAACCAAAGTCCAGAAATCTTTCTAGGCCTGCAAGATATTCTCTAGAATATCTTGGTAATTCCATCCACCTCTTATCCATGATATTGTGTCCCTAATTCAAATTGAACAACCATCAAATATAAAGGTACCAAATAGGAAGAATCAAGAAAGCATTTGGAAGGGACAAAGAGAAATTCATGGCGAAAAAAGATGATGAAAGTAAAAAAGGAATGGATGGACATGCTAAATGGTTAGAGGTCAACATTGAAAGAAGTTGCAGGCTTAGAATGTGCTCCGAACATCTCTTGTTAATCTAAAAATATACGCATCTTAGTACTATTGTACTGCTGTTTCTATGTCAGTTATAGTGATCATAGCTAGTAAGACCATTAAAATATACAAGTCCCCAATGTATAATGTTGTGTGAGTCATAGCCACTGGCTTATCTCGTTGGATCTCGTTCCCTCCTACTTTTTCCTTTAGCTTCTTTCATTTGAAAGACTAAGAATCTAGCTAAAATCAAGGCTAACCTCATCATTTCCAACAGGCTAACCTTAAAGACAGGTACATACTGTTAAAGACAGGTACATACAACTAAATTTGGTGTTTTTTGTTCAAATTTAGCTTCTTCTATTTTGTAGCAGCAACAAGGGAGTTCATCTTCATGTCCTCCTTGTACTCTCCTTCTCTTATTTTTAATAAAATCATTTTTCATAAAATTATACTATATATTATAGCTACTGACAGGTTATGTCTACTATTGCATTCAATTTCAATGTTACAATCTAAGCAACTGATTCAAAAGTTGACAGGACTGACTCTACAAAAAGTTTAGGTCTTCTACCAGTTAATTCCAAAAAAACTTTAAATATAGCTCAATCCATAGCCTGGAATGTATCAGCTCATTGTTCAGCAATTAGCATTGATATATAAATAAAAAAAAACATAGCCAAATAACACTGAATAATACCATATCAAAGCACTGAAATTTCAAACATATACAATCATGAACAACAATGTAAACACCTCTGTCTTTCAAAACATTCCTCCACATTTTAAACAAAAGGAAAAACCCACACTTGTATCTCTCAAAATCATCTCAAACCCATCCAACCAACTATCTTTTACTTACACCCAACATTATCAACTCAACAAAACTTTATCAAACTAATCATTCTGTCACAACTTTTAACAAATAAACAACATAACCTATTAAATTATGAGCATACTACCTAAAATTGGGTAGTACCTATTAAATGTTTTGCCCTGCATTCACAAACTGTCATGATCAGAACCTTGAAAGCAATTAAGAACATGGGAGTTTTTGTGAGGAAAAAAATGTCAAACTATGCATTCATAATTAAAACCATGTTACCATTATTACATTGTCAAGCACAATCCTCATGGATCTCACAACCCACATTCTTAAGTGGTAAAATCATTAGATATGAAATTATTTTACTTAATTCAGAACAATTTTGGCACACCCAACACATGAACCTAGCATCCACCATTACAACATAATAACATCTTCAAACTCCCAGATTAATGTCTAGCTAGCTAGTATACCACATTGTCTAATAAAAGGAGAATCGTTTGAGAAAAATCTAATGACCCTGAGGTTTCAATTTTTAACATGAGCAAATACGTACATACTCCAGTGTGTAAGAAATCAATCTGCTCTAAAAACACATTAACAGCTACTTCACAATTATACAAATAACTCCCAAAACCATGAACAAAGAAAATATCAAAACCCAATGATTGTTTAACAACCCCAAATACACATTACTCTTTCAAGATACGATATGTCAATGTCTTCCTTCATTTCCTACCATATTTCTCTAATATATTTACTTAAAACCCTTCTTTTTAACTTACCAACAAGTAAATGCTCTTTATTCTATTTGTTCCTATACCAAATAATACATGAATAGCAATAGGCAGATCTATATCGGTAGTATAAGGATATCAATTAATTTAACAACAAATTTCAAACCCAATTACAGCAAAACACCTATCTGACATATATTTTGAAATGAACTGAAGCCAGAGTATATTATTCAAGAGTCAACACCAGGAATTACAACAAGGCACAAATGTGAGTATTTAATTAAAACACAATTCATGTAAGAAACAAACCTTGATGAAGGTTCAATGTATTTCTCAGCAGCTTCAAGTGCTTGAAACCCGAGATTCCATTTCAACCCTATCCCCAAGCTGCTAAAGGTCAACCCGAGATTCCGTTTCAGTTTCCACTCCTTATAACGGATGCCACGATGCCTAGGGTTTCGCCATCCGAAAAAGTGTGCCCAACCGGAGTAGAAGATGATGAGTGATTGATCAATTAACGAGCGGTAGATAGTGAAATGACTTGGGGGAAAATTGGAATACGAGAGAGAGTGTTAGATAGGAGAGAGAGGACTAAAGAGGAGAGAAAAAAATTTAGTGGAAAAATAGGAGTGAAGTTCTAAAATGATTTAGGGAAAAAGTGGGAGGGTTTGTCTAAAAATAACTTCTATACCGACGGCCTGACCTCGGAACATACTACATTTACTGACAGTTCCCCATGACCGTCGCTATAGATACCCTATAGGGACGGTTCCGTGCCGACCGTCGCTATATCTCGTCGCTATATGACAAATTTCTAGTAGTGTAGTTTGTTAGTTGTTTGTGGGAAACGGTACTAAATCTTGTTAGAGACTCGATGTGTGCTAGGTTTAGAAAGTGTGAATACGTATGTTGTTAAGGTGTTATCTAATATTTGATTATGTGGCTAAATATTAGATACTTTACTTATAAAGTAATAGTATTGTGAGATAAAGTATGTTATGCTTATTGAAATATCAATCTTATAACTGATGTCTTTACAATAAAGAGATTCAATTAGATTGCGTAGCAGTAATCGATGGTTCAGGCAAGTTTCCTTAACTCAAACTCGAGTTATTATCTCAAAGTATGTTAGTGGATAATTATTATTGATTATTCCACATCTATACTGATTATTGATTCGCACTTAGTGCATGTTGCATATGTTCATCAGGTATGAAAGGCTGATCACCTTTATTACCATAAGGTCCAGTTAAAGTTGTTCATGGTTCTTGTTGATATTAAACATTACTGATTCAGTCATTCAATTATTGACATTTTGATTCATGCTCTTTCACAATTATTATATTGTTAAAAATTCAAAAGTTTATTCTTTCTTTCACTCATGATATATCCTTGTTGTATTTAAACTTGCTGAGCAAAGTAGTTGGTCACCCTTGCTATATTATGATAACAAATTTCAGATTAAGACGATGACTCGAAGAAAGATAGAGGCAAAGACAAATTCCAAGAGTAGATTATATGCATTTATAACTATTAGTTATCTGATGTAAATCAAATATGTGAACCTTTTAAGTTATTAAAGGTATGTATTCAGTTAAGGTTAATAGACCTTGGGAAATGTTATAGAATAATGTGAAATAAACAATTTATGTTTATATATTCTGAATTAGTTTATAGAATATGTATGAAGATGAAGTACTGTAACGTACCAGGTCCGAGGTTCTAGGGACCCGGATTTGGGGGTGTCACATCTAGCCTTGCTGATGAATTTCCAAGTCTCAACAGTGACTATAACTTTGATGTAGGGCTGGACTTTGACTTGATGGGGATTGATCAAGATGAGATAGATGACTATGAGGTGCCTAAGGAGATTAAGGAATGGGTCGAAGACAAATCCAAACCAAACCTCGATCAAACCACCACAGTCAATATCAGAACCTCAAAAAATCTTAAAGAAATCCAAATAGGGAACGACCATACCCCAAATAAAATGACAGACCTGATTGAACTCCTAACTCAGTTCCAGGGTGTGTTTGTATGGTCACATGAAGACATGGTTGGTCTGTCTACTGACATTGGCATTCATCGACTACCCATCAAAGAGGGATTCAAGCCTGTCAAACAGAAACTCAAGAGACTAAAGCCCGAGTGGAGTCTGAAGGTCAAAGAAGAAGTTGTTAAGCAATTCAAAGTAGGAATTATCATGGTATCAACCTACCCTGAATGGTTGTCCAATATAGTTCCTGTGCCTAAGCCCGGAGGGAAAGTACGAGTATGCGTGGATTGCCGGGATTTGAACAAAGCTTGTCTCAAAGACGACTTCTCAGTATCTTTCATCCACATACTAATAGACAATACGACACAGTATGACATGTACTTGTTTGTCGACTGCTTCGCCGAATATCACTAAATCATGGTTGCCAAAGAAGATAGGGAGAAAACAGCCTTTAACATCCCCTAGGGAACCTTCTGCTATAGGCAATTTTCTTTCGACCTTATCAATGCTGGTGCTACATATCAGCAAGCCATGATGGCCCTTTTCCATGACATGATATACAAGGAGATAAAGGTTTATGTGGATGACAGCATCGTTAAATCACAAAGAGAAGATGACCACACTGACCATCTCATAAAGCTATTCAACCGACTTTGCAAATACGACTTGAAGTTGAATCCAGCCAAGTGTGCTTTTGGTGTTAAGTTTGACAAATCATTGGGATTTCTAGTAAGCAACAGAGGCATTGAGCTCGATCCCGCCAAGATTAAGGCCATCACTGAGATGTTTGTACCCCAAACAGAAAAGGAGATACGGGGATTTCTTGGGAGAATCAATTTCATAAGCATATTCATCTCTCAACTCACTGCAACTTGTGAGCCCATCTTCAAGCTGTTGAGGAAAAATTACTCCAAAAAATGGAATGAAGACTGTCAAAAAGCCTTCCTCTATATCAAGAAGCAGTTGATTGAAGCTCCAGTTTTGGTACCACAAAGAGACAAGGTTCCCTTGTTCATGTACATATCAGTCAATGCCAACACTATCGGCTGCATGCTGGGGCAGAAAGATGATAGAGGCAAGGAAAAAGCTATCTATTACCTCAGTAAGAGATTCAGTAGCGGTGAGTAGAAATACACCTTGATCGAAAAGACCTGTTGTGCTTTAGCATGGCCCGCCATAAGATTTCAACATTATCTTCATGGGCAAACAACCTATCTCATATCCCACATAGATTCTCTAAAATACATATTCAGCAAGCGCATGTTAAATTATTAATTGTCTAAATGGAAATTGATCCTCCAGCAATTCGATATCATCTCGTGACTCAAAAGTCCATCAAAGGTCAAGGAATTGCATATCAATTGGCCGAAGCACCATCAGGGAATTTTGAACCCTTGGAAACTTATTTCCCAGATGATGGAATAATGACAATTCAGCAAAACCCTCGAGAATATACCGGCCAATTCTGGAAACTATACTTCGACGGTGCTATAAACATGGAAGGTGCAGGAGCAGGGCAGTTCTTGTATCTATTATGGGAGAACAGTATCCCATGGCCATCAAGATGCAGTTTGTCAACACAAACAACACAGCCGAGTAAAAAGGTTGTATAATGGGATTGAAACTGGCCCACTCCATGGGTATCAAATAGTTAGCAGTCTTTGGAGATTCTGAGTTGTTCATCAAACAAACCACCAGGGCATATCACACCAAAGAGTTGCACCTGCTGCCTTATCATCGGCAGGTCATCAAAATAGCTACGGAATTTGAAGAAATAGCCTTCATCCATAGCCCTTGAAATAGAAATGATTTCGTGGATGCATTATTAAAACTGGCTTCCTTGATCCACATATCCGATAGGAGAGGAATCCTTGATATCAAATTTGCAAGCGAGAAGGCACCAGCTTATGGAAATTACATTGGAGAATATCAAATGAACTTTCTCCCATCAAAAAACCTTAGTATCAGGACATCAAAGAATATCTTCGAGATGGATTTATGCCCACTATGGCAAGTTAAGCTGAAAGAAAGCGGATCCCTAAAATGGCAATGAAGTTCTATTTAAGCGGAGATGCACTCAACAAAAGAGATGCTGGAATAGGCTTGCTAAGATGCCTAGACAAAGATCAAGCCCAGAGACTTATGGATGAAGTCCACAGTGAAGTATGCGGCCCACACATGAGCAGTCCTTTACTTGCCAAAAAGATATTAAGTACATGGCATTACTGGATTTCCCTCAAAGCCGACTGTGATGATCACGTTAAAAGGTGTTATCAATGCCAAGTCCATGGGAATGCCATCCACACTCCTCTAAGTGAACTACATATTATGAGTTTGCCATGGCCCTTTTCCATGTGGGGGATGGACGTGATTGGGCCAATAGAACCCAAAGCCAGCAATGGTCATCGGTTTATCTTCACCATGATCAACTACTTCACCAAATGGGTCGAAGTTGCCTCCTTTCCAAAAGTCACCAAGGAGGTAATCATTGGTTTCATCAAAAATAATTTAATCTGTCGATACGGACAACCGGAGGTGATCATATCAGACAATGCTAAGAATCTGAACAACAAGAGGACGAAGGAATTATGCAGCAAATTCCATATCAAACATCTTAATTCTATCATCTATCGTCCCAAGATGAATGGTGCTGTCCAAGCAGCCAATAAGAATATCAAGAAGATCATGCAAAAGATGTCTGCCAACCACAAAGAATGGCCTGACTTATTGCCTCTGACTCTGTTAGCCTACAAAACGCCAATGCGCACTTCTACTGGGACTTTCCCCTACTCATTGGTCAGTGGCATGGAAGCAGTACACCCCATAGAAGTGGAAATGGAATCATTAAGAGTATTGATAGATTCTCAGATGGAAGAGGATCAATGGATACAAGAACGATACCACCACTTATCTCTGATAGACGAGAAAAGGGCGGCAACTATCTTCCATGGGCAGTTATACCAGCAAAGGATTGCTCGGTCCTATACCAAGAAAGTTTGATTTAGGCAAATCAAGGAAAATGATTTGGTGCTGAAGAAGATCCTCGCCAATCAAGACGAAGCCAAAGGAAAATAAGCCCCAAACTGGGATGACCCTTTCATTGTCAAGGAAGTGTTTACAAGAGGAGCCCTTAGATTGCAAGAAACGAACGGGGAAGAATTTCCCCAGCTGATCAATTTAGACACCGTGAAAAGGCACTATGTCTGAGTTAAATGTAAACCACCATCATGGTTATGAAAAAAAAGAAAAAATTAAATCAAATCAATTCAGGTCTTTACTACTAGGCCTGAACTACGAAAGACTTTATCTCCCCCATCCTCGGGAGTACGTAGGCAGTCATCTATGGTGCGGTCTAACCTTTAAAATAAAAGCCAAACACTTTACTTATACACTCAAATATCCAATTAAATATCAGTATCAAGACACCAAACCTTATATAAATCCCAAATGCCATAAAGCCTATATGATCAATGAACCTTTCCAACAGACCTTTTGACATCTCAATGTCAGTCCATCAAGGAAAAGCTCGTGATACATCCAGACGACAAGTCACAAAGACAGTGGCAATCATCAAGCAAAGATCAAGACATATCTAAAAGGGAAGTGAATCAAAATATATTCCTTGTCATATAATATTGTTTAATATATACAATGTGTCATGTACATGACAAAAATGGCTAACCTAGTCTATGCAGGAAGATGAAAGCTAATCTATAAACTCGCGGTCAAATGGGACAATAAATCCAACATAGCATCCCTCTCTAGAGATGGAGGAGCATCTTTGAGCTCCTGGCCTGTAGCTTCAATGCGAGCTAAAAGATCTACTGCCATCTGTAAGTTGCTACCATGGTATTCTATAAATGCACTTATATCTGCAACAATACCCTCCATATAGGATCTGAGAGCAGTACAATCAGTAATAAAAGCATCCCTGGTAGCCCGGGCCTCATCTCTATCAGCAACCAAAGCATCCCTGATAGCTCAGACCTCATCTCTCTCAACAAAAAGTAGCTGTGATGGCCCTAAATTGGGGTCCCTAAAACCTCAAACCTGGTATGTTACGGTACTTCTTCTTTATACATATTCTATAAACTAATGCGGAATATATAAACACAAATTGTCTATTTCACATGATTCTATAACATTTCCCAAGTTCTATTAACCTTAACCGAATACATACCTTAACTAACTGAAAAGGTTCATATATATAATTTACACCAGATAACTTCATAGTTATGAATGCAAAATAATCTACTTTTAGAACTTGTCTTTGCCTTTGTCTTTCTTCGAGCCTTCGTCTTAATACAAAATTTGTTATCATGATATAGCAAGGGTGAGCAAATACTTTGCCCAGCAAGTTTAAATACAACAAGGATATATCATGATTGAAAGAAAGAATAAACTTTCGAATTTTTAATAATATAACAATTATGAAAGATCATGAATCAAAATGTCAATAATTGAATGACTGAATCAATAATGTTTAATGTCAATAAGGACCATGAATAACTTTAACTGAACCTTATGGTAATGAAGGTGATCAGCCTTTCATACCTGATGAACATATGCAATATGCACTAAGTGCGAATCAATAATCAGTATAGATGTGGAATAATCAACAATAATTATCCACTAACATGCTTTGAGATAATAACTCGAGTTTGAGTTACGAAAAACTTGCATGTACGGTCGATTACTGCTACGCAATCTAATTTAATCTCTTTTTTAAAAAGACCTATCAGTTATAAGATTGATCTTTCAATTAGTATAACATACTTTATCTCACAATACTATTACTTTATAAGTAAATTATCTAACATTTAACCACATAGTCAAATATTAGATAACACCTTAACATCATACGTATTCACAAGTCTAAACCTAGCACACATCGAGTCTCTAACAATATTCAGTACAGTATGCTGAGTGGTTTTCCATAAACAACCAACAAACTAGTTTCCCGTTTCGTCTACACTGTATTTCACAGCGAGTTAGATCGGTAGCTAGTTTGTATATACCTCCGCTCCCTGAACGAATCGTTTAGCCCAGATACTATAAATCAACCATTAAAGAGTACGACTGTACCACTACTTTATCATATAACTTGTGAATTAACACTTAATTTTTCATATTATAAGTTATTCTTTATAATCCATTAAGCCGAATATCTAATCCAGCAACCTAAATTCAAACTGAATTACAATCCAGCAACCTGAATTCACTAATTTAGCAAACCTAATACACCAATTCAGCAAACCTAATACACCAATTCAGCAAGCCGAATCCACCAATTCAGCAAGCTGAATACAAGCTAACATAATTAATTCAGCGAACTGAATTCAAACTGTATTCCCTTTTTAACATATTAAATTTCTAATTCATCATACTATACATTCAATATAGCCTATTGAATGTCCAATCAATAACTTAACTCCTCTTTTAAACTCTCATTTAGTATTATTAATTATTTAATAATATTCAAATTATTTACTAATATTATTAATCATTAAATAATATTTTAAATTAATGATTTAATAACACTTTAATCCAAATGTTATCAATCACTCAATAATATCTTAATCTAATATTATTAATCTTTTAATAATATTTTAATCATTTATTAAACTTAAAAATAATTTATTTTAATTATTTAATCTTTACTAATTTATTTATTTAACAACCATACAAGGCCATAAACATAATATCTCATCATCAATGACCAAAACCCTTTTCAAAAATCTGTATATACCATATCTAGGGTTCTCAAGTCATAAAATCCTATTTCCTATATTTTTTACATTACATAATTAATTTAATTCATTTTTTCATAACTAAATCATTTTCATAAAAAATACCAAATCATCTTATTATTTTTTATCTTTTGGTCACACATATATACTTATATTCCATACACAAAAATAATTTTTCTTAATTTTTTAAATTTCTTTTAGTATTTTTTAAAAGTCCGTTTTTAGTTCGTAACTTAAGAAAATTAGCTATATCATGCTCAACTCCAAAAATTCTCAACTCTTGGCAGAATCTTACACGTGTTAACATATATTTCTAGTTTAAATTTCATGACCATCGGAATCATAGAACTCCAGTTATTGCAATTTTTGTCGGAAAAACCCAAATATTGAAATTAACATAACTCGGTCGATTTAAGTCAGAATAGGCTCATCTTTGGACAGGAGATTCATTAAATCATATATGTTCATGTCTCAAAAGGTTTGAATTTATTTTATTCATTAAGTTGCCAAAATTACCCCTAGAAATTTTGGGCAGATTGTTTTTCGGTTTTTCCAGATTTTGCCTACTTTGCTAAAAAATAGTCCATACGAAAATCTACAAGGAATTTTGTAGTGATTCCACTTGGATATTTTAGAAGACTCATAGATCTAACTCCAAAAATTGACAACACTTAAGAATTCAAAATATAATGAGAGATATGATTGTTTGAATTTCATGTTTCATTTTTTTAAAAATTTAATTTTCTAACCTTTGTGTTTTGTAAAAAAACTTTCATGATCTCTTGATTAATCAAACATTAACCAGCATAATACATCCTAATATCTCTTATACTCATGGATCTACCATAATCCATGATCTATTTCATCAAATCTTTACCAAATCCAAGAAAAACATAATCTATGCTAAGAAAAAAATAAAGACCAGGGTTTTCTAACTTTTTGAAAACCTAGTTTCTTTTTCTTGCTTTAGATCCAACTTTTGATCCTCAAAAGTGATAGATCTATACATATAACACTTATAAACATGTAGATCTAGAGTTTTGAAACCTTAGATCTTCATTTCCTCAAAATAAATTAACTAGAAGGAATAACTAGTTTATAAATAGATTTTTATACCTTTGATTCATGAGTTCTTCTCCTCCTTGTAAAATATGAGATGGATCTTCAGTGTATGAAGATCAAAATCTCTTCTTTCATTCTCTCTAGGGCTGCCAAAATTTCTCTCCTCATTTTTCTCTTTTCCTTTATTTTTTTTATAGCAAATGAGAGATGAGATAGAAATAAGATGGATTTTGTTTTAATAAAATGTATAGATATGTAATGTATATCTATATTATTCTCCCAACTTCTCTTGCTCTCTCTCTCTCTCTTATGTTGCTTACACTCCACCTCTTGCTTGTGATCATGGTTAAATTGTTGGTTTGATAAAGGAGTGACACATGATGTAGTTGGTGGGAGTTGTTGAACCACTTTAGCCACCACTACAAGTAATCATCATTTCACCACATGCTCCTTTATCTCCTCCCTTGTTGGGCTGAAAATTGGGCCTCCTTTCCCCATTCTTGGTTTAGTTTTTTTTAATTCTCCATTTTTCTTAATCAAAGGTCCAAAACATCCTACACTTGTTGGGCTTAGTTTGGGTTACTTCTTTAATCTTTTGGACTTCCTAAATAATTCATTGGGCCATGTAATAGCATAGTCACATACTTTTAATTTTATCTTACCCTAATCATTTAATTAGGATTATCTTTTCCCATATTTATAATTTAAATCATTACTCATGTACATTTAATTTCTTAACCCAATTAGACTTGCTTTAATTAGGTTATAAAATTAATTAGTCGAGATGTATAAAATAAATCTCTTAGGGTTAGTATATATATTTTAAATACTATTATTCTCCCATATTATAACCCTTAGGTTATTTTGTTCTTATTCCTAATATATAATAATTAGGATACAATAGTTTCCATCAAATTTATAGGTATCGTAATACCTTATCCTTAATATTCCTTCAAGTACATATAAATCCATTTCTAGGTTTTAAAATTTTGTAACCCATATTTTCTCTATTCTCTTTTAATTATTAAACCGTATAGGTTTTTCATAAAATTTTAAAATAAATCCTATATTTCCACTCTAGATTTTAAACTTTAACCTTTAATTTAATCGTTCAAGATCTTATAAATTTTCGGGTTGTTACAGCAGCATCCCGGCCACAAAGGGTCATCAACACTAAGGCTCTAACATGATCCCTCTCAAAGGTCAAAAGATGTATCATCAGCTAGAAAGACTCGACAGAATGTGGAACAGTAGCAGCTGACGAACTAAGAACATCACGGATAAGGGTTCATGTCAAACTAACAAACAGCTCATCCTCGATGGGAGAAACAGGATCCTCCAAAGGCTCTATCTCATCCGAATCAGTACTAGGCTCTGAATAAGCAACCATATATGATGCAATATCTGCCTCCAGCCACGTAGAATACTCTGAGGAGCGACCCGGATGACTCGATGAAAAATCAGCCCTCTCTCAATGGATCCAATAATCATAAACTCTAGATAAATCATCCTCTAACAAAGATGAGGCTAATGACCGATGACTTGAAGCTCCATGAAAAGAATGAACATCCTAATACTAATCAAACTGTCCCATGACAGCCAGTGGATGATATGTGGTCACTCCTCTCAGACCAACCAAGGGCAAAAAGTCCATACCCACTACATAGGTGACAAAGTTGTAAAGGGAGCTAAATCTTGAGCAATGCAATATGGAGAAAGGATCCTCAATTGCGGTTAGGAAAACAAACCAAGACGCCTCATCTACACAATCAGCTGGTCGAAAAGAATAAGACACAGATATCTCATGTGTCAAGCAATATCCATGGTGTTTGAAAATGTTGATCGGTCTCAGATGCATCATAAACCAGATGTATAACAATACTGCACTACCTCTAAAGAACCCAGTAGTATGGGTACGGCAAAATGAGGCTGACATCAAGGTCTCCGCTAATATCATAGGTAGGATGGTACGACCTTCCCTGAGAGCACTAACTAATGTGATCAGGCCGATGTCCACAAGATCCATGTATAGTGGCATGTATAGATAAGCCATAACGCACATCAATAAAGTATCTACTCGGGCTGCCTGCTACTCATCCTCAAAAGTGGAAAAATCTCATGAGTGCAGTAAATAGTTGTCTAGCAATCCAAAATGGTCGATCAAGAAATCCAGGGAAACCACATGCCCTGATGTAATCTCGACCAAAATAACAATGCATCGTAAATCGGTCAAGGCCATAAACTGCCGCCTCACCTCTCCAACAACTACCATAGCACAGGGCCGGTCCAGTGGGAAGTCTGTGATGCGATCATACTCCTCTAAGGTAGGAGTCAACTCACAATTCCCAAACCTGAAGACTTGCCTCTCAAGAATTCAGCATGATAACATGCCCTCCACAAAGCCCACTGGAATCTTGAATGTCAAGAGGGCCATGGAATGTCCCAGCATGTGATCAACTGCCACTCGGTCTACATGGGGCAAACTATCATACCACGACCTCAAAGATGAGGCTATCAAAGTAGGAGGACTATGCTCGATCCTGGTAACGGTGGATGAAGACATATATAGAACTGTATCATAAGACCATCCAGAGGCCAATGCTAAACTCATTAATATATATGCATATCCATGACATATAATGCATACATCATGATAAATGACAATGATAAAGGACAATATGGTGCAATAAATAGAAGGCATTATACATACATTCCTAAATACATCATCATAAAGATTAAATGTAGCATCTCAGTTTAAAAACTAAAAATAAAAAGTATAGGGAAATGGGGCACATCCGCCCAATATCTAGACAGAGGCCTATCAAAAGAAATAACGAGCCTATTAAAAGAAATCTATAATATCTACATCTAGCCTATCAACATGCTGTAACTCCGCCTAAGTCATCGTATCTCTGCCAGAGGGAATATCAGGTCGATACTGAGGCGGATCTGCTCCAGTAAAGCTGTCAAAATATGGGCCACCAAAGAGGCTTCTGAGGGATCTCTGCCAAGATGCCTGATGAAAAAATGTGCCCGGTCCAATCGCTAGGTCAAGCTGGTAATCTGCTCCAAATGAGTGGGCTCTCTAATGCAGGTAATCCAGTCTATCATCATCACGAACCCGGGAACAATGTCCATCAAGAACTGAGTGGCATGGGTCTGAGCCCCAATGGTGCGAGGAGTCTACTAACTATAAAAGGCATCCTGGGTGTAAGGACCCTTTGACAATGTAAAGTCATCTAAGCCCACCAAGGGAATCTCTGTGACCGGCTGAGATAAAGACTAATGGCGTCTAGCGGGAGGAAGATATAGAAAGTGAATCTCCCTTTTAATGCTCCTGATAGCACGTTCTCCTAAGTAGAGCTCCCAGCCTCCCTCAGTCAAGAAAGGGATCCGGCGAGTGGATAATATATACTCCATCCTGGTCAAAAAACCGTTCTCAAAATTAACTATCAGATGATCGGGGGTGTAAGGAACCCATATAACGACATCATCGGTTAGCAACTCTAATTGTAAACGGGAATGGGTAAACCCCTCCGCCACAGGGACCTCTGCCAAGGTGGAATAATGTCATCACCATCCCCGCGGATAGGTCTCCAGACCTAAAGTAGTAACTGGACGTAGGCAAGGGAACCTCTCATATGCTCAAAACTGAAAATGCAAAGATCAAATATCCTCAGTCATAAAGATTGACAACCCGAACAAGGGGAATTAAAAGATAAAGGAGAAATTACTCACCAGTAGAAATGGGTAAAAGCCTAGCCAAGCCTCTACTACGCCCTCTGAGCATAGGCTCATCCCTCGAAGGAAGTAAGAAAAGGTAAATGAGCCCTAGTTAAAATCTCTAATGCGGTCCACATCACGAGTGGCGCTAACCAAAGCGAAAGAAACTGTCGATGAGTTCTCCACTAGGAAAAAACCCCTGATCAAGACTAATAATAATCGCCGAAGGATGCAATCTTTATCCCTATGATCAGTAAACAGAGGTTCGAACAAAACTCCTTTCACAACATCAATGCTCAAAGGGCCAAAACTGACAACCCGACCCTTGAGGGCCAAAGTAGGAACTCGTAACAGGGATCGAACTACAGCCGGAGAAATATTTGCTGCTAAAGGCACCGGCTCCCCTGTAAACTCCATCCTAGTGATGAACCTCCAGTCCATCGGTGTCATCATCACCTCAAAGTCCAGCAGATGGATAGACTGAGTCTGGTGGAACCAGCGCTCAGACAAAGCCCTCAGATAACCCCACGGGCAGCGATGGGGTGGATTGAAAAAGAAGGCCTAAAAGCCCCAAGAGTGGACAATGGCATGATACTCCAAATGAAGGGTCTAGTACAAAGAGTGAATACTAAACGAGTTCCCCATAGGCTGAGTGAAGCCAGAAACCTGCATCAAGTTCAAAATCAAGATTAAACCATTGTCCTAAAAGTGGAAAAAGAATAAAGGAAAATGAAAATTGTTATTACCTTGTTCGCGTGAAGATAGATTGACGAATGACGTCTCAAGTCATCCAGCAGATCTGGAATCGTCATGCTAATAACTGGAAGTTCCCGATGGGGAGTAGAAGAAGAAAGAGCGGGATCCTCAACCGGAACATCATCCTTCTCGTTTATAGCCTCCGTCCTATACACTTGAATGGGACAAATCACTGACTCGGTCAACCGGCGAGGCTGCCGGGCCGGACGAGGCAAAGGGATATCTGAAGCCCTCTTCTTCACACCTGAGGAAACCTGAAGAGAGTTGCTCGGTCTATTTGGGTTTATAACCTGAATAAAATCTCCAAATCACCTCAGAAAGGGTGAGGTACGCTTCGAAATTAAAGCCATTAAATTCAAAATCATTGCATCATGCATAGCCAATGTGAAAACATGCATTAGTTTAACATACTTCCCCAGTAGAGTTAAAATTGCATGCATATTAAATGCCTATACTCGTGAAAAAATTTCGCCATAGTCTCCTTTGTAAAAAGGACTATCCGCATGCATAGAGGCATGACTAGGTGGCCATTCAGTAGCACACCAACCCAAAATCATGAACATTTCATATATATGAAAAACATTAGAATTAAACTCACAATGGCATCTAAACTACCATGTGTATTTTTATTTGAAAATTCATACTCATTTGTCCTCAAATAGAATGAATAAACCAGCCAAAAAGGGTGAAAATTGACTGTCACAAAAATGAAATTTTTTTATACCGGAATGTTCAGCATGGTAAAATACACGTATTTACTAGGTCTGTTCATTTTTATTAAGTCATCTATGCATACATATTTGATACATTGTGTTTAAACTCATACTGCATGAAAACTAACGTTCTACCGGTCAGAAATTGAAAAGAAAGGATGTAAATGTTACCAGATTTTTCAATTTTGTTCAAGTCAAAAATGACTTTCAAATGGCCAAGGGGGTATAAATCCACTCGCAGTCTACCGCAAGTCTACCTACGGCAGCCGTAGGTAGACCTGCAAAAACTTAGGGTGGGTCCCACCCCTTCTGGCTTGATCAAATTTGAGTTACAGTAGGGTAAGGCCAAGAACTCAAATCAACAAAAAAATGTTCTACGTGATTGAACAGAAAGGGCCTAAAACCCTGAAACGGGGCGTCAAACTTCAAAGTATGAAAATCTTCTATAAACCGTTGGTCACAGCTCCAGCGTAGCATCAGAAAGGGATCCGGTGATTCAAACCATTAGTAACAACTCCAGCGTAGCATCGGAGAAGGGTCCGATGATGAAAGTCGTTATAAACTGCTTCGACGAAGATCAGAGTATCTGATGTTGCAAACCGTTGGTGACAACCCCGACGTAACATCGGAAAAGGGCCGATGTTGTAAACTGTTGAAAGCTACTTCTGCCAAGATCAGCAGATTTGACGTTACAAGTCACTGGCATCAACCCAGCATGTCATCCAAAAATCTTGACAAAGACGACCATAAAAACTATCTTCATTGGGAAGGACCGATAATGGAATCTGTTATAAAAAAATCTCCAGCTGAGACATCAAATCAGTTCAGTCAACCATTATAAACTACCATTTGAGTAGGCATCGAGAAGGTTTGGAGATGGTCAACCCTGTAAACTACCATTTGAGTAGGCATCAAATCAGTTCAGTCGACCATTGTAAACTACCGTTCGAGTAGGCATCAAATCAGTTCAGTAGACCATTGTAAACTACCGTTCGAGTAGGCATCGAGGAGGTTCGGTGATGGTCAACCATGTCAACTACCATTCTAGTAGGCATTAAATCAGTTCAGTCGACTGTTGTAAACTATCATTCGAGTTGGCATCGAAGAGGGTCGGTGAAGGTCACCCGTTGTAAACTACCATTCGAGTAGGCATCAAGAAAGTTCTATGATGATCACCCTTTGGACACTACCATTCAAGTAGACATTAAGAGGATATTATGATAGTGATCATCAAGAATTCTATCCCCGACAGGAATGTTGGCATCAACTAGATAAAAATTCAATCCGTTGGTGACAGCCCCAGCGTAGCATCGGGAAGGATCCGATGATGTAAACTGGTGCAAGTTATCATCAAGATAAGTATCAGGAATCCCCAATGAGGTCACTCGTAAAAAGTGGAATATCCCCATCGGAGGTAAAAACAGAAAGCGTATTTGGAAAAGAGAGCTTTGGTAACAACCCCAACGTTAAATTCAGAAAGGTACAGTGGTATCAGCCATGAAAGTCATCCCCAGCAGAGAATAGGGAATAAACGATGATACAACATGTAGCAGCTAAACCCACAAAGGCATATAGCATTCATAGCATATCATACCATGTATTGCATTACGTTTGCATTTATCATAAAGAAGGGCATCTATAGACACTCGAAATTTTGCATTCCTGTTACTAACCCTGCAGGAGGACAAGACCATATTTTACCTTCCAGAGACAATCCTGGAAGTCTAAATCATCAAACCAAACCCCCGGAGACAGCCCCGAGAAATCATCAAACCAGACCCTAGGAGACAGCCCCAGGAAATCATAAACTAGACCCCTAGAGACTGCCCCGGTGAATCATCAAATCAATCTCCTCTGAGACAGCCCTGAGAATCATCAAATCAACTTCAGAGATAGTCCTAAAAGACAAACAAAGTTCAACAACAGTCAAACCCTAGAGATAACCCTGAGGGAAGACAGCTACAGCCATGTCAGGCTCGAAACTAATATGGAAGGGCAAAAGAGTAAGTTTGCCAACTCAACATCAAATTAGATTAAATTACTGTGAAGAAGGTCACACAAAACCATCACAACAATCCCGAGTGAAAACTGCGCCAGACAGCTCAATGGACTGACTGCAAAGACTCGAAGATCTGGTCATGGACCCATCTTTCCTAAATCATAAAAGTTTAATCCCCATGTCATTGTGTATCTCTCGAAAATGGCTTTCCAGAAAGGTATAGCACGCCTCCATCGAATTCTCGTATTGCAAGTTAAGAAGGTTCAAGCATATAACGCGTTGGTCGGAGTGCAAGTACTCCAAGACAGCAAGGCCCACCAAGCCCAGCCACAGGTAGACTTACAGCTACTGCAGGTAGGGTCGCGACTGATTGGGCCTATATATATGGCCTCTCCCCTTAGCTTATAAAAAAGAGAGAGAGAGAAAGAAAGGGCCACGGCGAGAGAAATAGAGACTGGGAGAGTCAAACGGAGCTTTTAACTTACTCCGATTTGCGTAAAATGTATTTGTAACCGTTTATATACATATATACTATAACATATCAAATTTTAACAGGTGGGAAACGAGTATTGAGGTGCCAAAAGCCGTTTAAGAGCTGTTCTCTTGAAATACTATAAGATTTCGCCAGATCTGTCTTCTTCGCTTACTCTAATACGTATATAAGTGCTATATACATATATTTAGTAGCTTATATTTGTCAGTTCTAAAGTTTTAACCATTTATTTCTTGTAAATAGTCAGTATTTGAGCTGTATTGACTAGATCTATACTAGATCTAGCTTTTAACCGGTTCAAAAGTTGTAAAACTTGAACATGGAAGCTAGAATGGCTAAAATCTGTACAGATCTAGTTTTTTTTTTCTAGTTTTTGTAAGTATTTAGCAACCACATCCCTAGATCTATATCTAGAGGAAACTGGAAGCTATGAGTTACTCGCGTACGGAGATTTGACTGATGAATCTTTTGTTTAGCGATGTTTAGTATAGCTTTATATTTTATTGCAGTATATTCATTATGCAGACTGTTTATTTGATTTTTTCTGAGCCTAGGAGCTACATGATCTACGATTCAACTAATGGATCTAGATCCGGTTCCCCTGATGGACCTGGTTGAGTTGTACAGCTAGCTTGTAAATTTTGTACTTATAAATATAGGACCTTAAAACGGTTATCCGTATTTAAGGTTCTGAAATAATGAAAATCTAATGTTCGGTGTTTGGGTATACTTTAATGGCTTTCATGCCCATAACGAGCCCGACACTTATATATAAATTATTTTGTCGAAGATGCTTCGCATGTCGAGAATAAAATCAAAACGAGCCAAATATGGAATAAAATGGAAGTATTAAAGGGCTTCAATTCCTATGCGAGCGAAAGGGTTTGAAAATCACTTTTCAAAACATCACTTTCATATTCTTATCTAAGAATGGACTTTGTAATAAATCAAACCCTTCGTATATAGGTCCAACGAAGCACAGCACTACTTTCAAATAAAGCACTTAGGCCTAATTAACTGTAATACACACACACATACACAATGATTATGGAATGAAAAGACGTGATAACCGTGTTTAACGAAAGTTGGGGGGTTCCTAACACCTCCACCCCACTTAAGCAAGCCCCCGAACTCTATGAATCTCAGTTTCCAAGACCAATTAAACAGAGTCCAATATTGGGCCATATTGTAAAATCTTTCAAAACTCGTTTAAGTTGGTACAATCATTTAACTCATACCAACTGGCGAATCTATCTAATTCGGACAAATAAAATTAATCTTTTCCAATCATCGACATTTTATGTCGGTCTCTTCCTAAAATATCACCCTTAAAGCAAGATAAACCACGTACAAAACATAAAGGCTAAGAACCAAACACCTAGGAAGAGGGATTAATTTTTCCCGGCGTCGACAATAACTTTACTTGTTCATGACTTATTAATGTTTCAATCCACTAATAGCCATCCTTATTACTTGGAATGATACATAATCCACCAATTCACTTCTCTACCAAAATTATCAACTAATAAGAGATGAAGACTTAGGTTTAAAGCTATTACCTCTTGAAGTTTTTTAACGTTCTTGGTTAATAAATCAACTTTGCTAGCCCCTCCTTCTTGCTCCTTGAAATTTTGAATTATCTCTCTCAAGTGTATAAACTCTTGCTTTGTGGTGAAATATGTAAGACCCCAACTTTTATGAATAAAATAGAATTTCCCCTATTTATTATTTTGATATAGTAAGGGGTTGATTTGATTAATGTGGTAAGTTATGGGTAAAATGCATAAATATTTTAAATAAGCAAGTGATTATAAAATATTCATTGTTGTCGGGAAATATTCGTTTGGTCGTGGAATATTTTTGCTGTCGGGGAATATTCGTACGACGGCGCAGCCAATTGTGGGCCCCATAACGAAAAACTGTAGGAATAAAGAAAATAACAATAATGAGTTTTCTAAAAATAACGATGTAGTTGTTACCGTTAACACTGTTGGAATACCCGGTGGGTAAAATAAAATAATACGCGTTGTTGCACAGTAGCACACGTTATTGCACAGTATTTTTATATTATTGTTAATTCAATAATTGTCACTGCACAGTATTTCCCATTATCAGATCAATAATTCATATTATTTGAATAATATTATTAGATAACATTATTGGCAATGTCTAAGGAAGTTCTGTCTAGGAGA
The DNA here is from genome assembly GCA_020205555.1 of Panax stipuleanatus. Lineage (NCBI taxonomy): Eukaryota > Viridiplantae > Streptophyta > Magnoliopsida > Apiales > Araliaceae > Panax > Panax stipuleanatus. The sequence continues at coordinate 107,075,256 of CM035119.1, read as the reverse complement.
GGTTTGGTCACCTAATTGCGCTCTAGTAAGGAGAAATTCTTATCGGAAAGCCCCCTCTTTCCTAAGAACAACCTGGTTGTCAATATTGTAGTTCTATAATATTATTTATGAATAATTAATTATTAATTTATATGATAATGAAATATTTATTCATTGTGGATATAAATGAAAGAATTAGTGCTGATGTGTTTTTATCAGTATTTTGGTGTGGAAATCATCCGTATGTGGATTTCGGTCATTTTTCGTTCGGAATTTGGAAAAACTGTCTTTCTACAAAGTTGTAGAGAATTAAATTTCCTATGGCATGGATAGAAGATTTGTACTTTTCTGATAAAAAGACTATTTATTATGAATTATTAAAGTTCCGGAATAATTAATTTTTGGGGTTATAAATGCTTTTTTAATAAAAACATTTTTTTGATGGTGGACCCCACTTATGTGGGCTGATGAAATGGTCAAGGAGGTGTGCATAAATTTTTTTTATAAATATATTATTTTATTAAATTTTTTGCTTTGGCGTACTATTCATTTTCTTATAAATAGGGTGCTTAGGTTAGAATTGAAAATCACACCAGAATCAGAAGTTTTCTCTCTCTATAATATCGAGCATATTTTTGTAAGTATTTAGATACTTTGAGTGTTGTTATATAGTGCAAGTTCCTTCAGTATTATATCTGATATTCCAATTAGAAGTACTATTCTTTTGAGGTAATAGATGTTATAATTTTTGTAAATGATGTTATTGCTTTCAATATCATTTCATTGAAATATTGGTATGAATTTTATTATGAAATTTTTACCTTTTTCGTCGGGGTTGCTATTCACGTATACGACACTATTCACGTATACAGCACTATTCACAAATACTGTACTATTCACGAAGTATGATTTTTCTTATGAAAATTTCTACCTTTTCATGTCGGGGTTACTATTCACGTATACGGCACTATTCACATATACGACACTATTTATGAATACGGTATTATTCACAGAAAAATTAAATTTTCTTTTTTTTTTGTCCAAGTTGGCTATTATGGTTCCTATCTTTGATTGGATCCAACTTTTGATCTTCATTCTTGAATTTTGCTCCACAATTGATTATTATGGAGTATTCTTGGAGTTGGATAAACTAAATTACGAATTCCTAATTTTTGTTCTTTATCTCACTGGATTCGTTCTTTAAAATATTTTTTATCATCTTCAGTCTTAAATGGTGACACAAAAGAATATCTTTGGCCTGTAGTGCAAAGATGGATGATTACCTAATGAATATCTTTGGCCCGTAATGCGAAGATGGAAAGGTGTTGAGATGAACATGACTAACCGGTGATACAAACGAATATCTTTGGCCGTAGTGCAAAGATGAATATTTGGTTCAAGATATATATTGATTGATGTTACAGGGATAAAATATTGATTATGGACTTTTAAATCATGGAAGATAGTAGACATTACTTCCTACTTAACTCTTCTGATGCATTGTTAATTCCACTGCAGTTGTTGATCTAAAACTTGTTGTCCATAATATTTTATCTGATTTGTTGAAGACTAACGATAAATTATTCTGCATTATCTTAGTCATAATATTCTTTACTGGGCTAGTTGAGCTCACCCTTTTCATCTATTGTCTTCTTCAAGAAATGAGAATGTTGCAGGGACTAGTCGAGGAACAGAGTGATGGACAGAGTTAGAGCAGTAGTAGTCCTCACTATTTTTGTATAATAGTGTGAAAATAATTATAACTATTGAGAACTGAATTTGAGTGTTTATATTTCGTATTATATACGATTTGTATTGACACTCACAGTTTGTATGGTCGTCCTGCTCATGATCTTTTGATATAAAAGTTTGTATTTGGATTCTGTACAATGTGTTTGGCGACTCAGAATGGGTTGGGTTGATTGGACCTATTCTGGGGGCGTCACAGTTGGTATCAGAGCTTAGGGATATGGTCTCTGGCGGAGATCGGGGAAAAGAACTAGGAGGGGAGAGATGAGTAAATCCTTCACTAGTATATCCTACCTAAGCTTATGTGGTATTTAATTGGTCGGAGGATAGGGTTAATATGTGATATGTTAATTTGTTTAATTAACCCTTGTTTGATGGCAGTATTTGAGAATGGCAGCTAAGAATGTTAATAATGGAGTGAATGAGACCGTTGAGACACCTTTAATCACCAACCAGGAGAACGTGCAACAAGAAGGCAATATTCCTACTTTAAACAACCCCACCGATCAAACGATGAATGATGGGATGTTTAGAAGCTTTTTACAGTTCATGCAAAACTAGACGAGGGAGACTCGGGTGGAAAATACAGGTGGAGATGATAGCAACTCGCGGCTTGTCACTGCCAAGCAGTTCAAAGAGTTAGGATCACCAGAGTTTTTGGGAAAGCCGGATCCGATCAAGGCGAAAACGTGGATTAAATAAATTACCAAGATATTTGATGTCTTGGGACGCACGGAGGAATAGAAGGTTCCATTCACCACCTTTATGTTCCGTAGAGAGGCAGATTACTGGTGGGAATCTGTGAAGCGTACCCAGCCTGCCACACTCAAGATGTCTTGGGAAGCGTTCCAGAAACTGTTTAATGACAAGTACTTTCCTGAAACTATTCGTCATATGAAAGAGGTGGAGTTTATTAGACTAGAACAGATCAACATGACTGTGTCCCAATACTAGGCTAAGTTCGCGGAGTTGTCCAGGTTTGCACCTCATTTAGTAGAGAATGAGGAACGTATGACGCGGATGTTTCTGAGAGGTTTGAAACCCGAAATTCATCAATACCTCATTTCTTATAAATTTTCTTTCTATTTAGATGTAGTAAATAGGGCTCAGTTATTAGAATGAGATATTGAGTATGTTCAGCCAAAGGACCACAACCAGGGTTGTAACGGTGGCAGCAGTCATCAGAGCAATGACAACTAGCGGGGAGGAAAGTATCATGATAGAAGCGGTAACCACTCTGGTGGTAGACGTGGCCATGATAATAGAAGAAGTGAGTCGAGGGAAGATTTCAAAAAGAGAAAGTACAACAATGACAACGTGAAGACGTCAGCACCAGCATCAATTATTTTTAGGGGAGGAGAACGACCACCGGTCGTATGCTATAAATGCTGGAAAGAGGGACACATCAGCCCAAACTGTCCACAACAATTCAAGGCATGTTATAACTATGGAAAGGAAGGACATATAGCTCGAGATTGTCCTGTAGTGAAACCAAGTCCAGCGGGGGTGGTGATTCCAAAGGCGGTTTCGGACAAGTCATAGTCAGTGGTTCCTTGAAGAGCGTTTGTCGTGACTGCCCAAAACGCAAGGAACCCGAACGAGGTGATCACGGGTAAGCTAATCATAAACTCTTGCGAAGTTTATACATTGTTAGATACCGGTGCTACCCATTCTTTTATATCACATACTTGTGCTCAACGTTTGAACTTGACACCTGAGAAATTAGACTTTAACTTATCTGTTGAGACTCCGTTGGGAGAAACTTTTGTTACATCTACAGTCTATAAATCTTGCTTGATTTAGATTGGTACCCTCACCCTACCTGTTGATCTTATATCTTTGAAAATACTTGCATTTCACGTGATTTTAAGAATTTATTGGTTAACCACTTATCATGCCAAAATTGATTGTTTTCGTAAGGTTATTAGTTTTTATATTCCTAACCAACCTGTTGTGCGAATTCAAACCACCAAACCACTAAAATCAGTCAATGTCATTTCAAGTCATAAAGCTATTCGTTTATTGAAAAACGGATGTCAAGCTTTCTTAGCCCATGTCACTGATCTAAACCAGAATACGTCAGGTTTGAATGATATTTCTGTTGTTAATGAGTTTCCAGATGTATTTCCCGAAGAACTTTCCGGTCTACCCCCAGAACGTGAAATTAAATTTTTATTGACCTTGAGCCCGGTACAAAACCTATTTCTAAAATCCAATATCGAATGGCTCCTATTGAACTTCAAGAGTTAAAGGTCCAACTACAAGAGTTGTTAGACATCGGTTTTATTCGTCCTAGTACGTCTCCTTGGGGTGCTCCTATTTTATTCGTAAAGAAGAAATACGGGAGTATGCGACTTTGTATTGACTATCGGGAGTTGAACCATGTCACCATCAAGAATAGGTATCAGCTACCTCGTATTGATGACCTGTTCGACCAGTTGCAAGGAGCATAATTCTTTTTAAAGATCGATCTTCGTTCTGGATATCATCAGCTGAAGATTAAAACTGAGGATATTCCAAAGACTGCCTTCAGAACTCGATATGGGCATTATGAATTCCTAGTCATGTCTTTTGGATTGCCTAATGCTCCTGCTGCTTTCATGGATATGATGAACCGTGTATTCAAGGAATATTTGGATCAGTTCATGGTTGTCTTTATTGATGACATCCTCATCTATTCCAAAAGTCGTGAAGATCATGAGCACCACTTGAAGCTGGTACTTCAAAGGCTTTGTGATAACAAGCTATATGCCAAGCTAAAGAAATGCGAGTTTTGGCTTGAGGAAGTAGCATTCCTTGGGCACGTAGTATCAAAATATGGAGTATCTGTTGACCCGGCGAAGAATAAAGCAATACAAAGTTGGGAGCAACCAAAGTCGGTGACCGAAGTGCGTAGCTTTCTGGGCTTAGCTGGTTATTATTGGAGATTCGTGGAAGGATTTTCTCTAATCGCTACTCCGTTAACTCAGTTAACTCAGAAAGATACAAAATTCATATGGAGCGAGGAATGCGAGAAGAGATTCCAAGAGCTCAAGAGGAGACTTATCTCGGCACCTGTTCTGACAATACCATCTGGTTCGGATGGATTTGTTATCTACATCGATGCTTCGGGCAAAGGGTTAGGATGTGTTCTCATGCAACATGGGAAAGTCATAGCCTATGCCTCGCGATAACTCAAGGAATATGAGAGGAATTATCCTACTCATGATCTACAGTTGGCAGCAGTTATTTTCAAGTTGAAGATCTGGAGACACTACCTGTATGGAGAGAAAGTGGAGATCTATACGGATCATAAGAGCCTTAAATATTTCTTCACTCAAAAGGAACTCAACATGTGGCAATGACGTTGGCTTGAGCTGTTGAAAGATTATGACCATACTATCCAATACCATCCTGGTAAAGCGAACGTTGTAGCTGACGCATTGAGTAGCAGATCATATGCGGGAATAAGTGTGATGCTGTCAACACAAAGGCCTATTCTGTGTGACTTACAAAAGATGAAGATAGAGTTCAAGACTCCGGGGACCCACATGATGATGTCAAGTATACGCGTAGAACCAACTTTGATTGATAAAGTTAAAGCTGCTCAAGCTACAGACCCGGAGCTGATGAAGATGAGGAAGAAGGTGCAAGAAGGTGCCATTCCAGAAGCAAGAATCGATGAAGAAGGAATACTTCAAGTTAACTCTAGACTTTGTGTTCCTAGCAATTCTGACTTGAAGCATATAATCATGATGGAGGCACACAACACACCGTTTGCAATCCATCCTGGGAGTACCAAAATGTATCGTGATCTTCGACATACATTTTGGTGGAGCAATATGAAGAGAGAGATCGCGGAGTTTATCTCGAGGTGTTTAACTTGTCAACGTGTAAAGGCAGAGCATCAAGTACCAATGGGTCCATTGCAACCACTTGAGGTTCCAAAATAGAAGTGGGAGCACATTACCATGGATTTCGTTACGGGTCTTCCCAAGGTTTCTCAAGGCATAGATGCGATTTGGGTTATTGTTTATAGATTAACCATGTAAGCTCATTTCTTGCCGATACGGGAGACTTATTCCCTTAAGCATCTTGCTCGTATATACGTAAATGAGATTGTGAGGTTGCATGGCATGCTAGTATCCATAGTTTCGGATCGTGACCCAAGATTTACTTCATAATTTTGGGTTAGTTTGCAGAAAGCTATGGGCACGGATTTACGATTCACTTCGACATATCATCCTCAAACGGATGGGCAATCGAAAAGGACTATTCAAACTCTTGAAAATCTATTGAGACTTTGTGTTCTAGACTTCAAAGGGAGTTAGGATAAGTACTTACCATTGGTGGAATTCTCCTACAATAACAGTTATCAGGCAAGTATAGGCGTGGCTCCATTCGAGGCGTTGTATGGACGAAAGTGTCATTCTCCAGTATGCTGGGATGAGGTGGGTGAAGCAACATTGTTGGGACTAGAGTTGGTACGTATGACTACGAAAAAGATCCAAATGATCCGACAACGTATACAAACGGCACAGGATCGACAAAAGAGTTATGTGGATCTTCATCGAAAGGAAGTGGAATTTATTGTTGGGGATCATGTATTGTTACGTGTTACTCCGTGAAAAGGGGTTACGAGGTTTGGGAAGAGAGGAAAGCTTAATCCACGATTTATTGGTTCATTTGAGATTCTTGACCGAGTAAGAAATGTGGCCTATAGACTCGCTTTACCTCCAAGCATGTCTCGTGTTCATAATATTTTTCACATATCCGTGCTTCGTAAATATGTGAAAGACCCAAACCACATTATTGAGTTAGAACCAGACGAGATAGCCGAAGATTTAACGTATGAGGAGGTACCTGTCAAGATCTTGGATAGGAAGGAGCATGTCCTACGCACAAAGATTATACCACAAGTCAATATTTTGTGGAGGAATCATGCTATTGAAGAAATGAACTGGGAGTTGGAATCGAAAATAAAAGCGAGGTATCCTCACCTGTTCGAAACACCAGGTACGTACGTCAATTTCGAGGATGAAATTTCATAAGGAGGGGAGGTTGTAAGACCCTAACTTTTATGAATAAAATTGAATTTCCTCTATTTATTATTTTGATATAGTAAGGGGTTGATTTGATTAATGTGGTAAGTTATGGGTAAAATGCGCAAATATTTTAAATAAGCAAGTGGTTATAAAATATTCATTGTTGTCGGGGAATATTCGTTTGGTCGTGAAATATTCGTACGACGGCGCAGCCAATTTGTGGGCCCCATAACGAAAAATTATCGGATAAAAAAAATAACAATAATGAGTTTTCTAAAAATAACGGCGTAGTTGTTACCGTTAACACTGTTGGAATACCCGGTGGGTAAAGTAAAGTAATACGCGCTGTTGCACAGTAGCACACGGTATTGCATAGTATTTTTATATTAGTGTTAATTCAATAATTGTCACTGCACAGTATTTCCCATTATCAAATCAATAATTCATATTATTTGAATAATATTATTAGATATCATTATTGGCAATGTCTAAGAAAGTTTTGTCTAAGAGAGGTTTGATCACCTAATTGCGCGCCAGTAAGGAGAAATCCTTATCAGAAAACCCCCTCTTTCCTGGGAACAACTTGGTTGTTAATATTGTAGTTCTATAATATTATTTATGCATAATTAATTATTGATTTATATGATAAGGAAATATTTATTCATTGTGGATATAAATGAAGGAATTAGTGCTGATGTGTTTTTATCAGTATTTTGGTGTAGAAAATCATCCGTATGTGGATTTCGGTCATTTTTCATTTGGAATTTGAAAAAACTTTCTTCTACAAAGTTGTAGAGAATTAAATTTCCTATGAAATGGACATAAGATTCGTATTTTTCTGATAAAAGGGCTATTTATTATGAATTATTGAAGTTTTGGAATAATTGATTTTTGGGGTTATAAATATTTTTTTAATAAAAACATTTTCTTGATGGTGGGCCCCACTTGTGTGGGTTGATGAAATGGTCAAGGAGGTGTGCGGAATTTTATTTTTATAAATATATTATTTTATAAAATTTTCTGCTTTGGCGTACTAAGCATTTTCTTATAAATAGGGTGCTTAGGTTAGAATTGAAAATCAGACCAGAATCAGAAGTTTTCTTTCTCTATAATATCGAGCGTATTTTTATGAGTATTTAGATACTTTGAGTGTTGCTATACAGTGCAAGTTTCCTTCAGCATTATATCCGATATTCCAATCAGAAGTACTATTCTTTTGTGGTACGGGATGTTATATTTTTCGTAAATGATGTTATTGCTTTAAATATCATTTCATTGAAATATTGGCATAAATTTTATTATGAAATTTTTACCTTTTTCGTCGTGATTACTATTCACGTATACGACACTATTCACGTATACGGCACTCTTCACGAATACGGTACAATTCACGAGTACAATTCACAAAATATGATTTTTCTTATGAAAATTTCTACCTTTTCATGTCGGGGTTACTATTCACGTATACGGCACTATTCACGTATACGACACTATTCATGAATACGGTACTATTCACAGAAAAATTAAATTTTCTTTTTTTATCCAAGTTGGCTATTATGGTTCATATCTTTGATTAGATCCAAGTTTTGATCTTCATTCTTGAATTTTGCTCCACAATTGATTATTATGGAGTATTCTTGACCTTGGATAAACTAAATTACGAATCCCTAATTTTTGTCCTTTATCTCACTGGATTCGTTCTTTAAAATATTTTTCATCATCTTCAGTCTTAAATGGTGATACAAAAGAATATCTTTGGCCTTTAGTGCAAAGATGGATGATTACCTGATTAATATCTTTGGCTCGTAGTGCAAAGATGGCAGTTGTTGAGATGAATATGACAACCGGTGATACAAATGAATATATTTGGCCGTAGTACAAAGATGAATATTTGGTTCAAGATATATATTGATTGATGTTACAGGGATAAAATATTGATTATGGACTTTTAAATCATGGAAGATAGTAGATATTACTTCCTACTTAACTCTTCTGATGCATTGTTAATTCTGCTGAAGTTGTTGATCTAAAACTTGTTGTCCATAATATTTTATCTGATTTGTTGAAGACTAACGATAAATTATTTTGCATTATCTTAGTCATAATATTCTTTACTGGGCTAATTAAGCTCACCCTTTTCATCTATTGTCTTCTTCAGGAAATGAGAATGTTGCAGGGACTAGTCGGGGAACAGAGTGATGGGCAGAGTTAGAGCAGTAGTAGTCCTCACTATTTTTGTATAATAGTGTAAAAATAATTATAACTATTAAGGACTGAATTTGAGTGTTTATATTTCGTATTATATATGATTTATATTGACACTCACAGTTTGTATGGTCGTCCTGCTCACAACCTTTTGATATAAAAGTTTGTATTTGGATTCTGTACCATGTGTTTGACCACTCAAAATGGGTTGGGTTGATTGAACCTATTCTGGGGGCGTCACAAAATAGGTTGATGTATAAGAGAGAGAAATGCTTGAAATGGTTTGGAATTTATAGAAATCCAAGGTTTAGGGAAAAATGGTCTTAAAGACAACTTTGTATTAGTTCATGCTTTGGTCACTTGAGTTATGGCCTCTTATGGTCACAACCCTCAAGTTTCCAATCTTGCATAACCATCCCTAATCAACCACCATTCAAAACAACCAACACATCTCATCCGCCATCCATTTTCATTAACCTTTTGAGTCACTAAATGGCATTTAATGCCACGTCCTCCAAGAAAACCTCCTTACTATTACCAAGCTTCCCAATGAAGCTTGGTCCATGATGTGGTCGGCTAAGGGGGGTTGGTGGGGCCCTCATGGGTTGCCCCTACCCCTTTACCCACTCGTTCGATCCACAGTTTGATCCACAATTTCGATTCTTGGTTCGGGCTTAGGTTTTATTCAATTTCGGGCCTAACTTTGAGCTTGAATTAAATATTACTTGGGCCTTGATATAATTTATCATTGGGCCAACCTCTTAATTCAATTGGGCTTGGAAAAGTCCAAGTCCAATAGGTAAATAGTCAACCTTAACTTTGGTTGACCAAGTATTTGACTTTACATATTCTTACCGTATAATTCTCGTAATCTCCCTGTATATACTTCGTATGATATTCGTATTATACGTCGTATTAATCTTCATATTATACTCATATAATACCTGGTATTATACTCATATTCTTCACATATAATAATCTTTCTTATTATACTTAATCTTTTCTTTTCTTAGAATTTCACTTTTCCTAACCCTTAGGTTTTAAGTCCACATGCGAAAACTTTATTTTTCATAACTGAATTATTATTGGATAATCCATCTCGTCTCAGAATTCTAACATTAGGCATTTTTCAAAAATTCTAAAATATTTCTTGAGCAGAAATGGATGAATATTAATTTTATATAAATTTCTCGAAAAAGTTATATTTTCGTCTTGAAAATTGATTCCATTTAATCCTAGCTCATAGACAACATCCTAACCACATTCAATCATTCTAGGTCATAGAATGACCCTTAAATAGCTTACTCAGTATAATAAACATATAATCTCATTTATTCAATATAATCAAATAAAAATTAATTCACATAATAATTCGATTTTCTCGATTGTTACAGATTTGAGCCGTCATCCGTCTGTTCACTTTCACGCGAACGAGGTACTAAAGTTTTCATATTGATATGCTTTAATTCTCCATTCTTGCCAATAATCGATTTTTAACCTTAATGTCGTGCAGGTCCCAGAGTTTACCCAGCCCAAGGGTAATTGGTTTAGTATATACTCTTTGTACCATTCTCTCCATCCTGAGTATCAAGCGTGAGTAGGTTCTTGGGGTTTTCAAGATTCCTTCACCATTGCCCTTAGGGCTATCTCCGAGATTTGTCCAAGAGATGGTTCCATCAGAGTCAGTCTCTTCATCTGCTGGATTGCGAGGTTATGATGACCCCATATATTAGCGGTACATCACTTGTTTACAATTCATCTTAGATCAAGTGCCTTTGGAGGTTCATATGACCGCCGCTGTTGTTCGCACACTTCTCAGTTTTTCTCCACAGGAGCGGGCCTTCAAGGCCCGTAGTATCCGATCAGGCTCTTTGAGTGTTGATGAGGCTCAAGGAACTTTGCAGGAGCCTTTACCAGAGGACTTGGTGGAGAGAGATCGCATCATACGGCGTCTGTTCCTGACCATTATGAGTGGTTGTTTCATCGCGAACAACTCCTCTACTGTTCCTTTTTTCTTGGTGGGGGTTGTTCGAGACGTAGATCACATCTAAAAATACGACTGGGGATCTTTCACATTCGTGATCTTCCTTCATGGGATGCGACTGTGCTCAGAGGGAGTGACCAATGCTTGGCTTGACTTCTACCCATTTCTTTTGGTGAGTCATCTTGACCGATTTATAATTCTCTGAATCTTGATTTTCCTTTTCATGACTAATGTCGGGTTCTTTGAATTGATAGTACTGGGCTTACGAGAGGCTTCTTTGCCTACGTCCTCTCACTATTATGGGCTTGAAAACCTACCATCAGGGTCGTGATGGCATCAGTCCACATTATCAGAGGTCCCAATTTTGGTGGATTTCACCCACGTCCGCCTCCAGCTAGAGCTGCTGTCAGCATCTGATGTAGTGTGGGTTCCCTATACTGCCGAGCACTTGGCCGAGGGTTTTGAGGATGGTTTACCGACAGGGCCAGAGTATTATTTGTCTACTCGTCGGATCCCTTTCCTATTCGATGGAGGCTAGGAGTCATACCTTGGAGAGCGTGCCTTCAGATGAATTACTGGGGAGGTACGTCTTCCCTTCCTACCTTCGCCTTAGCGATTTTGGCCTTTGACTCTTTCAGTTACAGAGATCCCCATAGCGGAGTATGAGGGATTTCACCTATCAGACGGCCCCATTACCTCGGATGACTTCTCTACCTGGTGGCGCCCTCGCTCTATTAGAGCTTAGACAAAGGCTACCCAGTTCTTGGGAGACATGGTTCTAGGGTCCATTGTGATGATCGAGTGGATTGCTTACTTTCAAGAGCCTTCTCATTAGTCCCAAATTGCATATTTGACTTATCAGGTGGAGAGGCTGTGGATGTATTGTGGCAATTTGGGCGAGGATCCGTCATTAGCTCGTACTTTTGATTCCCAAGGAAATGAGGCTGGACCGTCATATACTACAGGCTTTGCTGATGGAGAGGGCCCTTTTGACTATCGCCCGGATGCTCAGGACATACCTCATCGTCAGTGTAGATACTCAAAATTTTTCTTCGACAATCAAATTTTTGTGTTCCTGTTACTAACCCTGCAAGAGAGCAAAACGGTCTTTTCAACTCAAATCAACCCCAGTCTCAATACTGGGATGTCAAATCAACCCCGGTCTCAATACTAGGATGATAAATCAACCTCGGTCTCAATACCTGGATGAAAATCAACCCCGATCTCAATACCAAGATGTCAAATCAACCCCAGTCTCAATACTAGGATGTCAAATCAACCTCAGTCTCAATACCGGGATGTCAAACCCCAGTCTCAATATCGGGATATCAAATCAACCCTGGTGGTCTCAATATCGGGATGATAAATGAACCCCAATCTCAATACCGGGATGTCGAATCAACCCCGGTCTCAATACCAGGATGTCAAATCAGCTCTGGTCTCAACCCGGGAGGTATTAGTCATCCTCGGTCTTAACCCGGAAGGTACAGGACAGCCCCGGTCTCAACCAGGGAGGTACTGGTCAACCCCGGTCTCAACCTGGGATGTACAGGTTAGCCCCGATCTCAATTTGGGAGGTACAGGTCAGCCTCGATCTCAACTCCAGGAGGTGCTGGTCAGCCCCGGTCTCAACTCGGGAGGTACAGGTCAGCCTCGGTCTTAACCCAGGAAGTACTAGTTAGCCCCGATCTCAACCCGGGAGGTACAAGTCAACCCCGGTCTCAACTCAGGAGGTACAAGTCAGCCCCGGTCTCAACCAGGGAGGTGCAGGTCAGCCCCGGTCATAATACCGGGATGTTAAATTAGCCCCGGTCTCAACCCGGGAGGTACAGGTCAACCCCGATCTCAATCCAGGAGGTATTGGTCAATCCCGATCTCAACCTGAGAGGAACAGGTCAGCCCCGGTCTCAACCTGGGAGGTAAAGGTTAGCCTCGGTATCAACCCGGGAGGTACAGGTCAGCCCCGGTCTCAACCTGGGAGGTACAGGTCAGCCCCGATCTCAACCCGAAACGTACAGGTCAACCCCGGTCCTAACCCAGGAGGTACTGGTCAGCCCCGGTCTCAATCTGAGAGGTACAAGTCAGCCGCGGTCTCAACCCGGGAGGTACAGGTCAGCCCCGGTCACAACCCGAGAAGCCAAATCAACTTTAGAGACAACCCCAAAGCCTCACAACATCTCTAGAGACAAACCTTGAAGGACCAAGTCAGCCTCAGAGTCAACCCTGAGGACAAACAGAATCGACTGGAATCCAAACCTCGGAGACAACCCCGGGAAATCAGCCTAAGGCCATGCCAGCACTAGAGGCAACCCCGGGAGGGGTAAAATTATCATTTCACCAACTTAAAGCCGATTCGGTCAAACTCGAGCCGAATTGATGCCACTAAGGTCAGAAAGAACCATAACAATGATCCCGAGTGAAAACTGCGCAAGACAGCTCAACAGACAAACTGCGAGGAATCAAAGACCTGGTTATAAACACATCTTTTTGTACTCAGAAAAGGTTTACTCCCATGTCATTGCGACATGCTCGGCGAGGGCTTTTCAGAAAGGTATATCACACCTTAAACGGACGTTCTGATCAAAAGTAAGAAAGTTTCGAATCTGACCTCACATTGCTCGGAGTGCACGTACTTCGAGATGATGCGACCCACCACCCGGGGCCTGCCACATGGCACCGCAGGTAAACCTGTGATTGTCGCGGGTAGGCCCGCTTCCATCGGGTCTATATATATGAGTGCACCCCCCAGCTCATTTCAATATTCAAAAATGCTCTAAACCTCTGCCCGTTTCATTTCTCAGCCATACTCTTGTACTTCAAACCCAGATTTTATTACTCTAACATGTAGATATACTCATATACTACCACATATCAAAAATTGAGCGGTAGAATCGGACGTTTAAAGCCTACAATTTGGCAAAAAGTCTGTGTAGCAGTCCATTATGAGTATTTTTACGATCAGAAAGTTCATACTACTTCATTGCGCATTTATACACTTGCACGTTAAGCTTTGTTTTCTAATTATGCTCGAAACTCGGTTCTGTGGTCGTTTTTGCTTACGTTTTCGTACATTGTAGTACATAAACACGTTTTCTGGCACTTCCACAGCTCGGATTGTCGATCCATCGCTTTTAACAACTTCTGTGTATATATCGACGTTTATAGCAACTTCGCCGGACTGGGTTATCTTCCCAGTCCGGGTTTGGCTTTTTTTGTATATATTTAACTGTATATATACTAACTTTTCAATTATGTCAAGCCCGGATGTCAAATCCGTGGTAGCTACTGCATTTATATATATAACTATATATATATATATATAAATTTTTGACTTCGTTTTGCTTGGATTTCTAATTTGTGGCCTTTTTATTGCTTTAATATATATATACTAACTGTATATATTAACTTTTTACATTCCAGTTTGGCCTGAATCATTCTGTGGCCTTTTTATTGCTTTAATATATATATATATATATATATATATATATTTATATTTCTGTCCAGGCAAAGGATAGAATGTCCGTCGCCCTTTACAGTTTTTATATATATATTTATTTTTTGCTGAGCCTGGACAATTTCGTGGCTCATTTACAGCTTTATATATATATATATATATATATATATTTCAATTCTGTCGAGTCTGGATCATTCTGTGGCTCTTTTACAGCTTTTATATATATTTCCATTTCAATCCAGGCACAGGATTGACTCCGTCGCCCTTTACTGCTTTTATATATATATATATATATATATATATTTCCATTATGTCTTTCCTGGAATACTCTGTGGCTTTTTATAGTTTTTATAAATATATATATATATATATATATATATATATATATTTACATTCCAGTCCGGGTATCGAAATGAAAACCCATAGCCCTTTACAGCTTTCGTATATATATAACTATATATATATATATATATATATATATTTCTTTTATTCATTGTGATTAAATTGCAGCTGTAAATATTCATTTGATATGATTCGGCGCTGACATCTCTTTAGGCGAACTAGATTTCTTTAAATCTCGTCAAATCTAGCTTTCCAACGGTTCAAAATAGGTTTAGACAGAACCGGGAAGCTAGAATCACTGAGATTTACTTAAATCTAGCATTTTTCTAGTCTTATTTATTCAGAAAGCAATCTCGCGACCCTTAGATTGCTATCTAGTGGGAACGAGATGCTTTAGGCTGCGCGCTTACCATGATTTACTAATGAATCCTTGGTTATTGTGACGATTAGATGTAAATATACATTTTCTGTGCATATTTGAGTTATGTAGATTTTATTGGCTTCCTCCCTCTGTGAGCCTAGGAATCGTGGGATTCGTGATCAAACTGATCAGAATCTGATTCCCACTATGGATAAACTCTACTTTACAAATATACCCTGCCAGTGTTTCTATAAAATGTACATCCGAAAAACCTTAAAACGGTTATCCGGGTTTAAGGTCTCAATATAGTGAAAATATGGGTTATTGTGTCAGAGTCACTCAGATGGCTGTCATGCTCATGAGAAGACCGACACTTGTATATATTCTGTAGTCGAGCATGTTTCGCAGCCCGACAATCACCATTCAAATTGAGCCAAAAGGATGAAAAGATAAAAAATGGAAGTATCCATATGCTTTAATTCTTATGTGGGCGTAAGGGTTTGAAAACCTTCTTTCAAAACATCATTTTAATAATTTTGTTTAAAAAGAGACTTTTGCAAATTAAATCAAACCCTTCGTATATAGGTTTAACGAAGCACGTCCATACTTTCAAACAAACAAATATAGGCCCAATTTCTTCTAGCAATCACACACACTGTAAGAACCCGAATTTTCAGATATTATTAAATAAGGATTTAATAAATAAAATTCTTAAACCGTGAGATGGGTTCGAATAAAAAGATATATATGTGATATGAGGTATGTGGTATTATATTACATAGGATAATATGGACTATGTAATATGTGTTTTTGTGATTAATGAATATATTATTAATATATATTTGTTATTTATTTTAGAGACGATTCAATTGAGGTAAAGGAAGTGGATAAATTCCTATCGATATTAAATAATTTATAGAATTATTTTATCATAGTAAGTTGGTGACATTAAATATCCTTAATGTATAATCACCATATTCTTGAGTATGTGTATTAACAACTAGTATGTTTATAATATAGGTTATTAATAGCACTTAAGCTATCCGTGAATAGGTTTGGATAGTGAAGCATGAGTTAGTTAAGGAATTAACTAATAAGAATAAATATTGGTTAATTTAAGTTGAGAGTTATATTATGGAATAATATAATGTGAATATTGAACCTTAATTAACTAAGGTAATATGGTACAAGGTTTGATTTACTTAAGTAAAGGAGTGAATTAATATATATGTTGAATATATGATTATAATTAGTACCTTCTATATATTACTCAGAATGGTAATATGTGTGAAAGTCTAATGTACAAATAACGTTAATAGATATATATACGTTATTAAAGAGAAATGGAAATCATTATATCTTTAAATAAATATTTAAAGAAATTGTTTTGGGAACAATTTATAGAAAAGAAAGAGAAATAATTATTATAAAGGATATTAAAATAAATTCTAATATTGAATTATTTTAATAAAGGAGGAAATATTATTTTTGAATAATAATATTACCCTATATATTTTTGGGTATGATGTAATAAGTGTGATTAATTAATATGGTAAATATATTAAAACGTATTTGCTATATATAAATAAATTGATGGAAATAAATTATTATAATAGAAAATAAACTTATTACCTATTTTCTATATATAATGTATGTACATGTGCCATACATGTAATTATTTTAGTAGATATTATATTAAGAATAATATCTTGAGACAATAAGTAAATTATTTTCTAACAATGAATATCTTTATTTGGAGAAAACATAATAGTTTATGTTATGGCAAAATACATAATTCCTAATGTATTTTCAAGAAAGTTTATTAATGAAAGAAAACTAAGTTATTTCAATATATTAAATAACTTAAGTTATTATTTTATCGTAGATTTTATAATAATTAATAGAGTAAATATTAATTATTCTAGTGTAAAGGTTATACATATAATTGTTCAAGGTAGCTAAATAATTTAGCATTAAAGTGCATGTGTCACACAAACCTTATATTAAAAGAATATTAAAGTGTGACGAGAGTGATAATAAGCTTAAGGTAAGCTTGTGAGATATGCCTAGTGTGGCAAAGTGGTGGAATAAACATTCATTAAATAAATTAATGAATGAATAATTAATGGAATTAATTATTATTATTATGTGAATAAATTCCTATGTGCAATGATGTGTAATTATAAGTTATATAGTAGCTACATCTATATAATATGGAATGAAGTGTGACACTTCAAGAAAACTATATAATATAGGAAACTATATGATTAAGTGTAATAATAAAGTTACAATAATGGGGTGTGACACTACTCAATTAAAATATATTCGGTATTGTCAAATGTACATGGATTATATGATTGGGTGTATGTGTGACCCTATCATATCATATGGTAATAACATTAAGTTATTAGATATAAGCTTGCAAGTTTGTCCATGTGAGAACAATAATGGTCAATTAAGTGGTTAGGGTACATGAATAGTGGTAGTTGGTGGGAGTTAGCCACCAACTTCCTTTTTGCCCTTTGGGTAATAACCATAGGAGAATAATAGCTTGATAATGAATAGATGCAATACATTGGTGTGTAGAGTTTGTTAATTCAATTACTACATTGTTGCTAAGAAAGCATATAATAAGAAATGTAATTACACCATGAGCATGTTAAAAGGTGTAATGATGAGGAAGGACCATGAATAGTAGTAGTTGGTGGAGTTAGCCACCAACTCCTCTTTGACCATTGGGTATTACCCATAGGAGGGTAATAGATTGATTATAATAGAGAACATGTAAATTAGTAATGTAATGGTATTACTTTATGAACATATTATAAGATGTAACATTGAGTAGAATATTATCTTAGGAGATTATATTATTATAAACTTGTGGACTATTAAGTACTAAGTTCACATAATTATGCCTTGTGTGGCATAAATAATGAAGTTAAATCAAGGGGATTTAATTGGAAGTATTAGAAGAAAATGTATGGTTGATATTAATTATCATTATAATATTTGAGTATATTTGTGATAATAATTTTATGGAAAATGGTGGGATGATAGTACCCAACCATATTATATTTAGTCCAATTAGAATATTAGCTTAACCTATGTACATGAGGTACATGATTATATGTAGTAGTGTATATTTAAAATATGAGTATACAATAAAATAATATATCATGGATATATTATAAATAATTATTAAATTAATAAAATTTAATAATAAAGGAAACAATGTAATGTGATAATACCCGATAGAATTATATCCGGTAAGATGAGATATATATGGATGATATATGATACATTGTAATTAGAGATTTTATTTACAATTCATTCATAACCTAAGCTATATGTATGAATGTGTATATGTATATATTATATAACCTAAGTGTATATATTATATATAGAGGTGTGTAACCAAGTGTGGAATTACATTTGCTAATTGTTATTGCTGAGTTAGATTATTTGTCTCACAATGAGTGCCCAACTTCTCTTTCACGTGAATGGCTAAGGCTAGCCTATCTCCTTCATCTCTCAACTTCCTAGCTAGCAATGAGTGTGATGATTGTGAGGGGTGTGGGATTGATGACGGATTTCACCAACTCCTTACTAACCTCTTGTTAACCTCCATGTCTTTGATCAACCCATTGGTTTGATTCAATGTGCAAGAACCAAATTTGGTCCATAAATTCTCTATAAATTGAAGCTTCATATTCACAAATTGAAGTTGCTAAATAATTGCTAAGTTGATATAGAGAATATGGTGATGAGAGTTATGTGAGAAAACTGATTTGGGAAGCAAGCTTAGTAATTCAAAGCTCCAAGAGGTATAACTCTTACTTTAAATTCTTAGTTGTGAGTTTATAAATTCATAAGAGATTTCATGAATTAGTGGAGAATTGATATGTAAGATGATGTTAACATGTTAAGTAGAGTCTAAATATATGTTATAAATACAATATGATGGCTTTCAAGCTTGTTACATGAAGTAAGAAAAGGATTAGCTGAAGCTCTGTTTTAGCAGTAAAGTTTCTGGTCTGGAAACGGGGACGCGTGGCCGCGCGTCTCCCTAGTACAAATGGGGCGACGCCGCGCCCTTTGCAGAAACTCTTGGTGATTTTGTGTTTTCTGGTTGGTTAAGCATACTAGTTAGACTCTAATAATTTCATAAAGGGGTCTGACATGCGTACTAAGATTTTCATGCACGTAGTAAGTTGTATTAGTTGGTTTAACATAATTTCCTAAAAGAAAACGTAAAGTTTTGAAAATGAGACTTGACGAATTTTGTGTTCTTTGAGCCGAACTTTTGAGACATGTGTAAGTGTCTTGGTTATGTGTATCAATGGGTATGAAGGTAGTTGTTGATTAATTACCTTGGCTAATAGTAAACAATTATACCTTGTTGTAGTGGAGTTTTTAATGAAAACTTAAGGTTTTATAAATTAATTTTGGCGTATATAAGTCATGTTTATATTCTGACTTTTTAAGCATGATTATATGGTTTAGATATGCATGATATGTGAGTCGAAGGTATTGAGCATACACTAGAACACATTGTTTAAATTAAAAATGATTTCAAAAGACAAACTTAGAGTTTTTGGACGTATATATAGGATGTCCACGTTCTGATCATTGAGCATGTATAGATGACTTATATATGTGTTCTAATACATGAGAATCATGACTACAAGGTACTTTGCATATACTTAGTTACCTTTGTCGACTTAAAGCGATTTTTATGAAATGTTTAGAATGTGTAAGATGATAGCATCAAACACGGAGTGAGTTACATTATGATCACACGAGCATGTATATTAGGATTCATTATGCCTATAGACATGTTGACATAAGCATCATGTGATGAAACATGGATTTCACCTATGCACGCATATTCGAGAAAATGAATTTCAAAAGCATAGACTATGTGATTAAGTATACATGTGTAGTATAAGCACGAGCATGCCTACTTAATGTGTGTGTATAATATATATCAGAATGTATGATATGTTAGGACGAAACTAAGTTTGTGAAATCTAAGTTCTGGTTCTGGAGGGGAGTCGCGCGGCCGCGCCACTCCCAAGCTTAATTGCCGCGCGGCCGCGCCGTGTTGCAGAGCTGCCAAGAACAGTTTGTTAACTGTCTGGTCCTAAGTTATTTTCCTTAAGGACCCTAAGGACCGAAATAGAATGGTTTCTATAGTATAAGTATGAAGGTATGATGTTGTAACATCGTGGTTATCCTAAGATAGAGTGAAACGAAACCAAGATTAGAAAACGATATACGAATTATTATTCTATTAAGAGCATATGAAATGTATGACTGATGGATGTAAATCCATGATTATATAACTGTGTAGGAATACACGAAGTGCAGATAGCTTTAAGCAGTTAAGTCGTAGTTGTTAAACTACGAATCAGGCAAGTCTTTCAGTTCCTATTTGATATATGAATTCAATAACTGTTAGTTGAATTATATTATGCTGTGATAATGTGAACTTATATATGAATTGTATATGAGATATAAATGAGATTGAAAGTTGATCTTTGATGATATACTTGTTATGTGAAAAGTAACATGCGTAGTAAATATAAATTGTTTATAAATGCATGAACTGAGTATAATGTTGTATGCTATGTGATGCATGAAAACTGTTAGAATTGCTGAGCTGTCGAGCTCACTCTTGCAAATAACCACTTTTGCAGGTTAAGGATTCACGGTAAAGATTTCGTGCTTCTTGATTGATAAAGATAGATAGTATCGCATTGAAGAATATTACTTAGATTATTGTCTGGACCATGTTTAGATTCTAGATGATGTACTCGATAGTTGCTTACACTGTTTAATACTTGTTGTATTGTAAGAATGTATTAGTTAATACATAGAGGATATCGAGTTGAGTTGTTAACGTTATACGATAACTCAAATAGAATGAATCATATTAAAAAGTTGATTCAGATATTTGTAATCGGTATCAAAGTTATGAAATCAATAAAAGATTTTATTCAAGGAGGATTGAAAAAGTTTAAATTATTCCGCATTTTAGTAGCATCGAATATGATGTAAAGATGAGATCTTGGATATAAATAGAATTTATATTCTAAATTGTAATAAAGCAAGTTGTATTCTTTTAGTAATAAATAAAAGATATAATAATTTGGCGATAATAGTATCGTGACTGCACCGAATCCGAGGTTTCGAAGGAACGTGGATTTGGGGGCGTCACACACACATTGCAGATTTAAAGGGAAATATTGAAAAGATGTGGTACTGTGTTTTCACGGGAGTTATGGGGTGCCTAACACCTTCCCCACACTTACTCAAGCCCCCGAACTTAGAACTTCGGTTTTAAATATCAAGTTCCGACAGTGTCCAGCAATTGGACCTCTTTCAAACAAAACTCGGTTGAGTTGATACAACCATTTCAAATCTACCAACTGGCGACTCTGTAAAACGTTCAAACCGTCGACATGATACATGTTGGCCTTTTCCTAAAAACCCCCTTCAAAACCTTTTTCACAAAAAAGATAAAATAAGGGTAGACAAAACTTAGGAAAAGAGAGAAAGATTCGGGTCCAACTCGAACCGGATTTTTTATCGACGTCGACAGTCAGGATAAGCAAGATGTGCATTACCACCAAGATATGCAGGGTATGCCCACTCAGGATGATCTGGCTCAGGTAGATCAATTTGATGATTCCAGCACCTTCCTGGATGATATGGATATTCTTCTATAGGCCTTTGTTAAACATTGGGCATATGTGCCCCATTATCCTGTACTTTTTATTTTTAGTTTTCACATATATCATAGGTATGACATTGATGTATATATAAAACTGATGTATTTCATTTCGATATATAGGATGTTGTCTTTTCCGCGTGTTCATTTCATATGATGTATTATTGCTCATTACGATATATGCCTTATATATATAAAAATGCTTGGATAAAGATTGACCCCTGTATGGTCTTTTTGACACAGTTTTTATAGATGGCCTCCTCTTCCGTTGTTCGCTTAGATTACCTTCCGCCTAGTTAGATAGCCACTATTTTGAGGTTTTGGCACGACAGTCTGTCTGATTCTAATCACATCGTAGTCGGCCGCATGCTGGGTCATTCCCTTTCCCTATTGTCCTTCCAAGTTCCGGAGGGATTTGTTGGTGGCATGTTGGCTCATATGAATCCATGGTCGCCCTTGAAACAGGTTATACCCAGTTATAATATTCAATACTTGGAAAGATATGTTGAAGGGTAATGGACCGATCTCCATGGGAAGTTTAATTTCTCCCACTATATCCCTCCGTGATCCATCGAAAGCTCAGATTACCACATGGCTATCTCGAATTTGATTTGGATTGATATTCAACCTCTCCAGGGTTTCCTAAGGGCAGATATTCAAGGACAAACCCCCATCAATAAGTACACCTCCTATGACATACCCAGATGATATAACTGCGATATGCAGTGGCCTGCGATGTCCAGTTCCTTTGGCCTGTATATCGTCATTGGTAAATGATATGACATTACTCTCCAGTACATGGCTAATCAGATGTTGGAACTTCTCAGTGTCAATGGTTTTGGGCAAGTGAGCCTCCTCCAACACTTGGACTAGGATTTGACGGTGGTCCTCGGAGGCTAGTACCAAGTCTAGGACAGAGATTTGGGGTGGTCCTTCAACTGCTTCACCGCCCTCGCTTTATTGTGTCCTACTTTGTTAAGGAAATCCATAATCTTCCCAGTGGCATTTTTCCCATGATTTTAACTACTAGTTTCATTACTCGCCCTGGGAGGCATAATGGGTTATCTTTTGGCAGGATTGCAATACAATCGATTTCCAACCTCATATCTTCTCCATAATTAAAAGGAACTTTTTTCAGACTAAAAATAGAGATATGTGGCCAAGGGGTTAACATTATCGGCATTGGCGTATCTATTTAGAATGGAGTTCCATCTCCCCTATTGGATAATCCTCGGGTAGGTATGGGCACTGCAGAAGTTCCTTTTACACAAGTGATAACTGCCACCATTTCTTCTAAACCCCTCACCTTCTGAGGGTAAACTATCTCTTCATCAGGGAAAATCTCTGCCTCCCTTATCATTTTTAGCTCTCCTGATTCAATCAGATTCTAAATTAGGTGACGTAAGGCCCAACACTCTTCGGTGGCATGCTCCGGGGCACTTGAATGATATAGGCATATCTTACTATGGTCAAAGTATTTAGATCGAGGGTCCGAGGTGGTGAGAACTTTGTGATATTTCTCTCGTTAATTAACATTCGTAGAATTTCTTCCCTAGATTGCAGTGGGGTAAACTTTTGCTTGGTCGCAAATTCCTGACCAGAGTGAAATCTAGCTTCCCTTGCTATCTTCTTTGTCCATCTGCTCTGCTCCTGGAGACGAATCTGGAATAATTTTAAGAGGTGGAACGCTGATCTGCCCTCGTAGGACTTGATCGATCAACTAACAAGTCAACTGATGTTGGTATACAACTAGCTCGGCTAATTGATCCACTTGCACCTTGATTGAGGCCAAGCTCTGTTCCATAGTATACTTTTCTTTCGGGTAACCCCATATGGAAGGATAAGTCATCATAGGGTCTTTTTCTAACCTTCTCAGATACTTACAGTTCTCCTGACCTCCGGTACTGATCATGTTGACTCCCTCTGCATCATGCTGAGGTAAAGGATTGTTATTAACATTGGGTTGCTCGGGCGCTTTCACCATAATCTCCCTGCTGTCGATCAGGTTTTGAATCTTGTGCTTTAAGGTCCAACAGTTCTGAATGTCATGTCCTGGTGCTCCAAAATGATATGCACATTTCTTATTGGGATCAAATTATTTTCCATTAGGGTCAGTAGGTGGAGCGAGCTCAGTGATCTTCTTTTGTGCTACCAGTAATGACAATATATTCTCCAACAAATCCCCTAGGGGAGTGAATATCCTTCTTCGCTTGTTTTCCTTTACTCTTGGTGCCGTGGGATTTTGGATGTTCGCAGGTGCGAGGTAATTGGTCTGCTCTTATATAGGTTGACTATTTCTCTTGCTCGCTGATTGCCCTTGCAATATTTAAGAGAAATCCTCCTCTTTCCTTTTATGTACCCTCTTCGAGCGCTCGAGTAATTTTTAGATTATATATGCTCCGTCACTGCCTCCAATGAGGTAAGGTCTTTAATTTTGCCGGATTTCAAACCCAGTTCTACCATTTCCCCATGTTTTATCATTTCAAAAAATGATTTGCCTATCCCGACCGTGACTCTCTCATAATATGGGGCTTTTTGGATGTCAATAAAGGTTATCAACATCTCAGCTTCATCCATTGGTGGGCTAACTTGTGCGGCCATTCGCCTCCATCTCTTTGCATATTCCCTAAACGATTCATTGCTCAGTTTCTTAATTTTGGTCACTTAGTAACGATTAGGGGCCATTTGGGATTGGAAACAATATTGATTGAGAAATGCGTGGGTTAAATCTTCCCAACCCTGGACTTTGGAGTTATCAATCCAGGCGTAATGTCACGCCCCAAAATCTACCTCCTTGCTTGGTCGGACTTCGTGCTGACTTGTACAATCTTATTCATAATATTCATTAACTTAAAGGTAATGTAAACAATAAGTTCCTATAAAAACTTGCAATATAATTGATTTGAATCTTATTACAATGCCCAGGTTCTCACTTTCCATTACAAAAGTCATTTCGACTTAATTCAATTACACAGAATGAAGACAATAATAAATATCTCTTCAAGTTTCTCTTCATCGCTAGAACTTTCTAATAATTCTTCCTTAGCTATAATTTTTAAAAGATAATTGCAAGAATAGCATAAGAGTGCCCAATAAGTCTAACAGATATATATATGAGAAGAGAATCACCTTTTCAAGATATATATAAAGAATAAGCTGATACAAGATTTCAACAATTATCAATATAGTAGACTGAGTGGTTCCTAACCCGTAAACTAATGAATTAGTTCCCCGTCTTATCAATACTAGCTTCTACCAATGTCCCAATAAATGTGCATTTTTCTTTCTGAAAACCACACTGAATTGCCCATATTGGTACCTACAGTATAGTTTGATCAGTTTCCTAACAAATCTTAAACTCCTGCCCATATAAGAGCGTTGTTTAACTCAGTTACTAACATGGTTTTCAATTGAAATTCAACAATCACTATCACGTTGCAAATAATAGATAACAAGCATGTTAATGCATGGGATGCAAAAGAAACAATACTTGTATAACAGTAAACTGCATAAATAAGACACGTTATGGCACGGAGTGCATTTTAACAAATAAGTAGACTTGCTTGATTCGCCCATAAAGTAATTCCTCTTGTAGTTGCTAGCTTTACTTCCAATCACGTAGCGCTTCGATTCTTCGAAAGTAATTTGTTTATCTCATAATATCTCTCAGAATATAAATATAGAGAGTTTTTGTTCTTGAATTGCTTGTGAATTGGTAGGAAATGAATGAACTTAGCTTGTTATTTATAGAAAAACATAGTTTCACTAATTGCACTTTAGGGGCTCGGCTGATTACAGTTTAGTACCTAAGTTAATTATATTATTTACACTTTGCACCCGACTTATTACACTTTAGTACCTAGTTTAATTAAACTTTTTACACTTTAGTCCCTAGCGTGTGCCAGCATGTGCTTGAAGGCACGACAAAGTATTTTATCCGAGTAAGCATGACAAAGCATTTTGTTAGTGTAATCACGACAAAGCAACTTGTCAAAACGAATATACTGAAAAGTCCAAACACGGAAGAAAAGTTTTAAGCACGACGTGTTAAGCACTTCGTTTTTCGGGAAAATTTTTTATTGGATAATATAACTTTTCACGACGTATTACAGGTAGATCTTGAAACGGAAAGTCAATACGACATACGGATCTCTCAAAAGAACTTAGGGTCAAAACCTAACTCGTATCGTTCTTCACGTGAATAGTGTTTTTACACAAACTTTCTCAGAAAATTTTTATTTTCGTCTTCAAAATTCTTAATTATTTATTTTTTCACGCAACAAAAATACTACCATATTATCACCATCCTAGGTCATAAAACGACATTTAAACACACAATACAAATAATATTCAAAACTTAAATTTTAAACTAAGTGGAATTTCTTGGTCGTTACATTCTTCCCCCCTTATAAGGAATCTGTCCTCAGAATCATGATACACATTACCCATAAAAAGATGTGGATAACTATTCTTCATCTTTATCTTTATAGTATCTTATATAGTATCCTCAAAACTGGTGCCTTTCTAGCACAACATCTTTCACAACTTCTTATCTTTTAATATCGTACTAAAGATATTTTACTTGTTTGGTATGTAGATGATGTAAACTTTACACAAAAAGGATAATAAGCATTTTAGGTTATTTTATGTGTAATTAAATATTTTACGAACTCCAAGACTATATCCTAATATACCTCTACCTTAGAGCTATAGTCGACTGCTCTATTACCAAATTGTTATGCCCCAAAATCCACATCCTTGCTTTGTCGGACTTCGTGCTGACTTGTACAATCTTATTCATAATATTCAATAACTTAAAGGTACTGTACACAATAAGTTTCTATAAAAACTTGCAATATAATTTATTTGAATTGTCGACGTCGGGAAAAATCTTTTGGATCCCTTTTCCTATATGTTTCTACCCTTGTTGTTTTCTATTTGATTTATTTGATCTGAAGGGTGAATTTTTAGGAAAAGACCGACATATAATGTCGACGATTTGAAAAGTTTGATTTTACAGAGTCGCTAGTTGGTATGTTTGAAATGGTTGTACGAACTCAACCGAGTTTTATTTGAAAAGTTTTGTAAGTAGGCCCAATTACTGGACTCTGTTTAACTTGGCCTTGGAAACTGAAATTTATAGAGTTTGGGGGCTTGATTAAGCGGGGGGAAGGTGTTAGGCATCCCTCGACTTCCGTAAAACACGGTTACCGCGTCATTTCAATTTTCCTAATTTATTTGTAGTGTGTGTGTGTGTGTGTGTGCTTGCAGTAATTGGGTCTAAGTGCTTTATTTGAAAGTAGTGATGTGCTTCATTGGACCTATATACAGAGGGTTTGATTTAATGAAAAGTCCATTTTTAGACAGGATATGAAAGTGATGTTTTGAAAGATGGTTTTCAAACTCTTTTGCTCACATAGGAATTGAAGCCTTCTGATACTTCCATATTATTCTGCATTCGACTGATTTTGATTTTATTGCCGGGATACAAAGCATCCTCGACCAAATAATATATATATATATATATATATATATAAGTGTCGGGCTCCTTATGGGCATGAAAGCCATCGAAGTGACCCGAGCACCATAAACCACAATTTACTATGCTGAGACCTTAAATTCGTATAACCGTTTTAAGGTCCCTCTGATTTACATTTACAAAAAGATAGGCAAGCCATATTTACAGTTTAAATTTGTTCATCGTGGGAATCGGATCTAGATCCATGTGGTTAATTGTAGATCTCGTGATTCCTAGGCTCACAAAATATCATCAAAAAGCTTGCACAGCAGATATATTAAAATAAAATGCAAATTAAAATCTAGAAGTCGCAAGACAAAGGATTCATCAGTTAAATCCTTGCATGCGCGTTGTCAAAGCTTCCCGTTCCCTCTAGATATGGATCTAGGGTCGCGTAGTTTTTTTAATATTTACAAAACTAGAAAGAAAACTAGATTTAAATAAATCATAGTCATTCTAGCTCAACGGTTCTAGTTTGACAACTTTTGAATCGGTTCAAAGTGAGATATGGCTAGATTTAGATAAATCTAATCAGTAAACTTTACATTAACAGATTTACATCAAATGAACAGTTAAAACAGATATTTAATCACATTAAAGAAATAATATATATACTTATATATATATTAAAGCTGAAAAGAG
Source organism: Panax stipuleanatus (assembly GCA_020205555.1). Taxonomy (NCBI): domain Eukaryota; kingdom Viridiplantae; phylum Streptophyta; class Magnoliopsida; order Apiales; family Araliaceae; genus Panax; species Panax stipuleanatus. Next base: position 107,047,265 of record CM035119.1, on the reverse strand, counting down.
CCACGAATTTCCAATCAAGGAGAGACTGATCAATGTATATATATATGCATATATATATATATATATATATATATATATATATATATTGAAGCAGAAAAGGCCACGGATTAACAATTTAGGCCAAACGAGTTAGTATAAGTATATATATATATATAAGCAGAAAAAGCCACAGATTTATTATCCAGGCATGAATAACACTTATATATATATATATATCAAAGCGATAAAAGCCACAAATTTACAATCCGGCCGAAATAGCACTTATAAATGTATATATATACATAGATTGAAGCCAGAAAGGACACGAATTTGAAATTCAGGCAAAACTAGAAGCGATAAATATATATATATATATATATATATATATATGTTAAAGTAGTAAAAAGCTTCAGATCACAAGAAATCTCACAATGTATAGCGCTATAGGCTTTAAACCAATTAGTAGGCTTGAAAACTCCGTTTCCACTGGTGAAAACTTGATATGTTAGTATATATATGTATATAAGTGTTTTGAAAGAGTAAAATTGAAGTTTGGAACACTGTAAGTAGGGTTAAAAGCTGAAATGGGCGGAATTTCCTCCCTTTTTTCCTTTTTTTTCTCTTTTTATAACTGGTGGGGGTCTTATTTATAGACCAGGGAGCCATGGGTCTACCTGCAACTCCCGAGTAGGCCCGTCCTGCGGGTCCCATTATATCGAAGTACGAGCACTCTGACAAACGTGATGTCTGCTTCAAACCTTCATAACTTTCAATCCGGGAGTTCGATGAAGGCATGTTATACCTTTTCGGAAAGCCCTTTTTGAGAGTTACACAATGACATAGGATTTGACCTTTTCCGAATTTGGGAAGATGGGTCCATGACCAAATCTTTGAGTCTTCGCAGTCCATCCAATAAGCTATCTTGTGCTGTTTTCACTCGGGATTGACGTTATGGTTTTGTAAGACCTTCATGGTAGTTATTTATCTTGGTTTTGACTTGATTTGATGTTAAGTTGGCAAAATAACCATTTTGCCCTTCCGGGGGTTGTCTCCAAGAATGACAGGGTTTTCGACTCTTTCTTGGGGTTGTCTCCGAGGTTCAACCTCAAACGACTCTATTCTTCCTCAGGGTCATCTCCCAAGGTTGATTTGATACCCCAGGGTTGTTGTCTGGGTTTGATATGATCTCCCGGGATTGTCAACGGGGTTGATTTGATGCTTCGGGGCTGTCTCCGAAGGTTGATTTGGTCTCCTGAGGTTGTCGCTAGGTTTGGCTTTGATCTCCTGGGGTTGTCGCCGGGGATGGATTTGATCTCTCGAGGTTGTTGTAGGGGTTAGACTTGATCTCCTGGGGTTGTTGCTGGGTTGGATTTGATCTCCCAGGGTTGTCGCCGGAGGTAAAAGATGGTTTTACCCTTCTGCAGGGTTAGTAATAGGAATGCAAAATTTTGAGTGTCTACAGATGCCCCTCTTTATTATGTTTATGCAATGTAATGGCATGAACAGGATAAAGCCTGCTAGACACTGGCAATATATCACATTTAAATGTAATGCAATGCAAGATATAATATGTTATGCTATATGCATCTGCGGTGTTAGCTGCCACGATATTCTATCACTTATTGCTCCCGCCACTTCTACTGGAGATGGAGTTGTCCGTGATGGTTTTCACTGAACTCTTTTGATGCCTACTCGAACGGTAGTTTGCAAAGCTTTCATCACCGGAGCATTCCCGATGCTACATTGGGTTGAAGCCAATGGTTTACAATGTCCGTCGGTGCTACCAAAACTGATTCTATAAAATGTCGTAGAGAAGGTTTTAGGATCCCTGCTGGGGAGATTTGTTTATGGCTGATACTGCTGGACATTTTTGAATTTGATGTTGGGGTTGTCACCAACACTCCTTATTTTCAGATATGCTTTCTGACTTTTCCTCCGCTGTGGACGTTCCTCTCATGACGAGTGACCTCATTGGGGATTCATGATGCTTATCCTGATCATAGCTTACACCTGTTTACATCATCGGATCTTTCCTGACGCTACGTTGGGGTTGTCGCCAACGGTTTGGATTGTTGTCTGGTTGATGCCGACATTTCTGCCGGGGATAGAATTCTCACTATCTATTCGAATAATAGTTGACAATGATTTGACCATCATTAAACCTCCTCGATGCCTACCCAAATGGTAGTTTATAACGGTCGAATGAACTGATTTGATGCCTACTCGAACGGTAGTTTGAAGATTTTGACCATCACCGAACCTCCTCGGTGCCTACTCGAATGGTAGTTTACAGAGTTTGACCATCACCGAACCTCCTCGGTGCCTGTGACGCCCCCAAATTCAGACCGTCACTGATCTCGAATTCGGTTCATCACGTACTAATTCTAATAACAACTAAAATCTCAAACAATGGAATAACAGAATAATTTACATTGATATAACATAAATATTCTCGTCCCAAGTCTCGAAACTATTACTAATACACTTCATAACTTAAACCAAACATATCTTAATACATAACATTTAAATAAGTCTTAATACAACATAATGGAAACATCCTAATATAGAAAAGCACAACTACTCCATAGCCTTGCCTTCGCACTTGTCCTGATCTGGGGTTCCACCTTGCCCTGCCCTAACTGAAATGTTTATGGGAAGCAAGAGTGAGAAACAAATTTGCTCAGCAAGTAATATGCCAATAAATGTGAACAGGAATATATACAGTTCTAAATCTCAAGGGTAAAACAGTAATTAATCGCTCAGAATTTTAAATAAGAATGTTGTGAATAAAATAAATAGCAATGACTTCCAAATCTATTCTGTGAAGTTGAATAAGGACTACTACGGGTCGAGAAGTTATTAAAGGATTCAAAAGTTTCAACAATTTCAAGGGAATGAATAGATATCATTAAGTGTCGCTGTGGACCAAGGATTTATGAAAGAATCCAAAGAATTCAAAGTTTCAAGTAAATAAATACTGGATACTGAGTGGTCGCTAAGAACCACGAACTTCTACTAGAATCACAAAAAATATTTCTGGTAACCCAACCAAGTACAATTAGGGGATCAGCCTATCGTACCTGGAGTTATGCATAACCTGTCACACCACTGTCGGCACCCCGACTATATAGTTCCCCTTTTTACAAGGGTTGTTCAACTCAGTCAATTTATAAGAGTCCGCACCAAGGCAATTGGTGTGGATTGCTTTCTAATTCATAATATTGGTCTAGCCGAATTAAATGGCGTAGACAATTTCAACAATGTATATAGGAACAATTTATGAGTTCAATACTCGCAACAATAATTCGAAGAATATAATCGTGATTTAAATCAAACTATGAAACATAAGTTTGTAAGGCAAGCATTATTCTAGCATCCATTTACTCGTACGACCAAAGTCAATACAAGCTCTAATATGTGTTCAATAAAGAGTATGAATCAAATACTTGCTCGATAAAAAAAATAGTCAAATACTTGCAATTAATATACAAGAACGGTTTCAAGGAAACTTGCACAATGAAAGAGTATAAGTTAGAAAACTTGCTTACGACGTTCCTCGAATAAGTAACCACAAGGATAGGATACTTGCAACTCAATAAAAGTAGCGTTCAGATACTTGCACTATAAATGAGTGTAAGTCAGGAAACATGCACTTTAAAAGAGTGTAAGTTAGAGAACTTGCCTTATGCGTAGTTTACCAACGTAAAGCTTATCAACACTTTTCGAATCCTATTATAACATATTTACATGTATAGAATATTCATTAGCTAAATCACAAAGGATATAATGTTTGCCATGCATACATGTGAGGTAGTTATGATATCAGTTTGTATGTATGCTTACATATGTCCTCATTTTATATGCACTTATTTAGTTTTGTTCTTTCTTTGAAAACTCGGACGAATCATGTTTTCACGATCTTGTCATGTCATATTAGATGGATACACATAACACGTACACACGATAAAGGTCTTTCATGCTTTTACAATCATCATACGTTCACCTTAATATGTTAGGATTCTCATTTAGGATTTCTAATGAGTTACGGTCAATTGATTACACGAAATCACAAGGTTTCTATATTTATCATATGAACCTACGAGGTAGTCATAACATTTGTAATATGCATGCTTGCACGTATTTGATTTATTTGCATCTAGTTAATATCGCTTATTACTCTCAAACTTGTCTAGACTCATGCTCGGTTAACTTCCATTGTATCTAACACATTGTGTGTACATATAGACTAGCTTAGAGATGTTAAGAGTACTATCATGCATAACAAAATATCATAATGTATTCTTTAACATGCTCATGAACGTTAGTTCTTCAAAACTTTCAAGTTTCTCTTTAAAAGTCAACTTGAACTGACTTAACACATGTAAACTATATTTCACTCATGACCTACCCACATATACATGTTCATATGGTCAGAATATAAATATGATACCTATATGTCAAAGTTTATTTCAAAAACTATAATTTTCGTTTAGAAATATCCGCTAGTGAGGCCCGTATGTTCATGTTACATTATAAAACATATATACACAATTTAGCATGCTTTTTATACATTTCTAGGTCACAATAATATGTGTCAAAAGTCAGAACCTCAACATCATACATACATGTCAAATTTACTTTTAAAAGCTCTAAGTTCCTTTTTAAATTCTAAGTTCACTTAGCAAGGGATTTTAATGAAGTTAAAACAACCCACGCTATCTCAATAAACACATATACCCATGCTGACATAATCCTCATGCTAGCCTAAGTAGTGTATTTAAGTTAACAATGACCAGATTGCAAACAAAAGTAGGAACTGTCTCCAGAGGCCGGCGCAGCTGCGCTGCGCCTCAGTTATAAACCGGCGCAGCTGCGCTGTGCTTCGGCCATCACCAGTGAGTTCCCTGCTTCGGCAGGTTTCAGCCCAAATCACAAAATTTCCTACGAATTTGCTCTTAGACTAATTACATTACCTTTTTAACACTTGCATTAGCTTATATGACAACCAATTTAACATTATCAATTCACCAAATCATTAATTCCAACTAAAATTAAGAATTAACAATTCTCAGAAATTTCAGAAAATATGAATTGAAGAACATGAAATATACCTTCTGATAAATTGTGAATGAGCTTGCTGCTAATGAACTTTCCTACCACTATTGTATACTTGCTTTCTATTCTCTCTATAATAACTTACCAATATCTCAGCAAATGAAACAAGAAGGAGAGGAGCTATATTTATAAGCAATTGGATGTCCAGACAATGTTTTTCTCTCCCAAACCAAACCAACGGATTGAAGGATTGCATGAAGGTTGTGAAGGAGTAGGTAATTAGTGGTTGGAATCAATCATGAAAACCACTCCCCCCTTAATGATTGCTATGAAGCTATCCTAGTTTGCTGAGTTTGAGAAGGATGGTAGCCTTTAGCCTTTCACGTGTCTAGGAGAATTGTGGCTCTTATTATGGGACAACAAATACATGCTCAGCTATTGGTCAATGAACTATATGCTACACTTGTGTTATAATACACACACCATGCACTTAAGTTGTATTCATATAATACATGCTTAGGATAAAATTTTAATGTCATCATGTAATTCACCCAAATAATATTTCAATGTAGTAAATGTAATTTGCACACATATAATCCATGTACATTTTATCACAGCGGTATAATTTTAATCGGGTATTATCATGTTACATTACTTCATCTATTATTTAATTAAATTATTGAAGTATTTATTAATCAATAATTGTTTATAACATATTCATGAGGTACTAATTAAAGGTTCACTCACACACATTGTCACATAAGCATTATTAATGTAGCTTTCACAACTTAATAACTTTACTATATAGTTTATGTATAATTGTATAGTCACATTGCACTACACTTTTTATAACATATGTGTAACTACTATGTGTTATACTTTTAGTTATTGCATGCTTGCACATAGCAAATAATTGAGCAAATATTATATTAATTAAGTAATCACTATATTATCAATTTATTTCCACAACAAAACTATTAACAATTATGAGATTAATTATCGCGTTCCTCGATAATTAAATAAATATAATCTTATTATATTTATAAACAAGTTACTTATTATTATACGACAAATAATCACATTCTCCAATAGTTTAATAAATACAAATCTCATTAAATTTATAAACCATTTTCTTAGTATTATACTATTACTTGCAAAAATAATAAATCAACAGATTATTATTATATTTCTCATAATAACAATTAATATAGATTAACTGTTCACTTAATAATTCATTTACTCTATAACTGATTATTATTCATAATAACACTTAATAACATTATTGTACGATTAACTATCACATGTATTGCACTCAACAAATAATCAATTATAACTCTTATTATACACATCAATTATTTACTTGCAAATATTTTGTTACTCATAATGACGTATTATAAATAATTACTTATTAATATGCTATTACTAATTACGACGATTAATTAATAATGTAATAATAATTAATCCTTCACTTATTAATTCCTTCATCATTTAATTTATTAAATCACCACCATTTCTCTTCTCACGCCACACAAGGCATTCTACAAGTTCGTTGAATTCCTCCATATTTTCTTCTAAATTCAATTTAATACAATCGAATTACTTATCTCATAACTCATAAACATTTCTGTTCCAATACGTATTCGTTTTCTTATTATATCAAATAAAAGAAAATTTTTAATTATTCATGAAATTCACGGTTCTTACAGTGCCTACTCGAATGGTAGTTTACAACGGTCGGTTAAACTGATTTGATTCGTACTCGAATGGTAGTTTATAGAATTGACCATCACCGAACCTCCTCGGTGCCTACTCGAATGGTAGTTTACAATGCTAGGTTGAACTGATTTTGATAGGTCTCCAAATCTTAAGTATTTTATTTTGATTATAACAAATTAAGTTAATAGGTCAAAAGGGTAGAATCATCTCCATAGGATTACAAGTGTTAAAATGATTTTTAATTACCTCAAATATTTTGACCAAAAATATTTATTTTCTAAAAAAACTTACTTTGAATTTATTTTATGACCTTGATAAAATAATATCAAGTGTTAATAAAATAAGTTCATATAGTAATATTTCCTAAAGCAAGGAGATTCCTATTTCTTTTCGAAATGATTTTAAAATTCTTCATGGGAAAAATTAATTTCCAAATATATATATATATATATATATATATATATATACTAAAGTATATTATATATGTAAAAGTATATAATATATATATATATAGAAACCGTGCATGTGTGTGCATGGGAATGTGTGTGCCTAAAACTATAACCGTGTGTATGTGCATGGTGTGTGTGCCGAATTTTTAAGGAGTGTGCATATGTGTTGGTGAGTGTACCGTGTATGTTTGTATGCTGCAAAGGCTTATGCCTTAAAGCTTTTGCAAGTTGGCAAGATCGTGAGTCATAAGTTATAAACATTTGTTTTGGGCATGTAGTGACTCATAAGTAATGAACAAAAATTGTTGGGCCAAACAAATTCTTAAAACCGACAAATGCAATATTGATTCGAGCCCTTCATTTTGAAAACATACAATCCAGACCTTCTATTTCAAAAATAGATTTTCAAAATTACGATTTTGCCCTAACCTCAAAAATCCTATAAATAGGAGGCTTTTCTATTCATTTCAACTAACCAATTTTACATATCTGAAAAACTTACTCTCCTTGCCTACACTCTGTTCGAATAAGCTTTTGCTCTCTTCTTTTAATAAAAGTTCTAATTCTATATTAGAAGAGAAAAATTGGTCAAAGTATCTGAGATAAGTTGTTAAATTATTATTACTTATATTATCTCATACTTGCATAGATAATCAGATATAAACTGCGATACACATTTATATATATATATATATATATATATATATATATATATATATATTTCATCTATCATATCAAGTAAAAAGTCATTACTTGGACACTGATATAATTTGGAAGTTATTTCTTTGAAATTCTCCAAACGGTCTTTAAAATTCCAAGTGACCTTTTATTGATATAAATAATCTATATAAATATTATATAATATTTATATACGGTTATCAAGTTGTGAATCGAAAAAATTTAGTCAGTACTTGGATAACGATATAATCCGGATGTTATTTCTTTGAAATTCTCTGGACGGTCTTTAAAATCCTAAGTGGCCAAATTATTCACAACGTAGATCAAATATAATATAATATATATAAGTGGGTGAAACAAGTTTGTTTAAGTATTATCTAAATTGATCATATCATCATACTTGATAAACTGTCATTAAATATACTTCTAATATAATTGTTCATAAATTATTGTTGCATTATATTAGTGTGTGTGGTTATTTAAATTCAAAGTCACATTTGTCTAAAACCATAGAAACACACTCTTTATAAAGAAAAATCTTTTTCTTAATCCATAGAAAAATATTCTTTATTAAAAAAAAAAGAAAATCTTTATTACAAGTGCTTAAATCTTTTATCTGCTTTCACAGAAGCACATCACATAAAAGTTTTTGAACTTTTGTCATATACATAAATTCTATATCTGCTTATCTGAGAAGTATTTATTCTACAATTTTATCTGCTTACTATTAGAAGCAAATATTCAAACAAAATTTTTGTAAAAGGAAAAGGTTGAGTTAGTTTATTTTATACCTTTGAGAAAGACAAAAATTCTTTGACCAAGACCAGAGTCTTAGAGAGGTCATTTGGGAGTTGGGTCTCTAGTATACTTGTCAGGTGAGGAAGAGATTGTTGTTTCAAGACCAAGGTGTAGAATAGTACTAAGCTCAAAAGAAGATTCAACTAAGCTTGAGGAAGGAGCTGGGAGTTCGCTGTCCAAGATAGTTAGTTGTGAATAGTTGTAAGTTTATCTTTAAAACTTTGTACAGGCTTCTCCGCCTATTGAAGGAGTATTTATTACAGGGAGTAATAGGATCTCAAGTCCTGAAGAGGAGCTTGAGATTGGACGTAGCATACCCAAGCTGTATGTTGTGAACCAGATAAATATCTGTGCATTGTGTGATTGAATTTTAATCTGCTTATTAATTTCTTAAAATTAACCCACTAAAGTTCAAAAAGGCCAAAGATAATTTTTAAACAATGATAATCTATTCAACCCCACCCCCCCCCCCCTTTCTAGATTATTATTGGACTTTCAATTGGTATCAGAGCGGTGCTTTTTAACTTGTTTGTTAAATAATTACATGCATACCTAAGAGTAGATCCATCTATGGCCTACACAAATGCTACTGGTTACGGAGAAGGACTATCAATGTCCACACCTCCACTATTTGATGGCACAAACTTTTCCACTTGGAAAAATAGGTTCAAAATCTATGCCAAATCCCAAGGAATCAAAATTTAGCTGGCAATAGAACGAGGTGTAAAGATCTCCACAAAAATCGAAGATGAAAAGCTCGTCGAAAAAGACGCCGGGGAATTCACCACCGAGGATGAGGAGATTATGAATATCACCTCCAAAGCTAAACAAGTACTAACCAGTGCTCTTATAGAAAAAGAATACAAAAGAGTTAGCAACTGCAAGAATGCTAAAGAAATCTGGAAAAAATTGATTGTAACCTATGAAGGAATTAGTCATATCAAAGAAACCAGAAAAGATGCTCTAATCCAAGAGTATGAAAGCTTCAAGCTGGAAGAAGGTGAGAAAATCATTGATATAGAAACTCGTTTTTTCAGAATCATTGATGAGCTAAAACAACTAGGAAAAGCTTCCACAACAAATAAGAAGAACAGAAGGATTCTCAAAGCCCTTCCATCTGTATGGAAAATGAAAGTTACAGCCATCAAGGAAATGCAGGATCTAACTGCTTATCCTCTTGATAGCCTCATTGGAAATCTTCGTGCCCACGAAGTCAACATGCTAGTCGAAAAAGCAGGATCAGACACAGACCTCAAAAAGAAAGGAATCTCTTTCAAAGCCTTACTTGTTGATAAAGAAAGCGATGATGATGAATTGAATGAAGAACTCCTGAGTCTAGATAATAACGAAGTTGCACTATTATCAAAACAACTTAGAAGAGTAATTCGAAACAAAGCAAAAAGATACGGCAAAGGCTTTATGAAAACAAATAACAACTTCAACAACTTCCGAAACAAGCAAATCTTCAAGCCAAAAATTCCAGGAGAAAATTTAAAGCTACCAACAGCAACTTCAGAAATGCTGGCTCAAATGAAAATTCAAATAACTGTTTTGAATGCAACCAACCAGGACACTTCAAGAAGGATTGTCCAAAACTAACCAAAGTTCTAGTAACTGAAGAAGGCTGGGATCTAAGTGATGAAGAAGAACCTACTAAGCCAACCGAAGAAATCACAAATTTAGGTAAATTCGGAACATCAATTACAAGAAGCATATAATTTTCTATATAAAGATAATGAAAATATTAAAGAAGATTTTATTAAATTAAAAGAATTAATTGAAGCAAATAGAAATCTTGAAATAGAAAATTTTAATTTAATTATTGATAATGAAATCTTAAAACATGAAAATGAGAAATTAGAAAATAACTCTTCAGGAAACCTTACAGTAAAAGAAGAACTAGAAAAATTAAGAAAAACAAATGAAAATCTTGAAAAAGAAAAATCTACACTTATTATTTCTATTGAAAATCTTGAAACTGAAAATTCAGCTTTTGCTGTGATTATAGAAAATTCTCACACACTAAAACAAGAAATAAGTAAAAAGAAAAATTCATCTCAACAATTAGAAAAACAAAATGAAGAATCTATTCTAATGAATCAAATTAAAATGTTGACTCTAGAACGTAATGATTTAAACTCTACAGTTCTTAAATTTACAAAAGGGAAAGAAAATCTTGACGTTATACACAGTCAACAAAGATGTAGTTTTAATAAAGAAGGATTAGGGTATATCGAAAAAACTAGTAAGATAGAAGATAAAAAACTCTATCATGTTAAAAGTAAAGAAAAAGGTCATGCATCTCCTTTTGATAAATGCTCTTACTATAACAGAAATGGTCATTCGATTTACTCATGTAATGCCAAAAAATGGAAACTACACAGGAAAAATAATTTGGGTACCAAAAGGAAGTTACATTGCACCTATTATCACAAGAAGAGAATTTCTTTCTCATAAAAGATTATCTAGAAAGTCTCGTCAAAATCTTTTAAATAAAAGAGTCAATCACACATATTATAAATCTGCTACTCATAGAACATGTGTGTCTACTGGTGATTATTATCCTATACCAAACTTTGTAAAGAAAAACACGAACGATCCTTATACAAAATGGAAAACTTACCCAAATGACCCTTCTCATTAAAGGTTACTAATTTGTTAATTTAATATATGTTGCAGATATGTCTCACAGCTGATTCTAGTAAAAATAAATGGTACCTTGATAGCGATTGTTCAAGACACATGGCAGGCGATAAAAAAAAATTGAGCAATCTGCAAGCTACAGACTGTAATGAGGTAACATTTGGAGATAGCAACAAAGGTAAAGTTGTTGGAATAGGAAATGTGTACAGTAAACACATAACAATCTCTAACGTTCAATTGGTCACATGACTTAGGTATAATCTTCCAACAATCAGTCAACTATGTGATAGTGGTTTTAAAATAACATTCAGTCATCATAACTGTTCAATATACGACCAAACTGGGAAATTAATTCTACTTTATCCTAGAAGTCAAAATGTGTACACGTGTGATTTAGACACATACTCACACATGGACAATGTGTGTCTTATATCTGCAACTGACGATCCTTGGCTTTGGCATCGTAGATTAGGACACATTAATATAAAATTAATCAACAACATATCTTCTAAAGAACATGTTCGTGGTCTTCCTAAACTTAAATTCCTTAAAGACCATATCTGTGAAGCCTGTGAATTAGGAAAACAAATTCATGCATCTCATAAACCTAAACTCACAGTTTCAACCTCTCGACCACTTGAACTCTTGTATATGGACTTAGTAGGACCTATCCCAAAATATAGTATGGGTGGTGTTGTCTATATTTTAGTTCTAGTTGATGATTATTCAAGATTTACTTGGGTTGATTTTCTAAAATTCAAAAATGAAGCGATAAACTCTTTCTCTGCTCTATAAAAGAAAATTCAGAATCAACAGGGAAGCTCTATTGTTTATATTTGGTCTGATCACGGAATAGAATTTGACAATTCTGATTCATAATGTTCTGCGATGAGCACGGTATAAGTCATAACTTTTTTGCACCTTACACACCTCAATCAAACGGTGTTGTTGAAAGGAAAAATCATACACTACGAGAAATGGCCAATACTATGCTTAATAAATATCGCCTTCCTAAATATTTTTGCGCCGAAGCAATTGCAACATCTTGTTATATTTTGAATCGAGTCTTGCTAAGACCAATACTACTCAAAACTTCCTATGAACTCTTTTATCAAAGAACTCTAAAAATAAACTACTTTCGTGTCTTTGGGAGTAAATGCTTTATTCTAAATACTAAACAATATCTAGTGAAATTCGTTCCCAAATCTGATGAAGGAATATTCCTGGGATATTCACTAAATAGTAAAGCATATAGAGTCTTTAATAAAAGAACTCTAGTCGTGGAAGAATCAATGAATGTAACCTTTCATGAATCTAAACCTCCTCCAAAATATTAAGAACTGGCGAAAAATGATACAGTTATTGAAGATATTCTTAGAAATATGGAAGAACTATAAATTGATGATATCTCTCATTCTGTCAATATTAATCCTCTTGAAAATCCTAATCCCCAGCTAAATGACTTGCCCAAGGAATCACATGCTATAAGAAATCATCCAATAGAAAATGTAATTGGTGATATCGATAAAGGGATTCTTATAAGATCACAAGCACAAAACATGGCCAGTCATCTATCCTTTATGTCACAAATTGAGCCTAAAAATATAAAAGATGCATTGATTGATGAAGACTGGATAATAGCTATGCAAGAAAAACTTGAACAGTTCACAAGAAATAAAGTCTGGGAATTAGTTCCAACTCCCGAAGAGACCTCCATTATTGGAACTCGATGGGTGTGTAGTAACAAATTAGATGAAAATGAAACTGTTATACGTAATAAGGCACGATTAGTTGCATAATGGTATAATCAACTCGAAGGAATTGACTATGATGAAACATATGCTCCTGTTGCTAGAATTAAGTTTATACGTATGTTATTAGGTTTTGCATGCTATAAAGATTTTAAATTATTTCAAATGGATGTGAAATTTGCTTTTTTAAATGATGTTATTGAAGAAGAAGTCTATGTTAAACAACCCCCTGGCTTTGAAGACTTGGATCATCCTGATTATGTCTATAAACTACACAAAGTTTTATACGATCTAAAACAAACTCCCAGGACATGGTATGAAAGACTGAGTAAATTTTTATTAGAAAATGGTTATAAAAGAGGCACAGTAGATACTACTCTTTTTACAAAATATAAAAATGATGATATTCTTATTTTACAAATATATGTTGATGACATCATTTTTGGATCTACTAACATGACTATGTGTAATGAGTTTCTGAAAGCATGAGTAAGGAATTTGAAATGAGCATGATGGGAGAATTGAATTTCTTCCTAGGACTACCAATCAAGCAAGGAGAAAAAGGTATTCACATCTCTCAATCCAAATATTACAAAGAAATGATTAAATAATTTGGTCTAGAGTCCGTAAAACCTCTTAATACTCCTATGTCAACTACTGATAAACTAACTGCTGATGAAAATGGAAAAAGCGTTGACACAAAGAAGTATCGAATAATGCTTGGAAATCTCCTTTACATCACAGCTAGTCGACTTGACATCATGTTCAGTGTCTGCAAATGTGCCAGATTCCAAGGAAACCCTAAAGAATCTCATTTGATTGCAGTAAAAAGAATATTTCGATATCTTAAAGGAACTACAGACTTAGGTCTATGGTATCCTAAAGGTCAACCATTTAACCTTGTGTGTTTTTCTGACTCTGACTATGTCGGTCATCATGTTGATCGAAAAAGTACAAGTGGCACTTGTCAGTTCTTAGGCGGATGTTTAGTTTCCTGGTTTTCTAAGAAACAAAACTCGGTATCTATTTCAACCACCGAAGCCGAATATATAGCTGCTACACGATGTTGTGCACAGATATTGTGGATGAAACAGACCCTTGCCGATTACAATATAAAATTTAACTATGTGTCAATCATATGTGATAATACAAGCACTATTAACTTAAGTAAAAATATCGTATTACATGCTAGATCAAAACACATTGATGTTAGACACCATTTTTTACGGGATCATGTAGACAATGGTATTATTAAACTAGAACATATTGACACAGAATTAAATATTGCTGATATATTTACTAAACCACTAAGTTTTGGTAGATTTTGCAAATTACGTTTAGATTTGGGAATGTTAGATATCATCTCATAAAATATTAAGTCTTTCTCTTAGTTAATTTCTATTTTTATTACTTTTTCTAGTAATATATATATAAATATAATTTTCTAAAGTTATATAATCAAATTTATTAATATTACTAATTTTCTTTCTATTATATTTTAACATATATACAATGCTAATTTATTTATACATATATACACATAATTTTGAATATATATAATATAGTTTTTTTTATATTATGTAATTAAGTATGTATTTTTATATATTAAGATTTTATATTTATAATCTTTCTCAATTACACATTATATATCAAAAATTATACTAACATAAATATTATTAGTTTTATTTTTTTAAAACCACATTATTAATATTAATTTATATATATAAACTCATAATTATACATATGAATATATATATATATAATTTATTTATTTAATATAATTATTTTAGCTTTTTTATTATTAATTATATCAAAAATTATATTTTATGACATTTATTTTATAATTATATAACTGATCTAATCTGAGCCGCTGATCCAAGAATTCATCTAACGGTCAACTACAAGCCCAATCCGCGTCTATTGACTCCAACCAATCAGAAGCCAGATAGCCTAAGCACAAGGATTGCACGTATCAACTGATCGATCAACACAGGAAAAACACAAATACATCCCAGCCGTCCGATCAAAAGTCAAACAATCAGCCGATCCAGTTCAAACGCGCGTCTCATCCTGGCCGTTGATCAAATCTAAGGTTTGTTTTCAGCCACACGATCACTCTAATTAACCTAAATATAAAAACCAAAAATTAGATTTTTATTTCACTTTCACTCTCTCCTTCTCTCTCTTCTGCCGGCACTCCGTCTTCTCTCTTTCTCTCTCTACCACAAACACTCTTAACTCTCTCTATCTCAAACCCTAACCCTCTCGGCCTAAATTAACCAATCTATGTGAGTTTTCCATGTTTCTCTTTCATTTAAATGATTCTTCTGTGTCTTCTTAACATTTCTGTCGGTTTAAATTTTCTTTCTTCGTGTTTATGGGGTCGATTTTGTTTCAAACAAAAATATTTTCTTATTTAGTTTGTGTTCTTAAAGATTTTCAAACCCTAGAAACCATAGAAATCATTTTTTTTTGCTCATATATATATCACATATATATTTTTAAAAAAATTATTACATTTTCATTTATCAATATGTTTCTGGGTTCGAGTATATTTCTTAAACAAAATTTTTTTTTTTGTTCTTAAAAGACTTTAAACCCTAGATCTATAAATTTTTATTTGTTTACCGATTGGTTTAAGGTTCGATTTAAAAAATATATATATTTTTATTGTCTTCTTCTAATGTGTATTTTCTATAAAATAATTTTGTGTTTGATTTCGAAACCCTAGATATATATATATATGTGTATTCTTTTCTATCTTTCTTCTTCTTCCCTTTCTGTCTATCTTTATTAAAAAAATGTATATATGTGAAACCCTAAAAGTTCGTCTATATATATCTCAAAATTTTAAGTTTACAGAAACTTTTAGAAGTTTATTTTATTAGAAATTTATTTATAAGTATATAAATATTTTTAAAAATTGTATATTATATATATCCATGTATGTATGAAACCCTAGAAAGGGGAAAGATTTCTCAGTACTGATATTTTTGTCTATGTATGTTTGGAACAAATGTGTTCTTGTATTTCGAAACCATTACATATTTTCTGTCTAAAGTTTTTTTCTGAAACTTTTTTTAAACCCTACTTTTACTTTCTGAAAATTTCTGTCAAACCCTATTTTTGTTAACAATTTTTTCAAAACCCTAAAATTTCACAAATATTTCAAAATTGTTATATATATATATATATATATATATTTATATGTGCTTGGTTATCAGAATATACATGTAAATGTGTATAATAACTAATATCTATATATACCTGGTTTCGTTGCCTGAAAAATACGTATGTATGAGTATAATTTCTTCTACTGATGTACCTGTGCTCTAATGTGGATAAACTGAAAGCTACTTAGCTTGTGAATAGCTGAGCTCAGGTAATCCCTTTCTCTCTCTGATCAACTGTGAATATTATTGAGTGATAAAAATGAGTTTCATGTTTATGTTCTGTTTATGTGGCTGTCTGAAAGCCACTGGTTGTATAGATGACTGTCTATGTGAGTATAAATATTGGGTAAAAATAAAATTTTTATGACTAAATTCTGCAAATTTATTGTCTATCTGAATTGGGTTTTATACTGGTATGAATAATAGAGATCATGTATACCATATCATGTGTTACAGAGATCATGTGCTATATCAGTTTTATATAACACTGACTTGTTGAATCTCTGTGTTGACTCACTATTTTTGTGATATGGGCATCTAGCAATGACAACATGTTAGTGTTATGTAACATTGACTGGTTGTATCTCTGTCTTGATTTGCTATAGTCTGATATGAGCCAATAAGTAATGATAGCATATCTCTTTATTTGATATTAGGTCATACCTGTTATGTCAATAACCTGCATATTTCTGAAACGTTCTTTGTGTCTTCTAATTGGACTTCTGGGCTAATTTTTCAAAAAGGAGAAAACTGACAAAAGATTTAAATCTACTAACAGTACACAACATGCATGTCCATCACTGCTCACAGTGCACAGTCATCACTTAAGAACTGTTTAGTCTTTTACATTCAGGTCATGTCTGTAATACCCGAGAATTTCCATATATTATTAAATAAATATATTAATGGAAATGAGAATTTATTTGAATATAAATAATTTTGTGTTATGAGATGAATTAATTCAATTATATATAATTGAATAATTATAATAATTGAGAAATTTGTGGAGTTTGTGATAAACTTGTTGATTGTCTTGTGTGGCACAGTGACGTAATATAAGAATGATTATATTAATTTAAGCGAACAATTAATCTATATTAATTGTTAATCGAAGAATATTAATTAACTGTTATAAAATACTAATGAGGATTGATTAATAATATGTGATTATTATTGCAAGAAACATAATAATAATGAGCAACGTGTTTATAAATATAATAAGATTTATATCAAAGTGATAGTTAATCATATAAAGGTTAATTAAATTGTTATGGAGGTTAACAATTATATTGATTGATGTAGGATATGTGTATATTATTAATTAATATTCAATTTATAAGATGAGAAATTATATGTGCAAGCATGCGAATTAAATGTATAGTAACTATATGTGTAGGTGACAAATGATGTGTGGATATACATTAAAATAATGTATCATGGATCTATTATAAATAATTGTTGAGTAATACAATTTAATAATATATGATATAATGTAATGTGGTAGTATCCGATTGTATTATATCGGTAAGATAAAATGTACATAGATTATATGTATTCAAATTGCATTTATTACATTATGGGGAGAACATTGTAATTATAACCTAAGAGTACATATAATATATAACATAAGTGTAGCATATAGTCCATTTGTAAGAATGCTGAGATTTGCTTGGCTTGTCCCAATATAATAGTCACTCTCCTTTCCCTCATTCACGTGCACAGCCATTATGGCCTAAGCCTATTGCTTCTCCTTAAACTCAGTAAATTTCCATAGCCTTGTAGCAATGATGAGCAAGGGAGTGGTTTTAATGATGGATTCTAACAACTAAATACCTACCATTCTATAACCTTCATGCAATTTGACAATCCGTTAGTTTGATTTGGGAGTTAGAAGCTTGGACTGTGTATTCATTCTTCTATATAAAGGAACTCCCTGCACCTTCATTTCATTGCTAAAATATTTCTAAGAGAAGAGAGTATACTGTGATTGTCTATTTAGTTCAGAAGGAATTTCTATAGTAGCATCAGCAAGCTTACTCCATAACAGAGGTATAAATCCTCTTCGTGTCTTCATTTTCATTTTCTGTCAAAAGAACTCCATTGTTGTTCTCTGAGTTTTGTTGAAATTCTTGATTATGCCAAATTGGTTCATGATTGGTTTGTAGAACCCTTATATTGTTGTTATATGAACATACACACATGATGGAACCACTGAATAGTCTTTCATTTCCATTGTTCCTCTTCAATTTCTGTAAATACATGAAATTCGTAAATTAGTTAGAGTTCATGAAATTGGGAATTGATAATTGCTATTGACTGTTATATAAGCATATATGTATGTGTTAGTAAGTTAAACAAGTCTAATATCTGGGTATGTTGAAATCGATGAAATGGGAGGTTTTGGGTCGGTTTTCGCTGCAGTCTGAACCGCAGAAAACTTCCTCGACGCCGCAGCGCCGCATCCCGCGCCGCAGCGCCACATGCGCCGCAGCCCACGCCGCAGCGCCGCACGCAGCGCCACTCGCGCCGTAGCGCCAGTATTAAGCTACTGTTGCCGCGCCGCAGCGCCAGCCTCTGTGTTCAGTTTTCTGCATTCTGCAACAAAACTGTTATGTACCAATTATTTGATTTTTGTTTAAACGAGCATGGGAGCATGATTAATACATATATATAAACCTAATGAGGCAATGTAAGCATGTTTTAGTATATTAGCATGCATGGTTAACCAAACGACACATAGTTTGGAAACGAATTTAAAGTTTCATAAACGACGTTAACATATATGAAGCATGTATACATTCTGACTTTTCGAGCATGTTTATAGGGCCTTGAAATACATGAAAAGCATGTTAACTTACATATGTAGGTTTCATAAGGAAGCATGAACAAGATAGACCTTAATAATGAACTATACTAACAAAGTATAAGCTTTGAACGTGAACGTTGGTATGTTATGACGAGAATTAGAATTTGACATTTATGGACACATGTGATAGTACTCTTAGACTCATTCATGTGTCATGCATGTATATATACCATGATTAGTTGCCGTGATTAAAGTTTAGCATGAACAAAGCATGTTTTCAAGATAATAACAATGCTAGCTACATATATGCAATACGAGTACTCGTGAGCATGACTAATACAAGTTATATGAATATCTTATGTGTTTAAAAGCAATCATGTTAGACCATATGAGTTCGTGTCCTTGAATCTCTTTAAGTATTAACTTAAGAACCTATACCATGTACGATTGGATTTGGAAAAGTTATACAAGCATGAAAGTATCCTTTAAATATGAATACATGCTACGCGATATTATATGATGTTACTTGAACCCGATTTTGACGGTTAACTTAAGGAGATGCCGTAACTTGCTAAAATGAAATATATTTAGTATTGATTGTGGTCTTATGTGATATTAATAATATGCAAGCATGTTTGCTAATTGTTGAGATCTTATATAATATGAGAATGCGTTTAAACTCTAAAGAAGGAACGTTAAGGATAGAAATTATATTCTATATAACTGTGTAGCTAGGTAAAACTTAGCTTATGTGTTGATCGTATATTCAAAGAGAAAATGTGAAGTTAAATTATATGACTAATGAATATCATATATACGTAACTTTATTACGATAGGAATTCGAAAGTGTTGATTGCTTTTCGTGGATAAACTACGCTAAAGGCAAGTTCTCTTACTTACACTCTTTTAAAGTGCAAGTATCCTAACCGACGCATTTACTTTATGCAAGGAAATCTATGATTGTGAAAGTTTCCTAACTTATACTCTTTTACTATGCAAGTATCCTATCTTGTGTATTGCGAACTAGTTTCCTATTTAATCGGTTGAATCGAATTAGCATACTTGAACTCTTATTTCATTAAAGCTATTATTCATGTTGAACTTAGTATTGTTCTTGAATATTGTGAAAGTGTCTATGCCATTTGATTCGGCTGGACTTATGTTATTGAAAAGCAAACCAAACTAATCGATTGGTGCGGGATCTTGTATTTGACTGAGAAGAACAACCTTCTTTGAAGGGAATATATAATTGTCGGAGAACCGACGTGCACACTTGAGTATGGTTGATTGTTATGCATAACAAGGGTACTTTAGGCTGATCACCTGTTATACCTGTTTTTGTTGGATTTTCAGTTTATTACTGTCAATTCTAGTAGAAGTTCATAGTCCGTAGTGACTACTCAGTATTCAATTATTTGAAATCTTGAATTGACTTATTATTGAATCATATTGATACTATCCTGTCCTTAGCGACTGATATTGAGAACTGTTGATATTCTTGTTATTCTTGAACTATCAAATCTTGTTATACCCTTTCGAGAATTGAGAATTTTATTACTCACCCTTATTGTATATTACTTGCTGGGCAATTTGTGCTCATTCTTGCTTTCCCTAAAACATTTCAGTTAAGGCAGAGCATGGTGAACCTTCGGGCGTTGATAAGGGCAAGGGCAAAGCTACCAACTAGCTTATGTCTGTTATGTTTTAAATATATTAATATTGTATGAAGATGATGTAGTAAGACTGGATTTGATTATGTTTAAGCTTAAGTTAGATTATGTAATAAGTCGTTAACTGATATTATTATGTAATCTATTAAGTACTGTAGGTTGCGAGACTTGGGGGAATAATTATAATAAATCATTGTAAATTATTCTAGAATAGATTTTCCGCTGTGATCGTGTGATATTTAATTATTATTATTGTGATGTATTACCATGAGCACGTGATGAACCGAATTCGAGAGACCAAGTGGCGGTCCTGGAATTTGGGGGCGTCACAGGTTGGTATCAAAGCCGTAGTTATAAACCTTAGGAACGAGTGTCCTTAGACTATAACTTAGGTGAACTTAGAAGTTAGGAAGGAGATAAAACTCATGTAGAGTTTTCCTTGAGAGACTTAGTCTGTTATGAAATGTAACTTCATTCTATACAATGAACTTATATTTTATTTAACATTCTAATGGAGATGCTATTTCGTGTCTTGTGTTTGTGATTATAGGATGACAGACACAGGTGTACCTAGTAGAGTGGCCGAGGAGGAGCCCAGGGATATACATGTAGTGTACGAGGCACCTCTAGAGGCTACACCAGTGCAGGCTGTTGCACCGATCGAGTCCGACGACGAGGACGAGATTGAGATAGAGACTAATCCAGAGGAGGAGCCGATGGAGGATGAGCCAGTAGAGGACTCTGATGAGGCTACTATAGAGGAGCAGATTCTAGGAGAGTATGAGGAGCGGATCCTAGAGTTAGACTGTAGAGTTCAGGAGCTGGAGGCAGAGGCCCACGAGAGAGAGTCTGAGTTCCAAAAGCTGAGGGACGAGGACCACCAGAGGAAGCTGGCTATGCAAGAGTTAGAGGTGGAGATTGCCTACCGTAGGGAGGCAGGGATCCAGATGGGGACTCTGTTTCACAGGTCAGTGGCTAGGAATGCAGATTTGGCAGAGAAGCTAGAAGAGGTTGAGCAGAGGGAACTGAGTGAGAAGACTGAGAAAGAGGCACTCCGTACTCAGCTAGAGTTGGAGGTGATGGATAGGTTACACTTCGAGGAGAAGTGGGAAGCGTCCAATGAGAGAGCTGACGACCTTGAGGATGAGGTCATGTGCAAAAAGAGAAAGAAGAACAAGATGGGGTATGTGTTCCGTTCAGCTTTTGAAAGGGTGATTGATGGTGTGTACCACTACCCGGCAGAACAGGGACAGACTCTACATACCTTGAGCCGAGAGCTGTTTCCGTATATAGCACAGTTGGAGTACAAGAGCGCAGTGGAACGCGGGATGATGGGATGAGATTTCCTTAGTCAGTCTAGTGGTAGTACTAGTTGTGTCTTTATGTATTGTATATACTATGTTGTAATTCCGATCTTTTGTGTAAGATGTGGGATGATGATGTAAACCCCGAGTTAGCTTCTGTTAGAGGGGTAGTATGGTAGTAGGTTGGTATATTCCCCGTCTTTTGTGATATTAGGGGATATATGTGATGACATTTACAGCAGTATGCTAGGAAAATCATGTAATGAAAATGAAATGGCATATGAATATAAATGGAGTTGCTTTTAGAAACGTGTTATAAATTTATTCTTTTAGTATTAAAAGAAATACTTAAGTGATATACTTGAATAATAATAAAATGAGAAAAATTGTGATGCAGATAATGCCGCCCAGACGTAGATTGACTGCACCCGAAGAATCCGTTAACAATGAGAGAGAACAAGTAGACCCGATCCAGAAACTGGTAGACTTGTTAGGAGAAGCCTTAAGGGGAAGGAACAATGAACCCGTTCGCCCGAACCCTCAAACTGTGTCAGTAACAACCTTTAAAGACTTTAAGAGTGTAGGACCCCCGGAGTTTGAGGGAACTACCGACCCAATCGTCGCATAAACGTGGATTAAAGAGATCGAAAAAGCTTTCACTATAGCTAGCGTAGGCGAAGATCAGAAGACGGTGTTTGCCACGTACATGATGAGGGGAGAAGCGAACTACTGGTG
Organism: Panax stipuleanatus; assembly: GCA_020205555.1. Classification (NCBI taxonomy): domain Eukaryota; kingdom Viridiplantae; phylum Streptophyta; class Magnoliopsida; order Apiales; family Araliaceae; genus Panax; species Panax stipuleanatus. Next base: position 107,024,508 of record CM035119.1, on the reverse strand, counting down.
GGAGGCTAATCAACAAAGAGCTGGAGAAGGGATAATAGCTTGGGATAAGTTTAAGACACTATTCTTCGAGAATTACTTTCCGAAAAGTATGAAGAATAGGATGGAGGTGAAATTCCTAGAGTTAAAACAAGGTGAAATGACGGTGGCGCAATACGCGGCTAGGTTTAACGAACTAGCGCGATTTGCGGAGCACCAAGTTGGTGATGAAGAGAGGAAGGCTAGACGCTTTGAACAAGGGTTGAAGCCATGGCTGTTCAATAAGGTATCAGTTGTTCAAATTGATTCCTTTGCAGCATTACTGGAGAAGGCAATCATTGCGGAAGGTGGCAGTGAGGCCTTAAGTCTGTATAACAAAGAAAAGAAAGGAAAGAATACTGGAGGAGAGAATCGTACGGGAGGAAGCAGTAGCGGAGGAAGCAACTTGGGAAAGAGAAAGTGGGAGAACAACAACAACAACAAAAACAACAATAATAATCAATCAGGGAATTTTCGTGGAGGTTTCAAGAAGAGGGCTGAAGGATGCCCGAAGTGTGGGAAGAATCACCAGGGCGAGTGCTGGAAGGGACGTGGCACTTGCTACAACTGCGGACAGGAAGGGCACATCTCGCCCAACTGTTTGAAACCGAAAAAGATACAAGGATGCTTTGCTTGTGGCTCGGCGGAGCACCGAATTAAGGACTGCCCAAAGAAGGGAAGTGGCGGGGGTAGTAATCAGCAAGGAGGCAACAAGCTGATGATCGGTGGACCGGCACAATCCAACCGCCCAACCGCCCAACCGCCAGAACCTTTAACATGACCGTCCAAGACGCAGTGGCTGCGAAGGATGTGGTGTCAGGTATAATCCCAATCAATGATATAAATGCTTATGTATTATTTGATTCGGCTGCCACCTGTTCTTTTGTATCTGAAGAATTTGCTAGTAGACTTAGTACACCTCGAGAACTATTAGAAAATCCTTTGATCATAGAAGTTGCTAATAAGGAAGTGATCCCTGTAGAATACGTTTATCGAAATTGTCGCGCAAATATTAGTAAACATGAACTGAGCGTAGACTTGATTCCTATTAGACTGGGAGAATTTGACGTAATACTGGGAATGGATTGGTTGTATAACCATGCTGCGATAATTGACTGTCAGAACAAATGTGTGAACCTTCAGACTCCGAGTAAGTCTAAGGTAGTGTTTTATGGTAGCTCATCGCTTAAGCAATCGTGGTGCGTTACGATGATGCAGGCCAAGAAATTGTTAAGGAAAGGATGTGGAGGATATTTAGCTTACATCGTTGATACTCGGAAGAAGGGAGTAGAAATTAAGGATATATCCGTAGTTAATGAATTTCAAGACGTGTTTCCGGACGATCTGCCTGGTCTTCCGCCAGACAGAGAAATCGAATTCGTAATAGACTTAGCACCGGGAACGGCACCGATTTCGAAAGCTCCATATCGTATGGCGCCAGTAGAAATGAAGGAATTGATGATACAATTGCAAGAATTATTGGATAAGGGTTACATTCGACCGAGTGTTTCTCCTTGGGGAGCACCAGTACTATTCGTTAAGAAGAAGGACGGATCGATGAGGCTCTGTATCGATTATCGAGAATTGAATAGAGTAACGATCAAGAACCGGTATCCGCTACCGAGGATAGACGACTTATTTGATCAACTGAAGGGAGCAAAGTGTTTCTCAAAGATCGACCTACGAACAGGATATCATCAACTGAAGGTACGGGATGAGGACATACCAAAGACTGCGTTTCGAACCCGTTATGGACACTACGAGTTTTTGGTAATGTCATTCGGATTGACTAATGCTCCGGCAGCATTTATGGACTTGATGAACTGAGTTTTCAAGCCATACTTGGATAAATTTGTAGTGGTTTTTATCGACGACATTTTGATCTACTCAAAGACAGAGGAAGAACACGCCGAACATCTAAAGATTATTTTGGAGGCACTAAGGAAGGAGAAGATGTATGCAAAATTTTCTAAGTGTGAATTTTGGATGGAGAAGGTTCAATTCTTAGGCCACGTGGTGGATAAGAATGGAATCTCAGTAGACCCTGCAAAGGTCGAAGCAGTAAGTAATTGGGAACAACCGAGAACACCGAAGGAGGTGAGAAGCTTTCTAGGGTTAGCTGGGTACTATCAAAGATTCATCCAAGATTTTTCTAAGATAGCAACCCCGTTGACCAATTTGACTAGAAAGACGGTGAAATTTGTATGGACCGACAAATGCGAAGAAAGTTTTCAAGAACTTAAAAGGAGATTGAGCGAAACACCTGTGTTATCATTACCAGATGATGCGGGAAATTTTGTGGTGTATAGTGATGCATCGCACAAGGGGCTTGGCTGTGTGCTCATGCAACATGGCAAGGTTATTGCATATGCGTCACGACAATTGAAGGATTACGAAAAACGATATCCTACTCATGACTTAGAGTTAGCGGCAGTAGTTTTTGCGTTAAAGATATGGAGACATTATCTATACGGAGAAAAATGTGAGATATACACGGACCACAAAAGTCTGAAATATATCTTCACACAGAAGGAGTTAAACATGCGGCAGAGAAGATGGTTAGAATTAATCAAAGACTATGACTGCGATATTCTTTATCACCCGGGAAAGGCAAATGTGGTTGCCGACGCTCTGAGCAGGAAAGGAAGGGAGAAGTTGTTTAATTTAACAACTCAGGAAGAGTTGATAAGAGAGATGGAGAAATTGGAGATAGAAGTAAAAGGACCAGAAAAGTCGGGTGAGAAGTTAATTGTAATGGAAGCTTGTCCGACGTTGTTGAATAGAGTAAAGGAAGCTCAGGAAAAGGATGAAGAGTGTGAGAAAATCCGAAAGAGGATCACAGAAAGTGAGGAAGAAAAATTTCGAATGGATAAAGACGGTATTTTGAGATTTGAAGGGAGAGTGTGGGTACCAGCGGTAACCGAGTTGAGGGAAGAGATTTTGCACGAGGCACACAATACGACATATTCCGTTCATCCGGGAGGCACAAAGATGTACCGAGATCTAAGGCAACATTTTTGGTGGCCTAATTTGAAACGAGAAGTCGCAGAGTGCGTCAGTAAATGCTTGACTTGCCAACGCGTTAAAGCAGAGCATCAGCGGCCAAGTGGTTTACTACAACCGTTAGAAATACCAGAGTGGAAATGGGAGCATATTACCATGGACTTCGTGGTAGGACTTCCAGTTACACAGAAAGGTTATGATGCCATTTGGGTTATCGTGGATCAACTAACAAAGACCACACACTTTCTACCAATCAAGATCCGCTACAGTTTGAACCAATTAGCAAGCCTATATGTAAAAGAAATTATTTCACGACATGGAGTGCCGGTGTCAATTGTCTCTGATCGAGATCCGCGCTTCACGTCCAATTTTTGGAAGAGTTTGCAGGAAAGAATGGGAACGCAGTTGAGGTTGAGTACAGCTTATCATCCTCAAACAGACGGACAAAGTGAGCGAACAATACAAACGCTAGAAGACATGCTTAGGACTTGCGTGATGGATTTTAAGGGAAATTGGGACGACCACCTACCCTTAGTAGAATTCGCATATAATAATAGCTACCATGCGAGTATTGGCATGCCACCGTACGAAGCTCTTTACGGGAGAAAGTGCAGAATGCCGTTATGTTGGGACGAAGTCGGAGAACGACGAATACTCGGACCAGAGTTAGTTCAACAAACCGTAGACGTGGTGACAGTGATAAGAGCCATACTTGTAGCAGCTCAAGATCGCTAGAAGAAATACGCAGATTTGCATCGGCAGGACCGAGACTTCAAAGTCGGCAGTTTCGTATTCTTGAAGGTATCTCCATGGAAGGGAAAAATCCGTTTCGGCAAGAAAGGAAAATTGAGTCCAAGATTCATAGGACCGTTCGAGATACTGAAGCGAGTGGGTGAAGTGGCATGCAAAGTTGCGTTACCACCCGAGTTGGAGCATATCCACAACGTGTTCCACATTTCCGTGTTGCAACCGTACAAGGCCGACTACAAGCACGTGATTTCTTACGAGCCCATTCAAGTGGAGAAGAACTTGGCGTATGAAGAAATTCCTGTCCAAATATTAGATAGGAAAGAACAAACTTTGAGAAATAAAGTTATTTCATCTGTAAAAGTACTTTGGCGTAACCACGATATCGAGGAGGCAACGTGAGAGTTAGAAGATAGGATGATGAGGGACTATCCCCATCTATTTGTGTAACCTTGTAGCAATTCCGGGACGGAATTTTTATAAGGGGGGGAGGATGTAATACCCGAGAATTTCCATATATTATTAAATAAATATATTAATGAAAATGAAAATTTATTTGAATATAAATGATTTTGTGTTATGAGATGAATTAATTCAATTATATATAATTGAATAATTATAATAATTGAGAAATTGGTGGAGTTTGTGATAAACTCGTTGATTGCCTTGTGTGGCACAGTGACGTAATATAAGAATGATTATATTAATTTAAGCGAACAATTAATCTATATTAATTGTTAATCGAAGAATATTAATTAACTGTTATAAAATACTAATGAGGATTGATTAATAATATGTGATTATTATTGTAAGAAACATAATAATAATGAGCAACGTGTTTATAAATATAATAAGATTTATATCAAAGTGATAGTTAATCATATAAAGGTTAATTAAATTGTTATGGAGGTTAACAATTATATTGATTGATGTAGGATATGTGTATATTATTAATTAATATTCAATTTATAAGATGAGAAATTATATGTGCAAGCATGCGAATTAAATGTATAGTAACTATATGTTATGATATGTGTAGGTGACAAATGATGTGTGGATATACATTAAAATAATGTATCATGGATCTATTATAAATAATTGTTGAGTAATACAATTTAATAATATATGATATAATGTAATGTGGTAGTATCCGATTGTATTATATCGGTAAGATAAAATGTACATAGATTATATGTATTCAAATTGCATTTATTACATTATGGGGAGAACATTGTAATTATAACCTAAGAGTACATATAATATATAACATAAGTGTAGCATATAGTCCATTTGTAAGAATGCTGAGATTTGCTTGCCTTGTCCCAATATAATAGTCACTCTCCTTTCCCTCATTCACGTGCACAGCCATTATGGCCTAAGCCTATTGCTTCTCCTTAAACTCAGTAATTTCCATAGCCTTGTAGCAATGATGAGCAAGGGAGTGGTTTTAATGATGGATTCTAACAACTAAATACCTACCATTCTATAACCTTCATGCAATTTGACAATCCGTTAGTTTGATTTGGGAGTTAGAAGCTTGGACTGTGTATCCATTCTTCTATATAAAGGAACTCCCTGCACCTTCATTTCATTGCTGAAATATTTCTAAGAGAAGAGAGTATACTGTGATTGTCTATTTAGTTCAGAAGGAATTTCTATAGTAGCATCAGCAAGCTTACTCCATAACAGAGGTATAAATCCTCTTCGTGTCTTCATTTTCATTTTCTGTCAAAAGAACTCCATTGTTGTTCTCTGAGTTTTGTTGAAATTCTTGATTATGCCAAATTGGTTCATGATTGGTTTGTAGAACCCTTATATTGTTGTTATATGAACATACACACATGATGGAACCACTGAATAGTCTTTCATTTCCATTGTTCCTCTTCAATTTCTGTAAATACATGAAATTCGTAAATTAGTTAGAGTTCATGAAATTGGGAATTGATAATTGCTATTGACTGTTATATAAGCATATATGTATGTGTTAGTAAGTTAAACAAGTCTAATATCTGGGTATGTTGAAATCGATGAAATGGGAGGTTTTGGGTCAGTTTTCGCTGCAGTCTGAACCGCAGAAAATTGCCTCGACGCCGCAGCGCCGCAGCCCGCGCCGCAGCGCCGCACGCAGCGCCACTCGCGCCGCAGCGCCAGTATTAAGCTACTGTTGCCGCGCCGCAGCGCCAGCCTCTGTGTTCAGTTTTCTGCATTCTGCAACAAAACTATTATGTACCAATTGTTTGATTTTTGTTTAAACGAGCATGGGAGCATGATTAATACATATATATAAACCTAATGAGGCAATGTAAGCATGTTTTAGTATATTAGCATGCATGGTTAACCAAACGACACATAGTTTGGAAACGAATTTAAAGTTTCATAAACGACGTTAACATATATGAAGCATGTATACATTCTGACTTTTCGAGCATGTTTATAGGGCCTTGAAATACATGAAAAGTATGTTAACTTACATATGTAGGTTTCATAAGGAAGCATGAACATGATAGACCTTATTAATGAACTATACTAACAAAGTATAAGCTTTGAACGTGAACGTTAGTATGTTATGACGAGAATTAGAATTTGACATTTATGGGCACATGTGATAGTACTCTTAGACTCATTCATGTGTCATGCATGTATATATACCATGATTAGTTGCCGTGATTAAAGTTTAGCATGAACAAAGCATGTTTTCAAGATAATAACAATGCTAGCTACATATATGCAATACGAGTACTCATGAGCATGACTAATACAAGTTATATGAATATCTTATGTGTTTAAAAGCAATCATGTTAGACCATATGAGTTCGTGTCCTTGAATGGCTTTAAGTATTAACTTAAGAACCTATACCATGTACGATTGGATTTGGAAAAGTTATACAAGCATGAAAGTATCCTTTAAATATGAATACATGCTACGCGATATTATATGATGTTACTTGAACCCGATTTTGACGGTTAACTTAAGGAGATGCCGTAACTTGCTAAAATGAAATATATTTAGTATTGATTGTGGTCTTATGTGATATTAATAATATGCAAGCATGTTTGCTAATTGTTGAGATCTTATATAATATGAGAATGCGTTTAAACTCTAAAGAAGGAACGTTAAGGATAGAAATTATATTCTATATAACTGTGTAGCTAGGTAAAACTTAGCTTATGTGTTGATCGTATATTCAAAGAGAAAATGTGAAGTTAAATTATATGACTAATGAATATCATATATATACGTAACTTTATTACGATAGGAATTCGAAAGTGTTGATTGCTTTTCGTGGATAAACTACGCTAAAGGCAAGTTCTCTTACTTACACTCTTTTAAAGTGCAAGTATCCTAACCGACGCATTTACTTTATGCAAGGAAATCTATGATTGTGAAAGTTTCCTAACTTATACTCTTTTACTATGCAAGTATCCTATCTTGTGTATTGCGAACTAGTTTCCTATTTAATCGGTTGAATCGAATTAGCATACTTGAACTCTTATTTCATTAAAGCTATTATTCATGTTGAACTTAGTATTGTTCTTGAATATTGTGAAAGTGTCTATGCCATTTGATTCGGCTGGACTTATGTTATTGAAAAGCAACCCAAACTAATTGATTGGTGCGGGATCTTGTATTTGACTGAGAAGAACAACCTTCTTTGAAGGGAATATATAATTGTCGGAGAACCGACGTGCACACTTGAGTATGGTTGATTGTTATGCATAACAAGGGTACTTTAGGCTGATCACCTGTTGTACCTGTTTTTGTTGGATTTTCAGTTTATTACTGTCAATTCTAGTAGAAGTTCATAGTCCGTAGTGACTACCTAGTATTCAATTATTTGAAATCTTGAATTGACTTATTATTGAATCATATTGATACTATCCTGTCCTTAGCGACTGATATTGAGAACTGTTGATATTCTTGTTATTCTTGAACTATCAAATCTTGTTATACCCTTTCGAGAATTGAGAATCTTATTACTCACCCTTATTGTATATTACTTGCTGGGCAATTTGTGCTCATTCTTGCTTTCCCTAAAACATTTTAGTTAAGGCAGAGCATGGTGAACCTTCGGGCGTTGATAAGGGCAAGGGCAAAGCTACCAACTAGCTTATGTCTGTTATGTTTTAAATATATTAATATTGTATGAAGATGATGTAGTAAGACTGGATTTGATTATGTTTAAGCTTAAGTTAGATTATGTAATAAGTCGTTAACTGATATTATTATGTAATCTATTAAGTACTGTAGGTTGCGAGACTTGGGGGAATAATTATAATAAATCATTGTAAATTATTCTAGAATAGATTTTCCACTGTGATCGTGTGATATTTAATTATTATTATTGTGATGTATTACCATGAGCACGTGATGAACCGAATTCGAGAGACCAAGTGGCGGTCCTGGAATTTGGGGGCGTCACAATGTCACATTACTTAAACTGAGTTTTTAAAATGTACTTTCTCTATAAAAGAGTAGTCTTTCAAAAAATTTAACTTCAAACTTCTTCTACTACTTTTCTGTAGTCTTCAAACTCTTTAAACTTCTATTTTTTTTCTGCATCCACTATCTTTCAAAACTTGCCCCCTGTCTATTCATCAAAAAGAAAGAAATTAGAAATGCTTTCTGAGTCACACCATGATATTTATGCACCTATGCTTCTTACCCTTATTGCCAAAAAAAATATGAACACATGAGACATCACTTGCTTCCTGGGGTAGGGACTTCTTTCAACAGTTTTCCAACTCTGTTAGAAAAATTAACAAGTATAGGATGGGATGGTCTTATTTCTTTTACAAATAGAGAAATATTTCCTAGCTTGATTGCTGAATTCTATGCTCACATGTCATTTGTTCATGATTCAACTAGTTTTCTGTCTTGTATTAAAACCTGCATTCAAGGCCAAGACTATGTGATAGATGAAATACTTCTTTTGCATGTCCTTAGTCTCAGAAATGAATTCTTAGACTATCCAAAGATAAATGAATACAATTCTCCCATAGGAATTTCTACAATTGACTGTCTTACTTTCAAACACAATCTTTCACTCACCACTGATCAACTTGTGCCTGCCAACTTGTTTGAATATCCATGCAAAGTGCACCCTGATTACTTCACTGCTGAATGTCAGTTTTTGGGAAAAATTATAAGACACAATTTCATGCCTGTCCGAAATGACAAACTGTTGAGTCCATTTGACATAGAACTCATAAAATGTGTTTTGACTGAGTGTCTGCCATATTTTCTCTTAACTTTCTTTGAATTCTGCCACTCTAACAACTGCATGGGGTCTGGACTTTTGTTGACTAGAATTTTTATACATCTGGGTATTCCTGTCCATTTTCATAAGTCTCAAATGGTTCGCAATAGCAATATTGTGTCACACTTGAACCTTCCCCTAAGCCTTTGGTTATTTTTACACCAAATGACACTGACCATATTGAAACACATTTAAACCTAATGTCATAAATTGATTCTTTAAACAGTATGAATCAGCTATCTTTGAAGAATCAATCTATAATTATGAGTCAGTTAGAGGCTTTACAGTTGTCTGTGCATCATTTACAAGATATGATGAGTGTGTTGATGGAGCACCACAAAGTTTCAATTCCTCCTTATAATTTTACTGCCACTACAAGCTCTGCACAACCTGATCATACTGATCAAAGACCCACTGATCCTCATCTCACAAACCTTGGTATCAATTTCTCCCCACTTAACTATGATGAACTCAAACTATTCAGGATGACTGTAATCTTATATGATTAACTAACTATTCAGGATGGCTGTATAATGGTATCATACTAACATACTGATAATTAGGATTATTTATTATAAGTTTTCTCATTCTGACTTGCACGTAGATTTTGAAACTAACAGTTTCTGCAGGTCCTTTGGTATCCTTTCTTTAACCCCTTCATTTTTGTTAATGACAAAGGGGGAGAAGAAAAATATCAGATTATATAGCAGAAATAAGTCTGCTGGCTTAAAGCCTGCTGGTCTTAAGAAAAATATTAGATTTAATGTATATACTACTTAGTTTATACTAAGTTAGTATATACAGTGAGAGCAGAACTGAGTCTGCTGGTTATATCTGTTATAAATGCCTGGATGAGATGAATGGTTTACATGTGCATATGAGATTGACAGGATATATAACTGCTATGGTTTGACTGCATGGTCTGAATGATATTGACAGGGATAAGCATACTGGATATTGGATATAAACTACTATGGTTTGTATGCTGGTTATAAATGTTATAGCAGGAATGAGTCTGCTAGTTATAAACACACTCTTTATAAAGAAAAATCTTTTTCTTAATCCATAGAAAAATATTCTTTATTAAAGAAAAAAAAATCTTTATTATAAGTGCTTAAATCTTTTATCTGCTTTCACAGAAGCACATCACATAAAAGTTTTTGAACTTTTATCATATACTTAAATTCTATATCTGCTTATCTAAGAAGTATTTATTCTATAATTTTATCTGCTTACTATTAGAAGCAAATATTCAAACAAACTTTTTGTAAAAGGAAAAGGTTGAGTTGGTTTATTTTATACCTGTGAGAAAGATAAAAATTCTTTGACCAAGACCAGAATCTTAGAGAGGTCAGCTGGGAGTTGGGTCTCTAGTGTACTTGTGAAGTGAGGAAGGGATTGTTGTTTCAAGACCAAGGTGTAGAATAGTACTAAGCTCAAAAGAAGATTCAACTAAGCTTAAGGAAGGAGCTGGGAGTTCGCTGTCTAAAATAGTTAGTTGTGGATAGTTGTAAGTTTATCTTTAAAACTTTGTACAGGCTTCTCCGCCTATTGAAGGAGTATTTATTACAGGGAGTAATAGGATCTCAAGTCCTGGAGAGGAGCTTGAGACTGGATGTAGCAACATACCCGAGCTGTATGTTATGAACCACATAAATATTTGTACATTGCGTGATTGAATTTTAATCTGCTTATTAATTTCTTAAAATTAACCCACTAAAATTCAAAAAGGCCAAAGATAATTTTTAAACAGTGATAATCTATTTAACCCCCCCCCCCCCTTCTAGATTATTATTGGACTTTCAGATTTGATTCCTACTCGAACGGTAGTTTTCAGAATTGATCATCATCGAACCTCCTCGATGCCTACTTGAATGGTAGTTTACAACGGTCGGTTGAACTAATTTGATTCCAACTAGAATGATAGTTTGCAGAATTTACCATCATCGAACCTCCTCGATGCCTACTCGAACGGTAGTTTACAACCGTCGATTGAACTGATTTGATTCCTACTCAAATGGTAGTTAAAGAATTAACCAATATCGAACCTCCTCGATGCTTACTCAAATGATAGTTTACAACGCTCGGTTGTAGTGATTTGAATCCTCGGATGGGGATTTGTATAACAGATTCCATAATCGGTTCTCCCCGAGAAGGATAGTTATCCACGATTTTCATTATCAGATCTCTCCCGATGCTACGCTAGAGTTGTCGCCAACGGTTCACAATATCGGACATTCTGGCCTTCGTTGAAGCAGTTCTCAACAGTTTTCATCACCGTATCTTTCCCGATGCTACGCTGAAGTTGTTGCCAGCGGTTTGCAATGTCAGACATATCGGATCTTTCCCGATTTCGGAGCTCTTAGATAATTTAAGTCATAATCCTTCGATCTATCTTCATGCCAATAAGGTGATCGAAGTTTTTATTCTGGACTTTTCTTCCTTTTGCCATTTTAGGACAACGGTTTAATCTAGATTTCCAATTTGATGTAAGTTCTCGGCTTTACTCAGTTCAGGGGAAACTGGTTTAGCGTCCACTCCTTGTATCATACTCTTCATTTGAAGTACCAGGCCATCGTCAACTCTTGGGGTTTCAAGGCCTTCTTCTCTATTCCTCCCCGTCATTGCCCTTGGGGTTATCTACGGGCTTTATCTGAGCGCTGGTTCCACCAGACTCAGTCCCTCCACTTGTTGGACTGTGAGATTATGATGACACCGATGGATTGGTGGTTCATCACAGGGTTGTAGTTTATAGGTGAGCCAGTATCTTTGGTGGCTGATATTTCTCATGCTATCGTTCGATCCTTTTTGGGAGTTCCTGCGACGGCCATCAAGGGTCAGACAGTCCGTTCTGGGCCCTTGAGTGTTTATGCCCAGAGTAGGGCTTTGACTGAGCCTCTACCTGATGATCAGAGGGTTAGAGATTTCATTCTTCGGCGACTATTCTTGGTCATCATCAAGGGTTGTTTCATAGAAGAGAACTCCTCGATGGTCTCTTTTGCTCTGGTTAGAGCTACTAGAGATGTGGAGCGCATCAAGGAGTTTGACAGGGGCACCTTCACCTTCGCCTATTTTCTTCATGGGATGCGCCTACGCTCTGAGGGCGTGATAGAGGCTTGACTGGGTTTTTATCCCTTCGTGCTGGTGAGTAATTTCTCTTTCACCTTTTTTCTCTTTCACCTTTCAATCTCCCCCATCTGTGTTTATTAATCTTTATCACTGAGGACATTTGATTTTTGCACATTTGATTTTTTCACTTCCAATTTTGGGCATATGAGAGGCTCCCTTTGATGCACCCGACTACTACTCTAGGTCTAGAAACCTATCCTCGACGACAGCGATGACATTATTCCACCTTTACAGAGGTCCCTGTGGCAGAGAGGTTCACCCATTCCCGCTTGCAGTTGAAGCTATTTATCACTGATTCCATCACGTGGCTTCCTTACACCCCTGATTATCTGACAGTCGATTTTGAGGATGGATTTTCGAATGGATTAGAGTTTATATTGTCAACTCGTCGGATTCCCCTTTTTACTGATGGAGGTTGGGAGCTCTACTTAGGAGAGCGGGCTATTAGGAGTGTTAAAGGAGAGATTCGTATTCCATTCCCTCCTCCTGCTAGGCATCATTGGCCCCTATCTCAGCCAATCACAGACATTCCCTTAATGGACTTGGATGGCTTCACCCTATCAGAGGGTCCTCACAGTCAGGAGGCATTTTATTACTGGTGGAGTCCTCGCACTATTGGGGCTCAGACTCATCCCACTTAGTTCATGGCAGACATGGTTCCTGGGTCTATTATGATGATAGACTGGATAGCTTGCCTTCGAGAGCCTACTTATTTGGAAAAGATTTCCAGTTTGACCCAGCGGTTGGACCTGGCATAATTTTTCATCAGGCCTTGGCAGGGATCCTTCAAATGCAGATTCTTTTGATCATTCCAGCTCCAGAGCTGGCCCCTCAGAAGGTCCATATTTTGGCAGTTTATTAGTGCAGATCCTCCCCTCTATCGGCCCAACATCCCCTCTGGAAGAGATTCAATGACTCAAGAGGAGTTACAGCAGGTTGATCGTCTAGATGCAGATATCATAGACTTCTTCTGATATGCTTCTCGCTATATCTTTTGATAGGCCTCTGTTAGTTGTTGGGCGGTTGTGCCCCATTTCTCGTTATCTCTTTTGATAGGCCTCTGTTAGTCATTGGGCGGTTGTGCTCCATTTTCGTGTACTTTTTATTTTGCATTTTAGTAGAAGACAGAGATGATGCTTTTAATAGACAGTGTATTTAGAAATGCATGATATTTCCTATCTATTGCATCCTATTGTCATTGATCATTATCATTTACTATGATGCATGCATTATATCATGGATATGCATTCAGATAAGTGAGTTTAGCATTAACCCCTGAATGGTCTCATGATACGGTTCTACAGATGTCTTCATCTACCATCAGCTGTATTGAGCACATGCCACCCATATTGATAGCCTCTTCTTTGAGATCATGGTATGACATTTTGCCTCCCACAAACAGGGTTACAGTTGATCAGATGTTGGGGCATTCTATAGCTATCTTAGATTTCCAGGTACCACTGGGCTTCGTAGACAGCATGTTATCTTGCTGGATACCTGAGCGACAGGTTTTTAGATTTGGTATCTATGCGCTGACTCCTACATTGGAGGAGTATGAATGCATTACTGGTTTTCCATTGGATTGGCCTTGTACTAGGATGGCCATCAGTGATATAAGACGACAGTTCATGATTTTGACTGGCTTGAGGCGCAGAGTCATCACGGATGAGATTACTTCGGGGCATGTGTTGTCCCTGGACTTCCTGATTGATCGATTTGGCAGACTGGATAGCTATACACAATATTCAAAAGATTTTACTATCACCGCAGAGGATTGGCATATTGCACACGTAGATATTTTGTTGATGTATGTTACAGCCTACCTGTATATGCCACTGTATATGGATCACTTGGATATCGGCTTGATCACAGTGGTTCGTGCTTTTAGACAGGGTTGTACCATCCTGCCCATGATACTGGTAGAGACCTTGAGGTCGGCTACATTTTGTCGTACCCATTCTGTGGGGTTCTTCAAGGGTAGTGCCGTTTTATTGTACGTGTGGTTTAGGACACACTTGAGACCCATTGGAACTTTTAGACAGCATGTTTACTATTTTACTTATGAGATAGACATGTCTTACTCCTTTTAGCCAGCTGAGTTTACTGATGCGGCATCGTGGTTGGCCTTTCTGACGACGATCAAGCATCTATTCGCGATCTTGCCTTGTTCAAGGCTCAGCTCTCCTTATAGCTTCATTACTCATGCAGTTGGCATGAATTATCTACCCTTGGCGGGTATATCATCCACTGGCTGTCATGGGACAGTTTGATTAGTTTCAAGATATTCACCACTTTGAGGGGGATTTGGATCAGCGGCTATCAACTTCGTCTTTGCCATCAGCTGACTTGACCTGGATTTATGATTATTGGACTCGTCACGAGAGAGATGATTTTTTTACTAGTCTTTCGGGTCGATCTTTAGAGTACTCAGCATGGCTAGAGGCAGACATTGCATCAGCTGCGGTTGTTTACTCAACTCTGAGTATTGATTTTGATGGGGAGGATCCTATGGAGGACCCTGATTCTCCCACCGAGGACGAGTTATTCGCTGGTTTGACAACAACTTTGGTTAGTGACACCCTGAGCACTCCTACTGCATTGGATCCATCTCTTATAGATTCGTTAGCTCGGATGACCTTTGAGAGGGATCAGGCGAGAGCACTGATGTTGACAGCCCTTTCTGGCAGGGATGCTACTTTTATTTATAGGGACGATGCTCGAGCCATTCGGGACGCAACTTTTGTTGAGATATATGAGGCTCTAGTTGCACGGGATGCTACTTTTGTTAAGCGAGATGAGGCTCTAGCTACCCGGGATGTTTACATCATTGATAGTATTGCACTTCGGTCCTATACGCATAGCATTGTGGCAGATATGAGTACATTGATAGATGATCATGGTAGCACTATGCAGGTGGCTGTGGATCTTCTAGCTCACATAGAGACCTTAGGGCAGGAGCTTACAAATGCACCTCCATCTCCTGAGAGGGATGCCATGTTGGACTTGCTATCCCGTTTATCATCGGGTTTATAGACTAGCTTTCATTTTCCTGCACAGACTAGGTCAGCCATTTTTGTCATGTACAGGATATATTATATATATTAAACAGTATTATATGGCAGAGAAATATATTTTTATTCACTTCCCTTTTGGATATATATTGTCATTGCTGAGTGATTGCCACTTTTTTCATGACTTGCTATCTTGATGTATCATGAACTTTTCCTTGATGGATTGACATTGAGATGTCAAAGAGTACCTCAGAAGGTCCTGTTGATCAATGAGGCTTGATAGTATTTGGGTTTTATATGAGATTTTGGTGTCTTGGGACTGGTTTTCAAAAATTATATTTTTTCTTGAAGGTTAGACTGCACTATAAATGGTTGCCTACGTACTCCCATGTTTGAGGGAGATCAGGTCATTCGTAGTTTAGGCTTGGCCTGAATGGTTGCAAAGTGTTTATTTGGGTTTGAGCTTGGTTTGAGGGGTTTTTGGATTTTTTATTTGGTTTGACCGCACCATAGATGGTTGCCTACGTACTCCCGTGGTTGAGGGAGATCAGGTCATTCGTAGTTCAAACTTCTAGTGAAAACTTGAATTGATTTGGTCTTTTTTCTTTCTTCTTTTTTTTCACAGGACAAGGATGATGGCTTGCAGGTGCTTCAGACATGGTACCTCTTCACGGTGTCTGAATTGATGAGCTGGGGAAATTCTTTCCCATCCATTTCTTGCAATCTGATGGCTCCTCCTGTCAACACTTCTTTGACAATGAAAGGGCCTTCCCAATTTGGGGAAAACTTTCCTTTGGCTTCATCTTTATTGGCAAGGACTTTCTTTATTACTAAGTTATTTTCTTTGAATTGCCAGAGTCAAACTTTCTTGTGGTATGACCGAGCAATCCTTTGCTGATATAATTGCTCGCGAAATATGGTTGTAGCCCTTTTTCATCTATCGGGGATAACTGGTGGTATCGCTCTTGTAACCACTGGTCTTCTTCCATCTGAGCATCTATTAATATCCTCAAGGACTCCATTTCTACTTCTATGGGGAGTATTGCTTCCATGCCATAGACTAATGAGTAGGGGGTAGTCCCAGTAGAAGTACGCATTGACGTTCTATAGGCTAGTAAAGTCAGAGGCAATAGATCAGGCCATCCCTTGTGATTGGCAGACATTTTTTGCATGATTTTCTTGATATTCTTGTTGTTCGCTTTGACAGCACCATTCATCTTGGGATTATAGATGATGGAATTGAGATGTTTGATCTAAAACTTGCTACATAATTCTTTCATCTTCTAGTTGTTTATATTCTTTGCATTGTCTGATACGATCACCTCCGGTTGTCCATATCGATAGATTACATTATTTTGATGAAACCAATGATTACCTATTTGGTGACTTTGGGAAAAGATGCAGCATCTACCCATTTGGTGAAGTAGTCGATCATGGTGAAGATGAATCGATGACCATTGATGGATTTGGGTTCTATTAGCCCAATCACGTCCATTCCCCACATAGAAAAGGGACATGTTGAACTCATATTGTGCAATTCGTTCGGAGGAGCGTGGATGGCATTTCCATAGACTTGGCATTAGTAGCACCTTCTGACATGATAATCACAGTCAGCTTTGTGAGAGATCTAGTAATGCCCTATTCTCAATATTTTCCTAGCAAGTAAAGGACCGCTCATATGTGGACCACAGACTCCACCGTGGACTTCATCCATCAATTTTTGGGCTTAATCCTTATCCAGGCATCTTAAAAGGCCTATTCTAGCATCCTTTTTATAGAGTGCGTCTCCGCTCAAATAGAATTTCATAGCCATCTTATGAATCCGCTTCCTTTTAGCTTGACTTGCCTCGGTAGGCGTACATCCATCTCGAAGATATTCTTTTATATCTTGGTAGCAAGGCTATTTGATAGGAGGCAGTTCATCTGATATTTCTCCCATGTAATTCCCATATGTCGGGGCCTTTTTTCTTCCAAATTTGATGTCAGGAATTCCCATCCTATCAGATATGTGGATCAAGGAAGCCAACATTGCCAATCCATTAGTAAAGTCATTCCTACCTCGAGGGATGTGGATGAAGGTTATTTCTTCAAACTCCATGGCTATCTTGATAACTTGCCGATGATATGGCAGCAGATGCAATTCTTTGGTATGATACACTCCAGTGGTTTGTTTGATAACCAACTCAAAATCCCCAAAGACTAGTAAATGTTTGTTACCCATGAATTGGGCCAGTTTCAACCCCATTATACAGCTCTCATACTCAGCTATATTGTTGGTGTTGACAAACTGCAACTTGATGGCCATAGGATAATTTTCTCTTGTAAGAGATATAAGAACTGCCCCTGCTCCTGCACCTTCCATGTTCACGGCTCCATTAAAATATATTTTCCAACATTAGACTGTATCTTCTTGAGGGATTTATTGAATTGTCATTATTCCATCATCCGGGAAATAAGTTTCCAAGGGTTCAAAATCCCCTTCTTCGGCCAATTGATCCGCAATTCCTTGACCTTTGACAGACTTCTGAGTCACGTAGATGATGTCGAACTGTTGTAGGATCAGATGCCATTTGGACATTCGACAATTCAATATGGGTTTGCTGAATACGTACTTTAGCGATTCCATGCGAGATATGAGATAGGTCGTGTGCCCATACAGATAATGTTGTAACCTCATGGCGTCTCATGCTAACGCACAATAGGGATTTTCAATCAAAGTGTACTTCTGCTCGCCACTACTGAATCTTTTGCTGAGGTAATAGATAGCCCTTTCCTTGCTTCTATCATCCTTCTGTCCCAGCATGCAACCCATGGCGTTGGCATTGACTAACATGTACATAAACAAAGGAACCTTATCTCTTAGGGTTACCAAGACAGGTGCTTCGATCAACTGCTTCTTGATGGAAAGGAAGGCTTTTTGACAATCTTCATTCCATTTCGTGGATGAATTTTTCCTTAACAGCTTAAAGATGGGTTCACACGTTGCCGTGAGTTGAGAGATGAATCTGCTTATGAAATTGATTCTCCCCAAAAATCCCCGTATTTCTTTTTCTGTTCGGGGCACGGGCATCTCGGTGATGGCTTTAATCTTAGCGGGATCCAGCTCAATGCCTCTGTTGCTCACTAGAAATCCCAACAGTTTGCCTGATTTGACACCAAAAGCACATTTGGCCGAATTCAGCTTTAGGTTGTACTTGCATAACATGTTGAAAAGCTTTTTGAGATGGCTGATGTGGTCGTCTTCCTTTCGGGATTTGACGATGATATCTCCCACATAGACCACTATTTCTTTGTGCATCATGTCGTGAAAATGGATATCATGGCTCGCTGATAGGTGGCACCGGCATTGATAAGGCAGAAAGATAAACATTTATAACAAAAGGTTCCACAGGGAATGATGAAGGCTATTTTCTCCCTGTCCTCTTCAGCAACCATGATTTGATGGTAACCGGAGAAACAGTCGACCAAATAATACATGCCATACTGCGTCATGTTATCTATCGGTATGTGGATAAAAGGTACTAGAAAGTTATCCTTGAGACAAGCTTTGTTCAAACCCTGGTAATCCACGCATACTCCTACTTTCCCTCCGGGTTTAGGCACGGGAACTATGTTAGATAGACACTCAGGGTAAGTTGATACCATGATGATGCTGGCTTTGAATTTCTTAACAATTTCTTCTTTGACTTTCAGACTCCACTCAGGTTTCAATCGCCTGAGCTTCTGCTTGACTGGCTTGAATCCTTCTTTAATGGGCAGTCGATGAATGATAATGTTAGTAGACAAACCAATCATGTCTTCATGTCTTCATGTGACCATGCAAACATATCCTGGAACTGAGTTAAGAGTTCAATCAGGTCTACTCTTTGGTTGTGGGTAAGGTCCATGCCTATCTGGATTTCTTTAGGGTTTTTTGAGGTTCCAATATTGACAGTGGTGGTTTGATCGAGGTTTGGTTTGGGTTTGTCTTTGACCCATTCTTTGATCTCCTCGGGCACCTCATAGTCATCTATCTCCTCTTGATCAATCCCCATTAAGTCAAAGTCCAGCTCTACATCAAAGTTGTAGTCATTGTGAAAATTTGGCATCTCATCAGCAAGGCCAAACAAATCCAACTCTGGAGTCCTAAAAACAAAATGCTTTCACTTTAATATATGAAACTGTTTGATCATACAAAGCATTTAGCAAAAAGCATGATAAAAGTAACTATTATCATTGTGCAATAAAAATAAGCAGGAAATAAAACCACGCTTCAGGGCAGATGGACTTTCTGCCCTTTTACCCTTTTCGACTGATGGACTGAGTGATGCTCCAATTGTCCAGAGTCAAGTCCTCATGAACAGGGAGGATAAAGGGGTTGTTGTCGTTTGTCTCCTCTTTGATGTTGACTAAGACAACATTTCCATTAAGTCGGCATTCCTCTTTGGGGTACTCCCTTCAGCTCGGTCCATATAAGGGAATGGGAGTTGATCTTCTACATGATCATCATCTGGGATATGATTTTTCATTCCCTCAGTGTGCACCAGAAAATACATTTTTGCAAATGGGTCTCGTCCTCCCCGCATGAACTTTTCCTTCCCTTTCTTGTTTTCCCCATCAGGCCTCGGGACGTCTTTTTTAATGATTGGTTTAATCTTAGGCATCAGTATGCTAGTGATGGAAACATGAATTTTCCTCATAGGCTTCACAAATCCTGCATCAATGAGGTTTAGTAACAGCATGGTAGAGGCAGGAATTGGTGGATGCTTGTGCGGGTTTCGGTGGTTTGATCCAGAGAAATAGCCTAATCCCGCCTTCCCTGTCTGACTAGGGATTTGCACTAGACTTCTGATTCCCTGCTGACCTTTCCCTAACCCTTTTTCCAGGGCAGACACTCAAGGATATCATTTCTTAATCGACCGTCATTACTTCAGTGGAAACTCTTGCCTTTAAGGCTGGTGCCCCAATAGGTAAGTACAGAGTGTTGCTCACTTCAAGAGCTTGAAAACTGATAGGCTCAATTCCTTCATTAAAACTGATAACAATCATATCGCTTTTTATATAGATAGGATACTCTGGCTTGGCATTTACGGTTATCAGATTGCCATTAATAATGTACTTGAGTTGTTGATGAAGGGTGGACAGAACTGCCCCAGCCATATGGATCCACGGCCTTCCCAATAGTAAATTATATCCTGTGGTAATGTTTAGTACTTGGACGGATATGTAGAAAGTATGGGGTCCAATCTCTAATGGTAGTTCAACTTCTCCCACAGCCTCTCGGCGAGATCCATCAAAAGCCTTGATGACTACATAACTAGTCCAGATTCGGTTTGGATTAATCTTTATTCTTTCCAATGTGTCGTAGGGACAGATGTTCAAGGATGATCCTCCATCTATTAGCACACCTCCGATCACATATCCTGATGACATTACTGTTATGTTCAAGGATTTGCAATGACCAATCCCTTCCACTGGTATATCATCGTCAGTGAAAGATATCACATTACTGTTGAAAATGTGCTCTATCACGTGATGAAACTTCTCAGTATCTACTGTCTTCTGCAGATGTGCTACTTCCAGTACTTTCACTAAGCTATTACGATGATCTTTCGAAGATAAGACCAAATCCAAAATGGATACCTGTTGGGGTGCCTCTTCTAATCTTTGCACCACTTTGACTTCATTATGCCCCATCTTGCTGAGGAATTCTTCAATTTTCTCCTCAGACACTCTTCCCTTGGCTTTAATGACTGAGTTGATTATTAGCTGAGGTAAGTATAATGGGTTTTCCTTTGATATAATAGCAATGTGGTTTAATGTTGATCCTTCATCTTTCCCATAGTTCCATGGGACTTTTTTCAAGCTGACTATAGGATATTGCGGTCTGAATGGCAATATTAGAGGCTCGGGCACAGCCAATTTCACATGATTCTTTCCTTCTTGAGTCCCTTTTCCCTGAAGTATCAAGGGCGTTATGGCTAGATCCTTCTCACAAGAAATGATAGCCACTACTTCTTTCAGATTCCATACCATGGGAAGAAAGATTGTTTCCTCACTAGGATAGCTATAATCTTAGTTTTCCTTAAGCAGCTTACCGTTTTCAATCACATTTTGAATTAAGTGACGAAGTCCCCAACAATCCTCTGTGTCATGACCAGGCGTGTTGGAATGATATTGACAGATCTTATCAAGTTTAAACTTCCTAGATTGAAGGTCTACTGGGGGTAACAATTTTATGACTTTCCCTCGTTGATCAACATTTGGAGAATTTCTTCCATAGGCTGATTCAAATAAGTAAAATTCCTTTTGAAGGCGAACTCCCTGTTAGCTCGGAACTTCTCTTCCTTAGCAACCTTGTCGGCCCAAGGTTCATGCTCGTGGAACCGGTAATGATCCCTCCTGGCAATGGAGCTAATTTTGGGAGTAAGAAGATTTGCTTCTTCCTGTTTGGTCTAATTTATCAATTGTCGCATTATCTGATGTTGATAAACTACCAGTTTTGTCAATTTCCCAACCTGTTCCTTGATAGATTTGATTTCTTATTCTATCATGAACTGCCTTTCTTAATATTCCCAATTATTCAGCCTATCTTTGTTTGCTTGGGATGACTCTCTGACATACTGGAGGTATTTGGATCCTTCTCTGTTTCCCATACTGATCATATTGACGCTCTCCTCATTGTGTCGAGGCAGCGGATTATTTTGAACATGTGGTTGTTCTTGTGTTGTCACCACAATCTCCCCACTATCTATCAGGTCTAGGATTTTATGTTTGAGAGACCAACAATCTTGGGTATCATGGCCCGGTGCTCCAGCATGATAACCACACTTCTTACTCGGGTCAAAATTTCGTCCGCTTGAATTTGTCGGCAGAAGGAGCTAGAAAATCTTCTTTTGTGTTGTCAGAAGTTTCAGTACATTTTCTAGTAAGTCCCCTAAGGGTATAAATGTTCTTCGACGTTTAACCTCTCCGGCTTTTTGAAAGGGAGGATTCGAAGATTGTGCAGGAGTTTGAAAAGGAGAATAATTTCTCCTTTGAATGGGCAAGTTTGGATTGCCTCTCTGATTTTGTCCCTGAAGTATCAAGGACACATCCTCCTCCTTCTTTTTGTGAACTCTCCGAGGATTATTCCCATAGCTTCTAGCTTGAATATGCTCGGCCACTGCCTCCAAAGAGGTAAGGTCTTTGCTCTTCCCAGACTTCAGTCCCATTTCGACCATTACTCCATGTTTAATCATTTTCGAGAATGGATTTCCTATCCCTGCTAGGACCCTCTCATAATATGGAGCTTCCTAGATGTCAATGAAAGTCATTACTATCTCAGTCTCTGTCATAGGTGGGGTGACTTGTGCAGCCATCCGTCTCCAACTTTGGGCATACTCACGGAAAGACTCATTGCTTTACTTTTTGATTTTGGTCACTTGATATCGATCCGGAGCCATCTGAGACTGGAAGCTATATTGATTTAGGAAGGCATGGGTTAGCTCTTCTCAACTGTGGATCTTGGAATTGTCGAGTCGGGTATACCAAGCTCGGGCTTCCCTAGTCAGACTCTTTTGGAATAACTGCATTCTGAGTTTTTCATCCTCCGCATAGGATCCTAACTCTCCAATGTATACTTTCAAATGAGTATAGGGATCCCCTAACCCATCATACTTTTCAAAATCTGGAACTTAAAATTTGTCTGGATATCGAGCCCTTAGAAATATTCAAAGATCTGAGTAGTTTACACTTCCAAATGCCCCAGTTCCTTTTATGAACTGGATTGTTTCTTCCATTTGCTAGACTTTTTTCCTAATATCACCAGTTTCCTGATCATTTTTGAGATTGGTGATTTTAGGGGTTTTGTTGGTTATATCCTCGTTTTAAGGCTCAAGTATCTGAGTATCTTTCTTTTTGTCGGTATCTTAACTGCCACCTTGTGTGGATGATTCTGTTTGAATGGGTATTTATTTACCCTGAATATTTTTGCTTTGCTCCTTTAGGAAAACAGCCAATTTAGCTATCTGGTTTTTTAGTCCTTCGAACTCTTCCCGAGAGATAGAGGTGGATTCAGGTTGGGCACTTGACACCATGCCTGGAGATGGGCTTAGTACCTTTTTAGACTTTGATCTGGTAATGGGACCAATTTTTTCCTACTGCGTCATTTTTTAAAGTTTTTTAATCTTTTCCTGTAAAACAAAGGTCAGTTGTTTTGATAGCATGACAGGTTTTAATAAAATTGACAGGGAATGGAATATATATTACATTTATTTGATATTTACATGGAATTTGAAATTTACATTAAATTTGAACGGGGAAGGCATGAAGAGACTCCCATTCGGATTTAGTTTATCAAAGGCTGACCTATCTTAGGCTACTCTAGCGGTTTTTCGGTATGAAGGTCCCCAGATCATCGTAATTTACTAGATGGGAAATTAATCCATTCTTTCAATTGTAGCGGATCTGAGTGGTGCCTTTCCTGAGCCTGACAGGATTAGTCTCCTTTGAGTCCAGTAATCAAACGCCAACGGGTTCGCCTCCTGGTGGATGAATCACACAACATACATTCATATACAACGTGTCTCACCGTATGAAATGATGACATTGTGCGAAGCACTAATATTTTACTGCAGTAAAATATTTATTTACATCCATTCAATGTAAACACAGCATCCACACACATGCAGATAAAAAGGGAAATTTTAAAAAGATTAAAATGCGGCTTAAGCCCTCTACTATCCCCAGCGGAGTAGCCACTTGTCGACGTCGGGAAAAAAATTTGGGATCCCTTTTCCTATATATTTCTACCCTTGTTGTTTTCTATTTGATTTGTTTAATCTGGCGGGTGAATTTTCGGGAAAAGACCAACATATAATGTCGACAATTTGAAAAGTTTGATTTTACAGAGTCGCCAGTTGGTATGTTTTAAATGGTTGTACCAACTAAACCGTTTTTTATTTGAAAAGTTTTGCAAGTAGGCCCAATTACTGGACTTTGTTTAACTTAGCTTTGGAAATCGAGATTCATAGAGTTCGGGGGCTTGATTAAGCGGGGGAAGGTGTTAGGCACCCCCCGACTTCCGTAAAACAAGGTTACCGCGTCTTTTCAATTTCCCTAATTTATTTACAATGTGTTTGTATGCTTGCAGTAATTGGGCCTAAGTGCTTTATTTGAAAGTAGTGTTGTGCTTCATTAGACCTATATACGAAGGGTTTAATTTAATGAAAAGTCCATTTTTAGACAGGATATAAAAGTGATGTTTTGAAAGATGGTTTTCAAACCCTTTCTCTCACATAGGAATTGAAGCCTTTTGATACTTCCATTTTATTCTACATTCAGCTGATTTTGATTTTATTATAGGGATACGAATCATCCTCGACCAAATAATATATATACAAGTGTCAGGCTCCTTATGGGCATGTAAGCCATCGAAGTGACCCGAGCACCACAAACTATAATTTACTATGTTGAGACCTTAAATACAGATAACCATTTTAAGGTCCCTCTGATTTACATTTACAAAAAGATAGGCAAGCCGTATTTACAGTTTAAATTTGTCCATCGTGGGAATCGGATCTAGATCCATGTGGTTAATCATAGATCCCGTGATTCCTAGGCTCACAAAATATCATCAAAAAGCTGGCACAACAGATATATTGAAATAAAATGCAAATTAAAATCTAGAAGTCGCAAGACAAATGATTCATCAGTTAAATCCTTGAATGCGCATAGCCAAAGCTTCCCGTTCCCTTTAGATACGGATCTAGGGTCACGTAGTTGCTTTAATATTTACAAAACTAGAAAGAAAACTAGATTTAAATAAATCTTAGACATTCTAGCTCAACGGTTCCAGTTTGACAACTTTTGAACCGGTTCAAAGTGAGATATGGCTAGATTAATCAATAAACTCTACATTAGAACAGATTTACATCAAATGAATAGTTAAAACAGATATTTAATCACATTAAATAAATAATATATATATATATATATATATATATATATATACGGTCCGGATCTTAGGCTCACCCAACTAAAAGCTCACTCAAGCTCACCTCCCTTTAGCGACGAACCGGGCGACGGTTTGGTCCGTCACTATATATACAATCGTCGTCTTAGCTTTTAGCGACAGACAACATATAGCGACGGACAACATATAGACGACAGTTGAATATATAGCAACGGACCAAACCGTCGTCCGGTCCGTCGCGAAAGGGGGATGAGTTGGGTGAGCTTTTAGTTGAGTGAGCCTAAGATCCTTATCGTATATATATATATATATATATATATACTTATATATATATTAAAGCTAAAAAGAGCCACGGATTTCCAATCCAGACGTGAATTATCAATGTATATATATATATATATATATATATATATATATATATATATATTTGTATATATATTAAAGCAGAAAAAGCCACAGATTTATAATCCAGGCATGATTGAGTTAATGTAAATATATATATATATATAGTTATATATCTATTAAAGTTGAAAATGCTACAGATTAACAATCCAGGCTAAATAACACTTACAAATATATATATATATATATATATATATATATATATATATATATCAAAGCGATAAACGCTACAGATTTGCAATCCAGGTCGAAATAGCATTTATAAATGTATATATATATATATATATATATATATACATAGATTGAAGCCAGAAAGGCCACGAATTTGAAATCCAGGTGAAACTAGAAGCTATAAATATATATATATATATATATATATGCTTATATATATATATATATATATATGTTAAAGCAGTAAAAAGCTTCAGATCACAAGAAATCTCACAATGTATAGCGCTATAGACTTTAAACCACTTGGTAGGCTTGAAAACTCTGTTTTCACCGGTGAAAACTTGATATTTAGTATATATGTATACAAGTATTTTGGAAGAGTAAAATTGAAGTTTGGAACACTGTAAGTAGGGTTAAGAGCTGAAATGGGCAGAATTTCCTCTCTTTTTCTCTTTTTATGGCTGGTAGGGGGTCTTATTTATAGACCAGAGAGCCGCAGCTCTACCAGCAGCTCCCGGGTAGGCTCGGTCCCGCGGGTCCCATTGTCTCGAAGTACGTACACTCTGACCAATGCGTTGTCTGCTTCGAACCTTCATAACTTTCAATTCGGGAGTCTAATGAAGGCGTGTTATATCTTTCCGGAAAGCCCTTTCCGAGAGCTACACAATGACATGGGATTTAACTGTTTCTCGGGGTTGTCTCCGAGTTCGATCCCAGTCTTCTCCCAGGGTTGATTTGATATCCCGGGATTGTTGTCAGGGTTTGATTTAAACTCCCAGGGTTGTCGTTGGGGTTGATTCGATGCTTCGGGGCTGTCTCCGAAGGTTGATTTGGTCTCCCGGGGTTGTCATCGGGGTTTGGCTTTGATCTCCCAGGGTTGTCGCCTGGGATGAATTTGATCTCCCGGGGTTGTTGCCGGGGTTGGACTTGATCTCCCGGGGTTGTCGCTGGGGTTGGATATAATCTCCAAGGGTTGTTGTCAGGAGGTAAAAGATGATTTTGCCCTTCTGTAGGATTAGTAATAGAAATGCAAAATTTTGAGTATCTACATGAGTCTTATTACAATGCCCAGGTTCTCACTTTCCATTACAAAAGTCGTTTCGACTTAATTCAATTACACAAAATGAAGACAATAATAAAATATATCTTCAACTTTCTCTTCATCGCTAGAATTTTCTAATAATTTTTCCTTAGCTGTAATTTTTAAAAAATAATTGCATGAATGAGCATAAGAATGTCCAACAAGTCTAGTAGATATATATATATATATATATATATATATATATATGAGAAGAGAATCACCTTTTCAAGATATATATAAAGAATAAGCTGATACAAGATTTCAACGATTATCAATATAGTAGACTGAGTGATTCCTAACCCGTAAACTAATGAATTAGTTCCCTTTCTTATCAATACTTCTACCAATGTCCTAATAAATGTGCATTGTTCTTTCTGACAACCACACTGAATTATCCACATTGGTACCTATAGTATAGTTCGATCAGTTTCCTAACACATCATAAACTCCTGCCCATACAAGAGAGTTGTTTAACTCAAATACTAACATGGTTTTCAATTAAAATTTAACAATCACTATCACGTTGCGAATAACATATAACAAGCATGTTAATGCACGGGGTGCAAAAGAAACAATACTTGTATAATAGTAAATTGCATAAATAAGACACGTTATGGCACGGAGTGCATTTTAACAAATAAGTAGACTTGCCTTATTTGCCTCTACCTTTTACGCTAAATCTGCGTCTCTCGATCAGTCTATACAATTATAAGTTCATGTAGAGTAATTAAGCGTTTAACGATTAAATTTTTTAAGTTTTTATTTCGGGTATTATAACCGATTATAAATAAGACTCCTTGTACTATACATGAAATAATGTCACCATTATAATTACTTATAAGATGAATATTCATCAACTATATTTAAAATAAATTGAGCATTATAACTGCTTGTAAAATGAATATTCGTTTACTATGTTTGAAATAAATCGAGTATTATAACTGCTTATAAAATGAATATTCAACTATTATATTTGAGATAATTTCAGCATTATAACTGCTTATGAAATGAATACTCTTGTTAAATACTTGAAGAAAATCGGACATAGTAACTGCTTATAAAAGTATATTTTTTTCTTTATAAGAGAAATAAATTGGACATTATAACTGCTTGTAAATAAGACTTTCGTACTATATACTTAAAATAATTTGGACATTATAACTGCTTGTAAAAGTATATTTTTACTAAATATATAATGAAGAATGAATATAATAACCACTAAAGTAATACCTATTGTAGTTGCTAGCATTACTGCTAATCGCATAGCGCTTCGATGCTTCGAAAGTAATTTATTTATCTCATAATATCTCTCAGAACATAAATATAGAGAGTTTTTGCTCTTGAATTGCTTGTGAATTGGTAGGAAATGAATGAACTTAGCTTGCTATTTATAGAAAAACACAATTTCACTAATTTCACGTTAGGGGCTCGTCTTATTACAGTTTAGTACCTAGGTTAATTACATTATTTACACTTTGCACCCGACTTATTACACTTTGGTACCTAGGTTAATTAAACTTTTTACACTTTAGTACCTAGCGTGTGCCAGCGTGTGCCAGCGTGTGCTTGGAAGCACGACAAAGCATTTTGTCATTGTAAGCACGACAAAGAAACTTGTCAAAACGAATATACCAAAATGTCCAAATACGGAAGAAAAATTTTAAGCACGACATGTCAAGCACTTCGTTTTTCGGGAAAATTTTTTATTGAATAATATAACTTTTCACGACGTATTACCGGTAGATCTTGAAACGGAAAGTCAATACGATGTACAGATCTCTCAAAAGAACTTCGGGTCAAAACCTAACTTATATCGTTCTTTGCATGAATAGTGTTTTAACACAAACTTTCTCAAAAAAAAAATTCGTCTTCAAAATTCTTAATTATTTATTCTTGCGCGCAACAAAAATACTACTATATTATCACCATCCTAGGTCATAAAACGACATTTAAACACATAATACAAATCATATTCAAAAATTAAATTTTAAACTAAGTGGAATTTCTCAGTCGTTACACGTACCAAGTTCGGGCTTCACCGGTAAGGCTCTTCTAGAATAATTGCATTCGGAAGTTCTCATCCTCTGCATAAGATCCAAGTTCACCTATGTATACCTTTAAGTGGGTATAGGGGTCACCCAATCCATTATACTTCTCGAATTTTGGGACTTAAAATTTATCGGGATACCTCGCCTTTGTGAAGATACATAGGTCCGAATAGTGCACGCTCTTGTGGGATCCTATCCCTTTAATGGATCGGATAGCATCCTCCATCTGGCTATCCTTCTTCCTGATATCTCTGATTTCCCTATATTCTCGTAGGTCTATTATCTCCCTTGTCCGAGTCTTGTCGAGGACTTCTTAGGTTGATCCGACGATGAGTGGTGAAACGGGGGTGGATATCTGGGTATCACTGTCCTTTTTCGGTATCCATATATCTCCTTGTACAGAGGGTTCGGTCTGAGTTTTAAGTTTAGCTTTCTGAATCACTTTGCACTGTTCTCTTAACAGGACATTCATCTCAGCAATCTACTTCTTAAATTCCTCAAATTCTTCACGAGATACGGGAATAAGTTCTGATGAACTGCCTTCTGCCATTTTGGCTAGTGGTGAACGGGCCTTTTTGGCTCGGAATCGAGTTTTAGGACTAATCTGCACAAAATCGGTGTCTTGTTTAGTCTATATATTGGCAGATGATATGGATGCATGATATGTTATTCATCGATTAGGGTTCTTTTTTAATCTTTTCCTGTAAAATAAGGGGTTAATTAGTTTCCTTGATGACAGGATAAGAAAGATATACAAATGACAGTTTAAGATGGATGATATTTGTATATTCAGGAAATTAACAGGGCATGAAGAGACATCGTGTACGTTTGGTTTATCAGAGGTTGACCTATCTTAGGTTACTCTCACGGGCTTTTTGAAATTGGTTCCAAGATATTCGAACTTTACTTGATGAAAGCATCCATCTTTCAATTGGAGCGGATCTGAGTGGTGCCTTTCTTGAGCTTCACAAGGAAACATCCACAGGAGTTCAGTAATAAACAATCGACGGGATTGCCTCCTAACGGAGGGACCACACAACATAAATTTACATACATTCACGTCCTTACCGCATATAATATGATGACATTGTGCAAGGCACTAATATATTATGCGAGGCACTAATATAAAGCACTAAAAGATTTGAGACATTTATCATACACAATGATCATTCGTACAATATGCACATGCAAAAAGGAAATAAAAAAGATTGAACGCAACTTAAGCCCTCTATTGTACCCAGCAGAGACGCCACCTGTCGACGCAGAGAAAAAAGATCAAGTCCTGTTTTTAATCTTTATTGATTTATTTTTCTTTATTTTCCTTGCAGAACCTTTTATCTTTCGATGTGTCAATTTGATTTGTTAAAAGGTAATTTTTTAAGGAAAAGAACGATATTAGTCGACTTATTTTACAAAGTTTAATTTATTATGATGATTGCACTGAATTAGACAGATCCTCCAATTGGTATAATTTTAAATGGATGTACCAACTCATCTGAATTTTGAAGGTTTTTACAATATATGTGACTCCGTAGGATTTGTCTGGAAACCTGGGATTCATAGAGTTCAGGGGCTTAGTTAAGTGAGGGGAAAATGTTGGACACCCCGACCTCCATGAAAACACGGTTACCGTTTCTTATTGATTTCCTATGCATAAAGTGTGTGTGTGTGTGTGTGTGTGTGTGTTTATTTATTGATTTATTCTAAGTCTCATTTTTTTGAGTTTATTTGAAAGTAGTGATGTACCTCTTTTGCACCTAGGTATGAAGGATTTGATTTAACAAAAGGTTCAGTTTTAAACAAGATATATAAATTAAAGTGATATTTTGGAAAAAGGGTTTTCAAATCCTTCACTAGACTAGGAATTGAAGACTTCAATATTTCCTTTTATTATCTTTACGTTTATAAGGTGATCTACCCTAAAACGCTTTATTCTTTATGAAAGATCTTTGTAGTTTTATTGGAAAATCAATTTTAGCGAAAATGCATGCTAGAAAGCGCCAAAAAGGGTCGGATCATCATCGGGCATGTAAGCCATCTTGATAAACCCGAACACCCACAAATATAATTTTCACTATCACAGGATCTTAAATCCGACTTCTCGGGACTAAACCCTCGAACTCGTTTCAAGATCCAATATTACACGTACAATGATTTTACATTATTTAAACATTACATCGCAAAGGAAAAATCCATCGTGGGAATCAAGTCAATATCCGATCATTAGATCTCGACACCGGGATTCCTAGGCTCACATTATTATACTCAAATATGTGTGTACAACATCCTAGACTTGATATTAGGTGATTTTATCGGTTGAAATCACCATCTCAAGCCATTTTGGACCCCCCCCCCCCCCCACCTCTAGATATAGATCTAGGGCTATACGCGGTAACCCGAACCGATCAAAAGCATTAAAAAATCTAGATCTACCATGCATCTAGCCCGATCTAGCATATAGGTTAGAGCTTCATGCTCAATAACCATCCAAAAGGCTATAACCGGCTTAAATCTAGTATCCATACTTGATTTACAATAATATATGCTCAATATAACCGATAAAAACTCAATATCTACCAACTATTACACAATATATGTATAAAACAACAATTTTAACTAGATTCAAGCAATATATGACATAAATCTAGTATGTTGGACAAGATTTACAAAGAAAGTGCATAAAATGAGCGTTTTTCACCTTGGGGGACTCATGAACAAGCTTTTTTTTGGCTCGGGGTCACTCTATAACACTCTAAACACTCAATATGTATGATGTGGAAGATTAAACAACTTAAAGTTGGTATACAATGGTCAAACCCGAGGGATTCTCTCTCCAAAATTAGTTTCTCTCTCTAACTTCTTTTTTTTCTTAATGAGCTGTTGTTGTGACGCCCCCAAAATAGGTTCAATACTCAACCCATTTTGAGTCGCTAAATACACTCAACAAATTCAAATACAATCTTTCATATCACACGGTCGTGCAAAATACGACCACACAACTGTGAGTGTCAATACTGACATGTAGAAAATATTAACATTCAAACTAAGTCCTCATTACATTTATTATCACACTATTTTAAAAAAAATAGTGAGGACTTTTAAAGCTCTAACTCGGACCATCACTCCATTCCCCGACTAGTACCCGCGATATTCTCATTTCCTGAAGAGAACAATGGAAGAAAAGGGTGAGCTCAACTAGCCCAGTAAAGAATATTATGACTAAGATAATAAAGAATAAATTATTGTTAGTCTTCAATAAATCAGATAAAATATTATGGACAACCAGTTTTAGATCAACAACTGCAGCGAAAATGACAATTCATTAGAAGAGTTAAGTAGAGAATGATGTCTACTATCTTCTATAATTTAAAAGTCCATCATCAATATTTTATCACTATAGCATCAATCAATATACATCTCGAATCAAATATCCATCTTTGCACTACGGGCTAAAGATATTCATTTGTATCATCAGTTAGTCATGTTCATCTCAACACCTGTCCATCTTTGCACTACGGGCCAAAGATATTCATCAGGTAATCATTCATCTTTGCACTACAGGCCAAAGATATTCATCACATAATTATTCATCTTTGCACTACAAGCCAAAGATATTCAGTTATATCACTATTTAGGACTGAGGATGATGAAAACAATACGAATAATGAATCTAGTGAGATAAAGGACAAATATTAGAGAATTTATCCAGAGTTCAAGAATGAAGATCAAAACCTGGATCCAATCAAAAGATGATTTGGAAAGAAAAAAATATTTTTTTTACCTTGAATAGTACCCTATGAATAGTAACTCGTGAATAGTAACTCATCATGAAAAGATAAAAATTTCACAAGAAAGTTCAGACCAATATTCCAGTGAAATAATATTAGATGAAGCGCAAAACTCAAGGAATTTCTGATCATTTCAGGAATTCTAGAAGCAATACTTACCGTAGTAAGTTTAGAGTTAGGAATCTGAAATGAAACAATATACGAAACTGCAATTGGATTTTCACCCGTCTGGCGGTAGTCCGCTCAGACAGATTATTTCCATAATTTAATAACAACTGAATACGAAGGGTTATTCACCAGCCATGCGGTAGTCCGCGTAGACAGGTTATTCTCACAGAATAATAAAGAATGGAATACCATTAGGATTTTACCATACATGCGGTAGTCCGCGTAGATAGGTTATTCCAACAGAATAAATAAACATGGAATAACAACCCTTACGAATATTGAAAGAAAATAACTCTCTTCATAAATACGAAAGAAATAATACCCCTTACCTTAAAATTTGGAGACTGTACTAGCATAATAGCATAATACTCTTCTTCTTTCTCTCTTATTCTCTCTATACTTTCTCTCTCTATAGCTTTAGTGAATTGGTGAAAAATAATGAAGAAATGAGCTTCTATTTATAGGCTCTGCAGAGTAAGGGTAAAATAGTATTTTTGCTATAATTTATGACATCATCGCTTACATCATCGATCTATGACATCATTGTTTGCATCATAAGAGTTCAAATTCAATTTGCACTCTTCCACCTCGTTTAACTTTTATACCATAAATTTACTATAATAATGTTACCATTCAAATTATAAAAAATCATACTATTATATAATCACATCATACTACTATAATGTAATATTATAATAACATATTTGAATGAATTATTTTATCGGACAAGATAAATACCAACTTTCAACAAATTTCACATGTTAAAAAATTCCTCCGTTTAAATCCACATTGAATAAATATTTCCTTATCATATATATCATAAATTAATTATTCACAAATAATATTACAAAACTATAATATTGACAACCAGGTCGTTCCCAGGAAAGAGGGGGCCTTCCGATAAGGACTTCTCCTTACTGGCGCGCAATTAATCAACCCCTTTCCTAGACAGAACTTCCTTAGACATTGCCAATAATGCTATCTAATAATATTATTCAAATAATATGAATTATTGATTTGATAATTTGAAATAATGTGCAATGACAATTATTGAATCAAAAATATAAAATAGCAAAGTAGCACTTATTGATATAAAATATCAACGTAGCAAATATTGAACTAATAAAATATTATGCAATTATTGAATCAATAATATAAAATATTTAACAGTAATTACTGTAACAATAATTGAGTAAGTGTCTTCCTACGTAAGAATCAATAATTTGAAATACTGTGCAATACCGTGTGCTACTGTGCAACACCGTGTATTACTATATTTTAACCATCGGGTATTTCAACAGTACTAACAGTAATAGTTTTGCCGTTATTTTTATAAAAAAATGTTACTTCTGTCGCTTTCTATATCCGACATTCATTCCACTTTGGGGTCCACCAATGACTGCGCCGTCGTACGAATATTCTCCGACAAAAAGAATATTCCTCGACCAAACGAATATTCCCCTACACAACGAATATTTTATAACCACTTGCTTACTTTGTAAACTTTGCACATTTCACCCATAACTTATCACATTTATCAAATCAACACCTTACTATTTCAAAATAATATATAAAGAAAATTAAATCTTATTCATAAAATTTGGGGTCTTACAGTTGTTGCTGACTTAAAGATCTCGGGTCAGTCGCAGGCTGGGCCCCGTGGGTCCCTTCATCTTGAAGTTCGTTCCTTCGATCTCGGTCCAATGAAAGTTGAGCTCTGTACCCAAATATCCCAAAAAGTCATTGTGGAAGGCTACGAAATAAGGTCGAGTCTGATTGAATCGGAGTTCCAGGAAGATGTTGCAATACGCTGAAAGGTATCTTCTAGTTTCTGAAGGTCATCAATCAGCTCGTCTTGAATAGCACACAGTTCAATGGTTGTTGCGGTGACTTCTTATGGCCACTTTCTTAGCTTTGTGATCCTCGTTTGGTCCGCGTCATGTCTATGCGTCGTTGGCACTTTGATTTCTCTATGGGGTTGTCTCCGGGGTGAAAAGATGCCTTTGGCCTACCTTGGGATTGTCTTCAAAATGAAATTATGCTTTTACCCTCCAGAAAGGTTAGTCCAAGGAAAGCGAAATTTCGAGTATCTACACCCATTGTGAGTAATTGTATCCTAGGAGATTATACATTGAAACCTTAGTATTAGAGGGTGTCAAAACTGTAGGAATATATTTTAGTCTTAATTAATATAGGGGTAGTTATTTGTTCAAGTTTGGGAGAATTATGGTTTTAAGAAGCAGAAATTAATTGTTATTCTTCTTAGAATTATAATATATGGTGAGTGAAATTAAGGGCAATCAAAGATTTAAGTTTGGGGGTATTTGATGAGTAGATTTTATATCTATGAATTTGGTAGTCTTGACTTAATTATTTTGCTTATTCTTAAGTGTTTTAGTATTATTTTATTGCATTTTAAAAACTTTGTGTTGATAATTGATTCTAGTCTATGCTAATGTAAATGATGCAAATTATTGTAAATGTAGCCTTAATATAAGCTACAGGTGATAAAGATCATTTGGCAAAAGCTTGGTAAAGGAAAATGTAATTGTTGGACTTCAAGTGAAGCATATGGGCAAAAATTAGTTAAAGGACTCATGAGGAAACGGACAGGGACATTGGCGCCACGATGCCACAAGGAAGAGAGTTGCGACGCTTGGCTAGTAAAGGAGAGAGCCGCGACACTTGAATCTTTTTAG
This sequence comes from Panax stipuleanatus, assembly GCA_020205555.1. Classification (NCBI taxonomy): domain Eukaryota; kingdom Viridiplantae; phylum Streptophyta; class Magnoliopsida; order Apiales; family Araliaceae; genus Panax; species Panax stipuleanatus. The sequence continues at coordinate 106,989,054 of CM035119.1, read as the reverse complement.
CAGGTGCATCAGCCTCATGCACCCGGCAGAATTTGAAGCTTAAATGATTATTTTGATTCCTAATTATAGTTGATGTTAGATAATTGAAGTTATTAGGGATTCAAACTCCTAAAGGCTGACATCGTGATTGGTTTACATTTATTTTGTATGGGTTGGAGACTTGTTATTAGTTATTAGTAGGAGACTAATAATTAGATTCATTGATCATTCATTATTATCAGTTGGCTTAGGAAGAATAGTACGTAGAGAAGAATAAGGATTATCATAATTCAATTCGAGAAGCAAGAGGGAGAGCTGGGAAAAGCGGCAAAATTCATCAGAGTTTATTCTTCCTTCTTTTACTCTTATATCTTATATTTAGAATGGCTTTTGATAAATCATTTATATTTTTAGCTTTGATCATGAACTAATTTATTAATTAAGGATTCAATCGAACTCGATGATGATTTAATTTAAATATTTATTTTTATTATTATTTGAATTGATTATGGAATGGGACTGTTTATTATGTCTTCTTTTTATTGTTATAATTGCCTGATCAACGATTATTGAATGGATTTAGATAAAATTTGACAATGGATTCTAAATTATGATCTGGATGTAGTAATTTGTGATTAGTAATTCTTCCTAGGAGTAAATGTTAATTTGTAGACGGGATAGAAATATACCTGAATACCACGAGCATGGGTGGAAAATGAATCTTAATGAATTTATTATTATTATTTCTCATATGAATATAGGGAGATTAATAATAATAGGTATGCGATAATTATTTGGAAAATGATTATATTAACTATTAGTGATTTTCCGTTGTCAATTCTTGATAATCAGTTCAATGAAATAAAAATAATGTTACTTTAATGATTCATCGAGGGAAATTGATTTCTTAATGTTTTTACTTATAGAATTAATATTTTATTACGTAGCTTGATTATTTAGTTCATTTGTCTACATAGTTAGTAATTAAGTTATATATCGCTCTTTGTGCAAACGATACTCTATTTGCCACTATATTGCATAAGTAATCATGTATACTTGAGTGCAATTGCTAGTAGTGTTTTAAGCAAACACCTAGCAATAGCGCTCGTGCGCTCTTCTGCCGCTATATTCACCACCCTCTACCAAGAGATGGTCTGAAATGTATGTCCCGCTTCTGCCAGGAAAAAGACCACCCTGTCTGTGACATGATCAATAGAAGTCGTGTACGCATAATGCATCTTATCAGCCTTCCGTTTGTGCAGCTGCACCTCCTGCACCTGATCCTGAGCCATCAGCCTGTTAAGGATATCCTCCTCCTAGTAGGCGTTTATCATATGCTTCTCCATCTGAAGGTTGTCTACCTTCGCCTCATATAGTTGAGCCTAATTTTTAGTATCGTGGAACTTAATATTCAGCTCAGAGTTCAGGTCAACCAGGTGATACACCAGCACCCCCAATTGCATCAGAGCTTCCTCTATCTTGGGGTTTATATACCCCTCCTCCTCAGAATCCTACGCGAATTTTACTGCTATTGTCGGTACTCCATGAGCTTCTACTCCTCCCTACATCCCAACTCCTGACACTCCAGCTAACGCACTAGTTATACCAAATAGTAGACCAGTATACTATGAAGGGTCCTCCTTGGACTCTAGATCCATATATGGATCACTTTCGATCAGCACCACCGACATAGGCTCGGGTACTACTACTGGCGGAGCGATCAGCTCCTCAGCTATGACATGAATATCCCGATATATATCACCTCCTGACATCTACAATCAAACAAATTATCTTGATTAGTATAGATCATCAAATCACATTTGATATTACAAATAAAAGTTCAATTTATATTTTTTTTACTTCTTTAGACTTTTACTGAGAATTTCCTCAATTCATCTCTTAGTAAACTCTATCTGAGTTTCTTTTACATTCTAACTTCTCTAACTTCTCTAGATTATAGCCTAAAGTATCCCACCTAAGGTTTCTATCCTAAAGCTTTGATACCAACCTGTGAGGCCCTCAAATCCAAGTACCTTTAAAGTTTGGAATTGGTGCTCCACGATACTAACATCAATCAACATACATCTACATTATCCTGCTAATATGAAAGTAGTCACTAACTATTACATACATATTATTACAATCTCAGGTTCTATGACCTTTAAATCTTCAATACATGATAATTAATATAAAAAATATTACAATACTCCTATCTATTATAGATAGGATTCACATCCTCTACTCTTTTATCTTCCCTTTGCCTTTGTCCTTACCGGAACCTTCTACACGCTTAGTTTTCACTGAAATATATAATTTTAAAGCAAGAATGAGCATTTACATGCCCAAAAAGTATAACAGTTACATATAAAATAACAAAATCAAGAATCATGCTTTCATGCCTATAAACTTTCAACAACTGAACAAAAGTTGTGAAGAGATCTCGAATAATAGAAAATTACTTCCTTTGTGTTCAAAATATTTTTGAAACGACAAGCTGACTTTTGCTGAATGGTTATAAGACCACAAACTTTCATTTTTCATTTAAAAAGGGTTTGAACAGCTATTCCATTGTAAACCGTCATGGCTTACGGGCACATTGGGTGATCAGCCCATTGTACCTTATATTGATCAATATTATTTACTTGAACAATTGATTTTACATTCATGTCGTCACCTAAAGAAATAAGCCGGCAATACTAAAACATTTCCCCAGTTCATTCTCAAACTGAATCCGCACCAAGACAAATTGGTTTATAAGCTCTACTTAAACTCAATAACATTTCAGAGGATTATATCATAATCAATAAAATATTTTAACATGTGTAGCTAATACAATTGGCATTGACATACTTCTTAAATAGTTCATGCATATCAGAACTTGAAAGGTTGAACAATTCATGCATTATAGCAAAACTTGAACAATTTATGCATTATAACATAGCTGAACATTTATACAACCAATATAAAGTTTGTAAAAGTCTGAAGTTTACACAGCCGATAAACATTGTGTAAACCGAGGAATATATAAGGATTATTTATAATAACATACATCCACATACTTAAAACTAAAATTCAAATAAAGATTGAATGGAGTTAGAATACTTGCTTTGGCGGTCTTTAACTTTGACGTTAATCGCCCTTTTGTAGGCCCTATACATTTAGTGCACATAGACATACCAATTACACAAATATAGACGTCAGTCATGGTTTATATGAACTCTATTCCATGTTTTATAATGTTCATTTCATAAGAATCGGAATACTGTTTAAGTTCATTAACATTTGACTCGGCATTTCGACGTTCGTACATCGCACGCCCGACTTGTCTAACCCGAACGCCCAACCAATACACCATTGTGTACGATTGATACTTCCAAATAAACTATCATTCCTTGGTTTACATTCTTCTAGACCATATTTCCAAAGTCCAATGATTAGAACTCAGAAATACTTGACAAACGTGACTTGGCGTCACGAAGTTTCGAAGAAACCACAACGCCTTGCCCCCGATTACACAACAACCATAAAAAGGCTTATTTTCGAAATTGATACCGACCTTAACTCTCAATTTTTATTGAATCAAAGTTGTAGGTCTACTTCTTAGCTTTTCGGATCATCTTAAATCACCTCAATCAGAGTTCGTACGAAAGAGTTATGCCCAATTTACTAAAGGACGTCAAATCTGACTTTCACCACCTGAGGCCTAGCGCCCTGATGCTACAACCAAGCCTAAAACCAATGCCCCGACACTAGTGGGCAGTAGTTTATCCTTGGCTAAAGGCCTTAAGTCCTGGAAATCTTTGTCTCGTCGCCTTTACTTTAACGCTCCATAACTTCGTCATCCGATATCGGAATGAGTCCGTTCTTGGGCCATTTTCTTCCTCGTAACATCCTCTACACATCTCCCCAGAAGAAATAATTTTTAGGGTTCTTTAATTGGTTAGAAAATTGGTCTGAAAGTCCTCCGGAAGCCATTTTTGCCGAAAGACGTTTTAACGTCAAATTTTATAAACTTCACAACTCGCTCATCGAAAATTGGATTGAGCTTGTTCTTGGGACAACAGCTCACGTTTTCCACCAACTACAAAACCTTGGAAAGAAAGAAGTTTTCAAAAGTGTTAACTACCCGTAGAATTGAAAGGGAACAAAGCTAGGGTTTCTCATATTTGACACCTTTTTCAAAAAATTTCGCCATAACTTCTTTTTGGCATATTTTTCCTCTGTTCCACTTGGAACATCTTACCAACTTACTTAACTATGATTCCATCTTTTCATCCTCACACATAGTAGTATGTTTTATTCTTTGGTTCACTTAGCATGCATATTTAAGGTGATTTGACAAGGTTGACTCCTTCATATCTACCTTATAACTTCAAGATCCACCATGATCTTCACTTATCAACAACCACCAACAACTAATCTTACAAAGAAGAAAATCAAAAAGATGAAGAGTTGGATGTTTATAGGCTTACCTTATTCTTCTTCTTAACTTGATTGATCAAAGCTCCTTGCTCACCTTCTCTCCCTCTAAGATCTGACCCTCTCTCTCCCTTTTCTCTTTTGCTCTTAAGCTTTCTCTTGCTCTCTATGACGCCCCCAAATTCGAGTACTTTCAACCCACATATATGGTGCTACACGGTGCTACTAATGATACATTCATTCCAATAAAACCATATTAAAATGAATATATTTACTATATTTTATTACAATAATAATAATTAATCCTTCCCAGGTTTTGATAACCATTACATTGTTCATCATCATAGTATAAGTTCATTACACATATACTATTCTATTATAGGATAATCTACTTATCCATCTTGGCTTTGCCCTTATCCTTATCGAAACCTTTGGTCCGTTCGTTCTTAGCTGCAATCATATAATTCAAGCAAGAAGTGAGCATAACTAGCTCAGCAAGTCTAACAATATATAAAGCAACCACAAAATCAAGAATCATATGATTGATCATCAATAACTGAACAAATAGTTATGAAGTACTATAAACATTCAAAATATTATTTTTCATTCTCTTAAAATAATTCCAAAGTATATATATACACTTCAGAATTCTGAGTAGGTCAAAAGACCATGAACATTCTCATTTCATTTTCATTCATGAAAAGGACATCCCGGTACTAAGACCGTACATTCGATATAACTTACGAGCACATCTAGGTGATCAGCCTATAGTACTCTATGTTGATCAACACGCATCCATTAAACATATTTGCATTTAAGTTTTGGCAACCTCACTTACCCGTCAAATAAACGACGTAAAATACCTTTGTTTATTCATACTTAGGCTAACCTTTGAATCCGTACCAAACAATTGGCATAGGATAGCGTTATCAATACTACTTGGAAAGACTTGTAAAAAAATTAATCAAATCTTTAAAGTTCATCTAGCCAAGTTAAGATTGGCATCAACTCTTTTAAAAATAATTCATGCACAATATAACATGAATCACAGAAACTTGACTAACACGAAGATCAGACAAGCGTTAGAAGAACTTGCCTTCAAGCGTCTTCTACATTAAAGTTCAACTGTTCTAGGTCTTTACAATTTCTACATGATATATTCATATAGCACATTGAAATTAGCTACCAAACAATCTAAGTACATTGTTTATACCAACTTCTTTTCCTTCTAAAGCTTAATCAAATTTATTCTATTAATAACATTCGTTAAGTTATTAAACATTCATTACGGCTTTACAATATTCAATTGTTATAAGTTACTACTTAGGTTCAATGTCTAGGTATTATAACCAATGTAACCCTAACAAGTTCGTTCGACACGAATACGATCGGCGGTAATCGTTTATGTACTTTGTGTTTAGAATTTCTTAACTATTGATCTTCATTAGTACACTTTTACATTCATTAAGTTAAATATTCAAGTCTTTCATTCTTATATGTTTGTCATATATGAATATACTTTCCTTATATCAAACTTTATTCAAATGGTAAGTTCATTGGCATTCATTTAGCTCAATACTTCCTCTTATAAAGGTTCATTTTTGATTTTTATCTTAAAATCAAATCTTAAACCTAACAATCTATAATGATAGGTCTCTTCGTTAGCTTTCCGGATCATCTTGAATCATCCAATTCGGAGTTCGTATGACCAAGTTACGTTAGTTTTAAAATTGGATGTCGAATGTCAAAAGTCAAGCCCCTTACATGCCTGTCGCACCCAACCGCGCAGTCCGCGCTCGGCCAGCACCCGCACCCGTGCCCTTGGCCGGGCACCCGCAGCAGCTTTAACTCCTTGAATTTTTTTTATGTTTTTCAATATATTTGCTTCTCGAGCTCATAACGCGATCGTTATAACTCAGAATTTGCTCGTTTAAAAGCCATTAACTCACATATCTCACATATCTTATGTACTTTGATTTCATCAGGACAGAATAAGTTTTTGAATCGGTTAACAATAAATTCATCGTTTAAATTTTCATTACGCGTTCGTTAAACGTTCGTGAGCGTTCTTTGCTCGTTTCTTCGTTTTAAGTCCGAATTTGACCGTTCTTGAGTCCACGACTCTTAAATACATAGTTCTTTGATACGTCACCAAAAACCTAGGCTTCTAAGTTAAACGGCGACTTTTCACTATCGTTCCGAAAATCCTAAATAACTATGATTTCGACGATTAACGTCTTTTCCCGTAAATTTTGCCATAACTTCGTTACATGAGATTTTTACGTCAAACCAAATGGAATCAATTCATTGGTTACTTATCTAGGTTTCTAACCAACAATTTGCACCTAACTTATACGCGATGGTTTTTAATTTATCCATCAACAACAAGCTATAAGTTTTATGCGTTTTCTTCTATTAATGCTTAATTAATCAATTACGATTCTCACTTATACGTGGCTTTTTAACGTTTTTGGTTCACTAATACCCATCCTTATTTCTCCAGAAGAGACATGCTCCACCAATTCATGCTTTACTATAAAAACTTAATCGAAAATAAACAAAAGTTTAAGTTTACGTATTTTACCTTCGTGTTCTTCGCGTTCTTGACTTAGGGCTTGATTAGTTTGCTTTTATTCTTCTTGATTCCTTGTTATAGCTCTTCTCTCTCTCTCTCAATATAGTGCTCAATGTTTGTAAAACATCAAATTAGCAAAGTGGCTAGCTTTTTATAGAATTTACAAGGTAAGGGCATTTTGGTCATTAAGCCCCACCTCCTTACTATTCACACCTCCACAAACAATCTTCTCCAACAAGCCATGTGAAAGTAGTATGCATACAAGTCAATCATGTATGATGATAAAGCATATACTTTGTAAACGATCTTCTTTATTTATTAATAAAAGTATTCATTTATTAAAGGCATTTAATTATCTACATGATGATATTTTTATAATATGTAAATAACACATAGTTTTAAGCAATGATTTTAGAATCATGATGTTGATCATGCTAATGAGATTTAAATTCTTAGAAAGCTTAAAACTAAAATAGTTCCAAATCATTGGATTACCAAAAAGAGGATTAGTAAATCCGGATAGATTGATACATATGTTGCTTGCTCATTGGATGAGTATGATTGATCTCATGATCATTTGTGTGAAGACATTAAAGCAAGTATGTAGGTGCTTATTGGAGAATAAGTTCACTGAACGTGACTCGCTATGGAATACCTAATGGAGTTTTACTTGCCTGTCAATAGAATTCCTAATGTGATAGTAGTACAAGTGATCCTTGGACTTGAGATAATCATAATATCTTGTGTGTAACTAATTATACTTTAACTTATTCCTTAAGACATTTAGGGTATATCAAAGGGTATGCTTGGATATAATAAGTTACATATGGAAATAATGAATGGTCAATAAAGAATCTACCAGTTCTAGTAAAAGAACAGATATGTCCTATGTGATTCGTTAAATGACAACCTATAACGACAAGGAATTTTAAGCTCCTTATTAATTTTATATGTGATTTAAAATTTTTAGGAGTTAATTTTTCAAACTTATTTAAACCTTATGTGGTTATGTGCTTACGTGATTTAACCTATGCGAATAAATGCTAGGATTTTTATTAAAGGGAATCACTAATGGTTATTTAAATTAGTAGATTAACCCTGAGACTTTTATATTATAATATTGATAAAAAGTGTTTGTAAATTATATATTCAAATTTCTTGAATATAGTGTAGATATTTAATCAGGATTAATTATTTATATTTGAGTAATTAATTGATAACGTATAAAATTATTATTGTTGTTGATTAATAATTATTATGAATAAATAATAATTAATGAGTAAGAGATTAATAAATATAATAATATTATATTTACTTGATTTATTATTTTATACAAACATGTGTTATATTAATGGTAGTAAACTATATATTATATAGTATAAGGTGGCATATTAATATGTCTATATATTATATAGTAAGATTTATTTGCATTAGTAAAGTTACATGATGTGTGTAGGAAAAACTTTTATGAATACCCTATCACCATACATTAATATCAATAAATATTATTAATTGATAATACTTTCAATAAATTATTATAATTATTATAATAACAGTTATTATTATAATAATACCCAATTTCTAGATATTCGGTGTTTATATAATGTACATGGATTATATGTATGTACACTACTTGATACCTTGTAATTAGGAATTATATTGTATGCCCTTTAAATTATTATAACCTATGTTATATGAAATAAATTGTGTATACATTATTTATAACCTATGTATATACTATGTGTATATATATTATCTAAGTGTAGTTAATATAAGCTATGTACTGGTCATGCATGATATGCACCCAATTGTTAGTTGCTGAGAATTGTCCCTATATGAGAGCCCAGCTTCTTCTCCTTCACGTGAAACACCCACATGCCTAGCTACTCTACTTCTCCTCATTTTCTTCAACAAGTCATAGCTAATGAGTATGGGGGAAGTGGTTTCCATGATTGTAATCACCAACTCCCACCAACTTCTTCTTACCCATTGTATATTCTACCAATCCTTTGTTTTGATTTGGTGAACAAAGCTTGAAACCGTGTATTAAATTGGCTATATATATAGAACTCTCTTCCTTCTCATTTTATTGAGATTTTCATATAACGAATATAAGTGTAAGAGATATTAGTGAGGAAGAATTGGTTTAGCAGAAAGAACTAGTGCATTCAATTACAGAGGTATAATCACTTACCTCCTTATTCTTCAATCTCTGTAAAATTCCATTCATGTTCTTCAATTTTTCTGTTTCTGAGATTGCTAAGTTATTGATTTTTGAGTTAAACATGAATTGATGATAATTGAATTGTGATATATGATTGTTAAGGGTTATATGGAGTTATAATCATGTTAGAATGGTATCATATCATGCTTAAAGTGTTTTCGTTGGAAAAATTTTGAGCTAGGCTGATGAACTGCCGAAGCAATCTAGTTTCTGGTTGGACCAGACGCCGGATCAGCTGCGCCGGGTTTATGCCTGGTTGCAGCGCAGCTGCGCAGGTCCTGGAAACTAGACTTTTATTTTTGTTACAGAACCTATCATGCCATCATATAGTACCTTGTTAAAGCAGGCATGTAAACTGGATTAGCACACATATATGAGTATATGAACATTGTGTAAACGTGTTTTGCTATGTTTGCATACAAGGTTTATGAAACAACATAGTTATGAAATAAACTTAAGATTTCGTGAACGAACGTAACATATATGAAGCATGCCAGTGTTCTGATTTTGGAAAATATATATACATGATTAATATATATATATATATATATATATATAGGTACGTAGACATAATATAAGTAAGTATTCCATGAGGCCACACGTATATGTCATGGCCACATGTTTGTTGAAAGGAAAATAAATGTTTTAAAGGGAAACTTGCAAATTCAAAAGTGAACTTTATCATGGACATAGCATGTACATATTCTGATATTATGAGCATAATAGCATGGTTTATATTAACTTGAAATGTATGTTTAAAATGTTAAACACGTTAGCATACTTGATTGAAAGCTTCAAGAGGTTTTCAAGCAAAACTTAAAGACTTTCAAAGTAAACATAACCAAGACTTGTGTCTTTTAGATTGGAACCACTTGAATACATGTATGTGACTTATATAAGCGTTCTAGTACATGTGAATCACGGTTACAAGATACTTTACATGTACCGTGTTGTCTTTTTGACTTGGTGTACCTTGTAATAGAAACTTAGAATGTGAAATAGCATTGAAAACCATGTGAATGATATTATGACCATGCGAGCATGTGTATTAGAGTTCGTTAGGCCTATAAGCATATTAACATAGACCTCGTTTGGTCAAAGCGTGAATGTCGCATATGCACGTATTCATAAGAAATAAATTTCTAAAGCACGAACTACGTGATTAAAGTATATGTGTGTAGTATACTCGAGCATACATATTATATATTGTTTAGCCTTGTTATACGAAAACATGACTTTAAATTGGATTAGGATGAGCATGCTAGGTTTTCAAACTTGAAATTATAAAACTTATAAGCATGTGTGTTGATTTATAACTTGAAATGCTATGTGTTCAAGCCTATTTGATGCATAGTAACTAGATAATCGAAAGTTATTAAATCTAAGACATGAGTAGATTGACTTACGTGAACTATGTGCTAGAATTATATGATAAGTAGATGTTTGTTAAGTGTAGACTTTTATTAGTTTATACATGCTAATTGAAAGGCCGACTTGTTAATGCTAGGTCTTTCCAACGCAGTTTTATTAAAACTAGAATTAATTGTAGCTGAACAATCAGGCAAGTATCCTAGACCCTTGTATTACTTTTTTCAACGGATATTGTAAGAAAGTATCCGAACCCTACTTTTATTGTGCAAGTATTTTAAATCCTTGCACTACTTTATTCAATTACTCGAGTAAGCGAGATTCTAAACTTCACATTTATTGTGCAAGTTCCTATCCTTCTCATATTGTATTGAGCAGGTTATTATTGTATTGCAAGTTCTTTTGAACCCGTTCTTGTATTATTTGCAAGTCTCTTTAACTTTACTCAAATTTATTTTGAGCAGGTTATTATTGTATTGTGAAAGTTCCCCGAACTTCACACTTTAGTTATTGTGAAAGTTCCCCGAACTTCACATTTTGAGTATTGTGAAAGTTCCCCGAACTTCACACTTTGGTTATTTTGCAAGTTTCCGAACTTCATTTCTTTATTATGCAAGTTCTCTAAACTTATACAAACTCATATATTGTGCAAGTATCTTATCTTTTTGTTTACTTTACTCAAAGAACGTTGTAAGCAAATATCCTAACCTATGCATTTACTTTATGCAAGGGATCTATTATGGTGAAATTCCCCGAATTTCACTCTTTGATGTTGTAAGTGTCTAAGCCTATGCATTTATTTTATGCAAGGAATCTATTATTGTGCAAGTTCCCTGAACTTCACACGTTGAGTATTGTGCAAGTTCCCCGAACTTACACAAATTCATATATTGTGCAAATTCTAAACTTCACTTTGTGCAAGTTCTCTATCCCTCTCATATTGTATTGAGTAGGTTATTGTTGAATCGAAAGTTGTTTACTTAATTGCTTGAACCTTATTTCCAAGCATGTTATTTAGTGGTTTAATTACTTATCAATTATTCCATATTGATATTATTGATGTCCTCACCTAGTGCATTTGAGCTCGTACAGTCTTGGACTTGTACATTATTCAAGGTTCTAAATTTCTTGAACTATGTCAGTAAGAGTTTGAACCTTTGCTCGGTCAGACTAGTGTATGAAGTTTTTTTGAAGCTATCCAAATCAATTGGTGGTAAGGATTCTTAGACGAGACAGAACACCCCTCATATGTAGGAGTGTGCCCAGGTATCTAATATATATGATACGAGTAAGCATATATAAGTGTTATGCATATTCACGTTGTGCCCGACTCGAGGTACTGAGTTTCTGTAGCCATTAGCCAGTAATCCAAAGGGTCAATTAGCTATTGAACCCATTGGAAAGTTATAGTTCAAAGTCTACTCGACTATCAGTCATTCTAAAGGCAATTATTATCTTTTCTTTTAATAGTCATATTATTGAATCTTTCAGATATTCATTTTGTTGAATTCATTGTCAGATATTTTTCCATTCATCATGATATATCCTTTATTGTTGTATTTAAACTTGTCGAGCAAACTTGTTGCTCATTCTTGCTATATCATGACTTATATTGCAGTTAAGCCCGAGCCCTCAGGGAAGGATAAGGGTAAAGGAAAGATTTAGGATGGTTTGCAAGGAGCAGACTTTGTCTTTATGATTTGTGTAATTACTGTTAATGTAATATGAACCCTAATGTTTATTCTAAGGTATATTTGTATTGATGTATTAAGGTTATCGAATCTTGGGACTAGTAACACCTTTTGAATGAACGACGTACGTTTATTATATTTCGCATTTAGTTATCGTATGTTACTTAAAGGTGGATGTTAGTATTGTTTCATGGCGACCGGACCGGGGTCAGAGGACCCGGATTCGGGGGTGCCACAGGTTGGTATCAAAGTTTTAGGTTATAAACGTTAGGAATACTAAACCTAAGTTATAACCTTAGTAGAAAACTCAAGTAGAGTTTATAGGTGATGGTTTGAGGAGATCCATCGAGTCGCTTTGTGATACTGAAGTTGTTTATTTAAATCAGCTATGATTGATAGACGTCCTAACTTCTTAATGCTAACATGAATAGCATATCACATAAAGCCTAATGTTTTCTTCCTGTCCTCAGGATCATGCCGCCTAGGGGATTTTCGCGGAACCAGAGGGAGGAAGGATCTGTTAGCAATGGTGGGGGGGGAGATGTCAACCTAATGCAGAACTTCGTTAACCTATTAACAGAAGCAATGCAGAACATAACCTCACCAGCAGCTGAGCAGCCAGGACATTACTTGGCTAGCTTTAAGGGCTTTAAATTGGTAGGATCACCGAAGTCCCGGGGAACCTTAGACCCAATCAATACCAAACATGGATAGAAGATATTGAGAAGGTGTTTGAGGTCGCACGGGTGGCCGAAGAACAGAAGATGAGTTTTGCCACATTCATGATGAAGGGCGAAGCTAATAATTGGTGGGAACCCAATAACGGACTAGCAGGCGAAGGAGTTATTATGTGGGATAAATTTAAGAATTTCTTCTCGGAGAATACGCAACAAGATATGGAAGTTAAGTTTCTGGAGCTAAGACAAGGAGGTATGTCAGTCACAGAGAACGCGGCAAGATTTAACGAGTTGGCTCGATTCACCTCGCGCCAGGTGGACACGGAGGCCAGGAAAGCAAAGAGATTTGAATATGAACCCTAATATTTATTCTAGGGTATATTTGTATTGATGTATTAAGGTTATCGATCTTGGGACTAGTAACACCTTTTGAATGAACGACGTACGTTTATTATATTCCGCATTTAGTTATCGTATGTTACTTAAAGGTGGATGTTAGTATTATTTCGTGGCGACTGGACCTGGGTCAGAGGACCCGAATTCGGGGGTGCCACACAACCCAATAGTCATTGGCCAAAGCAGAATAAAATTAGAAAGAAGTTTCTAATTTGCATTATTTGGAGTTGTGCATTTTATAATCGAAATACATATAATTAAATAAAATAAGACTTGACAGTAATTTCATGTCTTATATTTAATTGGACATTGTATGGTGGAAGGATTGAATTGTACGATAACTATTTACTCACAAGTTCTTTTGTGATTAATGTTGAAATATATATTATCCGGAAAGTCGTTGATCGCTAGGGAGGCTTATCCCTATTGTAGAATTAAAATTATTTATTTAAATAGATTATTAGTTTAATTTATTTATTTAAATAAGATTAGAATTGTTCTAACTGATTTATTCACAACCGATTTAATATGGAGAACCTAAAGGGTCACACCATAAAACGAAGAATAATTATTTAAAAAGGTAATGGCATAATCGTAATAATGCATTAAGTGTAATTAATTTAATCTATGGTGATAGAATAAATTAAATAACTTAATATTTATTATTTAATATTTTGAAAATATTAAATATAAATTAATAAAAGGAGTCTTATTAATATTATTACAATTATTATTATTTTAATTTCTAAAGGAGTTTAAGAATTAATTTAATATTAGTACTCTCATTTATTTCTAATAAGATTAGGAGGCAAATTAATTAAAGGAGTTTAATTAATAAATCTCAATATGATTGGGAAGCCTGTTTAATTAAAGGAGTTTAATTAATTAAATGAGAACCTATTTCTAATAGGATTAGAAGGGTTAACAAATATCTATATAAGAGGAGTCTTATGTTAGATATCGATTGATGAAATTCCATTTGTTGGAGAGTACTCCTTTTCTATAGAGGATAGAAACCTAGGGTTTAGCCAACCACCCTCCTTTTCGATAATCCTTCTTCCTTGGTAAATCACCTTTAGAGGCCAAACACTTGGGTGCCTAACGTTGATCAAAGGAAGGAATCAAAGCCGAAATTTCAAGGAGATCGCGAAGAACTAGAACTCGTACCTGTGGAAGTTTCGTTATATAAGGGTATGAATCAAATCTTCTTTTTATCGCTTTAATTAATAACTGTGCATAAAGGATGATTCGGGTAATGGTTTTGTAGAAATTTTTTTAAACTTTGATATACTATGCTTCCATTTTATTTTGCAATTTGATTGCTCATGATTTCGTACAAATCCAATAGTGGCATCAGAGCCAAACCTTTATGCAATTTATTGATTGTCTAAATTTGATATAAATACTGATATGTGTTTTAAAACAATTTAATTGGGCATAATAGTTAGCTAGGAATTTAGTTTTTGGAGAAAAACTACATAATTCCCGGATCAGGAAAACGCACACTGCCCAGGGGCGCTGCAGCGCCGGCCTCAAGGCTTGCAGCAGTGTCGCGACGCCGTGTCTGGTCTCCTCGAGGTGACGTGGTGCTGCAGCGTCGGATGCTAGTGCATTCACAGCACTGCAGCGCCGGGTCCAAGTCAATACTGATGATGACGTGGTGCGGCAGCGCTGCTTGCTAGTTCATTAGCAGCGCTGCAGTGCCAGCCCCGTGTCCAGCCTATTGATGGCGTGGCAGTGCAATGGCAGCGTTGCAACGCCACCCTTGCAGAAAAAAAAGAATCATTTTAATTTTTTTAAGATAAAATGTTTATTTTATTTAAAATTAAAATTAATGCTTTCTGTAATTCCAGATTAATAAAGTAGTTTATTAGATTTGGAATCGGATTAAAATAAAGTTGTTTATTTTAATTAGAATTGAATTTCATGCTAACTAATTAGAGTTGGAATTGGATTCCATGAGAACTAATTAGAGTTGAAATTGGTTTCCGAAATTAACTAAATTTGCCTATTAAATCGATATCAGTGTATATATTAAATGTTTATTTATTGATGCATATGATGATATGTATGATAATAAATGAGGTTGATTATGGACTATTAACTAATGTGATTGGATTTTATTTTAGTTGAATGCTTGAATGAGTTTTATTAAATGGGGTCTGCGTACCTCGTCTTCTCTGGGTTTTTTTTGGTGTAAAATTATATCTCCCTCTTATGTACTTCCCCTTAACTGCTAATCAAGATTTCTATTTAATTTAAATAGTTTATATAATAGAGATAGTTAGAATTATCTTAAATAAATTGGAGACCAAGGAACAAGGAGCGCGTGAAGACCCGTTTGTATGGAGCCCGGGTTTAAATGTAATAGTTATGTTCAAATTTAAATTCTTGCACTCCTAGGTTTGACCTTTTGGTTCACTTGGTAACTCTAGTGAACCAAACTAGAATAAAAGTACATAATCAATCCGGGTAGAACATAGAATTCTATATGTGTATGCTAAGTATTATATATATTATATTTTATGCAGACATGCTTCGTATGTTTAATAAAATGATGCGTATTATATATATATATATATATATGTGTGTGTGTGTGTGTGTGTGTGTGTGTATGTGCATACGCGCTAAACAAGATGAGACAAATAACAACAAACCCCTCAAAGAAATCATATTAAGTCTAAAGCGTTCAATGATATTTGGAATATTGAACGTTGCCTTCTATCATGATAAATTAATAGAGTATTAAATATTTAATATGAGTTTGTTGTGCACACACAAGGCAAGTATTAAGTATTTAAGATATTGATTTAATCACATTTGATGCTTATAAAAAAAATTGAACAATATTATTTTATTGTGCACACACAAGGACAATATTTTTCTTTTTTGAATATATGAAGTGCTAGGTTGGATTTAACTTAAATCATTTTAGCTCAGATGTGCACAAACTTGATCATTATGATCTAAGAGGCAGAATACAAGGAGTTACATGTTGATGTAATTGACAAGAGTTATCTACCTATTTATTTATATATGGTTTGTTGTGCACACACAAGGTTATATATATTTGAAACGGGATCCTTATTCTCACTAGTAAATCTTTAATTAGATGTTGTCGAACTATATCAGTAAGGGTAATATAGTTTGAAGAAAATAGTGGGATTCTTATTTATTACTTTCACTGATGATCACTCAAGATATGGATATGTGTATTTAATAAAATACAAATCTGAATCATTTGAAAAGTTCAAAGAGTTCAGAAGTGAAGTAGAGAAATAAACTGGCAAAAGTATTAAGATTCTTCGATCAGATCGAGGTGGAGAATACTTAAGCGGTGAGTTTCTCGATTGTCTTAAAGAAAATGGTATAATCTCACAATAGAATCCACCAGGTACACCACAGTTAAATGGAGTATCTAAAAGGAGAAATCGAACATTGTTGGACATGGTTCATTCCATGATGAGTTTTACCGATCTTCCAGTATCATTCTGGGGTTATGCCCTAGAAGCGGCTACATATCTACTAAATAAGATCCCCTCAAAATCCATCCCCAAGACTTCATATGAGATGTGGACAGGGAGGAAACCTGGTCTTAAGCATGTTAAGATTTGGGGATGTCCAGCTTATGTGAAAAGGTTTCAAAATGATAAGCTTGGGACAAGATCTGATAAGTGCACGTTTGTGGGATATCCTAAAGAAAGTTTAGAATACTATTTCTATAATTCTACTGAGCAAAAGGTGTTTGTTGCGAAACACGCTGCCTTCTTGGAAAATGAGTTTTTCAAGAACCACAAACCACTACAGATCAAGTGGATGAACTTATCCAAGTAGAGACACCTTCTGTACAACACCCTTTTCGTAAATCTGGAAGAGTACCGAAGATACCTGATAGGTATGGATTCTTCATAGAGGATGACGATGAGGTACACTTCATGAATGATGATGATCCATTGAATTACGAACAGGCTATGAGTATTAAAGACTTAGGGAAATGGCTTGAAGCCATGAAATTCGAGATGGACTCCATGGAAGAGAACCAAGTATGGACTTTGGTTTCACCACCTGAAGGCATTAAGCCTATTGGGTGTAAATGGGTCTTTAAAAGAAAGACTGGAGCTGACGGCAAGGTAGAGACCTATAAAGCCCAACTGGTTGCAAAAGGTTTCAAACAAAGACAAGGAGTTGACTATGATGAAACCTTCTCACTAGTAGCTATGCTCAAGTCCATTCGGATTTCGCTTGCGATTGCAGCTTATTACGACTATGAGATCTGGCAGATGGACGTGAAAACGACCTTCCTCAATGGGAAACTTGAGGAGGATGTGTATATGATATAGCCAGCGGGATTTGTTTCAAAGGTTGGAACAAATCAAGTCTGTAAGCCGCAACGATCCATTTATGGATTGAAGCAAGCTTCTCGTAGATGAAACATCCGTTTGATGAGACAATCAAAGAGTTTGATTTTATCAAAAATGAGGATGAACAATGTGTGTAAAGAAGGTTAGTGGGAGCACTATTTTATTCATGGTATTATATGTTGAGGATATATTACTGATAGTAAATGACATTCCTATGCTACAATCGATTAAAATATGGTTATCTAAACACTTCTCTATGAAGGACTTGGGAGAATCATCCTATATTTTGGGGATAAAGATCTATAGAGATAGATGTAAAAGGATGTTTGGCTTATCCCAAGGAACGTACAATGACTAGATGCTAAAGAGGTTTAGTATGGAAGATTTCAAAAGAGGTCTCATGCTGATGAGCCATGGAATATATCTCTCCAAGAAACAGGCCCCAAAGACACCTGAGGAGAGATACCGTATGAGTAAGATCCCTTATGCTTCAGCAATAGGATTTATCATGTATGGTATGATATGTACTAGACCGGATGTCGCTCATGCACTTAGTGTAACGAGCAGATATCAGTCGAATCCAGGAGAAGAGCACTGGAAGGCAGTGAAAAATATCCTAAAGTACTTACGGAGGACTAAGGATGTATTTCTTGTCTACGGTGGGTCTGAATTAAAACTCGAGGGCTACACAGACTCAAGTTTTCAAACGGACCAAGATGACAGTAAATCCATTTCGGGGTATGTGTTTACCTTGGACGGAGGCACAGTGAGTTAGAAAAGTTCCAAGCAGCAAACAGTTGATGATTCAGTGACAGAGGCAGAGTGCATAGCTGCAAGTGAAGCTGCAAAGGAGGTTGTTTGGATGAAGAAGTTCATAACAGAACTTGGTGTGGTTCCTAGCATTGGAGGAGCAGTCCCCTTATAATGTGACAACACCAAAGCTGTTGCACAGGCTAAGGAACCCAGGTCTCATCAGAAATCCAAACACGTGTTGCAGCGATTTCACTTGATCAGAGAGATCATTGAAAGAGGAGACGTCACCTTGGAGCGTGTAGACTCTCAAGACAACATTGCAGATCCATTTATAAAAGCTTTAACACAACAACAGTTTGATCATCACTTAGAGAAGATGGGTATGAGATACCATGGTGATTGACTTTAGTGCAAGTGGAAGATTGAAAGTAGTATGCATACAAGCTAACCATGTATGATGATAAAGCATATACTTTGTAAACGATCTTATTTATTTATAAATAAAAGTATTCATTTATTAAAGGCATTTAATTATCTACATGATGCTGTTTTTATAATATGTAAATAACCCATAATTTTAAGCAATGCTTTTAGAATCATGATGTTGATCATGCTAATGAGATCTAAATTCTTAAAAAGCTTAAAACTAAAATAGTTCCAAATCGTTGGATTACTAAAAAGGGGATTAGTAAATCCGGATAGATTGGTACATATGTTGCTTGCTCATTGGATGAGGATGATTGATCTCATGATCATTTGTGTGGAGACACTAAAGCAAGTATGTAGGTGCTTATTGGAGAATAAGTTCACTGAACATGACTCGCTATGGAATACCTAATGGACTTTTACTTGCCTATCAATAGGAATTCCTAATGTGATAATAGTATAAGTGATCGTTGGACTTGAGATAATCATAGTGCCTTATGTGTAATGAATTATACTTTGACTTATTCCTTAAGACCATTAGGGTATAGTAAAGGGTATGCTTGGGTATAATAAGTTACATATGGAGATAATAAATGGTCAATAAAGAATCTATCACTTACAGTAAAAGAAGAGATATGTCCTGTGTGATTCGTTAAATGACAACCCAGTAGTCCTTGACCAAGGCAAAATGAAATTAGAAAGGAGTTTCTAATTTGCATTATTTGGAATTGTGCATTTTTTAATCGAAATACATATAATTAAATAAAATAAGACTTGACAGTAATTCCATGTCTTATATTTAATTGGGACATTGTATGGTGGAAGGATTGAAGTGTACGGTAACTATTTACTCACAGGTTCTTTTGTGATTAATGTTATAATCTATATTATCTGAAAAATCGTTGATCGCTAGAGAGACTTATCCCTATTGTACAATAAATATTATTTATTTAAATAAATTATTAGTTTAATTTATTTATTTAAATAAGATTAGAATTGTTCTAATTGATTTATTCACAACCGTTTTAATATGGATAACCTAAAGGGTCACACCATAAAAGGAAGAATAATTATTTAAGAAGGTAATGGCAAAATCGTAATAATGCATTAAGTGTAATTAATTTAATCTATGGTGATAGAATAAATTAAATAGCTTAATATTAATTATTTAATATTTTGGAAATATTAAATATAAATTAATAAGAGGAGTCTTATTAATATTATTATAATTATTATTATTTTAATTTCTAAAGGAGTTTATGAATTAATTTAATTCTAGTACTCTCATTTATTCCTAATAAGATTAGGAGGCAAATTAATTAAATGTGTTTAATTAATAAATCTCAATATGATTGAGAAGCTTATTTAATTAAAGGAGTTTAATTAATTAAATGAAAATCTATTTCTAATAGGATTAGAAGGGTTAACTGATAAGTGGTTTTTATATCGCGAATCAGATTCTCTAAAAGCTTAAGACGCTGCTGGTTTTATGTTATTTATTGAGCTTTTATAGATATTTTGTTGTTATTATGCTTATCCTAAATGATGCAGGGCTGTTTAGGTCATTTCCAGCTTAAAGGGGGGCAAAATTGTCATTTTCTACACTCTGGCGCCGCAGCGCCAGAGCCTAGCCTTTTCCTCGCGCCGCAGCGCCGCTTCCTTGTCCACGCTGATGTCATCTGCCGCTGCAGCGTCCCTTTTGCTTCTTGTGTTCGCGCCGCAGCACGAGTGGCGCCGCAGTGCCACCCAACAGCTATGTCTCCGCGCTACAGCGCCACCTCCGGTGCCTAGCCAGTGGCTCGCTTTTAATGACCTAATAAAAAGAGAGAGAACACACAGCGGGAGGAGCGATATAGAAAACAAGTACGGAGGCTAGGACAGTGGATGACAGACAGTGATAACAGGGTAGATTAATTAGATTCTAGAAGAGAAAGAAGCTGGTTTTGAGGGGAGAATAGTTATTGCATCCTACACAGCTCAGGAGTTACACGGAGAAGAGAAGACTTGGAGACAGAAAACCTCACAACAGGAGTTTTCTTATTCCAAATCTCTCAGTTATTTGTGTATTACTGAGCAATGTTGAATGTTATAGAAATGTGTATTAGCACCATGGTTATGAACTAAATTCCTTTTTGGGATTGCAATGTAACCTAGTGTTTAGCCTAATTAACTTTCTCTCCTATTTATATTAAGGAATCATTTTGGGAATGGGTTGTTGTATTTCTTGCTTATTGACTGCTTGCTTGACAGAGTTTTTGGTAGTGATATTAATGGATATTGAAAATTGGACATTAATATATGGCTTTTAAAATACAATAACACCTATTATGCCCTTGCCTTAGGGAATGTGTGCATAAACTGCTTAATAGGATAGACATATCTCTATTTGCCTTGTGTAGCCTTGAGACTGAGCTTAATGACCCTAGTCTAGTTATTTTCATCAATAGACATATTGTGATTCAGCTAGCTAGGGATGTGCATTTGGCCTTCGACAGAAGCATATGCGTAGTTCTATTCTCGACTGGCCATTCCTTGATTTGTTTGTAATGTGGAGAGTTAGGAGATTAGGCGACGCATTAGGGGAATTGTAATCCTAGCTTGTCTCCCTAGCGCATCTATTTCTCTCACCTCCTTTAGTTGTAATCGCATAGTTTAAAATACCATCTCCAATCACTTGTTTAGATAAGACAGTATATAACTTACATTAGTATTTGATTTGCAATTAAGACTTCGTCCTCGTGGGTACGACACCTTACTTATCTTATATTACTTGTTGACCGCGTATACTTGCGCGTTAATTGTCGTTAATAAATCAACCAACATTAACCAATATCGATATAAGAGGAGTCTTATGTTAGATATCGATTGATGAAATTCTAATTGTTGGAGAGTACTCCTTTTCTATAGAGGATAGAAAACTAGGGTTTAGCCAACCATCCTCCTTCTTGATAATCATTCTTCCTTGGTGGATCACCTCTAGAGGCCAAACACTTGGGTGGCTAACGTTGATCAAAGGAAGGAATCTAACCCGAAAATTCAAGGAGATCGCGAAGAACTAGAACTCGTACTTGTGAAAGTTTCATTCTACAATGGTATGAATCAAATCTTCTTATTTATCGCTTTAATTAATAATTGTGCGTAAAGGATGATCCGGGTAATGGTTTTGTAGAATTTTTTTTAAACTTTGATATACCATGCTTCGGCTTTATTTTGTAATTTGATTGCTCACGATTTCGTACAAACCCAGCACCATGGTCATGTGGCGGGCCATGTGCTACCATGTGCCCCCATGGGGGACCCACATGGGTTGCCCCATGGTTTTATCCACCCGTTGACCCATCAGTTCGACCCACGAGTTCGGTTCTTGGTTCGAGCTTATAATTAATTCACATAACAATCCGATTTTCTCGGGCGTTACACTCTCTCTTTCTTTCTCTAACACTTAACCAAATTATTGTGATTCAGCTAGCTAGGGATGTGCATTTGGCCTTCGATAGAAGCATATGCGTAGTTCTATTTTCGGCTGACCATTCCTTGATTTGTTTGTAATGTGGAGAGTTAGGAGATTAGGCGACGCATTAGGGGAATTATAATCCTAGCTTGTCTCCCTAGCGCATCTATTTCTCTCACCTCCTTTAGTTGTAATCGCATAGTTTAAAATACCATCTCCAATCACTTGTTTAGATAAGACAGTATAGAACTTACATTAGTATTTGATTTGCAATTAAGACTTCATCCTCGTGGGTACGACACCCTACTTATCTTATATTACTTGTTAACCGCGTATACTTGCGCGTTAATTGTCGTTACATAAATCAACCAACAAGTTTTTGGCGCCGTTGCCGGGGACTTAGTACTATTTGTTATCAATATTAAAACTAAGTCGATACGATCTTAATTTAGACTGATATTATCTGTTTAATTTTCTTTTCAGGTGATCTCTACGGCGTATGCCACCTCAAAGGGGTCGGAACATAATACCTCTCGATCCCGAGGTTGATAGAACGTACAGACGCCTGCAGAGAGAACAAGCTCGGGACATACATACTCCTGTTACAATGGCTGAGGAACTTCAGAAATCTTTAAGGGAGCATGTTATGCCTCACATCGCAGATTTGCAAGCGAGCATTCTCAGTCCCGCAATCCAAGCAAATAATTTTGAGATCAAGCCGGGCACCATCCAAATGTGCTCCAATATTCAATTTGGGGGATTACCAAATGATGACCCCAATGATCACTTGATGAACTTCTTGGAGATCTGCGATACGTTTAAGTGCAACGGAGTATCTGGCAATGCCATCAGACTCCGATTGTTTCCATTCACCTTGAAGAACAAGGCCAAGAGCTGGCTACATTCACTTCCTTCAGGCTCCATTACCACATGGGATGACTTGGCTCAAAAGTTCGTGGCGAAGTTCTTCCCACCCGCTAAAACCGCCAGGCTCAGGCACGAAATTACCTCTTTTATTTAGTTTGAGTCAGAGTCTTTGTACGACTCATGGGAGCAATTCAAGGATCTTCTGAGAAAATGCCCCCACCATGGACTGCCAGAATGGCTTCCCATCCAGACATTCTATAATGGGTTATCCGGAGCTACTCGTTCGAGTATTGATGCTGCTTCTGGAGGAGCGTTCATGTCTAAGCATCACACAGCGGGGTATGAATTAGTGGAAACAATGGCGGCCAATAATTATCAATGGCCAAATGACAGGCAGGCCCCTAGAAGAGCAGCAGGAATATATGAGGTTGATCCAGTCACACAATTAGCGGCTCAGGTTGCAGCGCTAACAAAAAGACTCGACACCATGGGAGTGCAAGCTGTGCAGAATGTTCAGAGTGTCGCAGTGTCATGTGAATTATGTCAAGGGAGCCACCCAACTGATCAGTGTGCCATAAGCCCCGAGTCAGTTCAATTTGTTTCCAACTACGGGCGGCATCAAAATGCAAGTCTCCCTACTCATTATCATCCGGGCTTGAGGAATCATCCAAACTTTTCTTGGGGCAACAAAAATAACCATCAAGCACAACCTCCGACCACCAGGCCTAATTTCTCAAACCCTCCAGGTTTTCAAGCTCAAAATTAATACAACCAACAACCACAGAGTTCTCATAATCAGTTCCACCATCCACCACCTCAACAGGAAAGAAAACCTAGTTTGGAAGATCTCCTGTCACGATATATTGCCCAAAATGAGACAAGGAGCAGTAATCAAGAAGCTTCCATCCGGAACCTTGAAGTCCAAATGGGACAGTTAGCCTCTGCTTTGAACAGTCGACCGCAAGGCACATTGCCGAGTGACACTGATGTCAACCCGAAACGGGATGGGAAGGAACACTGCAAAGCAGTTACACTACGGAGTGGGAGAACTATAAATGAAAAGGGTGGAGAGAGTCCTGTAGTGCAAGAAGAAGTGACTATAGAGGAACCTATTGTGGAATAGAGTGATGATAAGTTTGGGGGTGAGGTAAATGCTCAAGAAAGCCCTTCATCACCAACCCCTATAGTGAACACAACTAATCCTCCTATCCCACAGTTGCCATTCCCCCAGTGCATGCAGAAACAAAAGCTTAATAAGCAATTTTCTAAGTTTTTAGAAGTGTTCAAGAAGCTTCACATAAACATCCTGTTTGTAGAGGCGTTGGAGCAAATGTCGAGCTATGTCAAATTCATGAAAGACATATTGTCGAAGAAGAGGAAAATGGGAGATTATGAACCAGTGGCTCTGACAGAGGAATGCAGTGCTATTCTACAGAACAAGCTCCCGCCAAAACTAAAAGATCCTGGAAGTTTCACGATTCCATGCACTATCGGGGACCAATTCATTGGCAAGGCCTTATGTGATTTGGGGGCGAGTATAAATTTGATGCCTCTGTCAATATATAAGAAGCTTGGGCTGAATGAAGCCAAACCCACAAGTGTTACCTTGCAATTAGCGGATAGATCTCTTACTTACCCGAAGGGGATAGTTGAAGATGTGCTTATTAAGGTGGACAAGTTAATCTTTCCAGCGGACTTTATTGTCCTGGACTTTGAGGAAGACCGGGAGGTTCCGATAATACTGGGCAGACCATTTTTAGCAACAGGGAGAACCCTTATAGATGTGCAAAAAGGGGAGCTGACTATGAGAGTACAGGATCAGGAAGTAACTTTCAATGTGTTTAGGGCAATGAAATATCCGAACACTCCTGAAGACTGCTTCTAGATTAAGGTGATTGATGATACAGTCAGGGAAGTATTCTCAGAAACATGCATGACAGACCCTTTCGAAGCTACACTAACAGGTACCAGTCCTATGGAAGAAGCCACCCATGTTGAATGTGCTAACTGGCTGGATGCACCCCAGAGATCTACACAGTTCCAAAGACAGTTTGAATCTCTGAATGATCCAGAAGCATCTACTTCCAAAGCCCAGCCATCAATTGTAGAACCTCCTGTCCTCGAGTTAAAGCCCTTGCCCAATCATCTGAGGTATGCATACTTGGGGAAATCATTCACTTTGCCTGTTATAATATCTGCATCGTTAGATGAAGGCCAGGAAGAGAAGCTACTGCTAGTGCTTAAACAGTATAAAACGGCACTGGGGTGGTCGATTTCAGACATTAAAGGGATCAGCCCATCCCTTTGTATGCACAAAATTCTACTGGAGGAAGGATCCAAGCCGACCATTGAACATCAGAGGCGGTTGAACCCAATAATGAAAGAGGTGGTCCGGAAGGAAATCATTAAGCTGCTAGATGCGGGCATTATCTAACCTATCTTGGACAGTCCTTGGGTCAGTCCCATTCAGTGCGTGCCAAAAAAGGGCGGCATGACGATAGTAGCCAACCAGAATAGTGACCGGATGGAGGGTATGTATGGACTACAGGAAGTTGAACAAGTCCACCTGTAAGGATCACTTCCCTCTGCCATTTATTGATCAGATGCTCGATAGACTTGCTGGGCATGCCTTTTATTGTCTGCTAGATGGTTATTCTGGATATAATCAAATTTCTATTTCTCCCGAAGATCAGGAGAAAACAACGTTCACATGTCCGTATGGGACCTTTGCCTTTCGAAAAAAGTCCTTTGGGTTGTGTAACGCTTCTGCAACATTCCAACGTTGCATGATGTCCATCTTCTCTAACATGGTCGAAAAGATCCTCGAGGTTTTCATGGACGATTTTTCTGTATTCGGGAGTTCATTTGATAACTGTCTGGTGAATTTGATGGCCGTTCTCCAAAGATGTGTTGAAACTAATCTTGTATTGAATTGGGAGAAGTGCCACTTCATGGTCAAGGAGGGCATTATTCTGGGACACAGAGTATCTGATAGTGGTATCGAGGTAGACAAGGCTAAAATTGATGTCATCAATAGTCTACCACCGCCTACATTAGTGAAAGGGGTTAGGAGTTTTCTTGGGCATGCAGGATTCTACAGGCGGTTTATCAAGGACTTCTCAAGAATAACCAAACCGCTATGTTCACTATTGGAAAAGGATATGCCTTTTCAGTTTGATGAAGCCTGCCTCAGAGCATTTGAACTATTGAAGGAAAAACTCATTTCAACTCCTATTGTGGTAGCTCCTGACTGGACTTTCCCATTTGAGCTCATGTGTGACGCCAGCGATTTTGCTATTGGGGCAGTATTGGGACAGAGACGGGACAAAGTGTTCCACACGATATACTATGCTAGCAAAACATTAACTGATGCTCAGTTAAATTACACCACAGCCGAGAAGGAACTGCTGGCAGTGGTTTATACTTTCGACAAATTCCGTTCCTACCTCATTGGAACAAAAGTGACCGTGTACACAGACCATTTGGCCATCAAATATCTGATAGAGAAGAAAGATGCAAAGCCTAGGCTGATAAGGTGGGTCCTTCTTCTATAGGAGTTCAATCTGGAGATCCGCGACAAAAAGGGGACAGAAAACCAGGTAGCAGATCACTTGTCGAGGTTGGAAAACCCTCCTCATTCGGGAGATGCAATCAAAGACATCAATGATTTCTTCCCAGATGAACAACTGTTTGGCGTCCAAAGCAAAGCCCTGTGGTATGCGGACTTTGCCAATTTCATAGCTTGTCAAGTGCTTCCTCCCATCTTGAGCTATCAACAGAGGAAGAAATTCCTAAATGATGCAAAACAATACTTTTGGGACGAGCCTTTTTTATTCAAACAGTGTTCAGATCAGATTCTGCAGAGATGTTTGCCAGAGGAGGAAATCGAAGGTGTGCTCCATCATTGCCATTCCTCTAATTATGGAGGACATTTTGGGGGACAAAGAACTGCTGCTAAAGTTCTCCAATCTGGGTTTTACTGGCCTACCCTGTTCAAAGATGCACACCTATATGTATCGCACTGTGATAGATGCCAAAGGGTAGGAACCATCTCAAAAAGGCATGAAATGCCTCTGCAAAATGTCCTTGAAGTAGAGTTGTTTGATGTATGGGGTAGTGACTTTATGGGTCCATTCCCGTCTTCCTACAACAATCTCTATATTCTTGTTGCGGTTGATTATGTCTCCAAATGCGTAGAAGCAGTCACCTTGCCTTCTAATGATGCTAAGGTGGTGCTTAATTTCTTAAGGAAAAATATTTTCACTCGTTTCGGCACTCCTCGGGAAATAATCAGTGATGAAGGGTCACATTTTTGTAACAAATATTTCGAAGCCCTTCTTGCTAAGTATGGGGTGACCCATAAAATAGCCACGGGTTATCATCCGCAGACAAGTGGCCAAGCAGAGATCTCTAATCGAGAAGTTAAGCGTATCTTGGAGAAGATTGTTAACCCTAATCGGAAGGACTGGTCAAAGAAGCTTGATGATGCCTTGTGGGCATACCGCACCGCTTATAAAACGCCTATTGGAATGTCTCCGTATAGGCTTGTTTATGGCAAGGCTTGTCATCTTCCTATGGAGCTAGAGCCAAGCAGAGATCTCTAATCGAGAAGTTAAGCGTATCTTGGAGAAGATTGTTAACCCTAATCGGAAGGACTGGTCAAAGAAGCTTGATGATGCCTTGTGGGCATACCGCACCGCTTATAAAACGCCTATTGGAATGTCTCCGTATAGGCTTGTTTATGGCAAGGCTTGTCATCTTCCTATGGAGCTAGAGCACAACGCATATTGGGCCATCCAAAAGCTAAATTTTGATATGGATGCAGCGGGTGAACGAAGGCTATTATAACTCAATGAATCAAACGAGTTTCGTCTGCATGCGTATGAAAACGCTAAGTTGTATAAGGAAAAGACAAAGCGGTGGCATGATAAGAAAATTGTCGAAAGGAACTTCGAACAGGGCCAGAAGGTGCTTCTTTTTAACTCCCGGCTGAAATTATTCCCGAGGAAGTTGAAGTCCCGATGGTCGGGGCCGTTCACAATTGCTAAGGTGTATCCTCATGGGGCGATTGAGGTCAAAGACCCTCATTCAAACAAAACCTTCAAAGTTAATGGACAACGTTTGAAACACTATTGGGGCGGCGAGGTCGACCGACAAAACACCTCCATCACCTTGGGAGACCCGGTGTAAGACGGGGTGAAAGTTAAGCCGACGACTCTAAATCAATCGCTTGATGGGGAGGCAACCCCATCTCAGTATCAAAAATACCCTTATTATTTTCATTCAGTGTTGTTTTCTTTAGTTATCATTAGTGCATTTGGTTTTCCTTAGAATAATTATAGATGCTGAGTTAGTATGTTAGTATGTAGGTTAATGGTTGGTATAATTGTCAGTATGATTAGTTTGTGTTGATTCAGTAATTTGGATGTTTGCTGTGCAGGAAATCAGAAGGCCGCGCTGCAGCGCCAGGTGCTTAGCTAAGTTTCGTGCCGCAGCGCCATGCTCATTATTTCAAAATTCTCCATCGCGCCGCAGCGCCAGTTCCTTTACAAATTATCCCGCCGCGGCGCCGGCTTATGATGGAAGCTACTGGAGAGTTGCGTTGCAGCGTTGAGGCCTTCGTAATTCTTCGCGCTGCAGCTCCAAGAATCACGCCGCAACGCCAATACAAATCTAACTCGCGCCGCAGCGCCATGCACCACGCTGCAGCGCCAGTGCCGTGTTTTTGAGTTTAAATGAGGCTTTTGGTATTTAGGTTGCAGCAGTTCATGTATCTCCCCTCTTTTCTCTCACACACTTCTCCCCCTCTTTCAAGCAGTTCGGCAAATCAACCGTCCCCCTTTCATTTTCTGACCGTTCGGGGCCATCAACCATCCTGCAGTTACTTCTCCTTCATCCTATTTATATCCTATTTGAGGTAAAGGAATTCTTCAGAGCCAGAGTTAGATTTTTGTTTGTTAAGTTTCTTTTTGTTGTCTTTGGAGTTTTGTTGGCAATGGGTTCAAAGCGTCCTCGCACTAGTATAGGTCCTCCTCCATCATCCAGAACCCCTCCTCCCCTTTGGGATGCTGTAAAATTCCCAAGTGAGGAAGCCTGGAAGCGATATGCCCAAAATTTTTCAAAGAGGAGTTTGGTTCCTGAAAGAGGGCTAAGGTCAGATGACAAGATGGACGGCGATATGAATTCCATGATTGTGGCTACGAAATGGATTCACTTCACCAAGCCGCCCGAATCTGCAGTTATTTCGATGGTAAAGGAATTCTACGCAAATGCTAATGCTGATGGTCCTGCAACAGTGCCGGTTCGGGGTAAGTTGATCAAATTTGACAGTCGTACCATCAATGCTGTGTATGGGACTCCAAACTACGATGGTAAGGATTATCTGGAGTCTGGGATGCGGAGTTACAGTACAGACGAGATTATAACCAAGCTCTGCAAGCCTGGTACCGTTTGGAAAACCAATGAATTCCACGGTGAAAAGACCTCTTTCCCCTATCAAGCCTTAAGTCGTTATGGTAAGGCGTGGTACTCCTTCATTTGTGCCAATATCATGCCAACACGCCACCTGAGTGATGTAACAAGAGAGAGGGCAGTATTGCTATATGCAATTGTCATGGGGCTGAAGGTTGATGTGGGGGTGCTTATCCAGGATTCAATTAAGAAGGCCATCAGGAGCAACGTCAATTCCTGACTCCCTCACCCGTCGTTGATCACACGTCTATGCAAAAGGACGGGTGTGGTATGGGAGAAAGACGATATCACTCAGCCGCCTATGGCTGTCATTGATCATCATGTTATAGCCCGATATGGAGTATGGGATGGGGGACCTCCGTCGCACCCTAAGGGTCAGGGCTATTTTCCTGGGCCTCTGCCGCCTCCCTCATCTGAGGCTGGTACCTCCGCTCAAGCTCCTGAGCCCCCTTCTTCTGAGGCTATGCCACCCGGGGCCCTGGCAGAGATTTTGAGCAGCCTTAATTTTCTCCACTGCAAGGTTGATACGGTGGCTCAATGGCAGAGCCAATTCAATCACTATCATGCGGAGTTCGCAAATACAGTTTCCAGTATCTATTATGCCCAGGGAGGAGATGATGCAGAGTCCATGCCCTTTTAATTTCCAGAGCCTCCAAATTTTGCGCCTTATCCACTGCCATTCCCTGCCAGAGGAGAGGATCGCGAGGAGGACACAACGGGTGCCGATGATGATGGCGGCGATGATGATGCTCCAGAGGGTGAAGGCCAGTGAGGTCATTGGCAGATTTCAAGCTTGGGGGAGATTCCTTTTTAAGTATTATTATATATGAATTGCTGTTATGTTTCTTTTGGGCGGTATAGCCCCAGACTATGCTTTATTTATGCTGTGTTTGTGTATGATGTTGGTTTATTATGGGATGCATGTTAAGATGCATTGGTATGTTCGTTTTATTAAATATATATATGAATGTTTTGGTTTATAATTTTTGAATACTTTTGCTTTATTTTGTATATAGTATTTTGCATTCGCGTTAGCTATCATGTCATTTTTGGTTGGTGTGTTTATAGCCATATTTTGGGGATTGTGCTGGTAATTGGTTTTCTTGATGCCATGGGTTATGGTTTTTCCTTATTTGGGCAGGGTGCTGTTTCTTTTGTTACTTCATGCCTAAATTATTTTGATTACCCCCCCTTTTTACCCATTTTGTAACTGTAAATATGCTGGGTGAGGGTGTTATAGCTGTTAATTTTTTATCGTGGCTAATGACAGGCCCCAAGTAGTTATGGCTGTCTCTTAGAGTCGTGTCAAGCATGTATAAGTTAGGGGTTGTTAATCGATAAGTTGAGACTGTTATTGATCCGTCCTTCTTAGCAAGCACCGTCCAACTGTGTTAACTAGTTATTTTTCGATTTTAGTTCGCGCGTTTATTACTTTGAGTATGTCATTCTTATAATCTTTCATTTCTACAAGGTAATAAAGGACTTAGGCGCTTTTACAGTTTTGGATCTTGGACTCTGGCATGTTGTATAGTAAAATAAAAATAAAATAAATTAAAAAGGAGATTGAATATCGAAAGTCTTGCGGTGGGTCGAGATAGAGCGAAAAACGCGCTCGCCCATAAACGCAGGACCGATGTTGAGATGGAGCATAAAATGCACTCGTCAAATAATCTTCAGATTTCGTAAAGTCTAATTTGGCTTATGTTGATTACGTGGCCTTTGCTGCTCGAGTTACTAGATTCATAGGGGTGTTCCACACCTAGTGCCCTAAAGTCATCTGGCTTGGGAGTCACTGATCAAAAGCTCATTAATGGGTAGCTCTGTTTAGCCTAAGGTAATTAAGGACTGTCCGAGTCAGATTTTACAGTCTTCATGCTAGAGCCTTTTGATCTTTTCCTGTGCTTGCATCTTAGTCTTAATGCTTGTTGATTGTTTAAGTTGCGATGCATACTGGTTTTAGCAATCGACTGTGCGAGTTTAATTGAGTCATAATTAGTTAGGATGGTTGGTCTTCACACACACATAGAATGGATCGAGTACAGTCTCATGCTTGCAAATTTAATTTTAAGCCCCCTTTCATGTCA
The DNA here is from genome assembly GCA_020205555.1 of Panax stipuleanatus. Taxonomy (NCBI): domain Eukaryota; kingdom Viridiplantae; phylum Streptophyta; class Magnoliopsida; order Apiales; family Araliaceae; genus Panax; species Panax stipuleanatus. The sequence continues at coordinate 106,957,312 of CM035119.1, read as the reverse complement.
GTGTTTGCCCTATTCTCGGAGAGGCTCTATAATTACGCTTAGAAGCCGTGGTATTATTCTATAGTAGTAGTTTTCATTCGCGTCTTCCAGTAGTGTAGGCGTGGATGTTAGATAGTTTTCTTGAGGGCAAGCAAAAGCTTAAGTTTGGGGGTATCTGATAAGTGGTTTTTATATCGCGAATCAGATTCTCTAAAAGCTTAAGACGCTGCTGGTTTTATGTTATTTATTGAGCTTTTATAGAAATTTTGTTGTTATTATGCTTATCCTGTATGATGCAGGGCTGTTTAGGTCATTTCCAGCTTAAAGGGGGGCAAAATTGTCATTTTCTACACTCTGGCGCCGCAGCGCTAGAGCCTAGCCTTTTCCTCGCGCCGCAGCGCCGCTTCCTTGTCCACGCTGATGTCATCTGCCGTTGCAGCATCCCTTTTGCTTCTTGTGTTCGCGCCGCAGCGCGAGTGGCGCCACAGCGCCACCCAACAGCTATGTCTCCGCGCCACAGCGCCACCTCCGGTGCCTAGCCAGTGGCTCACTTTTTATGACCTAATAAAAAGAGAGAGAACACACAGCGGGAGGAGCGATATAGAAAACAAGTACGAAGGCTAGGACAATGGATGACAGAAAGTGATAACAGGGTAGATTAATTAGATTCTAGAAGAGAAAGAAGCTGGTTTTGAGGGGAGAATAGTTATTGCATCCTCACAGCTCAGGAGTTACACGGAGAAGAGAAGACTTGGAGACAGAAAACCTCACAACAAGAGTTTTCTTATTCCAAATCTCTCAGTTATTTGTGTATTACTGAGCAATGTTGAATGTTATAGAAATGTGTATTAGCACCATGGTTATGAACTAATTCCTTTTTGGGATTGCAATGTAACCTAGTGTTTAGCCTAATTAACTTTCTCTCCTATTTATATTAAGGAATCATTTTGGGAATGGGTTGTTGTATTTCTTGCTTATTGACTGCTTGCTTGACAGAGTTTTTGGTAGTGATATTAATGGATATTGAAAATTGGACATTAATATATGGCTTTTAAAATACAATAACACCTATTATGCCCTTGCCTTAGGGAATGTGTGCATAAACTGCTTAATAGGATAGACATATCTTTATTTGCCTTGTGTAGCCTTAAGACTGAGCTTAATGACCCTAGTCTAGTTATTTTCATCAATAGACATATTGTGATTCAGCTAGCTAGGGATGTGCATTTGGCCTTCGACAGAAGCATATGCGTAGTTCTATTCTCAACTGGCCATTCCTTGATTTGTTTGTAATGTGGAGAGTTAGGAGATTAGGCGACGCATTAGGGGAATTGTAATCCTAGCTTGTCTCCCTAGCGCATCTATTTCTCTCACCTCCTTTAGTTGTAATCGCATAGTTTAAAATACCATCTCCAATCACTTGTTTAGATAAGACAGTATAGAACTTACATTAGTATTTGATTTGCAATTAAGACTTCGTCCTCGTGGGTACGACACCTTACTTATCTTATATTACTTGTTGACCGCGTATACTTGCGCGTTAATTGTCGTTACATAAATCAACCAACATTAACCAATATCGATATAAGAGGAGTCTTATGTTAGATATCGATTGATGAAATTCTAATTGTTGGAGAGTACTCCTTTTCTATAGAGGATAGAAAACTAGGGTTTAGCCAACCATCCTCCTTCTTGATAATCATTCTTCCTTGGTGGATCACCTCTAGAGGCCAAACACTTGGGTGGCTAACGTTGATCAAAGGAAGGAATCTAACCCGAAAATTCAAGGAGATCGCGAAGAACTAGAACTCGTACTTGTGAAAGTTTCATTCTACAATGGTATGAATCAAATCTTCTTATTTATCGCTTTAATTAATAATTGTGCGTAAAGGATGATCCGGGTAATGGTTTTGTAGAATTTTTTTTAAACTTTGATATACCATGCTTCGGCTTTATTTTGTAATTTGATTGCTCACGATTTCGTACAAACCCAGCACCATGGTCATGTGGCGGGCCATGTGCTACCATGTGCCCCCATGGGGGACCCACATGGGTTGCCCCATGGTTTTATCCACCCGTTGACCCATCAGTTCGACCCACGAGTTCGGTTCTTGGTTCGAGCTTATAATTAATTCACATAACAATCCGATTTTCTCGGGCGTTACACTCTCTCTTTCTTTCTCTAACACTTAACCAAATTATTGAACATTGTAACGAGATGATACTTTGATTTGCTTATATAAAATCTAGTAATCACTTTTTACAAGTTGGTCACACCAACTAAAGTCACACAATGTCTTCCCCTCATGTTTAAAATCTTACTAATCATCCCCTTGAGTTAGCATAATCAAACCAAAATTAAACTAACTCAAGGCACTTAATCACCACTTAATGGCTAATATAACTTAATGGGGGGACTAAACACTTAATGCTTGGTTGGGATAAGGTGAGTCGTGCTAGATGACTTACTATATTGTCCCCCAAACCTCCTTTTGGCTAGCCCAAATGGACCATAATACCCCGTATCTTATTTTTGAAACAAGTCTAGTCATCTCTTGTTTATCCCACATGGGATAAACTCCAATAACTTTGCTTTGGCCTTAAGTTTTTAGGGTAACCCTAAGGCTTAAGCTAGAGCTCAATCCTAACCAAGCCACCTCAAAACCTAAACTCAACCTTTAGCCAAGCTTTCCAAACCCTAGGCTCAACCATTGGCCCAAACCTAGCCAAGTTTTGCAAACCTTTGTCAAGTCTTGAAAATCTTAGGCTTGGTTAGTCCAACTAATTCTAGTTAGACATTTTCTTATCCAGTTAGATTTTCTAACTTTTTCGGTTATATTTTTTGTAATCCGCTCGGTTAGCCGAAAAATCAAATTTCAAAAATCCGATTTCGCCACCGATATATCCCCCTTTTCCGAAGAAACGTTATGTCGTAATTTAAAAAGTCAAAATAACAAAGTTTGTGTTTTTAGCGTGAATAATGTTTTTACATCTTTTCTTGAAAAAAATTTATTTTTCACATTTACCCTTCAAACACTCACATAACACGTAGTGTGGTCATATAACGACCATAAGTCACATAAATCATAAATTATCAATAAAATCTCATTTTATTAGGTAATTTCATATAAATCTCATTTACAAAGATTATTTAATTATCATGATCATTACAGATCCCAAGGCCGCATATGGGTCAGTTTAGAGTCATTTTCTCTATCTTCTCCCCTTGTATTTTTCTATTTTGTGTTTTTAGACCATATGATGTTGTGTTTTTCAAATTCTCCCTTCTTGGGTGCTTTTCATTATTTTTTAGTACCAAAATGTGAAATTTGGGAGTTTACAACAGACTTTTATACAAAATAAAATTGTTGTAGAATAATAAATTAATTTTAAATTATAGGACCATAACAAGAGTTTTTGTTCTAGTTAAATTTTATGAACAAAGACGAAAACCAAAAAATCAAAGTTTGTCTTCTTATATTTTTATATAGATTCTATTTTTGTTAAATTGAAGAGTCGAGTTAATGTAAAGTAAAAACATTTTTTGTTTAGCGATTTTAAAATGTATTTAGTTTTTACACGTGTTCTTACTCCGTCTCGCAAGAAATAATTGAAATATAATTTTTTTCTCATAAAAATATTTAAAATAATTTAAATTTAAAATGATACATGAAGTCTATTTTACTTTTAGAAAGTATTTAAGTAGGGTTCACTATCTTCAAAAAAAAACAAAAAACAAAATAGTATACTTATGTGAGATTATTTATTGAGTAAACTGGGAATTTATTGAGAGCAGATCCTCTGTTCCCAAATTTCCTGTCTTTTTGTGTCCTACCACTTAAATGTTGATACTTGTCTCTTTTTTTTAATGTTAGAGTTAATTAGTGTTAAGTAAGAAGATATGTGTCAACATTTAAGTGGTGAAATACAAGAGAACAGGAGATTTAGGGATAGAGGATGTGCTCTCGAATTTATTTGCACTATCTAACTAGTTCACCATTCGTTAAGTCACGTAGCGAATTAGGTAACACTCGACCCAATTTCCTAACATTATGTTTGTGGGTTTTAAAATAGATGAAAAAGAAAAGAAAGTAACGAAAAGTTTAACCTTTATGTTCAATTATCTTGTCACCAAATTTTCAAAGAAATAAAAAAGAAATTGAACGAAAAACTGTCATTTTTCTTATCAAAATTTGTCATCAAAAAATAAACGAAAACTTAAATAACATAAACAATATAATCTCTATTATTTCTCTATATTATAAACACTATAATTTAAATTTTTTATTCTTTTGTTTTCCATTTTTTTTCTTTTCGATAAAAAACTTAAAAACGGACTAAAATAAGGATAAAAGAATCTTTGGTTAAATTATTTATTTTAAGGCTCTGTTAGTAAACTTAATTCAGCTACGGAAGAGAGGTAACATCGGCTACTACTATGCTTTTCAGATATGGGGAGGATGAACTCCTTAAAGTCCACTTTATTTCATATCAGAACAATTTGTCAGTGGCCTCTGGGCAGTTACCTGCCTAAAACACCAATCGCTCAATATGCTTGCTTTGTCTCAACGGCTAAACCAAATAACTCTACCCATGTGGTGAATCAGAAAATCACATATTTAATTAGAACCAGCCGATTAGAGGAAGCAAAGGCATTGTTTGATAGAACAACTCATAGAAATACTGTAACATGGAATTCAATGTTAAGTGGGTATGTCCAACGGAGAGAGATGGGAAAGGCTCGCAAGTTGTTCGATGAAATGCCTGAGAGAGATTTGGTATCCTGGAATGTGATGATTTCGGGTTATATATCGTGTGGGAGGAGGTATGTAGAGGAGGGTAGGCTTTTGTTTGATGAAATGCCGAAGAGAGATTTTATTTCTTGGAATACAATGATTAGTGGGTATGCGAGAAACGGGAGGATGGATGAAGCTTTTAGGCTTTTTGACAGAATTCCTCAGCGGAATGTTGTCTCTTGGAATGCTATGATTAGTGGGTTTGTGCAGAATGTTGATGTGAGAAGTGCAATTGAGTTTTTTGAGAAGATGCCTAAAAGGGATGGGGCATCTGTTAGTGCACTTGTGTCAGGTCTTATTAAAAATGGGGAATTAGATGAAGCTGCTAGAGTTTTGCTTGCGAGTGGGAGAAAGGGTGATGATAAAGTTGATTTAGTTCATGCTTATAACACTCTGATTGCTGGGTATGGACAGAGAGGAAGAGTAGATGATGCTCGAATTCTTTTTGATCAAATGCTATCTGGAGATAATGAGAGGTTTAAAAGAAATGTGGTGTCATGGAATACTATGATCATGTGTTATGTGAGAGCAGGACACATCGTCTCTGCTAGGGAGATATTTGACCAGATGATGGAGCGAGACACTTTTTCATGGAACACGATGATAAGTGGCTATATTAGTAAGTCTGATATGGAAGAAGCCTCAAATTTGTTTCGGCGAATGCCAAATCCTGACATGCTGTCCTGGAATTTGATGATCTCGGGATTTGCCCAGGTGGGTAACTTGGAACTCGCTCGTGATCTTTTTCAGAGGATGCCCCAGAAAAACCAGGTATCATGGAATTCTATTATAGCAGGGTGTGAGAGAAATGCGGACTATGAAGGAGCAATTAAGCTTTTCACTCAGATGCAGTTGGAAGGTGAGAAGCCCGATCGTCACACGTTGTCTTCGCTTCTGAGCGTTTGTGCTGAGTTTGTGGCTCTTCATCTTGGTATGCAGATTCACCAGCTGGTCACAAAGATTGTCATTCCTGATGTGCCATTAAATAACTCAATTATTACTATGTATGCTAAATGTGGGGCAATAACTGAGGCAAAGGCCATTTTTGATGAGATGGGATTGCGGAAAGATGTAATTTCTTGGAATGCCATGATTGGTGGATATGCATCTCATGGATTTGCAGAAGAGGCACTAGAACATTTTGGATTAATGAAGAAATTAATAGTGCAGCCAACTTATATAACATTCATTTCGGTTTTGTGTGCATGTGCTCATGCTGGCTTAGTTGATCAAGCCAAGATGCATTTCAAGGCCATGGTTAATGAATTTGGTATTCAACCAAGGGTTCAACATTTTGCCTCCCTTGTGGATGTTGTGGGTCGTCATGGGCAAGTTGAGGAGGCCATGGATGTGATTAGTAGAATGCCATTTGAGCCAGATAAGGCTGTGTGGGGTGCATTATTAGGTGCTTGTAGGATACATAACAATGTAAAGTTAGCTCGTGTTGCAGCCGAAGCGTTGATGAGGCTCGAACCAGAGGGTTCTGCTCCTTATGTAATGCTATGCAACCTGTATGCTGACGTTGATCAATGGGATGATGCAACTGAAGTCAGGATGTTAATGGAGAAGAATAATATCATAAAAGAACCAGCATATAGCAGGGTGGACTCAAATTCCTAATAATCACTACTACAAAACAGTAAAAAGATGACACTTAATAGACAACGTTTTTATAAAAAGCGTTGTGGTATTTTTTGTTTACAACGTTTTTTGACAAAATGTTGTAGTTTACTATGTAAAAACGTTGTGGATTTATAAGGGGCAATTTTTAGTTTTAAGGTTATAACATTTTTTTCAAAAAACGTTGTCTATGTAAAAAACACGACCGAGGATAAATGTAAATAATCTCGAAACACCCAAGGCCAACTCAAAACGCTCTCGTGTTTTGAAACGGTTCCTCCCTCGTATAATCAATCTCTAGATCCCTTCAATTTTCAGGTGTATTTCCAGATCTGAATCACCGACTGCACAGCAAGGTGGAGGCGGAGGCGGAGATTTCACCCCATTCTCACAGTGCTCCTCTCCTTTATCGCAATATTCGTCATGGTCATCATTCTTTGCTCTCTCTCATATAACTATTCTTTTTGTCTGATTTCCTTGTTTTTGTTCGATTAGAGTTTAGTCATTATGATATTTGGCACCCACACATGAAGACGCCTTTCAAATTAACTGAGTCGGTGCTGTTGTATATATTCTAATTGTTTCGTTAGGTTGTTCTTCGAGAAGAAAGAGGCCGTGTCAGATTGATTGCTGACGAGGAGAAGAGAACCAAGTTTCTTCGATGGCGAGTTCAGTTTTTGGAAAGGAGTATTAGGAAGCTTGATTTCAGTCCTGGTGGTACATGTACTATATTTCAGGTTAGTGATCTGAAGAACTCGCCAGGACCCGGAAAGACCGAACTTAGATTAGCCACCAAACAAGCTCTACAATTGCTCCAGGACAATTATCTTGAATTTGTTGCAAAGCAGGTATACTCTTTTTCCTAAGTTTTATTATGTAGTTACTATATTTGTCCCAAAATGGGAGTCCCTTTTGTTTTTCCCCTGCATAACAGGAGATTACCCTTTTAGAAATGGACTAAAAAAAGGCATTATGTTGGAAATTGATCACTTTTTTGCAAATCATTGTTATTATTTATAATGAGTTTGGAGGTTAAATGGGAAAGTGATGACTTTTCTGTAAATTCATATTTATTAGAAGATGGACTCTCAATTTGTCCAGAGGGCTTATACTTTAATGTTGTTACTTGTAAGTTGTGACTTGGATGTATTTTGCAGGATTTTGTTGATATTCTGAAACTGTTCCTTTCCATTGTTGTGTAAATTTTAATTTACATGCTAGTAGTTCAGTTGTGTATGTCATCTGAGTGGATCTCGTTGCCTGCTATGATATAATATTGTGTTTTTTTGGATTTAATAAGGTGTTCATTAATGTCCCTTGGTGGTATCTGGCGTTTTATACAATGATCAGTCCGTTCATGACCCAGAGAACCAGAAGCAAGTTTGTATTTGCTAGCCCTGCCAAAACTGCAGAAACCCTTTTCAACTGAGTTTAGTGTTCTTTTTCAATAACTGAAAACTTAGATTTTAAGTGGTCTTATCAATACTGTTTATGGTTTGGCGATGGTGTTAATGTGTCTTGTATTTGATTGATGTATCAGATAAATAACTCCTGAGCAAGTACCAATTCAGTATGGTGGTTTGAGTGTAGATTTCTGTGATTGCAATCCGGCATTCACTATTAATGATCCAGCATCACAGATTACTATAAAACCACCAAGCAAACTGTGGAAATCCTTGTAAATGAGGTAAAGCCATTGATTGCACAACAATTTGATATTGTTGTCTAGCCTTTTACAATCTTGACTTTAGTTGTTTAGCCAATGTGAACATATTTTGATATGACAAAAGTAGTCATTGTAAGGGAAGTTGTAACATTCTGTTTTCAACTCCAAAACTGAGTTAAAATCATGATCAGTGGTTGTGATAAATGAGAAGAATTTTGATAGATTTTTTACTTATCTGTCTTTACTTGGTCTGGTATAAATGGTGTCTATATACGAGAAAAATTGTTGGAAAATTATTGATGCTTTAAGATGATGCAAAAGAATTTTATGGGGATCTTACTGGTTGTTCTCGCACTCGAGAAGTAGGAATGATAAACCTTGATTATTAAGATGATAACTAAATGTTTTGACAGTTCCTTTACTGCTTGTTTAGAAAATTACCATGTTCTTGAATATATAGTATATATACACACACTCGTCTACCAGTACTACCACTAATTTACTGGTATTTTATGCATTTGATTGTTGAGATTTTAATTTGATTGCGTTCATAGTGCCATTATAACCTGAAAATTCTCTTCCACCCATGCCATTTTCAGGACCTCCCTCTACATGCCATGAACCGTCTGGTTAAGATTATTGATGGCATTAATTAATTTAGTTTTAGATCTCTTCATTTTTATTCATGAACTACTTCTGTAGATCATAGCTGATCTGATCCCCTGGGGATACTTGAATATTCTTGTATCTTAATTAATCTACAATTTTTATTTTTATTATTTGTATATTTTGTACGACTAATAAATTGAATGAAGCCTCCACCACCTTTTGGAGGGTCCACACACACCAATCTGATGGTTAACATAAGTTAGGTCATACTGGCCAGTTGGTGGTGATGCGTTGTAATGTGTACAACTATTGTTATGAATGATAGTGGCTCGTCCTGGTTAATTATAATGGTAGTAGAAAGTTGATAGTAGCTGGTTTCTCATGCACTTCCGATTGGTTTACATATCAGATGCTATCTATGTTCTTGTTGCTTATAGGAAAATAAAAAATAAAGGTATTATATAAGCAACTGAAATATACATGGGTTTTACTCCATATGATTATCAACATAGTTTTTGCCCCCAAATTTCCAAGAATTTTGATGTTCAAATACCCTCCTCCTCCTCCTCCTCTACTGATCAATCATTACAACAAACCAATCCAAATCTTCCATCCCTTCAATCAGCTGCACAACCTAACTCTTGTATCAATAATCAATACAGGAGCATTGCTCCTGACAAATACTACTCGGAAAGAGAGTAAATTTTGCAGCTCAAAAGAAAGTTGCTAGGGGATTATGAAACTCCAGATAAGAGGCAAGCATCAGTTCCTTTAGATGGGAAGAATAGTGATCTTAGTGTAAGTCCTTTACAATCAACTTTTTTGTATTATTTCTTCATGTATAGTCCGTAGCTGTATATAACCCAAAAAAAACAAATTCTGATCGAAGCTGGTTGTAATTTACAGCTCTCACACAATCCATACAGATATCAACTAGCATATACAAGGCAATCTGCAGGAACTTCTGGTAATGCTGCAGCTCCTTCTGTTATATCTAGTAAAACGCGAATTAGATGGACTCAAGATCTTCATGATCGGTTCGTCGAGTGTGTAAATCACCTTGGTGGTGCTGAAAGTATGGAATCTCATTTGATATATAATAAGTTATTCATCTTTGTATCAATTTGAAGAAAGAGCTATATTATTTATCGGGTGTTTCTTTGTTCGTCAATATTAGAGGCAACACCAAAGGCAATACTAAGGCTGATGGACTCTGAGGTGTTGACAATCTATCATGTCAAAAGCCATTTGCAGGTACTAATTTTATCCAACCAAATTAACAACTTTGTGGTTTGACCCCCTATTTGATGGATGTTCTCTCATATATCCAAAGTAGAACTAATGTTACGCTCTCCATTATAGAAATATCGAATTGCAAAGTACATGCCAGATTCTGCACAAGGTAAATTTTTATATCAAGAAAAACTACTATTTTGTATCCTCATTCAGATGCTTAACTTTTTGAGGCACCAGTAAACTAAAAAAAGAAAAAAAAATTGAGATATATTATACCTGGTTTCCTCAAGAATCATTACTATAGTCTGAAGTTTTTATTTTGTTCATTTATTGCAGGAAAATCTGAGAAACGGACTAGCATGAATGACGTAGATCAACAGATGAACACTAAGACGTAAATCTTCTGATTCTTCTTGCTGGCTTTACTTATATAAAATTTCGTCCTTATTTATTTTCTTATTAACACGCAAAAAAAAGCTCTTCATTATCGTTCCCTTGTTTGATTAATTTTTGGATGAGCCTCACATAAATATTATATGTTGCACAGTGGCATGCAATTGAGGGAGGCACTGCAACTGCAGCTAGACGTCCAGAGGCGTCTTCATGACCAATTAGAGGTATAAATTCAACATACCTTGAGTAAAAACATTATAACTAGAATTTTATTCCTCCATCTTCTTTTTTTCAAATTGTAATGAATTGTAATAAAATGAAGAAACAGTAATGAAAAATTGTTGGAAAATTTTATTCTTCACCTGTTTTTTTAATTTTTCAGACTACAAAATATAAGCAATTCTGTTTCTTACTTACTCTTAGCATGTATACGTATTCTACTAGCTAGAACTTTTTGTGTCGCTCTATAAACCTTAATGTCTCGTTCACATCCATTCTCAACATTCTTTATCAATTCCCACAATTTTCTACTTTTACATATATATATATATAATTTTTAAACAAAATAATGTCTGAAACTAGCTCCAAATGCTTTTGGAATTTGACTTGGTCTGAGCTGAGTTGAGCATCAGGTCTCACTTTTGAATTGCATCTGGGGCTACCCTTTTTGGTTTGGGAAGTATGTTTTCTTTAACTTGGTACATTCGGTCCTTTCATATTTTGTCAAAAGCTAGTTCCAAATTTTTTATTCTTGTGCATGTAATAACCTATTGATATTTCTTTTATTTCATACGATGTTGTTATTCAGGGACTCAAGTATCTTGAGAAAGATCTCTTCCCTTCCCTACCTTTCTGCTTCAGACTGAACAAAGGAATCTTGTTTATCCTTTTACTTTTTCTTCTTTCTATCTTATAGACTAATATCGGATTTTCTTTCCTGGCTTAATTAAACTGTTTTGGGTACTTCATCATCATAACTTCCAAGACTGTGTCATTGGAAGGATAATTATGAGTTTATATAGAAAATAACAAATCAACTAGCACAGTATAATAAGTTGAAATTTTGATAGTTGGAGCAAACATGGATGACGTGATGCCTCTGATAGCCTTGTTGCATTGTGTATGTTTGTAATGTACGTGGCTCAAACTAAAACAGTTGGATCTGCTTTTTTACTTTATATTCATACTTGAATCATTTTCTGAATGTATGAGTAGTGGGATTGGTTATATCATTTGCCTAGTTATTAAGATGATGTTTTTCTGCAGGATAGTTGAAGATTGGAGTCTTCCAAAGAGACTGGCGGCCAAGCCCCAGAAGGCCCCATTCTTTGCATCAACAATTGTGGCTTCTTTGGCAGTGCAGCCACTATGAACATGTGCTCCAAGTGCCACAAGGACATGATCTTGAAGCAGGAACAGGCAAAACTCGCGGCATCGTCCATTGAGAACATTGTGAATGGTGGCTCGAGCAGTAGCGGAAAGGGGCCTACAGTTGCTGATGTCATTAATGTACAAGCTGGAGCGGTGTAGTCAAAGGTTGTTCCTACATTAGCATCTTGTGATTCGTCCTCAAACCATACCTCGGAGCTGAAGGTTAAAGAGGGCCCAAATAGATGCAACACTTGTGGCAAGCGTGTGGGTTTAACAGGATTCAGTTGCAGGTGCGGGAATCTGTTCTGTGCAGATCATCGCTACTCTGACAAACACGAGTGCCCATTCGATTACAGGACTGCTGCTCAGCACGCTATAGCTAAAGCCAATCCTGTTGTCAAAGCGGAAAAGCTCGATAAGATTTAGGAGCCATGGTTGCCTTTAAGGTTGAAGTACCGAAGTATGGTCCTTTTGTGTTCTATGTCTTGGTATAGGTTGGCCTAGGTGCCCTCCAGTGAAATGAAAGGTATTAATCGTATGATGGCATGAGAAATGGGGGCATCTTTGCAGTCTAATGAACGCAGCAATTCAGGGATTAGTTTGGTTGCTCAAGTGTTTGTCTGTCTTTAGTTCGTATGGCTTGATGGATATCTTGTGGTAATACCATAATATGTAATTTGTCCTGATTTGTTTTATTCTAGCGTGATATGTCATATTGGTGTATCGTTGGTGGTACTTGCTTCCTAGAAATGAAATCTGTAGCCAATATATAAAAAAAGATTTTCACATCAGAGAGTTGTATTCTCTCTTCTCAAGGTTCTTATTAATTATATGAACTTACAGAGTGAGCCTATGAGTATTGTCAATGTTTGGTTGAATAACGTATTGATAATTCTTGCATTTCGTACGATGTTTGCTAATATCGTTGTGGATTGTGTCAAATAGACGACGCTTTTTTTTAAAAAAATGTTGTGTAATGTGTCAAATGGACAATGCTTTTTTTAAAAAAATATTGTGTAATGTGTCAAATACATAACGTTTTTTTAGAAAAAAACGTTGTGGATTGTGTCAAATAGACAACGCTTTTTTTAAAAATAAACGTTGTGTAATGTGTCAAATACACAACGCTTTTTAGAAAAAAAATGTTGTCTAATGCGTCAAAAGACAACGTTTTAAAAACGTTGTCTATTTGTGTCTAATAGATAATACTACTAACCTCGACGTTTTTGGGGACCTATTACAACGTTTTTTAAACGTTATCTACTTACTTCATAACTTTTTTCTACTGGTGAATGTTTGTGCTCGGATTAGAGGTAGCAAGCTCTTTAACATCTAACCTGAATAAAAGTGATCTTGTTGCTTGCTATAACAGGAGACCAACACAGGCAAGACATAATTAATGGTATTCAAGTATTCTTTGGAGTTTGTAAAAGTGATCAGCTTAATCATTTAATACAATTATTGATTGTTATCCATTTGGTTGCTTCACTTTGCATTGTGGAGTGCATAAATAAACTTGTTCAAAGCTGCCCACTCACATCTAGAGGCCAGCATCTATGTTAAGGTATTGGATTATGACAGGGAAATGGAGTTTGAGTTGTTTGGTCACAACTGGAGCCCCAAGTTTGTCAAGGAGAGGATACTTAAGAGAGGCGACAAGATTGGGCTGTACTGGAGCAATATGCATTTAAGATTCGTGCTCACTGTTTTTGCTCTCGCTCTTGCTCCTTAGTTTATCTAGATTGGTTGATGTTTGAGTGGTATTATAGAAATTGACTTTGATAATTTTGTTTATCAATACTGTCACAACAAACTTGGATAAAAAGTTTGGGATATGATGAAATAATGTTAGCTGTAATAAGCTTACTTTTCTAGCTATGTTATGTTGAACGTAGTGCAATTTGCACTCGGATAATTATTTTGTACTCATTTGTTATTGTTTACGCCAAGATCCTTCCACGCGCTCCAATCACCAAAGCGCGTCCAATCCTGCACAAAAACGGATAAACACCGAAAACTTGACGACTTGGGCCTCGGGGGATAGCTCCGGTGTGAGAATAAGTACAGGCTGAACAAGGTTAACAAGTGGAGGCTATAAGCTCTAGTGCTGAAAAGTAATGATATTGTGTGTACCTTATGATCAGGGTCAAGCCATGTATTAATAGTGTTCTCACATCCTTGCTAGAATCCATCTTTAAATTAGATTAGGGTTCCCCCATATATCCTCTTCATAATAGGATTATATCAAATCTCCTAAAATATAGGAAGTTAAATCAATAACCAATTCCCCTTTCATAATTAGTGTTCCCATTAGGAATATACCCAAGCATTCTCCTACTTGGATTCAAATAGGCCCAATCATGGCTAAGCCCAAACCAGGTATTAACCCCAAATATTCGGGACCCAACATTGCCCTTCAATCTTCCATTAAATGGAATATTTAATAGAAGAGTATAAAAATTAGAGCTCCAACATGCAAATCTGCTCAGCACACTAGACTCCAAGCCAAATCGACCCAACAGTTGCTTGGCAGCCTCCACAGATGATGCCAGGGAATGATCCATCCGGCCATAGCCCAATCCTTACAGCCCAACACCCTTTACACAACCCATATCCTCAAAACCGGAGCAGCCCAAATAGCCCCTTAAGACAGAAAACCCTTCACATCAAAACATGCCCTATCACTCCCCCCATTAACGAGTCGTCCTTTGGGATTCTGGAACAGCTGAAAAGACAAACAACAAAAACCCCCTTCCTCAATCATTTTGTTTACCGATTTCAAAAAAGCTCTCTCTACTTTCTTCTCCTCTAGGTAAAACTCCCCCTCTGCAACTCCTTCCTTTCAAGATTCCGGCAATGGCAGCTTCCCTTAACCCTAGCGACTCCATTCTTACCACCAACGTGCCCATCAATGCCATACCCATGTCCACCATACCTGCTCCAGCTACCGCTCCAATGAACGCCCCATCTTATTCTCTCACTGCCCCCCTCCACGCCATCACCACAGACTCCATCACCACAACCGCGATCAGTCCACCGGAGCCAAACCACGACTTTTCTTACGTAGCCAAATACCCTCATGCCAACTCCCCCTCTCGGCTCACTGAAAAAGATCTGGCCGTCATCCGCCAGTAATACTAAATCCCCGACACCCACTCACCGAAGGCCCTAGCAGCAACCGACCAGATGTACCATCAGGCCAATGGCTGGACCACCATGCCTCTGACCCTTCTAGAAAAGGGAGTTCGGTTCCCTCTCCATGCCTTCGTCCTGACCCTCCTCGGGTTCATCGGCATCGGCTTCAGCCAACTGGTGCCGAATTCGTATATCAACATCATCGCCTTCTGCCACGAGGCCGATGTGGCACCTTCCATTAACTTGTTCTTCGCCCTATTCCAGCTGACGAGCACCCGCGAACCCAGCTTCAAAGCCCTCAGCAAATCTCCGAACAAGACCAATGAAAAAATAGAGAGGCGCCCTCTGATGAACGCCCCCTCTAGCAACAAAGGGTGGCATAAGGAATGGTTCTTCGTCCGAGGACCAGAGACCCTTAGACTCCCGAACTGGGCCTCTCCTAAGAGACTAAACACTCCCCTGGGTGATATTACTCCCGAACGAGTAAAAGAGATGGCCAACCTGATCGCGCAGCTACCTCTACAAGAATGGAGAGATATCTCCTCTTGACCAAACAAGCATGGCTCTACGATCACAAATGTAAGTATTTGAATCCAATTACTTTGGAATCACCCAATATTTCTGTCAGATAACCTCTGCATCACCCTCTTATCTCTGGTCTGTGCAGTGTCCCTCATCAAACCCACCTCCATCGACCGTCGGGACTTGGAGATTTTTCTGATGGAAAAAACTTTCGATGAGTCTTCCGCGGCTCAGACTGCTAATGCCGCCACTGCCGAAGTCCCAACTTCTAACACACCAACCCCTCAATCCGACCTTACCAAAAACACGACTTCTGAACCCGTAACAAATACCCAGAAGAAAAGGAGAGCCACCAAAGGTTCCTCCCAAACACAACCAACTGACCCCCTACCACCAAACAAAGTCTTCTTGACCTACCCGTGGCCGAACGAGCCAGGGCCATACGTATCAAGAAGAAGAGCAGCACAATCACCCCTCTCTCAGTCGAAGAACTAAGGATACCCTCCTCCAGATTCCCCACACCTAAAACCGAAGTCAGCCCTTCCATTCCCACCAAAAAACAAAAAACCACTGAAAACCTTACCACCAAACCTCCTCCCGAAAAACCCCACAGTGAACAGCCTCCTTTGCTAAGACAACCTTCTTCCCCGCTAGCAGAAGACAACTCACCCCGAACCACCTTCTACACTCGGGACCCCCAAAAATATCCTATTAAAGCGTTTGAGAGCTTCGTTCTTCCTGGCGATGATAATAAATTCAAGGACATACCCTACGACGACCTCGTACTTTCCGGCAACATACAGTAGGGCAGAGTAATCTTCTTTAACCCTCTTCCGACGATTTATTACTGTTACACTTCAACTCTTTTCTTACCTCCATGTGCTTTTTTTCAAGCAGATGCTATATGGGGTCGGATCATCAGGCGATGGAGAGAGCGAAATGCCGAAGAAGATCGATTAAAACAAGAGATGTAGACTCTTTGCGCGGCTCTCCTATAAGAACAGACCGCCCACGCCAGAACCAACCAAACCAACAGCTATCTGCAGAAGGAGGTATCCACCCTTCAGACTGAGAACACAAGTCTGAAGGAATATGCCAAACGGACTGATTCAATATGCCAAATCCTTTTGGAGAAGTCTGAAGCTGACCAAGCAGAGATTTACCAGCTGAAGCAAAAAAACCTTGCTCTTCAACAGCAGAACTCTGACTTGAAGAGACAGGAAGAAGACACCCGCCAGGTGTGCACTGCTCTGGAGAAGCAACTCTCCGAGTACATCGGAGCCAACTCTTACTACTGATCTCCTGCTTCAAATCATCCAAGAATACCGCAAGTCCGATGAGCTAAACGCGGAGATAGCCACCATGTACACCGAAGGATACGAAGCTTGTCGAAGCAAAGGCAAAGCTAAAATGTTCGAATGCGCCATCAACCCTGGTTTGATAGATACTTCAGATTCCAAAGAGGATAACGATGAACCTTCTTCTTCAGATTAGGAGTCATGTAAAAATCTGATCTTCCTGTAAATGTCAGTTATTAATGAAAAAATATCTATCTTTTCATATATTTTCCTGAACTGCATTTATATCTTAAGCACATATAACATTCTTTCAAAAGAGTTATAAGCAATTTAAAGCATAAAAACATTACTTGCTCCCCAGGGCTGAATAAATCCAACCTTATAACTGGCAACCTCGTTCTCTCCGTGAGCCGAACATGTTCAACCAAAAATATTTACTTCACTCCTAAGAGGCGAAGGAATCCAACCTTATACTTCTGGCGACCTTCGTTCTCTTTGAGAGCCGAATAGGTTCAACCAACAATATTCATATTGCTCCTAAGAGGCGAAGGAATCCCACCTTATACCAATGGCAACCTGTTCTCTCCGAGAGACGAACAGGTTCAACCAAAAATAATCACTTCGCTCCTAAGAGGAGAAGGAATCCAACCTTATACTACTGGCGACCTTTGTTCTCTCCGAGAGTCGAATAGGTTCAATCAAAAATATTCACGTCGCTCCTAAGAGGCGAGGGAATCCAGCCTTATACTAAAAAATCTGGTCCGCTACGTGGAGTCGAATAGATAAAGAACAAACATGTGACGCCCCCAAAATAGGTCCACACAACCCATTCTGAGTCACCAATACATGGTACAGAATCCAAATACAAATCTTTATTATATTATACGGTCGTGCAAAATACGACCACACAAACTGTGAGTTTTAATACAAATCGTATATAATACGAAAATATAAACACTCAAATAAGTCCTCATTACAATTATTATCACAATATTTCACAAAATAATGAGGACTACTACAGCTCTATCTCGGACCATCACTCCATTCCCTGATTAGTCCCCGCGATATTCTCATTTCCTGAGGAGAACAATGAAAAAAAAGGGTGAGCTCAACTTGCCTAGTAAAGAATATTATGACTAATATAATGTAGAACAAATTATCCTTAGTCCTCAACAAGGAAAAATCTGATAGAATACAATAGACAACAAGTTTTAGATCAACAACTGCAGCAAAAATAACAATCCATTAGAAAAGTCAAGTAGAGAATAATGTCTACTATCTTCTATGATTTTAAAAGTCCATCATCAATATTTTATCCCTGTAATACCAATCAATAATATTTCCAATCAACGAATTATCCATACACTACGGGCCAAAGATATTCGTTTGTATCGCCAGTGGTCATGATCATACCAAATACCTGTCCATCTTTGCACTACGGGCCAAAGATATTCATCAATCAACTGTTCATCTTTGCACTACGGGCCAAAGATATTCATAAGTCAACTATTCATCTTTGCACTACGGGCCAAAGATAACTTTCACACAATTTAAGTCTAAGGATGATGAAAAATTGATATAAAGAACCAATCAAGTGAAATAAAGGATAAATATTAGAGATTTATAATTTAATTTATCCAAAGTTCAAGAATATCCAAATTATCGACATGAAGATGAAAACATGGATCCAATCAAAGATAATTTGGACAGAAAAGAAAAAAAATATTTTTTTTCGTGAATAGTAGCTCGTGAATAGTAACCCATAAATAGTAACCCGTGAATAGTAATCTATGAATAGTACCTGAATGAATAGTACCCGACATGAAAAGATTAAAATTTAAATAAGAAGTTCAGACCAATATTCCATTGAAAGAATATTAGATGAAGCGAAAATCTTAAGCAATTTCTAATCATTTTACGAATTATAGAAGCGATACTTACCATAGTAAGTTTAGAGTTAGGGATCTGAAATGAAATAATATACGAAACTGCAAATGGATTTTCACCCATCATGCGGTAGTCCGCGTAGACAGATCATTTCCATAATTTAATAAAGAATGAATACAAAGGGTAAATCACCAGGCATACGGTAGTCCGCGTAGACAGGTTATTCTCACAGATTAATAAAGAATGAATATGAAGGGTAAATCACCAGGCATGCGGTAGTCTGCGTAGAAAGGTTATTTCCACAGATTAATAAGGAATAAAAGAACAACCCTTATGAGTATTAAAAGAAGGTAACAACCGTTACTAAAAAAATAATATCCTTTACCTTAGTATGAACTAGATTTGACTGGTATACCGGATATTATTCTGAAAAAATCTTAGACTATAAACTACACTTAAAGTATCCTTATACTCAAAAAAAATACTTACAATATTGTAGAGGAAGAATTTATGCTATTGGAATGGTGTACCTCATCTGCTGAGGAACCATTCCTATTTATAGGCAATTCAGAGGAAGCTATCATCAAGCTCGGCAACCAACTCAACCAATTTTTCCACCAATTCAACAATTAGCATTAATTGCAATCACTCACATTCATCATCCACCCATAAGTGGATCCCACATGTTAACCACCCATTAATTGCTCATTTATCCGATTAATTCCCTGTTTGGTCAATTTAACATCCGAAAATCAACTATTATCGAAATAAATATCGATTCCCACTAACATTAATATTTCCAACACAATAAGAATATTTTTATCAACCATTCATCAATTATTATTCAAATTAATATTGCAGAATTATAATATTGACAACCTGACCATTCCTAGGAAAAAGAGGGAGCTTTCCGATAAGGATTTCTCTTTACTGGAGCGCAATTAGATGACCTAACCCCTTTCCTCGACAGAACTTTCTAGACATTTCCAATAATACTATCTAATAATATCATTTAAATAATATGAGTGACAATTATTGATTTAATAATATAAAATATTGTATAGATGATACTGTGACAATAATTGAATCAATAATATGAAATATTGTGCAGCAACTACGGTAGCAATTATTGAATACTGAGTGACTTTTTACGTAAGCATCAATATTTAAAGATATTGTGCAATACCGTGTGCTACTTTGAAATAACGCGTATTACTGTACTTTTATCACCAGGTATTTCAACAGTTTAACGGTAAAAGTTTTGCTGTTACTTTTATAAAAATGTTATTTCTGTCACTTTCTATATCCGACAGTTATTCTGTTGTGGGGTCCACCAAAGACTGCGCCGTCTTACGAATATTCTCCGACAAAAAGAATATTCATTGACACAACGAATATTCCCCGACACAACGAATATTTTATGACCACTTGCTTCCTTTGTAAAATTTTCACAAATCACCATAACTATAACATTTTTATCAATTTAACCAATTACTGAAAAATTGAATACTTTTATTTCATAAAATTTGGGGTCTTACAAAACATGTAGGACAACACTGTTGGAGAGAAAAATGCTTCTTTTATTGATAATCCCTGGCGCTATTATAGACCCTTGACTCTGACTTCTGCCCTACTGAAAATATTTCCTTAGTCTGCCTGCGTGCCAAGTATTCTTGATCTCTGACCCATTCATTACTCGAAGCCGATAGGTGCTAGGCTTCGGTACCTCAATAATCTCATAGGGGCCTTCCCAATTTGGCATCGATTTCCCTTGATTCTGAGGAATAGAGGCTTCCACTTCCCTAAGGACAAAATCCCTTACTTTGAACCTTCTAAGCTTTACTCCTTTATTATAGTACTTAGCCACCCTTCGCTGATCTACAGTAAGCTTCAGTAAGGCAGCTTCCCTAACCTCCTCTAGCAAATCTAAGTTGGCCTGAATTCCATCTTCGTTGAACACCTCCTAGAACTGACTGACTCGAAGAGAAGTAGATCCGATCTCCACCGGTACCAGAGCATCTGTACCGTAGGCCAATCTGAACTGAGAATCCCCAGTGGTAGATCGAGGTGTGATCCGATAAGCCCATAGAACACTAAGAAATTCCTCAGGCCATCTC
Organism: Panax stipuleanatus; assembly: GCA_020205555.1. Lineage (NCBI taxonomy): Eukaryota > Viridiplantae > Streptophyta > Magnoliopsida > Apiales > Araliaceae > Panax > Panax stipuleanatus. The sequence continues at coordinate 106,936,683 of CM035119.1, read as the reverse complement.
CCCTTTGCTTCATCAAGTCTCCTCTTGATCCCATTTAGTAAAGTTCTGTTCGTTACCTCAACCTGACCGTTCGACTGAGGATGTGCTACTAAAGTCTTTCTATGCTGTATGCCCAGTTCTGCCAAAAATGCTTTGAACTTGGCACCCACAAACTGTCGACCATTATCCGAAACCACCGCCATAGGTATCCCGAACCGGAACACAACACACTCCTTTAAGATCTTCAAACACTCCTGTTCTGTAATCAGCCGAAGGGGTTTGGCCTCCACCCACTTGGTCATGTAATCGATGGCAATGATGACAAAGCTGACCTGTCCCTTAGCTTTTGGTAATGGGTCCAGTATATCAACCCCCCAAACAGCGAAAGGAATAGGTGATAGTAACGAGTATAATTCTTCTGGCGGCTAATGAGTGACAGGGTTGTTCAGCTGACACTTCAGGCACTTCTTCACGTACTCAGTCGCCTCTTTGAATATTGTGGGCCAGTAGTATCCCTGCCAAAGTACCTTGTATGCCAAAGACTTTGCCACCATATGATCAACGCATATCCACTCATGAACTTCCCAAAAAGCGTACTCCGCCTCTGATGGAATCAGGCACTTCAGCAAGGGGGACGAATATGCCCTTCGATACAAATCTCCATCTCCCAGCACAAAGTTTGAGCTTCTATGCTTTATTTTCTTTGCTAACAGTCGATCTGATGGTAACACGCCATCGACTAGATACTCTAGATATGGAGCCATCCAGCAAGTTAATTGTTCAATGCATATAACCTCGATGTGCTGAACACTCGGCTGATTCAAAACCTCAAGGTAGACCAACCCACTAAATGTGCTTGCCTCAGTCGTAGCCAACCTCGCCAATGCGTTAGCTATCGTATTATTCGACCTATCTACCCCTTGAAACTCAAATGACTCAAACATCTGCAGCCGATCCTTTGTTTCTGCTAAGTATCTCACCATTCTGGTCCCTCGAGTTTCATATTCCCCCAAAATCTGTTTGACAACCAGTTGTGAGTCACTGAAGATGATCAACCTCTACAGCTCAAGACTTTTTGCTAGTCGTAACCCTGCCAGAACGGCTTCATACTTAGCCTCGTTGTTTGTAGCCTTGAACCCAAAATTGATCGCCTGCTACACCTTGAACCCTTCTGGAATAGTCAGGATAACACTTGCCCCACTACCATCTGAAGTGGTCGAACCATCTGTATACAGAGTTCAAGAATACTGCCCTGGCTGAACCACTGCAACTGACCTCCTGGCCTCATCGGCCTCTTCCAAGCTGTCGTCCACTTCGAAGAACTAACACTCCACTATAAAGTCAGCCAATGCATATCCTTTAATAGCTGTACTTGCATGGTACTCTAGTATAAACTACGACAGCTCCATGGTCCATGATGCCAGCCTTCCCAAGACTTCTGGTCAGCCCAGGACCTTTTTTAATGGCTAATCCATATATACCACTATCAACCGACCCTGGAAATAGTGCCAAAGCTTCCTGCTGGCTATCACTAGGGCATAAGCGAACTTTTCCATGTTTGAGTACCTTATTTTTGCATCCCTTAAGGAATGGTTTACATAGTAAATCGGGTGCTGCTTACCCCCAATCTTCCGCACCAAAACTGCTCCTACAACCAACGAACTTGCCGCCAAATACAAGTAGAATGGCTTGGTGGGAACGGGCTTCACCAACAAAGGCGCCAAAGCCAAATACCTCTTTATCCCATGAAAAGCATCTTCATATTTTGACGTCTATTGAAAGCTCTTTGCATTATTCGGTCCTTTCAACGTATCAAAGAACGGCAAACACCTCTTTGCTAATTTAGACATGAACCTTCTCATAGCTGCTATCCTACCCGTCAGATGCTGAACATCCTTGTATGACTGTGGAGACTTCATGTCTAGAATAGCCTTGATCTTCTCTGGGTTCGCCTCTATACCTCTCTGGCTGATCATATACCCCAGAAACTTTCCTGCTCCCAGCCCGAAGGTACACTTGGTAGGATTCAACCTCAAGTTATAATGCCAAACTGTCTGAAAACAATCCTCCAAGTCATCCAGATGTCCTCAAATTGATATACTTTTGACGATCATGTCGTCTACGTAGACTTCCATGCTCTTTCCCAACTATTTGCCAAAGACGTAGTTCATCGTCCTCTGGTAAGTAGCCCCAGTATTCAGCAACCCAAAAGTCATCTTCTTATAGGCGTACACTGACCAATGTGTGATGAAAGCAATCTTTGGGATATCCTCCTTACACATCGAGATTTAATGATATCCCAAGAACGCATCCATGAAGCTGAGCAGGGCATACCCCGAAGTGGCATCGATATGTGGCAGAGGGTAGAAGTCTTTCGGGCACGCCTTGTTTAGGTCGGTGTAATCGATGCAGACACGCCATTTCCCATTTTGTTTTTGAACCAATACCACGCTGACCATCCACTTCGAATAGTCTATCTCGAATATAAAGTCTGCTGCCAACAGCTTCGCTGTCTCCTTATCAATTATCTTCTGCCTCTCCAGGGCAAAGATTCTCCTCTTCTGCCGAACTGGCTTCTTTGAAGGGTCCACATGTAGTCTGTGTTCAGCAACCTTCAGATTTACCCCTGGCATGTTGCTGGGGACCCAAGCAAAGATATCGACATAGCTCTACAATAATTCCACCGGGTGGGTCCGAAAAGGTTCCGACAATCCCGACCCAATCCTTACTATTTTGTCATGTTTTCCTGGTACCAGCTCTATATCCTCTGTCTCCCCTGCCGGCATGACCAACGGTTCTGTGCTGCTCTTTGTGAAAGGCTCAATCTCTATCGCTATTGTCTGCTTCTGCTTGCTGTCCCTTACTCCTAAAGTGATCAGCGGGTTCAGGTAGCATCTTCTAGCCAGATCAAGGTCCCCAGCTACTTCTCCCACCCCCTGTTGAGTAGGGAACTTAATTTTGAATTGGGGTATGGACATCACTGCCTGGAGGGCAGTTAAAGCAAGCCTCCCCAGAATCGCATTGTAGGCTGAATCCACATGCACCACAAAAAATCTGCACATAATTTCCACCTGCTGTGGAGCCGTTTTGAAGACCACGGGCAGCTCAATAGTTCCAGCAACTTTGACCGGCTCGTTGCTGAACCCATATAACGAAGACTCCTGCCCGATCTCCATTTTCCTTCCATCAAGATTCATCCATTGATAGGCGTGTGCGTACAATATATCCACCGAAAACCAATTGTCTATCATCATCCTCTTCATGTCAACCAAGCCCACCTGTGCTGTAATCACCAGCGCTCCTTCGTGTGGCTCAATGGGCTATGTGGGGAATTCTTCGTCTGTGAAGGATATGACCGAACCCGGGTAAGGTCTCTCGCGTCTCACGAGTTGGTTTGCAACTGACATCAGCGAATCCAGATATCCCCGTCTCTTTTTTCCTGTAACCTTCCCCATTGTTCTGCCATTGATGACATCTACCACCTAATGAACCCCTTGAGTCTGATTCTGCTGTGGCTGTTGGTTGGTCTGGGTTGGGATATTATTCGTCTATTGTGCCTTCGGGGCTTCCCGACCAAGCACAAATTAGACCAGATCGCCGTATTGCACGTTCCTTTCAATAAACTCCCTCAGCCCCCAACATTCTTCTGTATAGTGCCCTGCCGCTTCATGGTAGTCGCAATATCTGTTGGGGTGCCTCGAACCAGGCCTAAGGCTGTCCTGAGGCATTTGGTAGCCAGACTGCTTCTTCATGTGTTCCAAAATGGCGGCCCGGTTGGTATTAAGCTGAGTGTAGACTCTGTTTACCCTATCTTTCGGTTGATGTGGGCGACCTCCCCCGAACTTTTGTTGTTGTCATTGTACCACTTTTGGTAGTTGTCCGATCTGTGGTTTCCAAACTTCTTTGGGTTCCCATCGGACTTGACCTTTTTCTTCTCCTTGTCTTTAGGCTTCTTAGTATATTCTCGCTTCAGACTTTCCATGGCTTCTTCCATCACTATGAAGCCTTCTACTTTCTCGAACGCTTTGGCCAGACTCCTCGGGTGGTTGAACATTAACTTCTTCACTAGTTTTTCTGACTTCACCAGATCCAGCCCGTTCTGGAAGAGCCCTACTGCCTGTAAGTCGTTGAGATCTGTCACCTGACCCACTGCCTCTCTGAATCTTTTCACGTATTATCCCAGCATCTTATTAAAATATTGTATGACCTGGGACAACGATCCAGTCGGCCTTCCCCTCCTCTTGTTACTCCCGAACCGCGCATGGAATTTATTGAATAACTCTTCCCATGACGAGACCCAGTTCGGGGCCAGTGTCATCATCCACTGTCGGGCGTCTTTCCTTAGGGTAGTGATGAAGGTGTGGCACTTCGCTGCATCTGTGTAGTCATAGTAATCCATCAACCTATCATACGTCTACTATATTCATATGGGTCGCCCGACCAATTGTAACTCTCCATGTAAGGCAATTTCTTGGTGGGGTCTGCCTTCTCCCGGATGATTTCTACAAAGAATGAAGAGGCCTTCTTCCCCGAACCCACCTTCACTTGTTGGGTGTCTATCAGCTGCTTCTGCATCTCCTCTAGATTTTTAGTCAGCATCTCAATCCCTGCGAGGGCCGGGTCGGTATCTTTTCTCGGAGAATCCCTTTCCCTTCGATCCCTTCGATCTCTGCAGTACCTACTATCCTTTTCATCTATATTGTTATCCTGGGAAGGGCTTCTGTGATCTCTGTCCCAATTCCGCTGAGGGCTCTTCTAACGATTGCCCTTCGATTTTTGTTTTGATGGTTCTGCTTTTTGATGAGTCTCATTCTCATAGGGGACTATTTTCCTTTGATCTCTACGACCATTGCCTTTCGAATTGTCCTCCCAAGAATAACTTCGTCACCTCCTATCATTGTATTGGGGGCTGTTAGAGTAGTGTGCTCTCGAACGTCCCCTGACTCGACGACCTTCAGATCTGCTCCTATCGCGAGAGCGGCTCCAAAGCCTACTTTCGGTTCTCCTCGTATTATCAGCATGTCTCCCTCTGGGTTGTCTGTCTGGAGACCTCCCATGTTCTCTGTGGTGAGGGTGGCTGGAGGCCTCTTTTTCCTGCTCGGATATGTGTACCATCTGCATGGCAATCTCCTTTTTCTATATCATGAGGATTTTCAGAGCCTGCTCTGTCTCCTCGATGTCCTTTGCTTTTTAAGCCAGAGTAGTCTTCGTGTCTTTCCAGAGTAGGGTTCAAGGCGGTGTGCCTCCTACCCTTCTCCGATCTCTCCCATCCTTGCTGGCTGTGGAGAACAGCTTTTGCCACACGTCGCCCTGATCTCCCACTTTGGAGCCGACCGAGTTGGTCTGGGGTGATGAGTGGGTTTAGAACCTACGAATCGGTACTTATTATAGCATGAGTCTTGGTGTTTTTAAGTATTTTTATTATCCTTTTAATCGGATTTATATTATGGTGTGCAGGAAGCGTAATATTTGGAAAGTAGTACAAAAGATACATGTTTTCAGCATTTGGACAACTCAACCAGCTGGGGCGGGACCCATAAAGCTTGCACACCCGCTGGAGCGGAGTATTGGAGAAAACTAGCAGTTGGATAGTAGCCTTACCCACTGGGGCGGGGCGTTAAGGAAGGATTCCCCCGCTGGGGCGGGGAGGTGCGTTTTGGCTGGACTTTTCCTACCTCGACAAGGAATTGGATGGAAGCTAAGGGAGATTAGGGCTACGAATTTAGTGATAGAAAAGGATCATGAAGAGCTGATTAGAGGAGACTCAGACACTTTCAAGCCCTTGCTTTGGATATTAACTTGCAAGGAGATTTGAAGCATCGATTGAACACGAAGAACGCCAGATTGGAGTGGAGAGCGGTGATACAATTCTGGAATTTATCTTCTCTTTTGCTTTATATCTTATAATCAGAATGTTTTCTTTGATGTGGATTGTTGGATTTTATTTATCTATGATGAACTAATTTCCTATTTAAGCCTATAACAGATCTTTTTATGTAATGGATGATTAAATAGACTTAAATTCAGTTTATGAATGTTATTCCCATATTATTTACTATGTTTTGTGCTTAACATATATAATTGCCTGATCAACAATTATCCGTTATCCCATATGAAATCGACAGAGGACATATGGGATTGGAACTGGCCATAGTGACATATGTTTGTGATTTCTGCATAGATGGAAGTCATAATTCACATATAAGATAGAGATATCTATGCATCATATGTAATATGATAAGAACTTGATTTTGAACCTTATTTAATTATAATTCACATAGAGATATAGTGAATTAGTTATTTAGAGTGTCCTGCTTAATTCTATCATCTGTGGATGCGAGTGAGTATGGATGTAATGCATTGAGAGATGGTTATATCTGCTTTAGTGTTCTTGATTAATAATCTGGGGTAATGGACATAAACTGAAGAAAAGAATATTATCTGAAGTGAAATATTACGTGAAGTTGTAGGCTTAATTCTCTAAAACGTGTGAAAATCTTGAGTTAGTGTTGAAATTGGGTTAAGTAATAGTTTAATTATAAAATCACCTTTTAATCATTGGTTTAATAAAGCTGAGATAGTATAAAATTGGTACTTGTTATATTAAATAGAAATTATTATCCCTGTGGGTACGATATCTGAACTTATCATTATATTACTTGTTGATCACGTACACTTTCGTGTAACGTATATAGAAAATACCCAACAAGTTTTTGGCGCCGTTACTGGGGACAATAATTGCATTTATTACTTACAATATCAGTTTAATTAGATCAGTTTTAGTTAAACATATATATATATATATATATATATATATTCTTATTTTTATTTGTTTGGTTATTTCAGGTATATTCGAGTAGTGCATACAAACTAGATCAAAGAAGCCAGAGTTGTTGTCGTTCGAGGACGACATTGACAAACGATTTCAGAAGCTAACTAAGTGGATTGCAAAGAATCGAGTAGAATTTGAAACACCCAGAACAAACATGGCTGAACAGGAAGACAAACCACTGAGAGATTATGCTACACCAAAGATATTGGAAATTCACTCGAGCATAGCCAGGCTGGCAATTAATGCAAACAATTTTGAGATTAAGCCTAGGACAATACAGATGGTGCATAATAACTACCAATTTAGGGGTCTTCCAAATGACAACCCGAACGAACACATCTTCAGTTTTATAGAGATCTGCGACACCTTCAAGTGCAATGGGGTGTCAGACGATGCAATCATATTGAGGTTATTCCCATTCACACTCAGAGACAAGGCAAAGGGTTGGCTCCATTCTCGACCACCAGGTTCAATCACTATATGGAATGACCTGGTGCAGAAATTTTTGGCTAAGTTCTTCCCGCCATTGAAGACACATAAGATGAGAATGGAGATATCCTCATTTGCACAGATGCAAGGGGAGCCACTTTATGAAGAATGGGAAAGATACAAGGAACTATTGAGGAAGTGTCCACATCACTGATTCCCACACTGGATGCAACTGAGTAACTTTTACAATAGGGTATCGAGTCAGATACGGACTAGCATCGATGCAGCCTCAGGTGGAGCTTTTATGAAGAAGAAATTTGAGGAGGCATGGGCATTGAAAGACACAATGGCTTCGAATGGCTATCAGTGGCTGACTGAGAGATTGACTCAACCCCCAGCAGCTGGTGTTCTACAAGTGGACTCTATGATAGCCATATCGGCACAAATAGCAACACTGTCGAAAAAGATGGACACCATGTCGATGGGAAATGTGCAGCAAGTGGCAATCATCTTTGAACTTTGTGCAGGTGAACATCCGACAGAATAGTGTGCAATCAACCCAGCTTCGGTTCAATATGTGGCTAATTATAACAGGCCAGCCAACACATACCAGAATACATATAATCAAGGGAATAGGAACCATCTGAACTTTTCATGGAGCAACAATCAGAATCAGAACCAGCAGCAGACTCCAAGACAAGCATACCCGCCTGGCTTTCAGAATCAGAATCAACAGGCAGCTCCATAGTAGGAGAAAAAGCTAAATTTGGAAAAGGTATTGGAAAACTACATAACAGTCAATGAAGCAGCTATGAAAACTCATATGGCTGCGATTAAGAATCTTGAAAATCGGATTGGATAGATTGCGAGTGCACTAAATAGTCGACCCCAAGGAGCTTTGCCAAGTGACTAAAAAAAGAATCCGAAGGGAGGACACGAATAATGTCAAGCTGTTACACTTCGAAGTGGGAAACAATTAGTGGAGCAGGAGTCGGAGAAGCCGGCAACCAAAGAGCAAGTTGAGACCAGTATGGAACAGGCAGTGGAAGGAAAGGCAGGCGAGAAATCTGAAAAAAAGGAACAAGTGGATACACCAGTAGTTTACCCTCCACCGCCATTTCAACAACGGATCCGTAAGCAAAAATTAGAGCAACAATTCACTAATATTTTGGAAGTATTCAAGAAGCTGCACATAAACATTCTGTTTGTAGAAGCATTAGAGAAGATGCCGAGCTATGCCAAGTTTATGAAGGATATTTTGTCGAAGAAAAAGAAATTAGAGGACCACTAACAGAGGAATGTAGTGCAATTCTGCAAAAGAAGCTTCCACCTAAGTTGAAGGATTCGGGTAGTTTCACCATTCCATGCACAATAGGGAGTTTGGCTTTCAACAAATGATTATGTGATTTAGATGCCAGTATAAATGTGACGCCCCCAGATTCGACTTCCCTCGAAACCCGAACCCTGTGCGTCGCGATACGGCAATCGCCAAACTATTACCTCTTTTATTCATAACTTAATGAATATAACTTCGCTTTATTATAAATTAGAATATAAATTCATTTCATATCCAGGATCTGTATAATGACCCCAAACTTTAATAAGTATTCAATCTTGGTCATTTACTATTCTTATCTTTACATCATATCGATGTTATAAAAATACAGAATAATTTAGACTTTTCTATATCCTTTGAATAAAATCTTTTTATTGATTTCATAACTTTGAATCAATTACATATCCTTGAATCAACTTATGTTATGATTCACTCTATTTGAATTACTGTATAAACCTTTACATCTCAATTCGATATCCTCTATGTATTAACTAATACATCTTTATAACTTAACATGTATTAAACATCGTAAACTACTAACATGTACATCTCCTAGAACCTAAACATGGTTTAAGGGTATATATTTAAATAAATAAATAAATCTCCTTTGATACTATTAAACTCTATCAATCAAGTAGCACGTAATCTTTACCGTGAGTCCTTAACCTGCAAAAATGGTTATTTGCAAGAGTGAGCTCGACAACTCAACAATTCTAACTGTTTTCATACATCACATAGCATATAATATCATACTCAGTTCATGCATTTATAATCATTTAAATATAATACGCATGTTACTTCTCACATAACAGGCATAGAGATTAACTTCATAAATATATATCATCAAAGATCAGCTTTCAAATATCATACATATTCCATATGCTATTCATATCAACATTCTCATAGCATAATATAATTCAACTAACAGTTATCGAATTCATATAATAAATAGGAACTGAAAGACTTGCCTGGTTCGTAGTTTAACAACTACGACTTAACTGCTTATAGATATCTGCACTTCGTGTAATCCTACACAGTTATATAATCATGGATTCATACCCATCATTCATACATCCATATATTCTTAATATAATAATATGTATTACATCGCTTTCTAAGTAGGTTTGTAAAACCTTCATTTTTACTTTCTTATTATACCCTTAGGATAACTATGTATGTATATTGTGACGCCCCCAAAATCTCTACATTGCCTGTAGCAGATTCGGTGCTCACGTAAATATTCTATAAGATAATAACTTCTATAAATCCAAGATTCACAGTACCCCAATCAGTTAAGAGTTCTCGTCAGAATAATTACCAGATTTGGATACCCTCACTTGGATATATAGATTTATAATCTTATAGATATTTCTTGCATATTAATAATTCCTATCTATCTAACATTCACAGTACAAATGATAAGATTGTTCTTGGAATTGAGGAGTGACCTCAGTGCTTACAGAACTCTCAAGATAATTCAATACCCTCATTCAGATATATAGTTCATATAGATACTATACTTGATACTATTCACTATGAATAAGGTAAAACCATTCAACTAATAACTTAACAACATAATAATATCTGATTACATAACGTTTAACTATTACATCAGAGATATACCAAATTACATTCGTTCTTATAAACTGATTTTTACCCACAAGTATTATTTCCTGAATTTCCTGGGATATTCGACGCAGCTGCAAAGGAAAAGAATATTTACAAGAATGAGCTTTAAAATGCTCAGCAAGTTTTAAACAATTATAGTTTATACTCACACAATATCTGAAATGAAGGAACATTTATTCCAGAGTATTTTTCCACATATATATACTGAGGTTTGATCTGCCAAACCCCACATATTACGAGTTTCTGTCAGTCATAAAGACTTAGCAACTCGGGTTGATTTGGCCAACCATACCAGCTACAAGTATGCATATCATCCTATACAACCACCTGGTCAGTGTAAAACTGTCGGTCATTAATAACCACCCGGTCAATGTAAAACTGTCGGTCATTGATAGTATCAGTATATATAATTGTACCAAGCAATATTGGTTTCACCACAGTCTATGCTTTGATATCAAATCAAAAATAATTTACGCAAGTAATGATTTATATGTCTTGGTTATTGTGACACCCCCAAATCCGGGTACTTCGTTTTCACATGATTTGGTGTTCACTTTCTAATATAACATACATCTACCCAATGAATAATGCAAAATAACCTACAATTTAAATTAAAATAAATAAATCTCCCTTACAACAAGGGTTACAACCTTTTTAAAATAATCCCGGGTTACTCTAACCCTGACATGAATATAATAAGTACGAAAATAAAAACATAATAGTCAAGTCTTAGTACAATCATTCTCAGTTAAATAAAAACAAGTCTTCACTTGCTTTGCTTTCCCTTGCCCTTACTTGTAGACGGAGCATCAGCGTTATCAACCTTAACTGAAATTATTATTTAATGTAAGAGTGAGCAAACCACAGCTCACTGGAGTTTAACAATAATATATACATGAAAGGATATCTTTCAAAGAATCTGAATAATATGATTCGCTTCAACCATAAAGAATTGAATAATAATTCTTTCATCGCAATTACAATTCAAAAATAGAATTTATCTGAGTGTCAGAAGTCCTTTGAACTCTTGTCCTAGGTTATAAATATTTTTATTTAAACCTTTAACAGTTAATAAGACTATGGACCTTAACTCGTACTTAGGGGGATCAGCCCTTTGTACCATGTATTGTGCACAAACATCTTAACGCTATGCGTAGTAACCTCCCCTAGTACATAGGGTTGTTCAACTCAGCAATTTGAATTCAAGTCCGCACCAAAGAAAGTTTGGTTTGGATAAGCTTACAAGGGTAATTTAGATTTCACGTTCATCAACTAAGGATTAGTTGAATCGACTATCAATAATTCGTAAATAACAGAATTATGAACTAACATATGCTTTAGAATCAACTTAAAGCATTTAAAATAATAACTGGATCTTACTTGAATAATAAGTTAAGATCAGTTTAATTAAATAAATAATTGTCCAATACAGAAATGGAAAGGACATTCTCAACAATGAATATATGAATTCAAGAATTTATATATAATTAACAAGTTTAGGGTTAGAAGACTTGCCTTAAGCGCAAGCTACTTAACTCAACCACGTACTTAAACACTTCCTATATACATTCAATTATAATAATCTAAATCAGTTAATACATAACTAATTTACATAAGTGGTTAACCTTCACGGTTAACTCACTCTAATTAAATAAACAATAATAATCAACTATCACATAGTTAATTACATCACATCCGTAGTCACATAATTAAATTAATTATGTATTTAGTTAAATTATAATTGAACAATTATAATTTAAACACTTAATCAAATTATAATTACTTAAATTATAATTACCTTTTAAATTATAAATAATTTATAATTTATAATCAATTAAACTATATCATGCATTTATCATTACACAATTTAATCATGTATTTATCAATTATAATCAATAATTAAACATTCATTATAATTACACAATTTAAAATCCACAATTAAACATGCATTTATTAAATTATAATTACTTAAATTATAATTTAAATTAACATCTAATTGATTAAAATAATCAATTTCTATACATTACAATTTTACAATATTATATTTTAAATTAAACACTTACTCTTAATTATAATTAATCAAATTATAATTAAGTAACTTATTTACAATAAAGCAATTATAGTTTATAATTTGTATACTATATTAGGTTTTCAAAACTTCATTTTTCTCAAATATGAATTTATCACAATTATATAACAACATGTTATATCATTTAAATATATGTTCACTATAAATGAATAATTAAACTAAGGCTCAAAAATAATCTGCACAAATAAACTAAACTCACTGCCCAAGCACTGTGCATGGAGCAGTTGCGCAGCCAGCTGCCTTAACACCGGTGCAGCTGCGCAGGGGGTTGAATCTGGGACAGGCCAGTGGCGCAGCTGCGCTGCTCCTGGCCTTGCTTCCAACGTAACTGCGCAGCAACTCGGCCAGACGCAGACAGCGACGGCTCTCTGCTTTACCGAACAACCCATACAAGCCAACAAACGGAGAATTACAGTAACGTAGCCACTGTAACTCCATACACATGCAATAATACATAACATAACATATTTCTACAATATAACAACCATCTAAATAATGATAATCACAAGTTTTAAAAATCCAATTTGGCTATTTTCATGAAAACTCATATTTTTCCAAAATAATCCACTGTAAGAAATTTTTTTCCATCAATTCCACTTTATATACATACATTATGTACGTAATTACATGTAATCATCAAACAATTTCCCAATAAGCATGTTAGCATATTCTAATTCATCAATTTTACTTTATCATCAAAACATATAAATTCCATGTGAACACAGTTTTCAATTAAAACTTCTTCTGACAAAATTTTATTTTCTAACAATCCTTCTTATGGAATATAATTCATATATAACCCATTATAAGCACACTATATATATATGTACACCAAATTTATACAACTCTCATGCTAAAATCATACACAGAGAATTCATACTCAAGGATAACACAGAAAACATAAAAATAAAAAGGGAATTAAGACATACCCTTTAACTTATGTTTGAAGAAGAAAATAATGCCAATTGCTTTGATTCTCACGAGTTCTCCCTCTCTTCTTCCTCTTCTTTTTCTCTCTTTCTGTCCTCTGTGTTCCTCCTTTCTGTCTTAGTTCTTAGACTAACTTAGCGTAAACTAATCTAACGTATAATATAATACGTAGTAATAGATATAGGATTAATTATATATAATATAACTGACAATTATATTAAGTATAATGTCAGTTACAAATTTCAAAAGCCACAATGCCTGGTTTGGCAAAATAAGGTTAATTTCAAAAACAGATTATTAATGCTAATGTATTGTTTGGTAACAGTTTATTTAGCAACAACTTTTTGATAGTTAGGGCCCTGTTTAGTAGAAATAGGTTTAAAACAAATACAAGGGCATTGTTTGATTAAAATCATTTAAAAGCTTTTTTCTTTTATTTTAACAAATCATTAAACACCTATTTTAAATGTCACATTTTAATTAATTAAATATTAATCATCTAATTTAATCAATTAAAATCTAACATCAATAAATCACATAAAATTATCACATAATTATACTTACTCGCTAATTATAATTCATGTAACACTTCATCACATATCTCATCTAATTTAATTCTCTCAATTAAATTAGAACTATAATATAAAATTAATATACATCAATTAAATTAAATATTACACATTCATTTAATTAATATGTACACTTAATTAAATCACTTCCATAAATCACATAATTTATTTATTTAACTCAATAAATAAATCACATAAAATATTTATATAACTCAATAAATATTTAAAATTAAATAAAAAAATCTCAATCGTTACAATCTTCCCTCCTTATTAAATATAAAAATCTCAATTGTTATAGTTATGCTTGAACAACAAGTTATAACCTTTTTCAAATCATAGATATCACGAATAAGGTTTATAACAATTTCGTATATCAATTTACAAGACTTACATTTAATATTAAAATTAAATGAAGTTATAAAAACTTGCCTTTTATCACGATCGGTTATTTAAGTTATTTGAAAGTATACTGTCAACCTATATATGTTATAACAGTCATTAGAAATAATAACAATTAATTTCTAATTAAACTAATAGTGTCTGGGTTGAATTTGGAGTCCGTTCGATATTTTATAGCTTTATTGAATAGCCATCGAATTAGTTTTTCAATAACTTTATTTACAAGTTTTAATATCTTATTTATATGCTTTAGATATTATTTATCATAATTTTTAAATGCTCAAAATAATTTTTAAATAATTTAATATAATTTAAAATGATTTTTCAGTTATTAATATTATTTTTAAATATTTAATAACCATTTAAAATGATTTTTAAATCATCAATATTATTTTTAAATAATTCATTTTATTTAATAATGATTTTTCATTATTAATATTTATTCTAATTAAAAATGAATTTTTTAGAATATATTAATATTTATTTAGTATTTATTTATATTTATTTTAATTATTTTATTTAATAAAATTAATTTCCAAAAACCCCCGATCGCTAAAGACCTTTAAAGACAGAAGTGTCGCTATAGGTGTTCTTGGCCCAGCCAAGAACACGTTGGTCAACGTGCTCGGCCCTTGTTTGACCTGCTCTAGCTATTAACTAGATTAGTTTCTCGGCAGTCTAGTGCAATGAAATTGTAGTGCTAGTGTAGGAGTATATGTTTATGCTTTTTTTAGTGCCTAAAAACCTTGCTACAAGTTCCCACAGTCAGTCAAACTAGCACACCAACGCTGTTCATCAATTATGGGCTTCCCAGAATTGAATAGTCAACGCCGGTCAACGACCTTTATGGTCTTATATCTTGCCGGCCGGTTAATGTTTGGGTGTTCTAGTCGTCGGGCTCTATAGACTAACTACCAGAGTACATTGTTTGAGCAGTCACAGAGTCCATATATCAACAACAATCAAGATCGAAGCCTTCAAAAATCTTGTCAGACCTCTGCTCAACATTTCTGGGTTACCCAGAAATTAGATCTGGACGGTCAACGTGGTTTAACCATTTGTATTTTCTGGCCAGTGACTATCTAAGGTTTTAAAGTGCTATGGTTGTGTAGTACTCATGTCAAGGTATAACTCTACTAACATCTAACACTTAAACAACTTGACAGGAAAGAGATCCAGGCGGTCAACCGGTGCTGTCAGGCTCATTTATACGTTTTCTGGGTTACCCAAAAAACGGGCGGTCAATGTCGGTCAACGGGTTTTGACCCATTATAACTTCCAATTCAGTGTTCTGAGGTCTAATCTACCACTACTAATCTATTAACAACATTGCAAGCTATGACTACCAACTCTTAAAACATTAAAACAACAAATAATCAACGAGATATAAGGGCTGACATTCGTTGTCAGACCCTGTTTTGTAACTTCAACAGTTTTGCTTAAAAGTCCATTTTGATGCTTTTAAATGTAATGGATTCATGTTTTAGCAACCCAGATCACTAAATAACATACTACTGAACATATTTAAACAATAACAACAACAATTAAAATTTCAGAAATCAAAAATTTAGTAAGGTTAGGTGTTTACCCTTTTGTGAGCTCTTTTGATTCTTTCTCTTTCTGATTCTGTTCCGGTTTGTTAAGTGTTGTTTCTGAGTTGCTTTGTGGTGTATATTGAGTCTAAATTTCGTGGCCTATAGTTCTTATGACTTATCCTTATAACCAAAGCTCAAGTAAGGGTTAAAAACCCAATTCCTCTACTATTTTGACATGTAAGCCTACTTCATTCAAGTAATTAGGGTGTGTTGTCATGCCAAGAGAGTGTTAGGCCATGTGACAAATCTTTTGCTTGCAAGCAAAAGATTTGTTCCTATCTTGTTTAATAAGAGAACAAAATAAGGGCATTTTGGTCTTTTCGCATACACTAAAGGTAGTTTGGAAATTCCCCATTTAAATCCAAGGGTAATTGAGTCATTTCATATTATCCTTAGAAAAATTAAAAAACAATAATGAACAATTAGATTTTATTAATTTAGAATTAGGGTTTTTAATATAAATTAGGGTTAGGGTTTTCAAATTCCTAATTAGGGTTTCCTTAAAAAAAATTCAATTTAATTTTTAATACATCATATTAAATTAATATATGTATATATTCACAATCATATATAACATTATTAATGTGTTATATTATAATTCTCATTTATTATATCAGTTAGGGTTAGGATTCCTTATTGAAATAAAATCCTAAATTAGAGTTTACTTATAAAACTTTTCATATATCTGTACATTGTTACATCTTATGTGTTGATATATAATTATATATACCAATAATAAAGTTAAATATACATCACACAAGATATTAAGCATATTTATATTTACTGTTTATATTAATATTCCTATTTAAAGTTTGGAATATTACAATCACCCCCTCTTATAAGAATTTCGTCCCGAAATTAAAATTACAACCTATGAAAACAAATGCATAAAGTCTTCTCACATCTTATCTTCTAGCTCCCATGTAGCTTCTTCAATATCATGATTCTTCCAGCTTACTTTAACCGATGATATAACCTTATTTCGCAACATCTATTCCTTTCGATCAACTATCTGCACCGGAACTTCTATATATGATAAATTTTTCTCTATCTGAACAGGTTCATAGTTTATCACATGCTTATAATCAGGTTTATATAAACTTAACACAGACACATGAAACACATTATGGATGTGTTCTAACTCTAGGGGTAGAGCTACCTCATAGGCTACCTCACCTATTCTCCTTAATACTTAAAAGGGGCCAATGAATCTCGGGCTCAGCTTTCCTTTTTTACCAAAATGAATCTTGCCTTTTCAAGAAGATACTTTCAGAAAGACATGAATCCCAACACTAAACTCCCTTAGCTGTCTGTGTTGATCTGCATATTTCTTTTGCCGGTCTTGAGATGCTTGCAATCGTTGTCGTATAATTTGAATCTTCTCCGTGGTTTGTTGAACTAACTCAGGTCCAAGCATTTGTCTTTTCCCAACTTCATCCCATCATAAAGGTGTTCTACACTTCCTTCCATACAGGGCTTCGTACGGTGGCATTCCAATACTGGCATGATAATTGTTATTGTATGCGAACTCTACCAAAGGTAACTGGTCTTCCCAACTCCCTTTAAAATCCATAATGCAGGTTCTCAACATATCTTCCAGCGTTTGAATGGTTCTCTCACTTTGTCCATCGGTTTGCGGATGATATGCTGTACTCAACTTCAGCTAGGTTCCGAAGTGCGCCTGAAGACTCCTCCAAAAGTTCGAGGTAAACCGTGGATCTCTATCTGATACTATGGATACAGGAACTCCATGTCTAGAAATAATCTCTTTTATGTATAACTTAGCCAACTGATCTAGATTATAAGTAAGCTTAATAGGTAGAAAATGGGCTGACTTGGCTAGACGCTCAACTATTACCCAGATAGCATTGTGGCCTTTCTGAGTGATAGGAAGTCTTACCACAAAGTCCATAGTGATGTGCTCCCACTTCCATTCAGGAATCGGTAGATGTTGTAGCAATCCACTCGGTCTTTGATGCTCGGCTTTAACTCTCTGGCATGTGAGACACTTGCTTACCTATTCTGCTATCTCTCTTTTCATGTTCAACCACCAAAAGTATTGACTCAAGTCCTTATACATCTTAGTACTTCCCGGATGCACAGAAAACTTGGAACTATGAGCTTCTGCTAAGATTTCATCTTTCAATACCTGTACTGCTGGAACCCACACTCTATCCTCATACCTCAGTACTCCTTCTTTATCCAGTCGAAATTTAATGTTCTTCTTATGAGTTATCTCAGCCTTATATTTTTGACATGCTTCATCTTTATCCTGCATCTTTTTGATTTTATCCATTAAGGTTAAGGCTATCATTATTACAAATAGCTTCTGGTTGGAGTTAGTTGGAGCTCTTACTTCAATCTCGAGTTTTTCAAACGCTTTTATCAGTACCTCGTTGTTTGTGATGGTATTCAACTTCTCTTGATTCTTCCGGCTCAATGCATCTGCAACTACGTTGGCTTTACTAGGGTGATATAGAATCTCACAATTAAAATCCTTGATTAATTCTAACCACCTTCTCTGTCTCATGTTCAGCTCCTTCTGTGTAAAAATATACTTCAGAGTTTTGTGATCTGTGTATATCTCACACTTTCCCCCATACAAATAATGTCGCCATATCTTCAAAGCAAAAACTACTGCAGCTAACTCCAGATCGTGATATGATACCTTTTCTCATAATCTTTAAGTTGTCGCGAAGCATAGGCGATCACTTTCCCATGTTACATTAACACACATCCTAAATCCCTGTGTGAAGCATCACTATAAACTACAAGACCCCTAGTTTCATCTGGTAATGATAATACTGGTGCCCTACTCAACAATTTCTTCAATTCTTGAAAACTCTCTTCACACTTGTCTGTCCAATTATACTTCACAGTCTTTCGAGTTAAATTAGTTAGCGGGGTCGCTATTTTGGAAAAATCTTTTATAAAACAACGATAGTACCCTGCCAAACCAAGAAAACAACGAACTTCTGTTGTTGTTGGTTGATCCCAATTCATGATTGTTTCTATCTTTGCTGGATCCACTGCCACCCCATTCTTATTAATTACGTGCCCTAGGAACTGAACTTCCTCTAACCAGGACTCACACTTGGAAAATTTTGCGTAGAGTTTTTCCTTTATCAATATCTCTAATACTACTCTCAAGTGCTCCGCATGTTCCTCCCGTGTTTTAGAGTATATTAAGATATCATCGATAAACACCACCACAAACTTATCCAAGCATGATTTAAATACTCGATTCATTAAATCCATAAGAGCTGCTGGTGCGTTTGTTAATCCAAAAGACATCACAAGAAACTCGTAATGTCCGTATCGGGTCCTAAAGGCAGTCTTTGGTACATCTTCTTTTCTTACCTTTAGTTGATGATAACCCGATCGTAAGTCAATTTTTGAAAAATGCTCCGCTCCTTTTAACTGATCAAACAAATCGTCAATCCTTGGTAAAGGGTACTTATTCTTGATGGTCAACTTATTTAACTCCCGATAATCTATACACAATCTTAATGTCCCATCCTTCTTCTTTACAAACAACACAAGTGCTCCCCAGGGTGAAACACTAGGTTGTATGTACTTCTTATCTAAGAATTCTTGTAATTGAACATGTAACTCCTTCAATTCTACCTGTGCCATCCTATATGATGCCTTTGAAACTGGTGCCGTACCTGGTGCAAGATCAATTACAAACTCAATCTCTCTGTCAGGTGGAAGACCAGGTAGATCACTTGGAAACACGTCCGGAAACTCATTTACTATAGGTATTTGATCTAACTTTCCACCTTCTTTCCTTGTATCCACCATATAGGCTAAATACCCTGTACCACCCTTTCAAAGCAATCTCTTAGCTTGCATAACCGTTAAACATCGAACTTGCTTTGGTGAACAACTTCCCTTGAATACTACCTTTGTTTTCAAAGATGTCCTTAAACTTACTTGTTTCCGTTTGCAATTAATTATTTCCATATGCCTACCCAACCAATCCATCCCCAATATTACATCAAACTTCCCTAGTTGTATAGGTATAAGGTTTACCGGTAACGTATTTCCCTGAATTTCTACACTACAATTCTTATGTACTGTATGAACAGGGATCATTTCTTTGTTAGCAATTTCTACGTTGAAAGGTGCATCTAAATCTTCACATGGCATTTTTAATCTTTTAACAAAATCCACAGATGCAAACGAACAATTATCACACATACTTAATATCACATTCATAAACCCTTATCACACACTTGTCTCGCTATGTGTTCGACACCTTTAAAACTCATAGATAGATGATCCACATTATTCTTGCGTTTCTCAAACCTTAGGAAATTTTATCAATTCTGGGTTTTATATCACCTTTACACTAATGAACACTCAAAACATCATTTAGACTCTGTTTCATAACTCATGATAATAATGTAAGCATACTACAAGGTTCAGATTACATTTTAAAAATAGTCAGGCAGCAGTGCCCTGTGGCGCAGCTGCGCTACATTTAGACCTGGGAGGGGCGCAGTTGCGCAGCTCCCTGTCCAGACCAAATTTGGCTTTTAATTTTTGGTTTCGTTTTGGTTTTCTAGCATGCATAGGTACTAACACATAGCATGTTAAACATCCTTCAATACATCAAAATTATTCACTTATAGCTAGCATATGTCATCCTTTAAAACTTACTTTAAAACATGCTCGTATAGTTCATATCGCATCTAACTAGCGGGGTGCACATACCAATCATGATTAGAGGCATACAAGTACTATCATTCTTGCACATAAAGTTAGAATGCAAGTAACTCCATGTTCGTCCACCTTACTTTCAAAACTTTCTAAGTTTTATTTTCAAAATCCATGTCATACTTAAACTAATCATGCAAGGCCACTTTGAATCACTTGTCATGCTTATTTATACATGTATCTACACATGCTTACAAGGTTAAAACATAACCACTTCATGTTTATAAAACTTAGTTTGCAAAACTATTCGAGTTTGCCTTTGAAATCGTTTTAAACCAAATCAAACCAATCTAACACATATGAAACAACTTTGAATCTTATGTCATGCATAGCTAGACTTCGCATACATACTATCAAGATTAGAATCTAAGGTACATAAGTTTTGTCAAAGTTTGCTTTCAAAACATTTATATAATCTTTGGAAAAATAACCATTTAAGCAACTCATGATATGCAAAGGTACTCAAGACTATATGTCATACTTATTTGTATGCATGACTAATCCATTTACACAAGCTACAAATATCAAAATTCAAAAGTCTCAAGGTTAGTCTAGATTTGTTTTCAAAATCTTCAAGTCTCTTTTCAAAACACACTAATCATGCTAAAGCAATGCATTATTATTAAGGTATCATTTAACCACATATCATGTCTGTTTTCATGCATATTTAGACCATACAAACATGTTTAAAAAGTCAGACATAACGTCCCAAGTATATGTCGAAGTCCATTTTCAAAACTTATAACTTTCTTTAGAAATCGCATACTAACGAAGGCAAGAACGTTCATGTTATGTCAAGGTACACATTTATACATGTTAAACCTGTTTTCATGCATGTCTAAGTGATATTACTATGCTAGAATTTATCAGCTTGCAACAGAAAGTGAAAATCCTGATTGGTGCATAGCGCAGCTGCGCTGTTCTAAGCTGTGGGAGCGGCGCAACTACGCTGCCCCAAATCAGCCCCAGAAATAGCATACGGCGCAGCTGTGCCATTTTGAACTGCAGGACTGGCGCAGCTGCGCCCTTCCTGGACAGTTTCAGAAACGGCCTTCTACAACGGCAGAACACAAACCCATACATAAAAATTCTTACGAAACATGCTGAAACTAAACCACATTGCTTCCATACATGTATACTAATACTCCAATAACATTTTATCATCAATTATCAATCCATTTATGATAATTCTAAGATTTATTTGAAATCAAAATTGAGAACATAGCTAAAGAATATTACCTCTGCTAAATGATTTGCTAAGTTTGCTACTAAATGCTTTCCTAAATTCTCAGACTCCTTACTCATATGCTATACTTTCTCTCAATTTTCAGTTATCAGAAAACTCAACAATTGCAACAAGAAGGAGAAGAGTTTCATTTATAGAAAATGGTTTACACAGACAATGCTTTTCTCCACTAATTCCAACCAACGGAAAGGAGGAGAATACATTGGTTCATAGAGAGTAGTTGGAGTAGTTGTTGAAGATTACTGTTGGAGCCACTCCCCCTTCATGATTATAGCTAGTTTGCTGAGTTTGAGAGAAGAAAGAATAGGCTTAGGCCATTCATGGCTATACACGTGAAGAGAAGTGAGCCACTAATTTGGGACAAGGCCAATCAATCTCAGCATTGTATTCCTTTGTGCAACATACATATGTATATTACATATATTCCTACATCAATGTATAATTGTACACTTAGGTTATATCTCATTTTCACTCACTAAATCAATTTCAATGACTTAATGATACCACATTATAATATGTTATATATATATATATATATATATATATATATATATATATACATATATACACCCACATATAATATGCATACCAATACATATTAATGTATCTTATGTACATTGATTCAATCCAATTAATATTACATCTTATAATATGGTCATAAAGTATTATCATTACAATACTTACATATGTGATCTCATAACATACATACTTGCACATAGCAATTAATTCTCATAATAATATTAATTAATCCCTTTAATTATTTATTCATTAAATTATTTAATGAATGTCTATTTCACCACTTTTCCACACTAGGCATACTTCACAAGCTCAATTTTAAACTTATTATCACTTCCACCACACTTTAATATTATTTTAATATAAGGTTTGTGTGACACATGCACTTTAGTGCTAAGTTATTTAGCTACCTTAAATAATTATACACTTAAAATTTGTATAACCTTTACGTTTAGAATAATTAAGATTTACTCTATTAATTATTTAAATTATAAAATCTAAGATAAAATAATAACTTAAGTTATTTAATACATTAAAATAACTTAGTTTTCTTTTATAGATTTAACCCTCTTGGAAATACATTACTATAACAACAATTATGTATTCCACCATAACATGTTTTTATTATATTTTCTCCAATAGAGGCATTAATCATAATAAAACGATTTAATCATTTTCTCAAGCTATTATTTTAATATAATATCTAAGTATTATTAAAATAACTATATGCACGACACATGTACACATATTATATAGAAAATAGACCATAAATTTATTTTCTATTATGATAAATTGTTCCCATCACTTTATTACATATAACAAGTATGTTTTAATATATTTACCATATTAATTAATCATACATATTACCTCATACAAAGACATATAAGGTAATATTATTATTTAAAATAATATTCTCCCTTTTATTAAAATAATTCAATATCAGAAATTATTTTAATATCCTTTATTAGAAATATATAATAATTATTTCTCTTTCCTTCTATAAATTGTCCCCAAAATAATTTCTTTAATCTATACATTTAACCATATCTCAAATATTAATTAATTCTCTAATTAATATTTATTTAAAGATATATTGGTTTAACAACGTATGTTAATTTCATTTATTCTCTTATGCTAAACATATATATTAATTCACCATCTTATGTAAGTGAATTAACTCTTCCTCATTTCATTTACTATCACACCACTACCGCACAAGGCTTATAATAACGCTTCTCCATAATACAACTTGATTAACCGTATTTATTCTAGGTTAATTAACTTCCATAATAAGTATTTACTCAATTCACGCTTTGCTATCTTAATACATTCTCGGACAGTTTGATCACTAATTATGACACATACTAATCATTAATATATATATTGTAAGTTCAGATTTCATAACTCCCTCAGAATTTTTTGCAGACCAGCGCAGCTGCGCTGGTATAAGGCTTGGAAGTGGCGCAGATGCGCCACCTCAGGTTTAGATGCAGACAAGTTCTGCTTGAGCAGAACCATAGCCTCAATTCATAAATACTTCATGCTTTTAAAATACTAACTTGCTATACCAGTTAACTAACATCTATCACAACCTTCTTCAATGATTTAGAGATTAAACTTCAAGTTCAAACTCTATTTTCCTTTAATATTTATTCAACTATAAAATCTCATATATATAGAATTCCTTCTTATCAAACCACATACTTTAAGATATATAACACATATATATATTCTTATTCGAACCCATCTCGTGCCTTAAGAATTTTATTTATTAAATTCTTATTTTATAATTTCTGAAAATTCGGGTTCTTTCAATAAACCTCATGCCATTGTCGGTCTATACTCAGTTAGGATTACCAGGACCTAAACCAACTAACATCTCCCTACAGTTGGCAGATAGATCAGTAACCTATCCACGGGGGATTGTTGAGGATGTGTTGGTTAAAGTGGATAAATTCATCTTCCCAGCAGACTTCATCATCCTCGACTATGAAGAAGATAAGGATATTCCAATAATCCTTGGGCGACCATGCTTGGCTACTGGCAGGACTCTCATTGACGTTCAGAAAGGAGAGTTGACCATGAGAGTGCAAGATTAAGCGGTCACCTTCAACGTATTCAAGGCCATGAATTTTCCCAAGGAGGATGAAAAATGTTATCGGGTGGATATTATTGACACAGTGGTGGGTGAGGAGCAACTTCGGATTCTTACTACTGATCCGCTAAAATCTGCATTAATGGGGGACTGTGATGAGGAGGATTCAGAAATAAAAAAGTATCTGCAACTGTTAGAGGCTCATCCGAGGGTAACTAGGTTCAAACTACCATTTGAGCCTTTGGAAGCAGCAGGAACTTCATCAGAAAAAATGAAGCCATCTCTTGAGGAACCACCTACACTTGAACTAAAACCCTTACCCAATCACCTCAGGTATGCGTATTTAGGAAATTCAACTAATTTACCTATTATTATTGCATCTGCGCTTAACGAACTGCAGGAAAGTAAGCTGTTAAAAGTTCTGAGGGAATACAAATCTGCGATTGGATGGACTATCGCCAACATCAAAGGAATCAGCCCATCATTCTGTATGCATAAGATTCTGATGGATGAGGATAGCAAGATAACAGTGGAACAACAGAGGAAGCTCAACCCAATAATGAAAGAGGTAGTAAAGAAGGAGATCTTGAAATGGCTGGATGCTGGGATTATCTACCCAATTTCAGACAGTGCATGGGTGAGCCCAGTCTAATGTGTCCTAAAGAAAGGTGGGATGACAGTAGTGAAGAACGAGAATAATGAACTGATACCGACAAGGACAGTGACCAGATGGAGGGTTTGCGTGGACTATAGAAGGCTGGATAAGGCAACTAGAAAAGATTATTTCCCCTTGCCTTTCATTGATTAGATGTTGGACAGACTAGCTGGACACGAGTACTACTGCCTGCTGGATGGGTATTCCGGGTACAACCAGATCGTCATCGCACCGGAGGATCAAGAGAATACGACATTCACATGCCCCTATGGCACCTTTGCCTTCAAAAGGATGTCATTCGGATTGTGTAACGCACCGGCAACTTTTCAGCGTTGCATAATGACGATCTTCTCAAATATGGTGGAGCGTAGTGTGGAGGTATTTATGGATTGTCGATGTTGGTTTAAAATCCGCAGGTCGGGTCACAACCCGGGTCTTTTAATCTCTTCTCCTAAGTTCTCTCTACCCTTACTCTTTTTATTTAGGAAAAAGGTTTTGAAAGGTTTTTAGGAGAAAGGCCAACATGTATCATGTCGACGATTTGAACATTTTACAGAGTCGCCAGTTGGTAGATTTAAAAATGGTTGTACCAACTCAACCGAGTTTTGTTTGAAGGAGGCCCAATTGCTGGACACTGTCGAAACTTGATCTTTGAAAATACAGTTTTGAGCTCGGAGGCTTGGTTAAGTGTGGGGAAGGTTTTAGGCACCCCA
Source organism: Panax stipuleanatus (assembly GCA_020205555.1). Lineage (NCBI taxonomy): Eukaryota > Viridiplantae > Streptophyta > Magnoliopsida > Apiales > Araliaceae > Panax > Panax stipuleanatus. The sequence continues at coordinate 106,910,949 of CM035119.1, read as the reverse complement.
CGACTCCCGTGTAAACACAGTACCTCATTTTTTCAATATTTCCCTTCAAAAACTGGAATGCGTGAGTGAATGCTATTTGAAAATTGGGCCTATTAATTTGTTTGATTGAAAGTAGTGCTTTGCTTCATTGAACTTATATACGAAGGGTTTGATTTGATTTGAAAATCAGTCTTTGATTTGATTTGCAAAAGCATTTGATTTTCTTTGAAAAGCTTTTCTTTTGATTGATTTGAAAATGATATTTTAAAAGCTGGTTTGTCAAACCCTTACGCTGTCATAGGAATTGAAGTCTGTTGATACTTTTAATTTTATCTTTATAGCCTTAAGGCTGCATGTGAATGGTGATTTCCCGACCACAGAATATTCAAGTGTCGGTCTCCTCATGGGTATGAAAACCATCGGAGGGACGCTGACACGACAATCAATATTTTTTTATTATATTGAGACCTTAAAGCCGGATAACCGTTTTAAGGTCTGTTTACATGTATATTTTTTGTAGAAAAACTAGCAGGGTACATTTGTAAATCGGAGTTTGTCCATCGTGGGAATCAGATTTCGATCATTTTGATCGTGAATCCCACGATTCCTAGGCTCACATATGAGTAGCCAAAACCTGCACAGTTCAAATTTGTACAGAAACAGATCTATATCCCAAAATTGCCAGAACCGAGGATTCATTCAGTAAATCTTGGTCCGCACCGCCAAAGCGTCTCGTTCCCACTAGATAGCGATCTAAGGGACGCGAGGTTGCTTTTGAAGCTGAAACTAGAAAGAAAGCTAGATTTAAAGAAATCTCAGCCATTCTAGCTTCCCGGTTCAGTCTGGATGTTTTGAACCATTTGAAAACTATAATTGGTGAGATTTAAATAAATCTAGTCCGCCTGCAGATATGTCAGTGCCAATTCATATAAAATGAATATTTAAAGTAGCAGTTGAATAGAAAGCGAGTAAAGCAATATATATATACAAATATATACAATAAAAAGGGATAATTCCGACGAAACTTTTCGTCGAATTTAAGGTTATTCTCGATGAAATGTTCCATCGACCATTCCGTCGTCATTAAACTCCTCGGCATTAAGTCAGTCAAAAATTCAGTCAGAATTAGTTTATTACGACGGACTATTTGCGACGGAATTATCTGTCATGGTTACAATAAGTCCGACAGAAAGAGCTTAATGCCGGCGGAATCGTGCGTCGAAATTAAATTTTTGAATAATTCTGAATTTAATGCAAAAATAATTAAGTTCGACGGAAGTTTTCCTAAAGTCGACGCACTAGCCCGTTGAAAATAACTTTTTGAATAAACTGAATTTAATATATATTTCTTAACTCCGACGGAAGTTCCCTCGGGTTTAGCTTATTCCGTCGAGATTACTAATTTTTTTGTGGTTTTTTTTTATAGTTTTGCTAGCCAGGGTTTTTAACCCCAATACTGTACCTGTAACCTGTTCCATCTCAGTCATACAAACAATAATATATTCCCAATTGCAAATTACGATCAAAACTTGTTATATCCAATCACTACGCTAATACCAACAACGCACGCTACAACGTTAATCCATAACGATTATAAATACACGCTATAACGTTCCATAACGTTTATTAGTCCCATAACAATTACAAATATACGCTAATGTTAAGCCAGCATAACAAGTATAAATATCAATTAACTCATAAAGAATGATAACAAATAATACGATACGCTAACGACAAACTGATAACAAACCTGTTTGATTTACAAAACTCGTACAAAGTAAACTAAATTTTAAACAAAATGTACAAATGTTCTACAAAATAATGAATATAATCTATACAAATGAGCTAGCACGTAAAACTAGCTAGGAGGAGGAGGATCATCAGACGAGGGTGGGCGACACTGATGCTCATCGCCATCGCCACCGCCACCCTGCAGATAAGATTAAAGATATAAATCATTAGTCTATATAATATGTGAGAATGAAAAGACTACTAAATGAAAATAAAATAACATGCAGAATACCTGACTCTCGGGCCGCTCTGGTGGATGAGAATCAGTGACAACGACCCTCCGATCGCTATCTCCACCCTACAGATTTGATTAAAAATAAAAGCCATTAGTCTATATAATATGTTAGAATTAAAAGACTGCTAAATGAAAATAAAATAACATACAGAATACCTGACGACTCTCGGACTGCTCACCAAAAGCCTCCACTAGTAGAGTAACCACCATCCGGAGCACCTCACCGCTTAACGCGATGAACTGCTCGGGCGATAATCCAGTGTTCTCTACAGTGGCCCCTGCTGCAATATCCTGAGCCAGCTGGTAAAGGCGCGTATGGGTTGGTAAGTGCTGACGTCGAAAAGTCGGATCCCTCCAAAACCTCTCCGATACCGCCGCTATAACCCTCTGGAAGAGCGCATCATCTAAGCAAGCGCCCGAATCAGATGATCCAATGTGTGCTCTCGAGCGATGGCGCTGGCTAGAGCCTGCGATAATAAACCAATTTATTACGTAGTATATATAAATTTTATTTTATTTTAAAATTGAAGATATATTATATATTACCAACAGGTAGGGTATACACGGGTATCCTCGGCAGGCCCAACACGCGATACCTGCCGGTACTCGAAGTAGGGGGATCCTGAGACGCAACCCATAGTCTCAGCTCCTCATCCTGAGATAACTCAATCTCAGGCAGAGGAGTGGTGGAATCTAACGACTCAGGATCCCCCCTAGCAGCCCGCAACTCAGCTTGACAGGCGTCTCAAAGCGACTGAAAACGATCCTGAAATGGTATTTGTATACGCGAGTTAATTATATTATATGATTAACATTCTAATATTAATAATAACTTCAAATTTAGACTATGTCTTACCCTTATAGCTAAGGCTGCAGGAGACAGTATGGTAGACTCCTTAGGGGTGCGGGCCCTATCCTAGAACTCAGTCATCGTAGGAGGTCGGCCCAAGCTCGAGCTCATGATCTAATAATTAAGATAATTAAAACTGTATTAAGTATGTTACTAACAATTGACTAACTAAATAACAAAATATGCAATAGTTACCGACTTCACCTCTTTAAAGGACTGTGAGCCAGTCGTGTGTACGACTCGGAGCTGGCTCCTATTTTTCTTCACTTGCTCCGACTTCTTCTTGAACACCTCATCCTCCCAGTGCCGACACATAGCCTCCCAAGCCTGATCACCGACTATGCGGGGCTGATGAAGTCTAATCATAGTCCTAGGCTGCTCGCCAACCACCCGAGCCGCCCGCTGTCTCATCTCGTAAAGCCAACCGGAGTAGTTCTTCGCGACATGTGCAGTAATAACACTATCTCCAGCTGCTAGAGACATGCCATCCTTGTATCTATAATAAACCTATAATAAATGTTATTCGGTCTATCAGAATTCATTTGAAAATTATATAATGGTAAATGATAATGCATTGTTTACTTGAAGCTATAATTTGACTTACGTGAAAATCGCGCAGCACAGTATCCATGAATGAGGCATCATACTGGGTGAACTGGATAAAGTGCATACAGCCAACAGGCAAGTGTGTCAAGCAGATGGCGTGTAGCGTCGCCTTAGCGACAGTGTCCAAGATGCTATAATATAATGCGAGAAAAATAAAACAATTTGTTATATTAATAATGTACTTATATATATATACATGTTAATTTATTACAATTGACAGATTAAAAGAAATACTTACTGTGCCGAGTCGACATCTACAAGGACAACGTGTGGCTGTGCCGGCGGTCGGCCAAATAATCCGAGGTTAGTTCCTCGCTGACGTCGACGAGCACTATCTGTATAAATAACATTATATAAATATAATATTTTCATAATTCTAATAAATTTAATATTTAAGTTTGGAAACATATTATCTGATGAAGATCCCGCACCGTGGGTGCCGTCATTTGGTCCCGAATGACCGCCACAACGACGACCTCCCCCGCTATATTTAGCCATAGATTAACGTACTACTGAAATAACCAACATATTAATCTATTAATTAAGTTGTAGTTAATTTATCTAAATCAAATTATCGTTCGATTACAGAAAACCATTTAAGTTAAGACTACGTATGTCATCAAACCCGTCAGAATCAATCTCAACGTCGTCATTTGTTTCTGACTCCTCTGCCTCCGTTTCGATTTCGTACTCGTCGTCTTCGTATACAACGATATATTCATTGACAACCACTTCTTCCTCAACATCAGGTATGTCAATGAGTTCTAAAACCATATCATCATCCCGTAAGACATCTACCTCGGGATTGCTAATTTGTTCTTGCAACGGCTCATCTATTCCCGATAGATTAGTACCATCAAAAGCACGAGTCTTTGTTGTGACAACTGTATACCAAGGGCTCTGATAATTTAAGACATTCGGGGCGTAGTACACTTGAGTGGCTTGGCTGGCTAGAATGAATACATCATTAAACTGTAGTTTTGACTTTATGTCTACCGTGACGATTCTATTACGATCAATTTTAACACCCTTAACAGTATCAAACCAACGACACCTGAATGTAAAAACTTGTTTACCATTGGGATAATTTAGTACAACCACTTCCTCTAATCGTCCATAGTAATTTGACTCGGAGTCTTGGTAGCAACTTCCCAACACGACAACGCCCCAATTGACTAACGTCATTTCATTCAAGTCATCAACCTTGAATCTATACCCATTCACAATGAAACCAGAAAATGAACTTATGAGTTTGTATGGGCCTGAAACAACGTCTCTGAAACGCTCATAAGCGCTATCCGCTTCAACCCTGCTCTTAAACCACTGGAGAAAATTTTCAGTAGTGAATGCTTCCAACTGTGTTGGAGTCATTCCCGGATTAGAAGCATTCGCTTCCTCTTCGAATGCACTAAAATAATATGTTAAAATCATTATTACAATCATAATCTTAGTGTATTGACATGTGTACATATAATAACACATACTTGATGTCTTCCGCCAATTCAGGCAAATTTAGAAGCACATATATGGATACAATCTTCAAATCTCGATCGCTGAAGCAAGTCATTGTCTTATGGCCAAATAGTTTTGCCGGATATGTGAATACAGCTAACTCATCATCAGAATGAGATTGATCACCAATGACCTCATTTCTACTTAAACGAGTGTGCTTAGTTGAGACTACATCGTCGAAGTACAAAGGGTAGAAATTTACAAGTTCTTCCTCCGTATAACGTTCAACAATTGAACCCTCTACATGAGCTTTGTTTTTCACTTTCTGCTTTAATCGACGCATATACCTGAAATATAATTGCACGCAATTATTACTAATAATATGCCTTGGAAAAATCATCAAAATTTAAACAAATAGATGATATTAGTTACCTCTCAAAAGGATACATCCACTGATATTGCACCGGTCCTCCAAGTTTCAGTTCATATGGTACATGTATAGGCAAATGCTCCATCGAGTCAAAGAACCCTGGAGGTAAGATCATTTCGAGCTTGCACATTGTCAGCACTATATTCTTCTCCATCTGCTCAACATCACTGTACCTTATTATTGTTGAGCACATATCCCGAAAGAAAGATGAAACTTCGGCCAAGGCATCAACAAATTTCCTTGGTAACATCTCACGAAATGCAATTGGCATCAACTTCTGCATGAATACATGGCAATCGTGAGATTTGAACCCAGTCATTTTCAGCTGCTCAACCTTGGTGCAACGAGAAATGTTAGAAGCATATCCATTCGAGAGCTGCAACGCACTTATCCACTTGCACACGTCTTTGACCTGTTGCTTGGTTAGACAAAATGACGCTTTTGGTTTTGAGTTATTAGGTCGAAGCCACAATTCTGACCTAATATTCATTTCCTCCAAATCTTTACGTCCTTTATCAGTGTCTTTTGTTTTACCACTAGCATCTAACACGGTGTAAAATAGATTCTCAAAGACATTCTTTTCTATATGCATGACATCTATACAATAACGGACTGAAAGTGTAACCCAATATGGCAACTCAAACCACATGGGTGAGTGTGTCCAGTTATGAGTTATTCCGTAACCAGCTGCTCTCAACTTACCATGCTCCTTACCTGGTGGTGGAAAAGATAGATTGTTAAGCCAGCCCGATATCTCGCTGCCCAACAAACGTCTAACAACCCCCTTTTTCTCTGTCTTTCTATTAAACTGTGCAGACAACTTTCTGCAACTGTGGTCAGCAGGCAAGAAGTTACGAGCAGTTCCAAACCAACTGGTTTTACGCCCATGACGTAGTTGTATGCCTTGCACATCCCCCATACAGACTGGACATGACAGCTTCCTATGAGTTAACCAACCACTAATCATCCCAAGTGCCAAAAAGTCAGTGATAGTCCACAACAAAGCTACCTTCATCATAAAAATTTGCATCTTCGCTTTATCATATGTCTGAACACCTGTCTCCCACAACATCCTAAGTTCATCGACTAACGACCTGAGGTACACGTTTATGTCTTTTGTAGGACTTTTATCCCCCGGTATCAGTAAAGTCAAGAACAGATACGGATCCCTCATGCACATTGACGGTGGAAGATTGTAAGCTACCATTATTACTGGCCAAATAGAGTAGCACTGGTTCAAATTATTAAATGGACAAAACCCATCTGTGGCCATGCCAAGCCTAACATTCCTATCATCCTCTGCAAATTTTGGAAAATTTTCATCAAACCTCTTCCACTTATCTCCATCTGCAGGGTGAGTCAGCTGACCAGGCACGACATCTCTTGTTCTATGCCAACTCATATGTTGAGCCGTATGGGACGACATGAATAGCCGTTGAAGCCTCGACGCAAGAGGAAAGTACCGTAAGATCTTCCTGGGAACATGTTTCTCCTTCCCCCCACGTTTTGTCACCTTGAAGCGAGGCAAGCTGCATATATCACACTGTCCCTTATCTCTGTCCACCCCATAGTATAACATGCAATCCTGCTCACAAGCATCAATCTTCTGATACCCCATATTCAAACCTTTGACCATCTTTTTCACTTCGTAATAATTTGCAGGCAATGTATTATCCATGGATAAAAAATCACAGATAAGAGCAAGCAAATTGTTAAAACCTCTCTCACTGCAGTTTTCATCATTCTTAAAGTGTAAGAGCTTAGTCACTGCAGATAGACTGGTGTGCTTGTCATTTCCAGGATACAATGCGACCCCCGATTCATGTAGCATCTTGTAAAAGGCAGTAGCTGAATCATTTGGTTCTTGCTGAGCATTGCCTGACACATGCTCGTTATCGGCCCAGTTTATATTGTTAGGCCCATACGCATCGACCAACATCTCCACAGCATCATAGTTATGCACAATTGAATCCCTCAACTCAGCTGGTTGGTCTACACTATTTGAAAGTTCCCTTAACTCAGGTGATTCCCCGTGATGAATCCATAGGGTGTACCCATCCACAAATCCACGGGAAAATAAGTCAAATCTAATCTCGTCGGCTTTCTTCCAGATAAGATTTTTACATTTGACACACGGACATCGCATTTTTCCGTTTGGATCATCAGCATGTTCTATTGCTTTGTTCAAAAAGTTAGACACCCCATCACGATAAGTGACACTAATCCCCTCCCATCAATGGGTATCCTACGGTACATCCAACTCCAGTCGGCTGACATATTGATGCTGCACATAAGACGCATTTACTACAGTTTCTTTGCTTTCTGTAACTATGGTCCATGTATGAATTATATTTTTCAGCAGCGTCTCCTCTATAGGATAGGGGTAATTCAAGCTTCTATCCCGTTCCTGGATGCGTCTCTTCACTAGTGCCAACACGTTAAGCACGTTTGTACTGTTTTAAGAAAATTTTGACAGCACCTCTCCATGGTCTCCAAGTACACGAAATAGATTAAGATAACTTAATCTAAATATGTACTCGAAGAACATGTAGAGATAACAGCCGAAAAATCCTCAAAACAACAAAAACGTACTGTTTCGTATTGGCACCGGCCTAAGTGAAAGACATAACATCCAGTAACAGTCCCAAACTGGGGACTATTCGACATTCACTCCTACTGAGTGAATGTCAAACGGGTTTCTAAGTTGACACCTCCAAGTATAATGCAACCTTAACACTCAAAGTCAATGTGAATAAGTTATATTGAGTTTATTGAATATTGAGGCAAACTAAGCAAATGGTACTTAGTTTATTTTACCAATGCAAAACTAAGTAAATGCTACTTAGTTTATTTTTTTAAATTTTTTTAATTTTATAGAAGACTAAGCAAGTACTACTTAGTATTATCTTTTTTATTAAATTTATTTTATTTTCACTTAATTTTCTTTAGTTATGAAGACTAAGCAAGTACTACTTAGTATTTTATTTTATTTTATTTGATTTATTTTATTTTATTTTAATTAAATTAAATTAAATCTAATTTAATTTAAGTTAAGTTAAGTTAAGTTAATTAATTAATTTTGTATTATATTATATTATATTATATTAGTTTGTCACTTTAATTTAATTTAATTTAAGTAAATTAAGTTATATTAAATTTAATTAATTAATTTATTTTGATTAATTTATTTATTTTAATTAATTAATTTATTTTGATTTATTTAATTATAATTTATTTTGAATTATATTTTTTTTATTAAATAAAAAATTTATTTTATTTTATTTTATTTAAATTAAATTAAAATTTTTATTTAATTTATTTAAATTAAATTTATTTGTTTATTTATTTTATTTTTTATTATAATATATTATATTACCTCATTTAATTTAATTAGTTTTAATTATGTTATATTTAATTATATTTTATTAAATTAAATTGAATTATAAATTTTATTTTATTAAATTAAAATTGAATTATTTAATTTATTTTAGTTTATTATTAGTTTTATTTTATTTATTTATTAGATATAATATATTAAATTAAAATTTAATTATTTATTTTATCTTATTTAGTATTACATTATAATATATAAATTATTTTCATTAAATTAATTTATTTTAATTAAATTATTTAATATCAATTAATTTATTTTAGTAATAATTAAGAAACTAAGTAAATGGTACTTAGTTTCTTTTAATTATTGGAAACATAAGAAATATATTAAACATTAAGGGCCCACAAATTTTGGAATTGATTAATTCTGACAGAAATTCTGTCGAGAATTTCGTCAGAAATAGCAAATATACCTATCATGTGTATATACTCAATATCAAATCCAAATTCAACAATTAATTCCTCAATATCAGTTTCATATACCCAAATTGAATAACAGTTTCATATATATGCCCAAATTGAACAATGTATCAATATCAGTTTCAGCTATATACATATCCAAATTGAACAAATCAAACCCAAATTAAAAAGCTCAATATTAGTTTCATACTTTCATATATCCAAATAGAACAAATCAAACTCAAATTGAATAAATCAAACAATACAATAAATTAATTGTAGACTGTTAAATAGGGGAACAATTAGGGCAGAACCTTAAAGCCTTAAGCTAGTTACTGTCAGAAAATCGAGCTTCGGCAGCCACGAACCACCACTGAGCCACCACGAACCGCCACTGAGGACGAAGAGAGAGGGAGCCAGAAAAACGGGAGAGCTTCGGCCGAAAAATGGGAGAGATTCGGCCGAAAAATGGGAGAGCTTCGGTCGGCAGAGATAAGAGATTTGAGTGAACTGGTCGGAGAGAATATAGATATAGAGAAATGAAAACGGGACGAGAGGCCTTCTGTTCTAATTTTAGGTTTTAAAAGGTTAAGTTCGACGGAATGTCCGTCGGCCTTAGGTCCCTCAAAATTAAGGTATCCTCGACGGACAGTCCCTCGAATATAATATAAGTTCGTCGAAGTTAATTTTCGCGCGAGCGGGAAACTTGGCTCCACGAAGGGTCTTCTATTGCCGACGGAATTCCGTCGTAAATAGAATATTTTCGAGAGACTTAATGCCGACGGAATATTCCGTCGTAATTAACCTTATTATCGAGGGATTGTAGTCCGTCGAGGTTAGTTCCGTCAAAATTAGCCACATTTCTTGTAGTGATATATATATACTAATATATATAAAAGCTGAAAAGGGAGATGGGTTTTCACGTAGGTGCCCAGACTAGAATTGAAATATATATATATATATATATATATATATATATTGACAGAAACGTAGTCAACTAAGACTGGGAAGAGGAACAGTGATGGTGAAGGCTGCTTATATATGCATAAATATATATAAAGCAGTTAAAAGGCCACAGAATGATCCAGGCCGAACTGAAATATAAATATACAAAAAAATAGTCAACCAGGGACTGGGAAGATAACCCAATAATGGTGAAGTGTGCAAAAACAGTATAAAGGCCACGAAATAGTCCAGGCCAGACTGGAATGTAAATTGCAGAAAAGTAGTCAATCAGTGACTGGGAAGAGCACCCAATATGGCAAAAAGTGCAAAAGCAGTATAAAGGGCGATAGATTTTCACGCCGGTGCCAGGACTAGAATTGAAATATATATATATATATATATATATATATATAGAGATAGAAATGTAGTCAACCAAGACTGATACGAGGACCAGTGATGGTGAAAATCGCTCATATATGCGTAAATATATATAAAAGCGGTAAACTACCTCAGATTTGACATCCGGACTTGACAGAATTAAAATGTTAGTATATATACAGTTAAATATATACAAAAAAGGACCAAAATCGGACTGGGAAGATAACCCAGTCCGGCAGAGTTGCCAGAACGTGTGTACTAGTGCATTGAAGCTGCTGGAGCTGACGGATCGTCAATCCGAGTTGTAGAAATGCCAGAAAATCAGTTTATGTACAAAAATACACCAAATTTTGATAAAAACAGCCACAAAACTAAGTTCCGAGCATTTTTAGAAAATGAAACTTAACGTGTAAGTGTATAAAAGTACGAAGAAGTAATATTCACTTTCTGATAGTGAAAATACTCACACTAGACTGCTACACGGGCGTTTTGCCAAATCGTAGGCTCTATACGTCCAAATCTACCAGCTATTTTCTGATATGTGGTAGTATATGGGTATATCTACGTGTTAGAGTGAAAATATTTGGGTTTGGAAGAGGTGTAAAAGTCAGAAAATTGAACTAACAGAGCTTCGCTGTGTTTCGGAATTCTTGAAAATGAAGGGGAGGGCACCTCTATTTATAGGCCAGGGAGCCTCCACTCTACATGCTGCTGCTGTAAGTAGAGGTGCGGCTCCCCTGGCGGGGCTCACAGTGTCAAGTTTCATTATCTCGAAGTACGTGCACTCCGAACAACGCTCAGTCAAAGTCGAAACTTTCTAGCTTTTGATCGGAGCGTCCGATTGAGGCGTGCGATACCTTTTCGAAAAGCCCTCACCGAGAGTGTCGCAATGAAATGGGATAAAACATTTTTCAGGTCCAAGAAGACATGTTCATAACTAGGTCTTCAATTCCTCGCAGTTTGTCCGTTGAGCTGTCTTGCGTCGTTTGCACTCGGGATCATCGTTATGGTTCATTCTAACTTCGATGGCATCAATTCAGCTTGAGTTTGACCAAATTGACTAAGAGTTGATAAAATAAGCGTTTGCCCATCCCGGGGTGGTCCTTGGTGGATCTGGCTTCCCAGGGTTATCTTTGGGGCTGAACTGCACTTCCCGGACTGATGTCGGGGCTGATCTGTACTTCCCGGGTTAAGACCGGGGGATGATTTAACACGTTCTAGGTCTATGTCAAGGTTGACTTTTACCTCCCGGGTTGATGTCGGGGATGACTTGACAGCCCGATATTGAGATCGGGATTGATTGTTATCTCCCGGGTTGCTGTCGGGGGCTAATTTGTACCTCTCGGGTTGCTGCCAAGGCTGATTTGAAGGCCCGATATTGAGATCGATGTTTGAAATAATGGTTCGATCGAAGATCGGGGTTGATATGATAGCCCGATAATGTGATTGGGTTTGATCTGACGACCCGATTGGAGATCGGAGATAGATAGACTGTCCGATTGGAGATCAGAGCTGGATAGACGGTCCGATTAGAGATCAGAGCGGGATTGACGGTCCGATTGGAGATCAGAGCTGGATTAATGGTCCGATTGGAGATCAGAGTTGGATAGACAGTTCAATTAGAGATCAGAGCTGGATAGACGGTCCGATTGGAGATCGGAGCTGGATAGATGGTCCGATTGGAGATCAGAGCTGGATTGACGGCCTGATTGGAGATCGGAGCTGGATTGACGATTTGATTGGAGATCGGAGTTGGATAGACGGTCATTTTGGAGATTGGAGCTGGATTGACGGTCCGATTGGAGATCGGAGCTGGATTGACGGTCTGATTGGAGATCGGAGCTTGATAGACTGTCCGATTGGAGATCGGAGCTGGATAGACCGTCCGATTGGAGATCGGAGCTGGATAGACGGTCCGATTAGAGATCGGAGCTGGATTAACGGTCCGATTGGATATCAAAGTTGGATTGACTGTCCGATTGGAGATCAGAGCTAGATAGACTGTCCGATTGGAGATCAAAGCTGGATTGATGGTTCGATTGGAGATCGGAGCCGGATAGACTGTCTAATTGGAGATTGGAGCTGGATAGACGGTCCGATTAGAGATCGGAGATGGATAGACGGTCCGATTAGATATCGGAGCTGGACAAACGTTTTGATTAGAGATCGGAGCTAGATTGACGGTCCTATTGGAGCTGGATTGACGGTCTGATTGGAGATCGGAGCTGGAGTACCGACATTGGGGATTGAATTTGACTGGAGTACCAACATTGGTGATCGAATTTGGGTTTACCGATATTGAGGATCGAATGTGGGTCTACCGATATTGGGGATCGAATTTAACTGAATGACCGACATTGGTGGTCGGATTTGGATTGGAAGCCTGGTATTGGTACCGGGGTTGATTTAATTGACGGCTTTGCCCTCTTACAGTGTTTGTATTGGGGCAAGGAAAATTTCGAGTGTCTACATGGATGATTTTTCAGTATTTGGGAAATCATTTGATAGATGCCTCGAGAATTTAACCATGGTATTGAAGAGATGTGTCGAGACAAATCCGGTACTCAACTGGGAGAAATGCCATTTATGGTCCAAGAAGGAATAATTATGGGGCATAATGTTTCTCGAAGAGGTCTGGAAGTCGACCAAGCTAAACTGGAGACAATTGAAAATTTGCCACCGCCGAATTCAGTAAAGGGGATTCAGAGTTTTCTCGGGCACGCTGGATTCTACAGAAGATTTATCAAGGACTTCTCGAAAATCACAAAGCCACTCTGCAGTCTATTAGAAAAGGATGTCCCATTCAAGTTTGATGAAGACTGTCGAGTGGCGTTTGAGCAATTAAAGAAGAAGTTAACCACTGCCCCAGTAATCATAGCACCATATTGGACCAAGTCGTTCGAACTCATGTGTGATGCCAGTGATTATGCGGTAGGAGCAGTGCTTAGGCAACAACGAGAGAAAATCTTTCACGCCATCTATTATGTGAGCAAGACATTGACAGATGCACAGTTGAATTACACAACCACTGAAAAGGAATTACTTGCAGTTGTGTATGCATTTGACAAGTTTCGTTCGTACTTGGTGTGGAAAAAGGTGGTGGTGTACACAGATCACTCGGCCATTCGGTATCTAGTGGAAAATAATGACGCAAAGCCGAGACTTATTCGCTGGGTTCTTCTCCTTCAAGAATTTGACTTAGAGATTAAGGATAGAAAGGGGACAGAAAACTAGGTGGCCGACCATCTTTCACGGTTAGAGAATCCAAAACAGGACGAGTCAGACAAGGCAGTAATCAATGAGTCTTTTCCTAATGAGCAGTTATTTCTGATACACGGCGAGTTTCCGTGGTACACAAATTTCGCTAATTATTTGGTCAGCAACATCCTCCCACCAAACTTAACTCGCCACCAAAAGAGGAAATTTCTACATGATGTAAAGTGGTATATGTGGGACGAACCATATTTGTTTCGCCAGTGTGCTGACCGAATGATCCGACGATGTATACCGAAAAGTGAAGTTGATAGCATTCTACAGGCATGTCACACGTCTGTATACGGGGGACACTATGGGAGTGAGCGAACAGCTGTAAAAGTCTTCTAAGCAGGTTTCTTCTGGCCCACTTTGTTCAAAGACGCACATCAGTGCGTGAAAAACTGTGACAAATGTCAAAGAGTGGGAAATATTTCAAAATGGAACGAGATGCCCCTAAACATGATCTTGGAAGTCGAGATTTTTGATGTATGGGGAATCGACTTCATAGGACCCTTTCCATCCTCATTCAGCAATTTGTACATATTATTGGCCGTGGACTACGTATCAAAATGGGTGGTGGCAGTCGCATTACCGACAAATGATGCGAAGGTGGTTTTGATGTTTTTACAGAAGAATATATTCACCCGTTTTGGCACCCCAAGGGCAATAATCAGTGATGAAGGGAGCCATTTCTGCAACAAATACTTCACCGCTCTCTTGACGAAGTATGGGGTCAAACACCGTATTACCACAACCTATCACCCTCAGACGAGTGGCCAAGCCGAAGTATCTAACCGAGAGGTGAAACGAATCCTGGAAAAGGTCGTCAACCCAAACAGGAAGGATTGGTCGTTGAAGCTGGGCGACGCTTTGTGGGCATATCGGACTGCCTATAAGACTCCGATAGACGTGTCCCCATATCAGTTGGTTTACGGAAAGGCGTGTCACCTATCGGTAGAACTCGAACATAAGGCGTATTGGGCCATCCTGGAATTAAACTTCGATTTAGCAGCAGCAAGGGAGAAAAGAATGTTCTAAATAAACGAGTTAGACGAATTTCGCCTGCAAACAAAAATTCCAAGTTGTACAAGGAAAAGGTAAAGAAATAACATGATCAGAAAATTATGGAGAAGAGCTTTGAATCGGGACAATCAGTACTGCTATTCAACTATTGGTTGAAACTTTTCCCCGGAAAGCTGAAATCCAGGTGGTCAGGGCTGTTTACAATCAAGACAGTGTTTCCACATGGCGCCGTTGAAATATACAGCAGGAAGTCCACCGAATCATTTAAAGTCAACGGTTAAAACATTATTGGGGCAGAGACATCGATCGCCAGGTAACCGCGATCGACCTGGCCGAACCACTCTAGAACAGGAAGTAGTCAGGCTGAATGACTCAAAATTCAAGCGCTCGATGGGAGGCAACCCATCCTTTACGTTCATTTTTATTTACATTAATATCATTTAGTTGTAATAATGTATAATACTTAGTAATTTTTTCTTCATAATACATGTCTAACAAAATTTTATGGTGTGTGTTGATATAGGACACTTGTAACATCAATCAAACATAATATCATGGTGAGGGGACATCACCACATAAGGGAAGAAAAAGGACATTTGTAAGATCATTCTTGGAATCAAAAAGGGAAAGCAACCTCATGATAAGCTTTTCCATGCACGAACGCATAATTTTTTTTTACGCGGGCAAACTATTCACCCGCCCCAGTGGGTGATTAATGAAGTTGTTAACGCCTGATTTTGTACGCTTGACGAAATCACCCAAAAGAACAGGCCAAAACAGCGCCAACGGCTGATTGTATCTTTGTGAAATCAAACTCACGAAATACCCTCACATAAACATAAATAAAAGAAATATAAAGCATGAACACAAGAATTACGTGGAAACCCAATTGGAAAAAAACCACGGGGAGAGAGAGTAATCCACTATAATAATATTGAGAGTACATATGGTGTATTGTATAATATCTTGCTCTATGCTATGATCCCTCTATGTTATATGATGACCTTGTAATTTCTCTCGTAATGTGTGGTCTGATAATGAATGTCTTCATCCCTTGCTTGTAGTCGTATTTATAGAAGTCTTGTCTGTCCAAATCCTACTAGGAATGAGAGTCCTAGTCAGAATCCCTTTATAACTGCAATTGCTTCCTTCCCAAGTTAGATCTTCTTATCCCACCAGATAAGAAAACCCTAATCCTTCTCTAATAAGGACTCTCCCAATAAAATACATAATAAACATATATGGGCCAACATTAAATACGGCCCATTACATAGATAGGGCTACCCCATGGCCAAGCCCAAATATTCACGCCCTAACATTGCCCCCCAGTCTCTTATTTATAAGGAACTTATAATAAGAGAGTATACAAATAGATTGGGCTACACCATGGCTAGACCCGAATAATCACAACCAAACATTGCCCCCCAGTTTTTCATAAAACGGAACATTTGATGGAAGAGTATATAAAATACATAGCCCAGCAACACAAAACGTCCAGCCCACCGGCTAAGAATTTGGCGATCTTCGAACGAGCCCAAAAGGACCAAGAACTGAGACTCTCTGACCGAGCCCAGCAAATCCAAGAACTGAGACTCTCTGACCGAGCCCAGCCTTCGTCTTCAAATCGATGCTTATGTTATATATGCATGAATGAAGATATGAATGCATGAATGAATGCATTCATGAATGGAAGTGCACCCTTAAATAAATATTCACTTCGCTACGAGGAGACGAAGGAATCCAACCTTAAACCTCTGGAGTCCTTCTCTCCGAGAGCCGAAGGAACATCATGAAAAATATTCACATCGCTCCGAAGAGGCGAAGGAATCCCACCTTAGTCACTCCGATGTACCCTCTCTCCGAGAGCCGAAGATACGCCGGGAAAAGTTGCTTCTAAGAGAAGCCCACCATAGTCACTCCGATGTGCCTTCTCTCTGAGAGCCGAAGGCACACCAGGAAAAATATTGCTTACACATGAAGCCCTCCATAGCCCCACCGATGACCTTGTCTCCGAGAGCCGAAGGCACATCAAAAATGTTCCAAGACGCTCCGAAGAGGCGCTGGAACCCAACCTTTAGACACTCTGATGTACCCTCTCTCTGAGAGCCGAGGGTACACCAGGAAAAGTTTGCTTCAAAACGAAGCCCACCATAGCCCCACTGATGACCTTCTCTCCGAGAGCCGAAGGTACATCAGGAATAAACCTTCACTTCGCTACAAAGAGATGAAGGAATTCTGCCGCAGATCCTCCAATGACCTTCTCTCCGAGAGCCGAAGGTACACTGTGAAAAATAAAAACTCCGCACAAAAGAGACGAAGGGTCTTCCACCATAGCACCAATGACCGATCCACTGATCGGTTAAGCAGGTTTTGGTCCGCTGATCGGACAATCATAGAACAACTCCATGCTGCTAGCCTTCCAGAGACCTCTGACCGGCCCTGATCTTTCTTCAGAAGTTAATCCATATATTCCACCACCAACCGATCTTGGAAATAATGCTGAAGCCTCTGACTGGCCACTACCAAAGCGTACATCAATATTTTCCAAGTTCGGGCTCCTTGTTTCCACATCCTTTAGGGACTAGGTGCTGCTTACCCCCAATCTCCTGCACCAGAACTGCTTCTGTCACGAGAACTGCTCCGAAGCCTACTCTCGGTTCGCCTCGTATCCGCTGCATTACGCACTGTGTACTCCATTCTCAAAGTCATCAAATTATCTGTCTATCAACAACAGTCCCGCTGAATTGTTCAATCAAACCCACTGTACTGATTCTAAAAATATTTCTCCTTAGACTGTGAGTTATCTTTTCCACTGCTATCTCCGTCAAGTCCATCGAATATCCCCCATAGCAAATTCTTGAATCTGAAGCCTCCTCTATCTGTTGTTGCGAAGGAAATTGCATATACAAGTAAGAGCCATTGTTACGTTGGGATTTAAGCTGAAGTCAGTTAATATGCTTGCGATGCTTATAATGCCAAAGTGATCCAAAGTTTCCTATCTCCTTTTAATGACTTTATATTAGTAACCATAAATTCCATCAGTGTTGTGTCACACTTCCTGTCCACGCCATGTATCCTTCCTTCCACGTGCAGATTCCCCATTTCCCGTAACATCGCCATCCAAAACTTGGTGGGGCATATTTATTCTTTCTTTCCGAACAACACCGCAAAATATCTTAACCGAAGAAGCTTGAGGGAAATGCCGAAGTGGCCTTGCCACGTAAAAGTAGTCCGAAGAGGAATCGCTGAAGGGTTTGCCGAAGTGGTCCGTAGTCATGCCGAAATCCTGCCGAAGTCCCGTCGAAGTCATGCCGAAATCTTGTCGAAGTAGTTTGAGTATGCCGAAGGATAAGTCATGTCAAAATTCGGCCGAAGTGAAAACATGATGAAGCCGATATGATACATTCTGAACAAAAATGTTATCGTCCGAAGTGGACCCTGTTACCCGAAGTGTCGGAGTGAACATCTCGAACCGTCAATTATGCTATAATATTTTAATGGCGACCATGTCGAAGTCTCGACCGACTAATCTGAAGTCTTGATCAATTTTTATTCTGCAGGTCGTATTGGTTGGTGTCGAAACCAAAGTATTGAATGAATGCCTGTTTAATGGTCTCATGGGATATATCTTCGCGTAAACTGTTTGACAAATCATTACCAAGACAAGGCTCCTGAACATCTTTGTTAATTATTAAACCAAATTTTTGGTCTGTGCTTGAAGTTTGCGCCACCACCAGACCCTGTAGTGCACTCTCTCGTGATAAGGCCATTTTGCCGGAAGAGCCACCTGTACGTTCTTGGGCCAACGAGTTTCTGCAGAAACTGAAAACCCAGAAAGGCTAATACAAAGAAGAACAGCAATCAGTACCCAAAACCCAGACCTGAAACGGGTCTCCATCGCTAAAACTTGGTCAAATTTAAGCGTTTTAGGCGGATCACAGCGTGTTCATTGAGCCTTAACCAAATAAAAATTGAATCTTTTATTCTAGGTATTTTTTTGTTAGTACTTAGCCGAGTCTTTGCAGTTAAATTGGTGGTTTGACGGACTGAAGGAGACAGAAGACTCCGTTGGTTGATCTTCGTCGCCGTATCTCACGCCGCCTGAACAGAGATTTATGAACAGAGATGGGCGAATTTGGTGAAGCTCTCTGTTTTGTGCTTACTTCCACCATTTCTTGTTCTTCTAATCTCTTCCGACGGAACTCCTCATATGTTGCTTCCTTTTGGCCTACCATTCTGATCTCTCCGTTTCAATTCCCTATTCTGAAACTCAAGAAAATAGATCTTGATATTTGGCCTTGAAAACATTATATATAATATAATAGTATATTATATATTATGATGGTATTATAGTGATGAGTAGGCTTAACATACCAATATAATAATCATACATGTATACTACCGTACTCCGCAAATATACTTTGATTTCAAAATAAAGATGATGCTCTATTATTCATACAGCTTTATATTAATGAACCAAAAGTAAAAATCGGTACATAGTTATATGGTAGCAAGCAACAGTACTATATTCGAAGAAGGGTATTCTTATTCATCAATAATCCGCATTCCTTATTGGATGGAACTTAAAGATGGTATCCACCCAAACTAAAGATCATATGATGCGTATTAAATTAGTCGGATGATTTTAATTTAGCATCCACTTAAATTGTTATTTCTGTTTATAAATACAATATCATGTTACGAAATTTATATTGCAAGTAAAGCAATATTGTTAATCATGACGATTTCATAAACTGATAAAAGAGGATTAATCACTTATCTTTTGCGTTAGATCTCTTCCTTGGTGAATCCGTGATTTTAATTCGACACTAGAACAAGTGTCTCGTTTCCCACAGACGGCGTCAATGTTAACGCCTGATTTTGTACGCCTGACGAAATCACCCAAAAGGACAGGCCAAATAAGGCTGAGGAGTCTATATGAGGGGAACACTCCTAAATTATAGGGAAACTCTGCTTATGGAAAGAAGGATCCTGCAATGATTAAACTTCCTACATTTTTGGAGATTTGGCACTATCCTATTATGCAAAGGTATACGGGGGGAACCCTAACCCTAAAGGGATATGGACTCTAGCATGGATGAGAGATATATATATACATGGCTTAAACCCTGAAAGGTACACACACTTTATTATTCCAGCAATAGAGTAATTTATCCCTCCATTGTTAAACCTTGTCAGCCTGTACTTACTCTCACACCGGAGCTATCCCCCGGCGGCCCAAGCCGTCAAGCTTTGGTGTTTACCCGTTTTGTGCAGGATTGGACGTGCTTGGTGATTGGAGCGCGTGGACGAATCTTGGCGTTAACATTGGCGCTAGAAGGAGGGCGTTCAATCACAACAAACAGATCACCTGAAAACATGGTGAATAGCAGAGAAGTTTCTGGTAGAAAACAGCCGTCAGAGGAAGCGTCAACACAAAGAGGCTCGGTGAAAGATAGGTTGGGGCCATCCAGCATCCACTCACGGCTCGGCCCTCAGACCAATTCGGTTGACTCCCAAGTAGGGGGCCATCCCGCTGCCCAACGAAGACTATTCCGCACCACCAGCCAGGAAAAGAGGGATCAGAAACAGGTGGAAGGCGCCCCGCCTCGAACCCATCCCCTGGAAGATCGTGAAGCAGCCATAGCCAGAAAGATGAAAGAGATAGAGGACACAGAACAGGCCCTAAAGGTCCTCCTGATTCAAAAGGAAGAGATCGCCAGACAGGTGTTGCATATAGTCGAAGATGAGGCTTCCAGCCACCTTAAACATTCGGGGAGGGGGAGGTCTCCACGCCGAGGATCCCAAGGGCATGACAACCGCACCAAGGACACCGAGAAAAGGCTTCGGAGTCGCTCCCGGGAAAGAAGCAGATCTGGAGATCGTCAAACTGGGGGACGTTCGCGAGCACACTGCTCCAACAGTCCTCGGCGCGATGATCAGAGGTCTCAAG
Organism: Panax stipuleanatus; assembly: GCA_020205555.1. Lineage (NCBI taxonomy): Eukaryota > Viridiplantae > Streptophyta > Magnoliopsida > Apiales > Araliaceae > Panax > Panax stipuleanatus. The sequence goes on along the minus strand of CM035119.1, from coordinate 106,890,260 downwards.
CAGGGTATCACAAAGACCGAAGACACAATACCCCACGTGGGAAGCGGTCTCATCAGGAGGCCCAAGCATCAAGGCACAAGCCAAAGGGTAGTCCCCAAGATAGTCCTCTGCGTAATCAAGACAGAGACCACAGAAGCCCTCCAAACCAGAAAGATCCGGTAAGAAAGTTATCCCCAAAGAAGAGTTTGGACCCAGCTCTGGCGGCCATAGAAGTGTTGACTAGGAAGCTAGAGGATATGCAGAAACAGTTGATCGCGAGCCAGCAGGAGAAAGTGACTCCGGGGAAGAAAGCCTCCCTATTCTTCGAAGAAATCCTTCGGGAAAAAGGTGACCTCAATAAAAGGCTGCCGTACATTGAGAGTTATAACTGGTTGGGCGACCCCTATGAGCACAGCCAGACGTACGACATGCTGTTAGATTACTACGGCTACACCGATGCGGAAAAATGTAACACCTTCATCACCTCTCTAAGGCGAGATGCTCGACACTGGATGAACACACTGGCCCCCAACTCAGTCTCGTCATGGGAAGAACTGTGTGATAAGTTCCACGCTCGATTTGGGAGCAACAGAAAGAGAGGAAAGCCTATTGGGTCGTTGGCCCAAGTCAGACAGCATTCAAACGAGACGCTTGGTCAGTACGTGAAGAGATTCAGGGAAGCAGTCGGACAGGTTACCGACCTCAATGATTTACAGGCCGTAGGACTCTTTCAGAACTGATTGGACCTGGTCAAGTCCGAAAAGCTGATGAAGAAACTGATGTTCAACCACCCGAGGAGTTTATCCAAAGCCTTTGAAAAGGCGGAGAGCTTCATAACTATGGAAGAGGCTATGGAAAGTCTGAAACGGGGCTCCACAGAGAGGCCCAAAGAAAAGGAGAAGAGCAAACCCGAGGGGAATTCAAGGCGTTATGGGGGCGATAAGTCGGGAGGCTACCAAAAGCGACATGACAACAACAAGGGGTCGCGGGGAAACCGTCCCCCCCTGCCAAAAGATCAAGAAGGTAGGGTCTACACTCTACTCAACACCCCCCGACCTGACATCCTAGAGCACTTGAAGAAACAGCCAGGTTATCAGAAGCCAGATGACGGTTACAAGCCTAATAAAGGATACTCCCACAGGTACTATGACTACCACGAGTGCATGGGACATTACACCGCTGATTGTTGGGCACTAAAAGAGTTGATCGAGACGAACGTGCAGCATGGAGGCTTAATCCGATTCCTCTCAGGAAGAGAGGAAGAGACTCGATAGACAACTACCCTAGCTGATCAGCAACCCCAGTCGAACCCAACACAGGGGGTTCGCCATGTGGTAGATGTCATCACAGGAGGTATAATGGGGAAACTCTCGGGACAAAAGTGGTGTAACTATCTGGATTCGGTGATATCAGTGGCAGACCAACCTACGAGACGAGAGATACCCTTCCCGGGTTCGGTCATATCCTTTACAGACGAGGATTTCCCTACCGAGCCGATCGAGCCGCATGAAGGAGCCCTGGTGATCACAGCGCAGGTAGGGTCGGTTGATATAAAAAGAATGATGATAGACAATGGATCATTGGTGGACATTTTATACGCTCATGCCTACCAGAGGATAAGTCTGGATGGAAGGAAGATGGAGATCGGGCAGGAATCTCCCCTCTACGGCTTCAACAACGAACCAGTTAAAGTAGCAGGTACCATCGAGCTGCCAGTGATCTTCGGTACAGCTCCTCGACAGGTGGAGATCATGTGCCGGTTCTATGTGGTACATGTGGACTCGGCTTACAACGCCATCTTGGGAAGACCCACACTAACGGCCCTCCAGGCAGTGACTTCCATACCCCACTATAAAATAAAGTTTCCTACCTAACATGGGGTTGGAGAGGTAGCAGGGGACCTCGATCTGGCAAAGAGGTGCTACCGGAACTCACTGATCACTTCGGGTGTAGGGGTTAACAAGCAAAAGCAGACCATGACAATAGAGATCGAGCCCTTTACCGAAAGCAGTCAGGAACCACTAGTCACACCGGCCGGGGAGACCGAGGACATAGAGCTGGTACCAGGAAAGCCGGACAAAATAGTAAAAATCGGGATGGGGCTACCCGAACCCTTTCGGACACATCTGGTAGAATTATTACAAAGCTACGCAGACGTCTTTGCGTAGGTCCCCAGCGATATGCCAGGGGTGGATCGGAAGGTCGCCGAGCACAAACTTCATGTAGACCTAGCAAAGAAACCAGTTCGGCAAAAGAGGAAGATCTTCGCACCCGAGAGACAGAGGATAATTGATGAGGAAATAGCGAAGCTACTGGCATCAGACTTCATATTTGAGATAGACTACCCTGAGTGGATGGAAAACATAGTCTTGGTTCAGAAGCAGAATGGAAAGTGGCGGGTCTGCATCGACTACACTGATCTGAACAAAGCGTGCCCGAAGGACTTCTATCCTCTGCCACATATCGATCAGCTAATAGATGCCACTTCGGGATACGCACTGCTTAGTTTCATGGACGCATTCTCGGGTTATCACCAGATCTCAATGTGAAAGGAAGATATACCGAAGACAGCCTTCATAACCCATCGGTCGGTATATGCTTATAAAAAGATGACCTTCGGCTTATTGAACGCGGGAGCCACTTACCAAAGGATGATGAACTACGTCTTCCGTAACCAGCTGGGAAAAAGTATGGAAGTCTACGTAGATGACATGATCGTGAAAAGTATGTCGGTCCGAGGGCACTTGGATGACCTGGAGAATTGCTTCCAGACGGTTCGGCATTACAACCTGAGGTTGAACCCCACAAAGAGCACTTTTGGTCTGGGAGCCGGGAAATTCTTGGGGTACATGATCAATCAAAGAGGGATAGAAGCCAACCCCAAAAAAATCAGGGCCATTCTTGATATAAAATCCCCACAGTCGTATAAAGACGTTCAGCGTCTAACTGGGCGGATAGCAGCCATGAGGCGGTTCATGTCAAAATCAGCAGAAAGATGTCTACCCTTCTTTGATACTTTGAAAGGGCCGAAGAACGCCAAGAGCTTTCAGTGGACAACAGAATGTGAAGACGCGTTTCAAGAGATAAAAAGGTATTTGTCTTTGGCGCCCTTGCTGGTGAAACCTGTTCCCACAGAGCCCTTATACTTGTATTTGGCGGCAAGTTCGTTGGCAGTAGGAGCTGTCTTGGTGCAGGAGATCGGGGGTAAGCAGCACCCAGTTTATTACATAAACCACTCCCTTAGGGATGCAGAAACAAGGTATCCGAACCTGGAAAAGTTTGCATATGCCTTAGTGATAGCAAGCAGGAAGCTTCGACAGTATTTCCAGGGACGGTTGATAGTGATTTATACGGATCAGCCTTTGAAGAAAGTTTTGGGTCGACCAGAGGTCTCGGGAAGACTTGCAGCTTGGACTATGGAGTTGTCCCAATTTATACTAGAATACCATCCTCGGACAGCCATCAAAGGACAGGCTCTAGCAGATTTTATGGTGGAATGTTCTTTCTCGGAAGCAGACGATAGCACGAGAACAGTTGAGGAGACAGAAAAGATGGTTGTCGTTATTCTGCCGGGGCAGAATACTTGGACCTTGTATACGGATGGATCAATGACTTCGGATGTTAGTGGAGCTGGGGTCATCTTGACCAGCCCCGAGGGTTTCAAAGTCCAGCAGGCAATCAGATTCGGGTTCAAAGTGACGAACAATGAGGCTGAATATGAAGCCATATTGGCGGGGCTTCGGTTGGCAAAAAGCCTGGAGGTACAGAGACTGGTTATCTTCAGCGATTCTCAATTGATCGTCAAACAGATATCTGGGGAGTATGAGGCCCAAGGATCCAGAATGGTGAAATACTTGGCAGAAACAAAGGATTGGTTGTAGATGTTCGAGTTTTCTGAGTTCAAGGGGGTAGATCGGGCAGACAATACCATAGTCGATGCATTGGCCAGATTGGCCACGACCGAAGCCAGCGCCTTAAGTGGTTCGGTCTACCTGGAAACCTTGAATAAACCGAGTGTTCAGCATACTGAGGTGATGTGTATAGAGCGATCAACAAGTTGGATAGCTCCATACCTGGACTATCTCGCAGATGGTATACTGCCCTCGGATCGGTTACTGGCCAAAAAGATAAAACACAGAAGTGCAAATTTTGTGCTGATAGACGAAGATTTGTACAGAAGGGCCTACTCATCCCCATTGCTAAAGTGCCTGATGCCCTTCGAGGCAGAATACGCCCTTCGGGAAGTTCATGAGGGAATATGCAAGGATTACATGGCAGCCAAGTCCTTAGCCTACAAAGTACTTCGATAGGGCTATTATTGGCCCACAATCTTCAAGGAAGCTTCTGAGTACATAAAGAAGTGCCCGAAGTGCCAGCTGAATAGCCCTATCACACTTCAACCGCTAGAAGAATTGTACTCGGTACTATCACCCATTCCTTTCATCGTATGGGGGGTTGATATACTAGGGCCATTACCAAAAGAAAAAGGGCAAGTGAGCTTCGTCATCGTGGCCATTGACTATATGACAAAATGGGTAGAGGCCAAACCACTCAAGTTGATCACAGAACAGAAGTGCCTTAAATTTTTGAAGGAGTGTGTTATGTTTAGGTTCGGCATACCTATGGTGGTAGTTTCAGACAATGGCTGACAGGTTGTGGGGTCTAAGTTCGAGTCATTTTTGGCCGAACTCTGCATACAGCATAGAAAGACCTCAGTGGCACATCCTCAATCTAACGGACAGGTCAAGGTCACTAACAGAACCCTACTGAATGGAATCAAATGAAGACTCGATGAAGCGAAGGGAAGATGGGCGGAAGAACTGCTCAGTGTTTTGTGGGCCTATCGGACCACTCCTCGATCCACTACTGGTGAATCCCCCTTCAGACTAGCCTATGGGACAGATGCTTTAGTACCAGTAGAGATCAGTTCCACTTCCCTTCGAGTTAGCCAGTATAAAGACGTGTATAATGAAGACGGACTTCGGACTAATCTGATCTACTTGAGGAAGTCAGAGAGGCTGCCTTGGTAAAACTCACTGCTTACCAACGCAGGGTGGCTAGACACTATAACAGGGGAGTGAAATTGAGAAGGTTTGAAGTCGGGGATTTTGTTCTGCGGGAAGTAGAAGCCTCAATGCCCCAAAATCAAGGAAAATTGATGCCAAGCTGGGAAGGACCTTATGAGATCGCAGGAGTACCAAAGCCTAGCACCTACCGCCTTTGAGCGCTGGATGGCATGGATATCCAGAATACCTGGCATGCCGGCAGACTTAGGAAATATTATCAGTAAGAAGAACCCTCCGTATCAAAGAGTCTTTGGTTGTCCCGAAGTCAGAGTCAAGCGTCTGTAATAGTGCCAGGGATTCATCAATAAAAGAAACATTTTTTCTCCATCGAACTTATTATGTGTTCATGTTTGTCCATCAACGGACCAAAACCTGCTTAACCGATCAGCGGATCGGTCTTTGGTGCTATGGTGGAAGACCCTTCGTCTTATTTGAGCGGAGTTTTTATTTTTCCCAGTGTACCTTCGGCTCTCGGAGAGAAGGTCATTGGAGGATTCACGGTGGAATTCCCTCGTCTCTTTATAGCGAGGTGAAGGTTTATTCCTGATGTACCTTCGGCTCTCGGAGAGAAGGTCATCAGTGGGGCTATGGAGGGTTTCGTGATAGAAGCAACTTTTCCTGGTATACCCTCGGCTCTCGGAGAGAGGGTACATCGGAGTGTTTAAAGGCTGGGTTCCCGCGACTCTTCAGAGCGTTTTGGAACATTCCTGGTGTACCTTCGGCTCTCGGAGAGAAGGTCATCAGAGTGATTAAGGCTGGGCTTCATGTGTAAGCAATATTTTTCCTGGTGTGCCTTCGGCTCTCAGAGAGAAGGCACATCGGAGTGATTATGGTGGGTTTCTCTTAGAAGTAGATTTTCCTGATATATCTTCGGCTCTCGGAGATAGGGTACATCAGAGTGACTAAGGTGGGATTCCTTTGCTTCTTTGGAGCAATGTGAATGTTTCTCATGATGTTCCTTCGGCTCTCGGAGAGAGGAACTTCAGAGGTCTAAGGTTGGATTTACTTCGCCTTGGAGGGCAAAGCAAACTTTTCATATTTTGATTACTTGCAATTATTTCATGATGAATATAAATGCTTGATGAGGACGTAGTTTCAGGAATAAAGACAAAAAGATGAATATTTTTTCATTGATTCAGGTTTGTTTACAAAAAAAGAAAATAATTACAAGAACCCTACTCCGAGTCTGAGGGATCTTCATTTACATTTTTCTCGGAGTCGGAGGAATCCAGTAGGGCAGGATTAAGGCAACGTTCGGCCACCCTGGCCTTACCATGGGAACGGCAGGCCTCATAACCCTCGGTGTACATCTGCATGATTTTCTCGTTCAGCTCTGCCGATTCCTTATACTCATTAATAGCCCGAAGTTTGGCCTCTTCGGTGAAGGTTGGCTCGGCGGCTCTAAGCTCAGTTAGTTGCTGTTCTAGAATCATATTCGACCACTGCGCGTCTTCTTCTTGCTTAGTTAAAACAAATATCTGCTGTTGGAGCTCGGTGTTGTCCTGCTTTTGTTGGTAGATTTTTGCTTTATCTGCATCGGCTTTTTCTCGGAGAAGTTGACCTTCTGCGGTCATACGATCTGCGTGTTCTTTCAGGCTGGTGTTTTCATTGCGTAGGCTAGATAGATCATTCTGCAGCTGTTCGTTGAGCAGGTTGGCCTCGGCCCGCGCGGTCTGTTCTATTGAGAGGGCAGCACGAAGGTTCTCTATATCCTGTCCAAGTTGGGTCCCTTCGGCATCTCGCTCCTCCCATTTTTTGAGCACCCAGCTCAATGTCGCATTGGCCTGGAGAGTTCAGTAGTGGTTAAAGAAAAAGTACAAGGGACGAAAGACATTATCAAAATACAAAATGGAGAGATTGACACCTTGCATTGTTGCACCAGGCCGTTCAGTACAAGGGCGTCGAAGGACATGCCCTTATAGCAAGGGTCGTCGGCTGGAAGGTTGAAATAATTGAGAGCGTCAATAGGATAGCTCTGGGCCTCTTCAGAGTAAAATGATTTGGTGGAGGGGCCCTCTTTGGATGGATTGGGTGGAGTTGGTTGAGGGGAGGAAGGCTTTTCCATATGGGGTCTTTTGGTTACCGGTTCGGAGGACGAAACCTCGATGGTATTGCGTTTCTGAGTAATGTCAGCCTCGGCAGGTGGGGTCGGCACTTTGGAGGAAGGGACGCGTAGCTCCTCGGCAGTCAAGGGTTTGATCTTGGTGCGTCTCTTCTTCACCCGGAGGATTTGTGCTCGTTCGTTTGTCGGAAGGTCTATTAGATTCCGTGGAGTGGGTAGGGGTTGGTTGAGATTGTTTTGCGGCCTTTTCGAGGCTCTTCTTTTGTGCCTGACCCTCAGAGAGACTTCTGGGATGTCCTCTTCAGCCGGCTCATTGACGCTTGTGATTGGTGTTTGAGCCTCGGTAGGCAGTCTAGTGGTGAGTTCGGCCATCTCTGCTGTGGCAGTGGCTTCGGTAGGTTGTTTGCCTGCCATATATTCTTCCAGATCACGCACTTTAGTGGTGGTTGGTCGGATGAGGGATACTGCATAATAAATAAGAGTTGAAATGATAATCAAAATTATGCAATAATGCGAAGTGAGAAATAAAAGTGGTTCTTAGACTTACGTTTGTGGTTGAAAAGCCAGGCTTGCTTGGTCAGAAGGGTAAAGCTCCACTCGATCAGGGGTAACTTTTTGACCAGTTTAGTGATCTCTCTGAAGCGTTCTGGCTGTATATCGCCGAGGGGAACGTTGGCTCGTTTGTGGGAAGCCCAGTCGGCAGCCGAAGTGTTTCTGGTCCTCGGACGAAGAACCAGTCCTTATACCAATTTTTGTTACTGGAAGGGGCGTTCATCAGTGGTCTTCGGAACCTCTCTGGGGGGTGTTTGGCTTGTTGGCGATTTTGCTGAAGACTTTGAGGCCCGGAGTGAGGGTCTTGGCCAGGCTGAACAAATTAAAGAAGAAGTCAACAGAGGGTTGCACTTCTGCCTCGTGGCAGAAGGCGATAAAGGCAGCGTTATGGATGTATGAGTTCGGGAGCAGCTGGCTGAAGCCGACGCCGATGAATCCGAGGAGGGATGGAATAAATGGGTGAAGGGGAAAATGGATCCCTTTCTCCATCAGGATCAGAGGCGCGACGGTCCAGCCGTCTGTGGTGTGGTACATACGGTCACTGGCATTTGGGGCTTTCAGTTCATGGTAGGCGGGGATCTGATAATTGGTGCGAATGGCGTCCATTGCTTCATCTGTCAGTCGAGAGATAGTGTTAATTTGGGGGAATTGAGACGCGTCAGAGTATTCGCGTTGGGCTTTTTCATGGTTACTTTCCGTTGGTGTTTCTGGTGGGGGAATATTTTTGATGGTGGTGGGCGTAATGGTTGCATTGGTGGAGATAACGGTAGGAAAGGTGATTGGAGTTGCGCCGGGGGTAGTAGCGGGTGCTGAAATGGATGACAAAGGAATGGCAGGAATGGGTTCAGCAGCGCCGGGGAGGGAGCCGGAAGGGTTGCTTGAGGATGCCATTGCTGTGTATCTGAGTAGCTTAGAAATAAAGGGTGCTATTTGCCGGAGAAGAAGAGTAGAGAGAGAAATGGGAATTTTCAAAATGTGTAAAGTACAAACGGAGGGGTGTTGGGAGAGTTTTATTATGTCCTTTTGACGGCTGTCTTCGAATCCCAAGAACTGGCGTATTAATGGGACAAAATGATGAGGCGTGGGGGAAGCGAAGGGTCATAGACAGGGGGGCTGTTTGGGTGGGATGGTTCCGTGTATATGTGGGCAGATTGAAATAGTTATTGGGCCGTGTACGGTGGGCCGACATTGGATAGAGTGGTTCTTTGACCTGGGCTCGGCCCGAGAGTTCTAGATTTTAGCCGGTGGGTTGAACATTCTGCATAGTAGAGCTATGTACTCTTCCTTCAAATGTTCCATTTAATGGAAGACTGGGGGGCAATGTTGGGGCCCGAATATTTGAAGACCCAAGACCCGACTTGGACTTGGTTGCGAATGGGCCTTAACCCAAACTATGGGTGGGTCGGGGTAAGGCTGAGGAGTCTATATGAGGGGAACACTCCTAAATTATAGGGAAACTCTGCTTATGGAAAGAAGGATCCTGCAATGATTAAACTTCCTATATTTTTGGAGATTTGGCACTATCCTATTATGCAAAGGTATACGGGGGGAACCCTAACCCTAAAGGGATATGGACTCTAGCATGGATGGGAGATATATATATACATGGCTTAAACCCTGAAAGGTATACACACTTTATTATTCCAGCAATAGAGTAATTTATCCCTCCATTGTTAAACCTTGTCAGCCTGTACTTACTCTCACACCGGAGCTATCCCCCGGCGGCCCAAGCCGTCAAGCTTTGGTGTTTACCCGTTTTGTGCAGGATTGGACGCGCTTGGTGATTGGAGCGCGTGGATGAATCTTGGCGTTAACAGAAGTAATGCACCGCCCCAGCTGTGATTGTCACTGGTTGGCTCTGGAGGCATCCCGCCCCAGCGGCGTGACAGCAAAAAAAATGTCCCGCCCCAGCGGGGGATCGCGACAGCAGCCTGACTTCAACCTATTTGCATGCCTTTTTGACTCCTATCCCCAATACAAATTCAATCCAACCACACCTCTAAGCAAACCACCATCGAATTAATCTTCCCACACCAGCCGAATTCAACCATCCCAACCAAACATCATCTCCCCTCTCCAATCTGTCTGCAATTGAAACTCAATTCCACACCAAACCACTACCTACCCCATACGAAAACAAAAATCACCAGGGAAGGGCAATCACCGAATTCTTTGTCCTCTTGGAACATCAGCCATATATCCCACCCCACCATCCTCCACACCAACACAAAGGTATTATTTGCTTATTATTTAGGTTGAATGTTTGGGTGAATATTTGAGTTAGTTGTGTGGATTGTGGAATTACTAGTGGAGATTTGGGTATTAAAGATACATATATGTGATTGCTTGGTTGTGGGTAACAATAATTTGGGAAAAACATAGTCATCAACCTCACTCAACATCAAGCTAATTTGACAACGCCCACCAAGTGTTCGACGAAAGTCCTCAACCACAATTCTTCAGAAAAATCTTCATTTTGGGCTAGCAACCTTCATGCCACCACGTCCACAGAAAAGGAAAAAGGGTGAAGAGTCCTCCACCACCGTTCCATAGTTCGACAAAAAGAAATTTCGGTGTGCGGCCGCCGCCGATTGATTTGAGTATTTGGCGGGCAAGACACTCATCCAGGAAAGGGGTCTTCAACCAAGTTCTTCGGATGGTCAAATGAAAGTCCAGATTATAGAACGACATTGGGATGTCGCCTTCACCGCTTAACCTGAAGCGACAGTGGTAGTCGTGGTGAAGGAATTATATGCTAATGCGGAGGACACACCGCTGTTCAAAGCATTCGTAAGGGGCAAACTAGTAGACTTCAGTGCCGTGGCCATAAATGACTTCTACAATATCACACCACCTGAGGTTTTCCAGTACATGGAATTGCATGATGGCAGAATTGATTATGACCAAATCCTAAAAGAAATTTGCAAACTCGACACAGTATGGGTGAAAGACAGTCGAAAAGGCACAATCATCCCGAGCGGCAGCTTGAACAAGTATGGGAAAGTGTTGTATTCTTTCCTCTATGCAAAATTATTACCTTCAACACACACCAGTGAAATCACTAAAGAAAAGATCTCATTATTGTATGCGATTGTTAAATATCTCCGCATCAATATTGGGACGATCATAAGCTTCTCAATTCGTCGGTGTTTGCGAGGTGGATTAATAGGAGGATTACCACACCCTTCACTCATCACGGGATTGTGCCTGCAAGCAGGGGTCATATGGGCAGAGACAGAGCCGGTTTAGCCACCATTGATGGTTCTAGACTCAAAGTTAATGAACAGATTTGAGCCATGGAAGGGGGCACCTTCGCATCCTCGTGGCCTTAGTTTTATTTTTTCAGACTCAGATGAGGGGGAGGATGAGGCTAGGGATGAGGATTACATGATCCCCGAGGATGAAGTGGAAGCAGATGAACCGTCGAGCTCAACGACTGCCATGCTCAGCAACATTCAGCGGTAATTGAATCAACAACGAAAGAGGACACACAGAGTGGCGGTAAGACAGAGTCATATGTTCAACAACCAGATCCAATTTCAAGCCTTTGTCGCTGAGGCCTTCGCCCGAATCACCACCGCCTCCGATCCATTGCAGTTCCATGCTCCACAACCACTCCCAGCATATCCACCGTCCGACTCTGACACGGAGGAGGGTGACGGACCGGATGCTTGACTTAACAGGGAAGTCCTCGACCTTAATTTCTTTATTTTTTTTCACAATGAGGACATTGTTTAGTTTAAGTTTGGGGGTGTGTTTGTATTAATCATTATAATCTTGTTAGCTTGTTGCATGAATAGTATAGGTTATTTATAATTTGCATAGTAGAATAGTTTTTGTTTTAGTAGCTTTAGTTTAAGTTTTTATGCTTATAAAAAAAATGGAAAAATTCAAAAAATAACAAAAAGAATCGTAGTTAGGATTGCATAAGTCAAGTATGTCATTCTGTGTAAAGTACCCTTAGCCAGTGATGAGACTGGACTTACATAAGAACATAAGCATGATGATAACTAGAACGTTGATGTGTATTCAGACCTTTACATGAGTCATTGCTTGTTTGACACTGTTGCACCGATTAGCACGATAGACAACAATTTAGTCAACTTAGTTCAAATAGTCACATAATTGTCATCTTGAACAGAAATTGGGTTGTAATGACGAAAATTCAGTAAACTGGCAGTAGTGACTAATATTAGACTGAAACCTAAGTTTGGGGGAAGATATGGGAGCTATCTGAAAGGAAAATAAAAAAAAGAAAGAAAAGAATTGAAAAATGTGAAAAGAAAAAAAATTAGAAACTTATGAATAAACACCGTGAGTAGTTTAGTTTCGTGGCCTTTGATATTCGAGTAAGTACACCCTAAAGGATGTCTTTACACCCAGCGCCCTAAAGCCATTCGGTTTGAGAGTCGTTGGTCGAAAGCACGCTACATAGGTATCATTGAAGAGCCTAAGGGAACTAGACATTGCACAGTCATGAGGAAAATAGAGATACGGGAAAACGAGCAAAATGCCCCCGTAAATAAAGAAAGATAGAAAATCTCCTATATTAACTTCCGACTTGGTTGACATTGAGTGGAATTCACTTTACTTTGTTTATGCGATTTCTTGAGTAGAAATGTGATTGCATTCTAAGACGCGTATTATGTGATATATTTGATCTGTAGTTGAGTATGTTGTTGAGCACGCACACACAGCAGCGGTGTTGATAGGTATAGATTCGTAGACTGGTTTGAATTGCGGATATGTCTCTGGTTGGATTTATTGTTTATTTGTGAATTCTCTGAGGCAAGATGAGTTAGCTTTGTATACACTGACAGTTGCATTCATAAGCATTGTATATTCTTGCATATGCATGGTTTTTGCTTGAGGACAAGCAAAGTCTCAAGTTTGGGGGTATTTGATGAGTGGGTTTAGAACTTATGAATCAGTACATATTATAGCTTGAGTCTTGGTTTTTTAAGTATTTTTATTATCATTTTACTCGGATTTATGCTATGGTGTGCAGGAAGCGTAATATTTGGAAAGTAGCATAAAAGATACTTGTTTTCAACATTTGGACAATTCAACCCGCTGGGGCGGAGCCCATAAAGCTTGCACACCCGCTGGAGCGTAGCATTGGAGAAAACTAGCAGCTGGACAGTAGTCTGCCCCGCTGGGGCGGGGTGTTAAGGAAGGATTCCCCCGTTGGGGTGGGAAGGCGTGTTTTGGCTGGACTTTTCCTACCTCGACAAGGAATTGGATGGAAGCTAAGGGAGATTATGGCTACGAATTTAGTGATAGAAAAAGGATCATGAAGAGCTGATTAGAGGAGACTCAGACACTTTCAAGCCCTAACTTTGGATATTAACTTGCAAGGAGAATTAAAGCATCGATTGAACACGAAGAATGCCAGATTGGAGTGGAGAGCGGTGATACAATTCTGGAATTTATCTTCTCTTTTTCTTTATATCTTGTAATCAGAATGTTTTCTTTGATGTGGGTTGTTGGATTTTATTTATCTATGATGAACTAATTTCTTATTTAAGCCTATAACAAATCTTTTTATGTAATGGATGATTAAATAGACTTAAATTCAGTTTATGAATGTTATTCCCAGATTATTTACTATGTGTTGTGCTTAACATTTATAATTGCCTGATCAACAATTATCTGTTATCCCATATGAAATCGAGAGAGGACATATGGGATTGGAACTGGCTATAGTGACATGTTTGTGATTTCTGCTTAGATGGAAGTCATAATTCACGTATAGAATAGAGATATCTATGCGTCATATGTAATCTGATAAGAACTTGATTTTGAACCTTATTTAATTGTAATTCACATAGAGATATAGTGAATTAGTTATTTAGGGTGTCTTGCTTAATTCTATCATCTGTGGATGCAAGCGAGTATGGATGTAATGCATTGAGAGATGGTTATATCTGCTTTAGTGTTCTTGATTAATAATCTGGGATAATGAACTTAAACTAGAGAAAAGAATATTATCTGAAGTGAAATATTAAGTGAAGTTGTAGGCTTAATTCTCTAAAACGTGTGAAAATCTTGAGTTAGTGTTGAAATTGGTTTAAGTAACAGTTTAATTAGAAAATCCCCTTTTAATCATTGGTTTAATAAAGCTGAGATAGTATAAAATTGGTACTTGTTAGATTAAATAGGAATTATTGTTCCTGTGGGTACGATATCTGAACTTATTATTATATTACTTGTTGATCACGTACACTTCCGTGTAACGCATATAGAAAATACCCAACATTGAGGCCAAGTCGTGTATGGATGTTTTTTGATGGCCCCAATCTGTCCTTCGCCAATCCCTTCTGTTGAGCCGACGCTGCTGTTGTCGGTTGCCCCATGCCAGAAATTGTTATACTGTTCACCATGCTTTCCGACACAGTGATCTGCTGGTTGTGATTGAATGAACAGTACTAGAGAGCCATCCTTCTAGTGCCAATGTTAACGCCAAGATCCTTCCACGTACTCCAATCACCAAAGCGCGTCCAACCCTGCACAAAAACGGGTAAACACCGAAAGCTTGAAGACTTGGGCCGCAGGGGATAACTTCAGTGTGAGAATAAGTATAGGCTGAACAAGATTAACAAGTGGAGGCTGTAAGCTCTAGTGCTGAAAAGTAATTATATTGTGTGTACCTTATGATCAGGGTCAAGACATGTATTTATAGTGTTCTCACGTCCTTGCTAGAATCCATCTTTAAATTAGACTAGGGTTCCCCCGTATATCCTCTTCATAATAGGATTATATCAAATCTCCTAAAATATAGGAAGTTAAATCAATAATCAATTCCCCTTTCATAATTAGTGTTCCCATTAGGAATATACCCAAGCATTCTCCTACTTGGATTCAAATAGGCCCAATCATGGCTAAGCCCAAATCAGGTATTAACCACAAATATTCGGGACCCAAGAGTTATAATATCAGAAATTGCAGGTTTTCGTTTAGAAGTTTGAGTTTGTCATTGTCTATTAGTGTGATCGTCTAGATATAATTGGTTTATATTGTCATTCTGACAAATGAAACTCTTTTTCGATCACACTGATAGACAATGGCAAACTCAAATTTTTAAACGAAAAGCTGCAATTTAAGATATTATAACAAAAGAGTACAACATAATTATCCGAGTACAAATTGAACTAAGAACAACATAACATAGTTAGAAAATTAAACTTATAACAACTAACATTACTTCATCATATCTCAAACTTTTTATCCAAGTTTGTTGTGACAGTACTGATAAACAAAATTATTAAGTTGGTTTTTATAATACCACTCAAACATCAACCAATCTAGATTAACTAAGGAGCGCTAGCAAGAACAGTGAGCACGAATCTTAAATGCATATTGCTCCAGTACAGCCCAATCTCGTCGCCTCTCTTAAGTCTCATCTCCTTGACAAACTCGGGGCTCCAGTTGTGACCAAACACATAGCAATCACTTGTTGAATGTCAACTTAAACTCCATTTCCCTGTCATAATCCAATACCTTAATCATCGACCCCATTGTGGAGTGCATACATCAACTCAAACTCCATTTCCATGGTCTCAATTGAGAGGTTTTTTATTACAATCTATTCTGCTATTTCAATGATCTGACTTATGTCAACTCCTTGTTCATTTGACATTTAGGCTTCCTTCCCATGAATAGAATAGTTTTGGAAGTGATTTGACACTGATGATCTTTTGACGTATATATTTGTTATCATTGCTTAAACTTAACTGAGATTTGGATATGATCTTTTCAAAGAATAGGAGGTTAGACGTTTTTCATATCTACAAAATAAAGTGGTGACTCTCCACCTCATGCTTTAGGTCTTCTTTTTATATACAATGTGTGGACTTATTTTCTGAACTGCCAACACTTTCATCAATAACATTGTCTCATGACATTAAATTTTATGTTCCCCTCCTTATTCAAGTTATATTTCTCACTATTATAGATTTATAGTTTGAAAATGAGCATCCTCAACTACGCAGCACAGATACTAGTGCGGGAATATGAGGATTCGGGTGTAGCAAACACGTGGCACGTATTTAATTATTATATGTGTATGCATATACGTTATATATGATAAAAAAACAATCACAAGACTAAATACTTATGCTAATCCTACAAAATAGTTAAAATACAAAGGAATCCAGCTGGTTGCATGCCAAACAAAACCTAAAATTTGGATACAATTAATAAAGTAATGCTAAAGACACAACTTATTCTACAACTATTTTATAATTTGCTGATGTGGCATACTCCACCTCAGTTTTTACGTGAGGCCGAAAACTATATTGAAACAATTTGTTCATCAATATACTTTGGTAGAGTATGTCATATCAGCAAATTATAAAATAGTTGTAGAATAAGTTGTGTCTCTAGCACTACTCTATTAATTGTATATTAGAGTAATGCTAGAGACACAACTTATTCTACAACTATTTTATAATTTACTGATGTGACAAACTCCACCTCAGTTTTTACGTGGGGCCAAAGACTACATTGAAACAATTTGTTTATCAATATACTTTGGTGGAGTATGCCACATCAGCAAATTATAAAATAATTGTAGAATAAGTTATGTCTCTAACATTACTCAATTTTATAATCATATGCAATTCTATATTGATAGAGTTAAACTTTACATGTCGACTTTTATTGCGAGTTATGTGGATAAATTTAATTGGTAATATTTTTACGGTATATTTGATACGAGTAATGCTAGAGACATAACTTATTCAACAATTATTTTATAATTTGCTGATGTGGCATACTACACCTCAGTTTTTACGTGAGGCCGAATACTACATTGAAACAATTTGTTCATCAATATACTTTGGTGGAGTATATTTTATCAACAAATTATAAAATAAATTGTGTCTCTAGCACTACTCTAATTAATAATTAATTAGCTCTAGACCATTATTTAAACGATCAAAATTTTGACCCATAAGCACGAGACCAAATTATTAAACAGTTTATTCCCAAATTTAGCAATGCCGTGACACCGAAAGGAGAAATATAAGAAGAAAAATTCCAATAGGAGTAGCGAGAGCCGATGGGAGTTGGGGCTATCTGTGAATAGTCTAGGTTCATAGTATTATTTGATTTCTTTGATTAACTTTTTATCCCCTCGTCAATTTTACTTAGATTTTATTGAGTCATGTTATAAATATTTATGTCGAATTACGATTATGACGTATATTAATATATGGGATTGGATAGAATTATAAAATCGGTTCACTGTATCAAATAGAGTAGTGTTAGAGACACAATTTATTCTACAATTATTTTACAATTTGCTGATATGGCATACTCCACCAAAGTATATTGATGAACAAATTATTTTAATGTAGTCTTCAGCCCCACGTAAAAACTGAGGTGGAGTATGCCACATCAGCAAATTATAAAATAGTTGTAAAATAAGTTGTGTCTCTAGCACTACTCTATAAAATTAGTCCACTGTATCAAATACATCGTAAAAATATTACCAAAAAATTTATCAACATAACTCGCAATAAAAGTCGACATGTAAAATATAACTTGCAATAAAAGTCAAAAATGTAAAATCACAATATATATCATTTTCTATTTTATTACTCAGTTCCCTTCATTGGAAATCGAGCCAACCATGCACAACGTTAAACTCATTGCTACTTGATAAACTAGGGTTATGCCTAGTTTTCTCATCCATGGTATCGAGCTATTGCTACGAAATTGGGTTTGACTGAAAGTCTCATGGGGATCATTGGTACCAGTGTGTACCAGAGCTAAAGACTTTGTTATGATTGTAAAATGAGCATATAGTTCAGGCTCAATTCGTACTTGTTCAATTAAAATATTGATTTGAGCTCGACTTAAAATATAAATGATTTAAATATGAACAAATTTTAAAGTTTAATAAATTACTCAAATCTCCTCAAATTGTAATTTCTATTTATACTCGAATCATATTAGTTCGAAAAGTTCAAATAGCTCGGGTTCGATTCGAGATCGTGCTCGACTCGATTGCTAAACGAGTCTCAATCAAATCTTATTTTATACTCAATAAATTTTGTGAATCAAATCTGAACAACTCAATATTCGACTCGACTCAGTTCATTTACACCTTAGTTATGACACTTTATTAGGAAATTATTGATCCATGCCATGAATTTATGAGGCTTTGGTTTGATTCTGTTTCAATCAATAACTTCAAAATTTTATTAGTTGGAAAAAAGAACTCGTTTTTTCCGAATGGAAGGAGAAGAATTTCAAAATTTTCTTTTTTGGGAATAACATATTTTAGTAAAACATAAAAGAATATTTTTACTTATATGACGCTGGAACTCTTTCTCTATTCAAGTTTCTGGGAGGAAGTTTTTGAAAATAACTTCGATAGGCCTTATTCAGCTTATAAACCCTTTGTTCTTATTTCAATCATAGGTTACCTTATTTTTGGTTGATTGACACTTCTGTCCCTCCAAGTTGTCACCTACTTTCAAAGTCGTCCCTAAAGTACCATTTTCATCAGTTAGGTCCTTAAAGTGGCATTTTATTGGCGTTTCTGTTCCTTCAACCCATTTTAACCTAAACTCAACCCATTTTGATCAAGTTTAACCCAACCCGACCCAGTTTAACCCAACCTAAGTTTAAAATAATAATTATATTTAACATTTAAAAAAAATAATATTTAATTATTTAAAATAAATTATTATTATTAAAATAATAATTATTTTAATATTTAAAAATAAAATAATTATTTTAAAAATAGTTATTTTTAATATTTAAAAATAAAATATTAGTTCTTTTTATAAAAAAATTAATAATTATATTTAATATTCTAAAATAAATAATTTTTATTTTTAAAATTTTAAAAGTAAAAAATATTTTTGTAAATATTATTTTTAAAAATAATATTTACTTTTAAAATATTAAAAATAATATTTATTTTAGAATATTAAAAATAATAATTATTTTAGAATATTAAAAATAATACTCCCTCCGTCCCATAGTTATAGGTTGATTTTCCATTTTAGGATGTCCCAATATATAGGCTACTTACTATTTATAAAATTTAGTTGGTTCATTGTTTTACTTTTATGCCCTTATAATAAATATTCAACCATTATTTATTTTTTTTGAAGAAACAACATTCAACATCATTATTTTTATCACCACATTTAATGTTGTTGTATTCTCAATAAAAGAATTCAACTTTTTAGGCTTTACTAGTTTAACATATTTTGTGATTGGTTAAAGTTTATGTAGATTAAAAATTCCATCTTTGGTTAAAATTTTATGGTTAAGGACTTTAATGGTCAGTACACGTTAATCAATTAAGTTGAGAGTTCTAGTGTGATAAGTAAAGAGTAATTAACTTATTCATTAATTATATATTAAGGGGTATATGTGAAAATTTTCTTTTAAAAATTGTCACTTAAACTAACTTAAATTATTTTTTTAAATTATGTGTCAAAAGAAATCATCTTATAACTATGAGACGGAGGGAGTAATTATTTTGGCTTAAAGTGCGACTTTTTGCCCCCCACGCCTAACACAAGGTCAATTTCGGAATATTTTTTATTATCATTTTGCAAGCTGCGAAAAATTATAGGGTACACACACAACCAGTAAAGGTCTGTTAACGAATATTATTTTTAATATTTTAAAAGTAAATATTATTTTTAAAAATAATATTTACAAAAATATTTTTTATTTTTAAAATTTTTAAAATAAAATTATTTATTTTAGAAAATTAAATATAATTATTAATTTTTTTATAAAAAAAACTAATATTTTATTTTTAAATATTAAAAATAACTATTATTAAAATAATTATTTTATTTTTAAATATTAAAATAATTATTATTTAAATAATAATAATTTATTTTAAATAATTAAATATTATTTTTTAAAATGTTAAATATAATTATTATTTTAAACTTGGGTTGGGTCAAATTGTGTCGGGTCGGGTTGGGTTAAACTTGGTTAAAATAGGTCGGATTTAGGTTAAAATGGGTTGAAGGAACAGAAACGTCAATAAAATATCACTTTAAGAACCTAACTGACGAAAATAGTACTTTAGGGATGACTTTGAAAATAAATGACAACTTGGAGAAACAGAAGTACCAATCAGCCCTTTATTTTTAATCTGCTTTACATACCAAAACATATTTACATTAACTAATATACATATAAATGAAAAGAAACCTTTTGGTATGTGAACATATTGTTATACTTTAATAATTAATAATTATTTAATGTCCAACGATTATTAATTATTAAAAAAACTTTTTAGAAAGCCATATATGTACATAAAAATCATATTTTATTAGTTAACCTAATTCCCTGTATATGCTATTCTAACACATAGGATACTCCACAGTGCCGAAGAAGACTAAATCAGAATAATGCAGCAAAATTGCCATCTTTATGCTGTGTTTGAGTGTGGAAATGAAATGATTCATTATCATAAAATGAAAAAAATACATGTTTAGTTGTTCCATGAAATGGAACGAATCATTTT
Organism: Panax stipuleanatus; assembly: GCA_020205555.1. Lineage (NCBI taxonomy): Eukaryota > Viridiplantae > Streptophyta > Magnoliopsida > Apiales > Araliaceae > Panax > Panax stipuleanatus. The sequence goes on along the minus strand of CM035119.1, from coordinate 106,870,090 downwards.
TATTCCTATCAAATTTATAAATTTTATTTTTTGAAAAAATATATGAAATTATTCATTCCACTTAAAATGAAATAAATCATTTCACTCACTATTTCCTTCTCTATTCTATTTTCTTCATTAATTTCATTCATTTAATTCAAACGTAACATTAATGTCTTTACAAAGAAAAAGAATATATAACAAATAAGAATAAATAAATGCAACAATTCCATCAGATTCAGAGTAAGTTCATATGCTTACTTGATTACCATGTTAGTATCACTGGAATGATCGTTTTATAATAGGCCAATCAAGTAAACATTAATTATACAACAAATATTTACTTCCAACGCCATATATTCATAAAAATCTCCAGTTTCATATATCATCTAGTGATCAGAAATTGTTAATGAAGCCATTTCCATTACGCGAGAATAGACACCACTCACTATATTTTCATTATGCTGCCACAATTCAAAAGATTTCTTTTATCTATACACTAGTAATTGTCTGTGCCTGAAGGTACGGCGTAACGAAAAATTAAATTAAAATTCAAAAAATATATCATCTTTGCAACCTAAAATAACTTACAATCAGACATAACAATTATCATAATTCACCATACCACCACAATAATTAATACATATTCAATCATCAACACATATCCAACCACCAAAACATCAAGCTAGTCGCTACTAATTTCAAGAAATTTCGACAGAATTTCCTTTAAAAATAGATATACAGAAAAATCTAAACCTGTCTACAAAACTTACAATCATCCATACATATCCAAACTGTGACGCCCCCAAATCCACGTTCTTTCGAAACCTCGGATTCGGTGCAGTCACGATACTACTATCGTCAAACTATTACATCTTTTAATCATTAGTAAAAGAATACAACTTTGTTTATTACAATTTAGAATATAAATTCTATTCATATCCAAGATCTCGTCTTTACATCATATTCGATATTACTAAAATACGGAATAATTTAAACTTTTCAATATCCTTTGAATAAAAATCTTTTTATTGATTCCATAACTTTGATACCAATTACAAATCTTGAATCAACTATATAATATGATTCCTTCTTATCTGAGTTATCGTATAAACATTTACAACTCAACTCGATATCCTCTATGTATTAATTAATACATTCTTACAATACAACAAGTATTAAACAGTGTAAGCAACTATCGAGTACATCATCTAGAATCTAAACATGGTCCAGACAATAATCTAAGTAATATTCTTCAATGCGATACTATCTATCTTTATCAATCAAGAAGCACGAAATCTTTACCGTGAATCCTTAACCTGCAAAAGTGGTTATTTGCAAGAGTGAGCTCGACAGCTCAGCAATTCTAACAGTCCTCATGCATCACATAGCATATAACATCATACTCAGTTCATGCATTTATAAACAGTTTATATTTACTACGTATGTTACTTTTCACATAACAAGTATATCATCAAAGATCAACTTTCAATCTCATTTATATCTCATATACAGTTCATATATAAGTTCACATTATCACAGCATAATATAATTCAACTAACAGTTATTGAATTCATATATCAAATAGGAACTGAAAGACTTGCCTGATTCGTAGTTTAACAACTACGACTTAACTGCTTAAGAATATCTGCACTTCGTGTAATCCTACACAGTTATATTAATCATAGAGATCACACTTATCAGTTATACACTTCCATATATTCTCAATATAATAATTAGCATTACATTGTTATCTAACTTGGTTCTTAGAACCTTCGTCTTACTTTCTTATCGTATTCTTATAATAACTATGTACGTATAAGTATACTTTAACCATACGTACTTACTACCATTCTCTACATACACATGCCCGTCTACCACTAATCTATTTACATATAGCTAGTGTAATCCATCTTTTGAGTTAATCATTCTCATATATCATTACTAACACATAAGACCATATCAAAGCAAATATACTCTATTAATCGTCGAAATCGGATTCAAGTATTAGCATATGGTTCTACATAGCATGTATACACATTAAAGAATACTTTCATGCTCGTTTAACCTTTTCACGTTCAATTTACATGATATAGGTTCTAATTTAATACCCGTAAAAAACTTAAGTCCATTCAAGGCTATAAAGTCATAAAGTCTAACATGCTCGCTTTTTAAACACATGGGGTATTCATATACTTTGTATTAGGCATGCTCATGAATAATTATATCACATTCATGCAACTAACACCGTTTTGTTTTGAAAACATACTTCGTTTATGCTTCATTTGAATCACAACACCTAATCATGGTATATATACATGTAGGATACATGATCGAGTCTACGAGTACTATCAAACTTGTTTACAAATATCATAATTCAAATCTTAAGGTAACATGTTAATGTCCACGTTCAAAGCTCGCATTTTCATTAGTGAAGCTCACTAACAAAACCTAACATGTTCATGCTATATATATATAGGTTGACATGTTCGATATGCATTTCTAAGTCATCTAAACATGCTCACAAAAATCAGAATGTGTACATGGTATTTACATGTCAAGATCCATCTTCAAAACTTACATTCTCATTGGAAATGTTTACTAACGAGGTCCGGCATGCTCATGTTATACTATGAAACATATGTATGCAAATCAACATGCCTTTCATGCATTCTTAAACCATACTAATGTGTCTTCAAAGTCAGAATATAAACATGACTTATATACGCCAAAATTCGTTTATAAAACCTTAAGTTTATTTTCAAAACTATAACTTCATCGTTCACGTAAGCGATCCGAATATAATATGCACATCCTAGTTTAACAAGTCCATATATATGTATTATTCATACCAGCATGCTTGTCCTAATTCCTTTCAATATCTATCACTTAGCAGACATCAAGCAGGAACAAAATCTGCAGAAACTGGGATCAGGGACCGGCGCAGCTGTGCAGCTCCCCAGTTCAAAACTAGCGCAGCTGCGCAGGGCCTTGCCCAACTCAAGTCTGGTACCAGCGCAGCTGTGCAGGTGGCCGGCCAGAAACAGAGCAGCTTTCTGCTCGGCAGACTGCAAACCCAACTCACAAATTTCCTACGAAATTCATTCCAGATATATTCTAACACAGTTCTAACATATCTATAAACTAGTATAGCAACTAAGGACCAATTAACAAACATTGCTTGATCACATAATCATGGATTCCATACTCAATTCACAAGTGATTTTCAAGAAATTCTAGAATTCTTCAATTATCAAAGTAAGAACACTGATATGTTACCTTTGTGATATGAAATGCTAAATTTTACTTCCAATGACAGATAGCTCAATGGTTCATCACTCTCACACTCTATAAGGACTTAGCAGAATTTTAGCAATTCAATTTGAGAGGAGAAGAGCTTCATTTTATAGACAATCAATTACCTAGTCCATGGATTTACTCACCATTTCAAACTAATGGAAGGAACAAGAATCTAATGGTTCATGGAGATTAGGTAGATGGTTGGTAAATCCCATCATCATCTCCACTCCTCTTGCACTCATTAGCTAGGATTGATGAAAATGAGAGAAGAGATAGAGTAGCTTGTTCCATAGAGTTCACGTGAGAGGGAGATGGGTCTATCAGTATGGGACAAGGAACATATTCTCAGCATTACCAACATATAAACACCTAATATTAATACTTAGGCTATATATATGTATATGGTTTATACACTTAGGTTAAAAATGGGGTTACCATGTAATCTTAATAAATAAATACTACTATCATGTAGTAAATTTTAACTTGCACATATAAAATCCATGTACATTTTATCTTACCGATATAATTTAACCGGATATCCTCACATTATATTATTCAATTATATATTGAAGAAATCATCAATTATAATTGTTTACTCTATACATTCATGATGTATTGTTTTACTGTATATTCACGTACAATTTTGTCACATAACCACATGATATATTCATGTAGCTTTCACAATTTAATCAATTTTAACACATGGTTTCTATATATAGTATAGTCACCTAATTGTTGCACCACACTATATAACATAGTTGCACTACACTTCACACTTCATATAATATATAGTTAGTTACTATACGCTATACATTTTATTCGCATGCTTGCATATAGAATTTAATAAATTACTTATCTTATTAATTAATAATAATATTAATTAATTCCTTCCTCGTAAATCAATTATTAACCTCTATAACAATTGATTATAATTTATTATCACCTTAAATAAATATAAATCTTATTATATTTATAAACAATATGCTATCGCTTCACAATAATAATTCAACACACCATTAATCAATCAATATAGATTAATTGTTTAATTAATAATTCTTTTATCCTTGAATTAATCAATTCATTACCGAATCTATTATCGTGCCACACAAGGCATTTCTCACAAGCTTAATCTCAAGCTTATTATTATTCCTATCACTTACTATTTATAACGTGTTCAATATAATTAGAACTATTAAATCACAAGGTTCACATATATAAATATATCGTGAATGGAAATACTTCAATATTCTATATAACCTTTACGGTAATATAATAACTCAGGCTATTAAAATGCTAAACTACTTCAATTAATTATATTTATAATAAGTATAACCTTTACGCTTATAATAATTAATATATACTCTATTAATTATTCCAATAATAATATTCACGATCAAATAATAACTTAAGTTATTTAATATATTAAAAATAACTTAGTTTCCTTTCATTAATTAAACTCCCTTGAAAATACATTTAAAATTATGTATTTAGCCATATCATAAAATATTATATTTTTTCCAAATAAGCACATTCGTTATTAGAAAATAATTTACTTATTGTCTCATGATATTATTCTTAATATAATATCAAATAACTATATGTACGACACATGTACATATATTATATATAGAAAATAGATAATAAGTTTATTTTCTATTATAATAAATTATTTCCATCAATTTAATTACATATAGCAAATACGTTTTAATATATTTACTATATTAACCAATCACACCTTATACAAAAACATATAAGGTAATATTATTATTCAAAAATAACATTCCAAACCACCAAAACAACCATTATTCCATACCCAAAATCATCATAACCATGTATAATTAGTTAACTTTACAAAAGACGGAACACAAAAAATACACACATGCAGAAATTAATACATACTCAATCATCAACACATATTCAACCACCAAAACATCAAGCTAGTCGCTATTAATTTCAAGAAATTTGGGCAGAGTTTCCTTTAAAAATAGATATCCAGAAAAATCTAATTCTTTCTACAAAACTTACAATCATCCATACATATCCAAGTCACCAAAAAATACCATCATTCCATACCCAAAATTATCATAACCATGTATAATTAGTTAACTTTACAAAAGACGGAACACAAAAAATACATACATGCAGAAATTAATACATGTTGAGCATAAGACCGCTTACTTTACAGCTTACACCAAGTATTCTTTACAGCTTACACAAAGTATCCTTCAATGTATACATAAAAATATTTAAAATATAAAACTTATTGAAATATGTGAGTCAAAATAAAATAATTGTAAATCCGAAAAATAAGACCCCTTATTTTACCCTGAATTATCTAAAAAATAAATTAGCACACACATTTGTATGTAGTGGGGGGGGGGGGATGATTTAGATTGATATAAGTAAGAATTTAGAGAGATTGTAAGAAATTATCAATTTATTTAGGAAAAGATATGGACTTACAATCAAATAAAGTTTTCTTAGTACCATTTCAACAAATGGTTCATTTGCTTAATGATTTAAATCATAAATTTGTATTGGTGGCAGTATAATGATGTGTGAGTTTGATTTGCGAGTGTTTGATTGGTTACAGTTACGTGTGTGTGTTTGTGCATGTATTGTGTGTCTACATGAGAACTAGAGAAATATAGAGTCTCAGTAAGAGAGACTTTCACACCTAGACAATTGTTTGGTCAGTGGTGGGTTAGTCATCGTCAAAGGTGGACAGGTTGGTACTGGATTGCATATCATTTAACTCTCTTAAATGTCTTTTTCATCCCTTCAAACCTTCTCTTCATCACTATATTTAATGTCCTCGTATCAATACGAACACACTTTGTCCAATGTGGAGAATGCACAACCACCTTAATTATTTATATAAACAATAAAATTAACACTATTTATATTATAGGAATAGTAAAGTTATTTTGATGCAGTGACATAAAAGTAGATTTATCTGATTACGTCGGCCTCATCTACAAAGGTCCATTGTATATACTCTATCGTTCTCGTTGACAAATTCACTCCAATTATACAAAGAATGAACCTCATTTTAAAATTAAAAGTTAAAATGTTGAAAATTAAAGATTACATAATTCAGTAGAAATAAACTTGTTTAAACTATACCATTTACTTGTCGTAAGAATATTATAACAAAACTTCTAGGTAAACAATATTTGTGGTGCAATTCATCCCATCTTCCAGAAGCAGGACAGTAATATGATCCGAAGATGTGCATCTAGATAGTGCCACATAAAGGTGTCTATGAATAAAAACAGGTGTCCGCAAATCAATCCCAACGAACTTGACAGATTGTCCTTGGGCTTTATTGATTGTCATAACATAAGTTAATCGGATAGGAAACTAACGTCTTGTCATTCGAAAAGGCAAGTCCAAAGATGTTGGTGTCAATGATATTCTCGGAATGAAGAGTACTAAATTGCCAATTTTATCTCCATTTAATATCTGTGCTTCGATTACCCTTGAGGCACATCTAACAACCATCAATCGCGTGCCATTACAAAGTCCGTCTTTCGGTGCAATATTTCGTAACAACATTATTGGGCATCCAACTTTCAACTCCAATTTAAACAGTGGCAACTCTGAAGGATTCGGCGAGTTTAAGTACTCTTTGGGATATCGATTCCTAATGGTATAATCAAGCTCATCACCTTCAGACATTTTATCTGTAGCTAAAAAAGTAATTGTTTCTCCTGGAGTAATATTCAGTGTTGCAGCATTTATATCAATGACGTCGTCATTGAGAGCAAATAGAATTGTCCGTTCAGTGAGAAAGGTTGGAGTCACTATACCAACCACATCCAATTGTGGATAAATTCTAAATATCAATTCATTTAGATTATGACACCTGTTTATTGTAGATGGAAGTTGCATAATTTCTTGTGGATTGGTCCCAATCTAAAAAATGAAAGTATAGTTATTCACAAAAAAAGAGATTTAATTCAAAGCATTATGTTATAAAAATTCAATTCAAGGTTGAATGAAATATTACCTTCATCAATAATTGAGCAAAATTAGTATTTCGAACGTCTGTGCAAGTTAATCGCATGTTTAAACCCATAGTCAAAACACATATCTTTCCATAGCGAAGACTGTCTCAATGATGCACCCACAATTTGCTAGCGAATGCCTTTAGGAATAACATGCAATATTTGTCGAAAGTCTCCACCTAGGACAACAGTGATACCAATAAAAGGTCTTTTATCGTCTCTGATATCTTGAAGGGTGCGATCGACTGCCTCAGCACAGTATCGATGTTGCATAGGAACTTCATCCCATATTATCAGCTTTGTTCTTCTAAACAATTCGGCATACATTGGTTGTTTAGTGAACCCATATATTAAATTATCTAGGGTTTTCAAAGGAATACAAAATGTAGAATGTGCAGTGCGCCCCCTACCAATAACAACGATGCAATACCAGATGAAGCCACAGTAACAACATCATGTCCATACCTACGCAATTTGGTTGCAATGGAATTGTACAAAAACATTTTTCCCATCCCAGCAACTCCACTCAAAAAGAAAGTAGTTGCTATGTTTTCACATACTGACGTTGTGACAGAAGTATAAGCAGCAAGTTGTGCATCATTAAGGCAGTCAACATTAATTTGTGCATCAGACTGTTGTGCTTCATTCTCAAGTTGTTGGTGCTCAAACAGTAATCTATTTCCAACTATTGCATTCCAATTTCCAATTAGTTGTGGCATGGGAGGAAAGTCAACTAAACTCTTCCCCGACTCTTGGAGCAATTGATTCATCAAATATAAGCCATAATCTTCAATATGATCATCAGTTGGATTCAAAATACCGAACATAGTACGAATCTTGTGTGCTAAATCATCACATATATGTGCTGAGAATTGCTTCCACAATTGAAATGGATGCAATGGAAAGCATTATATTTGAATTATAGCAAATAGTCTCCTTAATTGGTATATCCCGTTCTCATAATTACAGCCTCTTAAAGACATTGTATACATTCTTCATCATCTTCAAGAAGTCCTCTTGCAACTCATGCTGACTTGAATGTATCATGCATAACATTATTTACCGTGCGTAGCCAGTCAAATGAAGTAGGTCCTCTGACAACAGTTAGAAGCAAACACAAATAAAAGCGCTCACCTAAATTAGGGCTAGCAAAGTACATTCTACAAATTGTGTAACCCCTTTGTCTTGGAGTCCATTTATTGATAGACTTGTTCCAAACAATTTTCTCTGGAAATTCCTGATAAGTTAATACACGGGCAGATTCATTTGTAGCGCAACAATCAAAAAAGCCAGTTAGAGTTGTTTCTTAATGTGCACCTTTAAAAAGGATCGTATCAAAAGATTCAGCAGGGTTAAAGACCACACGATGCATCCCAGGCAAATGAAGTGCCAATCTTACAACTGACAAAATCTCTTCATGTAAAAGATTACCAAACAATCGCTACGCAGCTTCTGGAGGTCCAATATACCTATCATCAAGATATTGTTGAATCTCATTAATTCCTCCAAGTACCATTGTTGTGCGATCATGTCCTTTATAAATATACTTGTGAATGTATTTTACACATCTAATTCCTGCACAAACTTCAACATTGATATGACAGTTGAACATTATTGATAAATATGGATTATGTGGCGCAACATCTCTATTATCAATTTCTTGCCCCCCACGATGTACTTCTGTCCAGTATTACTACGACGACGATAGACAGGATATCCATCGGAGTCCATACTTGTTGATTCAACAAATGATCGAGGGTACCGCTTGGTACACACCCCGTTTTTCATACATGGTGCTTGTGGGTTTCGAGCACCACATGGTCCGTGTACCATGCAACCTATGATTGTTTCAAAAGGCAATGGGTCAGTTTGACAATTCAAAAATTCAGCACACACTACTCTGTCCACTTGAGCACATGTTTGAATTTTACCTGAACCATGAAGGAACAAAAGTGCATGCATGTTCGGTAACCCCCCTTTTTGGAATTTAATTGTAAAAACATGACTTTTCTACCAAAGACATTGTTTGTTTCTATCTCCTTCATCAAAAAATTTCGCTTCAACTCAAAAACATGGGCCACTAAATCAAGACGGTCAGTAGGGATCTGATTTTGCAATAGTGATTTAGTAATTTCAGGCCATTTGGGATTTACAGTCATAGTTAGAAAAATATCTGGTTGTTGATTATACCGCGTGATAGCCATTGAATCTTGAAAAATTTCAAGCATATGACTTGCACTACCAGTGAATGAAGATGGCAAAATCATTCGTTGACCAACTTGTTCAGGACCAAGCTCATCTACACAAACATCTGTAAGACCTTGGTAAAGTTCTGCACGAAGCTTCGATTGATTCAACTTGTAGTATGTCAACCGATTTTGTTCAGTAGCGGCCCAAGCATCTACTACAAATTTCTGAAATAGTTTTCCAGCTCTCAAAATTATTGAATACTCAGTGTCAAGTTGGAATATACGATAACTGTAATATTGCAATTCTGTTAGTCAAGCAGATGAAGGTCCACCTCGGGAAGCGTTCCACTATTTCAAATTTGGATTCCATCCTAGCTCACCATAAGGGAATAATACCACATAATGCAATGCCAAATAGGCCGGATGACACTCATTAATTTGCATCAAACCATTATCTCGTCTCAAATGTAATACAATATCTCTCATTCCACTTGATTGAGTTCCATCTCCCGGTAATATTACCGCAATCTCATCGATTGTTGGGAAATTATATCGACGCCGGTCTATTACAGAACTATAGTGAAGATAGGCCGGTAAATTTATCCCCGTAAATTTTAATTTACTTAAATTTGTGTGAGCCTGCCAAAATTTCATAGGAAATGGATTTACTTGCAATAAACAATCTTGTATATTTTTCAAAACATCTCTTCTCAAGTTGGGATTTCTGTTGCTGCAAACATCTAAAGCTGAATTAGGATCGTAAATGTACAATTGAGAGTAAATTGGTTCACACCCTGGCTGTGGCATAAACAATCATGTTCAATGGCGTAATTCTCCATGGATGGTGAATGTCCCTCCCAACAATTAATCTGTCATCCAAAGTAGCACCAAAACTCGTAAATGATAGTAGTGTGCATACAAGCCAATCATGTATGATGATAAAGCACGTACTTTGTAAACAATCTTATTTATTTATTAAAAAAAAATATTCATTTATTAAAGGCATTTAATTATCTACATGGTGCTGTTTTTATAATATGTAAATAACCCATAGTTTTAAGCAATGATTTTAGAATCATGATGATGATCATGCTAATGAGATCTAAATTCTTAGAAAGCTCTAAAACTAAAATAGTTCCCAATCGTGGGATTACTAAAAAGGGGATTAGTAAATCCGGATAGATTGGTACATATGTTGCTTGCTCATTGGATGAGGATGATTGATCTCATGATCATTTGTGTGGAGACACTAAAGCAAGTATGTAGGTGCTTATTGGAGAATAAGTTCACTGAACGTGATTCGCTATGGAATACCTAATGGAGATTTACTCGCCTGTCAATAGGAATTCCTAATGTGATAGTAGTATAAGTAATCCTTGGACTTGAGATCATCATAGTATCTTGTATATAACAAATTATACTTTGACTTATTCCTTAAGACCTTTTAAGGCATATATAGGGTATGCTTGGGTATAATGAGTTACATATGGAGATAATGAATGATCAATAAAGAATCTACCACCTCTAGTAAAAGAGGAGATATGTCCTATGTGATTCGTTAAATGACAACCCAGGAATCCTTGGCCAAGGTGAAATGAAATTAGAAAGGAGTTTCTAATTTGCATTATTTGGAGTTGTGCATTTTCTAATCGAAATACATATAATTAAATAAAATAAGACTTGACAGTAAATCCATGTCTTATATTTAATTGGGACATTGTATGGTGGAAGGATTGAATTGTATGGTAACTATTAACTCACAGGTTCTTTTATGATTAATGTTGAAATCTATATTATCTGGAAAGTCGTTGATCGCTAGGGAGGCTTATCCCTATTGTAGAATAAATATTATTTATTTAAATAAATTATTAGTTTAATTTATTTATTTAAATAAGATTAAAATTGTTTTAATTGATTTATTCACAACCGGTTTAATATGGAGAACCTAAAGGGTCACACCATAAAAGGAAGAATAATTATTTAAGAAGGTAATGGCATAATCGTAATAATGCATTAAGTATAATTAATTTAATCTATGGTGATAGAATAAATTAAATAGCTTAATGTTTATTATTTAATATTTTGGAAATATTAAATATAAATTAATAAGAGGAGTCTTATTAATATTATTACAATTATTATTATTTTAATTTCTAAAGGAGTTTAGTAATTAATTTAATATTTAGTACTCTCATTTATTCCTAATAAGATTAGGAGACAAATTAATTAAATGAATTTAATTAATTATTCCCATGTGGTGGGAAGCCTAAATTAATTAAAGGAGTTTAATTAATTAAAAGAAATCCCATGTCTAATAGGATTAGAAGGGTTGACCAATGTCTATATAAGAGAAGTCTTATAATAGATATTAGATGATGCAATTCCAATTGTTGGAGAGTACTCCTTTTCTATAGAGGATAGAAAACTAAGGTTAAGCCAAACACCCTCCTTCTTGATAATTCCTCTTCCTTGGTGGATCACCTCTAGAGGCCAAACACTTGGGTGGCTAACGTTGATCAAAGGAAAGAATCTAACCCGAAAATTCAAGGAGATCACGAAGAACAAGGAGTTGAACTAGTACCTGTGGAAGCTTCGTTCTACAAGGGTATGATTCTATAACTTCTTATTTATCGTTTTAAATTAATAATTTGCATAAAGGATGATCCGGGTAATGGTTTTGTAGAAATTTTTAAACTCTGATATACCATGCTTCCGCTAATTTTTGCAATTTGATTGCGTCATGATTTCGTACAAACCCAACAGTAAACGCATTAGCTGCATTATACTCTTGTGTGTGCTGACGAAACGATTTTGATTGTTCATCATTGTCGTCATACATTGCTTTAAGCATTAAAGGAGGTGCAATAAGTGGAGGTAGTCTAATTTTTCCTTGTAAACAACATTTACCAAAGAGAGGATTTGATACAGATGATTTTGTTAATTTTTCAGCAAGCCAGTGTAAGGAAGAACAATGAGGATATGTTCGATTCATTAAGCCGAGGAAATGACGATATGGAATTTCATGGTTTCGGGGATTAAGTGCAACATCCATAGTTACACCTTCTTCTACTCTGTAGGCACTACAAATAAAATTATAGATGTCATATAATTTGATTATATAAATTGAATACAAATTTAAAACTTATAGCGAACACCTGGTGCCTTCATTCGGATTACGCATTTGTTAGAACATGTTTGTCATATACGATGTCAATGGGGAACCTGGGGAGAATCGTTCCAAGATTGTTGTTGTGCTTTTGTATAAGTTTTGAGGAAGCAAGTCTTGGAGCATGGTAGTCACAGGCGAAACCCTTGAGATATTTGTTGGTGTGCCTTCTTTAAGACTTTGAGGAGGATTTTCTATATTCATTATAGCTACAGACAACCACCGTGAAACATTTGTTGTAGTGTCTTCAATAAGATTTTGAAGCAAAGTGGTTGACGATGACTCTAAAATATTTGTTGTCACTATACTGTCTGTTACAGGATGGGAAATTTTGGTAGACAAAGTCATTGGTTGAAGGTGGGACCTTTTATTTGATTCTCGTTCTTGGCATGCTCGGTGACGACGGCTCGATGGTAAAGAAGGAAAAAATCTAGGCTAAACGGGGGCATAATGTTTTGATCGCTCTCTTTCGTGACGTGCAAGTTGTCCTAATTGACGTTTGGAGCACTCAATTTCTTTCCCAGCATAACGCATTTGTGCGGCAAGCCTTGCACATTGCGGCAATGTTAATTTTGATATAACATTATAGTTTGGTGCCTAAACCACAAAGTCATAAAAAAGTAATTATTATTTTGTTGATTTAACGTGCAAGTTGTCCCAATTGACATTTGGTTGATTTTGAATATGAGGTAACATGACAATAAAGTGTTGCATTAACAAAACTATCTACCTAACCATTTATCAACATTATACTTATAATAAAATTTTTGTTTGATGAAAAAATAAAACACCATAGCCACAGTTGCATCCAACACATTGTTTACTAATGTTCTATAGTAATATGCTCGATCAATAGCATATTGAATTTAATAACTTGAAAGGTATGCTATAAATAAGATCAAAATATGCTTCAAACTACTGAGAAAGGTTGAGGTTTCACTATTGATCGATACTTCAAATTATGGATTGTTCAAACAAATTTACAGTTTTAAAAAATGGGACCCAACAAAAGATTCAAATTATATGTCATAACAAAATCTTAAAGGCTACAAATCAACATTAAGATTAAGAAACGTTTACTCTCAACTACAAAGCTGGTAAAAAAATAAAAAATCATAGTTCCTCAGTAATTCAGGAGTATACACAGAATAACACGATAAAAAAATTAAGTAATATTAAATGAGGCAAACCAAAAACATGTTGACAAAGCAAACGTTCTACATAAAATGAAACTTAAAATTTTTTAAATTCAATAACATCCAAATCCATTATAAAAACAGAGAAAAAAGAATATTATTAAAAGTGATACCAGTTGGCAATCTTTATTTTTTGTTCCTTGACTAGAAGAGGTTGATTTTTCTTTTCCCTTAAATTTGGCATTCGTCAAAGCATCAGACCTTTTTTTCTCCTTCTGTGTAAGAAAACGCTACTTAAAAGCAAAAAAAGAAAAAAGAAAAAATGAATGAGAATTAGGTGTGAGGATACAATACCTCACGTATACGGAGACAATTTAGTTCATACTCATTGCGAATTACCACTCCTACATTATTATGACGAAGTCTTTGAACCTGTAGACAAAAAAACATTGAATAGTAAATAAGCGGGTAAAAAGATTAGATAAAAAGTAAGAAAATGATGAGTAAAAAAACTTATCATACGGTATTTTCTAGGTCGTCATCCATCTATCACGACATTAATGTAAATAAATTAAAATAAATAAGTTATTAAAAAAATCAATAAGATATATTTAGAGAGAGCTAATCAGATGATAAACTTATGCTACCAAATATAACAACATCATCCATTGAACGATGATTGTGTAGTTGAAACGATTGTAGCTACACAATAAATTTCATAAGCTATGTATAATTAACATCAATTACAATTTAATTTCAACTATGAAATGAACATCAATTACAATGAAATTTCATACAATTAACATGCATTTAATCAAACATCCATTCCATAATAACCAACTCAACAGAACCAAAATTAAGGAAAAATACAACCAAATTTAGCCTACAAATTTCACAAAATGAACACTCAATAATAACCAACTCAACATCCATTCCATCCTAACATTCATAATAAAAAAACCTATTTTATCATAACTATAAACCTATTTCATAATAAAAATAAAAATAACAAAATTAAAAGACACCCAAATGTGTGTGTGTGTGTGTGTGTGTGCTACTGATGTGAAAGAGAGAGAGAGTGATAGAGTGAGAACAGAAATTTAAAACACCCAAATTTAAAACACTCATTGTAAATTTAAAACAATTTTAAAACACCCAAATTAAACACAAACATTCAAAAACTGAAGCAGACGTCGACTTTAAATAATCTTTGTATTGATTATTTTGTAAGAAGACTTTAAATATTCGGTTACTTCAGTTAAAGATTTCAAGCTATGATGAAATAGATAAGAATATTTAACTGATGCTAATGGTTGATTAACTTGATAAAAAAATATGATAAAAACAATTTTAATTTAAACCATAACTCAGTTGATTCGTACAATTTAATCCGAACAATTAAAAAAGGAAAATTAGACCTAAGGAAAAATTAGACCCAATACATGGTAAGAGGTTGTTTGAAAACGAAACTACAGAAAGAGTCCTCAAGAATTCCTTTTCAAGCATTCATTTTTTTGAAAAGTGTAATCCACGCACCCTTAAAGAAGGTCAAGCTCAGCCTCTCTCATTTTAGTTTGATATTTTTTGAAACATTGGACAATGCCAAAAGTTAGTAATTTATCGTATTTCCATATTTTTCTGTACATCTCGAAGCAACGGATGCCCTCCAGCAGCCTTAATTTTTGTGATGTGTGTGTAAGATATCAAAAGGACTACAACTACTCTATTACAAAAGCAATAGTGCAGAAATAGTGAACTCTAAGTTAAGCTCAAAGCCTTTACATGGGACATTCGGACACCTTTAAAGTAGAGACCTAGACATTGTTATTCTATTTTTAGGTAAAGTTGAACCCTCAACATAGAGTGCTTCTGGAAAGCATTGGAATGAACAATAAAAGAGTATCAATTTCAAACCTTCATACCACCAACCATAATCAATTAAGTAAAACGACAGTCATTGACAAAGACTTCTAATCCCAAATAGCAGTACACACATACAATTGAAACAACAACAAAATGAAAAGTAGTTTCACCAATACATAAGAAATTATTTCATTCAATGATATTTATTTTAGCTCACATTTCAAGTTAAAGTGCGCATGGAACAAATATGCATCCAAAGAAGTAATAAATAACTTAAAGTTAATTCTCATTTTTAAAACAAACTCCCAACAAACAATTAGAATTTAAAAGGAAAAACTCCAATCTTACATATAGTAGGCTAGGATGGGACCAAATCATGAGTTTGGACATAAAGTTCATGTGGTCTAGGTTTCTTTCAAAAACTCATTCTAGCTAAGCAAAGGCTATGTAATTAGCTAAGCTGAAGTGCACATTTCAGCTTTCTCAATTCGCATACAAAAGAAGCATAAAATAGGTTCTATTTTTATCATTTGGCCCACAATTTCTGCAACCAATCAGGTAACAAAGAAAGTACTACTCGGACCAAAAAAATATTTTTATAACAAAAACTATTTTAAACCTATACCAACACAAAAATTGATCTTTAATTCTCAAATGTGAGAAATTGAACAAAACCCACAATTCCACCCCCCCCCAAAAAATAATACAGAAGGGCTATTTTCGACATACAAATCCACACATATAGCTGAATAAAAACCAACAATTGAAGCTTCTCTTAATATGCCACAGTACAGAAACTCCTGAATCCACTACAATTTAATTTTAAAGGACAGATAAAAAAACTACATTTCTTAGTATATGCCAGATCAAGCTTCTAGATGTTATTTAACATACCTTAGGAGGTTTGAAAGGATAATCGCTCGGAAACGTTATGTAAAGAAAAAATATCCCACCTTGATAAGGCGTTCCTGTCGACGCCGGGAAAATTATTGATGTGTGTCCGTCTTTCCTAAATTTGTGTTGTTTGTTTTACTCTTTTGTGATTCACTATGTCTATGAATTTTATTAAAGGGTGAGTTTTTAGAAAATCAGTACCGACATAAGTGTCGATGAATTTGAAAAGATTAATTTTATTATTTTATAATTGGACCGAATGAGACAGAGCCGCCAGTTGGTATAATCTAAATAGATGTACCAACTTATCTGATTTTGAAGATTTTTGCAATATGGTCCAATATGTGACTCCGTAAGATTGGTCTGGATACCTGAGATTCATAGAGTTTGGGGCTTGCTTAAGTGAGGGGAAGGAGTTAGGCACCCCCGACTTCAGTGAAAAACACGGTTACCGCATCTTATTGATTTTTTATACATAAAGTGTGTGGTTGTGTATGTGTATGTGAGCGTGTGTGTGTGTTCTTTATTTTAAGTTTACTCTTTTTTATTCTAAGCCTTTATTTTGGGTTATTTGAATGTAGTGATGTACCTCTTTTGCGTCTAGGTACGAAGGATTTGATTTAGCAAAAAGTTTATTTTAAACTAGATATATGAATTGAAATGATGTTTTGGAAAATAAGGTTTTCAAATCCTTCGCCCGACTAGGAATTGAGGACTTCAATACTTCATTTTCATTATATTTACGTTCTTAAGGTGATCTACCCTGAATCGCCTTTTTCTTTATGAAAGCTCTCTGTGGTTTTTATTGGAAAGTCATTTTGGGTGATTATGCATGTAAAAAGCATTAAAAAGGAGTCGAATCATTATCGAGCATGAAAGCCATCTCAATGAACCGAGCATCCACAGTCACAGATTTTCATTATTATGAGATCTTAAACCCGATCTATCGGGACGAAGCCCTCAAGGTGGCTTTAAGATCTAATATTTACAAGTACAATAATTCGATATTATTTAAGCATTACAACATAAGCAAAATGTCCATCGTGAGAATCTAGTCAAGATCTGACATGTAGATCTCGACCCCAGGATTCCTATGCTCACATTTATTGAAATAAACATATGTACACATATCCTAAACTCAAGATTCGGTGGTTTCATCGGTTAAAATCCCCATCATAAGATAGTAGGACCCTCCTCACCTCTAGATATAGATCTAGGGCTCCATGGAGTGACTGGGATTGACCCAAAAGCGATAAAAAAGTTAGATCTACCACGGATCTAAGCCAATCTAGCATACGGGTAAAAGCTTCATGCTTAATAACCACTCAAAAGGCTAGATCCGGCTTAGATTTAGGTAGATCTATCCTACGGACTGGATCTACAACAATAAATGCATAAAATAACTGGTAGAAACCTTAAATCTACCAACTAATACGCAATATATATGAAAAACAACAAGTTACGCTATGTTTAAACCATATATTACATATATCTAGTATATTGAATAAAGTTTACAAAGAAAGTGACCCAAAATAAGCATTTTTCACCTTGGGGGACGCATAAACAAGCTTCTTATGGCTCGGGATCAACTTAGAGCACTCTAAACACTCAATATATGCGATAAGGAAGATCAAACAATTCAAAGTTGGTGAAGAAATGTTAAACCCGAGGGTTTCTCTCACTAAAAAATGACTTTCTCTCTCTAACTTCTTCTCCCTTTTTTTGTTTATGAGCTTAATGCTGCTGATATGGCCATCTATGGCAACCGCAGGTGTACTTGCGGCTAGAGTAGGTACACCTGAGGCTGGGGCCCATATATTCGGTTACCTTGAAATGCATGCCTTAGGTCTCGGTTTGGTAAAAGCTAAGCCTGGTACTCAAAAATCCCAAAAAGTCCTTGCGAAAGGCTGCGAAATGAGGTCAATTCTGATGAAGTCGGATTATGGGAAGATGATGCAGTATGCTGAAAGATATCTTTTGGTTTTTGAGGGTCATCAATTGGCTTGTCTTGATAGCACGCAGTTCGATGATTGTTGTATTGGCTTCTTATGTCCACTTTCTCAGCTTTGCGATCCTCGTTCTGCCTGCATCTTGTTTGGCCGTCGTTGGCACTTTGATTCATCCACATGGTTGTCTCCGGGGTGACCAGATGCTTTTGTCCTACCTCAGGGTTTTCTTCAAAGTAAAATTATGCTTTTGCCCTTCTGCAAGGTTAGTATAAAGAAAGCAAAATTTTGAGTGTCTACAGATGCCCCTCTTTATCATGTTTATGCAATGTAATGGAATGAACACGACAAAGATTAATAGACACGGAGAATGCATGACAAGGTATATCTGGTGATGCAATATCATGTATAAAGTATGTAATGATATATGAGATTATGAAAGGGTCATAAGGATTACGTCGTCGGGGTTAAGCCGACGCCCACATTGGGTTGTAGCCAACAGATTACACCATCGGGGCTGAGCCGACCTGCGTTGGGTCATTGCCAATGGATTACATCATCGGAGGTCGAGCCAATGCCTTCACTGAGTTGTTGCCAACGGATTACATCGTCGGTGGTCGAGACGATGCCTTCACTGGGTTGTAGCTAACGGATTACATCATTAGGATTATGTCGATGCCTTCATTGGGTTGTAGCCAACGGATTACATCATCGAGGTTAAGTCAATGCCTTCATTGGGTTGTTGCCAATAGATTACACCATCGGGGTTGTGTCGACGTCTGCGTTGGGTTATTTCCAACTGATTACATTATCGGGGTTATGTCGATACCTTCATTAGGTTGTTGCCAACGGATTACATCATCCGGTTTGAGCCGACGCCTTCACTGGGTTGTAGCCAATGGATTACATCATCGGGGTTATGCCGATGCCTTCATTAGGTTGTTGGCAACGAATTGCATCATCGGGGTTGAGACGACGCCTTCACTGGGTTATAGCTAACGGATTACATCATCGGAGTTGAGCTGACGCCTTCACTGGGTTGTTGCCAATGGATTACACCATCGGGGTTTAGCCGATGCCTTCATTGGGTTATTGCCAATAGATTGCATCCTTGAGGTTGAGACAACGCCTTCACTGGGTTGTAGCCAATGGATTACATCATCGGGGTTGTGCCGACGCCTTCACTGGGTTGCAGACAATAGATTACGTCATCGGGGTTGTGCCAACGCCTTCACTGGGATGTAGCCAATGGATTACATCATCGGGGTTGTGTCGATGCCTTCATTGGGTTGTCACCGACTGATTACACCATCGGGGTTAAGCCGATGCCTTCATTGGGGCCCAAGCCAGCGAATTACATCATCGGGGTTAAGCCGATGCCTTCATTGGGTTGTTGCCAATGGATTACACCATCGGGGTTGAGCCGACGTCTGTGTTGGGTGGTTGCCAACGGATTACATCATTGATTATAAAAGGGCTATTTTTTTACTTGTGACCCCGCTGGATTATATACTGGCTTAACTGATGACCCGGGTGCCACTGACGTCCCTGGAGGATGCGGCCTGTCCTTTCACTACTCAGATTTGAACTTCGGTACAGAGGCCTCGACTTAAGAGGACTTGGCATAGGTTGACATGTTTGATGATGTAGATTTCATTTGCCAGACCTTTTGTTAGTCGTTGGGCATTTATGGCACATTTCCCTATACTTTTTTACTTTCATTTGTCGAACAGAGATGATATTTGATGTATACAGTTTTATGTATTTCAAAGAGATGTATATATAATGCTTTTCATTCACTGCATATGTTATAATGCATGCATTATATTTCATGGATTCATATTTATAAATTGTGAGTTAGGATTGACCCTTGCGTGGTCTTTTGATACTGTTTTACAGATGAGGCATTACTTTTTTTCTCAGGTAAGGATCTTTAAGGAATTATTTCCTTCTTTTGTCGTCGCAAGCTCATGTCATTGTAATTTCTTTCAGAAGTCCTCTCATTTCTTTTGATGAGAAGCTTGGTCCTGCCTTAGGCTCCTTCCCTTTCATTGAATCGCAAAATGCCCCAGCCTTTTCGCATGTTGTTACCAGGGATTCATGTAAGAAACTCGCTTTGTTGACCACGTAAAGAGTGAGCAATATCATGCATATCAGACGAATAACAAAATGTGCCAAAAGCTTGACGGCTCGGGCCGTCGGGGATAACTTTGATATAAAAATTAGTACAATCTTGTCAATGAGGCATATAAAATTAAAGTGCATGAGATTGAATGCTCATCGAGTCTTCCACTTAACTCGTAATTGCTGCGTTTTTATATTATGGCTAAAGATCTTGAAATTAAAAATGAATTTTTCTAAGCAAGTTGTGAATCGCTAACTTCAAGGTTATATATATATATTATTTATTTCCTTTTAAGGAATACTTCATTTAACAAGTTATGAAATCGTAAGAAAACTTTTAAGAATCCATGGTCATTGTTCATGAGTAAGATTAAATTTAAAAGAGCTATATCCCTTTATCAAAGATACTTCATCTTCGCTATAGATGCCGCTCTTCGCGTAATTGACGTCATATGACATGTGCACTATGAGTGACACAACCCTTAGTAGGGGTTAATTTCTCTTCCATGCCTTTAGATGATCTCGTTCTGATCTCGTAAATTTTTTCTTAACTCCAAATTTTCTTTTTTTTCTTTTTCCGCTCGCTTAACTTGTCTTGTTTTCTTAGGCTATTCAGAGTTACCCATTTAATGAGTTTTGGTCTAATGACTCCCAAACCAAACGGCTTTAGGGAACTAGGTGTAAAGACACCCCTTCGAGTTTATTTGCCCGAGTAACAAAGGCAACACTTCGAGACAAATCATGAGGTCTACTTTATTCGTTCTTCGCTTGATCAAATGCAACATTTGTTTTCTTAGGCTTAAATTACCCATGTAGAGAGTTTTTGGTCGGTGACTCCCAAACTAGATGGTTATAGGGTACCAGGTGTAAAGACACCCCTCAGGCTTCATTACTCAAGTAACCAAGGCCACGATTTGAATCTGCTCAGGTCTCGCCTTCTTCCCCCTTGAAATGCTCATTTTCTTAGGCTTTAAATTACCCATGTAGCGAGCGTTAAGCCGGTGACTCCCAAACCAGATGGTTATAGGGCACCAGGTGTAAAGACACACCTCAGGCTTAATTACTCGAGTAACCAATGCCACGATTCGAAACATTTGATTGGACACTTCTTACCATCTAACATCGCAGTAACTGTCATCATTGTCGCCATAGTTTCATAACCCACAACTAAGAGTTAGGGCAACCGCAAAGTGCAGGCATGCATATAAGGTCGATTCTGCTCCAAAAAGCACTTTGAACTAGGATATCGTGCCTAATCAAAAGGTTGAATAGTCTTAATTCTCAAATCGTTCTCGTGATTCTTTCTCCATGGATGCTTATCAAAATTAATCTATTCATAATAAGTTAAACAAAATCTTCTCTTTTAAAACCTTTTTTTAAGATTCTAATGCAAGATTTATCTATACTTAAACTGGCTATCATCGCTACAGTATGGAGACAGAAAATAGATAAAGAGTTGAAAGCGTCGTACGTCATAGGTGGATCGCTGCATTCTAAGAAATTTATGATTGGAAGAGACCAAATGATCTTACCGAATTGCTAGTGAAATGATATGAGATAAGCTCTGATGATGATGTCGTGGGTTGAAAAGATCGCGCTATAGGCCCCGACTTGCATTTTCCCTTTTGGGATGGTCGATAAATGCCCCAGTGTCTAGTTGTCATTGTCTCCGACATTGCCCCAGTCTTGTTTGTTGTAAGGGTACCAATCTCGAGTTGTTGTTGATTTTAAAATTGCACCAGTCTTGCTTGTCGTCTAGAGTAGTCGCTTTGTTGTATGTTTGACAGATGGACTGATAAGATGCCGAGATCGCCAAAGTCTTTTACCTGCTAACCCACATGGTAAACAGGTAGTGGATATTGGTTTTGATGTTTGGGTGCCCAATCATCGCTTCTAACTTGAAGGTGAACTTGTTGTAATCTTCTATGTATTCACATTTCACATTGCCTTATTTTGTATCTGTACTCGCTGATGATCATGCTTGACATATCACTGTGTTTTTCAATTTATGTTATCGCTTTTGCTTTGATGTTTGATGTCGAGAGGCCTTTAGATTCCACTGAATTGGATCTAAGAGCTCAGCTTGGTTTCTGATGTATCAGTTTAAACCAGGCTTGGTTCGATCTGTAAGGCTTGATTTGTGGCGTTTATCTTGGAGAGCAGGTCGTCGGGTATGAGATAGACTTTTCCACGATGGTCTCCCATACACTTCTGTATTTTAAAAGGAGATTAAGTTATCTCGCACTTTAGGGGTTGATGAGTTGTTAAAGAGTCGTATCTTGTGATTACTGAATTGTTGAAGGGTTTATGATTTTTATAAGGGTAAGACTGTGCCATCACTGGCTGCCTACGTACTCCCATGAAAGGAGATTAGGTCTTACGTAGTTCATGCAAAGGATATCATTAGATTGATTTTTTTTTCTTTTTTCCTTTTTTTTTCTTTTGTTACATAAACAAAGCATAACATAATAATGCATAAAACATAAAATAAGACATAACACTATTGATACCGTCCCAAAATCTCCTGGAACTCGCAATCGTATTATCTGAATCTACACCTTCCGGGTTAGCTGAGGCTTGATAGTTCAGTTGCAAGAGGTTAAGTTTTCTTCGATGCTGGCAGTAGGGGTTACTTCCTTGGCTAGAACATCTTCAATTATAGTCATAACTTGATCACCTCCTAATTCGGCACATCCCTCTGGGACGCTCAAACTAGAACCGTCGTAAAAAGGGATGAGCTCTTGATTCCTTGATGGGTTGACTTTCCCAATACCCTCGCCTCCTTTTCCTTGATCTGTTCATTCATCTTTTCCATGGGCCTGGGAGGTTTCAACTTTGAAATTTTTCTTGAACTGTTGTTGCATTTCTCGCCAGAAACTTTCCTTTTTGAATTTTTTCTCATTAGAAAGGATTAATATTTCATCCTCATCATCCAACATATAAGACCCCGAATTTTATGAAATAAAAATGTTCAATTTTTCTTATAATTATGATTCTATTCAACAATGGTTAAATTGATAAAAGGTTAAAGTTAAGGGTAATATGTGCAAATTTTACAAAGTACGCAAAGTTGTCATAAAATATTCGTTTTATTAGGGAATATTCATTTGGTCGGGGAATATTCTTTTGTCGGGGAATATTCATACGACGATGCAATCATTGATGGACCCCACAACGAAATAACTGTCGGATATAGAAAGCGACAGAAATAACCTTTTTATAAAAATAACGGCAATACTTTTACCATTAAACTGTTGAAATACCCGGCGATAAAAGTACAATAATACGCATTTTTCCACAGTGGTACGCGGTATTGCCCAGTAGCACACGGTATTGCACAATATTTCTAATTATTGATTCTTACATAAGAAGTCACTCATTCAATAATTGCCACAGTAATTACTGTTCAGTATCGTATATTATTGATTCAATAATTGCTACATTGATAATTACATAGTATTTTATATTATTGATTTAATAATTGTTATATTAATTCATATTTTAATGATAATATTTGATAGCATTATTGGTAATGTCTAAAAAGTTTTGTCGAGAAAAGAGGTTAGGTTATATAATTGCGCGCCAATAAAGATAAATCCTTATCGAAAAGCCCCCTCTTTCCTAGGAACGATCTAGTTGTCAATATTGTGATTCTATAATATTAATAATGAATAATAATTTATGAATAAAATAAAAATTATTGATAAATATGATAAGTAAATATTTGTTCAATTTTGATATAAATGGAGGAAATTTTAGCATGAGACATTTGTTAAAAGTTGGCATTTTATCATCTCCGATAAAATAATTCATTCAAATATATTATTATAATATTATATTATAATAGTATAATGTGATAATGTAATAGTATAATTTTATAATTTTAAATGGTAACATTATTATAATAAATTTATGGTATAAAAATAAAATGAGGTGGAAGAGAGCAAATTGAATTTGATTTCTTTTTAATAGTTATAAATATTTTTAATATATATATAACATTCATAAAAGGAAGGATGAGGTAAGAAATGATGTCATAGGACAGTGAGGTAAGCGATGATGTCATAGGAACGATGAGGTAAGTGATGATGCCATAAATTATGGTGAAAAGACTACTTTATCCTGACTCTACCAAGCCTATAAATAGAAGGTCATTCCTTCTTTCTTTCTCACCAATTCACGGAAGCTTTAGAGAGAGAATTTATAGAGAGAGAATAAGAGAGAAAGAAGAAGAGTATTCTGCTACTACACTATTGCAGTATCCAATCTCTTACTAAGGTAAGGGATATTATTTCTTTCGTATTCGTAAAGGATGTTATTTTCTTTCAATACTCGTAAATGATATTATTTCCTTCCATATTCGTAAGGGATATCATTTTTCTTTCATATTCCATATTATGTAAGTGATATTATTTCATTTCATATTCCTAAGTCTAAACTTATTATGATAAATATTTCTTCTATAATTCCTGAAATGATTAGAAATTGCTTAAAGTTTTCGCTTCATCTAATATTATTTAACTGGAATATTGGTCTGAACTTTCTTATTGAAATTTTAATCTTTTCATGTCAGGGTACTATTTATTCGGGTACTATTCACGACAAAATTAGTTTCTTTTACTGTCCAGATTATCTTTGATTTATGAAACTTATTCTTGAAATTGAATCCATGTTTTGATCTCACTGGATTCATTCTTTATATCATTGTCATAATCCTCAGACTTAAATTTCGGTGAAAGTTATCTTTGGCCCGTAGTGCAAAGATGAACTGTTGATTGATATCTTTGGCCAGTAGTGCAAAGATGAACTGTTGATGGATATCTTTGGCCCGTAGTGCAAATATGAACTATTGATTGATATCTTTGGCCCGTAGTGCAAAGATGAACTGTTGATTTATATCTTTGGCCCGTAGTGCAAAGATGGACAATTGTACGGCATAATCATGACCACTGATGATACAAATGAATATCTTTGGCCTGTAGTGCAAAGATAGATAATTGATTGGTATAATCATGACCATGGTTGTTACGTCTGAATGTTTTTGGTGTAGGGTGTAAAGACGATATGATTATTAAGTGTCTTTAGCCTTTGTGGCAAGGACATTGAGTGAAAGTTCTATTAATCCTTTGTGGCAAGGAGAAACTGTTGATTTACATGATTATGAACATGAATTTCGAATTAATATAACCATAATCTTTGGTGTTACAGGTAAAGACAGGTGATGAATATTATATTCATCTTGGGTGCGAATAAAAATTTATCAACATAATTATAATCATGAACTATTTATATTATTGTGGGTAGGAACTGTTGATTGATGTTACAGGGATAAAATATTGTTGGTAAACTTTTAACCTGGAGAAGATAATTGACATTATGGTCTATTTGACTCTTCTAATGGATTGTTGATTCCGCTACAATTATGGTTGAAAACTTTTATCATCTATCATATGTTCTAAATGTCTAATTCATTACTGATGAAGGCTATTGATAATTTAATTATCATTAGTCATAATATTCTTTACTGGGCTATTTATGCTCACCCTTTTGCTTCACAATTCCTTTCAGGTAATAAGAGTGTAGCTGGGTCGAGCGGGAATAACAAGGGAATAGAGTGATGGTCGGTGACTGATGAAGTTTCCAATACATTATAAAACTGCATGACAATATATAATTGTTTGAGAACTTTAAATGTGTGTGTCGTATTTTATACGTCATTCAACAGTTGATTTTGGTGAATCAAATAGGGTGAGGTGAACCACACTTTGGAAGGGTGTGTTACCACTATTATACAAGATGTTTAACCATATACGACTTCGTGTTATCATATAACATGGTTGTGCGCATCCACTTACTGATTATATCTATGAGCACTATCTATATAATCTTGGTGTATGGTTGTAATATAATTCTCAGTTTGAGACAATGAAGATAATTATTTGGCAAGAGAATACCCACCATTGGAATGAACATGATAGTAATCTTCTCGTTCTTTTTTGGGGTCTTATGGGTTAACCAAGGTTATTTCTCAAGTCATTTGATATCTATTATAACTTAGAAGCATGGCCTCCCATATACGAAGGTTTTCTTGAGCATTTGCCAAAGATTTTAATTTCTAAACCAGTTATTGACTGTACCTTTATGTAACCTATCATTGATAAGGAGAATGAGTACTATTATTTGTATTAAAACTCACAGTTTATGTGTGGTCGTATTGTGCACGATAGAGTAAAAGTTGGAATAGAAAGATTTATATTTGGATTCAGTACCATGTATTTGGCGACTCATGATGGGTTGTGTGGACCTTTTTTCGGGGCGTCACTGTTGGTATCAAAGCTATGCATATGGTCTCTGGCGGAGATCTGAAACTAGAACTAGGAGGGGAGAGACGGGTAATATTCTTCGCTATTGTGTGTCCTACCTAAGCTAATTTTTTTTTACTTAATTAGTTGACAAATTGTGATATGCCAATAAACATTTGTTTTGAAGCTGTGTTCTAGAATGATATCTGAAATCCAGGAGATGAGAAATGGATGAAATCATGATACAGAGGAAATGACCGGGAAGATAGAATCTGAAATGAAAACAAGGTATCCTTACCTCTTCGAATGACCAGGTACGTAAATTTCGGAGACGAAATTTCATAAGGAGGAGAGATTGTAAGATCCCGAATTTTATGAAAAAAATATATTCAAATTTTCTTATAATTATGATTCTTTTCAACAATAGTTAAATTGATAAAAGGTTAAAGTTAAGGGTAATATGTGCAAATTTTACAAAGTAAGCAAGTTGTCATAAAATATTGCTTTTGTCGGAGAATATTCGTTTGATCGGGGAATATTCTTTTGTCGGGAAATATTCGTACGACGACGCAATCATTGGTGGACCCCATAACGGAATAACTGTCAGATATAGAAAGTGACAGAAATAAATTTTTTATAAAAATAACGACAATACTTTTACCGTTAAACTGTTGAAATATCCAGTGAGAAAAGTACAATAATACGCGTTGTTCCACAGTGGTACGCGGTATTGCCCAGTAGCACATAGTATTTTACAATATTTTTAATTATTGATTCTTACGTAAGAAGTCACTCATTCAATAATTGTCACAGTAATTAATGTTCAATATCTTATATTATTGATTCAATAATTGCTACATTGATAATTGTATAGTATTTTATATTATTGACACAATAATTCATATTATTTAAATGATAATATTAGATAGCATTATTGGCAATATCTAGAAAGTTCTGTCGAGGAAAGGGGTTAGGATATATAATTGCGCGCTTATAAGGATAAATCCTTATCGGAAAGCCTCCTCTTTCCTAACAACGACCAGGTTGTTAATATTGTGATTCTATTATATTAATTGTGAATAATAATTGATGAATAAAATAAAAATTATTGATAAATATGATAAGTAAATATTTGTTCAATTTTGATATAAATGGAGAAAATTTTAGCATGAGATATTTGTTGAAAGTTGGCATTTTATCTTCTCCGATAAAATAATTCATTCAAATATATTATTATAATATTACATTATAATAGTATAATGTGATAATGTAATAGTATAATTTATAATTTTAAATAGTAATATTATTATAATAAATTCATGGTATAAAAATAAAATGAGGTAGAAGAGAGTAAATTGAATTTAATTTCTTTTTAATAATTATAAATGTTTTTAATATATATATAACATGTGATAAAAGGAAGGACGAGGTAAGAAATGATGTCATAGGACAGTGAGGTAAGGGATGATGTCATAGGAACGATGAGGTAAGCGATGATGCCATAAATTATGGTGACAAGACTACTTTATCCTGACTATGCCAAGCCAATAAATAAAAGGTCATTCCTTCCTTCTTTCTCACCAATTCACTGAAGCTTTAGAGAGAGAATTTATAGAGAGAGAATAAGAGAGAAAGAAGAAGAGTATTCTGCCACGACACTATTGTAATATCCAATCTCTTACTAAGGTAAGGGGTATTATTCCTTTCGTATTCGTAAAGGATGTTATTTTCTTTTAATACTCGTAAATGATATTATTTTCTTCCATACTCGTAAGGTATATCATTTTTATTTCATATTCCATATTATGTAAGTGATATTATTTCATTTCATATTCCTAAATCTAAACTTACTATGGTAAGTATTGCTTCTATAATTCCTGAAATGATTAGAAATTGCTTAAGGTTTTCGCTTCACCTAATATTATTTTACTGGAATATTGGTCTGAACTTTCTTATTAAAATTTTAATCTTTTTATGTCGGGGTACTATTCATTCAGGTACTATTCACGGGGTACTATTCACGATAAAATTTATTTATTTTTCTGTCCAAATTATTTTTGATTTATGAATCTTATTCTTGAAATTGGATCCATATTTTGATCTCACTGGATTCATTCTTTATATCATTGTCATAATCCTCAGACTTAAATTTCGGTGAAAGTTATCTTTGGCTCGTAGTGTAAAGATAAACTGTTGATTGATATCTTTGGCCTGTAGTGCAAAGATGAACTGTTGATGGATATCTTTGGCCCGTAGTGCAAAGATGAACTATTAATTGATATCTTTGGCCCGTATTGCAAAGATGAACTATTGATTGATATCTTTGGCCCGTAGTGCAAAGATGAACTGTTGATTTATATCTTTGGCCTGTAGTACAAAGATGGACAAGTGTACGTTATGATCATGACCACTGATGATACAAATGAATATCTTTGGCCTGTAGTGCAAAGATAGATAATTGATTGGTATAATCATGACCATGGTTGTTACGTTTGAATATTTTTGGTGTAGGGTGTAAAGACGATATGATTATTAAGTGTCTTTAGCCTTTGTGGTAAGGACATTGAGAGAAAGTTCTATTAATCCTTTGTGGCAAGGAGAAACTGTTGATTTACATGATTATGAACATGAATTGTGAATTAATATAACCATAATCTTTGGTGTTACAGATAAAGACATGTGATGAAAAATATCTTCGTCCTGGGTGCAAAGAGGAATTTCTCAACATAATTATAATCATGAACTATTTACATAATTGTGGGTAGGAACTGTTGATTGATGTTACAGGGATAAAATATTATTGGTGAACTTTTAACATGGAGAAGTAAATAGACGTTGGTCTATTTGACTCTTCTAATGGTTATTGCGCTGCAATTATGGTTCAAGACTTTTATCATTTACCAAATATTCTAAATATTTGATTCATTACTGATGAAGGCTATTGATAATTTAATTATCTTTAGTTATAATATTTTTTATTGGGCTATTTGTGCTCACCCTTTTGCTTCACAATTCCTTTCAGGTAATAAGAATGTAGTTGGGTCGAGCGGGGATAACAAGGGAATAGAGTGATGGTCGGTGACTATTGAAGTTTCTCAATACATTATAAAAACAGCATGACAATATATATTTGTATTGAGAATTTTAAATGTATGTGTCGTATTTTATATGTCATTCAATAATTGATTTTGGTGAACTAAATAGGGTGAGGTGAACCCGACTTTGGAAGGGTGTGTTGCCACTATCATACAAGATGTCTAACCACATACGACTTCGTGTTATTATAAGACATGGTTGTGCGCATCCACTTGCTAATTATATCTATGAGCACTACCTATATAATCTTAGTGTATGGTTGGAATATAATTCTTAGTTTGAGACAATGGAGATAATTATATGGCAAGAGAATACCTACCATTGGAATGAACAGGATAGTAATCTTCTCGTTCTTCTTTGGGGTCTATTTGGTTAACCAAGGTTAATTCTCAAGTCCAATGATATCTATGATAACTTAGAAGCATGGCCTCCCATGTACGAAGGTTTCCTTGAGTATTTTCCAAATATTTTAATTCCTAAAACAGTTATTGACTGTACGTTTATGTAACGTATTATTGATAAGGAGTATGAGTACTGTTATTTGTATTAAAACTCATAGTTTTTGTGTGGTCATATTGTGCGCGACAGAGTAATAGTTGGGATAGAAAGATTTGTATTTGAATTCTGTACCATGTATTTGGCGACTCAGAATGGGTTGTGTGGACATATTTTGAGCCAACGGCTGAGATGTCATCGGTCTGTACCCGACGCTTTGTTGGGGTTGAGCCAACGGCTGAACAGTCACCGGTCTGTACCCGATGATTCGTTGGGGTTGAGCCAACGACTGAACTATCACCGGTCTGTACCCGACGCTTCGCTGGGGTTAAGCCAACGACTGATATGTCACTGGTCTGTACCTGATGCTTCGTTGGGGTTGAGCCAATGGCTGATATGTCATCGGTCTGTACCTGATGCTTTGTTGGGGTTGAGCCAACGGCTGAGATGTCACCGGTCTGTACCCGATGCTTTGACAGTGGTATTTTTCTGCAATTCTTCGCAGTTTTTTCAGCAATTTTTTAGCAGTTTTCACAATTGGTCCCCGAATATTGCTTTGGGTTGAGAACTAATGTTTTAGATGAAGTTCCTCTGTCTTTCAGGAATCCGCTGCTTAAACACGGGATTTCGGGCTAATTCGTTCAATCGCGTAGCAGTTTTTTTTCAGATTTAACTTTTTAACTCCTGTAAACTCTGTTTTAACTCAAACTGGACTGAGCCAAAAGGGGTGGGGCCCATCCTAGGGAGCCATAGGTAGAGGTACGGCTGCCGCAGGTGGGGCCGCTCCCTCCTGCGGATTTATATTGGGCAGCGAGGGGCTTTCAAACTCATTTTTAGTTTTGAATCCAAATAGAAATCTGATTTTCTTTTTCAGATCTACGGAGTTCGGACAGCTTTTTTCAGATTCCGTCAGCGGCCACACGTTCTGCACATCTCAGGTAACGTTTACATTCTTTCTTTGTTAGTTTTGACCGTTAGAATGCTATAAACTACGTAGGGTGCTTTGGAACGCAATGTATCAAAAATGTATGCTTATATGAGTTAATAAAATTTTTTTGACTTCATAAGTATGCATATTTTACTGTGATGCACGTTTTGATGTAAGAAAATTTGAATTCTGAGACAGTCAATTTTTACTCTTTTTGATCAGTTTACTTATCCTTTTTGGGGCCTAGTGAGCCTGGATTTTCAACTAAAAATGTCCATGGTAATTTGGCTACCATATGAAGTTTATTTTTGATTTTTTTCATAAATATGAGTTGTTTCTATTTTTGGAAAGGTGTGCTACTGAATGGCCACCTAGACATGCCATGTGTGCATGCGGACAATCCACTTTACAAAGGAGACTCTGACAAAAAAATTTCAAAATCCTGAGCATTTAATAAACATGCAATTTTGACTCTTCTGGGGATTTTGACTAACCCAAGCATGTTTTAGTATTTAAAAATGCATAAATAACTGAGTTAAATTAATAGGCCACAAGTTTTAGGCTTACCTCACCCTTTCTGAGGTGATTTGGAGACTTTGTCCAGGTTATAAATCGAGATAGACCAGGGAGTGCTAGCAGGTTCGTTTCAAGAGTTAGACGGAGGAGAGTCTCTGATGTCCCTCAAACACGGCCAGCCCGGCCGCCTCGTAGATTTGTTGAGTCAGTGATTCGTCAGTCGGGGCTGAGCCGCCAGTTGATATAGATGATTAGGAGGCTCCATTTATTGATCCTCCCCCAGCTCAGGCTCCACGTGCAAAGCTCCCAGGTATTGTAGTACAACTTCAGGATCTGATGGGAGATTTAAGGCGCTATCCATCGAGATTCCTTTATGCCAACGAGGTGACTGAAGTTTTCTTCTTTCTGGATTTTCTTTCTTTCTTTTACCATTCTCGGGGCATAGGTTTGATATGGGTTGGCTTTTGATGTAGGTTCCTGGCTTTACGTAGCCCAAAGGGAACTGGTTTAATGTGCATTCTCTTTACCACACTCTGCATCAGGATTACAGGGACATTGTTGACACCTGGGGGTTTTAGGCGTTCTTTTCTATCCTTCCCCGCCGTTGCCCCTAGGGTTATATGAGGGCTTTGTCTGAGCGCTGGTTCCACCAGACTCAGTCTCTCCACTTGCTGGATTGTGAGGTGATGATGATGCCTATAGATTGGAGGTTCATCTCCGGCATAGAGTTTGAGGGTGAGCCAGTGCCTGTTGTGGTTGATATTACACTCACTATCGTTCGATCCCTTTTGGGAGTTCCTAGGACGACCATCAAGGGTCAAACGGTCCGATATGGTCCCTTGAGCATAGATGCCTAGAGTGGGGCTTTGCTTGAGCCTCTGCCTGATGATCAGAGGGTCCTGCGGCGACTGTTCTTAGTGATCATCAGGGGTTATTTCCTGGCGGACAATTCTGCGACGGTGTCCTTTGCCCTGGTCAGTGCCACTCGATAAGTGGAGCACCTCAGTTACTTTAATTAGGGTACCTACACCTTTGCCTATTTTTTCCGAGTTATGCGCTTGCGCTAGGAGGGTGTGATGGAGGCTTGGTTAGGGTTCTACCCATTCCTGCTGGTGAGTACATCTTTTTTGTACCTTTTTAATTTCTGCATTTACATTTGTCAGTCTTGGTCACTGAGGACTTTTGATATTTACATGGGCAGTTCTGGGCATATGAGAGGCTTCCTTGCCTACGTCCCGCCATTACTTTGGGCCTGGAGACTTATCCTTAGGGACGGCGTTGGCACCACTCCACTTTAACGGAGGTCCCTATAGCAAAGGTATTCACCCATTCCCTCTTGTAACATGAGCTTTTGATGGTTGGATCGATCTCATGGGTACCATATACCTCAGACTTTTTGATAGTCGGGTTTGAGGACGGTTTCTCCACTGGCCGGGAGTTTGCATTATCCACCCGCAGAGTCCCATTTTTGACAGAGGGAGGTTGGGAGCTCTATTTAGGAGAGCGTGCTATCAGGAGCATCACGGGGAAGATCTGCATTCCCTTTGTTCCTCCTACTTGGCATCATTGGCCAATAGTTCAGCCACTCATATACATCCCTATGGAAGGCGTAGATGGTTTTACCTTGTTAGAGGGCCCTTACAGCCAGAAGGCATTTAGCAACTGGTGGGGTCCTCACACTATTAGGGCTCAGACTCTTGCTACCCAGTTTATGGCAGATATGGTGTCGGGGTCTGTGATGATGACAGACTGGATAGCGTGTCTTCGAGAGCTTACCCACTTGGACCAGATTACAAAACTGACCCAGCAGTTGAAGAGAGCTTATTTGTTTATCTGGCATCTTGGTCGAGATCCATCAGAGGCATCTTCTTTTGATCCTTCTGGCTCTGGAGCGGGCACTTCCATAGGTCCATTTTCCAGCAGTTTTACAGGGGCTGATCCTCCCTTATACCTCCCTGACATTCTTGATGGCCGAGACTTTGTGTCTACAGAGGAGATGGAGCAGGTTAATAGTCTGAGTGTAGATATTCTTGATCTTTTTGGATAGATTTTCTCGCTATATCTTTTGATAGGCCACTGTTTTGGCTATTGGGTGGCTGTGCCCTATTTTGATAGGTCACTGTTAGTAGTTGGTAGTTATGCCCCATATCCCTGTACTTTTTATTTTGTATTTTATTAGCAGACAGAGATGATGCTTGCAGTAGATAGTTTATTGTAGATATGCATGATATTTCCTATCTATTGCATCATGTTTATCATTGTCATTATGCATGTATTATGTCATGGATATGCACTTAGACGGATGAGTTCAGATTTGACCCCTGGATGGTCTTGTGATACGGTGATACAGATGTCGTCATCGACGGTTAGCCTCATCGAGCATTTACCACCATCCTTGGTAGCATCGTCCTTGAGGTCGTGGTATGATAGCATCGTCCTTGGGGCATTCATTAGCCCTTGTGGACTTCCAGGTTCCATATGGATTCATAGACGGCATTCTATCCTGTTGGATACCTGAGCGGCAGGTTTTTCGCTTTTGATGGCATGAGTTAACCCTGACATTGGAGGAGTACGAGCGGCTTACAGGTTTGGCTTTGGACTTTCCTTGCGCTCGCACCGCTATTAGTTATATAAGGAGACCGTTTCTGCGAATGTCGGGCCTACGTCAGAGAGTAGTCACGGAAGAGATCATTACCGGATGTGTGATCTCTATTGACTTTTTGATCTATCATTTTGGCAGACTGGATAGCTACGATTGATACTCTGGTGATTTTATTATCTTGGCAGAGGAGTAGCATTCAGCCCAGATAGACGTCTTATTGATGTGCGTCACGGCTTACTTATACATGCCACTATACTTGGACCACTTAGATGTTGTGTTGATGGTCGTGGTTTATGCCCTTAGATAGGGTAGCACCATTCTGCCGATGATACTGGCCGCGACATTGAGGTCAGCTACCTATTGCAGTACCCACCCAGAGGGGTTTTTTAGAGGTAGCTCTGTAGTGTTGTATGTATGGATTATGACCCATTTCCCTCCCAATTGGCTTATTCAGACATCAGGGGTACTGCTTCACCCACAAGATAGCTACGTCCTACTCCTTTTAGCCAGCGAAGTGTTCGGATGCCGAGATATGGTCATCTTTTCTATCAAATATTGAGCATCCTTTTTTGATTCTGCCATGCTCAGGGATAGTCTCCCTTTATAGCTTCATCACCCATGCATCTGGCATGGACTATTTGCCCCTGGCAGGATTGAGAGGGGTGACCACCTACCATCCATTGGCAGTTATGTGCCAGTTTGATCAATTCCAGAGCCTACACCAGTTTGAGGGGGCTATTGATCAGCGGATATCAGCTTCATTGTTATCGCCAGCCAACCTGATCTGGATTTATGAGTGTTGGACTCATAGAGAGAGGGCTGATTTCTCTACTAGCCATCCGAATTGCTCTCCAGAGTACTCGACATGTTTAGAGGCTGATATAGCAGCAGCTGCACTCATCCAGTTAGCTCCGATTGTGGATTCAGATGAGGAGGAGCCTATGGAGGATCCTAATTCTCCTACGGAGGACGAGTTGTTCATGGGTCTCATAGCAGTCTTAGTTAGTGATCCATCGACTCTTCTAGTCTACACAGATCCAGTTATTGCTGATTCACTAGCTAGGATGAATTTTGAGAGAGATCAGGCTAGGGCGTTGATGTTGACTGCCCTGTCTGGCAGAGACATAGCTTTTGCTGATGGAGATGAGGCTCGAGCCACTTGGGATAAGGCATTGGTCGAGAGAGATAAGGCTCGATCTTCTAGAAATGTTATTTTTGTCGAGATCGAGGAGACTTTGATTGCAAGGGATGCTACTTTTGTAGAGAGGATATAGCTATTGTGACGCCCCCAAATTTAGACCGCCACTTGGTCACTCGAATTTGGTTTGTCACGTTCTAAAATCTAATACCATAGTAAATATTACAACTAAATGTCGCATCGCACAACGGAATAATACACACCTATTACTGAATAGATTACATTTAATTAATATAATTTATTCACGTTCCAAGGTCTCGAAACTTAAACATTGATTACATAGCTTAGATATAACTTAAGCATACATAATCCTAACTAATACATAATAGAATAAGTCTTAATATAATCATAAGTTCTACGTAATATTAAGCTACTCAGTAGCCTTTCCCTTACCCTTGTTTGTGCCCGAGGGTCCGCACTGCTCTGCCTTAACTGAAATGTTTTAGGGAAAGCAAGAATGAGCAACAAGTTTGCTCAACAAGTAATATAACAACAAGGGTGACTAATATAGTTCTCAAATCTCAAAAGAGTATAACAGGATGTGATAGTTTCAAGGATAACAAGAAATATTAACAGTTCTCAATAATAGTCGCTAAGGACAGAAAGATATCAATAAGATTCAATACTAAATCAATTCAAGGTTTCAAGATATCTGAATACTGAGCAGTCACTAAGGACTATGAACTTCTACTAAAATTAATAGTAATATACTGAAAATCCAATAAAACAAGTACAACAGGTGATCAGCCTAAAGTACCCTATATTATGCATAATTTTTAATCATACTTAAGTGCGCATGTCGTTCTCCCGACAAAAATATATCCCCTTCAAAGAAGGTTGTTCAACTCAGCTAACACAAGAATTTCGCACCATTCAATTGGTTTGGACAGCTTTCTAATCATGATATAAGTCTAGCCGAATCAATTGGCATAGACGACTCTTTAAATGAATAAGCAAACAATTATAAGTTCAATACTCGAATCAAAGTTCGAGAATAAACAACTTTATTCTATTTATGAGGCATTATGTCATAGGATAAGAATTATGCTTTCAATTATTTAATTGTATAACCAATAATAGTACAAGCTCCAGTAATGCTCAATAAAGAGTAGGGTTCAAGTACTTGTTTACGATATCCGTTGAATAAAGTAATGCAAGGGTTTAGGATACTTGCACAATAAATGAGTGTAAGTCAGGAAACTTGCCTTATGCGTAGTCTATCCACGAAAAGCTAAATCAACACTTTTCGAATCCCTTTCGTAATATAGTTATGCGTATAGGATATTCATTAGTTACGTATACTCATACATGATATGTAAGTTTAAACGCATACATAAACGTCTAACTTAGTTGTATACACTTTACATACTCCATTACACATTTTGCGTACTTAGAGCACAAAAGTTTAGTTTATAAATCACCATAAAGTCAAATAACATAGTTTCTAATCATTGCTTTATAGTTTGCAATTACCTTTTGGACTTAACATTCAAAAGTTTATAAACATATATCAACATACTTTTATTACACATGTTTATCCATGTATTCGACACACATTTAAAATCATAGATGTATAATCCACATTGTTTCGAAAACCTTAGAAATATCTTGGCAAAACTTAGTTCCATAAAGTCACTATATGCTTGAACACTTTAAACATTGCTTGAGCCATGTATTATAGCTTAAGGCATTCTTACATGCATTTTGAGGAACTAGGTTTGGTCTTTTCTATTTACTTTCAACAATGGATAGTTCTATTCATAAATCTTCATTTTACAAAGCCAAGAAGGCTTGTTATGTCAAAGACTAACCATAGTACTCATTAAACCATATAATAATGTTAAACAGTCTTTACTACGCATGCTTGCATGTATTTGATTCATGTATTCCAAATTAACATAACTTTACTCTTTGAAAACTTATTCTAAGCAACATTGAGTAGTGTATATATTTATCTTAAGAAATCTCATGTTCAACAAATTAAGTATGAAAAGCATTTCGAAACTACATTTCATATGTATTCATAAAACTAACAAAGTTGCGAATACATGCTAAAAAGGTTGGATTTCAAAGAGGCGTAAGGTTTTATAAACATGGTATTCGTCCTTTAACTTTTCTTTCAAAAGATTATAACTCAAATTCTAATCCTACAAACACATCTTGTAATACACATTGACACATGTTTAAGGGTTATGTAAGCTCCTTAAGTTAAGTTAGGTTAGGTTACTAGGTTTGAGAAATTAACAGAACAAATTTGGTTCCCTGACCACCCCCGCTGGGGCGAGCAATTGGACTACAGGAGGCCCGCCGGGGCGGCATTGCCCAGAAAGGCCATTAAAATTCTCTGGCCACTCCTCGCCGGGGCGGCAATTTAGCTTATAGGAAGGCCCGCCGGGGCGGGCATTGCTATATCAGTTCGAAATTTTTTTTCCCTTGCTGTGAACCAACATCCCAAATCACAATCAAACTGTAATTTTAAGCATACCCACTATGTATAAACTCCATAAACTCACTACCCAAAATACATAGCATGATTCTAACAACCATTTACCGATTTCCACAAGTTTAGCTCATCAATTTGGACATTAAAAGCAAGTATTTCAAGACATTTCTAAAAACTTGTAAAACTTGAAATTTGATAGCATAGAACATGATCAACACCTTAGTAATAGGTATATGAACTTGACTAACATAATGGTTTCCATTCTCAAACTATCTAACAAGAAATTTACAAGAATTTGAAGAACATGATACCAAAACATAAAATAGGAATGTTACCTTCTATCGCTTGAAACTCCTAACACTTGCTTCTAACTTTTGATTACTCACTCACTCACTCTCTATTTGAACAATTTTAGATTTCTAGCAACCAAAATGAGAAGAGAAGGCTCCAATTTATAGAAAAATGAAAACCTATACAAATCCATTGCCCTTGAGTTTGAACCCAAAGGAAGAAGAAGAAGAATGGTGGACAAAGAAAAGTAGTTAGCTTGGCAAATCATGGAAACTATTTTGCCCACACCCCTCTCATCATTAGCTAGGTACGGATTTTGGAGAAGAAGAAACAAGTTAGCTAGCTAGCCTTTTTGTGTTTCACAAAAATGAGAAGGAGGAGGAAATGACTATCAATTTGGGACATTACCCTTAAAACTCAGCATTTACATATTATTAGCATACATGGTTTCTTTCAATTAATACTCACATTAGACTAGAATAATTAGTTGGGTACCAATATTATTTTTCATAAAAACTCATTATTCCAATTCTACATAAATATTAAAATAATCATGTAATATTAACTATTTATTTAGTAAATGTCATTTTCCCTCATAGGTTGTGAATACCAATTTAAATACTCCCACACACATCATAGGGTCACATAAGACTCTTTTATACCACTTAGTAATTTACATAAGTTAAGCTTATTTTTATCATATAGTTTTTTATAATAATTATTCACATTCCAATGTCACCTTCATTTTACAACCTCTATTATACAACTTCATACATATATATCTATATGTATATATATATCATCATACATTACACATTGGGCCACATCAAATTAAATAAATTGGGCTAGGCACACTAAAGCACATGGACTCTATTAGTTAATCTAGCACATAAATTAATTGGGCCACATCTCTTAATTCTTATAACATATCACATTAGTGTTGTTGGGCTTGTATATATCCTAAGTCCAATACATTATTAATTCAATGACCTAACTAGATTAGGAAATTAATTAGGCCACACAAGACTTATCACTTAAGCTTAATTAAGCTCATTATTGTTTCTATTCTCGTACCACACAAGGCATTTCAACGAGTTTAACAGAAACTCTACATTCTTCCTTAATTATTATATATTTAATTGAATTCATTTGAATGAGCTTATCTCGCAACACATATATATTTATATTCAAATAAATATTAATTTCCATTAATATATTCTTTTAATAATATTCAAAAATTCTCGGGTATTACATCCTCCTCCCTTATAAACATTTCGTCCTGGAATTGCTACCAGGTTACACAAATAGATGAGGATAATCCCTCATCATCCTATCTTCTAACTCCCACATTGCCTTCTCGACATTGTGGTTACGCCAAAGTAACTTTACAGATGAAATAACTTTATTTCTTAAGGTTTGCGCTTTCCTATCTAATATTTAGACAGGAATTTCTTCGTACACTAGGTTCTTCTCCACTTGAATGGGCTCATAAGAAATCATGTGCTTGTAGTCGGCCTTGTATGGTCGCAACACGGAGATGTGGAACACGTTATGGATGTGCTCCAACTCGGGTGGTGATGTAACTTTGGATGCCACTTCGCCCACTCGCTTCAGTATCTCGAACGGTCCTATGAATCTTGAACTCAATTTTCCTTTCTTGCCGAAATGGATTTTTCCCTTCCATGGAGATACCTTTAAGAATACGAAACTGCCGACTTTAAAGTCTCGGTCTTGTCGATGCAAGTCTGCATACTTTTTCTGACGATCTTGAGCTGTTACTAGTTTTGCTCTTATCACTGTCACTACGTCTGCGGTTTGTTGAACTAACTCTGGTCCGAGTATTCGTCGTTCTCCGACTTCGTCCCAATATAATGGCGTTCTGCACTTTCTTCCATAAAGAGCTTCGTACGGTGGCATGCCGATACTCGCATGGTAACTATTGTTATACGCGAATTCAACTAAGGGTAGGTGGTCGTCCCAATTTACCTTGAAGTCCATCACGCAAGTTCGAAGCATATCCTCCAGCGTTTGTATAGTTCGCTCACTTTGTCCGTCTGTCTGAGGATGATAAGCGGTACTCAACCTCAATTGTGTTCCCATCCTCTCTTGCAAGCTTTTCCAAAAATTTGACGTGAAGCACGGATCTCGATCAGAGAAAATTGACACCGGCACTCCATGTTGTGAAAAAATCTCCTTTACGTAAAGACTCGCTAACTGATTCAAACTATAGCAGATCTTAATCGGTAGAAAATGTGTGGTCTTCGTTAATCGATCCATGATAACCTAAATGGCATCATATCCCTTCTGTGTGACTGGAAGTCCTACCACAAAGTCCATCGTAATGTGATCCCATTTCCACTCCGGTATTTCCAACGGTTGTAGTAAACCACTCGGCCGCTGGTGCTCTGCTTTAACGCGTTAGCAAGTCAGACATTTACTAACGCATTCTGTGACTTCCTGTTTTAGATTGGGCCACCAAAAATATTGCCTCAAATCCCGGTACATTTTTGTGCCTCCAGATGAACGGAATACGTCGTATTATGTGCCTCGTGCAAAATCTCTTCACTTAACTCGGTTACCGCTGGTACCCACACTCTTCCTTCGAATCTCAAAATACCGTCTTTATTCATTCGGAATCTTTCTTCTTCATTTTCTGCGATCCTTTTTCTGATTTTCTCGCACTCCTCATCTTTCTCTTGTGCTTTTTTACTCTATCCAGCAATGTCGGACGAGCTTCCATTATGAACAACTTTTCTTCAGACCCTTCTGGCCCTTTCACTTCTATCTCTAATTTCTCCATCTCTCTTATCAGCTCTTCCTGAGTCGTCAAGTGAAACAGTTTCTCTCTTCCTTTCTTGCTCAGAGCGTCGGCAACCACGTTTGCCTTACCCGGGTGATAAAGAATATCACAGTCATAATCTTTGATCAATTTCAACCACCTTCTCTGATGCATATTCAACTCCTTCTGTGTGAAGATATATTTCAGACTTTTGTGGTCCGCGTATATCTCACATTTTTCTCCGTACAAATAATGCCTCCATATCTTTAACGCAAAAACCACTGCCGCTAACTCTAAGTCGTGAGTAGGGTATCGTTTTTTATAATCCTTCAATTATCGTGATGCATACGCAATGACCTTGCCGTGCTGCATGAGCAAACAGCCAAGTCCCTTGTGTGATGCATCACTATATACCATAAAATTTCCCGCATCATCTGGTAATGATAACACAGGCGCTTCGCTTAGTTTCTTTTTCAGTTCTTGAAAACTCTCTTCACATTTGTCCGTCCAAACGAATTTCACCGTCTTCCTCGTCAGATTGGTCAACGGGGTTGCTATCTTAGAAAAATCCTGGATGAATCTTCTATAGTACCCGGCTAACCCTAAGAAACTTCTCACCTATGTTGGTGTTCTCAGCTGCTCCCAATTACTCACTGCCTCGACCTTTGCAGGGTCTACTGAGATTCCATTCTTATCCACCACGTGACCTAAGAATTGAACCTTCTCCATCCAAAATTCACACTTTGAAAACTTTGCATACATCTTCTCTTTCCTTAGTGCTTCCAAAACAATCTTCAGATGTTTGGCGTGTTCTTCCTCTGTCTTCGAGTAGATTAAAATATCATTGATGAAAACTACTATAAATTTATCCAAGTATGGCTTGAAAACTCGGTTCATCAAGTCCATGAATGCTGTCGGAGCATTAGTCAATCCAAATGACATTACCAAAAACTCGTAATGTCCATAACGGGTTCAAAATGCAGTCTTTGGTATGTCCTCGTCCCGTATCTTCAATTGGTGATAACCTGTCCGTAGGTCTATCTTTGAAAAACACTTTGCTCCTTTCAGTTGGTCAAATAAGTCGTCTATCCTCGGTAGCGGATATCTGTTCTTGATCGTTACTCTGTTCAATTCTCGATAATCGATACAGAGCCTCATCGATTTGTCTTTTTTCTTAACAAATAACAATGGTGCTCCCCAAGGAGACACACTTGGTTGTATGTAACCCTTATACATTAACTCTTGCAGTTGTATCATCAATTCCTTCATTTCTACTGGCGCTATGCGGTATGGAGCTTTCGAAATCGGTGCCGTTCCCGGTGCTAAGTCTATTACGAATTTGATTTCTCTGTCTGGCGGAAAACCAGGCAGATCGTGCAGAAACACATCTTGAAATTCATTCACTATGAATATATCCTTAATTTCTGCTCCCTTTTTCTGAGTATCTACTATGTAAGCTAAATAACCTACATATTTTTTCCTTAACAATTTCTTGGCCTGCATCATCGTAACGCAACACGATTGCTTAAGCGATGAGCTACCATAAAACACTACCTTAGATTTACACGGAGTCTGAAGGTTCACACATTTGTTTTGACAGTCAATTATCGCAGCATGGTTATATAACCAATCCATTCTCAGTATTACGTCAAATTCTCCCAATCTAATAGGAATCAAGTCTACGCTCAATTCATATTCTCTAATATTTGAGCAATAATTTCGATAAACGTATTCTACAGGGATTATTTCCTTATTCGCAACTTCTATGTTCAAGGGATTTTCTAATCTTTCTCGGGGTGTATTAAGTCTACTAGCAAATTCTTCAGATACAAAAGAACAGGTGGCACCCGATTCAAATAATACATATGCATTTATATCATTGATTGGGATTATACATGACACCACATCCTTTGCAGCTACTGTGTCCTGGACGGTCATGTTAAAGGTTCTGGCGGTTGGGCGGTTGG
The DNA here is from genome assembly GCA_020205555.1 of Panax stipuleanatus. NCBI lineage: Eukaryota > Viridiplantae > Streptophyta > Magnoliopsida > Apiales > Araliaceae > Panax > Panax stipuleanatus. Next base: position 106,826,866 of record CM035119.1, on the reverse strand, counting down.
GCGGTTGGGCGGTTGGATTGTGTCGGTCCGCTGATTATTAGCTTATTTCCCCCTTGTTGGTTACTACCTCCGCCACTTCCCTTCTTCGGGCAGTCCTTAATCCGGTGCTCCGTCGAGCCACAAGCAAAGCATCCTTGTAACTTTTTCGATTTCGGGCAGTTGAGCGAGATGTGCCCCTCCTGACCGCAGCTGTAGCAAGTGCCGCGTCCTTTCCAGCATTCATCTTAATGGTTCTTCCCATATTTTGGGCATCCCTAATCCCTCTTCTTAAAACCTCCACGAAAATTCCCCAATTGATTGTTGTTGTTTTTGTGGTTGTTATTCTCCCACTCCCTTTTTCCCAAGTTGCTTCCTTCGCTACTGCTTCCTCCAGTACGATTTTCTCCTCCCATGTTCTTTCCTTTCTTCTCCTTGTTATACAGACTTAAGGCCTCACTGCCACATTCCGCAATGATTCCCTTCTCCAGCAACGTTGCAAAGGAATCAATTTGAAGAACTGATACCTTGTTAAACAGCCACGGCTTCAGCCCTTGTTCGAATCGTCTCGCCTTCCTCTCTTCATCTCCTACTTGGTGTTCCGCAAATTGCGCTAGTTCGTTGAACTTAGTCGCGTACTGCGCTACCGTCATATCACCTTGCTTAAGTTCCAAAAACTTCACCTCCATCCTATTCTTCATGCTTTTCAGGAAGTAGTTCTCGAAAAACAGAGTTTTGAATGTATCCCACGCTATTATCCCTTCTCCAGCTCTTTGTTGATTAGCCTCCCACTAGTAGTTGACTTTGCCTCTCATCATATATGTAGCGAATACAGTCTTTTGGTCTTCACCCACACGAGCTATAATGAAGGCCTTCTCGATATCCTTAACCCATGTCTGTGCAATGATTGGGTCGGTAGTACCCTCGAACTCTAGGGGTCCTACACTCCTAAAGTCCTTAAAGTTTGTGATTGGTACTCCTTGAGGATTGGGGCTAATGGGTTCGTTGTTCCTTCCCCTAAGGGCCTCTCCTAACAGATCCACTAGCTTCTGGATTGGGTCTACTTGTTCCCTCTTATTGTTCACTGACTCCTCAGGTGCAGTCAATCTACGTCTGGGCGGCATTATCTGCATCAGAAATTTTCATTTTATTATTACTCAGTTATATTACTTAAGTATTTCTTTTAATACTAAAGGCATAAAATTTTATAACACATTTCTAAAATAAGCTTAATTTATATTCATATGCCAAATCGTTTTATTACATGATTATCCCTAGCATATTTCTATAAATGTTATCACATATCCCCCAATATCACAAAAGACGGGGAATACTACCATACTATCATACTACCCCTCTAACAAAAGCTTCCTCGGGGTTTACATAACTATCCCACACTTTACACAATAAGTTGGGATCGCCACTTGGTCACTTGAATTCGGTTTGTCACATTCTAAAATCTAACACCACAGTAAATATTGCGACTAAATATCGCATTGCACAGTGGAATAATACACAACTATTACTGAATAGATTACATTTAATTAATATAATTTATTTACGTCCCAAGGACTCGAAACTTAAACATTGATTACATAGCTTAGACATAACTTAAGCATACATAATCCTAACTAATATATAATAGAATAAGTCTTAATACAATCATAAGTTCTATGTAACATTAAGCTACTCAGTAGCCTTTCCCTTGCCCTTGTCTGTGCTCGAGGGTCCGCACTGCTCTGCCATAACTGAAATATTTTAGGGAAAGCAAGAATGAGCAACAAGTTTGCTCAGCAAGTAATATAACAACAAGGGTGACTAATATAGTTCTCAAATCTCAAAAGAGTATAACAGGATGTGATAGTTTCAAGGATAACAAGAAATATTAACAGTTCTCAATAATAGTCGCTAAGGACAGAAAGATATCAATAAGATTCAATACTAAATCAATTCAAGGTTTCAAGATATCTGAATACTGAGCAGTCACTAAGGACTGTGAACTTCTACTAGAGTTAACAGTAATATACTGAAAATTCAATAAAACACGTACAACAGGTGATCAGCCTAAAGTAACCTATATTATGGATAACATTTAATCATACTTAAGTGCGCACGTCGGTCTCCCGATAAATATATATACCCTTCAAAGAAGGTTGTTCAACTCAGGTAACACAAGAATTCCATACCATTCAATTGGTTTGGACAGCTTTCTAATCATGTTATAAGTCTAGCCGAATCAATTGGCATAGACGGCTCTTTAAATGAATAAGCGAACAATTATAAGTTCAATACTCGAATCAAAGTTTGAGAATAAACAAATCTATTCTATTTATGAGGCATTATGTCATAGGATAAGAATCATGCTTTCAATTATTTACTTGTATAACCAATAATAGTACAAGCTCCAGTAATGCTCAATAAAGAGTAGGGTTCAAGTACTTGCTTACGATATTCGTTGAATAAAGTAATGCAAGGGTTTAGGATACTTGCACAATAAATGAGTGTAAGTTAGGAAACTTGCCTTATGCGTAGTCTATCCACGAAAAGCTAAATCAACACTTTTCGAATCTCTATAGTAATATAATTATGCGTATAGGATATTCATTAGTTACGTATACTCATACATGATATGTAAGTTTGAACGCATACATAAACGTCTAACTTAGTTGTATACTCTTTACATACTCCATTACACATTTTGCGTACTTATAGCACAAAAGTTTAGTTTATAAATCACCATGAAGTCAAATAACATAGTTTCTAATCATTGCTTTATAGTTTGCAATTACCTTTTGGACTTAACATTCAAAAGTTTATAAGCATATATCAACATACTTTTATTACACATATGTTTATCCATGTATTCGACACACATTTAAAATCATAGATGTATAATCTACATTGTTTCGAAAATCTTAGAAACATCTTGGCAAAACTTAGTTCCATAAAGTCACTATATGCTTGAACACTTTAACCATTGCTTGAGCCATGTATTATAGCTTAAGGCATTCTTACATGCATGTTGAGGAACTAGGTTTGGTCTTTTCTATTTATTTTCAACAATGGATAGTTCTATTCATAAATCTTCATTTTACAAAGCCAAGAAGGCTTGTTATGTCAAAGACTAACCTTAGTACTCATTAAACCATATAACAATGTTAAACAGTCTTTACTACGCATGCTTGCATATATTTGATTCATGTATTCCAAATCAACATAACTTTACTCTTTGAAAACTTATTCTAAGCAACATTGAGTAGGGTACATATTTGTCTTAAGAAATCTCATGTTAAACAAATTAAGTATGCAAAGCATTTCGAAAATACATTTCATAGGTATTCATAAAACTAAATAAGTTGCGAATAAATGCTAAAAAGGTTAGATTTCAAAAAGGCGTAAGGTTTTATAAACATGGTATTCGTCCTTTAACTTTTCTTTCAAAAGATTATAACTTAAATTCTAATCCTACTAAAACATCTTGCAATACACATTGACACATGTTTAAGGGTTATGTAAGCTCCTTAAGTTAAGTTAGGTTAGGTTACTAGGTTTGAGAAATTAACAGAATAAATTTGGTTCCCTGACCACCCCCCGCCGGGGCGGGCAATTGGACTACAGGAGGCCCGCCGAGGCGGCATTGCCCAGAAAGGCCATTAAAATTCTCTGGCCACTCCCCGCTGGGGCGGCAATTTAGCTTATAGGAAGGCCCGCCGGGGCAGGCATTGCTATATCAGTTCAAAAATTCTTTTCCCATATTGCAAACCAACATCCCAAATCACAAGCAAACTGTAATTTTAAGCACACCCACTATGTATAAACTCCATAAACTTACTACCCAACATACATAGCATGATTCTAACAACCATTTACCGATTTCCACAAGTTTAGCTCATCAATTTGGACATTAAAAGCAAGTATTTCAAGACATTTCTAAAAACTTGTAAAACTTAAAATTTGATAGCATAGAACATGATCAACACCTTAGTAATAGGTATATGAACTTGACTAACATCATGGTATCCATTATCAAACTATCTAACAAGAAATTTATAAGAATTTGAGGAACATGATACCAAAACATAAAATAGGAATGTTACCTTCTATAGCTTGAAACTCCTAACACTTGCTTTTAGCTTTTGATTACTCATTCACTCACTCTCTACTTGAACAATTTTAGATTTCTAGGAACCAAAATGAGAAGAGAAGGCTCCAATTTATAGGAACATGAAAACCCATACAAATCCATTGCCCTTGAGTTTGAACCCAAAGGAAGAAGAAGAAGAATGATGGACAAAGAAGAGTAGTTAGCTTGGCAAATCATGGAAACTATTTTGCCCACACCCCTCTCATCATTAGCTAGGTATGGATTTTGGAGAAGAAGAAGCAAGTTAGCTAGCTAGCCTTTTTGAGTTTCACGAAAATGAGGAGGAGAAAATAACTATCAATTTGGGACATTACCCTTAAAACTCAGCATTTACATATTATTAGCATACATGGTTTATTTCAATTAATATTCACATTAGACTAGAATAATTTAGTTGGGTACCAATATTATTTTCCATAAAAACTCATTATTCCAATTCTACATAAATATTAAAATAATCATTTAATATTAACTATTTATTTAGTAAATGTCATTTTCCCTCATAGGTTGTGAATACCAATTTAAATCATGGGGTCACATAAGACTCTTTCATACCACTTAGTAATTTACATAAGTTAAGCTTATTTTTATCATATAGTTTTATATAATAATTAGTCAAATTCCAATGTTACCCTCATTTTTCAACCTCTATTATACAACTTCATACATATATATCTACATGTATATATATATCATCATACATTACACATTGGGCCACATCAAATTAAATTAATTGGGCTAAGCACACAAAAGCACATGGACTCTATTAGTTAATTTAGCATATAAATTGATTGGGCTACATCTCTTAATTCTTATAACATATCACATTAGTGTTGTTGGGCTTGTATATATCCCAAGTCCAATACATTATTAATTCAATGACCTAACTAGATTAGGAAATTAATTAGGTCACACAAGGCTTATCACTTAAGCTTAATTAAGCTCATTATTGTTTCTATTCTCGTACCACACAAGGCATTTCAACGAGTTTAACAAAAACTCTACATTCTTTCTTAATTATTATATATTCAATTTGAATTCATTTGAATGAGCTTATCTCGCAACACACATATATTTATATTCCAATAAATATTCATTTTCATTAATATATTTATTTAATAATATACGAAAATTCTCGGGTATTACAGCCATAGCTTCTCTGGATCTCCACATTGCTGACAGTACTACTCTTCAATCATATACCCATGGACTGGTTGCCGATATAAGTGCTTATATTGATGATCATAGTGCCACTATGCAGTTGGATGTGGATGTTCTGGCTCGCATAGAGGGAAAGGGTATTGCGCTTGCAGCGACTCCTCCATCTTCAGAGAGAGATGCCATGTTGGCATTGTTGTCCTGCTTATCATTGGGTCCATAGACTAGCTTTATTTTTCCTGCACATATTAGATCAACCATTTTTGTCTTGTACAGGACACAGTGTATATATCAAACAATATTATATATCAGAGAAATATATTTTGATTCACTTCCCTATTTGGATATATGTTGTCACTGCTGAGTGATTACCACTTCTTTCATGACTTGCTGCTGTTGATGTGTTATGAGCTTCTCCTTGATGGATTGACATTGAGATGTCGGAGAATATCTCAGATGGGCCTGTTGACCAGGAAAATATGATAGAATTTGGGTTATATAGGGTTTCAGTGTCTTTGGACTGACTTTTTTCTGTGAAGGTCATACCGCACCGTGAATGACTGTCTACGTACTCTCGGGCTGAGGGAGATCAGGTCATTCGTAGTTTAATTTTTGTGTGAGAGGTTTGAGAAATGTCTCTTTTGAGTTTGGTTTGATGAGTTTTTGAGTTTTTTGTTTGGTTTGACCGCACCAGGAGTGGCTGCTTACGTACTCCCATTTTGAGGGAGATCAGGTCATTCGTAGTTCAGTCTCTAGTGAAAACCAAATTGATTTAATTGATTCGCAGGGCCAGGATGATGGCTGGCATGTACTTCAGACATAGTACCTTTTTATGATGTCTGAGTTGATGAGTTAGGGAAATTTGTTCCCGTCCATTTCTTGCAATCTGATAGCTCCTCCTGTCAACACTTCCTTGACAATGAAAGGGTCTTCCCAATTTAGGGTGAATTTTCCTTCGGCTTCGTTTTGATTGGCCAAAACTTTCTTCAGCACCAAATCGTTTTATTTGAATTGCCAAATTTGGACTTTCTTGTTGTATGATCGAGCAAGCCTTTGTTGATATAACTGCCCGTGGAAAATGGTTGTAGCCCTCTTTTCATCTATCAGGGATAGTTGGTGGTACCGCTCCTGCAACCACTAATCTTCTTCCATTTGAGCGTCTATTAACACTCTCAGGGGCTCCATTTCTACTTCTATGGGAAGTACTACTTCCATGCCATAGACCAATAAGTATGGGGTAGCTCCAGTAGAGGTGCGCATTGATGTCCTGTATGCTAACAGGGTTAGAGGCAACTGTCAGGCCAGTCTTTGTGATTGGCGGACATTTTTTGCATGATCTTTTTGATGTTCTTGTTGGCCGCTTCGACCGCGCCATTCATCTTGGGCCGATAGATGACGGAATTGAGATGCTTGATGTGGAACTTGCTACATAGTTCTCTCATCATCTGATTGTTTAGGTTCTTGGCGTCGTCTGATACGGTCACCTCCAGTTGCCAATATCGACAGATGACATTGTTTCTGATAAACCCAATGTTACTTCTTTGGTGACTTTGGAAAAAGAGGCAGCTTCAACCCACTTGGTGAAGTAATCGATCATGGTGAAGATGAATCAGTGACCATTGTTGGCTTTAGGCTCTACTGGACCTATCACATCCATTCCCCATATCTATCCATGGCGAACTCATGTTGTGAAGCTCATTTGGAGGAGCGTGGATGGCATTTCCATGGACTTGGCATTGAAAACATCTCTTGACATGATCATCGCAGTTAGCTTTGAGAGAGATTCAATAATGCCCTGTTCTTATTATCTTCTTGGCCAGCAAATGACCGCTCATGTGTGGACCACATACTTCGCTGTGGACTTCATCCATCAATCTCTGGGCTTGCTCTTTATTAAGGCATCTTAAAAGTCATATTCCAGCATCCCTTTTATAAAGTGCATCTCTGCTCAGATAGAACTTCATAGCCATCTTGTGAATCCACTTTCGTTCGGATTGATTTGCACCAGCGGGTGTAGATCTATCTCGGAGATATTCCTTGATGTCTTGATACCTAGGCTGTTTGATAGGAGGAATTTTATTGGATACTTCTCAAATGTAATTCTCGTATGTCGGGGCCTTTTGGCTTGTGATTTGGATGTCGGGGATCCTCCTCCTATCGGATATGCGGATCAAGGAAGCCAACGCCGCCAATGTATCAGCGAAGTCATTCCTACCCCGAGGAATATGGATGAAGGTTATATCTTTAAACTCCATGGATATTTTGGTAACCTGCCGATGATAGGGCAACAAATGCAGTTCTTTGGTGTGATATGCCCCAGTGGTTTGTCTGAAAACCAACTCAGAATCTCCAAAGACCAATAGATGCTTGACACCCATGGATTGGGCTAATTTCAACCCCATTATGCAGCCTGCATACTCAGCTGTGTTGTTGGTGTTGTCAAACTGCAACTTGGTAGCCATAGGATATTGCTCTCCTGTACCAGAGATGAGGACTGCCCCATCTCCGGCACCTTCCATGTTCACCGCTCCATCAAAATACATTCTCCATGGTTGGACTGTATTCTCTTATCGGATTTGTTAAATTGTCATGATCCCATCATCCGGGAAATAAGTTTCCAGAGGTTTAAACCCTCCTGATGGTGCTTTGGCTAGCTGATCTGTAATGCACTGACCTTTAATGGACTTCTGACTCACATAGACAATGTCGAACTCTTGGAGGATTAACTGCCATTTGGATAGTCGACAATTCAATATTGGCTTGTTGAATACATATTTTAGTGGATCTATGCGAGATATGAGGTATGTCGTGTGTCCATACAGATAATGTTGCAACCTCATGGCGGTCCACGCTAACGCACAACATGTCTTCTCAATCAGGGTGCATTTCTATTCACTGCTGCTGAATCTTTTGCTGATGTAGTAGCTACCTATCTCTTTGCTACTATCATCTTTTTATCCTAACACGCAGCCCATTGCATTGGTATTGACAGACAGGTACATAAACAGGGGAACTCCATCCCTCAGGGGTACCAAGACAAGAGCTTCGATCAGCTGCTTCTTAATGGCAAGTAAGGCTTTCTGACAATCCTCATTCCATTTCGTGGGGGAATTCTTCCTTAATAGCTTGAAGATTGGTTCGCAAGTTGCCGTGAGCTGGGAAATGAACTGGCTTATAAAATTAATTCTCCCCAGGAACTCGCGTATCTCCTTTTCTATTTGGGGTGCAGGCATTTCAGTGATGACTTTAATCTTGGCAGGATCCATCTCAATGCCTCTATTGCTCACTAGGAATCCCAACAGTTTGCCCGATTTGACACCAAAAACATATTTGGCTGGATTCAGCTTCAGGTTGTACTTGCGCAACCTATTGAACAGCTTCCTTAGATGGTCAATGTGATCGTCCTCCTTCCGGGATTTGATGATGATGTCATCCACATAGACCTCTATTTCCTTATGCATCATGTCATAAAATAGGGCTATCATGGCTAGCTGGTATGTGGCACCAGCATTGATAAGGCCGAAGGACAAACGTCTATAGTAGAAGGTTCCTCAAGGAGTGATGAAAACTGTGTTCTCTCGATCTTCTTCAGCAACCATAATTTAATGGTAACCAGCAAAGCAATCCACAAAGGAATACATGTCATACTATGCCATGTTGTCTATCAGGATGTGGATGAAAAGTACCAGAAAATTATCCTTGAGGCAGGCTCTGTTCAAATCCCTGTAATCCACACACACTCGTAATTTCCCTTCGGGTTTTGGCACGGGAACTATGTTTGTTAGCCACTTCGGGTATGTTAATACGATGATGATGCCGTCTTTGAATTGTTTAACAACTTCTTCATTGACTTTCGGACTCCATTCAGGTTTCAACCCCAGAGCTTTTGTTTAACTGGTTTGAATCCATCTTTGATAGGCATTCGATGGATGACAATATCAGTAGACAGGCCAATCATGTCTTCATGTGACCATACAAAACATCCTGGAACTGTGTTAGGAGTTCAATCAAGTCGGCTTTTTGATCTTTGGTGAGGTCTAGGTTTATTTGAATTTCTTTGAGGTTTTCTGAGGTTCCGATATTGACAGCGATGGTTTGGTCGAGGTTTGGTTTGGGTTTGTCTTCGACCCATTCTTTGATCTCCTCGGGCACCTCATAGTCATCTTCCTCCTCTTAATAAACTTCCATCAAGTCGAAGTTCAATTCTACATCAAAGTTATAGTCACTGTGACAGGTTGGTCTCTCATCAGCAGGGACAAACAAATCCAATCTTGGAGTCCTAAAAACAAAATGCTTTCACTTTAATATATGCAATTGTTTAAACATACAAAGCATTTGGCAAAGCATGACAAAAGTTACTACTATAGCTGTGAAATAAAACAAGCAGTAAATGAAACCATGTTGCAGGGTAGATAGATTCTCTACCCTTTTACCTTTTATGGATGAAGCAAGGGTCGCTGCTCCAGTTGTCCAGGGTCAGATCCTCATGAACAGGGAGGACACAAGATTTGTGTTCGTCTGCCTCATCTCTGATGATGACTAAGACATTCTTTAGATCAGGGCCGAAATTCTTCTTTGAACTACCTCCCCTCTCTTTCTTGATGCGAGGAATTTGGATTTGATACTTCTCGTCACTGTATGGGATATCATCGTTCATACCCTTGTAGTTATGAGAACACACATGTTAGCAAATGGGTCTCGTCCTTCGTACAGGAACTTTTCTTTTCCCTTTTTGTTCTCCCCTTCAGGCTTTGGGGTCTTCCTCTCATTTACCGGTATAATTAGAGGAAACAACATGGCTGACACAACAGCAGGAATCTTCCTCGTTGGCTTCACAAATCTCGCATCAGAGAGGTTTGGCAATAGTATAGTGGCAGCATGAGCCTTTGGATGCTTATGTGGGTTCCAGTGGTTTGACCCGGATGTGTAACCCAATCTGGCCTTCCCCGACTGACTCAGGATTTGCATCGGCCTCTTAATACCTTTCTAATTCTTTCCTAACCCTTCTTTAGGGCAGAAACCCAAAGATACCATCTCCTGGCCCACTGTCATTACTTCGGGGGAGATTTTACGCTTCAAGGCTGGTGCCCCAACTGGTAGGTACTGAGTATCGCTTACCTCCAAGGCTTGAAAACTAGCAGGTTCAATCCTTGCATCCGGAATAATCACTGGCATGTCTCCCTGTAGTCAGACATGGTATTTTGGTTTGCCATTCACTGTGATTAGGTTGCCATTGATAATATATTTGAGTTGCTGATGAAGGGTGGATGGAATAGCTCCTGCCATGTGGATCCATGGCCTTCCCAGCAACAAGTTGTATCCGGTGGTGATGTTGAGCACCTGGAAAGATATATAGAAAGTGTATGGACCAATCTCCAGAGGAAGCTCAATTTCTCCCATAGCCTCTTGGCAAGATCCATCGAAAACCCAGATAACCACATGACTGGTCTTGATCCGGTTTGGGTTGATCTTCATTCTCTCTAAGGTATCATAGGGATAGATGTTTAGGGACGATCCTCCATCTATTAGCACCCCTCCGATCACATACCCGAATGACATTACTGCTATATGCAGGGACTTGTGATGACCCGTCCCCTCTGCAGGTATATCATTATCAGTGAAAGATATCACATTACTATTGAAGATGTGTTCTATCACGTGACGAAATTTCTCGGCATCCACTGTCTTTGGCAAATGGGCTTCCTCTAGTACTTTCACCAGAATGTTGCGATGATCTACCGAGGATAAGACCAAATCTAAGATGGACATTTGCTTGGGTGCATCCTTTATACTTTGCACCACCTTGGTTTTATTTTGTCCTATTTTACTGAGGAACTCTTCGATTTTCTCTTCAGCCACCTTCCTTTTGGCCTTGATAACTGAATTGATCACCCGCTGAGGCAGGTACAATGGATTCTCCTTGGATATGCTGGCAATGTGGTTTGCAGTTGAACCTTCATCATTCCCATAGTTCCATGGGACTCTCTTCAGACTGATCACTGGATACTAGGGTCTAAAGGGCAAGATTAAAGGCTCGGGTGCTGCCACCTTCATAGGATTTTATATTTCTTGGACCCCTTTCCCCGGCAATACTAAGGGTGTTCTGGCTAGCTCCTTCTCACAGGAGATAACAACCACTGTTTCCTGGTTCTAAGCAATGGGAATAAAGAGTGTTTCTTCATCAGGAAGGCCATAATCTTGATTCCCTCTTATCAGCTCATCGCTTTTAATAAGATTCTGAATCAGGTGCCAAAGTCCCCAGCAATCCTCGGTGTTATGACCGGGCGCATTAGAATGATACTGATAGATTCTTTCAGTTTTAAATTTTCTAGATCGAGGGTTCACCGGGGGTAACAGATCTATAACCATCCCCTCATTGATCAACATCTAGAGGATTTCCTTCATCGGCTGGTTCAGGTTAGTGAAATTCCTCTGAAAGGCGAATTCCCTATCAGCTTGAAATTTTTCTTCCTTGGCCACCTTGTCGGCCCAGGGTTCATGCTTATGAAATCGGTAGTGATCCCTCATAGCAATGGAGCTGATCTTCAGTGTAGGAGGACTTGCTTCAGACTGGTTGGATTGGTTTATCAGCTGTCTGGTTACCTGATGCTGATATACGACCAGCTCTGCTAACTGTCCAATCTGTTCATTGATAGACTTAATCTTCTGTTCTATCAGGAATTGCCTTTCTGATAACTCCCAACTATCGGGGCTATTGTTGCTGGATTAATTTGACTCTCCGACGTACCGGAGGTATTTGGATCCTTTTCCATTTTGTGTGCTAATCATGTTAGCACTCTCCTCTTTGTGCTGAGGGAGGGTATTATCTTACACGTGCGGTTGCTCTGGTTTGGTCACCAAAATCTATCTATTGTCAATCAAGTCTTGGATTTTGTGTTTGAGAGACCAACAATCTTGTGTATCATGTCCTGGAGATCCGGAATGGTAAGCACGCTTTTTACTTGTGTCAAAATTTTGTCCACCGGTATTGGTTGGTGGAAGGAGTTACACAATCTTTTTCTGTGCCGTAAACAGTTTTAGCACATTCTCGAGTGAATCCCCTAGGGGGTGAACGTTCTTCAACATCTGGCCTCCAAATTTTTTTGAAATGGAGGGTTAGAAGGTTGGGCTGAAGCTTGAAAAGGGGAATAGTTCCTCCTTTGAATGGGCATACTGCTTGAATCACCCCTCTGAATCTGTCCTTGCAATACTAAGGAAACTTCTTAGTCTTTCTTCTTGTGTGTCCTCCAAGGATTACTCCCATAACTCCCAGATTGAATATGCTCGGTAACAGCTTATAAGGCAGTCAGATCCTTTATCTTCCCAGATTTGAGCCCCATTTATGCCATTTCACAGTGTTTGATCATTTTCGAGAATGGCTGTCCTATGCCTACTAGGACCCTTTCATAGTACGGAGCTTCTTGAATATAGATGAATGTCATGACTATCTCAGACTCAGTCATAGGTGGAGTGACTTGTGCCACCATTCGCCTCCAGCATTGAGTATATTCTCTGAATAACTCAGTGTTTTGTTTCTTGATTTTGGTTATTTGATATCTGTCTGGAGCCAGTTAAGACTGAGACTGGAAACTGTATTGATTAAGGATGACATGTGCCAGCTCTTCCCAGTTGTGGATTTTATAGTTGTCTAGACGGGCATACCAGGCTCTAGCCTCTCTGGTTAGACTTTTCTGGAGTAACTGCATTTAGAGTTTCTCGTCCTCTACATAGGATCTGAGCTCTCCAATGAACACCTTCAAGTGAGTGTAAGGGTCTCCCAATCCATCGTATTTTTCAAAATCAGGAACTTGAAATTTTTGAGATAACGAGCCCCAGGGAAAATACATAAGTCTGAATAATTAACACTGCCAAATGCCCTAGTTCCTTTGATAGACCGGATAGTTTCCTCCATCTGTTGGACCTTTTTCAGAATGTCACCAGCTTCCTGTTCTTTGTTGAGGATGGTGATTTTAGGTTGGTAGTATCCTGGTTTTGTGATTCATGAACTTGAGGGTCCTTCTTCCCAGTCTCCTGACTGCCACCGGGTGTACCTGGTTCTGTATGACCCTGTGTTTGTTTCCCCTGCAGGCTTCTGCTTTGTTCCCTTAAGAGGACAGCCAACTCTAGTATTTGGTTCTTCAATCCTTCAAATTCTTCCCTAGAGACAGGGGTGGATTCTGGCTGAGCACTGGAAGCCATGCCCGGAGATGGACTTAGTGCTTTCTTAAACTTAGATCTAGTGACAAGACCAATTTTTTACCTACAACAAATGTAGGTGTGTCAATTTCCTGAGGTAGGTATGGATAGGATACGTGCCATGATGTTTTTTAAGGTTTTTTAATCTTATCCTGCAAAACAGAGGTCAGTTATTTTGATGATAGGATAATATGATAGGATTTACAAGACATGGAATGTACATTATGACATTTACATTGGAATGAAAACTTGACATTGAATTGAAAGAGGAAGGCAAGAAGAAGCTTCCCTTCAGGTTTAGTTAATCAGAGGCTGACCTATCTTAGACTACCCTTGGGGGTTTTCTGGCATAAAGGTCCCCAGATCATTGCAATCTACTAGAGGGGAAATTAATCTGATCTTTCAACTGGAGCGGATCTGAGTGGTGCTTTTTCATGAGCCCCGAAGACTTATTTGCCCTCAAAGACATTACTCTATCACCGACGGGTTTGCCTCATGGTGGAGGAATCACACAACATACATTCACATAGATCGTGTCTCACCATATGCATATAATGACATTGGTGCGAAGCACTAATATAAAGCAGTAAAACATTCATTCATATTTATTTAATGTAAAGACGCAGCATTCACGCATTCATTCAATGTAGAGATGCAGTATTCACACATACGCAGATATGAAAGGGAAATTTTGAAAAAATTTGAACGCACCCTAAGCCCTCTACTGTCCCCAGCAGAGACCCCACCTGTCGACGTCCGAAAAAAATCCGGTTCGAGTTGGACCGGAATCTTTCTCTCTTCCTTAGTCTTGTCTACCCTTATTTTATCTTTTTTTGTAAAAAGGTTTTGATGGGTTTTTTAGGAAAAGGCCAACATGTATCATGCCGATGATTTGAACGTTTTACAGAGTCGCCAGTTAGTAGATTTGAAATAGTTGCACCAACTCAATCGAGTTTTGTTTGAAAGGAGGCCCAATTGCTGGACATTGTCAAAACTTGATCTTTGAAATCGAAGTTCTAAGTTCGGGGGCTTGGTTAAGTGTGGGGAAGGTGTTAGGCACCCCACAACTCCCTTGAAAACATGGTACCACATCTTTTCAATATTTCCCTTTTAAATCTGAAATGTGTGTGTGAATGCTGAAAGAAATTGGGCCTATGCTTAATTGATTTGAAAGTATGGACATGGTTCGTTGAACCTACACATGAAGGGTTTGATTTGATTTGCAAAAGTCTCTTTTTTAGACAAGATTATTAAGATGATGTTTTGAAAGCAAGTTTTCAAACCCTTACGCTCATGTAAGAATTGAAGCATGTTGCTACTTCCATTTTTTATATTTTTCAGCCTTAGGGCTCAATTTGAATGGTGATTGTCGGGCTGCGAAGCATCTTCGACCATAGAATATATACAAGTGTCGGTCTTCTCATGGGCATGACAGCCATCGGAGTGACTCTGACACGACAAATCATATTTTCATTATGTTGAGACCTTAAACCCGGATAACCGTTTTAAGGACTTTTGGGTGTACATTTTAACAAAAAATCTAGCAGGGTACATTGTAAAGTGGAGTTTGTCCATCGTGGGAATCAGATTCAGATCAGTTTGATCGTGAATCCCACGATTCCTAAGCTCACATAGAGAAGCCGATAAAACCTGCACAGCTCAAAATTGTACAGAAATGTATATTTACATCCAGATGTCACCAGAACCAAGGATCCATCTATAAATCCTGGCCTGCGCATAACCAAAGCTTCTCGTTCCCACTAGATAGCGATCTAATGGCCGCGAGGTTGCTTAAAAATGAATAAAACTAGAAAAACTTCTAGATTTAAGTAAATCTCAGCCATTCTAGCTTCCCGGTTTTGTCTGAACCTATTTTGAACAGTTTGAAAGCTAGAGTTGGCGAGATTTAAAGAAATCTAGTTCGCCCAAAGAGATGTCAGCGCCGATTCATATTAAATGAATATTTAAAGCAGCAATTTAATTAAAATGAGTAGAGAATATATATATATATATATATATATATATATATATATATATATAATTATATATATACGAAAGCTGTAAAGGGCGATGGGTTTTCACTCCGATGCCCAGACTAGAATTCAAATATATATATATATATATTTATAAAAGCTGTAAAAAGCCACGGAGTAATCCAGGCTGGACATAATGAAAATTTATATATATAAAAACGGTAAAAGGGCGACGGATTCAATCCTATGCCCGGAGTAGAATGGAAATATATATATATATATATATATATATATATATATATATAAATTGTAAAAAGCTATGGAATAATCCAGGAAAGACAGAAATGAAATATATATATATATATATATATATATATATATATATAAGCTGTAAAATGCCACCGAGTGATCAAGGCTTGACGAAATGTAAATATATATAGGAAAGCTGTAAAGGGCGATGGACATTTTATCCTTTGGCCGGATAGAAATGTAGGTATATATTTATTTATAAAAGCTATAAAAAGGCCACGAAATGATCCAGGCCGAACGAAAATAGAAATTTTAACATATACAGTTAATATATATGTATATTAAAGCAATAAAAAGGTCACGAAGTATAAATCCTGGGCAAACGAAGTCAGGAAAATTTTTATATATATATATATAGTTATATATATAAAAGCAGTAGCTACCACGGATTTGACATCCGGGCTTGACAGAATTGAAAAGTTAGTATATATACAGTTAAATATATATATTAAAAAGCCAAACAGGGACTGAGAAGATAACCCAGTCCGGCAAAGTTGCTCTATATGAAGATATATATATATATATATATATATATATATATATATATAAGCTGTTAAAAGCCGCGAATCGACGATCCAGGCGTTAGAAATGCCAGAAAATGTGTTTATGTACTAAAATGTACGAAAACGTAAGCAAAAACGGCCACGAAACTGAATTCTAGGCATAATCAAAAAACAAAACTTAACGTGCAAGTGTATAAATGCGCAATGAAGTAATATGAACTTTCTGATCGTAAAAATACTCACAATGGACTGCTACACTGGCTTTTTTCCCAATCGTAGGCTTTAAACGTCCGATTCTACTGCTCAGTTTTTGATATGTGGTAGTATATGAGTATATCTACGTGTTAGAGTGATAAAATTTGGGTGTGGAGTACAAGAGTGGGACTGAGAAATGAAACGGGCAGATGTTCAGAGCATTTCTGTATATAAAATGAGCTAGGGTGCACTCATATATATAGACCCGATGGAAGCGGGTCTACCAGTGGCAGCCGCGGGTCTACCTGTGGTGCCACGTGGCAGGCCTGTTGCATCGAAGTATGTGCACTCCGAGCAATGCGAGGTCATATTAGAAACTTTCTAACTTTTGATCGGAGCGTCCGTTGGAGGCGTGCTATACCTTTTCGGAAAGCCCTCGCTGAGAGTGTCGCAATGACATTGGATTAAACTTTTTTCAAGTTCAAGAAGACAGGTTCATAACCAGGTCTTCATTTTCTCGTAGTTTGTCCGTTGAGTTGTCTTGCGCTGTTTCCACTCGGGATCAATGCTACTGTTCTTTCTGACCTTGGTGGCATCAATTCGGCTTGAGTTTGATTGAATAGGCTTTAAGTTGGTAAAATAACCATTTTCCCCCTCCTGGGGTTGCCTTCAGTGCTGGCATGGCCTTCGACTGACTTTCCAAGGTAGTCTCCGAGGTTTGGATCCTAGCCGATTCTGTTTGTCCTCAGGGTTGTCTCTGATGCTGACATGACTCTTCCAGCTTTATCTCTAGAGATTATGTGAGGCTTCGAAGTTATCTCTGAAGTTGAGTTGGCCTCCCGGGTTGTGACCGGAGCTTGACCTGACCTTTTGAGATGTGACCGGGGCTGACCTGTACCTCCCGGGATGTGACCGGGGCTGACCTGTACCTCCCGAAATGTGATCAGAGCTGACCTGTACCTCTCAGGATGTGACCGGGGTTGATCTATACTTCCAGGATGTGACCGGGGTTGAACTGTACCTCTTGGGATGTGACCGGAGCGTGACCTGACCTCCCGGGATGTAATCGGGGCTGACCTGTACCTCCCGGGATGTGACTGAGGCTGGCTTGTATCTCCCGGGATGTGACGGGGGCTGACTTGTATTTCCCGGGATATGACCAGAGCTGAGTTGACATCCCTGTATTTAGACCGGGGTTGATTTGACGTCCCGGTATTAAGATCGAGGTTGATTTGACGTCCCGATATTGAGACCTGGGTTGATTTAACATCCTAGTATTGAGACTGGGGGTTTATTTGACATCCCATTATTGAGACCGGGGTTGAGTTGACATCCCATTATTGAGACCGGGGTTGAGTTGACATCCTAATATTAAAACCGGGGTTGATTTGACATCCCGGTATTGAGACCGGGGTTGATTTGACATCCCAGTATTGAGATCGGAGTTGATTTGACCTCCCGGTATTGAGACCAGTGTTGATTTGACATCCCAATATTGAGACCGGGGTTGATTTGACGTCCCAGTATTGAGACAGGGGTTTATTTGAGTTGAAAAGACGGTTTTGCTCTCTTGCAGGGTTAGTAACAGGAATGCAAAATTTTGAGTGTCTATAACAGGCTTGAAGAAAATTTTGAGTGTCTACACATTACCAATAATGATATCTAATAATATCATTTAAATAATATGAGTTACTTCATTGTGATAATTATTGATTTAATAATATAAAATATTGTGCAGATGTTACTATAACAATTATTGAATCAATAATTGATATACTATGCAATAACTACTGTGGCAATTATTGAATACTGAGTGACTTCTTACGTAAGAATTAATAATGAGAGATATTGTGCAATACCGTCTACTACTGCGCAATAATGCGTATTACTGTGCTTTTATCACCAGGTATTTCAACAGTTAAAGGTAAAAGTTCAGCCGTCAATTTTTTAAAAACTTATTTTTGTCGTTTTCTTCATCCTACAATTTTTTGTTTTGGGGCCCACCAATGATTGCGTTGTCGTACGAATATTCTCCGATAAAAAGAATATTCCCCGACCAAACAAATATGTTCTGACAACTTTCTTACTTTGTAAAATTTGCACATATCACCCATAACTATCACATTTATCAAATCAACACCTTACTATTTAAAATAATATATAGAGGAAATTAAATCTTATTCATAAAAAGTTGGGGTCTTACAACCTCTCCCCCTTATGAAATTTCATCCTCAAAATTGACTTATGTACCTGGTATTTTGAAGAGGTGAGGATACCTTGATTTCATTTCAGATTCTAACTCCCAGGTCATTTCCTTAATATCATGGTTTCTCCATAAAACTTTGACTTAAGGTATAACCTTTGAGCGTAGATTATTTTTCTTCTTATCCAAGATCTTGACAGGTACCTCCTCATACGTTAAATCTTCGGCTATCTCGTCTGGTTCTAATTCAATAATGTGGTTTGGGTCTTTCAAATATTTACGTAGCATGGATATGTAAAAAATGTTATGAACACGAGACATGCTTGGCGGTAAGGCGAGTCTATAGTCCACAGTTCCTACTCAATCGAGGATTTCAAATGGACCAATAAATCGTGAGTTGAGATTTTTTCTCTTTCCGAATCTCATAACTCCTTTCCATGGAGCAACACCTAACAATACATGGTCTCCGACATTAAATTCCACGTCCTTTCGATGAAGATCAACATAACTCTTTTGTCGATCTTGTGCTATTTGTATACGTTGACAGATCATTTGAATCTTTTCCGTAGTCATGCGTACCAACTCTGGTCCCAACAATGTTGCTTCACCCACCTCGTCCCAGCATACTGGAGAACGATACTTTCGTCCATACAACACCTCGAATGAAGCCATGCCTATACTTGCTTGATAATTGTTGTTATAGAAGAATTCCACCAATGGTATGTACTTGTCCCAACTTCCTTTGAAGTCTAAAATGTAGAGTCTCAATAGATCTTTAAGAGTTAGAATTGTCCTTTCCTATTACCTGTCAGTTTGAGGATGATATGCAGAACTGAATTGTAAATCAGTGCCTATAGCTTTCTGCAAGCTGACCCAAAATTGTGAAGTGAATCTTGGGTCTCGATTAGAAACTATGGATACTGGCATACCATACAGTCTTACAATCTCATTTATGTACATACAAGCAAAACGTTAAAGTAAATAAGTTTCTCGTATAGGCAAGAAATGGGCAGACTTGAGAACCCTTGGGAAGACCCGTAACGAAATCCATGTTGATGTGTTCCAACTTCCATTCTGGAATTTCAAGTGGTTGGAATGGACCTTTTGGCACTTGATGCTCTGCCTTGACAGGTTGACACGTTAAACATCTCAAGATAAACTCCACGATCTCTCTCTTCATGTTGCTCCACCAAAATGTATATCGAAGATCACAATACATTTTGGTACTTCTAAGATGGATTGCAAACGGTGTGTTGTGTGCTTCCATCATGATTTTATACTTCAAATCAGAGTCGTTAGGAACATAAAGTCTAGAGTTGACTCGAAGTATTCCCTCTTCATAGATTCTTGCTTCTGGAATATCACCTTCTTGTACTTTCTTTTTCATACTCATCTGCTCCAGGTCTGTAGCTTGAGCAACTTTAACTTTATCAAATAAAGAAGGTTCTACGCGTATATTTGCCATCTTCACGTGGGGTCCCTGGAGTCTTTAACTCTATCTTCATCCTTTATAAGTCATACAAAATGGGCCTTTGTGTTGACAACATTGCACTCATTCCTGTATATGATCTTTTACTCAATGTGTCAGCTACTACGTTCACTTTTCTAGGATGGTATTGGATGGTATGGTCGTAATCTTTCAACAGCTCAAGCCAACGTCGTTAACGCATATTGAGTTCCTTTTGAGTGAAGAAATATTTAAGGCTATTATGATCCGTATAGATCTCCACTTTCTCCCCATACAGGTAGTGTCTCCAGATCTTTAGTGCGAAAACGACCGCTGCCAACTCTAGATCATGAGTAGGATAATTCCTCTCATATTCTTTGAGTTGTCGTGAGGCATAGGCTATGACTTTTCTATGTTGTATGATAACACATCCTAACCCTTTGCCTAACTCATCATTGTAGATGACAAATCCCTCCGAACCAGATGGTATTGTCAGAATAGGTGCTGAAATGAGTCTCCTCTTGAGCTCTTGGAAGCTTGTTGGGTAAAATCTAATTACGCACAACACGCAAGTATATGTGGTCAACAAGTAACAAAGTGAAAGTAGAGTATCGTTCCCACGAGAAATTATTTAATAAAAATCACCAAGTACTAACCTGTAACCAACTTAATCTTATTTAAACGAATGATGTAGTATTTTGAATTAATAATATATAATTAAACTAGTTCTAACTACCCCTAAAATGAAACTAGAATATGAAGACTTGAGACTACAATTTCACCTATTATTTCATTTAAATCAATAAACTTCTCGTTAAATCAAATTAATTATCTCAGAGTGTAAATCAAGAACACTAAGGTAAAATATGACCATCTCTCGATGTACCATACCCATATCAACTTAAATCCACATATGATAGAACTAAGTAGAACACCCTAATTAACTAATCTAATATATCTCTATGTGAATTACAGGTAAAGAGAGTTTAAGCACAAGTTCTTATCAGATTACATGTGATGTAAAGGTATATCTCTATCCTAAACACAAATTATGAATTCCAACGCCATGCAGAAAATACAATCACATGCTATTATGATCAGATCTAAACCCATAATCCGTCTCTCAATTTCGTATGGATTATCACGATAATTGATAGCTAGGCAATTAAGCAATTATTCACAAATTATAATAAACAATCCAATAATAATGAACAAGACTAACGAGGAAGCATATCAAAGTAAACTACGCAAAAAGATCCATTATAATATGAAAATAGAGTTTAGCTCATGATTAAGTCAAAATCCATAGTCCACGATTGTTTATACATTGAAAGATAAGAAGATAGAAGTAAAGAGAAGTTAGGAATTGAGATATGCAAATATGAATTTCTCTAACTCTAATCTAAATTAGGGTTTTACCTAATCTAATCTAATCTAATGGAATACAATATCCCTAATCCTTGTGAATACTCCTCCTTTTATATCCCTCTTTATGTGTCTTTTAGTCCTTAAAATTCTTGAACTAATCAGCCAAACAAATCCTTCTCTGAGTCAACTTCTGAACATTTCTTCTTTCTTCCAAACATCGGCACCTAGGCGCATATTTTACACTAGAGAAACTAGCCCCGTCGAGTGAACAGTAACTAGAAATTACAAAAATGCCATTAAGCTCTATTTTCCATGTTTTGACCCTTCGAAGCCGTTTCCTACAACACAAACACAAAAATAAGTAAAATGACACTAAAAATACTTAAAGTTAACAAAGAATCAAGTCTAAAAGGTGTCCAATTCATAGGTATAAAATCCACTAATCAAAGCTCTTCTCACATTCCTCGCTCCATCCGAATTTTGTATCTTTTCGAGTCAGTTGAGTTAATGGAGCGACGTTTCGAGAAAATCCTTCCACGAATCTCCGATAATAACCAGCTAAGCCCAGAAAGATACGTATTTTGGTTACTGACTTAGGTTGCTCCCAACTTTGTATTGCTTTAATCTTCGCCGAGTTAACTGATATTCTATGTTTTGATACCATGTGCCCAAGGAATGCTACTTCCTTAAGCCAGAACTCGCATTTCTTCAAATTGAAATATAGTTTGTTTTCACGAAGCTTTTGGAGTATCAGCCTTAAGTGTTGCTCATGATTTTAACGGCTTTTGGAGTAAATGAGGATGTCATCAATAAAAACAACCACAAAATGATCCAAATATTCCTTGAATATCCGGTTCATCATATCCATGAAGGCAGCAGAAGCATTAGTCAATCCAAAAGACATAACTAAGAATTCATAATGCCCGTAACGAGTTCTGAAGGTAGTATTTGGAATGTCATCAGTTTTAATCTTTAACTGATGATATCCAGAACGAAGATCGATCTTCGAGAAGAATTTAACACCAACTAGTCAAATAAGTCATCAATGTGAGGTAACAAGTACTTATTTTTGATGGTGATATGGTTCAACTCCCGATAGTCAATACACAGTCACATACTCTCATCTTTCTTCTTTACAAATAAAACAGGAACACCCCAAGGCGATGTACTAGGACGTATAAAGCTAATGTCTAGCAACTCCGGTAGTTAGACCTTTAACTCCTGAAGTTCAATAGGAGCCATTCGATATGGGGTTTTAAAAATGGGTTTTGTACTAGGTTCAAGGTCAATACAAAATTCAATTTCACGTTCTAGGGGTAGGCCAGGAAGTTCTTCGGGAAATACGTCAGGGAATTTATTAACAACATAAATATTATTCAAATCTGATGTATTTTTGTTTAAATCGGTGACATGGGCTAAGAAAGCTTGACATCCCTTTTTCAATAAACGAATAGCTTTATGACTTGAAATGACAGTAATTGATTTTAGTGGTTTGCTTGCTTGAATTCACATAACAGGTTGGTTAGGAATATAAAAGCTAACAACCTTACAAAAATAATCAATTTTAGCATGATGAGTGGTTAACCAGTCGATTCCTAAAATCACATCAAATGTAAGTATTTTCAAAGAGATGAGATCAACTGGTAATGTAAGGGTGCTAATTTGAATCAAACAAGATTTGTAAATTATAGATGTAATGAAGGTTTCTCCCAACGGAGTTTTAACAGATAAGTCAAAGTCTAATTTTTCAGGGGTCAAGTTCAAATGTTGAGCACAAGTAGGTGAAATAAAAGAGTGGGTAGAACCGGTATCTAATAAGGTATAGACTTCGCAAGAGTTTATGATTATTTTACTTGTGATAACTTCGTTCGGGTTCCTCGCTGTCTGGGAAGTCACGACAAAAGCTTTCCCCTGAACCACCGACTTTGACTTGTCTGGGACAGCCTTTGGTGTCACCATCCCAGCTAGACTTGACTTTGCTATAGGGCACACTCGAGCTATGTGACATTCCTTTCCATAATTGTAACATACTTTGGATTGCTATGTGCAGTTTGGACTGATGTGTCCCTCTTGTCCGCATTTGTAACATACGACCGGTGGTCGTTCCCCTCCCCTAGAAACGGTTGTTGGTGCTGCTGCCAATGTCTTTCCGTTGTCATTGTTGAATCTTCTCTTTTTGAAATTTCTACCTCACTCACTTCTTCTATTATCTTGGCCATGATTACCACCGAAGTGGTTATCATTTTTGGAATAATAATTTCCTCCAAGCTGGTTATCATTATTTCGATGACTGCTGCCACCGATACGACTATTATCGTGTTGTCAGTTGTTGTCCTTTGGTTGAAAAGTCTCATTATCTCACTCCAATAATTGAGCCCTATTCACAATATCTGAATACAAATAAAGTTTATGAGAAATGAGGTATTGACGAATTTCAGGTTTCAAACCTCTCAAAAACATTCATGTCATTTGTTCCTCATCATCCACCAAATAGGATCCAAA
Source organism: Panax stipuleanatus (assembly GCA_020205555.1). Taxonomy (NCBI): domain Eukaryota; kingdom Viridiplantae; phylum Streptophyta; class Magnoliopsida; order Apiales; family Araliaceae; genus Panax; species Panax stipuleanatus. Next base: position 106,802,892 of record CM035119.1, on the reverse strand, counting down.
CTGGGATAATTTCGCAAACTTGGCCTCGTATTGTGAAAGTTCTCCTAAGACATCTTAAGTGCGGAAAGCTGAGTACGTTTTACAGATTTCCACCAGTAATCTGCCTCTTCACACAACATAAAGGTGGCGAATGGGACTTTTTGCTCCTCTGTGCATCCCAGAATATCAAATATTTTGGTGATCTGCTTAATCCAAGCTTATTCCTTGAGTGGCTCTGGCTTTCCCAAAAACTCCGGTGGTCCCAACTCCTTGAATTGCTTGGCAGTGACAAGCAACGAGTTACCATTGTTTCCACCTGCATTTTGAATAGGAGTCTTTCTTGTCTGGTTTTGCATGAATTGTAGATAGCGCCTAAACACCCCATCGTTCATCATTTGGTCAGTGGCGTTGTTTACAGAAGGATTATTACCTTCCTGTGGCACATTATCCTGGTTATTGATTGGCAGTGTCTCAATGGTCTCATATGCTCCATTGCTTATCTCCCGATTTTCAGATGCCATTCTCAAATAATGCCATAAAACAAGGGTTATTTAAAGAAATTGACATGTCACATATTATCCCTTTATTCCGGCCGACCAACTAAATAACAAATAAGCTTAGGTAAGACACACTAGCAAAGGTTTTACTCGTCTCTCCCCTTCTAGTTCTAATCCCAGATATCCACCAGAGATCATATTACTAAGCTCTAATACCAACTGTGACGCCCCCAAAATAGGTCCACACAACCCATTCTGAGTCGCCAAATACATGGTACATAATCCAAATAGAAAATATAATCTTTTTATATTAAACTGTCGTGCAAAATACGACCACACAAACTGTGAACTTCAAAACAGATATTATGTCGTATATAATACGAAAATATCAACGCTCAAATTAATTCCTCATTACAATTATTATCACACTATTTTACAAAAAAGTAAAGACTACTATAGCACTATCTTAGACCATCACTCCATTTCCCTACTAGTCCCAGCTATATTCTCATTTCCTGAAGATAACTGTAATGCTCGAGAAATTCTTAATATTATTAAATAAATATATTAATGGAAATGAGAAATTATTTAATATAAATGATATTGTGTTATAAGAAGGATTAACTCAATTCTATTAAATTGAATAATTATAATAATTGAGAGATTTATGGAGTTTACGATAAACTCGTTGATAGCCTGGTGTGGCACAGTGACGTAATATAAGAATGATTATATTAACTTAAGCGAACAATTAATCTATATTAATTGTTAATCGTAGAATATTAATTAATTGTCATCGTAGAATAATTGTTATAGAATATTATGGTGATTAATTAATAATATGTGATTATTATTATTGCAAGAAATATATAATAATAATACGCAACGTGTTTATAAATATAATAAGATTTATATTAAAGTGATAATTAATCATATAAGGGTTAATTAAATTGTTATGGAGATTAACAATTATATTGATTGATGAAGGATAGGTGTATATTATTAATTAATATTTAATTAATAAGATGAGTAATTCTATGTGCAAGCATGCGAATTAAATGTGTAACATATAGTAGCTAACTATGTATTATATGAAGTGTAATATGACACTATTATATAGTAAGGTTTATTGAATTATGGGAGTTGCATGAAATGTCTATGTGACTATGTTATATATAAACTATGTAGTAAAGTTTATTAAGTTGAAAGGGTTACATAAAGTATTTATGTGGCAATTGTATGTGAAGAGTACATTAAAATAATGTATCATGAATATATATAATAAATAATTATAATTGATGATTACTTACATATATAATGGAATAATAGAATTTAATGAAGGAGATAATGTGATGTGAGTACATCCGAGTAAATTATACCGGTGTGATAAAATGTACATGGATTATATGTGTGCAAAATTTCACTAATTACATTAGTTGAATTACATTGTGACACCTAAACATATGTTGAATACACATTAAATATATAAACTCAAGTATATGGTATGTATATTATAAAGTGTGGCATGTAGTTCATTTGCAAAATATCAGAGTTTCATTCCTTGTCCCATAATAAGAGACTCAATTCACTCTCACGTTAAACACTAATGAAGCTAGCCTACTCCTATAATCTCAAACTCAGCAACATAGGCTAGCAAATGATGAGCAAGGGTGTGGCTATCATGATGGATTTCAACCACCATTACCAACCCCCTAATAACCTCCCTGCAATTCAAATTCTTGTTGGTTCAATTTGTTATATATATACATTGTCTGTGTCTTGGTTTTGCTATATATATGGCCCCTTCACCTTCACGTTTCAATTTGCTAAGAGTTGATAAGAAGTTAAAGAAGTATAATCAATGTGTGAGGATTTCAATTCAAACTTGGATTGTATTGCAGAGGTATAAAACCTCTCCCTTATTCTCCATTTCTTGTTCTCTGAAGTTTTCTAACTTCTTGAATCCAGTATGAAATTCATGAAGTTATACTTGGATAATGATTGTGGGTTGTGGTATAAGACTTATAATCATAGTAACTTGCTAGCAATCGAATTCTTACAACAACTCCCATGTTCTTCATTTTCCATTTTTCTGTTTCTGCAATTATTCTTGAATTTCAATTTCTGATTATGCCAAATTGGACTGTAATTGGATTGAAGGAAGTTTGTTTAGTTGCTATATGGCTGATATACATGTTTGAACTGGAATGTAGTTGTTTAAAAACTATTTTCGTGAAGTCATTTCGTGAGTTGGGCTAGAAACTGCCATGGCTGCCTGCTGTCTGGTGCGAACCAGTAGTGGCGCAGCTGCCCCGGTTTAAGCCTGGGATGAGGTGCAGCTGCGCCGGCACCCTTCTGCAATTTTCTGCATCCTGCTTGATTCTGCTAAATGTTGATTGTTGAGATAAATTAGGACAAGCATGCTAGCTTGAGTAATACTTATATATGAATATATTGAGACAATGTGAGCATGTTTTACTAAGAGTTGCATGCACACTTATAGTTTTGAGATAAACTTAGCGTTTTATAAACAAACTTCGATGTTTGGAAACGAACACGATATGTATACTTACCATGTTAACATTCTGACCTTACAAGCATATTAGTATGATATAAAGATGTATGAGAAGCATGTTAACTCGCGTATATAGGTTCTATAATGAAATGTGAACCCTACTAGTGCACATTCCTAACAAAAATGTATGTTTTGAACACAAACCTTGACATGCTATGCCATGTTAATATTCTGATTTTGCGAGCGTAGTAGTATGGTTTAGAAATGCACGAACAACCCATTAACTTGTGTTTATATAATTCGTAATGAGGCGTGAGCGTGTTGAACTTGTTAGTGACCGTTACTAACAACAACATAAGTTTTAAATGTGGACTTTGACATGTTATATTAGGACTCTACATTCTGATATTTTCAACATGATTGAATGTGCTTTGAAGGCATCATACATGTACGTACTTGTTAGATGTAATGCAAGTTAATCAAGCATGAGTTCGATTAAGTCACGAACTAGTAACAGTGCTAGAATCACACATCCATGACATAGAAACATATGAACATGCGTATCAATAAAATATATGACTACTTTATTTATCTAAATGATAAGCATAACAACTTATGTAAATTCATGGCATTGTATAACCCTAAGTCGTTAGGGATTGTGAATTAAAACTAAATCATATATGATTGGAATTAGAAAGGTTGAACAAACATGAAAGTATCCTTTAATATGTATACATACTTTGTGATATCATATGTTATGTGTTACTTGAACCCGATTTTGGCGGTTAACTTATGAGAATGCCATAACTTGCTAAAATGAAATATATTTTAGTATTGCTTGTAGTTTTATTTGATATTAATAATATGAGAGCATGTTTTCTAATTGTTGCGATCTTATATGATATGAGAATGTGTTTAAACTCTAAAGGAGGAACGTTAAGGATAGAAATTATATTCTATATAATTGTATAGCTAGGTTAAAACTTAGCTTATGTGTTGATCGTATATTCGAAGATAAAATGTGAAGTTCAATTATATGACTAATGAATATCATATATATACGTAACTATATTACGATAGGGATTCGAAAGTGTTGATTTACTTAACGAGGATAAACTACGCTTAAGGCAATTATCCTAAACCCTTGTATTACTTTATTCAACGGATATCGTAAGCAAGTATCTAAACCTTATCTCTTTGAATGCAAGTATTATATCCTTGTATGTTGCGAACTAGTTTCCTACTTAATCGTTTGAACTGAATTAGCATACTTGAACTATTATTTCTTTAAAGCTATTATTCATGCTGAACTTAGTATTGTTCTTGAATATTGTGAAAGTGTCTATGCCATTTAATTCGGCTAGACTTATATTATTGAAAAGCGACCCAAACCAATTGATTTGTGAGGGATCTTGTATTTGACTAAGAAGAACAAAATATAACTGTCGGAGAATCGACGCGCGCACTTGAGTATGATTGATTGTTATGCATAACGATGGTACTTTAGGCTGATCACCTGTTGTACCTGTTTTTGTTGGATTTTCAGTTTATTACTGTCAATTCCTATGGAAGTTCATAGTCCTTAGTGACTGCTCAGTATTCAGTTCTCTTGAAATCTTGAATTGATTTATTATTGAATCACATTGATATTATTCTGTCCATAGCAACTGTAATTGAAAATTGTTGATATTCTTGTTATCCTTGAACTATCAAACCTTGTTATACCCTTTCGAGAATTGAGAATTATATCACTTACCCTTATTGTATATTACTTGATGGGCAATTTGTGCTCATTCTTGCTTTCCCTAAAATATTTCAGTTAAGGCAGAGCATGGCGAACCTTCGGGCGTTGATAAGGGCAAGGGCAAGGCTACCAACTAGCTTGTCTCTTTTATGTTTTTAAATATTTTAATGTTGTATTAAGATGATGTAGTAAGACTAGGTTTGTTTATGTTTAAGCTTAAGTTAGATTATGTAATGAGTCGTTAATTGATATTATTATGTAATCTATTAAATACTGTAGGTTGCGAGAGTTGGGGGAATAATTATGATAAATCATTGTATATTATTCTAAATTAGATATTCCGCTGTGAATGTGTGATTTTAGTTATCATTGTAGTAACATGAGCACGTGACGAACCGAATTCGAGCGACCCCGTGACGGTCCTGGAATTTGGGGGCGTCACAGGTTGGTATCAAAGCTGTTGTTATAAACCATAGGAGCGAGTGTCTTTTAGACTATAACTTAGGCGAACTTAGAAGTTAGGAAGGAAATAAAACTCATGTAGAGTTTTTCCTTGAGAGACTTAGTCTGTTATGAAATGTAACTTCATTTAATACAATGAACTCATGTTTTATTTAACATTCTAATGGAGTTGCTGTTTGTTTGTCTTGTGTTTGTGATTGTAGATGGAAGATTTGGGAGTACCCGCTAGAGTGGCTGAGGATGAGCCCAGGGATATACATGTTGTATACGAGGCACGTCTAGAGGCTACACCAGTGCAGGCTGTTGCACCGTTCGAGTCTGACGAAGAGGACGAGATTGAGATATAGTCTGATCCAGAGGAGGAGCCGATGGAGGACGAGCCGGTGGGGGATGAGCCAGTAGAGGACTCTGATGAGGCTACTATAGAGGAGCAGATGTTAGGCGAGTATGAGGAGCGGATCCTAGAGTTAGACTGCAGAGTACAAGAGCTAGAGGAAGTGGCCAAAGAGAGAGAGTCCGAGTTTCAGAAACTGAGGGACGAGGACCACCAGAGGAAGCTGGCCATGTAGGAGTTAGAGGTGGAGATTGCCTACCGTAGGGAGGCAGGGATCCAGATGGGGACTCTATTTCACAGGTCAATGGCTAGGAACGTGGATATAGCAGGAAAGCTAGAAGAAGTAAAACAGAGAGAATTGAGTGAGAAGACTGAGAAAGTGGCACTCCGTACTTAGCTAGAGTTGGAGGTGATGGATAGGATACACTTCGAGGAGAAGTGGGAAGAGGCCAATGAGAGAGCTGAAGACCTAGAGGACGAGGTCAGGTGCAAGAAGAGGAAGATGAACAAGATGGAGTATATGTTCCGTTCAGCTTTTGAGAGGGTGATTGATGGTGTGTACCACTACCCGGCAGAGCAGGGACAGACTCTACATACCTTGAGTCGAGAGCTGGTTGCGTATATAGCGCAGATGGAGTACAAGAGCGCAGTGGAGCGCGGGATAATGTGATGAAATTTCCTTAGATGGTCTAGTGGTAGTTTAGTAGAATTTACCTTTATGTGTTGTATATACTATGTTGTAATCCCAACTTTTTGTGTAAAGTATGGGATAGTGATGTAAACCCCCTATAAGCTTTTGTTAGAGGGGTAGTATGGTAGTAGGTTGGTATATTCCCCGTCTTTTGTGATATTAAGGGATATATGTGATAACATTTATAGCAGTATGCTAGGGAAATCATGTAATGAAACGATTTGGCATATGAATATAAATGAAGTTTATTTCAAAAATGTGTTATAAATTTATTCTTTTAGTATTAAATGAAATACTTAAGTAATATACTTGAATAATAATAAAATGAAAATTTGTGATGCAGATAATGCCGCCCAGACGTAGATTGACTGCACCCGAAGAATCTGTTAATAACGAGAGGGAACAAGTTGACCCGATCCAGAAACTGGTAGATCTGTTAGGAGAGGCATTAAGGGGAAGGAACAATGAACCCGTTCGCCCAAACCCTCAGGCTATGCCAGTAACAACCTTTAAAGACTTTAAGAGTGTAGGACCTCCGGAGTTCGAAGGAACTACTGACCCAATCGTCGCACAAACGTGGATCAAAGAGATTGAAAAAGCTCTCACTATAGCTCGCGTAGGCGAAGATCAGAAGACGGTGTTTGGCACGTACATGATGAGGGGAGAAGCTAACTACTGGTGGGAGGCTAATCAACAAAGAGCTGGAGAAGGGATAATAGCTTGGGATAAGTTTAAGACGCTGTTCTTCGAGAATTACTTTTCGAAGAGTATGAAGAATCGGATGGAGGTGAAGTTCTTAGAACTAAAATAAGGTGACATGACGGTGGCGCAGTACGCAGCTAAGTTTAACGAACTAGCGCGATTTGTGGAGCAACAAGTTGGTGATGAAGAGAGGAAGGCTAGATGCTTCGAACAAGGGTTGAAGTCGTGGCTGTTCAATAAGGTATCAGTTCTTCAAATTGATTCCTTTGCAACATTACTGGAGAAGGCAATCATTGCGAAAGGTGGCAGTGAGGCCTTAAGTCTGTATAACAAGGAGAAGAAAGGAAAGAATACTGGAGGAGAGAACCGTACGGGAGGAAGTAGTAACGGAGGAAGAAACTTGGGCAAGAGAAAATGGGAGAATAACAACAAAAGCAACAATAATCAATCAGGGAATTTTTGTGGAGGTTTCAAGAAGAGGGCTGAAGGATGCCTGAAGTGTGGGAAGAATCACCAGGGCGAGTGCTGGAAGGGACGTGGCACTTGCTACAATTGCGGACAGGAAGGGCACATCTCGCCCAACTGTCCAAAACCAAAGAAGATACAAGGATGCTTTGCGTGTGGCTCGACGGAGCACCGAATTAAGGACTGCCCAAAGAAGGGAAGTGGCGGGGGTAGCAATCAGTAAGGAGGCAACAAGCTGATGATCAGCGGGCCGGCACAATCCAACCGCCCAATTGCCAGAACTTTTAACATTACCGTCCAGGACGCAGTGGCTACAAAGGACGTGGTGTCAGGTATAATCCCAATCAATAATATAAATGCTTACGTATTATTTGATTCGGGTGCCACTTGTTCTTTTATATCTAAAGAATTTGTTAGTAAACTTAGTGATAGTAGTGTACATGTAAGCCAATCATGTATGATGATAAAGCACATACTTTGTAAACAATCTTATTTATTTATTAATAAAATATTCATTTCAGGCATATAATTATCTACATGGTGCTGTTTTTATAATATGTAAATAACCCATAGTTTTAAGCAATGCTTTTAGAATCATGATGAGATCATGATAATGAGATCTAAATTCTTAGAAAGCTTAAAAACTAAAATAGTTTCCAATTGTGGGATTACTAAAATGGGGATTAGTAAATTTGGATAGATTGGTACATATGTTGCTTGCTCATTGGATGAGGATGACTGATCTCATGGTCATTTGTGTGGAGACACTAAAGCAATTATGTAGGTGCTTATTGGAGAATAAGTTCACTGAACGTGACTCGCTATGGAATACCTAATGGAGTTTTACTCGCCTGTCAGTAGGAATTCCTAATGTGATAGTAGTACAAGTGATCCTTGGACTTGAGATCATCATAGTATCTTGTATGTAACAAATTATACTTTGACAAATTCCTTAAGGCCTTTTAAGGCATATATAGGGTATGCTTGGGTATAATGAGTTACATATGGAGATAATGAATAATCAATAAAGAATCTACCACCTCTAGTAAAAGAGAAGATATGTCCTATGTGATTCGTTAAATGACAACCCAGGAATCCTTGGCCAAGGTAGAATGAAATTAGAAAGAGGTTTCTAATTTGCATTATTTGGAGTTGTGCATTTTCTAATCGAAATACATATGATTAAATAAATTAAGACTTGACAGTAAATCCATGTCTTATATTTAATTGGGATATTGTATGGTGGAAGGATTGAATTGTACGGTAACTATTAACTCACAGGTTCTTTTATGATTAATGTTGAAATCTATATTATCTGAAAAGTCGTTGATCGCTAGGGAGGCTTATCCCTATTATAGAATAAATATTATTAATTTATTTAAATAAGATTAGAATTGTTCTAATTAATTTATTCACAACCGGTTTAATATGGAGAATCTAAAGGGTCACACCATAAAAGGAAGAAAAATTATTTAAGAAAAAAATGGCATGATAGTAATAATGCATTAATTATAATTAATTTAATCTATGGTGATAGAATAAATTAAATAGCTTAATGTTTATTATTTAATATTTTAGAAATATTAAATATAAATTAATAAGAGGAGTCTTATTATTATTATTATTATTATTATTATTTTAATTCTAAAGGAGTTTAGGAATTAATATAATATCAGTACTCTCTCTCTCTCAATCCTAATAAGATTAGGATATAAATTAATTAAAAGTGTTAAATTAATTAATTAAATAAAACCCTATTCTAATTAGATTAGGAGGGTTAACCTAATATCTATATAAGAGAGTCTTATATCAGAAATAAGGTACGTGAATTTTTCAAGAGTTGGGAGTACATATATTCTATAGAGATAGAAACAAGGGTTAAGCCAATAACCCATCTTCTTGAGTTCTTCATCTTCCTTGGTGAATCACCGTTAGAGGCCAAACATTTGGGTGGCTGACATTGATCAAGGGAAGGAGCCACTACAGAGGAATCAAAGGAATCAAAGGAGTAGAACTTGTACCTGAGGAAGCTTAGATCTTCAAAGGTATAATTCTGTTTTTCTCCTTCTATATTCACTGATAATTGATGCACAAGAATGATCATAGTTATGGGTTTGTATAAATTTTTAAAAACCTAGTTTTTGCGCTTCCGCCCTATTTATGTGATTTGATTGCATGATTGCGTTACGTACAAACCCAACAGTGGTATCAGAGCCAATCTTGTGCTAATTATCAATTTATGTGATTCCATACATGTATGATATGCGATTGGATCGAGTTCTGGGCAACAAAAATTTTCAGATTCTGCGAAGCTGCGCAGTTGCGCCGGTTCCCTTTACATTCTAGGTGCAGCTGCGCCACTGGACAGGAACTGAAATTATTATTATTATTTTTATTTTATTTAATTAAATGAATGGTTTATTTAATTAATAAAGGTTTAAAATAAAGATGTTTATTTTATATGAAATGAGATTTCAGAATTGCTAAAATTAAAGAGTTTAATTTAGAATTATTTTTGAATGAAATAAAGGAGTTTATTTTTCCAAAAACAAAGTTTAGCAAACTTTTGCCCATTAACTGATATTAATACATATATGGAATGAATTTATTTTCATGAGATGAATAAGTTTTATTGATACGTATGATGATATGTATGGTAATAAAAGGGATTGATTATGGACTATGACCAATGTGATTGGATTTTATTTTGGTTGAATGCTTGAATGAATGGGTTTTATAAAATGGGGTCTGCGTACCTTGTCTTCTCTAGTTTTATTCTCGATGTAAATTCTATCTCCTTTCTATGTACTTCCCCTTGACTGCTGATCAAGGTTTTTATTTAATTTTAAATAGTTAATGTAATAGAGATAGTTAGAATTATTTTGAAGAAATTGGAGACCAAGGAGCAAGGAGCGCGTGAAGACCCGTTTGTATGGAGCCCGGGTTTAAATGTAATAGTTACATTTAAAATTTAAATTCTTGCACTCCTAGGTTTGATCTTTTGGTTCACTTGGTGGCTCTAGTGAACCAAACTAGAATAAAAGTCCATAATCAATCCGGGTAGAATATAGTATTCTATATTGCATGCTAAATATTATATATATTATATTTTATGCAAACATGCTTTGCATGTTTAATAAAATGACGCGTATTTTACATATATATATATATATATATATATATATATATATATATATATATATATATATATATGTGTGTGTGTGTGCATGCGCGCTAAACAAGATGAGACAAATAATAACAAACCCCTCAAAAAAATAATATTAAGTCTGAAGCGTTCAAATGATATTTGGAATATCGAACGTCGCCTTCTAGCATGATTAATTAATAGAGTATTAAATATTTAATACGAGTTTGTTGTGCTATCCACAAGGCGAGTATTGAATATTTAAGATGTTAATTAATCACATTTGATGCTTATCAAGAAAATTAAACGATCTAGTCTTGTTATGCTATCCACAAGGACGAAAATTTTTCTTTTTGAATTTATAGAAGTGCTAGGCTGGACTTAACTTAAATCATTTTAGTTCGGATGTGCACACACATGACCATTATGATTTAAGAGGCAAAATAAAAGGAGTTACATGGTGATGTAATTGACAAGAGTTGTCTACCTATTTATTTGTATATAGCTTGTTGTGCTATCCACAAGGTTATATACATTTGAAATGGGATCCTTAATCTCACTAGCAAATCTTTAATTAGATATTGCCGAACTATATAAGTGAGGTAATATAGTTTGATGAAAATAGTGGGAGATACCAATTTAAAATAAAGACCTAAATTTATTTTGGTGTGCAAAGTTAATAAAATGAATGTTTGCTAAAATGTTGTCTTTTCACATGCAGAATTTTAAAAATGTCAAAATCACTAATCTCACTACGAAGCATACTTGATGCAAATAAGCATACCGACCCGAATTATGAGGACTGGCTAAGAAATCTGAGAATTGTTCTCACTGCTGAAAAGATTTCTTCTGTCCTAAATTCCACTATCCCTGAATCTGTTTCAGAAACAGCCTCTGAGGAAGAGATTGCCACTTTCAATAAGTGGCAAGATGATGCATCTGTGGCTCAATGCATTATGCTCGCATCCATGAATAACGAGCTTCAGCGTCAGCACGAAAAAATGGATGCTCATGCTATGCTGCTTCACCTCAAGGAGTTGTATGGTGAACAGAGTAGGACTGCTAGATATGAGATATCTAAGGAGCTCTTTCGATCTCGGATGACCGAGGGCACTGCCGTCGAGACTCATGTTCTGAAGGTAATCAATTTGATTGAACGCCTTGGACAGCTTGGGTTCGTCATGGATGGGGAGTTGAGTCAAGACTTGGTCTTGCAGTCACTCCCTGAGACCTTCTCGCAGTTTGTGGTTAATTTTCACATGAATAAGCTAGATGTTAGCTTGCCTGAGCTGTTTAACATGCTGAAAACTGTAGAAGGTCACTTCTCATCCAAGAAGAACCATGTCTTGATGGTGGATTCTTCCAATAAAAGGAAGAGGCCCAAGGTGTCTTCTCAAAAGAAGAAATCTAAGAATGCTAAGGGAAAAGAAAAAAGAAAAGGAGCAAAAGAAACCTGAACCAGCTAAAGGATTGTGCTTTCATTGCAATGAGCCAGGACATTGGAAGAGGAATTGCAAGAAGTTTCTAGCAGAGAAGAAGCTTGGAGAAGCTTCTACTTCCAATCAAGGTTTGTTTATGATTGAAATTAATTTTTCTGAAAGTCATAATTCTACTTGGGTATTGGATACCGACTGTGGTTCTCACATATGTAATACTATGCAGGGACTGGTCAGAAGTAGAAAGATGATCAAAGATGAGGTGATCCTACGAGTGGGAAATGGAGCAAAAGTTGCTGCATTAGCTGTAGGAACTTATTGTTTAGCAATGCCTTCGGGCAAATCCATTTATCTTAATAACTGTTATTATGTTCCGAATATTATTAAAAACATTATTTCAATTTCTGTATTTGATATGGAAGGTTTTGACGTTATTATAAAGAACAATGGTTGTTCTATTTATAAAGACGATGTTTTATATGGTATTGGAAATTTGCGAAATGGACTTTATACACTTGACTTAAAAGAAAATATATTTCAAATTGAACAAATTAAGAAAAAGAAAAGAGATGATATTAATTATACCTATATGTGGCACTGTAGACTCGGTCATATCAATGAAACAAGATTATCCAAGTTGCATAAAGATGGGCTCCTCGAGCTCTCTGATTATGAATCATATCCAACTTGTGAATCTTGTCTCATGGGTAAAATGACTCAATCTCCTTTTAGTGGAAAAGGAGAGAGAGTTACAGAGTTGTTGGCATTGATTCACACAGACGTTTGTGGACCTATGACAACAAGTGCACGGGGTGGGTATTCTTATTTTATTACTTTCACTGATGATCACTCAAGATTTGGATATGTGTATTTAATGAAATACAAATCAGAATCATTTGAAAAGTTCAAAGAGTTCAGAAGTGAAGTAGAGAAACAAACGGGCGAGAGTATTAAGATACTTCGATCAGATCGAGGTGGAGAATACTTAAGCAGTGAGTTTCTCAATTGTCTCAGAGAAAATGGTATAATCTCACAATGGACTCCTCCAGGTACACCACAGTTAAATGGAGTATCTGAAAGGAGAAATCGAACACTGTTGGACATGGTTCGATCCATGATGAGTTTTACCGACCTTCCAATTTCCTTCTGGGGATATGCCCTAGAAACGGCTGCATACCTACTTAACAAGGTAGCTACCAAATCCGCCCCAAAGACTCCATATGAGATGTGGAAAGGGAGGAAACCAAATCTTAAGCATGTTAAGACTTGGGGTTGTCTAGCTTATGTTAAAAAGTTTGAAAATGATAAGCTACAGACTAAATCCGAAAAGTGTAGATTTGTGGGATACCCTAAAGAAACCGTAGGGTATTATTTCTATCATCCAACTGATCAAAAGGTGTTTGTTGCGAAACATGCTACCTTTTTAGAGAAAGAGTTTATCCATGAAGGGGTCAGTGGGAGTAAGATATATCTTGAAGAAGTTCAAGAACCACAAGTTACCACGGACCAAAGTCAAGTACCTAACCAAGTAGAAGAACCTACTGTACCACACCCTGTTCGTAAATCTGGAAGAGTACCGCAGATACCTGAGAGATATGGATTCGTTATAGAGGATGACGATGAGGTACACATCATGAATGATATTCCATTGAATTACGAACAGGCTATGAGTAATAAAGACTCGACCAAAGTCAAGTACCTAACCAAGTAGAAGAACCTACTGTACCACACCCTGTTCATAAATCTGGAAGAGTACCGCAGATACCTGAGAGGTATGGATTCGTTATAGAGGATGACGATGAGGTACACATCATGAATGATGATCCATTGAATTACGAACAGGCTATGAGTAATAAAGACTCAGGGAAATGGCTTGAAGCCATGAAATCCGAAATGAACTCCATGTATGAAAACAAAGTATGGACTTTGGTTTCACCACCTGAAGGCATTAAACCTATTGGGTGTAAATGGGTTTTTAAGAAAAAGACTGGAGCAGATGGAAAGGTAGAGACCTATAAGGCCCGACTGGTTGCAAAAGGTTTCAAACAAAGACAAGGAGTTGACTATGATGAAACCTTCTCACCAGTAGCCATGCTCAAGTCCATTCGGATTTTGCTTGCGATTGCAGCTTACAACGACTATGAGATCTGGCAGATGGACGTGAAAACGGCCTTCCTCAATGGGAAACTTGAGGAGGATGTGTATATGACACAGCCAGAGGGATTTATCTCAAAAGTTGGAACAAATCAAGTCTGTAAGCTACAACGATCCATTTATGGTTTGAAGCAAGCTTCTCGTAGATGGAACATTCATTTTGATGAGACAATCAAAGAGTTTGATTTTATCAAAAACGAGGATGAACCTTGTGTATACAAGAAGGTTAGTGGGAGCGCAGTATCATTCCTTGTATTATATGTTGATGATATATTACTGATAGGGAATGACATTCCTATGTTACAATCCATTAAAATCTGGTTATCTAAAAACTTCTCTATGAAGGACTTGGGTGAAGCATCCTATATTTTGGGGATAAAGATCTATAGAGATAGATCTAAAAGTATGCTCGGCTTATCCCAAGGAACGTACATTGATACGATGCTAAAGAGGTTTAGCATGGAAGATTCCAAAAGAGGTCTCATGTCGATGAGCCATGGAATAAATCTCTCCAAGAAACAGGCCCCAAAGACACCTGAGGAGAGAGACCGTATGAGTAAGATCCCTTATGCTTCTGCAATAGGATCTATCATGTACGGTATGATATGTACTAGACCAGATGTTGCTCACGCACTTAGTGTAACAAGCAGATACCAGTCGAATCCAGGAGAAGAGCACTGGAAGGCAGTGAAAAATATCCTAAAGTACTTGAGAAGGACTAAAGATATTTTTCTTGTCTACGGTGGGTCTGAATTAAAACTCGAGCGATTCACAGACTCAAGTTTTCAAACAAACCAAGATGACAGTAAATCTATTTCAGGGTATGTGTTTACCTTGAACGGAGGTGCAGTGAGTTGGAAGAGTTCCAAGCAGCAAACAGTTGCTGATTCAGTGACAGAGGCAGAGTATATAGCTGCAAGTGAAGCTGCAAAGGAAGCTGTTTGGATGAAGAAGTTCATAACTGAACTTGGTGTGGTTCCTAGCATCGGAGAAGTAGTTCCCGTATACTGTGACAACACCGGAGCGGTTGCACAGGCTAAGGAACCCAGGTCTCATCAGAAATCTAAACACGTGTTGCGGCGATTTCACTTGATCAAGGAGATCATTGAAAGAGGAGACGTCACCTTGGAGCGTGTGGACTCTCAAGACAACATTGCAGATCCATTTACTAAAGCTCTAACACAACAGCAGTTTGATCGTCACTTAGAGAAGATGGGTATGAGATACCATGGCGATTGGCTTTAGTGCAAGTGGGAGATTGATAGTAGTGTGCATACAAGCCAATCATGTATGATGATAAAGCACATACTTTTTAAATAATCTTATTTATTTATTAATAAAATATTCATTTCAGGCATATAATTATCTACATGGTGCTGTTTTTATAATATGTAAATAACCCATAGTTTTAAGCAATGCTTTTAGAATCATGATGAGATCATGATAATGAGATCTAAATTCTTAGAAAGCTTAAAAACTAAAATAGTTCCCAATTGTGGGATTACTAAAATGGGGATTAGTAAATCCAGATAGATTGGTACATATGTTGCTTGCTCATTGGATGAGGATGACTGATCTCATGGTCATTTGTGTGGAGACACTAAAGCAAGTATGTAGGTGCTTATTGGAGAATAAGTTCACTGAACGTGACTCGCTATGGAATACCTAATGGAGTTTTACTCGCCTGTCAGTAGGAATTCCTAATGTGATAGTAGTACAAATGATCCTTGGACTTGAGATCATCATAGTATCTTGTATGTAACAAATTATACTTTGACTAATTCCTTAAGGCCTTTTAAGGCATATATAGGGTATGCTTGGGTATAATGAGTTACATGTGGAGATAATGAATGATCAATAAAGAATCTACCACCTCTAGTAAAAGAGGAGATATGTCCTATGTGATTCGTTAAATGACAACCTAGGAATCCTTGGCCAAGGTAGAATGAAATTAGAAAGAGGTTTCTAATTTGAATTATTTGGAGTTGTGAATTTTCTAATCGAAATACATATGATTAAATAAATTAAGACTTGACAGTAAATCCATGTCTTATATTTAATTGGGACATTGTATAGTGGAAGGATTGAATTGTACGGTAACTATTAACTCACAGGTTCTTTTATGATTAATGTTGAAATCTATATTATCTGGAAAGTCGTTGATCGCTAGGGAGGCTTATCCCTATTGTAGAATAAATATTATTTATTTAAATAAATTATTAGTTTAATTTATTTATTTAAATAAGATTAGAATTGTTCTAATTGATTTATTCACAACCGGTTTAATATGGAGAACCTAAAGGGTCACACCATAAAAGGAAGAGAAATTATTTAAGAAGAAAATGACATGATAGTAATAATGCATTAATTATAATTAATTTAATCTATGGTGATAGAATAAATTAAATAGCTTAATGTTTATTATTTAATATTTTAGAACTATTAAATATAAATTAATAAAAGGAGTCTTATTAATATTATTATTATTATTATTATTTTAATTCTAAAGGAGTTTAGGAATTAATATAATATCAGTACTCTCTCTCTCAATCCTAATAAGATTAGGATATAAATTAATTAAAAGTGTTTAATTAATTAATTAAATAAAACCCTATTCTAATTAGATTAGGAGGGTTAACCTAATATCTATATAAGAGAGTCTTATATCAGAAATAAGGTACGTGAATTTTTCAAGAGTTGGGAGTACACATATTCTATAGAGAGAGAAACAAGGGTTAAGCCAATAACCCATCTTCTTGAGTTCTTCATCTTCCTTGGTGGATCACCGTTAGAGGCCAAACATTTGGGTGGCTAACATTGATCAAGGGAAGGAGCCACTACAGAGGAACCAAAGGAATCAAAGGT
Source organism: Panax stipuleanatus (assembly GCA_020205555.1). Taxonomy (NCBI): domain Eukaryota; kingdom Viridiplantae; phylum Streptophyta; class Magnoliopsida; order Apiales; family Araliaceae; genus Panax; species Panax stipuleanatus. The sequence goes on along the minus strand of CM035119.1, from coordinate 106,785,903 downwards.
GTAGAACTTGTACCTGAGGAAGCTTGGATCTTCAAAGGTATAATTCTGTTTTTCTCCTTCTATATTCACTGATAATTGATGCATAAGAATGATCATAGTTATGGGTTTGTATAAATTTTTAAAAACCTAGTTTTTGCGCTTCCGCCCTATTTATGTGATTTGATTGCATGATTGCGTTACGTACAAACCCAACACTTAGTACACCCTGAGAACTATTAGAAAATCCTTTGAACATAAAAGTTGCGAATAAGGAAGTAATCCCTGTAGAATACGTTTATCGAAATTGTCGCGCGAACATTAGAAAACATGAACTAAGCGTAGACTTGATTCCTATTAGACTGGGAGAATTTGACGTAATACTAGGAATGGATTGGTTATATAACAATGCAGCGATAATTGACTGTCAGAACAAATGTGTGAACCTTCAGACTCCGAGTAAGTCTAAGGTAGTGTTTTACGGCAGCTCATCGCTTAAGCAATCGTGTTGCGTTACGATGATGCAGGCCAAGAAATTGTTAAGGAAAGGATGTGTAGGTTATTTAGCTTACATCGTTGATACTCGGAAAAAGGGAGTATAAATTAAGGATATATCCGTAGTTAATGAATTCCAAGATGTATTTTCGGACGATCTGCCTCGTCTTCCGCCAGATAGAGAAATTGACTTTGTAATATACTTAACACAGGGAATGGCACCGATTTCGAAAGCTCCATATCGTATGGCGCCAGTAGAAATTAAGGAATTGATGATACAATTGCAAGAGTTGTTGAATAAGGGTTACATTCGACCAAGTGTGTCTCCTTGGGGAGCACCAGTGTTATTCGTTAAGAAGAAGGACGGATCGATGAGGCTCTATATCGATTATCAAGAATTTAACAGAGTAACAATCAAGAACCGTTATCCACTACCGAGGATAGACGACTTATTTGATCAACTGAAGGGAGAAAAGTGTTTCTCGAAAATCGACCTGCGAACAGGATATCATCAACTGAAAGTACGGGATGAGGACATAACAAAGACAGCGTTTCGAACCCGTTATGGACACTACGAGTTTTTGGTAATGTTATTTGGATTGACTAATGCTCCGGCAGCATTTATGGACTTAATGAACCGAGTTTTCAAGCCATACTTGGATAAATTTGTAGTAGTTTTTATCGACGACATTTTGATCTACTTGAAGACAGAGGAAGAACACGCCGAACACCTGAAGATTGTTTTGGAGGCACTAAGGAAGGAGAAGATGTATGCGAAATTTTTAAAGTGCGAATTTTGGATGGAGAAGGTTCAATTCTTAGGCCACGTGGTGGATAAGAATGGAATCTCAGTAGACCCTGCGAAGGTAGAAGCAGTAAGTAATTGGGAACAACCGAGAACACCGACGGAGGTGAGAAGCTTTTTAGGGTTAGCTTGGTACTATCGAAGATTCATCCAAGATTTTTCTAAGATAGCAGCCCCGTTGACCAATTTGACTAGAAAGACGATGAAATTTTTATGGACCGACAAATGCGAAGAAAGTTTTCAAGAACTGAAAAGGAGATTGAGCGAATCATCTGTGTTATCACTACCAGATGATGCGGGAAATTTTGTGGTGTATAGTGATGCATCGCACAAGGGACTTGGCTGTGTGCTTATGCAGCACGACAAAGTCATTGCGTATGCATCACGACAATTGAAGGATTACAAAAAATGATACCCTACTCATGACTTAGAGTTAGCGGCAGTAGTTTTTGAGTTAAAGATATGGAGGCATTATTTGTACGGAGAGAAATGTGAGATATACACGGACCACAAAAGTCTGAAATATATCTTCACACAGAAGGAGTTGAATATGCGACAGAGAAGGTGGTTAGAATTAATCAAAGACTATGACTGCGATATTCTTTATCACCCGGGGAAGGCAAACGTGGTTGCCGACGCTCTGAGCAGGAAAGGAAGGGAGAAGTTGTTTAATTTGACGACTCAGGAAGAGTTGATAAGAGAGATGGAGAAATTGGAAAGAGAAGTGCAAGGACCAAAAAAGTCTGGAGAGAGGTTGTTTGTAGTGGAAGCTCATCCGACATTGTTGGATAGAGTAAAGGAAGCCCAGTAAAAGGATGAAGAGTGTGAGAAAATCCGAAAGAGGATCACAAAAAATGAGAAAGAGAAATTTCGAATGGATAAAGACGATATTTTAAGATTTGAAGAAAGAGTGTGGGTACCAGCGGTAACCGAGTTGAGGGAAGAGATTTTGCACGAGGCACATAATACGATTTATTCCGTTCATCTGGGAGGCACTAAGATGTACCGAGATTTGAGGTAATATTTTTGGTGGCCGAATTTGAAACGGGAAGTCGCAGAGTGCGTTAGTAGATGTTTGACTTGCCAACGCGTTAAAGCAGAGCATCAACGGCCGAGTGGTTTACTACAACCGTTAGAAATACCAGAGTGGAAATAGGAGCATATTATAATGGACTTCGTGGTAGGACTTCTAGTTACACAGAAAGGTTATGATGCTATTTGGGTTATCGTGGATCGACTAACAACCACCGCACATTTTCTACCAATCAAGATCCGCTATAGTTTGAATCAGTTAGTGGGTCTATATATAAAGGAGATTGTTTCACGACATGAAGTGCTGGTATCTATTGTCTCTAATCGAGATCCGTGCTTCACGTCCAATTTTTGGAAGAGTTTGCAAGAAAGAATGGGAACACAATTGAGGTTGAGTACGGCTTATCATTCTCAGACAGACGGACAGAGTGAGAGAACAATACAAACGCTGGAGGACATGCTTAGAACTTGCGTGATGGATTTCAAGAGAAATTGGGACGACCACCTACCCTTAGTAGAATTTGCATATAATAATAGCTACCATGCGAGTATCGGCATGCCACCGTACGAAGCTCTTTACGAAAGAAAGTGCAGAACGCCATTATGTTGGGACGAAGTCGGGGAGCGACTTATACTCAGACCAGAGCTAGTAAAACAAACTGCAGACGTGGTGACAGTGATAAGAGCCAGACTTGTAGCAGCTCAAGATCGCCAGAAGAAATACGTAGATTTGCATCGACAGGACCAAGACTATAAAGTCGGCAGTTTCGTATTTTTAAAGGTATCTCCATGGAAGGGAAAAATCCATGGAAAATTCGTTTCGGCAAGAAAGGAAAATTGAGTCCAAGATTCATAGGACCGTTCGAGATACTGAAGCGAGTGGGCGAAGTGGCATACAAAGTTGCGTTACCACCGAAACTGGAGCACATCCACAACGTGATTCACATTTCTATGTTGCGACCGTACAAGGCCGACTACAAGCACGTGATTTCTTATGAACCCATTCACGTGGAGAAGAACTTGGTGTATGAAAAAAATTCCTGTCCAGATATTAGATAGGAAAGAGCAAACCTTAAGAAATAAAATTATATCTTTTGTAAAAGTACTTTGGCGTAGCCACGATGTCGAGAAGGCTACGTGGGAGTTAGAAGATAAGATGATGAGGGATTATCCCCATTTATTTGTGTAACTTTGTAGCAATTCCGGGACGAAATTTTTATACGGGGGGGGGGGGGGGGAGGATGTAATACCCGAGAAATTCCTAATATTATTAAATAAATATATTAATGGGAATGAGAAATTATTTAATATAAATGATATTGTGTTATAAGAAGGATTAACTCAATTCTATTAATTTGAATAATTATAATAATTGAGAAATTTATAGAGTTTACGATAAACTCGTTGATAGCCTTATGTGGCACAGTGACGTAATATAAGAATGATTATATTAACTTAAGCGAACAATTAATCTATATTAATTGTTAATCGTAGAATATTAATTAATTGTCATCGTAGATTAATTGTTATAGAATATTATGGTGATTAATTAATAATATGTGATTATTATTATTGCAAGAAATATATAATAATAATACGCAACGTGTTTATAAATATAATAAGATTTATATTAAAGTGATAATTAATCATATAAGGGTTAATTAAATTGTTATGGAGATTAACAATTATATTGATTGATGAAGGATGGGTGTATATTATTAATTAATAAGATGAGTAATTCTATGTGCAAGCATGCGAATTAAATGTGTAACATATAGTAGCTAACTATGTATTATATGAAGTGTAATATGACACTATTATATAGTAAGGTTTATTGAATTATGGGAGTTGCATGAAATGTCTATGTGACTATGTTATATATAAACTATGTAGTAAAGTTTATTAAGTTGAAAGGGTTACATAAAGTATTTATGTGGCAATTGTATGTGAAGAGTACATTAAAATAATGTATCATGAATATATATAATAAATAATTATAATTGATGATTACTTACATATATAATGGAATAATAGAATTTAATGAAGGAGATAATGTGATGTGAGTACATCCGAGTAAATTATACCGGTGTGATAAAATGTACATGGATTATATGTGTGCAAAATTTCACTTATTACATTAGTTGAATTACATTGTGACACCTAAACATATGTTGAATACACATGAAATATATAAACTCAAGTATATAGTATGTATATTATAAAGTGTGGCATGTAGTTCATTTGCAAAATATCAGAGTTTCATTCTTTGTCCCATAATAAGAGACTCAATTCACTCTCACGTGAAACACTAATGAAGCTAGCCTACTCCTATAATCTCAAACTCAGCAACATAGGCTAGCAAATGATGAGCAAGGGTGTGGCTATCATGATGGATTTCAACCACCATTACCAACCCCCTAATAATCTCCTTGCAATTTAAATTCCCGTTGGTTCAATTTGTTGTACATATACATTGTTTGGGTCTTGGTTTTGCTATATATATGGCCCCTTCTCCTTCACGTTTCAATTTGCTGAGAGTTGCTAAGAAGTTAAAGAAGTATAATCAATGTGTGAGGAGTTCAATTCAAACTTGGATTGTATTGCAGAGGTATAAAACCTCTCCCTTATTCTCCATTTCTTGTTCTCTGAAGTTTTCTAACTTCTTGAATCCAGTATGAAATTCATGAAGTTATACTTGGATAATGTTTGTGGGTTGTGGTATAAGAATTATAATCATAGTAACTTGCTAGCAATCGAATTATTACAACAATTCCCATGTTCTTCATTTTCCATTTTTCTGTTTCTGCAATTATTCTTGAATTTCAATTTCTAATTATGCCAAATTGGACTGTAATTGGATTAAAGGAAGTTTGTTTAGTTGCTATATGGCTTATATACATTTTTGAACTGGAATGTAGTTGTTTAAAAACTATTTTCGTGAAGTCATTTCGTGAGTTGGGCTAGAAACTGCCGTGGCTGCCTGCTGTTTGGTGTGAACCAGTAGTGGCGCAGCTGCGCCGGTTTAAGCCTGGGATGAGGCGCAGCTGCGCCGGCACCCTTCTGCAATTTTTTGCATCCTGCTTGATTCTGCTACATGTTGATTGTTGAGATAAATTAGGACAAGCATGCTAGCTTGAGTAATACTTATATATGAATATATTGAGACAATGTGAGCATGTTTTACTAAGAGTTGCATGCACACTTATAGTTTTGAGATAAACTTAGCGTTTTATAAACAAACTTCGATGTTTGGAAACGAACTCGATATGTATACTTGCCATGTTAACATTCTGACCTTACAAGCATATTAGTATGATATAAAGATGTATGAGAAGCATGTTAACTCGCGTATATAGGTTCTATAATGAAATGTGAACATGTGGACCCTACTAGTGCACATTCCTAACAAAAATGTATGTTTTGAACACAAACCTTGACATGCTATGCCATGTTAATATTCTGATTTTGCGAGCGTAGTAGTATGGTTTAGAAATGCACGAACAACCCATTAACTTGTGTTTATATAATTCGTAATGAGGCGTGAGCATGTTGAACTTGTTAGTGAACGTTACTAACAACAATATAAGCTTTAAATGTGGACTTTGACATGTTATATTAGGACTCTACATTCTGATAATTTCAACATGATTGAATGTGCTTTGAAGGCATCATACATGTACGTACTTGTTAGATGTAATGCAAGTTAATCAAGCATGAGTTCGATTAAGTCACGAACTAGTAACAGTGCTAGAATCACACATCCATGACATAGAAACATATGAACATGCGTATCAATAAAATATATGACTACTTTATATATCTAAATGATAAGCATGACAACTTATGTAAATTCATGGCATTGTATAACCCTAAGTTGTTAGGGATCGTGAATTAAAACTAAATCATATATGATTGGAATTAGAAAGGTTGAACAAGCATGAAAGTATCCTTTAATATGTATACATACTTTATGATATCATATGTTATGTGTTACTTGAACCCAATTTTGATGGTTAACTTATGAGAATGCCATAACTTGCTAAAATGAAATATATTTTAGTTTTGCTTGTAGTTTTATTTGATATTAATAATATGAGAGCTTGTTTGCTAATTGTTGCGATCTTATATGATATGAGAATGTGTTTAAACTCTAAAGGAGGAACGTTAATGATAGAAATTATATTCTATATAACTGTATAGCTAGGTTAAAACTTAGCTTATGTGTTGATCGTATATTCGAAGACAAAATGTGAAGTTAAATTATATGACTAATGAATATCATATATATACATAACTATATTACGATAGGGATTCGAAAGTGTTGATTTACTTAACGAGGATAAACTACGCTTAAGGCAAGTATCCTAAACCCTTGCATGACTTTATTCAACGGATATCGTAAGCAAGTATCTAAACCTTATCTCTTTGAATGCAAGTATTCTATCCTTGTATATTGCGAACTAGTTTCCTACTTAATCGTTTGAATTGAATTAGCATACTTGAACTATTATTTCATTAAAGCTATTATTCATGCTGAACTTAGTATTGTTCTTGAATATTGTGAAAGTGTCTATGCCATTTGATTCGGCTAGACTTATATTATTGAAAAGCGACCCAAACCAATTGATTGGTGAGGGATCTTGTATTTGACTGAGAAGAACAAAATATAACTGTCGGAGAATCGACGCGCGCACTTGAGTATGATTGATTGTTATGCATAACGATGGTACTTTAGGCTGATCACCTGTTGTACCTGTTTTTGTTGGATTTTCAGTTTATTACTGTCAATTCCTGTGGAAGTTCATAGTCCTTAGTGACTGCTCAGTATTCAGTTATCTTGAAATCTTGAATTAATTTATTATTGAATCACATTGATATTATTCTGTCCATAGCAACTGTTATTGAAAATTGTTGATATTCTTGTTATCCTTGAACTATCAAACCTTGTTATACCCTTTCGAGAATTGAGAATTATATCACTTACCCTTATTGTATATTACTTGCTAGGCAATTTGTGCTCATTCTTGCTTTCCCTAAAATATTTCAGTTAAGGCAGAGCATGGCGAACCTTCGGGCGTTGATAAGGGCAAGGGCAAGGGCAAGGGCAAGGCTACCAACTAGCTTGTCTCTTTTATGTTTTTAAATATTTTAATGTTGTATTAAGATGATGTAGTAAGACTGGATTTGTTTATGTTTAAGCTTAAGTTAGATTATGTAATGAGTCGTTAATTGATATTATTATGTAATCTATTAAGTACTGTAGGTTGCGAGAGTTGGGGGAATAATTATGATAAATCATTGTATATTATTCTAAATTAGATATTCCGCTGTGAATGTGTGATTTTAGTTATCATTGTAGTACCATGAGCACGTGACGAACCGAATTCGAGCGACCCCGTGACGGTCCTGGAATTTGAGGGCGTCACAATAACCGTGAAAGAAAAGGGTGAACTCAACTAGCCCAGTAAATAATATTAAGACTAAGATAATGAAGAATAAATTATCGTTAGCTTTCAACAATAATAAATAAGATAAAATATGATGGACAACAAGTTTTAGATCAACAACTGCATCGGAAATAGCAACCTATTAGAAGAGTCAAGTAGAGAATGATATCTACTATCTTCTATAAGTTACAGGACCATCACAAATATTTTTTCCGTGTAACACCAATCAATATATATGCAAGTCAACATTTCATCTTTGCACTACGACCAAAGATATTCATTTGTATCACCAATGGTCATGATCATGCCAAACAACAATCCATTTTTGCATTACGGGCCAAAGATAACTTTCATCACAAGCCTTTACCTGTAACACCAAATGTCATGATTATACCAATACACAGTTCCTGGTCATAATCATACCAATTAACAGTTCATCTTTGCACTACGGGCCAAATATAACTTTCACCACAATTTAAGACTGAGGATGATGAAAAATGATATAAAGAACGAATCAAGTGAGATTAAGGATAAATATTAGAGATTTATAATTTAATTTATCCAAGTTCAAGAATGTTCAAATTGTCAACATAATAATTAATTGTGGAGTAAAATTCAAGAATGATATTCATATATCAAAAATAATTTGGACAGAAAAGAAACAAATTCTTTATCGTGAATAGTACCTCGTATGAATAGTACCCCGGATGAATAGTACTACAAAATGAAAAGATTAAAATTTAATAAGAAAGTTCAGATCAATATTTCAATGAAATGATATTAGATGAAGCGCAAACCTTATGGAATTTCTAATCATTTTAGGAATTATAGAAGCAATATTTATCATAGTAAGTTTAAATTTAAGAATATGAAATGAAATAATACCACTTTCATAATATGGAGTGTGAAAGAAAATGATATTTCTTACGAGTAATGAAATAAAATAATATCTTTTACCTTAGTAGAAAACTAGATTTGACTGGTATAATGGATATAATCCTGAAAAAATCTTGCACTATAAGCTACACTCAAAGTATTCTTATACTCAAAAGAAATACTCACAATACTGCAGTAGGAACACTTGTGTTTTTTGGTGTCTTAGGATGAAGGGTAACCTACCTTTTATAGTGCAATCCGATGGAAAGAAATAAGCAAACCTTCCTAATTCTCAGCCTAACTGTCTTTTTTTCCTTCTATGCCTAACTTTCAATTCCTTATAGGTGAGGGCCCTCTAATTGGAAAATAAATTGCAGGAGCAATTCTCAGCCAACCAATTTGGAAAAAAAGGACAAGAACTATATGCTTTAGAAAACAAAGCGTTTAAATACAATTTGCTCACCTTTGTCCCTTTTATCACATGCTTATATATATTATAATAATTTTACTAATTAAATAATTAAAATTATACTATTATATCATCACTTTATATTATTATAATAATATATTTGAATGAATATTTTATCAGAGAAGATAATTATGGTTTCATAGGAAAATATGTCAAACTTTCAACAAGTGTCTCATGCTAAAATTCCTCCATTTGTAACAAAAATTGGAAAAATATCCACCACATAATAATTATTCACAATTAATATTATAAGCTCATAATATTGACAACTAGATCGTTTCCAAGAAAGATGAGGCTTTCCGATAAGGATTTATCCTTATTCGCGCGCAATTATATAACCTAATCCCTTTCCTTGACAGAACTTTCTAGACATTACCAATAATGCTATCTAATAATATTATTTAAATAATATGAGTCACTGCGTTGTGACAATTATTGATTTAATAATATAAAATATTGTGCAGATGTTACTATAACAATTATTGAATCAATAATTGAGATACTATGCAACAACTACTGTGGCAATTATTGAATACTGAGTGACTTCTTACATAATAATTAATAATCAGAGATACTGTGCAATACCGTGTGCTACTGTGCAACAACGCGTATTACTGTGCTTTTATCACTTGGTATTTCAACAGTTAACGGTAAAAGTTCCGCTGTTAATTTTTAGAAAACTAATTTTTGTCGTTTTCTTCGTACGACAGTTTTTCGTTATGGGGCCCACCAATGATTGCGTCGTCGTACGAATATTCCCCGACCAAACAAATATTCTATGACAACTTGCTTACTTTGAAAATTTTGCACATATCACCCATAACTATTGTGACACCCCCAAATCTGGGTACTTCGTTTTCACATGATTTGGTGTTCACTTTCTAATATAACATACATCTACCCAATGAATAATGCAAAATAAACTACAACTTAAATTAAAACAAATAAATCTCCCTTACAACAAGGGTTACAACCTTTTTAAAAAATTCCCAAGTTACTCTAACCCTGACATGAAAATAATAAAGTGCGAAAATAAAATCATTATGTTCAAGTCTTATTACAATCATTCTCAATTAAATAAAAACAAGTCTTCACTTGCTTTGCTTTTCCTTGCCCTTACTCGTAGATGGAGCATCAGCGTTATCAACCTTAATTGAAATTGTTATTTAATGCAAGAGTGAGCAAACAACAACTCACTAGAGTTTAAAAATAATATATACATGAAATGATATCTTTAAAAGAATCTTAACAATATGATTCGCTTCAATAATAAAGAATTGAATAATAATTCTTTCATCACAATTACAATTCAAAAATAGAATTTATCTGAGAGTCATAAGTCCTTTGAACTTTTGTCCTAGGTTATAAACATTTCTATTTAAACTTTTAACAGTCAAGAAGACTATGGACCTTAATCTGTACTTAGGGGGATCAACCCTTCGTACCATGTATTGTGCACAAACATCTTAACGCTATGTGTAGTAACCTCCCTTAGTAAATAGGGTTGTTCAACTCAGTAATTTGAATTCAAGTCCGCACCAAAGAAAGTTTGGTTTGGATAAGCTTACAAGGTTAGTTTAGAATTCTCATTTATCAGCTAAGGGATTAGTTGATAAGCTTACAAGGAAATTTAGAGTTCACGTTCATCAACTAAGGATTAGTTGAATCGACTTTCAATAATTCATAAATAACAGAATTATAAATTAACATATGCTTAAGAATCAACTTAAAGCATTTAAAAGAATAACTAGATCTTACTTGAACAATAAGTTAAGATCATTTCCATTCAATAAATAACTTGTCCAATATAGAAATGAAAAGATATTCTCAACCATGAATAAATGAATTTAAATAAACGAGTTTAGGGTTTAAAATAAAACTTGCCTTACGAGCAAGCTACTTAACTCAACCACGTACTTAAACACTTCCTATACACATTCAATTATAATAATCTAAATCAGTTAACACATAACTAACTCACATACGTGGTTAACTCTCATGGTTAACTCACTCTAATTAAATAAATAATAATAATTAACTATCACATAGTTAATTACATCACACACATACTCACACAATTAAATTAATTATGTATTTAGCTAAATTATAATTAAATAATTATAATTTAAACACATAATCTAATTATAATTACTCAATTATAATTACCTCTTAAATTATCACCAATTCATAATTAATAATTAATTAAACTATATCATGCATTATAATTACACAAATCATAATTAATCATGCAATTTATAAATTTTAAATCAATAATTAAACATGCATTAAATTATAATTACATAAATTATAATTTCATTTAACATCTAATTGATTAAAAGAAATCAACTAATATCATGCTTTAAACTAAACACTTACTTTTAATTATAAATAATCAATTTATAATTTAAAAGTAACTCATAAAACAATTATAATTTAACAATTTAAATATTATTTTAAGATTTACAACTTCATTTTCTATATTATTTGTAAATACGACATTGTCAAACTCATGTTAATATGTTATAGTAATACATGATCATTCATAAAACAATTAAATTAGGCTCCAAAATAACTTTGCACAAGTAAACTAGCATCACTGCCTCTGCACTGAACATGGTGCAGCTGCGCAACTAGCTGCCTTAAAACCGGCGCAGCAGCGCAGGGGATGAATCAGAGAAGGGCAAGCGGCGCAGCTGCGCAGCTCCTGGCCTTGCTGCCGGCGCAGCTGCGCAGCAACACGGCCAGACGCAGACAGTTGCGACCCTTTACTTTACCGAACAATCCAAACAAGCCAACAAACTCAAAAATATAGCAACACATACAATATAATTCATACCCATGCCTTAATACTCATGCTACAACCACTACCAATCATCGAATTTGTCCAAACAACGAGAATCAAAGGTTTTAAAAACTCAATTTTGATATTTTACAAAAACTCCTATATTTTCTCAAAACCATTCACTGTAACTTCAATTCTCAACCAATTCAAGTTACCACACATGTAATCTCCTCATAAATGAATACAACATCATAACCAATTCTAAACATGAACATTAACATATACTAATTCCATATTTTTCATTCTAAAATTGGTCAAAACCGTATGAGCACATAAAAACATAAATTCTTATTAAAACATACTCCAATATCAATTTGGTTTTTCTGAAATTTCTTTAAAGCATATAACCCACTACAGCAACACATAACAACAATCTACATATATAACATTCATGTTTATATAATCTCATGAAAACTTTTTTTTAACAGAGGACAAACACACAAAACATATAACGGAGTTCCATAATAATTAGAAATTCTAGACGATACCTTTGTTGGGTTTGTATGTAACGCAATCATGCAATCAAATCACATAAATAGGGCGGAAGCGTAAAAAACTAGGTTTTCAAAATTTATACAAACCCATAACCATGATCATGCTTTGTGCTTGTTATCAATAACAGAAAAGAGAGAACATGGAATTATACCTTTGAAGATCTAAGCTTCCTCAGGTACAAGTTCTACTCCTTTGATTCCTTTGATTCCTCTGATAGTGGCTCCATCCCTTGAATAATGTCAGCCACCCAAATGTTTGGCCTCTAACGGTGATCCACCAAGGAAGATGAAGAACTCAAGAAGATGGGTTATTGGCTTAACCCTTGTTTCTATCTCTACAGAATATGTGTACTCCCAACTCTTGGAAAATTTCACATCCCTTATTTCTGATATAAGACTCTCTTATATAGATATTAGGTTAACCCTCCTAATCCAATTAGAATAGGGTTTTATTTAATTAATTAATTAAATACTTTTAATTAATTTATATCCTAATCTTTATTAGGATTGAGAGAGAGTACTGATATTATATTAATTCCTAAACTCCTTTAGAATTAAAATAATAATAATAATAATAATATTAATAAGACTCCTCTTATTAATTTATATTTAATATTTCTAAAATATTAAATATTAAATAATAAATATTAAGCTATTTAATTTATTCTATCATCATAGATTAAATTAATTATACTTAATGCATTATTACTATCATGCCATTTTCTTCTTAAATAATTCTTCTTCCTTTTATGGTGTGACCCTTTAGGTTCTCCATATTAAACCGGTTGTGAATAAATCAATTAGAACAATTCTAATCTTATTTAAATAAACAAATTAAACTAATAATCTATTTAAATAAATAACATTTATTCTACAATAGGGATAAGCCTCCCTAGCGATCAACGACTTTCCAGATAATATAGATTTCAACATTAATCATAAAAGAACCTGTGAGTTAATAGTTACCGTACAATTCAATCCTTCCACCATACAATGTCCCAATTAAATATAAGACATGGATTTACTGTCAAGTCTTAATTTATTTAATCATATGTATTTCGATTAGAAAATGCACAACTCCAAATAATGCAAATTAGAAACCTCTTTCTAATTACATTCTACCTTGGCCAAGGATTCTTGGGTTGTCATTTAACGAATCACATAGGACATTTCTCCTCTTTTACTAGAGGTGGTAGATTCTTTATTGATCATTCATTACCTCCATATGTAACTCATTACACCCAAGCATACCCTATATATGCCTTAAAAGGCCTTATGGAATTAGTCAAAGTATAATTTGTTACATATAAGATACTATGATGATCTCAAGTCCAAGGATCACATGTACTACTATCACATTAGGAATTCCTATTGACAGGCGAGTAAAACTCCATTAGGTATTCCATAGCGAGTCACTTTCAGTGAACTTATTCTCCAATAAGCACCTACATACTTGCTTTAGTGTCTCCACACAAATGACCATGAGATCAGTCATCCTCATCCAATGAGCAAGCAACATATGTACCAATCTATCCGGATTTACTAATCCCCTTTTTAGTAATCCCACGATTGGGAACTATTTTAGTTTTAAAGCTTTCTAAGAATTTAGATCTCATTAGCATGATCAACATCATGATTTTAAAAGCATTGCTTAAAACTATGGGTTATTTACATATTATAAAAACAGCACCATGTAGATAATTAAATGCCTTTAATAAATAAATATTTTATTAATAAATAAATAAGATTGTTTACAAAGTATGTGCTTTATCATCATACATGATTGGCTTGTATGCACACTACTATCAATCTCCCACTTGCACTAAAGCCAATCGCCATGGTATCTCATACCCAACTTCTCTAAGTGACGATCAAACTGCTGTTGTGTTAAAGCTTTAGTAAATGGATCTGCAATGTTGTCTTGAGAGTCTACACGCTCCAAGGTGACGTCTCCTCTTTCAATGATCTCCCTGATCAAGTGAAATCGCCGCAACACGTGTTTAGATTTCTGATGAGACCTGGGTTCCTTAGCCTGTGCAACCGCTCCGGTGTTGTCACAGTATACGGGAACTGCTTCTCCAATGCTAGGAACCACACCAAGTTCAGTTATGAACTTCTTCATCCAAACAGCTTCCTTTGCAGCTTCACTTGCAGCTATATACTCTGCCTCTGTCACTGAATCAGCAACCGTTTGCTGCTTGGAACTCTTCCAACTCACTGCACCTCCGTTCAGGGTAAACACATACCCTGAAATAGATTTACTGTCATCTTGGTCTGTTTGAAAACTTGAGTCCGTGAATCCCTCGAGTTTTAATTCAGACCCACCGTAGACAAGAAAAATATCTTTAGTCCTTCTCAAGTACTTTAGGATATTTTTCACTACCTTCCAGTGCTCTTCTCCTGGATTCGACTGGTATCTGCTTGTTACACTAAGTGCGTGAGCAACATCCGGTCTAGTACATATCATACCGTACATGATAGATCCTATTGCAGAAGCATAAGGGATCTTACTCATACGGTCTCTCTCCTCAGGTGTCTTTGGGGCCTGTTTCTTGGAGAGATGTATTCCATGGCTCATCGATATGAGACCTCTTTTGGAATCTTCCATGCTAAACCTCTTTAGCATTGTATCAATGTACGTTCCTTGGGATAAGCCGAGCATCCTTTTAGATCTATCTCTATAGATCTTTATCCCCAAAATATAGGATGCTTCACCCAAGTCCTTCATGGAGAAGTTTTTAGATAACCAGATTTTAATGGATTGTAACATAGGAATGTCATTCCCTATCAGTAATATATCATCAACATATAATACAAGGAATGATACTACGCTCCCACTAACCTTCTTGTATACACATGGTTCATCCTCGTTTTTGATAAAATTAAACTCTTTGATTGTCTCATCAAAACGAATGTTCCATCTACGAGAAGCTTGCTTCAACCCATAAATGGATCGTTGTAGCTTACAGACTTGATTTGTTCCAACTTTTGAAATAAATCCCTCTGGCTGTGTCATATACACATCCTCCTCAAGTTTCCCATTGAGGAAGGCCGTTTTCACGTCCATCTGCCAGATCTCATAGTCGTTGTAAGCTGCAATCGCAAGCAAAATCCGAATGGACTTGAGCATGGCTACTGGTGAGAAGGTTTCATCATAGTCAACTCCTTGTCTTTGTTTGAAACCTTTTGCAACCAGTCGGGCCTTATAGGTCTCTACCTTTCCGTCTGCTCCAGTCTTTTTCTTAAAAACCCATTTACACCCAATAGGTTTAATACCTTCAGGTGGTGAAACCAAAGACCATACTTTGTTTTCATACATGGAGTCCATTTCAGATTTCATGGCTTCAAGCCATTTCCTTGAGTCTTTATTACTCATAGCCTGTTCGTAATTCAATAGATCATCATCATTCATGATGTGTACCTCATCGTCATCCTCTATAACGAATCCATACCTCTCAGGTATCTTCGGTACTCTTCCAGATTTACGAACATGGTGTGGTACAGTAGGTTCTTCTACTTGGTTAGGTACCTGACTTTGGTTCGTGGTAACTTGTGGTTCTTGAACTTCTTCAAGATATATCTTACTCCCACTGACCCCTTCATGGATAAACTCTTTCTCCAAGAAGGTAGCATGTTTCGCAACAAACACCTTTTGATCAGTTGGATGATAGAAATAATATCCTACGGTTTCTTTAGGGTATCCCACAAATCTACACTTATCGGATTTAGTCTGTAGCTTATCATTTTCAAACTTTTTGACATAAGCTGGACAACCCCAAGTCTTAACATGCTTAAGATTTGGTTTCCTCCCTTTCCACATCTCATATGGAATCTTTGGGGCGGATTTGGTAGGTACCTTGTTAAGTAGGTATGCAGCCGTTTCTAGGGCATATCCCCAGAAGGAAATTGGAAGGTCGGTAAAACTCATCATGGATCGAACCATGTCCAACAGTGTTTGATTTCTCCTTTCAGATACTCCATTTAACTGTGGTGTACCTGGAGGAGTCCATTGTGAGATTATACCATTTTCTCTGAGACAATTGAGAAACTCACTACTTAAGTATTCTCCACCTCGATCTGATCGAAGTATCTTAATACTCTTGCCCGTTTGTTTCTCTACTTCACTTCTGAACTCTTTGAACTTTTCAAATGATTCTGATTTGTATTTCATTAAATACACATATCCAAATCTTGAGTGATCATCAGTGAAAGTAATAAAATAAGAATACCCACCCCGTGCACTTGTTGTCATAGGTCCACAAACGTCTGTGTGAATCAATGCCAACAACTCTGTAACTCTCTCTCCTTTTCCACTAAAAGGAGATTTAGTCATTTTACCCATGAGACAAGATTCACAAGTTGGATATGATTCATAATCGGATAGCTCGAGGAGTCCATCTTTATGCAACTTGGATAATCTTGTTTCATTGATATGACCGAGTCTACAGTGCCACATGTAGGTATAATTAATATCATCTCTTTTCCTTTTCTTAGTTTGTTCAATTTGAAATATATTTTCTTGTAAGTCAAGTGTATAAAGTCCATTTCGCAAATTTCCAATACCATATAAAACATCGTCTTTATAAATAGAACAACCATTGTTCTTTATAATAACGTCAAAACCTTCCATATCCAATACAGAAATTGAAATAATGTTTTTAATAATATTCGGAACATAATAACAATTATTAAGATAAATGGATTTGCCCGAAGGCATTGCTAAACAATAAGTTCCTACAGCTAATGCAGCAACTTTTGCTCCATTTCCCACTCGTAGGATCACCTCATCATTGTTCAGCTTTCTACTTCTGACCAGTCCCTGCACAGTATTACATATGTGAGAACCACAGCCGGTATCCAATACCCAAGTAGAATTATGACTTTCAGAAAAATTAATTTCAATCATAAACAAACCTTGATTGGAAGTCGAAGCTTCTCCAAGCTTCTTCTCTGCTAGAAACTTCTTGCAGTTCCTCTTCCAATGTCCCGGCTCATTGCAATGAAAGCACATTCCTTTAGCTGGTTCAGGTTTCTTTTGCTCCTTTTCTTTCCCTTTTCCCTTAGCCTTCTTAGATTTCTTCTTTTCAGAAGACACCTTAGGCCTCTTCCTTTTATTGGAAGAATCCACCATCAAGACATGGTTCTTCTTGGATGAGAAGTGACCTTCTGCAGTTTTCAGCATGTTAAGCAGCTCAGGTAAGCTGACATCTAGCTTATTCATGTGAAAATTAACCACAAACTGCGAGAAGGTCTCAGGGAGTGACTGCAAGACCAAGTCTTGACTCAACTCCCCATCCATGACGAACCCAAGCTGTCCAAGGCGTTCAATCAAATTGATTACCTTCAGAACATGAGTTTCGACAGTAGTGCCCTCGGTCATCCGAGATCGGAAGAGCTCCTTAGATATCTCATATCTAGCAGTCCTACTCTGTTCACCATACAACTCCTTGAGGTGAAGCAGCATAGCATGAGCATCCATTTTTTCGTGCTGACGCTGAAGCTCGTTATTCATAGATGCGAGCATGATGCATTGAGCCACAGATGCATCATCTTGCCACTTATTGAAAGTGGCAATCTCTTCCTCAGAGGATGTTTCTGAAACAGATTCAGGGATAGTGGAATTTAGGACATAAGAAATCTTTTCAGCAGTGAGAACAATTCTCAGATTTCTTAGCCAGTCCTCATAATTCGGGCCGGTAAGCTTATTTGCATCAAGTATGCTTCGTAGTGAGATTAGTGATTTTGACATTTTTAAAATTCTGCATGTGAAAAAACAACATTTTAGCAAACATTCATTTTATTAACTTTGCATACCAAAATAAATTTAGGTCTTTATTTTAAATTGGTATCTCCCACTATTTTCATCAAACTATATTACCCTCACTCATATAGTTCGGCAACATCTAATTAAAGATTTGCTAGTGAGATTAAGGATCCCATTTCAAATGTATATAACCTTGTGGATACCACAACAAGCGATATACAAATAAATAGGTAGACAACTCTTGTCAATTACATCACCATGTAACTCCTTTTATTTTGTCTCTTAAATCATAATGGTCATGTGTGTGCACATCCGAACTAAAATGATTTAAGTTAAGTCCAGCCTAGCACTTCCATAAATTCAAAAAAGAAAAATTTTCGTCCTTGTGGATAGCACAACAAGACTAGATCGTTCAATTTTCTTGATAAGCATCAAATGTGATTAATTAACATCTTAAATATTCAATACTCGCCTTGTGGATAGCACAACAAACTCATATTAAATATTTAATACTCTATTAACTAATCATGCTAGAAGGCGACGTTCGATATTCCAAATATCATTTGAACGCTTCAGACTTAATATTATTTCTTTGAGGGGTTTGTTATTATTTGTCTCATCTTTTTAAGCGCGCATGCACATATATATATAAAATACGCGTCATTTTATTAAACATGCGAAGCATGTTTGTATAAAATATAATATATATAATATTTAGCATGCAATATAGAATACTATATTCTACCCGGATTGATTATGGACTTTTATTCTAGTTTGGTTCACTAGAGCCACCAAGTGAACCAAAAGGTCAAACCTAGGAGTGCAAGAATTTAAATTTTAAATGTAACTATTACATTTAAACCCGGGCTCCATACAAACGGGTCTTCACGTGCTCCTCGCTCCTTGGTCTCCAATTTCTTCAAAATAATTCTAACTATCTCTATTACATTAACTATTTAAAATTAAATAGAAACCTTGATCAGCAGTCAAGGGGAAGTACATAGAAAGGAGATAGAATTTACATCGAGAATAAAACTAGAGAAGACGAGGTACGCAGACCCCATTTTATAAAACCCATACATTCAAGCATTCATCCAAAATAAAATCCAATCACATTGGTCATAGTCCATAATCAACCCCATTTATTATCATACACACCAACATATGCATCAATAAATATCCATTCATCTCATGAATAACAATGCTATTCCATATATGGATCGATGTTATTTAATGGACAAAAGTTTTGCTAAATTTTATTTTTGAAACAAAATAAACTCTTTTATTTTAATAAAAAATAAATCCAAATTAAACTCCTTTAATTTTAGCATTCTGAAATCATATTTCAGATAAAATAAACTTCTTTATTTTAAAACTATATCAATTAAATAAACAGTTTACTTAATTAATTAAAATCAATTTTCAGGGTCTGTCCAGGTACCGGCGCAGCTGCGCCAGTAATGAACTGGGCAGCTGCGCAGCTGCGCAGGTAGACGGAAGCAGCAGTTTTTGCAGACCGGCGCAGCTGCGCCAGTAATGAACTGGGCAGCTGCGCAGCTGCGCCGTTCGTCGCAGAAACTTGCAGAAAACGATTTTTGTCCAGAAAAACGATCCAATTCTCACATCAATTCATACATGGAATTATAAAATTGATAATTAGCACAAATTTAGGCTCTGATACCACTGTTGGGTTTATATGTAACGCAATCATGCAATCAAATCACATAAATAGGGCGGAAGCGTAAAAAACTAGGTTTTCAAAATTTATACAAACCCATAACCATGATCATGCTTTGTGCTTGTTATCAATAACAGAAAAGAGAGAACATGGAATTATACCTTTGAAGATCTAAGCTTCCTCAGGTACAAGTTCTACTCCTTTGATTCCTTTGATTCCTCTGATAGTGGCTCCTTCCCTTGAATAATGTCAGCCACCCAAATGTTTGGCCTCTAACGGTGATCCACCAAGGAAGATGAAGAACTCAAGAAGATGGGTTATTGGCTTAACCCTTGTTTCTATCTCTATAGAATATGTGTACTCCCAACTCTTGGAAAATTTCGCATCCCTTATTTCTGATATAAGACTCTCTTATATAGATATTAGGTTAACCCTCCTAATCCAATTAGAATAGGGTTTCATTTAATTAATTAATTAATTACTTTTAATTAATTTATATCCTAATCTTTATTAGGATTGAGAGAGAGTACTGATATTATATTAATTCCTAAACTCCTTTAGAATTAAAATAATAATAATAATAATAATATTAATAAGACTCCTCTTATTAATTTATATTTAATATTTCTAAAATATTAAATAATAAATATTAAGCTATTTAATTTATTCTATCATCATAGATTAAATTAATTATACTTAATGCATTATTACTATCATGCCATTTTCTTCTTAAATAATTCTTCTTCCTTTTATGGTGTGACCCTTTAGGTTCTCCATATTAAACCGGTTGTGAATAAATCAATTAGAACAATTCTAATCTTATTTAAATAAACAAATTAAACTAATAATCTATTTAAATAAATAACATTTATTCTACAATAGGGATAAGCCTCCCTAGCGATCAACGACTTTCCAGATAATATAGATTTCAACATTAATCATAAAAGAACCTGTGAGTTAATAGTTACCGTACAATTCAATCCTTCCACCATACAATGTCCCAATTAAATATAAGACATGGATTTACTGTCAAGTCTTAATTTATTTAATCATATGTATTTCGATTAGAAAATGCACAACTCCAAATAATGCAAATTAGAAACCTCTTTCTAATTACATTCTACCTTGGCCAAGGATTCCTGGGTTGTCATTTAACGAATCACATAGGACATTTCTCCTCTTTTACTAGAGGTGGTAGATTCTTTATTGATCATTCATTATCTCCATATGTAACTCATTACACCCAAGCATACCCTATATATGCCTTAAAAGGCCTTAAGGAATTAGTCAAAGTATAATTTGTTACATATAAGATACTATGATGATCTCAAGTCCAAGGATCACATGTACTACTATCACATTAGGAATTCCTATTGACAGGCGAGTAAAACTCCATTAGGTATTCCATAGCGAGTCACGTTCAGTGAACTTATTCTCCAATAAGCACCTACATACTTGCTTTAGTGTCTCCACACAAATGACCATGAGATCAGTCATCCTCATCCAATGAGCAAGCAACATATGTACCAATCTATCCGGATTTACTAATCCCCTTTTTAGTAATCCCACGATTGGGAACTATTTTAGTTTTAAAGCTTTCTAAGAATTTAGATCTCATTAGCATGATCAACATCATGATTCTAAAAGCATTGCTTAAAACTATGGGTTATTTACATATTATAAAAACAGCACCATGTAGATAATTAAATGCCTTTAATAAATAAATATTTTATTAATAAATAAATAAGATTGTTTACAAAGTATGTGCTTTATCATCATACATGATTGGCTTGTATGCACACTACTATCAACCTTTTTGCTAATGGGTTGACGAAGAAAATAATACGATTTTGATTCTAGGAATTCTTCTTCCTCCTTGCTCTTCTTCTCCAACTCTTCTCTGCTTTCTCCTTTCTTCTTAGCTTTTAGACTTAGGCTTAGGACAATTCACGTAGTATAGACTAACGTAGAATAAAACTGACATAATATAATATAATACGCGTACTAACTATACTTAATACACTAATTAAATTATCAGTTACATAAGTTTCAAAATTCAAAAAGCCTTAAGGATTTCTTTGGCCAAACCTCTTTAATTTTTTTAAAAAAAACAGATTTTAGTCACCAAGGCCATGCTTGGTAAAATAAGTTTAAAACAAATACCAGGGCCTTGTTTGGCAAAACAATTTAATTTTTTATTCTTTATTTAAATAATTCATTTACACATATTTTAAATGTCACATTTTAATTAACTAAATATTGAACATTCTTATTTAATCAATTAACCACATAGAATTATTTATCACATAATTATAATTACTCGTTAATTACAATTCATGTAACAACATACATTTCATCTAATTTAATTCTCTCAATTAAATTAGAACTATAATATAAAATTAATATATACACATTAATTAAATAACATTCATGAAATTAATATGTAACACTTAATTAAACCACTCTCATAATTCACATAATTTATTTATTTAACTCCATAAATAAATCACATAAAATATTTATTTAACTCAATAAATATTTAAAATTAAATATAAAAATCTCAATCGTTACAATCTTCCCTCCTTAAAAGGATTTTGTCCCAAGAATCACACACATAAATAAAAATTGTCGTCTCGTCTATTACATTCTTCCCTCCTTAAAAGGATTCTGTACCCAGAATAAGTACATAAGGGGTTTACACAAAGAAAAATTTAAGAAAATAAATGCGGATAAGATTTCATCATAACATCTTCGAGTTTCCATGTAGCTTTTTCAGCACTGTGGTTCCTCTAGATTACCTTAACATAAGGTATCACTTTATTCCTAAGTACTTGTTCCTTTCTATCAACTATTTGAACAGGCACTTCTTCATATGTTAAGTCCTTATCAAATTATAAAGGTTCATATTCTATTATATGTTTATAATCATGCTTGTAAGGTCTTAACACAGAAATATAAAAGACGTTATGTATATTCTCGAGCTCCGAAGGTAATGCAATCTCGTAAGCAACATCGCCCACCTTTCGTAGTACCTCAAAAGGTCCAATAAATCTGGGACTTAGTTTTCCCTTGTTACCAAATCGAATCTTTCCTTTTCAGGGAGATACCTTCAGGAAAACGAAACTTCCTGGTAAGAATTCTCGGTTCCGTCGATGTAAATCGGCATACTTCTTTTGTCTGTCTTGAGCAGCAACTAATCTCGTTCTAATCAGCTTCACAATTTTGGAGGTTTGTTGTACCAATTCTGGTCCCAACAATTGACGTTCACCAACTTCATCCCAGAACAAAGGAGTTCTGCATTTTCTGCCGAATAATGCTTCGTAAGGCGGCATATCTATACTCGCATGGTGACTATTGTTGTAGGCGAACTCCACCAATGGTAGATAATCCTCCCTGCTTCCCTTGAAATCCATCACACAAGCTCTTATCATATCCTTAAGCGTTTGAATTGTTCTTTCGCTCTGGCCATCGGTCTGAGGATAGTATGCTGTACTCATTCGCAATTGCGTTCCCAGACATTCTTGCAAACCTTCCAGAAATTAGACATAAAATGCGGATCTCTTTTGGACACAATCGACACTGGAACACCGTGTCTAGAAATAATTTCCTTGATGTATAGCTTCGCTAGCTTATCCAGGTTGTACGTAACCCTGATCGGCAGAAAGTGGGCTAACTTTGTCAGTCGATCCACTATAACCCATATCGCATCAAATCCCCTCTAAGTCGCTGGAAGACCTACCACGAAATCCATCGTGATGTGTTCCCACTTCCACTCTAGAATTTCTAACGGTTACAGCAGTCCACTTGGTCTCTGGTGTTCTACTTTGACTTTCTGGCACGTTAAGCACTTCGCAACACATTCAGCAACGTCCCTCTTTATATTCGGCCACCAGAAATGATGCCTGAGATCCTGGAACATCTTCGTACTCCCGGGGTGAATAGAATATCTAGAACTATGAGCTTCGCTCAGAATCTCCTCATTGACCTCAGGTACTGGCGGTACCCAGATTCTACCTTCAAACAGTAACAGACCTTCATTATCGATCTTTAACTTGAACTCTTTGCCATCGGTTATCCTCCTCTAAATCTTTTCACATTCTTCATCATGGAGTTGTGCTTCTTTCACCTTGTCTACTAGAGTAGAACCAGTGGTGTTACTTGAAACAACATCTCATTCGATTCTTTCGAAAGCATCACCTCCAACTCCAATCTAGCCATCTGTTCTATTAACCGATCCTAATCAGTTAATACGTTCAGCTTCTTCCGACCTTTCCTGCTCAAAGCGTTGGCAACAAAGTTAGCTTTACCCGGATGGTAAAGTATCTCGCAATCGTAGTCTTTAATCAGTTCCAACCATCTTCTTTGGCGCATGTTCAAATCCTTCTGGGTAAATATATACTTCAGACTCTTGTGATCTGTGTATATTTCACACTTCTCTCCATATAAGTAGTGCCTTCAAATCTTTAGGGCAAACACTACTGCTGCCAATTCTAAATCATGGGTCGGATACTTCTTCTCGTAATCCTTCAGTTGACGTAACGCATAGGCAATGACTTTACCGCTCTGCATCAACACACAGCATAATCCTTTATGTGAGGCAGCGCTATATACCACGAAATTCCCCGTACTATCCGGTAATGACAAAATAGGCGCAGCACTCAGCCTCTTCTTTAACTCCTAGAAACTCTCCTCACACTTCTCCGTCCAAACAAACTTAACTGTTTTACCAGTCAAATTCGTCAATAGAGTTGCGACTCTAGAAAAGTCTTGGATAAATCTACGGTAATAACCTGCCAATCCCAAGAAACTCGTCACTTCAGACTACGTCTTCGGCTGATCCCAACTCATTACGGCCTCAACCTTCAACGGATCCACCGAAATACCATCCTTGTCGATCACGTGGCCAAGAAATTGTACACGTTCCAACCAGAATTTACATTTCGAGAATTTAGCGTAAAGCTTCTCTCGTCTCAGTGCTTCTAAGGTTAGTCATAAGTGTTCAGCATATTTTTCCTCGGACTTGAAATAAACCAGGATGTCATCTATGAACACTACCACAAACTTGTCCAGAAATGGTTTGAACACCCTGTTCATTAGGTCCATAAATACAGCTGGGGCATTCGTGAGACCAAATGACATTACCAAGAACTCGTAATGTCCATATCGAGTTCTAAAAGCCGTTTTCGGTATATCTTCCTTCCTCACCTTCAATTGATGATACCCGCTTCTCAAATCGACTTTCGAGAAGTACTTCGCACCCTTCAGTTGATCAAATAAGTCATCGATCCTAGGTAAAGGATACCTAATCTTGATCGTAACTTTATTCAACTCCGTATAATCAATGCAAAGACGCATCGATCCATCCTTCTTCTTCACGAATAAAACAGGCGCTCCCCACGGTGAAACGCTCAGTTGAATATACTTCTTGTCTAACAGTTCTTGTAGTTGAACCATCAGTTCCTTCATCTCAACTGGAGCCATTAGGTACGGAGCCTTCAAAATCAGAGCAGTTCCCGTAGATTGATCACGAACTCTGTCTCCCTATCTGGCGAAAGTCCTGGCAAATCGCTCGGAAAAACGTCCACAAACTCTTTAACTACCGATATCTCCTCCACCTTCGGACTTTCCTTACGCGTATCTACTATATAGGCTAGATATCCCACACAGCTTTGCGTCAGAAGTTTCTTGGCTTGCATAATCGTTAGACAACTCGCTTGTCTAGGCGATTTGCTACCATAGAACACCAACTTCGACGGAGTCGTAAGGTTTACCGACTTCTTCTGACAGTTGATTATTGCCCCATGGTTGAACAACCAATTCATACCCAGTATGACGTCGAATTCCCAAAGTTTAATCGGAATTAAATCTACTCTAAGCTCCTGACCTTAATGTCCAATCTGCAGTTCTTATAAACGCTCCTAACAGGAATAACCTTCCCAATCGCAATCTCTATGTTCAAAGGGTAAACTAACTCCTCTACAGGTAAGTCTAGGGTCTTAGCAAAATCATCAGATATGAATGAGCAAGTAGCACCCGAATCAAATAATACATATGCATTTATACTATTGATCAAAATAATACCTGACACCATGTCTTTTGATTGCATAACATCCTGCAGCGTCATATTGGATGTCCGTGCAGTGGGTCGAACAGCTTGCAATGGTGCAACGATAGTAACGGTACTGCCGCTTCCATTCCCTCCGCTCCCTGTTGACCCTGCCGTCAGCTTCTTCGGACAGTTGCGAGCCATGTGATCTTTGGATCCACATATAAAGCAAGCTCCCTTCTTCGAGTTTGGGTAATTAGGCTCAATGTGGCCTTCCTGACCACAGTTGAAGCACACCCGCTTTCCCTTCATGCACACGCTAGTGTGATTCTTACCGCATATAGCACATGCTTCAAACTTCCTCTTCTGCTGACCTCCCTGCTAACTCACAGCAGAGGTATTGTCAGTCCACTTCCTCTTCTGATTCACAGCGCTGCTACCCTCAGCTTTGATTTCTACCTCGTTCTTCTTCTTCTTGTCTTGGTTAAACTTCGTCACCGTGTCGCTTCCTCCTTCAGCGAGTATGGCTTTCTCCAGCATAGCTGCAAATGTGTTCAGCTGGAACATGGAAACCTTGCTATAGAGCCAGGGCTTCAGTCCCCGCTAAAACATCCTCGCTTTCCTAGCGTCAGTGCTGACCTGGTATGTAGCAAACCTGGCCAACTCGTTCAACTTAGTGGCATACTCGGACACAGTCATCCCTCCTTACTTAAGTTCAAGGAACTAGACCTCCATCTAGTCCTGCAAACTCACTGGAAAGTACATCTCGTAGAATATTTCCTTGAAACGTTCCCACGTGATGACTCCCTCTCCCTCTCGGGTCATGTTAGCCTGCCACCAAAAGCTAGCATCCGACTTCAATATGAAAGCCGTGAATGCTGTCTTCTGGTCTTCACCTACTCTGGCTACGTCGAATACCTTCTCCATTTCCATAACCCACGTCTGAGCCTCGATAGAGTTGGTCGATCCTTTGAATTCAGGCGGTCCTACAGCCTTGAATTCCTTGAACGTAGTACCCTGCACATGCGGCTGATTCGCAAGAGCTCCTGTCAACAAGTTCACCAACTGCTGAACCGAGTTGGGATTCGTCCCATCATTATTGTTGTTGTTGTTCGTCGAACCCTCGGGATTTTGACGCGTTGGTCTTCTTCTAGGAGGCATTTTCTGCTAATAAAATATTATTATTAGACCCTTTATTCAACTATTAAGTATTCAAGTTCATACTTAAACGTTTAAATGGCTCAGTTCACATAGAACACATAGCATGTCCATAAACTTCTTTTATTCATTACTCGTAGTTTTTTTTTTAAAAAATCAAATAGATAGCATTTCTGCTATTTACATCATTCTTCCTGAACTGGAAAGTTATAGGATTACATTATTAACTCATCCCATTATTATCTCAAATTACGGGATTTACATTATTTAATACAAAAAGCAATACATAAACAAAACTCTACTACTGCCTAGGCATATTAATACGTATCACAGCCTCTCTGCGTTCCTCTTCCATTACCCGAAATGCCATTCTTCGGTCCACCACATACCACGGTAAACCTTGGAACTGAGCTGGGTAGTAGAAAATATGGTCCTGAGCTCTCTCTATCGCTGTATGAAAAGCATATTCCATTTCCCTTAGCTTGGCCCTGTTGGCTTCAGCTTCACCTTCAGCTCGATCGGCTCATTGATTAGCCCTCATGCTTGACTCTTCAGCTCTGGCACGCTTCCTCGACTCCTCCTGGATGTTTTGCATCAGCTTTTCCAGTTCAAATCGAGCAGCATCTCTATCAACCTCCATATGTATCAGGTTCCATTGTGCATCTCCTAGGTCACTTGCCATTTCCTCAATCGTCTCATCTCGCTGTTGGACAGTTTCCTCGAGATCTCCTACTCGTCCATGAAGCTCCACGTTGCTATCGTAGACTGCCTCGTACATCTCAGCACAGTAGAGTGAGGTGGGAATTCCTCTTCGGGATCCTCTTCCTCCTCTTCCTCCTCTTCAGACTCGTCCTCGTCCTCATCCTCTAGAATAGGTGTCAGCTCACTCTCCCGACCAGTTATGGTGATCACTAGAGATGGCTCTCTCCTAACCAGTTGCTCCCAGAACACATGTATGTCATGGGGCTCCTCCTCTCTAGGCACCTGAGGTACTTCCTCTCTAGCCTGACTAGGTTCTCCAGCGTTCGTCATCCTGAGAAAAGAATTTTAAAGTTCATTATTACGTGATAACGAATCGTCAACTTCGAATACAAAAATGTAAACACATAGCGCATAAGGTAGTTTATTATCTTTACCTATCACACCTATCATTTCGATCTTACTATAAGGCTACTACCTAAGGTTTTTTCCCATATAAGGTTTCATAACCTATAGCTCTGATACCAACCTATGACACTCCCAAATCTAGGTACTTCGTTTTCACATGATTTGGTGTTCACTTTCTAATATAACATACATCTACCCAATGAATAATGCAAAATAAACTACAACTTAAATTAAAATAAATAAATCTCCCTTACAACAAGGGTTACAACCTTTTTAAAAAAATCCCGGGTTACTCTACCCTGACATGAAAATAATAAAGTGCGAAAATAAATACATAATATTCAAGTCTTATTACAATCATTCTCAATTAAATAAAAACAAGTCTTCACTTGCTTTGCTTTCCCTTGCCCTTACTCGTAGACGGAGCATCATCGTTATCAACCTTAACTGAAATTGTTATTTAATGCAAGAGTGAGCAAACAACAACTCACTAGAGTTTAACAATAATATATACATGAAAAGATATCTTTAAAAGAATTTGAATAATATGATTCGCTTCAACAATAAAGAATTGAATAATAATTCTTTCATCACAATTACAATTCGAAAATAGAATTTATCTGAACTTTCGTCCTAGGTTATAAATATTTTTATTTAAACCTTTGACAGTCAATAAGACTGTGGACCTTAATCCGCACTTAGGGGGATCAACCATTCGTACCATGTATTGTGCACAAATATCTTAACACTATGCGTAGTAACCTCTCCTAGTAAATAGGGTTGTTCACTAATTAATTTGAATTCAAGTCCGCACCTAAGAAAGTTTGGTTTGGATAAGCTTACAAGGGTAATTTAGAATTCTCATTTATTAGCTAAGGGATTACTTGATAAGCTTACAAGGAAATTTAGAGTTCACGTTCATCAACTAAGGATTAGTTGAATCGACTTTCAATAATTCATAAATAACAGAATTATGAATTAACATATGCTTTAGAATCAACTTAAAGCATTTAAAATAATAATTGGATCTTACTTGAACAATAAGTTAATATCATTTCCATTCAATAAATAACTTGTCCAATATAGAAATGAAAAGACATTCTCGACCATGAATAAATGAATTTAAATAAACGAGTTTAGGGTTTAAAAAAGACTTGCCTTACGCGCAAGCTACTTAACTCAACCACGTACTTAAACACTTCCTATACACATTCAATTATAATAATCTAAATCAGTTAACACATAACTAACTCACATAAGTGGTTAACCCTCATGGTTAACTCACTCTAATTAAATAAATAATAATAATCAACTATCACATAGTTAATTACATCACACACATAATTAAATTAATTATGTATTTAGCTAAATTATAATTAAATAATTATAATTTAAACACTTAATCTAATTATAATTACTTAATTATAATTACCTCTTAAATTATCACCAATTCATAATTAATAATTAATTAAACTATATCATGCATTATAATTACACAAATCATAATTAATCATGCAATTTATAAATTTTAAATCCATAATTAAACATACATTAAATTATAATTACATAAATTATAATTTAATTTAACATCTAATTGATTAAAATAAATCAACTAATATCATGCTTTAAACTAAACACTTACTTTTAATTATAAATAATCAATTTATAATTTAAAAGTAACTCAAAGAACAATTATAATTTAACAATTCAAATATTATTGTAAGATTTACAACTTCATTTTCTATATTTTTCTTTTTAAATACGACATTGTCAAACTCATGTTAACATGTTATAGTAATACATGATCATTCATAAAATAATTAAATTAGGCTCCAAAATAACTCTGCACAAGTAAACTAGCATCACTGCCTCTGCACTGATCATGGCGCAGCTGTGCAGCTAGCTGCCTTAAAACCGGCGCAGCTGAGCAGGGGATGAATCAGGGAAGGGCAAGCGGCGCAGCTGCGCTGCTCCTGGCCTTGCTGCTGGCGCAGTTGCGCAGTAACACGGCCAGACGCAGACAGTTGCGACCCTCTACTTTACCGAACAACCTAAACAAGCCAACAAACTCAAAAATATAGCAACACAGACAATATAATTCATACCCATGCCTTAACACTCATGCTATAACCACTACCAATCATCGAATTTGTCCAAACAATGAGAATCAAAGGTTTTAAAAACTCAATTTTGACATTTTACAAAAACTCCTATATTTTCCCAAAACCATTCACTTTAACTTCAATTCTCTACCAATTCAAGTTACCACACATGTAATCTCCTCATAAATGAATACAACATCATAACCAATTCTAAACATGAACATTAACATATACGAATTCCATATTTTTCATTCTAAAATTGGTCAAAACCGTATGAGCACATAAAAACATAAATTCTTATTAAAACATACTCCAATATCAATTTGGTTTTTCTAAAATTTCTTTAAAGCATATAACCCACTATAGTAACACATAACTACAACCTACGTATATAACATTCATATTTATATAATCTTATGAAAACTTTTTTTTAACAGAGGACAAACACACAAAACATATAACGGAGTTTCATAATAATTAGAAATTCTAGATGATACCTTTTTGCTAATGGGTTGACGAAGAAAATAATACGAGTTTGATTCTAGGAATTCTTCTTCCTCCTTGCTCTTCTTCTCCAACTCTTCTCTGCTTTCTCCTTTCTTTTCAGCTCTTAGACTTAGGCTTAGGACAATTCACGTAGTATATACTAATGTAGAATAAAACTGACATAATATAATATAATACGCGTACTAACTATACTTAATACACTAATTAAATTATCAGTTACATAAGTTTCAAAATTCAAAAAGACTTAAGGCTTTGTTTGGCCAAACCTCTTTAATTTTAAAAAAATAGATTTTAGTCACTAAGGCCATGCTTGGTAAAATAAGTTTAAAACAAATACAAGGGCCTTGTTTGGCAAAACAATTTAAAAACATTTTTTTTATTTAAATAATTCATTTACACATATTTTAAATGTCACATTTTAATTAACTAAATATTGAACATTCTTATTTAATCAATTAAAATCAATTAACCACATAGAATAATTTGTCACATAATTATAATTACTCGCTAATTATAATTCATGTAACAACATACATTTCATCTAATTTAATTCTCTCAATTAAATTAGAACTATAATATAAATTTAATATATATACATCAATTAAATAACATTTATTAAATTAATATGTAACACTTAATTAAATTACTCTCATAATTCACGTAATTTATTTATTTAACTCAATAAATATTTAAAACTAAATATAAAAATCTCAATCGTTACAACTATCACATTTATCAAATCAACACCTTACTATTTAAAAAAAATATATAGAGAAAATTAAATATTATTCATAAAAAATTAGGGTCTTACAATAATAATAATAATAATAATAATTGATATTATTATTATTATTGTTATTATTATTGATATTATTGTTATTGTTATTATTGTTATTATTATTGTTATTAATGTTTTTATTATTATTGTTATTATTATTATTACTATTATTTTTATTATAATTATAATAATAATAATATTAATAATAATAATAATAATTATTATTATTGTTATTATTATTGATGTTATTATTAGTATTATAATTATAATTATTGATGTTATTATTAGTATTAGTATTGTTATTATTATTATTATTATTATTATTATTATTATTATTATTGTTATTATTATTATTAATATTATTATTATTAATATTGATATTATTAATATTAATATTAATATTATTATTGTTATATTATTATTATTGTTGTTGTTGTTGTTGTTGTTATTATTATTGTTATAATAATAATAATAATAATAATAATAATAATAATAATAATAATAATAATAATAATAATTATTATTATTATTATTATTATTATTATTATTATTATTATTATTATTATTGTTTTTATTATTTTTATTGTTGTTATTATTGTTATTATTATTATTATTATTTTGAATTAAAATTAGAATGAATCTTAACCTTCCTTGTGCTTTCCCGCCCAAATCAAATAGAATTAATTTAAATCGTCCTTGTGCTTTCCCGTCCAAATTTAAAATGGGTTCTGTTTTATTATATAGACTAGTAATTGCACGTGCCTGAAGGCATGTCGTAACGAAAAATTAGATTAAAATTCAAAAAATACATCATATTTGCAATCTAAAATAACTTACAATCAGACATAATAATTATTATAATTGACCATACCACCACAATAATTAATACATACTCAATCATCAACATATATCCAACCACCAAAACATCAAGCTAGTTGCTACTAATTTCAAGAACTTTCGGCAGAGTTTCCTCTAAAAATAGATATCCTGAAAAATCTAAACCTGTCTACAAAACATACAATCATCCATACATATCCAAACCACTAAAACAACCATTATCCATACCCAAAATCAACACAACCATGTATAATTAGTTAACTTTATAAAAGACGAAACACAAAAAATACATACATGCATAAATTAATACATACTCAATCATCAACACATATCCAACAACCAAAACATCAAGCTAGCCGCTACTAATTTCAAGAAATTTTGGCAGAGTTTTCTTTAAAAATATATATCTTGAAAAATCTAAACTTGTCTACAAAACATACAATCATCCATACATAGCCAAACCACCAAAAAAATCCATCATTCCATATCCAAAATCATCATAACCATGTATAATTAGCTAACTTTACAAAAGACGTAACACAAAAAAAACATACATGCAGAAATTAATACACGTTGATCATAACACCCCTTACTTTATAGCTTACACCAAGTATTCTTTACAGCTTACACCAAGTATATGATGCCCCCAAAATAGGTCCACACAACCCATTCTGAGTCGCCAAATATATACCACAAAATCCAAATACAAACTTTCTATTTACAAGTATTATTGTGTCGTGCACAATACGACCACACATAAACTGTGAATAACAATACACATACTCCTTATCAATGATACGCTACATAAAGGAACAGTCAATAAGTGTTTTAAAAATTAAAATATTTGGAAAATGCTCAAGAAAACCTTCATACATGAGAGGCCATGCTTCTAAGTTATAACAGATATCATAGGACTTGAGAATTAATCTTGGTTGACCCAATACACCCCAAAGAAGAACGAGAAGATTACTATCCTTTTCATTCCAATGGAGGGTATTCTCTTGCCATATAATTATCTCCATTGTCTCAAACTGAGAATTATATTCCAACCATACTCCAAGATTATATAGGTAGTGCTTATAGATAAAATCAACAAGTGGATGCGCACAACCATGTCTTATTATAACCCGAAGTCGTATGTGGTTAGACATATTGTATGATAGTGGCAACACACTCTTCCAAAGTCGGGTTGTCATCACCCTATTATTGTTCACCAAAATCAACTATTAAATGACGTATAAAATACGACACACATTTTAAGTACTCAATACAATTATTTTCATACTATTTTATAGGAAACGTCAACAGTTATAGACCATCGTTCTATTCCCCGGTTATCCCCGCTCGACCCAGCTACACTCTTATTGCCTGAAAGGAATTGTGAAGCAAAAGGATGAGCATAAATAGCCCAGTAAATAATATTATAACTAAAGATAATTAAATTATCAATAGCCTTCATCAGTAATGAATCAGATATTTAGAACATATGGTAGATGATAAAAGTCTTCAACCATAATTACAACAGAATCAACAATCCATTAGAAGAGTCAAATAGACCATAACGTTTATTATCTTCTCCATGTTAAAAGTTCACCAACAATATTTTATCCATGTAACAACAATCAAACAGTTCTTGCCCACAATCATGTAAATAGTTCATGATCATAATTATGTTGATAAATTCCACTTCGCACCCAGGACGAAGATAATTTTTATCACCTGTCTTTACTTGTAACACCAAAGATTATGGTTATATTAATTCACAATTCATGTTCATAATCATGTAAATCAATAGTTTCTCCTTCCACAAAGGATTAATAGAACTTTCACTCAATGTCCTTGCCACAAAGGCTAAAGACACTTAATAATTATATCGTCTTTTCACCCTACACCAAAAACATTCAAATGTAACAACCATGGTCATGATTATATCAATTAATTATCTATCTTTGCACTACAGGTCAAAGATATTCATTTGTATCATTAGTGGTCATGATCATGCCGTACACTTGTCCATCTTTGCACTACGGGCCAAAGATAAAAATCAACAGTTCATCTTTATACTACGGGCCAATGATATCAATCAATAGTTCATATTTGCACTAATGGCCAAAGATATAAACTAATAGTTCATCTTTGAACTACGGGCCAAAGATATCCATCAATAGTTTATCTTTGCACTACGGGCCAAAGATATCAATCAACAGTTCATCTGTGCAATACGGGCCAAAGATAACTTTCACTATAATTTAAGTCTAAGGATTATGATAATGATATAAAGAATGAATCTAGTGAGATCAAAACATGGATCTAATTTCAAGAATAAGATTCATAAATAAAAGATAATTTTGATAGAAAAAAAACCAATTTTGTCGTGAATAGTACCCCATAAATAGTACTTTGTGAATAGTACCCGAATGAATAGTACCCCGACATGAAAAGATTAAAATTTCAATAAGAAAGTTCAAACTAATATTTCAGTAAAATAATATTAACTTAAGCAAAAACCTTAAGCAATTTCTAATCATTTCAGAAATTATAGAAGCAATACTTACCATAGTAAGTTTAGATTTAGGAATATGAAATGAAATAATATCACTTACATAATATTAAATATGAAAGAAAAATGATATCCCTTACGAGTATGAAAGAAAATAATATCATTTACGAGTATTGAAAGAAAATAATATCATTTACGAATACGAAAGAAATAATACCCCTTACCTTAGTAAGAGATTGGATACTGCAATAGTGTAGTAGTAGAATACTCTTCTTCTATCTCTCTTATTCTCTCTCTATAAATTCTCTCTCTAAAGCTTCAGTGAATTGGTGAGAAAGAAGGAAGAAATGAGCTTCTATTTATAGGCTTAGCAGAGTCAGGGTAAAGTAGTCTTTTTACCATAATTTATGGCATCATCGCTTACCTCATCGTTCCTATGACATCATCGCTTACCTCACTGTCCTATGACATCATTTCTTACCTCATCCTTCCTTTTATCACCTGTTATATATATATATATATATATATATTAAAAACATTTATAATTATTAAAAAGAAAATAAATTCAATTTACTCTCTTCCATCTCATTTTATTTTTATACCATGAATTTATTATAATAATATTACCATTTAAAATTATAAAAGTATACTATTACATTATCACATTATACTATTATAATGTATTATTATAATAATATATTTTAATGAATTATTTTATCGGAGAAGATAAAATGCCAATTTTCAACAAATGTCTCATGCTAAAATTTCTTTCATTTATATCAAATTTGAACAAATATTTACTTATTATATTTATAACCAATTTTTACTTTATTCATTAATTATTATTCACAATTAATATTATAGAATCACAATATTGACAACTAGGTCGTTCTTAGGAAAAATAGGGGGCTTTCCGATAAGGATTTATCCTTATTGGCGCACAATTATATAACCTAACCCATATCTTCGACAAAAATTTCTATACATTACCAATAATGCTATCTAATAATATCATTTAAATAATATGAATTATTGTGATAATTATTGAATTAATAATATAAAATACTATGCAATTATCAATGTAGCAATTATTGAATCAATAATATAAGATACTGAACAGTAATTACTGTGATACTTATTGAATGAGTGATTTCTTACGTAAGTATCAATAATTAGAAATATTGTGCAATACCTGTGCTACTGGGCAATACTGCGTACCACTGTGGAATAACGTGTGTTATTGTACTTTTCTCACCGGATATTTCAACAGTTTAACGGTAAAAGTATTGTCGTCATTTTTATAAAAATGTTATTTCTTTCGCTTTCTATATCTGACAGTTATTCCGTTGTGGGATCCACCAATGATTGCATCGTCGTACGAATATTACTCGACAAAAGAATATTCTTCGACCAAATAAATATTTCCCGATCAAACGAATATTTTATGACAATATGCTTACTTTGTAAAATTTGCACATATCACCATTAACTTTAACTTTTTATCAATTTAACCATTTACTGAATAAAATCATAATTATAAGAAAAGTTGAATATTTTTAGTTCATAAAATTCGGGGGTCTTACAATCTCCCCTCCTTATGAAATTTTATCCCCGAAATTTACGTACCTGGTAATTCGAAGAGGTGAGCATACCTTGTTTTCATTTCAGATTCCATTTCCCGGTCATTTCCTCTATATAATGATTTCTTCCATTGTTCATCTCCTGGATTTTAGATATCATTCTAGAACACAGATTCAAAACAAAGGTTAATTGACATATCACAATTTGTCAACTAATTAAGTAAAAAAAAATCAGCTTAGGTAGGACACACACTGGCGAAGAATATTACTCGTCTCTCCCCTCCTAGTTCTAGTCTCAAATCTCTGCCAAAGACCATATCTCTAAGCTCTGATACCAACTGTGACGCCCCCAAAATAGGTCCACACAACCCATTCTGAGTCGCCAAATACATACCACAAAATCCAAATACAAACTTCTTATTTACAACTATTACTCTGTCGTGCACAATATGACCACACATAAACCGTGAATAACAATACTCATACACCTTATCAATGATACGTTGTATAAAGGAATAGTCAATAACTGTTTTAAGAATTAAAATATTTGGAAAATGCTCAAGAAAACCTTCGTACATGGCCTCCTTCTAATTTATAATAGATATCATAGGACTTGAGAATTAATTTAGGTTTACCCAATAGACCCTAAAAAAGAACGAGAAGATTACTATCCTTTTCATTCCAATGGTGGATATTCTCTTGCCAGATAATTATCTCCATTGTCTTAAACTGAGAATTATATTCTAACCATACTCCAAGATTATATAGGTAGTGCTCATAGATAAAATCAGCAAGTGGATGCGCACAACCATGTCTTAGTATAACCCGAAGTCGTATGTGGTTAGACATATTGTATGATAGTGGCAACACACTCTTCCAAAGTCGGGTTGTCATCACCCTATTATTGTTCACCAAAATCAACTATTAAATGACGTATAAAATACGACACACATTTTAAGTACTCAATACAATTATTTTCATACTATTTTATGGGAAACGTCAACAGTTATAAACCATCATCCTATTGCCCTGTTATCCCCGCTCGACCTAGCTACACTCTTATTGCCTGAAAGGAATTGTGAGAAAAAGGGTGAGCACAAATAGCCCAGTAAAAGAATATTATGACTAAAGATAATTAAATTATCAATAGCCTTCATCAGTAATGAATCAGATATTTAGGAATATGGTAGATGATAAAAGTGTTCAACCATAATTACGTTGGAATCAACAATCCATTAGAAGAGTTAAATAGACCATAACGTCTATTATCTTTTTCATGTTAAAAGTTCCCCAATAATATTTTATCCCTGTAACATCTATCAACAGTTCTTTTCCACATTCATGTAAATAGTTCATTATTATAATTATGTTGATAAATTCATCTTCGCACCCAAGATGAAGATAATTTTCATCACCTGTATTTACCTATAACACCAAAGATTATGGTTATATTAATTCACAATTCATGTTCATAATCATGTAAATCAACAGTTTTCCCTTGCCATAAAGGATTAATAGAACTTTCACTCAATGTCCTTGCCACAAAGCCTAAAGACACTTAATAATCATATCGTCTTTATACCCTACACCAAAAACATTCAAACGTAACAACTATGGTCATGATTATAGCAATCAATTATCTATCTTTGCACTACAGGCCAAAGATATTCATTTGTATCATTAGTGGTCAGGATCATGCCGTACACTTGTCCATTTTTGTACTACGGGCCAAAGATATAAATCAACAGTTCATCTTTGCACTAATGGCCAAAGATATCAATTAATAGTTCATCTTTACACTACAGGCCAAAGATATCAATCAATAATTCATCTTTGCACTACGGGCCAAAGATATCCATCAACAGTTCATCTTTGCAATAAGGGCCAAAGATATCAATCAACAGTTCATCTTTGCACTACGGCCCAAAGATAACTTTCACCATAATTTAAGTTTGAGGATTATGACAATGATTTAAAGAATGAATCTAGTGAGATCAAAACATGGATCCAATTTCAAGAATAAGAGTCATAAATCAAAGATAATTTGGACAAAAAAAGAAACTAATTTTATCGTGAATAGTACCCAGACATGAAAAGATTAAAATTTCAATAAGAAAGTTCAGACCAATATTTTAGTGAAATAATATTAGATGAAGCGAAAATCTTAACAAATTTCTAATCATTTCAGGAATTATAGAAGCAATACTTACCATAGTAAGTTTAGATTTAGGAATATGAAATGAAATAATATCACTTACATAATATGGAATATGAAAGAAAAATGATATCCCTTACGAGTATGGAAGAAAATAATATCATTTACGAGTATTGACAGAAAATAACATCCTTTACGAATACGAAAAAAATAATACCCCTTACCTTAGTAAGAGATTGGATACTGTAATAGTGTAGTAGCAGAATACTCTTCTTCTTTCTCTCTTATTCTCTCTCTATAAATTCTCTCTCTAAAGCTTCAGTGAATTGGTGAGAAAGAAGGAAGGAATGAGCTTCTATTTATAGGCTTGGCAGAGTCAGGGTAAAGTAGTCTTTTCACTATAATTTATGGCATCATCGCTTACCTCATCATTCTTATGACATCATCGCTTACCTCATTGTCCTATGACATCATTTCTTACCTCATCCTTCCTTTTATCACATGTTATATATATATATATATATTAAAAACATTTACAATTATTAAAAAGAAAACAAATTCAATTTGCTCTCTTCCACCTCATTTTATTTTTATACCATGAATTTATTATAATAATGTTACCATTTAAAATTATAAAAGTATACTATTACATTATCACATTATACTATTATATTAAAATATTATAATAATATATTTGAATGAATTATTTTATCGGAGAATATAACATGCCAACTTTCAATAAATGTCTAATGCTAAAATTTCCTCTATTTATATCAAAATTGAACAAATATTTACTTATCCTAATTATAACAAATTTTTATTTTATTCATCAATTATTATTCACAATTAATATTATAGAATCACAATACTGACAACCAGGTCGTTCCTAGGAAAAAGAGGGGGTTTTCTGATAAGAATTTATTCTTATTGGCGCGCAATTAGATAACCTAACCCATTTCTTTGACATAACTTTCTAGACATTGCCAATAATGCTATCTAATAATATCATTTAAATAATATGAATTATTGTGACAATTATAGAATCAATAATATAAAATACTATGTAATTATCAATATAGCAATTATTGAATCAATAATATAAGATACTGAACAGTAATTACTGTGACAATTATTGAATGAGTGACTTCTTACGTAAGTATCAATAATTAGAAATATTGTGCAATACCGTGTGCTATTGGGCAATACCGCGTACCACTGTGGAACAACGCGTATTATTGTACTTTTTTCACCGGGTATTTCAATAGTTTAATGGTAAAAGTATTGCCGTTATTTTTATAAAAAAGTTATTTCTGTCGCTTTTCATATCAGACAGTTATTCTGTTGTGGGGTCTACCAATGATTGCGTCGTCGTATGAATATTCCCCTACAAATGAATATTCCCCGACCAAACGAATATTTCTTGACAAAATGAATATTTTATAACAACTTGTTTACTTTGTAAAATTTTCACATATCACCCTTAACTTTAACCTTTTATCAATTTAACCATTTACTGAATAGAATCATAATTATAAGAAAAATTGAATATTTTTATTTCATAAAATTCGAGGTCTTGCAAAGTATCCTTCAATGTATACCTAAAAATATTTAAAATATAAAAATTATCGAAATGTGTGAGTTAAAATAAAATAATTGTAAATCCGAAACATAAGACCCTTTACTTTACCCTGAATTATTTAAAAAATAAATGAGCACACACATTTGTATGTAATGGGGGGGGGGGGGGGGGGGAATGATTTATATTGATATAAGT
The DNA here is from genome assembly GCA_020205555.1 of Panax stipuleanatus. NCBI lineage: Eukaryota > Viridiplantae > Streptophyta > Magnoliopsida > Apiales > Araliaceae > Panax > Panax stipuleanatus. The sequence goes on along the minus strand of CM035119.1, from coordinate 106,745,481 downwards.
AAGTAATTTAGAGAGAATGTAACAAATTATCAATTTATTTAGGAAAAGATATGAACTTACAATCAAATAAAGTTTTCTTAATACCATTTCAACAAACGGTTCATTTGCTTAATGATTTAAATCATAAATCTATATTGGTTGCAGTATAATAATGTGTGAGTTTGATTTGCCAGTGTTTGATTGGTTACAGTTATGTGTGTGTGTTTGTGCATGTATTGTGTGTGTTGTGTGTCTGCATGAGAAGTAGAGAAATATAGAGTCTTAGTAAGAGAGACTTTCACACCTAGACAATTTTTTGGTCAGTGGTGGGTTAGTAATCGTCAATGGTGGACAGGTCGGTACTGGATTTCATATCATTTAACTCTCTTAAATGTCTTCTTCATCCCTTCAAACCTTCTCTTCATCACTATCCTTAATGTCCTCATATCAATACGAACGCACTTTGCCCAATGAGGAGAATGTACAACCACCTTAATTATTTACATAAACAATAAAATTTACACTATTTATATTATAGGAATAGTAAAGTTATTTTGATGCAGTGACATAAAAGTAAATTTACCATACGTCGGCCTCACCCACAAAGGTCCATTGTATATACTCTATCATTCTCGGTGACAAATTCACTCTAATCCTACAAAGAATGAACCTCATTGTAAAATTAAAAGTTGAAATGTTGAAAAGATTACATAATTCAGTAGAAATAAACTTGTTTAAACTATACCATTTACTTGTCGTAAGAATATTATAACAAAACTTTTGGGTAAACAATATTTGTGGCGTAATTCGACCCATCTTCTGGAAGCAGAACAGTAATACGTTCCGAAGATGTGCATCTAGATAGTGCCACATAAAGGTGTCCATTAATAAAAACAGGTGTCCGCAAATCAATCACAACGAACTTGACAGATTATCCTTGGGCTTTATTGATTGTCATAGGATAAGTTAATCGGATAGGAAACTAACTTCTTGTCATTCGAAAAGACAAGTCCAATTAAAGATGTTGGTGTCAATGATATTCTCGGAATGAAGAGCACTAAATTGCCAATTTAATCTCCATTTAATATCCGTGCTTCGATTACCTTTTTGGCACATCTAACAACCATCAATCGCGTGCCATTACAAAGTCCATCTTTCGGTGCAATATTTCGTAACAACATTATTGGGCATCCAACTTTCAACTCCAATTTAAACGGTGGCAACCCTGAAGGATTCAGCGAGTTTAAGTACTCTTTTGGATATCGATTCCTAATGGTATGATCAAGATCATCACCTTCAGACATTTTATCTGCAACTAAAACAGTAATTGTTTCTCCCGGAGTAATATTCAGTGTTGCAACATCTGTATCAATGACGTCGTCATTGCTAGCAGATAGAATTGTCCGTTCAGTGAGAAAGGTTGGAGTCATTATACCAACTAAGTCCAATTGTGGATAGATTCTTAATATCAATTCATTTAGATTATGACACCGGTTTATTGTAGATGGAAGTTGCACACCTTCTTGTGGATTGCACCCAATCTAAAAAATAAAAGTATAATTACTCACAAAAATGGGATTTAATTCAAAGCCTCATGTTATAAAAATTCAATTCAAGGTTGAATGAAATGTTACCTCCATCAAGAATTGAGCAAAATTAGTATTTCGAACGTATGTGCGAGTTAATCGCATTTTAAACCTAGAGTCAAAACACATATATCTTTCCATAGCGAAGACCATCTCAATGATGCACCCACAATTTGCTCGCGAACGCCTTTAGGAATAACATGCAATATTTGTCGAAAGTCTCCACCTAGGACAACAGTGATACCCCCAAAAGGTCTTTTATCGTCTCTGATATCTTGAAGGGTGCGACCGACTGCCTCAACACAGTATCGATATTGCATAGGAACTTCATCCCATATTATCAGCTTTGTTTTTCTAAACAATTTGATATGCATTGATTGTTTAGTGAACCCACATATTGAATTATCTAAGGTTTCCAAAGGAATACAAAATGTAGAATGTGCAGTGCGCCCCCTACCAATAACAACGATGCAATAACAGATGAATCCACAGTAACAACATGTCCATAGCTACGCAATTTGGTTGTAATGGTATTGTACAAAAATGTTTTCCCCGTCCCAGCACCTCCACTTAAAAAGAAAGTAGTTGCTATGTTTTCATATGCTGACGTTGTGATAGCAGTATAAGCAGCAAGTTGTGCATCATTAAGGCCGTCAACATTAATTTGTGCATCAGACTGTTGTGCTTCATTCTCAAGTTGTTGGTGCTCAAACAGTAATCCATTTCCTACTATTGCATTCTAATTTTCAACTGGTTGTGGCATGGGTGGAAAGTCAACTAAACTCTTCCCCAACTCATAGAGCAATTGATTCATCAAATATAAGGCCATAATTGTAATACCCGAGAATTTTCTAAAATTATTAAATAAATATATTAATGGGAATGAGAATTTATTTGAATATAAATAATTTTGTGTCATGAGATGGATTAATTCAATTCTATTAAATTGAATAATTATAACAATTGAGAAACTTATGGAGTTTGCGATAAACTCGTTGATAGCCTTGTGTGGCACAGTAATGAGGATTATTAATGATTATATTAATTAACGAATGAATTATTAAGTAAATAATTAATCTATATTAATTGTTAATCGTAGAACATTAATTAATTGTTATCGTAGAATAATTGTTATAGAATATTAATGGTGATTAATTAATAATATGTGATTATTATTATTGCAAGAAATATAATAATAATAATAAAACACTTGGTTATAAATATGCTGGGAATTATAATTGTTAATGTGATAATTAATCCTATGATTATTAATTAGGTATTATTAATAATCAATGAGGAATGAATTAATTAATATTATCGTTAATTAATTGATAAAATAAATAATTTATTTATTTGACATTATGAATAATAAAACAAATAAGTAAGTTATTAATAAAATAAGGTTATATTAGTTGTTACATGCAAGCATGCGAATTATATGTGTAAGGTATGGTAGCTACCTATATGTTGTATGAAGAAGTGCAATGTGGTTATACAATTATACATAAACTATATAGTAAAGTTTATTGAATTGTGAGAGCTACATGATAATCCCCATGTGACTATGTGAGTGTGTGGACATTAAAATAATGTATCATGGATTATATATGTACAAATTACATTGAAGTACTATTTATGTGAGTTGCATTGGGACATTTAAATTATAACCTACGTATATATTGCATAAAATTGTACAAAGCCTTAGTATTAATACACTTCATGTTGCTAGAATGCTGAGCTTCTAATTGGCTTGTCCCATATTGATAGTCATAATCCTTGTACACATGAACACCCATCAAACTATCCTATTACCTATATTCCACAAACTTAGTGAACTTCCATAGCTCCTAGCTATCATGATCATGAGAGGAGTGGTTTGATGATTTGATTCACCCACCATTTACCTGCTACTCCTTAACCTCCATGCAATTCATAAATCTCGTGGTTTGATTTGTTGGGCAAATGCATTGTCTGGATATCATTTCTTCTATAAATATAGCCTCATCTCCTTCACAATTCTTTTGCTGAGAATTTCTTGCAAGGAAAGTGGAGAGTAAGTATCTATATATATATATATATATATCAGTTGAGAAAGGAGTGAGGTAGCAACAGGTTCAATTATCTAGCAGAGGTATAATTCCATAATTCTAGTTCTTCATTTTGTCTCTGTCAAAACTTGATTGCTTATTTCTGTTGTTGTGATTTCTTAGATTCTTGATCATGCCAAATTAAAGTATAATTGGATTATAGAAAGCCTGTGTAGTGTAGTATGGACTTATATGCATGTTGGAATTTCAATATAGTTTCCTTGATTCTTCATTTTCATTTTATGTTTCTATTTCTGAAATATTCTGTAAAAAATTTCAATTCTTGAGTTGAGATGGAATTCACAAGATTGATGGTTTAATAATGTTAATGAGTTGTTATATAGTCTTATAATATGATAAGAAAGCAATGTGGTTAATTAGAAATTGAATTCGTTTGGAATTTCTATGTTTGGGTTTTGAAACTGCCGTTTTCTGGAACTGTCTGCCGCTGGCTGGGAGCCGGCGCAGCTGCGCCAGCAGCCTGTAGCAGTTCCCTGCCTCCTGCTTATTTTTTGCTAAGTACTAATGGTTTGATTTGGCTTAAGGTTGCATGCTAGCTTGTGTAACACATATATATGAATATATTAAGGCGATGTAAACATGTTGTATTATACTAGCACACATGGTTAAAAAAAAGCGTTAGGTTTTCGAAGTGAACTTAGAAGCTTTAAGAATGGACTTTGATATATAAGCGCCATAGTTAGGTTCAGACTTTTGAGACATGTTAGTATGACTTAGAAATACATGAAATGCATGCTAACTTATGTATATGGGTTCCGTGACACATTATGAACATGTGAACCTAACTAGTGCACATTTCTAACAAAAGCCTAGAGTTTGAAAACAAACTTTGATAAATTATATCCGTGTTAATATTCTGACCATACACGCATATTGATATGGTTTAAGAATGCACGAAAGGCATGTTGACTTGTTTAGATATGATTTATAGCATGCCATGAGCATGTAGACTTCATTTGCGAACTTTAGTAAGTGAAAGGGTAAGTTTGAAACATAAATCTTAACATGTTATTGTAAGTTTCATATTCAAATATTTATGGACACATGTGATAGTATTCTTAGACTCACTCACGTATCATGCATGTATATATACCATGATTAGTTGCCGTGATTCAAAATTTGCGTAAACGAAGCATGTTTTCAAACTAATGACAATGATAGTTGCATATATGTGATATGAAAACTCATGAACATGTTTTATGTGTTTTGAAAGCAAGCATGATAGGCTTTGTAAATTTCATGACCTTGAATGACCGCAAGTGTCGACCTAGAACCTATATCACATATGTTTGGAACAAGGGAAGGTTATACGAATTTAAAAAGACTCTTTAACATGTATATATACTATGTGATATATGTGAATCCAATTTTGACGGTTAACTTATGAGAATGCCCTAACTTGTTAAAATGAAATATATTTTAGTATTGCTTGTAGTTTTATGCGATATTAATAATATGAGAGTATGTTTACTAATTGTGATGGTCTCACATGATAGTAATGATATAAGAATATGATCAACTTGAAGAAAAGAGGAGCGTTAAGGATAGAAATTATATTTTATATAACTGTATAGCTAGGTTAAAACTTAGCTTATGTGTTGATCGTATATTCGAAGACAAAATATGAAGTTAAATTATATGACTAATGAATATCATATATATACGTAACTATATTACGATAGAAATTCGAAAGTGTTGGCTAGCTTTAAGTGAGTAAACTACGCATAAGGCAAGTTTCCTAACTTACACTCTTTTACGGTGCAAGTATTCTATCCTTGTATATTGCAAGCTAATTTCTTTACTTAATCGTTGAATTGAATTAGCATACTTGAACTCTTATTTCATTAAAGCTATTATTTATGTTGAACTTAGTATTGTTCTTGAATATTATGAAAGTGTCTATGCCATTTGATTCGGCTAGACTTATATTATTAAAAAGCGACCCAAACTAATTGATTTGGCGTGGGATCTTGTATTTGACTGAGAAGAACAACCTTCTTTGAAGGGAATATATAATTGTCGGAGAACCGACGTGCACACTTGAGTATGATTGATTGTTATGCATAACGATGGTACTTTAGGCTAATCACTTGTTATACCTATTTTTGTTGTATTTTCAGTTTATTACTGTCAATTCTAGTAGAAGTTCATAGTCCTTAGTGACTGCTAAATATTCAGTTATCTTAAAATCTTGAATTAATTTATTATTATTGAATCACATTGATATTATTCTGTCCTTAGCGATTGTTATTGAAAACTATTGATATTCTTGTTATCCTTGAATTATCAAACCTTGTTATACCCTTTTCGAGAATTTAGAATTTTATTACAAACCCTTATTGTATATTACTTGCTGAGCAATTGTGCACATTCTTGCTTTCCCTAAAACATTTCAGTTAAGGCAGAGCAGGGCGAACCTTCGAGCATTGATAAGGGCAAGGGCAAGGCTACCAACTAGCTTGTCTCTTTTATGTTTTAAATATTTTAATGTTGTATTAAGATGATGTAGTAAGACTGGATTTGATTATGTTTAAGCTTAAGTTAGATTATGTAATAAGTCCTTAATTGATATTATTATGTAATCTATTAAATACTGTAGGTTGCGAGACTTGGGGGAATAATTATAATAAATCATTGTAAATTATTCTAGATTAGATTTTCCGCTGTGATTGTGTGATACTTAGTTATTATTATTGTGATGTATTACCATGAGCACGTGACGAACCGAATTCGAGAGACCCCGTGACGGTTCTTCAATTTGGGGGCGTCACAATAATCTTCAATATGATCATCAGTTGGATTCAAAATACCAAACATAGTACAAATCATGTGTGATAAATCATCACATATATGTGCTGAGAATTGCTTCCACAATGTAAATGGATGCAATGGAAAGCATTCCATTAGAATTATATCAAATAGTCTCCTTAATTAGTATCCCGTTCTCATAATTACAACCTCTGGAAGACATTGTATCCATTCTTCATCATCTTCAAGAAGTCCTCTTGCAACACATGCTGACTTGAATGTATCATGCATAACATTATTTACCGTGCGTAGCCAGTCAAATGAAGTAGGTCCTCTGATAACAGTTAAAAGCAAACGCAAATAAAAGCTCTCACCTAAATTAGGTTTAGAAAAGTACATTCTACAAATTGCATAACCCCTTTGTTTTGGAGTCCATTTATTGATAGACTTGTTCCAAACAAATTTGTCTGGAGATTCCTGATAAGTTAATACACGGGCAGATTCATTTGTAGCGCAACAATCAAAAAAGCCAATTAGAGTTGTTTCTTGATGTTCGCCTTTAGAAATGATTGTATCAAAATATTCAGCAAGGTTAAAGGCCACACGATGCATCCCAGGCAAATGAAGTGCCAATCTTACAACTAACGGAATCTTATCATGTAAAGGATTACCAAACAATCACCACGCAGCTTATGGAGGTCTAATATACATAGCATCAAGATATTGTTGAATCTCATTAAGTTTTCCAAGTACCATTGTTGCGCGATCATGTCCTTTATAAATATACTTGTGAATGTATTTTACACATCTAATTCCTGCACAAACTTTAAGATTGATATGACAGTTGAACATTCTTGATAAATACAGATTATGTGGCACAACATCTCTATTATCAATTTCTTTCCCCCTCACGGTGTACTTCTGACCAGTATTACTACGATGACGATAGACAGGATATCCATCGGAGTCCATACCTGTTGATTCAACAAATGATAGAGGGTACCTGTAGACACTCAAAATTTTGCATTTCTGTTACTAACCCTGCAGGAGGATAAAACCATCTTTTACCTTCTAGAGACAACCGTAAAAGTGCAAACCAAAGCCAGCAACCTCGACGACAACACCGGGAGATCAAACTAAGCCCCGACGACAACACCGGGATGTCAGTCAAGCCTCGGCCACAACGCGGGCGGTACAGCAACCCCGACGACAACACCGGGATATCAAGTCAAGCCCCGATCATAACCCGGGAGGTATAGTAACCCCGACGACAACACTGGGAGATCAAACTCAGCCTCGACGACAACACTAGGATGTCAAGTCAAGCCCTGGCCACAACCTGGGAGGTACAGCAACCTCGACGACAACACCGGGAGATCAAACTCAGCCCTGGCGACAACACCGTGATATCAAGTTAAGCCTTGGCCACAACTCGGGATGTACAGCAACCCCGACGACAACACCGAGATGTCAAGTCAAGCCCCGACCACAATCCAGAAGGTACAGCAACCCCGACGACAACACCAGGAGATCAAACTCAGCCCCGTCAACAACACCGAGATGTCAAGTCAAGCCCCGACAACAACCCGGGAGGTACAGTAACCCCGATGACAACATCGGGAGATCAAACTCAGCCCCAACGACAGCACCAAGTTGTCAAGTCAAGCCCCAGCCACAACCCAGGAGGTACATCAACCCCGATGACAACACCGGGAGATCAAACTCAACCCCGACGACATTATCGGGATGTCAAGTCAAGCCCCGGCCATAACCCCGGGATATGCAATCACCCCAGAGATAACCTTGGGAAGCCAAATCAACTTCGGAGACAACCCCGAAGCATCAAATCATCCCCAGAGATAACCCTAGGAGACCAAGTCAACCTCAGAGATAACCTTGGGAGACCAAGTCAACCTCAGAGATAACCCTGAGGACAAACATAATCTGCTAGGATCAAATTTTGGAGACAACCCTGGTAAAACAGTTGAAGACCGTGACAGTACAGGAGATAACCCCTGGAGGGGCAAAATGGTTATTTTACTAACTTGAAGCTAATTTAGTCAAAATCATGTCGAATTGATGCAATGAAGGTCAGAAAGAACCATAATATCGATCCCGAGTGATAACAGCACAATACAGCTCAACGGATAAACTGCGAAAAAATAAAGATCTAGTTATAAACCTATCTTCCTGGATTCGAGAAAGGTTAAGTCCCATGTTATTGTGTCTCCCATGGAAAGGGCTTTTTGGAAAGGTATAGAACGTCTCAAACGGATGCTCAGATCAAAGGTTAGGAAGGTTCGAACCTGACATCGCATTGCTCGGAGTGCACATACTTTGAGACGACGGGACCCATGGGAGTGGACCCCACTTGAGGAGCTGCAAGTAGACTTGTAGCTACCGCGAGTGCACCTGCAACCATCTGGTCTACAAATATAACCCCCTTGCCAAAAAAAGAAGAAAAAACAGTAAGAAAATGCTCTGAAACTCTGCTCATTTCGCCTCTTAGCCCTACATCTACTACTCCAAACTTCAATTTTATTCTTCCAATACATTTGTATACGTATATTCTACAACATATCAAAAATTAACCGGTGGAAACGTCCATTTAAATCCTACTAAGTGGCAAAAAACGCGTGTAGCAATCTATTGTAAGTATTTTTACGATCAGAACTCATTTTCCACTTTATTACGTATATGTGAACGTGTATATCAAGTTTCATCTTCTAGTTTTGCCCAGAACTTAGTTCCGTGGCCGTTTTAGCTAACTTTTTAGTATATATTAGTATATATATACGTTTTTCTTCGTTTGCACAGCCTAGATCGACGATCCGTGGCTTTTACTCGCTTTTATGTATATATATAATTATATGTACTAACTTGTTCGTCCTAGATCCCTAATTCGTGGCCTTTTTACTGCTTATATATATATATATATATATATATATAATTTTTCTGACTTCGTTTTGCCTGAATTGCTAATTCGTGGCCTTTTTCGCTTTAATATATATATTAGACCTGGAAAAACTTGACCTAAGCCCGCGGGCTGAGCCGTCCCGCCATCCACAGGCCGGGCTTTGGGCTGCAGATTTTTAGCCCAGCAAAATTCGGGCCTTTTTGGCCCACCCGTTTTTTGGCCCGGCCTGCCACTCGCCCCGCCCGTTTGGGCCAAACCCAAAAAAATAGAAAAAAATAGCCATAAATTGGTCCGGGCCAGCAGGCCGGGCTTTGGGCTCCAGTTTTTTAGCTCAGCAAAATCCGGGCCTTTTTGGCCCGGCCCACCACTCGCCCGACCGATTTGGGCCGAGCCCGCCCGTTTGCCAGGTCTATATATGTACTACATGTATATATTAATATTTATATTTTAATTTGGCCTAGATTGGAAATCCGTAGCCTTTTTACAGATTTTATAAATATATATATATATATATATATATATATTCACATTCAGTCGAGCCTGGATGAATTCGTGGCTCTTTATCGCTTATATATATATATATATATATATATATATATATATATATATATATATATATATATATATATTTATATATATTTACATTTAGTGGAGCCTGGATCAATTCGTGGCTCTTTACCATTTATCTATATATATATATGTTTACATTCAGTCGAGCCTGGACCATTTCGTAGCTCTTTACTGTTTTTATATGTATATATATATATATATATATTTATATTTTGTCTAGCCTGGACCATTTCGTGGCTCTTTACAGCTTTTATATATATATATATATATATATATATATATATATATATATATTTACATTCAGTTGAGCCTGGATCATTTTGTGTCTCTTTACAACTTATACATATATATATATATATATTTACATTTTGTCGAGCTTGGATTAATTCGTGGCTCTTTTACAGCTTTTATAAATATATATATATTTTTACATTCCAGTCGGGTTCTACCTTTCAATCGGTTCAAAATAGGTCCAACCGGAATCAGGAAGCTAGAATGGCTAAAATTTATTTAAATCTAGATTTCTTTTAGTTTTGTTAAATATTAAAGCGACCTCGCGACCCTTAGATCCCTATCTAGTGGGAACGAGAAGCTTTGGCTACGCACATCCAAGGATTAATTTGACTGATGAATCCTTTATTTTGTGACGTCTAGATGTAAATATACATTCTTTGTAAATATCTGAGTTGTGCAGGTTTTCTTGGCTATTTCTCTGTGAGCCTAGGAATCGTGGGATTCATGATCAAATTGATCAGAATCTGATTCCCACGATGGACAAACTCCACATTACAAATGTACCCTGCCATTTTTTTTATAAAAAATATACATCCGATGGACTTTAAAACAGTTATCCGGGTTTAAGGTCTCAAACATAATGAAATATAGTTTGTCGTGCCAGAGTCACTAGGATGGCTGTCATGCCCATGAGAAGACCGGTACTTGTACATATATTTTGTGGTCGAGGATGCTTCGCAGCCCGACAATCACCATCCAAATTGAGCCAAAGGCTGAAAAGAATAAAACGGAAGTATCAACAGGCTTCTATTCCTATGAGAGTTTAAGGGTTTGAAAACCACTTTCCAAAACGCCATTTTCTTATCTTGCTTTAAAAAAGGACTTTTGCAAATCCAATCAAATCCTTTGTATATAGGTTCAACGAAACACGGCACTACTTTCAAATCAATCAAATGTAGGCTCAATTACTTCCAGCATACACACAAACATTGCAATTTAAAAGGGAAATTTTGAAAAGATGCGGTACCATGTTTCACGGGAGTTGGGGGGTGCCTAACACCTTCCCCCCACTTAACCAAGTCCCTGAACTTTAGAATCTCGATTTCAAGATCAAGTTTTGACAGTGTTTAGTAATTGGGCCTACTTGCAAAATCAAACAAAACTCGGTTGCGTTGGTACAACCATTTCAAATCTACCAACTAGCGACTCTGTAAACTGTTCAAAATCGTCGACATGATACATGTTGGCCTTTTCCTAAAAAAAATTTCACCCTTCATAAAACAGATAAGACAAATAAGGGTACAAAATAACAAGATTTAGGAAGAGAGAAAGATCAGGTCCAAAGCGACCAGATTTTTTTCCCGACGTCGACAGGCGGCATCTCTGCTGGGGACAGTAGAGGGCTTAGGCCGCGTTCAAATCTTTTCAAAATTTTTCTTTTCTATCTGCTTATGTGTGGATGCTGCATTTTACCTTGAATGGATGTGAATGAATGCTTTATTGCTTTATATTAGTGCTTCGCACAATGTCATCATTTCATACGGTGAGACGCGATGTATGTGAATGTATGTTGTGTGATTCCTCCACTAGGAGGTGAACCCGTCGGTGTTTGACTACTGGACTCACAGGAGACTAATCCTTTGAGGCTCAGGAATGGCACCGCTCAGATCCACTCCAATTAAAAGATCAGATTCATTTCCCCTCTAGTAGATTGCGATGATCTGGGGACCTTCATGCCGAAAACCAGCGAGAGTAGCCTAAGATAGGTCAGCCTCTGTTTAACCAAATCCGAAGGGAAGCTTCTTCATACATTCCTCTTTAAATTCAATGTACATTTTCCAAATTCCAATGTAAATTTCAAGATTCAATATAAATATACATTTTATTGTGAATCCTGTCATGCTATCTTGTCATCAAAACAACTGACCTTTGTTTTACAGGATAAGATTAAACAACCTCAAAAAATAAATATTGCATAGCATGCATCCTGTTGACATATATACATCAGAATTAACACACCTACTTTTATTATAGGGAAAAATTGGTCCCATCGCCAGGTCAAAATCTAAGAAAGCACTATGCCCATCTTCAGACATGGCTTCAAGTGCTTAACCTGAATCCACCCCTATCTCTAGGGAAGATTTCGAAGGATTAAAGAGCCAGATAGCCGAATTGGCTATTTTCTTGAAAGAACAAAGCAAAGGCCTTCAAGGGAAGCAAACCCCCGGTCATACGGAACCATCTACACCCAGTGGCAGTTAAGAGACCGAAAAGAAATACACTCAGATTCCTGAGACTCAGAACCAGGACATGACCAACAAAACCCCTGAAATCACCAACCTCAATAAGGAGCAAGAAGCTGGTGATATTATGAAGAAGGTACAACAAATGGAAGAAACAATCTGGTCCATCAAAGGGACTGGGGCATTTGGAAGCGTAAATTACTCAGATTTATATATATTCCCAGAGGTTCGTTATCCAGACAAGTTTTAAGTCCCTAATTTTGAGAAATATGATGGATTAGGAGATCCCTACACCCATTTAAAGGTATTCATTGGAGAGCTCGGATCCTTTATACAGAGGAACTTCACTAATTTGAACCAGTCGATGAAAGAAATCCTCCAAATGTTGATCAATGAGGGGATGGTTACAAATTTGTTACACCCGATGAACCCTTGATCCAGAAAATTCAAGCCTGACAGGATCTGTGAGTATCATTCCAATGCGCCCGATTATGATACCAGGATTACTAGGGACTTCGCCACTTGATTCAAAATTTGATTGAAAGCGGTGAGCTAATCAAAGGAAATCAAGATTATGAATTCCCCGATGAGGAAGCATTCTTCATTCCCACGACATGGAATCAAGGAACAGTGGCTGTTATTTCCTGTAAGAAGGATCTAGCCGCAACACCCCTAATATTGCAAGGGAAACGGGTTCAAGAAGTACAGAATCCTATGAAAATGACGGCGCTCGAGCCTTTATATTGCCCTTCAGGCCACAATATCCTGTTGTAAGCCTGAAAAGAGTCCCATGGAACTATGTGAAGGATGAAGGTGCAACTTCAAACAACATTGCCATTGTATCGAAGGAAAATCCGTTCAACCGGTGATTAATTCAGTCATTAAAGCTAAAGGGAAAGGCGCTGGAAAGAAAATTTAAGAATTCCTCAGCAGGATGGGGCATAATGAGATTAAGGTGGTGCAAAGCTTGAAAGAGGCACCCAAATAGATATCTATCCTAATCCGGTCTTATCCTCGGTGGATCATCGGAATATTTTGGTGAAAGTATTGGAGGAAGCCCATCTGCCAAAGACGGTGGATACCAAGAAATTCTGTCACGTGATAAAACACATCTTCAACAGTAATGTGAAATCTTTCACTGATGATGATAGACCCGTAGAAGGGACAGGTCATTGCAAGTCACTGCACATAGCAGTGATGTCATCAAGGTAGGTGATCGGAGGTGTGCTGATAGACGAAGGATCATCCTTTAACATCTGTCCCTACGACACCCTATAAAGAATGAAGATTAACCCAAACCGGATCCGTACCAGTCATGTAGTCATCGGGCTTTCGATGGGTCTCGCCGAGAGGCTGTGGGAGAGATTGAGCTTCCATTGGATATTGGTCCAAATACTTTTTATGTATCCTTCCAGGTACTCAACATTACCATCGTGTATAATTTGTTACTGGGAAGGCCGTGGATCCACATGGCAGGTGCAGTTCCATCCACCATCCATCAGCAGCTCAAGTACATTATTGATGGCAACCTAATCAAGATAAATGCCGAACCAGAATACCCTGTCTTCATACAAAGAGATATGCTAGTGATCAGTCTAGATGAAAGGGTTGAACCTGTAAGTTTTCAAGCACTGGAGGTGAGCAATACTCAGTACCTACCTGTTGGGGCACCAGCCTTGAAACCAAGAGTTTCCCCCGAAATAATGACGGTAGGTTAAGAAATGGTATCTTTGGGTTTCTGCCTTGGAGGAGGGTTAGGAAAAAATCAGCAAGGTATCAAGAGTCCGGTGCAAATCCCGAGCTAGTCAGGGAAAGTCGTATTAGGCTATTCATTCGAATCAAACCACTGGAACCTATATAAGCATCCAAAGGGTCCTACTTCCATGATTCTATTGCCAAACCGCACTAATGCAGGGTTTGTAAAGAAAATGAGGAAGATTCCTACTGTTGTGTCAGTTATGTGGTTTCCTTCAGTCATACCAATGAATGAGAGAAAAGCCCCAAAGCTTGAGGGGGAAAGCAAAAAGGGAAAAGAAAAGTTCCTATACGAAGATCGAGACCCATTTTCTAACATGTATTGTCTGATGCACTACGAGGGGATGAATGATGATATCCCAAACAGTGACGAAGGAGATCAGATTCGAATTCCCCGCGCCAAGAAGGGGATGAATGGCAGTTCAAAAAAGAACCCCAGCTCTAATGAGAAGAATGTCTCAGTCATCATCAGAGATGAGGCAGACGAACATAAGTCATTATCCTCCCCTATTCATGAGGATCTGACATTGGACAATTGGAACATCACCCCATGCTTCATTCAAAAAAGGGTAAAAGGGCAAAAAGTCCATCTGCGCTGAAACATGGTTTCATTTACTGTTTATTTTTTTGCACAACTATAGCAGTAACTTTTGTCATACTTTTGCTAAATGATTTGTATGATTAAACAGTTTCATATATTAAAGCGAAAGCATTTTGTTTTTAGGACTCCAAAATTGGATGTGTTTGTCCCTGCTGATAAGATGCCAAACTGTCACAGTGACTACAACTTTGATGTAGAACTGAACTTCGACTTTATGGAGATTGATCAAGAGGAGACATATGACTATGAAGTTCCCGAGGATATCAAAGAATGGGTCAAAGACAAACCTAAACAGAACCTCGATTAAACCACCACTATCAATATCAGAACCTCAGAAAACCTCAAAAAAATTCAGATAGGCCTAGACCTCACGCAAGACCAAAGAGCCAACCTAATGAAACTCTTAACTCAGTTCTAGGATGTGCTTGTATGGTCACATAAAGATATGATTGGCTTGTTTACTGACATTTTCATCCATCGACTCCCCATCAAAGATGGATTCAAGCCAGTCAAGCAGAAGCTCAGGCGATTGAAACCCTAATGGAGTCTGAAAGCCATAAAAGAGGTCGTCAAGCAATTCAAAGCCAGTATCATCATGGTATCAACATACCCGGAGTGGCTGTCAAACATAGTTCCCGTGCCTAAGCCCGGAGGAAAGGTACTAGTATGAATGGATTACTGGGATTTAAACAAAGCTTGTCTCAAAGATAATTTCTTGGTACCTTTCATCCACATCCTGATAGTTAATACGGCACAGTATGACATGTATTCTTTTGTGGATTGCTTTGCTGGTTACCATCAAATCATGGTCATTGAAGAAGACAAGGAGAAGACAACCTTCAACACTCCATGGGGATCCTTCTGTTATAGACGATTATCCTTCGGCCTTATTAATGCCGATGCCACATATCAGAGAGCTATGATGGCTCTGTTTCATGACATGATGCACAAGGAGATAGAGGTTTATGTGGATGACATCATCGTTAAATCTTGGAGGGAGGACGATCACATCAGCTATCTGAAAAAGTTGTTCAACAGGTTGCGTAAGTACAACCTCAAGCTGAATCTAGCCAAATGTGCTTTTGATGTCAAATCGGGCAAATTGTTAGGATTTCTGGTGAGCAATAGAGGCATTGAGCTGGATCCCACCGGATTAAAGCCATCACGAAGATGCCGGTACCCCGAACAGAGAAGGAAATATGGGGATTCATGGGAAGAATCAATTTCATAAGTAGATTCATTTCCCAACTCAAATCAACTTGTGAACCCATCTTCAAGCTACAAAGGAAGAATTCCTCCACAAAATGGAATGAGGATTGCCAAAAAACTTTCCTTGCCATCAAGAAGTAGTTGATCGAAGCACCTGTCTTGGTACCCCCGAGGGATGAAGTTCCCCTATTTATATACTTGTCAGTCAATGCCAGCGCAATGGGTTGTATGCTGGGATAGAAAGATGATACTAGCAAGGAGAGAGCTATCTATTACATCAACAAATATTTCAGTAGCAAGGAATAGAAGTACACTCTGATTGAGAAGACATGTTGTGTGTTAGCATGGGCCGCGATGAGGTTACAACACTATCTGCATGAGCACACGACCTATCTTATATCCAGCATGGATTTACTGAAGTACGTATTCAACAAACCAATATTGAATTGTCGATTGTCCAAATGGCAGTTGATAATCTAATAGTTCGACATTGTCTACGTGACTTAGAAGTCCATCAAAGGTCAGGGAATTACAGATCAACTGGTCGAAGCTCTGTCAGGGGATTTCAAACCTTTGGAAACTTATTTCCCGGATGATGGGATCATAAAAATTCAACAAATCTGACAAGAGAATACAGTCCAAGCCCGAAAAATATATTTCGATGGAGCGGTGAACATGGAAGGTGCTAGAGTTGGGGTAGTCCTTGTCGCTGGTACAGGGGAACATTATCATGTGGCTACCAAGTTGTAGTTTATCAACACCAACAACACGGCTGAGTATGAAGGCTGCATAATGGGGTTGAAACTTGCCCAGTCCATGGGAATCAAGCGTTTAATAGTCTTTGGAGATTCTGAGTTAGTCATTAGACAAACCACTGGAGCATATCGCACTAAATAATTGCATCTGCTGCCCTATCACCGACAGGTTATCAACATATCCATGGATTTTGAGGAGATAACCTTCATCCACATCCCTCAAGGTAGGAACGACTTTGCCAATACATTGGCGACATTGGTTTCCCTGATCAACGTATTGGATAGAAGGGGAATTCCCAACATCAAATTCACAAGCCAAAAGGCCCTGACATATGGGAATTACATTGGAGAAGTATCAGATGAAATACCTTTTATTAAACAACCTTAGTATCAAGACATCAAGGAATATCTTCGAGATGGATCCACACCCGCTAGGGCAAGCCAAGCCGGACAAAAGCGGATTCACAAGATGGTTATGAAGTTTTATTTGAGCGGAGACGCACTCTATAAAAGGGATGTTGGAATAGGCCTTTTAAGATACCTCGGTAAAGATCAAGCCCAGAGATTGATGGATGAAGTCCACGGTGGAGTTTGCGGTCCACACATGAGAGGTCATTTGCTGGCCAAGAAGATATTCAAAATAGAGCATTACTGGATCTCTCTCAAAGCTTACTGTGATGATCACGTCAGGAGATGCTACCAATGCCAAGTCCATAGAAATGCCATCCACGCTCCTCCGAATGAACTGCACAACATGAGTTCGCCGTGGCCTTTCTTCATGTGGGGCATGGATGTGATTGGGCCAAGAAGAACATCAAGAAGATCATGCAGAAGATGTCCGCCAATCACAAAGGATGGCCTGACCTATTGATTCTGACCTTGTTAGCCTAAAGGACGTCGATGCGCACTTCTACTGGGGCTACCCCCTACTCATTGGTCTATGGCATGGAAGCAGTCCTTCCCATAGAAGTAGAAATGGAGTTCCTGAGAGTGATAATAGATGCTCAAATAGAGTAAGACCAGTAGGGGCAAGAGCGATACCACTAGTTGTCCCCGATAGATGAAAAGAGGGCTACATCAATTTTCAACGGACAGTTGTAACAGCAAAGGATTGCTCGATCATACAATAACAAAGTCCGAATCCGACAATTCAAAGAAAATGACTTGGTACTAAAGAAAGTTATGGCCAATCAAGATGAAGCCAAAGGAAAGTTCACCCCAAATTGGGAAAGCCCTTTCATTGTCAAAGAAGTGTTGATAGGAGGAGCATAAGTATGACATGTGACTAAGGTAGCAACATGTATGTATATTGAGTAACAAGTTTGTGTAATGAATGAGTTAGCTAATGAAAATCCTATACTTATAATACACTATAAATAGGATTCAAAAGTGTTGAATTACTTTACGTGGATAGACTACGCTAAAGGCAAGTATCTAAACCTTATCTCTTTGAATGCAAGTATCCTAACCGACGCATTTACTTTATGCAAGTATTCTATCCTTGTATATTACAAGCTAATTTATTTACTTAATCGTTTGAATTGAATTAGCATACTTGAACTCTTATTTCATTAAAGCTATTATTCATGTTGAACTTGGTATTGTTCTTAAATATTGTGATAGTGTTTATTCCATTTGATTCGGCTAGACTTATATTATTGAAAAGCAACCCAAACTAATTGATTAGTGCGAGATCTTGTATTTGACTGAGAAGAACAACCTTCTTTGAAGGGAATATATAATTTTCAAAGAACCGACGTGTACACTTGAGTATGATTGATTGTTATACATAACGATGGTACTTTAGGCTGATCACCTGCTGTACCTGTTTTTTATTGAATTTTCAGTTTATTACTGTTAATTCTAGTAGAAGTTCATGGTCCTTAGTGACTGCTCAGTATTCAGTTATCTTGAAATCTTGAATTGATTTATTATTATTGAATCACATTTATAGTATTCTGTCCTTAGCGACTGTTGTTGAAAACTGTTGATATTCTTGTTATCCTTGAATTATCAAACCTTGCTATACCCTTTTCGAGAATTGAGAATTATATTACAAACCCTTATTATATATTACTTGCTGAGCAATTTGTGCTCATTCTTGCTTTTCCCTAAAATATTTCAGTTAAGGCAGAGCATGGCGAACCTTCGGGCGTTGATAAGGGCAAGGGCAAGGCTACCAACTAGCTTGTCTCTTTTATGTTTTAAATATCTTAATGTTGTATTAAGATGATGTAGTAAGACTGGATTTGATTATGTTTAAGCTTAAGTTAGATTATGTAATAAGTCATTAATTGATAATATTATGTAATCTATTAAGTACTGTAGGTTGCGAGACTTGGGGGAATAATTATAATAAATCATTGTAAATTATTCTAGATTAGATTTTCCGCTGTGATTGTGTGATATTTAGTTATTATTATTGTGATGTATTACCATGAGAACGTGATAAACCGAATTCGAGTGACCAAGTGGTGGTCCCGGATTTGGGGGCGTTACATGGCCAGTACAAAACTGGCGCAGCTGCGCAGGTGCCGGCCAGAGAAAGACACTGCACTACTTCGTCAGAAACTTAGCCCAAGTCAGAAATTTTCATACAAAAATCAATCTAAACATATTACAATACATTTCTATCAGGCTTATAACACATAACAACCATTTCTCCAATCAATTAACATCCAATTCAATTGAAATCAAGAATCAAAGAATTTGAAATTCACAGAAATTAAAGAACAAGAATGGAAAGTGATATACCTTTGTAATGGAAACTAAACTTGTTGTTATATCAAAATCTCCCTCAATGATAACTCACAATAACTCATTAGCAATTCTACACTTACATGAAAATCTCAGCATTTCAAAAATGAGAAGGAGAAGAGCTAATTTATAGGAAAATGTTTACCCAGACATTTTCATTCCACCTCAAATTAAACAAAAGGAATGCATGTTTGTATAATGGTTAAGGAGTGGTGGTTGAGTAGTTGGTGATTCTCATCATATTCTCCACTCCCCCCATGATCATTGCTAGCTAAGGTTGCTGATTTTGAGAAAAGGAGTTGAGTAGTGTAGCCACGTGAAGGAGAAATGAAGGTGGGACTCTCATTTAGGGACAATGTAATAACTCAGCACTTGCTAATACACTAAGTTGTATACTATATATATACACATAGTATATACCTAAGTTATACAATTAAATGGGTGCTACAATGTTATTTCTTAATTACAAGGTATCAAGTAGTGTATATACATATAATCCATGTACATTTTCTATTAACACTAAATATAATCTAATTGTGTATTGCTCATTATTTATTACCATAACTGTTATTATTATAATCATAATAACTTAATGAAATCATTATCAATTAATAATGTTTATTGATATTACTATATGTTGATGAGGTATACTTGAATGTTTACTCACTAACTTCATGTCACATAAAAAATATTATTGTGTGACTCTACTAATGCAAATAAATCTTACTATATAGTCTATATATAATATACATAGCCATGTCAAAAGTCACATTATATTATGTATAATATAGATAGCTACCATATAGTAAAGGTTTAGTATCGCATGCTTGTGTATAACAGTAAATCAAGTAAATATAATAATATTATATTATTAGTTCTCTTACTCATTAATTATTATTTATTCATAATAATAATTAAACAACACATTATCGATTAATTACTCAGTATTGAAATTAATCACTATTTTCAATTCATGCCACTATATTCAAATAAGTGGAATATTTAATTATTAATAATCTTATCAATGCTCTGATATTAAAGCCTTAGGGTTAGTCCACCAATTTAATTTTCTCATTAGTGACTTCCTTTAATCGTTTCAAAAATTCATATAACCACATAAAGTTTAAATAAGCTCACAAACTAACACATTAAAATTTTAAATCACATATTTAATTAATAAAGAATTTAAAATTCATGGTCGTTACACACTCTCGTCGGGAATTTGCAGCCAAACAAAAGTTTACCCCACTAGGAAATATCTAGGGAAGATATTATGCTAATGTTAATCAACGAGGGACAGATCACGGAGTTCTCACCACCCCCAGACCCTCGATCAAAATTCTTCGACCCTAGTATGATATGCCTATATCATTCAAATGCCCCAGGATATGCAACCGAAGAGTGTTGGGCCTTGCGTCACCAAATTCAGAATATGATTGAATCAGGAGAGCTAGAAATGATAAGGGAGGCAAAGATTTTCCCTAATGAATAGACAGTGTACCCTCAGAAAGTGAGATGTTTAGAATTAATGGTGGCAGTTAACACTTATGTATAAGGAAGTTCTGTAGTGCCCATACATATCCGAGGATTGTTCAATAGGGGAGATGGAACTCCATTGAAAATAAATGCGCCAACGCCGATAATGTTAACCCCTCGGTCACAGATCTCTGTCTTTAGTCTAAAAAAAGTTCCTTGGAATTATGGAGAAGGTATGAGGTCGGAGACCGATTGTACTGCGATCCTGCCAAAGGATGACCCATTGTGCCTTCCAGGGGGTGTAATGAAGCCAATAGTTAAAACCATGGGAAAAGTGCCACTAGGGAAGATTGTGGATTTCCTTAACAAAGTAGGACACAATGAAGTGAGGGCGGTGAAGTAGCTGAAGGAATCACCACCCCAAATCTCTATCCTAGACTTGGTACTAGCCTCCGAGGACTACCGTCAAATTCTAGTCCAAGTGTTAGAGGAGGCTCACTTGCCCAAAACCATTAACACTGAGAAGTTCCAGCATCTGATTAGCCAACTACTGGTGAGTAATGTCATATCATTCACCGATAACGATATACCGACATAAGGAACTGGACATCGCAGGACACTGCATGTGACGCCCCCAAATTCGGGTACCTTAAACCTCGAAGCTAATACATTACGGTACATCATTTCCATACATATTTTATAACTAGTGTCGAATTATTAACATATTTTGTTTATACAATATGTTCTTTCAACATATCCCAAACCCTATTAACCTTAACTTACATACATACCTTTAAAATCACAAAAGGTTTACATCAGGTAACTAAAAAGTTAATTGTGCATAATAATCTATTATTGTACTTTGCTCTTGTCTATGTCCTTCTTCGAACAATCGTCTTAATCTGAAAATGTTATTATGATATAGTAAGAGTGAGCAACTACTTTGCTCAGCAAGTTTAAATACAATGAAGATATATCATGATTGAAAAGGAGTAAGCTTTCAAGTTTTTAACAATGTATAACAATTGTGAAAGAACATGCATCAAATTTCAATAATTGAATAACTGAATCAATAATGTTGAGTGGTAAACAATGATCAATTAAACTGAACCTTATGGTAATCAAAATGATCAACCTTTCATACCTAATGAACATATATAACATGCACTAAGTGCTAATCAATAATCAAATATGTGGAATAATTTTCAATAATTAATCCACTAGCATGCTTGAAACATAATAACTCGAGTTTGAGTTAGGACACTTGCATGTACCGTCGATTATTGCGACGCAATCTAATTTAATCTCTTTATTGTAAATACCTATCATTGTTAAGATTGATCTTTCAATCAGTATATCATAGTATATCTCATAATACAACTACTTTATAAATAAATTGTCTAACATTTAACCACATAATCAAATATTAGATAACACTTTAACACCATACGTATTCATAATTCTAAACTTAGCACACATCGAGTCTTTAACAGTGTTACATTATGCTGAGTAGTTTCCCACAAACACCAAACAAACTAGTTTCACGTCTCGTCTACACTGTATTTCACAGAGAGTTAGATCGGTTGCTAGTTCGTATAAACATTTGTTCCCTCAAGGAATTGTTTAGCCTAGATACGATATATCAACCATTACAGAGTACGACTATACCACTACTTTATCATATAACTTATGAATTAATACTTCATATTTCATTTTATAAGTTCTCCTTTATAATCCAGTAAGCCGAATACTTAATCCATCAACCTAGATTCAAACTGAATTTCAATTCAGTAAACTGTTTTCCAATCCAGCAGACTAGATTTAAACTGACTTCCAATCCAGCAACCTGGATTCAAACTGACATTTAATCCAGCAAGCCTGGATTCAAACTGTCCTGCAATCCAGCAACCTGGATTCACCAATCTTCTAATCCAGCAATCTGGATTCACTAATCTTTCAATCCAGCAACCTGGATTCACTAATTATCCAATCTACCAACCTGGATTCACTAATCCTCTAATACATATTACTATACATTCAATATGGCCTATTGAATGTCCAATCAATAACTTAACTCTTCTTTTAAACTCTCTTTTAATATTATTAATTATTTAATAATATTCAAATCATTTACTAACATTATTAATCATTAAATAATATTTTAAATCAATGATTTAATAACACGTTAATCTAAATGTTATCAATCACTTAATAATATCTTAATCAAACACTATTAATCTTTTAATATTATTTTAATTATTTATTACACTTATAAATAATTTATTTTAATTGTTTAATCTTTACTAATTAATTTATTTAACTCTCATAAAAGGCCATAGATATAATATCTCATCATCAATGACCAAAACACCCTTCAAAAATCTTCATATAACATATCTAGGGTTCTTAAGCCATAAAATTCTGTTTTTCAAATTTTTAATATCACATAATTAATTTAATTCATTTATTCATAACTAAATCATTTCCATGAGAAATACCAAATCAGTTCCAAAAAAAAAAAATTGGAATTTCACAGAATATAGTTCCCTTATGAACATATATTTTTCCTAGAATTTTTGAAAATCATTTACTATATTTAAATAGTCCAAAACAGCCAAATCTTACTACATTTATCATAAATCGAAACTTTGTTATAAAATTCCGCAACATTTTCAGGGTATGTTCCCGTTATATATATATATATATATATATATATATATATATATATATATATATATATATATATATATATATATATATATATATATATATAAATCCATTAACAATTTCATAATTTTTGGAGTTAATCACAAAGAGTTATTCAAGTGTACTTTTAAAAGTAGTCATCTACCGCAAAATCCATAACTCTCATTTTACATTGCCAAAAATTCTCATCTTTTTACAGGACTCAGATAACTTTTCATATTATCACTCCAAATTTTCTCAAAATATTTCAAGTAAAAAAAACATGATGTAACTAATCTTATTTAAATAAATAAATTAAACTAATAATCTATTTAAATAAATAATATTTATTCTACAATAGAGATAAGTCTCCCTAACGATCAATGACTTTTCAGATAATATAGATTTTAACATTAATTATAAAAGAATCCCTGAGTTAATAGTTATCGTACAATTCAATCTTTCCACCATACAATGTCCCAATTAAATATAATACATGAAATTACTGTCAAGTCTTATTTTATTTAATTATATGTATCTTGATCAGAAAATGCACAACTCCAAATAATGCAAATTAGATACTCCTTTCTAATTTCATTCCATATTGGCCAAAGATTCCAGGGTTGTAATTTAACGAATTACATATGACATATATTTTCTTTTACTAGAAGCGGTAGATTATTTATTGATCATTCATTATCTCCATATATAACTTATAACACCCAAGCATACCCTTTGATATACCCTAAGGGTCTTAAGGAATAAGTCAAAGTATAATTCATTATACACAAGATACTATGATGATCTCAAGTCTGAGAATCACTTGTACTATTATAACATTAGGAATTCTTATTGACAGGCGAGTAAAACTCCATTAGGTATTCCTTAGCAAGTCACGTTCAGTGTACTTATTCTTCAATAAGCACCTACATATTTACTTTAGTGTCTCCACACAAATAATCATGAGATCAATCATCCTCATTCAATGATCAAGCAAAATATATACCAATCTATTCGGATTTACTAATCCCCTTTTTAGTAATCCATCGATTAGGAACTATTTTAGTTTTAAGCTATCTAAGAATTTAGATCTCATTAGCATGATCAACATCATGATTCTAAAAGCATTTCTTAAAACTATAGGTTATTTACATATTATAAAAACAGCACCATGTAGATAATTAAATGCCTTTAATAAATGAATACTTTTATTAATAAATAAATAAGATCGTTTCCAAAGTATATGCTTTATCAACATACATGATTGGCTTGTATGCATACTACTTCCAATCTCCCACTTGCACTAAAACCAATTGTCATGGTATCTCATACCCATCTTCTCTAAGTGACGATCAAATTGATGTTGTGTTAAAGCTTTAGTAAATGGATCTGCAATGTTGTCTTGAGAGTCCACACGCTCCAAGGTGACATCTCCTCTTTCAATGATCTCATTGATCAAGTGAAATCGCCGCAACACATGTTTAGATTTCTGATATGACCTAGGTTCCTTAGCCTGTGCAACAGCTCTGGTGTTGTCACGGTACAAGGGGACTGCTCCTCCAATGTTAGGAACCACACCAAGTTCGATTATGAACTTCTTCATCCAAACAGCCTTATTTGCAACTTTACTTGCAGCTATGTACTCTGCCTCTGTCACTGAATCAGCAACTGTTTAATGCTTGGAACTCTTCCAACTCATTGCGCCACCGTTTAAGGAAAATACATGCCCCGACACGGATTTACGGTCATCTTGGTCTGATTAAAAACTTGAGTCTGTGAAGCCCTTGAGTTCTAATTCAGACCGTCCATAGACAAGAAATACGTCCTTAGTTCTTCGTAAGTACTTTAGGATATTTTTCACTGCCTTCCAGTGCTCTTCTCCTGGATTCGACTGATATCTGCTCATTACACTAAGTGCATGAGGGACATCAGGTCTAGTACATATCATACCGTACATGATAGATCCTTTTACTAAAGCATAAGGAATTTTACTCATACGGTTTCTCTCCTCATGTGTCTTTGGGGCCTGTTTCTTGGAGAGATGTATTCCATGGCTCATCGGCATGAGATCTCTTTTGGAATCTTCCATGCTAAACCTCTTTAGCATCGAGTCAATGTACTTTTCTTGGCATAAGCTGAGCATCCTTTTAGATCTATCTCTATAGATCTTTATCCCCAAAATATAGAATGTTTCTCCCAAGTCCTTCATGGAGAAGTGTTTAGATAACAAGATTTTGATTGATTGTAGCATAGGAATATCATTCCCTATCAGTAATATATCATCAACATATAATACAAGGAATGAAACAGCGCTCCCACTAACCTTCTTGTACACACATGGTTCATCCTCGTTTTTGATAAAATCAAACTCTTTAATTGTCTCATCAAAATGAATGTTCCATCTACGAGAAGCTTGCTTTAATCCATAACTGGATTGTTGCAGCTTATATACTTGATTTGTTCCAACCTTTAAAATAAATCCCTCTGGTTGTGTCATATACACATCCTCCTCAAGTTTTCCATTGAGGAAGGTCGTTTTCACGTCCATCTGCCAGATCTCATAGTCGTAATAAGCTACAATCGCAAAAAATCCGAATAGACTTGAGCATAGCTGTAATACCCAGAAAAATAAATAAATAAATAAATAACAATTAAAAATTTTGTTTTAAATATTTTAATTGGGTTTTTCTTGTGTTTGGGTCAAATCGTATTTAATTTATGCGGACTATAACAAATAAGGAATTTCACTAATTGGGCCTTAAAAGTAATTAGGTTTAATCTATATTTGTGGGTAATATTAAAACCTATTATAATTAGAAAAAATAAAATTAATGAAATCTATTATTTAATAAACAAAACCTAATTAAATGCTTCATCATATTTTATACAAACTGACGGAAGAAAGAAAAAAAAGGGAAACAAAGGCTACGGCAAGAGATAAGAAGGGAGATTTAAGAGCTTACAGTGTTAATTGTGAAGAGGGATTCAATACTCCTTTCAGAAAGTAAACATTAATAATCTGTTTGTTTCTATATCATGTATTCATGTAAATCTATGTATTTGTATAAAAGGAGTTCTTATAAGTTATTAATATTTGATGAACTAATAAAGGGGATACAGGCATAGTATTATCAGATACTCCGACTTGGATAATGATAACATAAGATTATTAAACCAAGATGTTTGTTTACTTACTCCTTGAATATGTAGGAAATCTTGAGAAGGAGCATGATTTCATTATATATATATATATATATAAAGAAAACGGAAGTACATATATATATATAAAGAAAAACGGAGGTACAGTATATATATATATATATATATATATATATATATATATATATATATAAGAAAAGTAGGTTACCGCATATATATATATATATATATATATATATATATGTAAGTAATAAATGGTTGAGTAAGACTGCACCCAGAAATTTATTGTTATAATATTTGTTGTAGTATTTTATAGAACTATTTGGAAGTTTAAATTGGGAATTTACGTGAATATAATAATAACAATATTAATAACATGATTTTATTAACGGATTAAAGATGGAAGAAATATTTTGCAAACGTATTTATATTTATTTATTCTTTTGTTTAGTTCGAATAGAGGGAGTCTAACGAGTCGAATTTGAAATATAAATTTGGGTATTACATTGCTTAATCCAGGTACGGATTCGGTACTCTTTCAGCGATACTCTTGTTAAATTTGATTTATTCGTTTTGTTCCTTATTTTGAATTTCGTTATTATTTCACATAATTGTTTCTTATGAAATTCATATAATAGTTTCATTTTGGAGTTGATTTATATGACTCGAATTTATAATCTTTGAATTAAATAATCATGTTTAATATTTATTTTGATAATTGTAGAGCGTTACATGTTGTTACTTTCTTTTTGAGACGTTGAGATTATGATTTAATTTGGTTCAATATGTATATATAGAACCCTTTTGTTGGTATTATGTCGTATATGTTGTGACATAGTATTTTTGTTAGAATATACCATAGGGTATACCTGAGTTATAATCATCTGTGGGGGTACCACAGGCATGTCCTCTTGGCACCAAGGCATGACACCTTCCGTGGCGGTGTGATCAGTCCACGGCGTCTCCATTTTGTGCTCCGGTGGGAGTTTGCTATTTGGTGTTTTGTTGTGGCAGGTGTATGGATCGACCCTAGTTTTTTGTTTTGTTCTATTCTGCGGATTGGCGATGTTTGTGCCAAACACGCCTTCTGATTTGCATACATCTGGATCCGACCGGTCCGATGTATGTTATGCCTGTGTGGCATTATTTTGATTGCCTGTGTGGCATTATTTGACTTGTCTGTGTGGCAAGATATATTTCTGTGAGCTCGGTATGAAATAACACCCAGCCATTTGATTCAGCCAATTATTTCGTTGTATTAGTTTTGTTCGTTACAGTCCAGTTCATTTATTTGAGTTAGTTATTTCATTTCATTATTCTATATCCGTACTGGGCATTTGGCCCATGCTGTGTTTTTTTTCCTGCAGGTAATCAGGGGGATCAAGGCAAGTGTGATGAGAGCTCCCTTCATTCCAATGGTTTAGAAATATTATGTTTAGGCTTGATAGATTGATTTATTTGGAGTTGTAATAATTACCTTAGATTGTGATTTGGGCCAGTTTGGCATTTATTCTGGATTGCCTTTCGATATTTATTGGTTTTAAATACTATTTTTTTATGGTTTAGAGCCTTATTATTATTTCTTCAGTTATGTTGTGTTTTGAGTAACCTCTCTTTCTATTTCGAAAAAGGGGTGTTACAGAGTTGGTATCAGAGCTTAGGTTCTTTCTTGTAGAAAACCTATTTAGGTTTGACCTGTGAGTAATGGGTAGATTTTTGGGTTAGGGTTTTGTTCAGTTTTGTATTTTGTTCAGCTATCAAATAAGGTTATATTTGAATTCGCCTGTAATATATTTCCTTCTATCCGTCATTATGTTTCATAAATAACTCGTAAATTCGCTAGAGTTGATAGGAGGCAACGGTGGGTGAAGGGGCGAGAAGTAGCCTAATGTGCAGCCTAACAACCAAAATAATACTATATTGGCGATCTTGGTGAATTAGGCGGGTAATCAGGCTTTGCCATAATTGGTGGCACAAGTCATACAGGCGATGCAGCAACCACCATAGATTCCTGATCAGTAAAACCCGAGAAATATTTTTCCATACGTAAATGGAGAGGAATTATATGCACATAGTGTTGATCAGCATGTGGTTCGATGTACGTGTGGTTAGAACGTCAGCTTAAGCTACCTCAGCAATGTCAAAATCGCCAAAAGTGGTAGAATCGTCGGCAAGGGCAGAATTAGGTTCGTTATCTGGGACCAGCTGGTGAGGGTAACCCAAATATTTTTCTGATCATTCCTTGTGCTACTTGTGGGGGTCATCATCCAGGGAGGCAGTGTTATGGAGTTAGCGGTGCATGCTTTTTGTGTGGACAGATGGGTCATATGGCTAGATATTGTACCGGGCCACGTGGTAATGGTGGAGGCGGTGATCATAGTGGCATTGGAGGTCAGCGTCAGGGTGGTCGGGTGTTTGCCTTGACACATAATCAGGCGATAGGTGTGCCAGGTACTGTTTTTGGCACTCTTTTAGTTGGCAATCGTGAGGCTTCTGTTTTATTTGATTTGGGTTCTACTCATTCAGTTGTTGCTTAGTCTTTTGTTCAGCACATGAGTGTGCCATCTCAGTACTTAGATTCTGTTATGTATATTGCTACCCCGATGGAGACTTCTGTTATTATTTTGATTTATATCGAGGGTGTTCGATCAGTTTTGGGGATAAGATTCATAGGGCTAATCTTCTTCTGATGTGTATGCATGATTTTGATGTGATTCTTGGGATGGACTGGTTGGATAAGCACCAGGCCACTAGCGATTATTCGTCAAAGAAGGTTATATTTGGAGATGTGAAGTCTCTAAAATTTGTGTTTAAGGGTTCACAACCGAGTACGGTGGTGAATTTGATTTCAGCTTTGAAGGCTGAGAAGTTTGTGGCGAAGGGTTGTGAGAGGAACTTGGCATTTGTGAAGGATACCTCTAAGGGTGAGTCTCGTATTGAGGATATTTCAGTTGTTCGTGACTTTTCTGATGTGCTTTCGGAGGAGTTGTCAGGGTTTCCACCGTAGCAGGAAGTTGAGTTTACTATTAAGCTTGTTCCTGGTGTGGGGCCTATCTCTAAAGCACCGTATCGGATGGCACCATTGGAGTTGCAGGAGTTGAAGGAGCAATTAC
Source organism: Panax stipuleanatus (assembly GCA_020205555.1). Classification (NCBI taxonomy): domain Eukaryota; kingdom Viridiplantae; phylum Streptophyta; class Magnoliopsida; order Apiales; family Araliaceae; genus Panax; species Panax stipuleanatus. Next base: position 106,715,586 of record CM035119.1, on the reverse strand, counting down.
AAAAGCTGTTAGATCGTTGTGTGATTCGACCGAGTGTTTACCGTGGGGTGCTCTGATTTTGTTTATGAAGAAGAAAGATGGGTCTATGAGGTTGTGCATAGACTACAGGGAGTTGAACAAGATTACTATCAGGAATCGGTATCCATTGCCAAGGATTGAAGACTTGTTTGACCAACTTCAGGGGGCGAAGTATTTTTCAAAGATAGACTTGAGGTCGGGTTACCAACAATTGAGGGTAAGAGACGAGGATGTCTCTAAGACTGCTTTTTGTACTCGCTATGGGCATTACGAGTTTTTGGTGATGCCATTTGGGTTGACTAACGCTCCGGTGGTGTTTATGGATTTGATGAATAGGGTTTTCAAGGAGTACTTGGACCAATATGTTATTATCTTTATTGATGACATTTTGGTCTACTCCAAGTCTATGGAGGAGCATAAGGAGCATCTTCGAACAGTGTTGAAAATTTTGCAGAAAGAGAAATTGTATGCTAAATTCTCTAAATGCGAGTTTTAGTTAGAGGAGATTGCAGTTTTGGGCCACGTTGTTTGTGCTGAAGGCATTTAGGTGGATCCTGCGAAGGTTGAGGCTATCACTAAATGGCCGAGACCTACTACTGTGACAGAGATTAAGAGTTTCTTGGGTTTAGCAGGGTATTATAGGAGATTTGTGGAAGGATTCTCTTTGCTTTCCTTGCCATTAACTCAGTTGATGAAAAAGGGCACGAAGTTTGTGTGGAATGAGAAGCGCGAGAAGAGTTTCAAGGAGTTGAAGAAATGACTTGTGATAGCTCCTATAGTTACATTACCCTCGGGGACAGGAGGTTACCAGATTTATAGTGACGCTTTTAAGAAAGGATTGGGTTGTGTTTTGATGCAACACAGTAAGGTGATTGCTTATGCTTCTAGGCAGCTTAAACCTTACGAGCCAAACTACCCCACTCATGATTTGGAGTTGGCAGCAGTTATCTTTGCTCTAAAGATTTGGAGGCACTATTTGTATGGAGAGACTTGTGATATCTTCACCGATCATAAAAGTCTTAAATACATTTTAACTCAAAAGGAGCTTAATATGAGGCAGAGGCGTTGGTTGGAGTTTCGAAAAGATTATGATGCGAGGATTCAATATCACCCGGGGAAGGCAAATGTGGTTGCAGATGCTCTTAGCCGAAAGAGTTCAAGAAGTGTAGCAGCTCTTAATACAAAACCTCAACTTATTTCAGATATGGAGCGGCTAGAGTTGGAGTTATATGTGAAAGGTTCAGATGGGCATTTGGCGGGTATGAGAGTGGAGCCCTCTCTTATTTCTAGAGTTAAATAAACTCAAAAGGAAGATGGAGAATTGTGGAGTATGGCGCATAATCTAGATGAGGGCATGTAGCCCGAGTTTCGTTTTGATGAACATGGTGTGATTTGGTTGAGTGAGCGGTTGTGTATACCATCTGATTCAATCATTTGGGAGGCGATTTTGGCGGAGGCTCATAGTTTGCCATTTTCTATTCATCCAGGTTCTACAAAGATGTACAGGGATTTGAAGGAAATGTTTGGTGGAATGGGATGAAGCGAGATGTGGTTGAATATGTTGGGAAGTGCCTCACTTGTCAACAAGTGAAGATAGAACATTAACGAGCTTGTGGTTTGTTGCAACAGTTGAACATTCCAGTTTGGAAATTGGAGGATATCACGATGGATTTTATGACTGGTTTGTCAAAGACTTTCAGGAAGAATGATGCCATTTGGGTTGTGGTGGACCGGTTGACCAAATCAGCACACTTTTTGGCGATCCACGAGTGTTACTCGGTGAATAGGTTGGCACAGATCTTTCAGCAGGAGATTGTTAGACTTCATGGTTCTCCAGTGTCTATTGTTTCAGATCGGGACCCACGGTTCACTTCACAGTTTTGGAAAGGGTTTCAACGAGCTTGGGGTACTCGACTCAAATTTAGTACTTCTTTCCATCCGCAGACCGATGGGCAGTCCGAGCGAACTAGTCAAACGTTGGAGGACATATTGTGCACTTGAGTGGTCAGGTAATTGGGATGACTATTGGAGCTTAGTTGAGTTTACGTATAACAACAGTTGGCATACAAGTATTGGGATGGCTCCGTTTGAGGCGCTGTATGGTAGGAAGTGTCGAGCACCAACTTGTTGGGATGAGGTTGGCGAGAGAGCCATAGAAGGCCCTGAGTTAGTCCAAATCACTATGGAGAAGATATCGGTGGCTAAAGAGAAATTGAAATCGGTTCGATCACGGCAGAAGAGTTATGCTGATAAGCATAGGAGGACCTTAGAGTTTGAACCTGGTGAGCATGCGTTTCTAAAAGTCTCTCATTGGAAGGGTATTCAGCGATTTGGTTTGAAAGGGAAACTTAGTCCGTGTTATATTGGCTCATTTGAGATTTTAGAAAGGGTTAGTGAAGTTGCATATCGGTTAGCTTTGCCTCCATAGGTAGCTCATTTGCATAATGTGTTCCCTGTGTCCGTGTTGAGGAGTTATCAATATCATCTGTTGCATGTGGTGCAATATCCGTTCGATAAGATTCGGGAGGATCTTACTTGTGAGAAGAAAGCCGAGGCAATTTTGGATCATCAAGAGCGGGTTATGAGGAGGAAGACAATTTCGTTCGTCAAGGTTTTGTGGAGAAACCATTCGGAGCGAGAAGCTACATGGGAGATGAAGGAATCTATTCGAGCGGATTATCCGCATCTTTTTGATAATTAGGTTCGTTCGTTTCTTTTGATTTCGGGGACAGAATCCTTTTTAAGGGGTAGGTGATGTAATATCCAAAAAAAAATAAAAAAAAATAAATAACATTTGAAAATTTTGTTTTAAATATTTTAATTGGACTTTTCTTGTGTTTGGGTCAAATCGTATTTAATTTATGTGGACTATAACAAATAAGGAATTTCACTAATTGGGCCTTTAAAGTAATTGGGTTTAATCTATATTTGTGGGTAATATTAAAACCTATTATAATTAGGAAAAATAAAATTAATGAAATCTATTATTTAATAAACAAAACCTAATTAAATGCTTCATCATATTTTATACGAACTGACGGAAGGAAGAAAAAAAGGGAAACAAAGGCTGCGGCAAGAGATAAGAAGGGAGATTTAAGGGCTACAGTGTTAATTGTGAAGAGGAATTCAATACTCCTTTCAGAAGGTAAACATTAATAATCTGTTCGTTTCTATATTATGTATTCATGTAAATCTATGTATTTGTATAAAAGGAGTTCTTATAAGTTATTAATATTTGATGAACTAATAAAGGGGATACAGACATAGTATTATTAGATACTCCGACTCAGCTAATGACAACATAAGATTATTAAACCAAGATGTTTGTTTACTTACTCCTTGAATCTGTAGGAAATCTTGAGAAGGAGCATGATTTGATTATATATATATATATATATAAAAGAAAACGGAAATACATATATATATTTAAAGAAAAACGGAGGTACAGTATATATATATATATATATATATATATATATATATAAGAAAAGTAGGTTACAGCATATATATATATATATATATATATATATATATATATATATTTAAGTAATAAATGGTTAAGTAAGACAACATCTAGAAATTTATTGTTATAATATTTGTTGTAGTATTTTATAGAACTATTTGGATGTTTAAATTGGAAATTTACGTGAATATAATAATAATAATAATATTAATAATAATATTAATAACATGATTTTATTAACGGGTTAAAGATGGAAGAAATATTTTGTAACGTATTTATATTTATTTATTCTTTTGTTTAGTTCGAACAGAGGGAGTCTAACGAGTCGAATTTGAAATATAAATTTATTACATTGCTTAATTCAGGTACAGATTTCATACTCTTTCAGCGATACTCTTGTTAAATTTAATTTATTCGTTTTGTTCCTTATTTTGAATTTCTTTATTATTTCACATAATTATTTCTCATGAAATTTATATAATAGTTTCATTTTGGAGTTGATTTATATGACTCGAATTTGTACTCTTTGAATTAAATTATCATGTTTAGTATTTATTTTGATAATTGTAGAGCGTTACATGTTGTTACTTTCTTTTTGAGACATTGAGATTATGATTTGATTTGGTTCAACATGTACATATAGAACCCTTTTGTTGGTATTATGTCGTATGTGTTGTGACATGGTATTTTTTTTAGAATATACCATAAGGTATACCTGAGCTATAACCATCTGTGGGGGTACCACAGGCATGTCCTCTTCGCACCGAGGCATGACACCTTCCGTGACGGTGTGATCAGCCCACGGCGTCTCCGTTTTGTGCTCCGGTGGGAGTTTGCCATTTGGTGTTTTGTTGTGGGAGGCGTATGGGTCGACCCTAGTTTCTGTTATGTTCTGCGGATTGGTGATGTTTGTGCCAACACGCCTTTCGATTTGCATACATCTGGATCTGGCCGGTCCGATGTATGTTATGCCTGTGTGGCATTATTTTGATTGTCTGTGTGGCATTATTTGACTTGTCTGTGTGGCAAGATATATTTCTAAGAGCTCGGTATGAAATAACACACAGCCATTTGATTCAGCCTATTATTTCGTTGTATTAGTTTTGTTCGTTACAGTTCAGTTCATTTATTTGAGTTAGTTATTTCGTTTCATTATCCTATATCCGTACTGGGCATTTGGCTTATGCTGTGTTTTTCTTCCGGCAGGTAATCAGGGGGATCAAGGCAAGTGTGATGAGAGCTCCCTTCATTCCAATGGTTTAGAAATTTTATGTTTAGGCTTGATAGATTGATTTATTTGGAGTTGTAATAATTACCTTAGATTGTGGTTTGGGCCAATTTGGCATTTATTCTGGATTGTCTTTTGATATTTATTGGTTTTGAAGACTATTCTTTTATGGTTTAGAGCCTTATTATGATTTCTTCAGTTATGTTGTGTTTTGAGTAATCTCTCTTTCTATTTCGGAAAGGGGGTGTTACAATAGCTACTAGTGAGAATGTTTCATCATAGTCAACTCCTTGTCTTTGTTTGAAACCTTTTGCAACCAGTCTAGCCTTATAGATCTCTACCTTATCATCCGCTCCAGTCTTTCTTTCAAAGACCCATTTACACCCAATAGACTTAATGCCTTCATGTGGTGAAACAAAAGTCCATACTTGGTTCTCATCCATAGAGTCCATCCTGGATTTCATGGCTTCTAGCAATTTCCCTGAGTCTTTATTACTCATAACATGTTCATGATTCAATGGATCTTTATCATTCATGATGCGTACCTCATCGTCATCCTCTATGATGAATCCATACCTATCAGGAATCTTCGGTACTCTTCCAGATTTACGAATAGGGTGTTGCACAGTAGGTTCATCCACTTGGTCAGGTACCTGACTTTGATCCGTAGTAATTTGTGGTTCTTGAACTTTTTCAAGATATATCTTACTCCCACTGACCCCTTCGTGGATAAACTCCTTTTCCAAGAAGGCAGCATGTTTCGCAACAAACACCTTTTGATCAGTTGGATGATAGAAATAATACCCTCGTGTTTCTTTAGGGTATCCCACAAATCTACACTTGTCGGATTTAGTCTGTAGCTTATCATTTTCAAAATTTTTGACAAAAGTTAAGTCTTAACATGCTTAAGATTTCGTTTCCTCCCTTTCCACATCTCATATCCGTCTTTGGGGCGGATTTAGTAGGTACCTTGTTAAGTAGGTATGCAGCCGTTTCAAGGGCATCACCCTAAAAAGAAATTGGAAGATTGGTAAAACCCATCATGAAACGAACCATGTCCAACAATGTTCGATTTCTCCTTTCAGATACTCCATTTAACAATGGTGTACCTGGTTGAGTCCATTGTGAGATAATACCATTATCTTCGACACAATTGAGAAACTCACCGCTTAAGTATTCTCCACCTCGATCTGATCGAAGAATCTTAATACTTTTTCCAGTTTGTTTCTCTACTTCACTTCTGAACTCTTTGAACCTTTCAAATGATTCATATTTGTATTTCAATAAATACACATATCCAAATCTTGAGTGATCATCAATGAAAGTAATAAAATAAGAATACCCTCCCCGTGCATTCGTTATCATAGATCCACAAATGTCTGTGTGAACCAACGCTAACAACTCTGTAATTCTTTCTCCTTTTCCACTAAAAGGAGATTTAGTCATTTTACCCATGAGACAAGATTCACAAGTTGGATATGATTCATAATCAGATAGCTCTTAGAGCCCATCTTTATGCAACTTAGATAATCTTGTTTCATTGATATGACCGAGTCTACAATGCCACATATAAGTATAATTAACATCATCCCTTTTACTTTTCTTAGTTTGTTCAATTTGAAATATATTTTCACGCAAGTCAAGTATGTAAAGTCCATTTCGCAAATTACCAACACCATATAAAATATTGTTATTATAAATAGAACAACTGTTATTCTTTATTATAATGTCATGTCCATCCATATCTAATACGGAAATAGAAATAATATTTCTAATGATATTCAGAACAAAATAGCAATTATTCAAATTAATGGACTTGCCCGTAGGCAGTGCTAAACAATAAGTGCCTACAGCTAATGCAGCAACCTTTGCTCCATTTTCCACTCATAGGACAATCTCATCCTTGTTCAGCTTTCTTCTTCTGACCAGTCCCTGCATAGTATTTGTGATACTCCCAAATTCGGGTACTTCATTTCCACAGGACTTGGTGGTCACTGTACAAATATCACATATCTATCTACCCATAATAAAAGCAACTCATGAAATAAATAGAAATCCTCCCCTTAAGGGATTACAACATCTGAATAAAATAAATCCCAAGTTGAACTAATCTTAAACATCAAATGCTGAAACGTAAATAAACAGATAAATCTTAAACAACATCATAAGTCTTAAACATAACTTTCTCAAATACAATAACAAGTCTTCAACACTTGTTAGCTTTACCATTGCCTTTGCTAGTAGAAGGCTCGTCGGTCCTTTCAATCTTAGCTGCAATGTTATTATGTAAGAGTGAGCAAGATTTCCCACAAGTATAACAATATAACAGTAATAATAACATGCGAGAAATCAAAGGGTTCTAAATAATAGAAAGCTCGGCTTTTGAATCAAGAATGAATAACAAGAATCAAAAGTACATCTGAGGGTCATAAGATCAAGAACTATGTCCCAGGTTGTCAAGTATTTCTTCATTAAATCTTTAACATTTATAAGAATATATGGAATGTACTACTCGTACTTGGGGGGATCATCCCTTAGTACTATGAATGTGCATATCATCTCAACGCTTACGCGTAAATAATCCCCTATAACAGGGTTGTTCATCTTAGTTTGACATCATAGTCTCACCAAAGGAAGTTTGGTTTGGATAAGCTCAACTACAGTTCTAGAATTTAGAACGCTCATCAACTATGGACTAGTCGTATCAATAAGGGTTGCTAGTCTTACAAGGTTCAACAATAAACTAATAATCAAATCAAATAATGAATCTCAAGAGTATACAATTGAATAAGTATTGTATAACTGAAAGAATACTTTAAGAAGAATCATAATATCTCATTCGGAATCATACTTGAATAAACAAGAATATGAACTTGAATTATATGGAAACATAAGTCTAGGACTTGCTCAACGAATAATTTAGAATAAAGGAGCTTGCATAACGATAATAAATTGGTGATAGAAAACTAGCTCAACAATAGTAAATTAGGGATAGAACACTTACCTCGTGCACAAGTTACAATTATAATTCTTATTCCTCAATTAATCCTACATATCATTACATTCACAGTACAAATTAATTCTAAGTCTGATCAAATCACAAACACTGGTTCTTGAACACGTTATTAGACTTCACGACTAACGAGTTTAAACCTCTTATTTAACTCATCAATTAATCTCATAAAACAAGTTAATAATTTGTTTTAATATCTCAATATATGTTTAATATGTCATCATGTTCATTACATAACATTTTAAAACAAATTTTTGAACTTTGAACACTAAAATAAATTTATCGGTTCATTCTACTGGACGTCGCTGCAGCACCCAGTTTGCACTGGGACTGAAACTGCAGCGTTGAGCCTATATCAGTCAAGGCATTGACCTAGCGCTGCAGCGCTGGGTTTCTTCACAAGACAGGCGCTGCCACGCCATGACTACATCAGCCAAGGCCTTGGTCTGGCGCTGCAGCGCTAGTTTCCTTCACAGGACCGGCGTTGCCGCGCCATGACTACGTCAGCCAACTCCCTTAAACTGGCGCTGCAGCGCCGGTTCCTTCACAGAACCAACACCACGGCGCCTAGTCGCAGTAAAATCTGACAGTGTTCGCGAAGAACACAGAAAAAGCCAAATAATGCCAAATTAAGCTCAAACAACACATTATAGAAATACCCATGAGTTATAAACTCAACATAAACATCATATAATGTTTCTAGCATGTTTTTAACAATTTAGATCACATGATCAATCAAATTTGAACACATAAAATTCATGTTTTTGGTATTTTTGCAAAGTTTCATCAAAATCATGAAATTCATCATTACAGATTCGTTATAACACTGAATCTGTGCGTTTGAATTTTCTTTTTTTCATTTTAACATGCATAATCATAATCAACAATCAATTTCAAGTTTAATAAACAATTAAAGCATGCAAATTTGTACATATATGCCATATTCATGTTTTTTATATTCTGTAACTTATGAAACTCTGATTAAAGCATAATTACATGGTTTTGATTACTTTAAAACATGAATAAATAATATAAAACATGTTATGAACATATATTAACACATATACCCTCATATATTCAACAATTTTTCCAAAATTTTGTTTATAGAGAACTTAAAATAGTTTACATGGAGAAATATATAAGAACATAATGATGAAAAACCATACCCTTGCAACTTTGTTGAGATTAGATGATATAAACTTCAAACTCTTCACTTTTCTTCTTCAACTCATAATTTCTCACTCAAATTCTCTCTGTGTTTCTTACTGATATAATATGATATAATGATATATGAACTGAAGATGTATAGATATAAGTTTTACATGAAAATAACTAGTTGGAACATGGGAAGCTGTTAAGTTCATCAGGCCTTAACTGCTCCCATGTTCTTAAGGGCATGTTTGTTTGTCCCATATTAGCTCCTTTCCCATTTAATTTAATTAAAGTGTTATTATATGGTTTATTTGTCACACTTTATTTAATCGAATAATATCATTTAAATTTAATTAAATAAAATATAATATTCCACATTAAATCACATCATCACATCAGTAAAATTCACATTTATTAATTATGATAATTCATTAAATCTCTAATTAATTATTAAATTAATTAGAATAATATTATAATTATTAAACAATTCATTTAATTAAATAAACTCAATTAAATTCACACTTTGAACTATAAAAATTCTCTACATTAATTTAATCAATGTAACACATATAATTAAATTAATCTACCACACTTCTATCAAATAATTATTTAACTCAATAAATAAATTGTCAAAAATATTTATTTAATTCAATAAATATTCAAATTAAATTATAAAATTCTCGTTTGTCACATTTTTCCCTCTTAAAAGGATTTTGTCCTCAGAATCACAGTTCAATTAAATTTATCCCGTTATATTCTCCCCCTCTTACAAAGATTATGTCCCCAGAATCGCTTACACATACATTAAGTAAATAAGTGTGGGTAAGTTTTCATTATATGTTCTTCGAGTTCCCATGTAACTTCTTCAGTGTTGTGGTTCCTCCAAATTACCTTAACAGAATGTATCACTTTATTTCTGAGAACTTGCTCTTTCGTGTTAACAATCTGAACAGAAACTTCATCATAGGATAAATCTTTCTCAAATTGCAGGGGTTCGTATTCAATAACATGTTTGTAATGGGGTTTATATGGTCGTAACACTGACACATGAAAGACGTTGTGGATGTGTTCTAACGCTGGAGGTAGAGCTACCTCATACACAACTTCACCGATTCTTCGTAGCACCTCAAAGGGTCCAATGAACCTCGGGCTCAATTTTCCCTTCTTGGCGAATCTGATTTTTCACTTCCAGTGAGAGACTTTCAAGAAAACAAAGCTACCCGATTCAAACTCTATATTCTTGCGATGTGGATCGGCGTATTTCTTCTGCCTATCCTTAGCAGCTACCAATCTTGTACGGATCACTTTGACGATCTCGATTGTCTGTTGTACCAATTCTGGTCCTAATAATTGCCTTTCTCCGACTTCATCCCAATATAATGGAGTTCTGCATTTTCTGCCATACAACGCTTTGTAATGTAATAACCCAATATTTTATATAATTAAATAAAAAATTTTGTGTATAATTTTTTTAAAAATAAAAGTCGGAATATGTGTAAGGTAAAGAATATGTATATATGTGATAAATATATAATTATTTACTTCATGAATGATTTTAAATAAATTTTTCGATAAAGGAATGGTTGATTATTATAAATTATATTCATATAATAAATTAATTTTGATAGTAAAAATATTTCATTATTTATTTTTCCATGAAAATATGATTAATATATTATTTCAATAATATAAGAAAGGATTCTTAGAATTATTATAATAATTATTTTATTATAGGAATTCATTAAGATTAGTTAAGTTGATTATTTTAACTTAATTAATAATGGTATATGATGTAAAGTGTGATTATAGATCAAAACCCTAATGTTGATCTAAATTATAAAATTTCATGAATTAATACAATTATTGTATAATTGTATTTAAAAAAAAGTATATTTATGTTATGAATAATAAGAAATTATTTTCTTAAGGAATTTGAATATTAAATATGATTAATAAGTATATTTGTATTCAAATATATGTAAGTATATTAATACAATTTATGATTATGGATTTTAATTATAATTATGATAATTAACATAATTATATAAATATATGTTAAGAATTTATTTATTTATTTTGTTTAAATATTAAACATAGTAATTGAATGTGTTTGTATTTAAATGAAAGTGTGGATATTATGTGATTAAGGATAATGATTAGGAGATCCTAATTCATAAATTTCGGAACCCTAATTATAGCAAGAAATCTTAATTTTTACGAAACCCTAATTTTTAAATTAGTGTGATTTAATTACATTTTTATTTAATTCCTAGTTAATTTTCCAAACCCTAAGAATTATTTGGCAAACCTTAAGGGTTAAAACCTAAGGGTTAAACCCTAGAAGTATATCTCATGGATAAGAATGCCCTTAAAAATATTTGTTAGTTTACAAAAATACCATTTTTGAATTTATTAAATTGAGCTTGCTTGCAAATCTCACAAAATCTCATGACTCACCATGTCAAGATCTCACATGTGTTGAAAATCTTCTCTATCAGCCAACAATCGACAGCTAGCAGTCCTAGATACAATGAATCAAAGTAGCAAGTAAAGAAAAGAAAAAGAAAAGCAAGTTTCAATTATTTTTCACCCACACAAGCCAAAACATTTTCTCTCTCTAAGACCCACGAATTTTCTCTCTAACTTAGTCACAATATCAAATAATAACATCTTATACACTAACCCAGAATAGATCAAGAATCAAAAATCAAAAATCAAAAATTGGTTCAAGAAAAGTATAAAATCCTAACCAAGCTAGATCTTGTATGCTTAGATATATTTTGTGTTTAAGTGTTAAAATATGTTCTATAATATGTTAATAAGTGATCTGGGTTGAGAAATAATATTTCTATAACATCTAGATGCACGAAAAATAAAATTTTTGAAAACTGCATGAACCCTAAAAAGTTGTCTGACAGCCCAAAGTAGGGGCTTATATTTCTCAATCTGTTCATGATATGTTGTGTTTAAGTGTTTGTATGTGTACTATGCCATGTTGTTAGTATTCTGAAAGTGGAATCATAAACATAGCATGTGTAGATTGAAAGTTATTCACGGTCAAAGTGCGTTGACCGTACACGAAATTGAGATTTTTTGGTAACCCAGAAAACTGAAAAACGTGTTCTAGCAGTGACTTTGATCGGCTTTGATCTTGTAACTGGAAGGCTTTTAGAGTGTAAATTTGTGTTTAGCTTGTACTCTGACATGAGGACTACAAGTCCAGAGCAGTCTCGAACCTTAGAAAACAACAGATCGGATGTAGTAATCGGTCAAAATGCATTGACCGTCCAGATGAGAAATCTGGGTAACCCAGATTTCGTAGGCAGCGTCTGACCAGTTTTTGTAAATCTTATATCGTGTTAATTATTGATACCTAGACCCTGTAACTGCTCGATCCATGTTGCTTGGTAGTTGTACTACAAAGCCCAACGTCTAACACCCCAAAATCATGATCACGTTGCAAGTTATGACTTCATGTTTTTGGGCAGCCAAAAAAATGAAGAACAGGCTTTGGTATGTTGGTTTGACCGGCCACTAAATCTTGTGTAGTGATTTTTAGGCAGTGTTATGACCATAAGATTGTAGTACTACACTAACATTAAAATCCCATTACACTTGCTTGCCTAGAAACCGATCATGCTGTCAGAAAAATCCGGTCAAACGGTGCCCCTACATGTTGACCGACGTATTTTTGAAGGCTCAAGAACACCTATAGCGACAGTTTTCGTTGTTATAGGCCTTTAGCGACGATTTTAATAAAAATTAATGATATTAATTAAAAGAAATAGAATTAAATAGAAATTAATTATTAAAAATTCATAAAAATATTTTTACAAATATTTTAAGTTATAAAAATTAACTTATAATATTTTGACATAAAATTCATTAATATTTTAATTTATTTAAATATTAATGATATTTAATCTATTTAATAAATATATTAAATAAATTAGTTAAAAATGATTTTAATATATTAAAAATCATTTTAAATGATATTAAAGTATTAAAAATATTTTAAGTTATAATAAATGACTTTTAATATTTTGAGATAAAATTTATTAATAAATTATTATTAATGATAATAAATTTATTTAATAATTATATTAAATAAATAAGTTAAAAATTGTTTTAATATTTTAAAAATCATTTAAAAATGATATTAAAGTTTTAAAAAGTATTTTAAGTTATAATAAATAACTTATAATATTTTGATAAGAATTTCATTAATATTTTAATATTAATGATAATACATTTATTTAATAATTATATTAAATAAATTAATTAAAAATAATTTAAATGCTTTATAAATTATTTAAAGGTAAAATAAATATTTTAAAAATATTTTAAGTTATAATAAATAACTTTTAATATTTGAAAATGAAATACATTAATATTTTAATATTATTAGTAATTATTTAAAAATAATTTTAATATCTTAAAAATCATTTAAAGGTAATATTAAGGTTTTAAAAATATTTTTAGGTTATAATAAATAACTTTTAAAGTGTTCGCATGAACTTCATTAATATTTTAAATTATTTAAATATTAATGATAATAATATTAATTGATAATTAAATCATTAAAAATGATATAAGTGTTTGAAAAATCATTATAAATTATTATAATATTTGGAAAAATATTATAAATGATAATTAAATTATCTATTATAATATTTAAGTTCTTGAACAAAGTTTTATTAAAAAGAAATTCGTTAATTATCCGATAATGCAATCGGGATACCGAAATGATACTGAACTCAAACCAAATCGACATAGTTTGACGAGGTATACGTTCGTACGTGTTGCAATGACTGACATGAATATGTGACAACATGTGTAAGCAGTATTATGTGTTAAGTTGTATTATTCTAATTAAAAAATAATGCTATTGATGATAGGACTTCATATTAAAGATAAAAGTGTAAGCTATACTACGTAGCAGTAATCAGCTATCAAGGCAAGTATCTGTACTATTCTCTTTCATTGTGCAAGTTTCTTATCTCAATATATTATTGAGCATGTATCTCTACTCATTGCATTTACTATATGCGATGGATTTCAGTGAGCAAAAAGTATATTCATGAATAATTGTCAATTCTTTATATCCATGATGATATCCAGGATAAGTTTACGAAATTATTCTTATATTGTAAAAATGTTATTCAATTCAGTTATTATTTATTAATATCTCATTATTGTCTATTAGCATACAAGTGTCCCCACTTGTATGAACTGTTGTATTCCTACAAAAACTCTTGAACTTGAAATTTTTTGATATGACAAATTCTGTTACATACTATTAAACTTCGGTAGGTATTTATGACTGTCTAAGCTATTTGACTCGGCTAGACATAGTTCGAATTGTACTGTAGAATAGTATTGGTTATGATAAGGTCATCCAACTGAATTGTTTAGTTAGGATTCCAGACTGAGTATGGACAACCCGTAATGGGGAAATTGTTTTTGTGCCCAAGGCGAACAGAGTGAACACATTTATCGTTCAAACAGATAGTATTGATCAATACAGGAAATAACAGGGCTGATCACCCTATATGTCCGTAAGACCAGAGCGGTTTGCAAATGAAATTCTATTTAAACCTTTTCGAAAATGAAAAATAAAAGTTCATGGTCCATTGACCGCTTAGCATTTATAGTCACTACGTCGTTTCAAAATTTTAAACGATTTGATATGTTATTAAGATATGTTTCGAAAGACTTCACAACTATTGATTCGTTGTAGAAGTATATCTCAAAGAAAACATTTACTTCTTTTAGCTAAAGTTTATTAACTGCTATTACTTGTTGGGCAATTGAATGCTTATTCTTGCTTTAAATTAAATGTTTTCAGTTAAACGTGATCAACCAGAAGGCTCTGGCAAAAATAAAGGGAAAGGAAAGCTGCAAGAATAAGTTTCATGGTATCTTGTGTAATAGTTAGACTTTATTAAGACGATAATATTTATTATATATCATGTAATGAAATGCTTTAAAGGTCGTGTGCCTGGGATTAGACAACTCTGATATGTATATTAAGTTTGTTAATTATATTATTTCTCTCAAAAAAATGATATCGTGTAGCACCGAGTTCGGGTTTCAAGTACCTGAATTTGGGGGCGTCACATGCAAGGCATCATGCCAATACTTGCGTGATAACTATTGTTGTAACCGAATTCCACGAGTGGTAGGTGATCATCCCAATTTCCTTTAAAATCCATGCTTCATGCTCTCAGCATATCTACCAATGTCTGGATCGTTCTTTCGCTCTGCCCGTCGATCTGAGGGTGATATGTCGTGCTCATTCTTAATTGCGTTACCATGCATTCTTGTAGTTTCTTCTAGAAATTTGATGTGAAGCGCAGATCTCGATCGGAAACAATCGACACTGGAACTCCGTGCCTTGGAACAATCTCTTTCACATGTAGCTTTGCCAACAGATCAAGGATGAATCTGATCTTGATCGGTAAGAAGTGCGCTAATTTCGTCAGTCGATCTACAATAACCCATACTGCGTCGAAACCTTTCTGAGTCGTCGAAAGATCTACTTCGAAATCCATAGTGATATGCTCCCATTTACATTCTGGGATCTTTAGTGGTTGTAACAATCCACTTGGTCTCTGATGTTCTGCTTTTACTTTTTGACAAGTCAGGCACTTGGCCACACAATCGAAAACGCCTCGCTTCATATTCGACCACCAAAAATGTTGTTGAAGATCCTGGTACATCTTCTTACTCCCGGGGTGAATGGAATACCGTGAACTATGAGCCTCGCTCAAAATTTCCTCTTTTATCTCTAGCATTGGCGGTACCCAAATTTTTCTCTCGAATCTTAGTAGCCCTTCGTTATCCACTTTGAATTTCTGTTCATTCCCTTCAGATATCCTCTTCCTCATCTTCTCACATTCTTCATCTTGAAATTGTGCTTCCTTAACCTTATCTAGTAAAGTTGTACCAGCTCCCAACTGGAACAGCTTCTCGTCAGACTCCTTAGTATATTTCACCTCTAATACCAGTTTCTCTATTGCTGAAATTAGTTCTTCCTGGGCAGTCAATATCATCAATTTCTCTCGACCCTTTCTTCTTAAGGCGTCGGCGACCACATTCGCTTTACCCGGATGGTATAATATCTCACATTCATAGTCCTTTATCAATTCCAACCATCTCCTCTGGCGCATATTTAGATCCTTCTGTGTAAAAATATATTTTAGAATCTTGTGATTTGTATATATTTCACACTTCTCCCCATAAAGATAGTGTCTCCAGATCTTCAAAGCAAATACTACCGCAGCCAATTCCAAGTAATGGGTCGGATACCCCTTCTCATAATCCTTCAGTTGTCGTGACGCATACGCAATAACCTTGCCATTTTACATAAGCACACAGCTTAGTCCTTTGTGTGACGCATCACTATACACCACAAAATTTCATGTGCTATCAAGAAGAGATAACACAGGTGTCGTACTCAACCTCTTATTAAGCTCTTCGAAGCTTTCCTCACATTTCTCCGTTCAAATGAATTTCACTGATTTCTTAGTCAAATTTGTCAGTGGAGTCGCGATTTTAGAAAAGTCCTGAATGAATCTTCTGTAATATCCTTCCAATCCAAGAAAACTTCTCACTTTTGACTGTGTCTTCGGCTGATCCCAGTTCATCACAGCTTCAACCTTGGAGGGATCGACCGAAATTCTGTCCTTAGCAATCACATATCCAAGAAATTATACCCGCTCAATCCAAAATTCGCATGTTGAAAACTTGGCGTACAACTTCTCTCTTCTCAATGCCTTTAATGTCACCTTCAGATGCCCTATGTGTTCCTCCTTGGTCTTCGAATACACCAGAATGTCGTCGATAAACACCACCAGGAATTTGTCCAAAAACGGTTTAAACACTTTGTTCATTAGGTCCATAAATGCTGCAGGAGCATTCGTTAGACCAAATGACATCACTAGAAATTCGTAGTGACCATATCGAGTCCTGAACGCTGTCTTCGGAACATCTTCTCTCCTCACCTTCAATTGATGGTAACCGCTTCTCAAGTCTATCTTCGAGAAATATCTCGCTCCCTTCAACTGGTCAAACATGTCGTCGATCCTAGGCAATGAATAATTATTCTTAATTGTGACCTTGTTCAACTCTCTGTAGTCAATGTAAAGCCGCATTATTCCATCCTTCTTCTTAACGAACAACACCGGCGCTCCCCACGGCGATACACTCGGCTGTATGTACTTTTTGTACAAAAGTTTTTGCAGCTGCACCATCAATTCTTTCATTTCCACCGAAGCCATACGGTATGGGGCCTTCGATATTATAGCAGTTCTTGGTGCCAAATCGATCACGAATTCTACTTCCCTAACTGGCGTAAGTCCTGGCAAATCATCCGGAAATACGTCTACAAAGTCTCTTACGACAGGTATCTTCTCTAACTTCAGACTTTCTTTACGACTGTCGACTATGTAGGATAAATACCCTACACATCCTTATCTCAACAACTTATTGGCATGCATCATCTTCAGACAACCAGCTTGTCTAGGCGACTTACTTTCGTAAAACACAACCTTTGACAGAGTTGTAGACACTCAAAATTTTTATTCCTGTTGTAGACACTCAAAATTTTACGTTCCAGTTACTAACACTGCAGGGGCAAAACCATCTTTTCAACCCCGATTTCAATACCGGGATGCCAACTCAGCCCCGGTCTCAATACCGGGATGCCAGCTTAACCCCAGTCTCAATACCGGGACGCCAACTCAACCCCGATCTCAATACAGGGATGCCAACTCAGCCCCGGTCTCAATACTGGGATGTTAACTCAGCCCCGATCTCAATACCCAGATGCCAACTCAGTCCTGATCTCAATCCCGGGATGCCAACTCAGTCCCGGTCTCAATACCAGGATCTCAACTCAGCCCCGGTCTCAATACCGGGATCTCAACTCATCCCCGGTCTCAATATCGGGATGCCAACTCAGCCCCGATCTCAATACCGGGATCTCAACTCAGCCCCAGTCTCAATACCGGGATGCCAAATCAGCGCCGGTCTCAATATCGGGATGTCAACTCAGCCCTGGTCACAATACCGGGATGTCAACTCAACCCCGGTCTCAATATCGGGATGCCAACTCAACCCCGGTCTCAATACTGGGATGCCAACTCAGCCCCGGTCTCAATACTGAGATCTTAACTCAACCCCGGTCTCAATACCGGGAGGTTAACTCAACCCGGGTCACAATACCGGGATGTCAACTCAACCACGGTCACAATCCGGGAGGTCAGGTCGAGCCCCGGTCACAACCCAGACGGCCAAATCAATTTTGGAGACAACCCCGAAGCATCACATCATCCCCAGAGACAACCTGGGAAACCAAGTCAACCTCGGAGACAACCTTGAGGACAAATAGAATGGACTTGGATCAAAGCCTCAGAGACAACTCCAAGAAAATAGTCGAAGACCGTGCCGATACAGGAGACAACCCCTAGAGGGGAAAAATAGTCATTTTACCAACTTGAAGCCAATCCAATCAAAATCAAGCTGAATTGATGCCATCAGGGTCAAAAAGAACCATAACATTGATCCCAAGTGAAAACAGCACAATACAACTCAACGGACAAATTGCAAAGAAATGAAGATCCGATTATGAACCCGTCTTCTTGGATGCGAAAAAGGGTTAGTACCATGTCATTGTGACGCTCTCGGCGAGGGCTTTTCGGAAACGTATAGCACACCTCAAACGGACGCTCCGATTAAAAATTAGAAAGTTTTGAACCTGACATCACGTTGCTTGGAGTGCACGTACTTCGAAGCAACAGGACCCACCAGGTGGGGGCCTGCCATGTGGTGCCGCAGGTAGACCCACTTCCATTGGGTCTTTAAATATAAGTGCACCCCAAGCCAAAAAAAGAAGAAAAAAATAGAAAACGCTCTAAAACTCCGCCCATTTCGTTTCCTAGCCCGACTTCTAGTACTCCAAACCCAGATTTTATTACTCTAACACGTAGGTATACTCATATACTACCACATATCAAAAATTGAACGGTGGAAACGTCCATTTGAAACCTACCAAGTGGCAAAAAGCCCGTGTAGCAGTATATTGTAAGTATTTATACAATCAGGAAGTTCCTACTACTTCTTTGCGCATTTATACACGTGCACGTTAAGTTTTGTTTTCTGATTTTGCCCAAAACTCAGTTCCGTGGCCGTTTTGGCGTACTTTTTAGTACATTTTAGTACATTTACCCGTTTTCTTGCATTTGCACAGCCCGAATCATCGATCCGCGGCTTTTAATCGCTTATATATATATATATATATATATATATATATTCGGACTTTCTCGAACTGAGTCATGGACTCGTGTTTTTTTTTACTTTATTATGTATATATTTAACTATATATATACTAATTTTTTAATTTTGTCAAGCCCGGATGGCAAATCCGTGGTGGCTACCGCTTTTATATATATAACTATATATATAAATGTTTCTGACTTCGTTTGGCCTGGATTGCTAAATTTGTGGCCTTTATTGCTTTAATATATATATATATATATATACTAACTGTATATATTAACATTCACATTTCAGTTTAGCTTGGATCATTTCGTAGCCTTTTTATCGCTTTTATAAATATATATATTTCCATTATGTTGAGCCTGGATCATCACGTGGCTCTTTTACAGCTTTTATATATATATTCACAGTCAGTCGAGCCTGGATTAATTCATGGCTCATTTACAGCTTTTCTATATATATTTCAATTCTGTCAAGCCTGGATTACTCCGTGGCTTTTTACAGCTTTTATATATATATATATATATATATATATATATATATATATATATATATTCATTCCAGTTCGGGCATAG
The DNA here is from genome assembly GCA_020205555.1 of Panax stipuleanatus. Taxonomy (NCBI): domain Eukaryota; kingdom Viridiplantae; phylum Streptophyta; class Magnoliopsida; order Apiales; family Araliaceae; genus Panax; species Panax stipuleanatus. The sequence continues at coordinate 106,695,856 of CM035119.1, read as the reverse complement.
AATTTGAAATCCGTCGCCCTTTATAATTTTTATACATATATATATTTCTATTCTGTCAAGCTTGGATTACTTCGTGGCTTTTTATAGCTTTTATAATATATATATATATATATATATATATATATATATATATATATACCAGTCCTGGCATAGGAGTTAAAATGCATCGCCCTTACAGTTTTTCGTATATATATAATTATATATATATTTTTTATTCATTGTGATTAAATTTCTGCTTTAAATATTCATTTGATATGAATTGGCGTTGATATTCATTTAGCGAACTAGATTTCTTTAAATCTAGCATTTTCTACCTTTCAAACTGTTCAAAATAAGTCCAACCTGAATCGGAAAGCTAGAATGGCTAAGATTTATTTAAATCTAGTTTTTCTAGTCTTGTAGATATTAAAGCAACCTCGCGGCCCTTAGATCCATATCTAGTGAGAACGAGAAGCTTTGGCTATGAGCATGCCAGGATTTGACTGAAGAATCCTTGGTTCTTGCGACATCTGGTTGTAAATATATATTTTCTGTGAATATCTGAGTTGTGCAGGTTTTCTTAGCTTTTCTCTGTGAGCCTAGGAATCGTGGGATTCATAATCGTATGAATCGTGGGATTTTGCGTTTTACATTAAATGAATGTGAATGAATGATTTACTGCTTTATATTAGTGCTTCGCACAATGTCATCATTTCATACGGTTAGACGCGATGTATGTGAATGTATGTTGTGTGATTCCTCCACCAGGAGGCGAACCCGTCGGTGTTTTATTACTAGACTCAAAGAAAACTAATTCTGCGAGGCTCAAGAAAGGCACCACTCAGATCCGCTCCAATTGAAAGATCGGATTAATTTCTCCTCTAGTAGATTGCGATGATCTGGGGACCTTCATGCCGAAAAGCCGCGAGAGTAGCCTAAGATAGGTCAACCTCTGATTAACCAAATCCATAGGGAAGTTTCTTCATGCCTTCCTCTTTCAATTTAATGTCAATATTCCAATTCCAATGTAAATTTCATAATGTAAATATACATTCCACGTCATGTAAATCCTATCATGATATCTTGTCATTAAAACAACTGACCTTTGTTTTACAAGATAAGATTAAAAAACCTCAAAAATAAACACATGACATAGCATGCATCCGACCGATACCTACATCAAGAAATTAACACAACTATGTTTGTTGTAGGTAAAAAATTGGTCCCGTCCCCATGTTAAAATCTAAGGAAGCACTAAGTCCATCTCCAGACAAGGTTTCAAGTGCTCAGCCTGAATCCACTCTTGTTTCTACGGAGGATTTTGAAGGATTGAAGAACCAGATAGCCGAATTGGCTATTTTCTTAAGGGAACAAAGCAAAGGCCTTCAAGGGAAATAAATACCCGGTCATACAGAACCAGTTACACTCGGTGGCAGTCAAGAGATCGAAAAGAAAAACACTCAGACTTCTGAACCACAGAACCAGGATATGACCAACAAAACCCCTGAAATCACCAACCTCAACAAAGAGCAGGAAGCTGGTGATATTCTGAAGAAGGTCCAACAGATAGAAGAAACCATCCGGTCCATCAAAGGAACTGCGACATTCGGTAGTGTCAATTATTTAGACTTATGTATATTTCCAGGGGCTCGTTACCCCGACAAACTTCAAGTCCCTGATTTTGAGAAATATGATGGATTGGGAGACCCATACACCCATTTGAAGGTATGTGACGAACGAGAATTTTGTAATTTAATTTAAATATTTTTTGAATTAAATAAATATTTTTCTATGATTTATTTATTAAATTAAATAATTAATTGATGAAATTGTGGTAGATTAATTTAATTATATGTGTTACATTGATTAAATTAAGGAAGAGAATTTTATAATTCAAAGTATGTACTTAATTGAGTTTATCCGATTAAATAAATTATGTAATAAGCATCATGTTACTCTAATTAATTTAATAATTAATTAGAGATTTAATGATTTGACATAATTAATAAATGACAATTTTAATTATGTAATTATGTGATTTAATATGGATTTATACTATTTTATTTAATTGATTTAAATAAGATTATTTGATTATTTAAAAGTGTGACAATTAACTATATACTAAGTAAGTTAATTAAATTAAGTGGAAAGGAGAAAGAAAGAGCAAACAAACAAGGCCCTAAGGGGAGTTGGGCAGTTAACCCATTAAGGGATTAACTGACCATTAACTCAGCTAGTTATATTATACGTAGTTTATATCAGACCTTCATGTATTGTATATCCTATATCAGAGAACTCAGAGAGAAATTTAAGAGAGGATTGATTGATTGAGTAGATTTTATAGAATCAAAGAAGGAGATTCTACCAATTTAAACAAGCAAGTAAGGGGTAATTCCTTTATCTAAGTTTAAATTCATGTTTCTCCATTAACGTATTTTGAAGTTCTCTTAAAAAGTTAAAGTTGTGATTTATGCATGAATTGATGATATATGTACTAGTAAATGTTTACAATGTGTTTTCTACCGTTTATTCATGTTTTAAAATAATCAAATCCATGTAAATATGCTTTAATTGAATTTTCAAAAGTTACAGAGTATGAAAAATTCATATATGGCCCTTATGTACAAATTTACAAGCTTTAATTGTGTGTTTAACTTAAAATTGATACTTGAATATGATTATGCATGTTTAAACGAACAAAACAAAATTCGAACAGACGAATTCGGTGTTATAACGAATCTGTAACGTTGAATTTCATGTTTTTCTTCAAAACCTTACAAAATATTGAAAACAGATAAATTAAGTGCTTTAATGTAAGTAATTATGTAATCTAAAGTGTTAGAATCATTCTAGAAACATTGTATGATATTTCTGTGAAGTTTATACTTCATGGGTAGCATTAAAAATCATCGTGTTAGATTAATTTGGGATTTATTGGCTTATTACTGTGTTCCTCGGGAGTTGCAGAACTCGAATCTGGGAACCTGTGCCCCGGCGCAGTTTCCTTATAAGAAACGCACTCCGACAAACCTGCACCCCAGTTCAGTTCCCTTATGAAAAGTGCGCCCCGGCTCAGTCTCCTTCGATAAAACGCGCCCCAGTGCGAATTGCAGAAAGTAAACTACTTTATTTTTTTTAGGTCTCAGTCATGGCATGTTAGTTTAACTTAGTCGAACTAACATAAAAGCGTGTTAAGAATATAACAAGAGGTTATATCAGATTGTTAAACATGTATGTGATGATTTCAAATTCGTATAAGAACAATTATTTGGAAGTTAAACTTGCAGTCCGTGAAAATGGACAATTGTGGTGTGGTTAGTTAAATACGTAAATTTGATTTATGTTACATGATTAAAATGAATGATCAGAAATAAAATAAGTCAAAAATAAAAAGCGTTACTTAAACCTATAAGACTAAAATTAGTAAAACTAATGAATGTTGTGATCCCAATGGGATATGTAGGACTATTTGGGGAACGTGAATAGTATTTGTTTACACTACACACGAGGCAAGTTTTCTAACTATACTCTTTAAATTAAGCAAGTTTCCTTACCTTAACTCGATTTCGATTACGCAAGTATTCTAAACTCAATCAGTTATTGAACAAGCTTTCTATTACTGAACTATTATCATGATGCAAGTTCTTATTCTTGTCCATTCAAGTTAAGTTTCATATGAGATATTATAAGTCTTTTAAAGTATTACTTCAGTTATACAATACTTATTCGATTGTATACACTTGAGATTTATTATTCGATTTAAATATCAATCATTGTTGAACCTTGTAAGCCTAGCGAACCCTTACTGATTCAACTAGTCCATAGTTGATGAACGTTTTAAAAACTGGAACTATTATTGAGCTTATCCAAACCAAACTTTCTTTGGTGCGGACTCTGATGTCAAACTGAGACGAACAACCTTGTTATAGGGGATTATTTACGCTTTAGCGTTGAGATATTGTGCACAATATGGTACTAAGGGCTGATCCCACTAAGTACGAGTATTAGAGTCCATATAGTCTATCGACTGTTAAAGGTTTATAGTAGAAATACTTAACAACCTGGGACATAGTTCAAGATCTTATGACCCTCAGATGTTCTTTTGATTCTTGTTATTCATTCTTGATTCCAAAGCCGAGCTTTCTATTATTTAGACTTCTTTGACTTATTCGCATGTTATTATATTGTTATATTTGTTTACTTGTGGGCAATCGTGCTCACTTTTGCATAATAACATTACAGTTAAGAACGAAAGGTCCGACGAGCCTTCCACTAGCAAAGGCAAGGGTTGTGACAACCCGGATTTTCAAAAATTATTATAATAAGAATTTAATAAATAAAATTCTTATTACGAGATGTTTTGAGTTTAGATATGTATATATATATGTGTTATATATGGTGAAGTATATGATGTGGTGTGAATATAGAAGATATATATATATATATATACCTATATGTTGGATGAATGAGGTTTAGTAGTTAATTTATTTTAACTATTAAAGAAGGAAAATTAAATTGTTTGAAAAGAAAATTAAGTTAATTTAATTAAGTTGGAAGTTATATTATTGAATAATATAATTTGATTATATGCCTTGTGGAAATGAATTTATTATGAATTAAATCTCATAAATAATGTGAGTAATTCACTTAATTAAAATAGTGAATTAATGTAAATATATTATTTTAATAAGATGAGAAAGTAATACATATTACCTATAGACGTAAAATGTTAATGTATTACAATTGTGAATCTCGTGAATAGTTAAAATATTTATCGAATAAAATAAATATTTTATTTGAAAGAGTTATGAAATTTAAAATGAATATTTGATGAAAATCGTTACGGAATAATTTAATGAAAGTGTGATAATATTGATGGAAGGGAATATCCTAATTTAATTAAGTAATTAAATTAGAGATTTAGTAATTTGTTATATTGGCAAAATGGAAGTTATAATTATATTGAGAATTAATTTAATAATGGTTGTGACAAATAAACTATACGATAAGGAAGGAATTAAAATAAATTAAAAGGAGATTTGAAGGGGCTAGCCAAACATGGCCTTGTGGCTTTTGCATTTCCATAACCCCTAATTTAATTATATATTAAGTAATATAATAAGTATTAGTTAATATACGTATTATATGTCAGTGTAATTTTACGTTGAGTCTTATTCTAAGCCTAAACTAAGAGAAGAAAAGGGAAAGGGAGAAAACAGAGAAGAGAATGGGAGAAAAAAAAGAGAGAAGAAACTCTCTGTGAGAAGGATTGGAGATTCAAAGAAGGAAGAAGAATAAGATTTCTCATCCTCTAATCAAGTTTGAGAATAATCGAAGGTATTACTCTAGTGTTAAAACTCTAAGTTATAGTTTCTCAAGTTCTTCATTTAGAAAACTATTTTGGTTGGGTGAATTCAAGAGATGTTGTGTGTATATATGTATATGTATATACATGGGTCTGTATAATTTGATATATAGCTTCTATAATTGTTTGTAAGTAATCAAATTCATGTATTTATGTTAAAGAAGAGGAATTTGGGTTTTGAAGGTAATGTGTATGTTTTGGTCTACTTTGAGGCTAAAATTGGCTAAGAAAGCATGTAGTAATCTGCAAATTGATGAAGTATTATGACAGTACTCAAAAAAATGAAAACAACCCAAGTTGAACGAGTCAAAACGGATGTAAAACGAATTCGTAGTGATTGTATTTGCTAAATATGTGTAAAATATAAAAAATTAGCATGAACACTGAATTGTAGCCTTTAAAATGAATTGTTAATATTTTGAAGTGTTATAATTATTATGTAGATGAGTAGTTCAGTGTTTCACGAATCCATAGAGTCGAAAACGGACTCAATTGGATGTGTATAGCTTGATTTATGAAGATTGGAAGGAGGAAAGGGTTAGAAAATTTTCCAGAACAAGAAACTGGAGAAGAAAATTACGTAATAGGCTACCAGGGGCGCAACTGCACTGCTCCCAAGGCTGTTTTGGGTGCAACTGCGCTAGGAGGAAAGTCAGTCCGGACAGTTTTGACCTCCTATGGTAAAACAGTCATACCTTATTTATATGAACTCCGATTGAGGCGATTTAGGATTATCCAGAACAAGCACGAGTAGACCTACAACTTTCGTTCTTTAAGTGTTTTAATTTGAGGTCAGTAGTAGGGGTCAAAATGGTCATTTTTTGGGACAGATGTATTTTTGGAGGCAATCGGGGGGCATCGGGCATGCACGTATGCACATGTAATGCTCTCGACCATGTAAAATGATGTTCTAACTTCTTTAACATGACTATTATGTATTATAATGATACTTAAAATTAAACCTTAAGTGTTAGACAATTTGTATGGGAGTGCTAAGCGTGCGCAAATGCGTGTCGTTTGGGCGTTTGAATAGGCAAGTTTGACGTACGGACATGCAAGCGTCGCAGCGCCATAACGAGTGTGTATGACCTTGTTTAATATTATGTTTTCAATAAGAATGAAATATTATAGAGTAATGTAACCCAATATAGGAGCATGCAAAGCACATGCAAATGAGGCGAGTTAGGCGTGTGACGTATAAACGTCGAAACGCCGTGTAACGTGGTAATACACTTAAATAATGTTTCAATTCTAATGAAACGAACTTTATAATATATGAAATGTGGTTAATATAAAATCAATAGGTAGTCCTAGCTAGACTTAAACACTTGAATGAATTTCAAAAAATTATAAAAAAGAAATATAGTGAGATATAAGTTGAAAGTTAACACAATCAAATTGAACATTGTGTATTGATAATAGGAAGGGTTATGAGATGTAGAGTAAAGTTTACATTACAATTAATATGCTTTGCTATGTGACTAATAGTTGATGTGCATGATTATATAATTGTGTAGGGAACGTGAAGTGCAGATATCTGTAAGCTGTTAAACTGTTATTGGTAAACAACGATCAAGGCAAGTCTTTCAGTTCCTATTTTCTATGTGCACTTGATGATGAACTGTTTTAAATTATTTTGCAAAGAGCATGATATGTTGTATATATGTTTTAAGCATGAAATGTTAAAGTCAATTTATGACTACATTGATTGATTAAAGAATGTTGATTGAGTAAGGAACTCAATCTTTATATTTGTTATGTGAAGTAAAGCATGTATGCCATGTTACTTTAATTATCATGAGATGTATGTTGACCATGTATTTATGTGTTATGTGATGCATGAAAGCTGTTAGATCTTGCTAAGCTGTCGAGCTCATTCTTGCAAATAATCACTTTTACAGGTTAAGAATTCAAGGTAACGCTATGTGCTACTTGAAAGAAATGAATCAGATGTAATGCCTGAAGATTTATGTACTTTGGCTGAATTATTATTATTTTGGACCCTGTTTAAGGCTTTAGATAATGTATTTGATAATGTATGATGGTTAACAGATGTTGAGTTGTAAAGTTTAAATTTTACCCGATGTATAAGGGTTATTGAACGTGGTTGTAAGTTTTAGTTTATAATAACTCTGACGAAGCGATTCATGAAATAAAGTTGAATCAAAGTTATGTAACGATAAAGGTTTAGATTCAGGAAAATAAAGAAGGAATAATATAAAAGTTTTAAATATTCCATTTTTTTAGTGATTGTATCATTGATTAATGATATAAAGTCTGAATAAGAATGTATTATTAACAACCGATGTCGAGAGTTGTATTGTATGAATTTTGGGGTTATAAGGGCAAAGCTAACAAGTGATGAAGACTTGTTATCATAATTGAGAATATTTGTTTAAAGACTTAAGTTATGATGTTTAAGAATTATTATTATTTATGTTTCCGTACAGATGCTTAAGGTTAGTATGACCTGGGGTTGTATTTATTATTCAGATGTTGTAACCCCATAAGGGGAGATGATGGAGTTATTTCTATCTATTTCATTGTTTGCATTTATTATGGTTAGATAGATATATGATATTTGTAAAGTGAACACCAAATCCCATGAAAATTGAAGTACCCGGATTTGGGGGTGTCACAGGTTGGTATCAGAGCCGTAGGTTATAAACCTTAGGTGTGGGAAAACCTTAGGATAGTAGCCTATGATAACATAATAATGACAAACTCTTATCGAGTTCTAAGAAAGATAATAACTTACCTTATGTGCTATGTGTCTATATTTATGTACTCGAGTACCGATTAGCATCACGTAATAACTAAGACTTAAAATTTGATTTTTCAGGATGTCGGATGTTGGACGATCCAGTCAACCAGTGAGGTTGTACCCCGAGTGGCTATTGAGGAGGAACCCGAGACATTCACACAGTCTGGGAGCATTTGATTCAACGAGAGCCATATTTTTTGGTCACAGTTGTTGGTCGGGAGCATGAGCCAGTGGTTGACTCAGAGGAGGAATCCGAGGAGATTGAGATTCAGGCTGAAGCAGCCGAGGAGGAGGAGGAAGACCCTGAAGAGTTCCCACCAAACTCTATCAGTGCTGAGATGTACGATGAGCTATATGACCGTAACATTAAGTTACAGGATACTATTCAGGAGTTGAAGGAGCAGACGGTTACTCAACAGACTACCATCGAGCAGAAGGATGGTGAGGTTGAGACTCTTTACACACGTCTTGGAGACGTAGAGTAGGAGTTGGTTCATGAGAAGGGCCAAGTTAAGCAGAAGTCAGAGGAGATAGAGAAGTTTAAGAATGATTTGAAAGAGAAATCAGCAAGGCTTGCCATAGCAGAGGATGCTTGGGTGAGGGATTCATGATGTGCAGATCTTGCAGAGGATAATGATCGTGCAAAGAAAGCAAAGATTGAGGAGACGGATTATAAGTTTCAGAATGCAATTGAGAAGGCCCAGGATCGGATTATAAGCTATCCAGTTCAGTTCGAGGGTCTACTTTGGTATATGCTAGATCGTATGACGATTTTCCGCATTATGGAGGAAGAACGCAGTAAAGTTGTTCGACGCCTTAGTAGGCAGTGATAGGAACAGTTTGATTATGTGAATACTTCTTTGAGTAGTTAATATGTAAATTCCGATGTGACTATAAACAAAGGAATATTTTGATAATTTAAATCCTGAAGATTCTTTATCTCGGGATAGTTGATGTAAATAGCAGTGATGCTATCTTTCGTTGTTTAAAACTTTTGATTAAATAAAATGTCAAAGTTTATTTGAGATGTTATGTGTTAAGTGATTATGTTAAAGTATTTAAGTTAAACCTTAAATATTTAAAGGATTGAATAAAGATCTAATAAGCGTATATTTTAACAGAAATATACCGCCGAGGAGAAGACCCAACCGTCAACCGGCCCAAGAAGGGTCAACGAATAACAATAACAACAACGATGCCAATGCGAACCCCGTTCAGCAGTTGGTAAATCTTTTGACAGGAGCAATGAATAACTAACCTCAAGCTCCACCGAATACGTCATTAAAGGACTTCAAGGCGGTGGGACCGCCAGAATTTAAAAGATCCATGAGTCCGATAGAAGCTCAGACATGGGTCATGGAGATGGAGAAAGTTTTTGATGTCGCTAGGGTCGGTGAAGACCAGAAGACCGCATACGCTACGTTTATGCTGAAATTAGAAGCCAGCTATTGGTGGCAGGCAAACAAGGTCAGGGGAGGAGAATGTGTCATAACCTGGGAAAGGTTCAAAGAAATGTTTTTCGAGATGTACTTCCCGACAAGCTCACAAAATCAGATGGAGGTACAGTTTTTGGAGCTTAAGCAGGGAAACATGTCTGTACTAGATTACGCTGCGAGGTTTAATGAGCTGGCTAGGTTCGCCATATATCAAGTACACACGGACGAGAGAAAAATAAGGAGGTTTGAACAAGGACTGAAGCTCTGGTTATATAGCAAGGAGTCGATGTTCCAGTTGGACACCTTTGCTGGAGTGTTAGAGAAGGCCATCCTCGCTGAGGGTGGGAGCGATGCTGTAACCAAATACAACCAAGATCAGAAAAAGAAGAAGAGTAAAGGTGAAAGAAATAACAAGGCTAGTGGTAGCAACACGGGAGGGAGTAATAATCAGAAGAGGAGGTGTAATGACAACACATCGACAGGAATCAGCAGAGAAACCAGAAGAAAAGGGTTGAAGCGTACCTGACCTGCTGGAAAAGCCACCTGGGGGACTGTATGAAAGGTAAAAGAGTTTGCTATAATTGTTGTCAAGAAGGCCACATAGCAACGAACTGTCCTAAGAAGGGCGCCTACTTCACGTGTGGCTCAAAGGATCATTTGGAAAGAGACTGTCCCAACAAGGGATCTAGAGGGGCAGGAACAGGAGGGAACAAGGGAAATAGCGGTGGCAATGCTCTAACTATCAATGGACCAACGGTAACTAACCGACCTACCGCTAGGACATTCAACATGACAGTACAGGATGCTGTACTATCTCGCGATGTGGTGTCAGATATCATTTCGATCAATAAAGTTAATGCATATGTATTATTTGATTCGGGTGCTACTTGCTCATTTATATCCGATGATTTTGCTAAGAACTTAGGATTGACTGAGGACGAGTTAGAATACCCTATAAACATAGAGAATGCGAATAGAGAAGTGATCCCTATAAAGTATGTACACAAGAACTGTAGGGTGGATATTAAGGGTAAGGTCATGAACGTAGATCTTATTCCGATTAGACTTGGGGAATTCGATGTTATTCTGGGAATGGATTGGCTGTTCAATTATGGGGCGATAATTGATTGTCAGAGGAAGTGTATTAATCTTATAACTCCATCAAAGGTTGTATTTTATGGTAGCAAGTTTCCTAGACAAGCGAGTTGTTTGACGATGATGCAGGCCAGGAAGTTATTAAGACAAGGTTGTGTACGATATTTAGCCTACATAGTCGATAGTCATAAAGAGAGTCCGAAGCTAGAGGAGATACCAGTCGTGATGGACTTCGTAGATGTATTTTTGGATGATCTGCCAGGACTGCTGCCAGACAGAGAGGTTGAGTTTGTCATCGATTTGGTGCCAGGAACGGCTCCAATATCGAAGGCACTGTACCGTATGGCTCCGGTAGAAATGAAAGAATTGATGGTACAGCTACAAGAGCTATTGGACAAGAAGTACATTCAACCGAGCGTATCGCCGTGGGGAGTTCCTGTGTTATTTGTAAAGAAAAAGGATGGGACGATGCGACTCTGTATCAACTACAGAGAATTGAACAAGGTCACAATTAAGAACAAGTATCCGTTGCCTAGGATCGACGACCTGTTTAATCAATTGAAGGGAGCGAGGTACTTCTCGAAGATAGACCTGAGAAGTGGTTATCATCAATTCAAGGTAAGGTCAGAGGATGTTCCGAAGATAGTGTTCAGAACTCGATATGGTCACTACAAATTTTTGATGATGTCATTTGGTCTAACAAATGCGCCTGCAGCATTTATAGGCTTAATGAATGAAGTGTTCAAGCCGTTTTTGGATAAATTCATAGTGGTATTTATCGACGACATTCTAGTATACTCAAAGACCAAGAAAGAACATGTAGAGCATTTTAAGGTAACGTTGGGGGCGTTGAGAAGAGAGAAGTTGTATGCCAAGTTTTTGAAATGTGAATTTTGGATTAAGCAGGTACAATTTCTCGGACATGTTATTGATAAGGACTGAATCTCGGTAGATCCCTCCAAAGTCGAAGCTGTGATGAACTGGGATCAGCCAAAGACGCCGTCGAAAGTGAGAAGTTTCCTGGGATTGGCAGGTTATTATAGAAGATTCCTTTAGGACTTTTCCAAGATCAAAACTCCACTGACGAATTTGACTACGAAAGTGTGAGGAAAGCTTCCAATAGCTTAAGAAGAGGTTGAGTACAACACCTGTGTTATCTCTTCCGGATGACACAGGAAATTTTCTGGTTTATAGTGACGCATTGCATAAAGGACTAAGTTGTGTGCTTATGCAAAACGGCAGGGTCATTGCGTATGCGTCACGATAATTGAAGGACTACGAGAAGGGGTATCCAACCCACGACTTGGAATTGGCTGCAGTGGTATTTTCTTTGAAGATCTGGAGACACTATCTCTATGGGGAGAAGTGTGAAATATATACAGACCACAAAAGTCTGAAATATATTTTTACACAAAAGGACTTGAATATGCGCCAGAGAAGATGGTTAGAGTTAATTAAGAACTATGACTGTGAGATCTTATACCATCCGGGTAAGGCAAATGTGGTCGCCAACGCCTTAAGAAGAAAGGGTCGGGAGAAATTGATGATGTTGACCTCCGAAGAGGAGCTAATTTCAGCAATGGAGAAGCTGGAATTGGAGGTGAGGTATCCGATGGAGACTGACGAAAAGCTGTTCCAGATACAGGCTAGTACAACTTTACTGGATAAGGTTAAGGAAACACAACTCCAAGATGAAGAATGTGGGAAGGTAAAGAAGAAGATATTTGAAGGGGATGAACTGAAATTCAAGGTGGAAAGTGAAGGACTGTTAAGATTTGAAAGCAGAGTTTAGGTACTGCAGTGCTAGAAATTAAGTAAGACATTTTGAGCGAGGCTCATAGTTCGCGATATTCAATTCACCTAGGGAGTACTAAGATGTACCAGGATCTCCGACAGCATTTCTGGTGGCCGAATATGAAACGAGATGTTGCCAATTGTGTTGCCAAGTACCTGACATGTCAGAAAGTGAAAGCAGAACATCAGAGGGTAAGTGGTTTGCTACAACCATTAGGGATCCCAGAATGGAAATGGGAATATATTACGATGGATTTCGTGGTTGGTCTTCCGACAACTCAGAAAGGCTACGAGCAGTATGGGTTATCGTTGACCGATGGACGAAATCAGCACACTTCCTTCCTATCAGAATCAGATTCAACTTGGATCAGTTGGCGAAGTTGTATGTGAAAGAAATTGTTTCAAGGCACGGAGTTCCAATGTCGATTGTTTCAGATCGAGATCAACGTTTCACATCAAACTTCTAGAAGCGACTTCAGGAATGCATGGGACGCAGTTGGGAATGAGTACGACATATCACCCACAGACCGATGGGCAGAGAAAAAAAACGATTCAGACATTGGAAGATATGTTGAGAGCACGCATCATGGATTTCAAGGGAAATTAGGATGATCACATATCGCTCGTGGAATTCGGTCATAACACAGTTACCACGCTAGTATTGGCATGCCGCCTTACGAAGTGTTTTACGGTGGAAAGTGTAAAACTCCACTAGACTGGGATGAAGTTGGCAAAAGACAATTGCTAGGACCAGAACTGGTACAACAGACAGCAGAGATAGTCAAGGTAATCCGAATAAGACTGGTAGCAGCTCAGGATAGGTAGGATAAAGACGTCGATCCACACCTCAAGAATATTGAATTTGAATCGGGTATCTTTGTATTTTTGAAAGTCTCTCCCTGGAAGGGAAAGATCATATTCTAAAAGAAGGGAAAATTGAGCCCGAGGTTCATTGGACCCTTCGAGGTGCTGCGAAGGATTGGACAAGTCGCGTATGAGGTAGCCTTACCTCCAACGCTAGAGCATGTCCACAACGTCTTTTATGTTTCATTTTTATTACCCTACAAACCCGATTACAAACATGTTATTGAATATGAACCCCTACAATTAGAGAAAGACTTATCCTATGAAGAAGTTCATATTCAGATTGTTGACAAGAAAGAGCAAGTTCTCAGAAATAAAGTAATACCTTATGTTAATGTAATATGAAAGAACCACAACGCTGAAGAAACTACGTGAGAACTCGAAGAACACATGATAAAGAATTACCCGCACTTATTTGCTTAATTTATGTGTAAGCGATTCTGGAGACAGAATCTTTCTAAGGGGAGAGAATGTAACGGGACAAATTTCATTGAACCGTAATTCTGGGGACAAAATCCTTTTAAGGGGGGAAAGATGTGACGAACAAGAATTTGGTAATTTAATTTAAATATTTATTAAATAAAATAAATATTTTTCGATGATTTATTTATTGAGTTAAATAATTAATTAATAAAATTGTGGTAGATTAATTTAATTATATGTGTTACATTGATTAAATTAAGGTAGAGAATTTTATAATTCAAAATATGTATTTAATTGAGCTTATCCGATTAAATGAATTATTTAATAAGCATAATGTTATTCTAATTAATTAGAGATTTAATGATTTACCATAATTAATAAATGAGAATTTTAATTATGTGATTATGTGATTATGTGATTTAATGTGAATTTATGCTATTTTATTTAATTAATTTAAATAAGATTATTTGATTATTCAAAAGTGTGACAATTAACTATATACTAAGTAAGTTAATTAAATTAAGTGGAAAGGAGAAAGAAAGAGCAAACAAACAAGGCCTTAAAGGGAGTTGGGCAGTTAACCCATTAAGGGATTAACTGACCATTAACTCTGCTAGTTATATTATACGTAGTTTATATCCGACCTTCATATACTGTATATCCTATATCAGAGAACTCAGAGAGAAATTTAAGAGGGAATTGAGAGAATTGATAGATTGAGTAGATTTTGGAGAATCAAATAAGGAGATTCTAGCAATTTAAACAAACAAGCAAGGGGTAATTCCTTTAACTTAGTTTAAATTCATGTTTCCCCATTAACGTATTTTGAAGGTCTCTGTAAAAAGTTGAAGTTGTGATTTATGCATGAAATGATGATATATGTACTAGTAAATGTTTACAATGTGTTTTCTACCTTTTATTCATGTTGTAAAACAATCAACTCCATGTAAATATGATTTAATTGAATTATCAAAAGTTAAAGAGTATGAAAAATTCATATATGGCCCTTATATACAAATTTGCAAGCTTTAATTGTATGTTTAACTTAAAATTAATACTTGAATATGATTATGCATGTTTAAACGAACAAAAGGAAATTCAAACAGACGTATTTGGTGTTGTAACGAATCTGTAACGTTGAATTTTATGTTTTTCTTCAAAACCTTACAAAATATTGAAAACAGAGAAATTAACTGCTTTAATGTGAGTAATTATGTAATCTAAAGTGTTAGAATCATGCTAGAAACATTGTATGATGTTTCTGTGAAGTTTATACTTCATGGGTAGCATTAAAAATCATCGTGTTAGTTTAATTTGGAATTTATTGGCTTATTACTGTGTTTCTCGCGAATTGCAGAACTCGAATCTGGGAACCTGCGTTTCCTTATGAGAAACGCGCCCCGGCGAACCTGCGCCCCGGCACAGTTCCCTTATGAAAAGCGCGCCCCAGTGCAGTCTCTTTCTATAAAACACGCCCCGGCGCGAATTGCAAAAAAGTAAACTACTTTATTTTTTTAGGTCTCAGTCATGGCATGTTAGTTTAACTTAGTCTAACTAACATAATAGCATGTTAAGAATATAACAAGAGGTTATATCATATTGTTAAACATGTATGTGATGATTTCAAATTCGTATAAGAACAATTATTTGGAAGTTAAACTTACAGTCCGTGAAAATGGACAATTGTGGTGTGGTTAGTCAAATACGTAAATTTGATTTATGTGACATGATTAATGTGAATGATCGGAAATAAAATAAGTCAAAAATGGAAAGCGTTACTTAAACCCATAAGACTAAAATTAGTAAAACTAATGAATGTTGTGATCCTAATGGGATATGTAGGACTATTTGGGGAACGTGAATAGTGTTTGTTTAAACTACGCACGAGGCAATTTTTCTAACTATACTCTTTAAATTGAGCAAGTTTCTTTACTCTAACTCGATTTCGATTACGCAAGTAATCTAAACTCAATCAGTTATTGAACAAGCTTTCTATTACTGAACTATTATCATGAAGCAAGTTCTTATTCTTGTCCATTCAAGTTAAGTTTCATATGAGATATTATAAGTCTTTTAAAGTATTACTTCAGTTATACAATACTTATTCGATTGTATACACTTGAGATTTATTATTCGATTTAAATATCAATCATTGTTGAACCTTGTAAGACTAGCGAACCCTTACTGATTCAACTAGTCCATAGTTGATGAACGTTTTAAATTCTGGAACTATTATTGAGCTTATCCAAACCAAACTTCCTTTAGTGCGGACTTTGATGTCAAATTGAGATGAACAACCCTGTTATAGGGGATTTTTTACGCTTTAGCGTTGAAATATTGTGCACAGTATGGTACTAAGGGCTGATACCCCTAAGTACAAGTAGTAGAGTCCATATAGTCTATCGATTGTTAAAGGTTTAAAGTAGAAATACTTAACAACCTAGGACATAGTTCAAGGTCTTATGACCCTCAGATGTTCTTTTGATTCTTGTTATTCATTCTTGATTTAAAAGCCGAGCTTTCTATTATTCAGACTTCTTTGACTTATTCGCATGTTATTATATTGTTATATTTGTATACTTGTGGGCAATCATGCTCACTGTTGCATAATAACATTGCAGTTAAGAAAGAAAGGTCCGACGAGCCTTCCACTAGCAAAGGCAAGGGCAAAGCTAACAAGTGATGAAGACTTGTTATTTTAATTGAGAATATTTATTTAAAGACTTAATTTATGATGTTTAAGACTTAATATTTATTTATGTTTTCACACAGATGTTTAAGGTTAGTATGACCTGGGATTGTATTTATTATTCAGATGTTGCAACCCCATAAAGGGGGTGATGGAGTTATTTCTATCTATTTCATGGTTTGCATTTATTATGGATAGATAGATATATGATATTTATAAAGTGAACACCAAATCCCGTGAAAATTGAAGTACCCAGATTTGGGGGTGTCACAGTATTCATTGGAGAGCTCGGATCCTATGCAGAGGATGAGAGACTCAGAATGCAATTATTCCAGAAGAGTTTGACCGGGGAGGCTAGAGCCTGGTATGCCCGTCTGGACATTTCAAAGATTCACAGGTGGGAATATTTGGCACATGCCTTCCTTAATCAGTACAACGTTCAGTCCCAAATGGCTTCAGACGGATATAAAATCACCAAAATCAAAAAGCAAAATTCTGAATCATTCAGAGAATATGCCCAACAATGGAGGCGGGTGGCAGCACAAGTCACCCCACCTATGACTGAGTCTGAGATAGTAATGACCTTCATCGACATTCAAGAAGATCCGTATTACAAAAGGGTCCTAGCAGGCATAGGAAAACCATTCTCGGAGATGATCAAGCACAGAGAAATGGCTGAAATGGGGCTGAAATCTGGGAAGATAAAAGATCTTACCGCCTTGGAAGCCGTTGCCGAGCATATCCTGTCTGGGAGTTACAGGACTAATCCTTGAAAAGTACACAAGAAAAAAGATGCAGAAGTATCCTTAGTACTACAAGGACAGAATCAAAGAATTGCGAGTCGAGCAGTATGCTCATTCAAAGGAGGAACTATTGCCCTTTCTAAGCTCCAGCCTAACCTTCTAACCCTCCATTTCAGAAAAAATTGGAGGCCAGACATCGAAGAACGTTCACCCCTTTAGGGGATTAACTCGAGAATATGCTAAAACTATTGACAGCACAGAAGAAGATTGTTCAGCTCCTTCAACCAACCAGGCCACGATATGTGCCTACCAAGTAAAAATATGCCTACCATTCTGGATCTCCAGGCCACGATACACAAGACTGTTGGGCTCTCAAGCACAAAATCCAAGACTTGATAGATAAAAGAGAGATTGTGGTGACCAAACCGGAGCAACCGCATGTGGAAGATAATCCCCTCCCTCAGCACAAAGGGGAGAGTGTCAACATGATTAGCATGAAGAATGGAGAAGGAACCAAATACCTCCGATATGTCGAAGAGTCAACTCAATCTGGCACTAATAGCCTAGATAGTTGGGAGTTCTCAGACAGACAGTTTTTGATGGAGCAAGAGATCAAGTCTATCAAGGAACAGATTAGACAGTTAGCGAATCTGGTCGTATACTAACATCAGATAACCAAGCAGCTGATAAACTAGTCCAACCAGTCTGAAGCAAGTCCTCCTACACCGAAAATTAGTCCCATTTCTATGATGGATCATTACCGGTTTTATGAGCATGAACCCTGGGCTAACAAGGTAGCCAAAGAAGAAAAGTTCCAAGCTGATAAGGAATTCGCCTTCTAAATGAATTTCACTAATCTGAACCAGCCAATGAAGGAAATCCTCCAAATGTTGATCAATAAGGGGATGGTTACGGATCCATAACCCCCGGTGAACCCTCGATCCAAAAAATTTAAGCTTAAATGAATCTGCCAGTATCATTCCAATGCTCCCGGGCATGACACTGAGGATTGCTAGGGACATTGTCACCTGATTCAGAATCTGATTGAAAGTGCTGAGCTGATAAAGAGGAATCAAGATTATGGCCTTCCCGATGAGGAAACACTCTTTATTCCCATGGCTTGGAATCAGGGAACAATGGCTGTTATTTTCTGTGAGAAGAAGCTAGCTGTGACACCCTTAATACTGCCAGGGAAAGGGGTCCAGGAAACACAGAATCCTATGAAGGTAGCCGCACCCGAACCTTTAATATTGTCTTTCAAACCCCAGTATCCTATCATCAGTCTGAAAAGAGTCCCATGGAAATATGAGAAGGATGAAGGTTACACCTCAAACAACATTGCCATCGTAGCAAAGGAGAATCCGTTGTACCTGCCTCAGCAAGTGATAAATTAAGTCATTAAAGCTAAAAGGAAGGTGGCTGAAGAAAACATTGAAGAATTCCTCCTCAAAATGGGGCATAATATGAGCAAGGTGGTGCAAAGCTTGAAGGATGCACCCAAACAGATATCCATCTTAGACCTAGTTTTATCCTCGGTGGATCATCGCAACATTCTAATAAAAGTACTAGAGAAAGCCCATCTGCCAAGGACAGTGGATGTTGAGGAATTCCATCATGTGATAGAACACATCTTCAACAATAATGTGATATCTTTCACTGACGATGATATACCCTCAGAAGGGACGGGCCATCGCAAGTCATTGCACATAGCAGTGATGTCATCAGGGTATATGATTGGAGGTGTGCTTATAAATGGATGATCGTCCCTAAACATCTGTCCCTACGACACCTTGGAAAGAATGAAGATCAACCCAAACCGGATCAGAACCAGTCATGTGGTTATCCGGGCTTTCGATGGGTCTCGCCTAGAAGCTATGGGAGAGAGATTGAGCTGCCATTGGAGATTGGTCCCCACACCTTCTATGTATCCTTCCAGGTACTCAACATCACCACCGGATACAACTTGTTACTTGGAAGGCCGTGGATCCACATGGTAGGAGCAGTTCTATCCACGCTCCATCATCAGCTCAAGTACATTATTGATGGCAACCTAATCACGGTGAATGCCAAAACAGAGTACCCTGTATGTATACAGGGAGATATGCCGATAATCAGTCTGGATAAAGGGGATGAACCTGTAAGTTTTCAAGCATTGGAGGTGAGCAATACTCAGTACCTACCTGTTGGGGCTCCAGCCTTGAAACCAAAAATCTCCCCCAAAGTTATGACGGTGGGTCAGGAGATGGTATCTTTGGGTTTTTGCCCTGGAAAAGGGTTAGGAAAAAATTATCAAGGTATCAAGAGTCTGGTGCAGATCCCGAGACAGTCAGGGAAAGTCGGATTAGGCTATTCATCCGGGTCAAACCACCGGAACCCATACAAACATCCGAAAGGTTTCTTCTTCCACTATACTATTGCCAAACCTCACTGATACTAGATTTGTGAAGCCAATGGGGAAGATTCCTCCTGTTATGTCAGCTATGTTGTTTCCTCCAATCATACGGATAAGTGAAAGAAAAGCCCAAAGCCTGATAGGGAGAGCCAAAAGGGAAAAGAAAAGTTATTGTACGAAGGACGAGACCCATTTGCTAACATGCATGTTCTCATACACTATGAGGGTATGAATGATGATATCCCAGATAGTGATGAAGAGGATCAGATCTAAATTCCTCGCATCAAGAAAGGAAAGGGGGCAGTTCAAAGAAAAACCCCAGCTCTGATCTAAAGGATGTCTTAGTCGTCATCAAGGAAGAGGCAGACGACCACAAATCTTTTATCCCCCCTATTTATGAGGATTTGACTCTGGACAACTGGAGTAGCGTACCTTGCCTGATTCAAAAAGGGTAAAAGGGCATAGTCATTCTGCATGTAACATGGTTTCATTTATTGCTTATTTTGGTTGCACAGCTATAGTAGTAACTTTTGTCATGCTTTGTTAAATACTTTGTATGTTTAAGCAGTTTCATTTACTAAAGTGAAAGCATTTTGTTTTCAGGACTCCGAAATTGGATTTGTTTATCCCTGCTGATGAGATGCCAACCTGTCACAGTGACTACGACTTTGATGTAGAACTGAACTTCAACTTGATGGAGATTGATCAAGAAGAGATAGATGATTATAATGTGCCCGAGAAGTTCAAAGAATGGGTTGAAGATAAACCCAAACCAAACCTTAATCAAACCACCACTATCAATATTAGAACCTCTGAAAACCTCAAAGAAATCTAGCTAGGCATAGACCTCACCCAAGACCAAAAAGCCGACCTGATTCAACTCTTAACACAATTCCAGGATGTGTTTGCATGGTCGCATGAAGACATGATTGGCTTATCTATGGACATTGTTATCCATCAAATCCCCATCAAAGATGGATTCAAGACAGTCAACCAGAAGCTCCAGCGCTTGAAACCCAAATGGAGTCTGAAAGTCAAAGAAGAGGTTGTCAAACAATTCAAAGTCGGCATCATCATGGTATCAACATACCCGGAGTGGCTGTCAAACATAGTTCTCGTGCCTAAGCCCGGAGGGAAGGTACGAGTATGCGTGGATTATAGGGATTTGAACAAACCTTGTCTCAAAGATAATTTTTCGGTACCTTTCATCCACATCCTGATAAACAATATGACGCAGTATGGCATGTATTCTTTCGTGGATTGCTTTGCTGGTTACCATCAAATCATGGTCGCTGAAGAGGATAGGGAGAAGACAGCCTTTATCACTCCCTAGGGAACCTTCTATTACAGACGATTGTCCATCGGCCTTATCAATGCCGGTGCCACTTATCAGCGAGCCATGATAGTCCTATTTCATGACATGATGCATAAGGAGATAGAGGTTTATGTGGATGACATCATCTAAAAATCCCAAAAGGAGGACGATCACATCAACCATCTCAGGAAGCTGTTAAACAAGTTGTATAAGTACAACCTCAAGCTGAATCCAGCCAAATGTGCTTTTGGCATCAAATCGGGCAAGTTATTAGGATTTCTGCTAAGAAATAGAGGCATTGAACTGGATCCCGCCAAGATTAAAGCCATCACAGAGATGCCAGTACCTCAAATAGAGAAGGAGATACGTCGGCTTCTGGGAAGAATCAATTTCATAAGCTGGTTCATTTCTCAGCTTACGGTGACTTGTGAACCCATCTTCAAGCTACTAAGGAAGAATTTCTCCACAAAATGGAATGAGGATTGCCAAAAAGCTTTCCTTGCCATCAAAAAATAGCTGATCAAAGCGCCTGTCATGGTGCCCCTGAGGGATGAAGTTCCCCTATTTATGTACGTGTCTGTCAATGCCAACGCAATGGGCTGTATACTGGGACAGAAAGATGATAGTAGCAAGGAGAGAGCTATCTACTACATCAGCAAAAGATTCAGCAGCGGTGAACAGAAGTACACTCTGATTGAGAAAACATGATGTGCGTTAGCATGGGCTGTCATAAGGTTGTAATATTATCTGCATGGGCACATGACCTACCTCATATCCCGTATGGATCCACTGAAGTACGTATTCAATAAGCCAATGTTAAACTGTCGATTGTCCAAATGGCAGTTAATTCTACAACAGTTTGACATTGTCTTTGAGACTAAAAAGTCCATCAAAGGTCAAGGCATTGCAAATCAACTAGCCGAAGCACCGTCCGGAGGGTTTGAACCCTTGGAGACTTATTTCCCGGATGATAGGATCATGACAATTCAGCAAATCTGACAGAAGAATACAGTACAACCTTAGAAAATGTATTTTGATGGAGCAGTAAACCTGGAAGGTGCCAGAGCTGGGGCAGTCTTTATCTCTGGTATAGAAGAATAGTATCTTGTGGCTACTAAGTTGCAGTTTGTCAACACCAACAACATGGCTGAGTATGAAGGCTGTATAATGGGGTTAAAACTAGTCCAATCTATGGGTATCCAACGTCTATTAGTCTTTAGAGATTCTGAGTTGGTTATCAGATAAACCATCGGGGCGTATAATACCAAAGAACTGCATTTGTTTCCCTAGCACCAGCAGGTCATCAACATATCCATGGATTTAAAAGAGATAGCCTTCATCCACATCCCTCGAGGTAGGAACGACTTTGCGGACGCATTGGCGACATTGGCTTCCCTGATCAACATATCTGGTAGGACGGGAATTATCGACATCAAATTCACGAACCAAAAGGCCCTAACGTACGGGAATTACATTGGAGAAATCTCAGATGAAATACCTCCTATCAAGCAGCCTTGGTATCAAGACATCAAGGAATATCTCCGAGATGGATCTACACCTGCTGGGGCAAGCCAAGCAGGACGAAAGCGGATTCACAAGATGGCTATGAAGTTTTATTTGAGCGAAGATGCACTCTATAAAATGGATGATGGAATAGGCCTGTTACGATGCCTTGATAAAGAGCAAGCCTAGAGACTGATGGATGAAGTCCACTGTGGAGTCTGTGGTCCACACATGAGCGGTCATTTGCTGGCCAAGAAGATATTAAGAACCGGGCATTACTGGATCTCTCTCAAAGCTGACTGCGATGATCACGTCAAGAGATGCTACCAATGCCAAGTCCATGGAAATGCTATTCACGCTCCTCCAAATGAGCTGCACAATATGAGTTCGCCATGGCCTTTCTTCATATGGGGAATGGATGTGATCGGGCCAGTAGAACCCAAAGCCAGCAATGGACATCGATTCATTTTCACCATGATCGATTATTTCACCAAGTAGGTTGAAGCTGCCTCTTTTTCCAAAGTCACCAAGGAGGTAATCATTTATTTTATCAGAAACAATGTAGTTTGTCGATATGGACAATAGGAGGTGATCGTATCAGACAATGCCAATAACTTAAACAATCAAATGATGAGAGATTTATGCAGTAAGTTTCATATCAAACATCTTAATTCTATCATCTATCGGCCCAAGATGAATGGTGTTGTAGAAGCGGCCAATAAGAACATCAAGAAGATCATGCAAAAAATGTTTGCCAATCACAAAGGACGGTCTGACCTGTTGCTTCTGACTCTGTTAGCATATAGGACGTCAATGCGTACCTCTACTGGGGCTACCCCCTATTCATTGGTTTTTGGTATGGAAGCAGTACTTCCCATAGAAGTAGAGATGGACTCCTTTCGAGTGTTAATAGACGCTTAGATGGAAGAAGATCAGTGGTTGCAAGAACGATACCACTAGCTGTCCATGATAGATGAAAAGAGGGCTACAACTATTTTCCACGGGCAGTTATATCAGTAAAGGATCGCTAGATCATACAATAAGAAGGTCTGAATTCGGCAATTCAAAGAGAACGACCTGGTACAAAAGAAAGTTTTGGACAATCAAGATAAAGCCAAAGGAAAGTTTGCCCCGAATTGGGAAGGTCCTTTCATTGTCAAAGAAGTGTTGACAGGAGGATCTATCAAATTGCAAGAGATGGACGGGAGCGAATTTCCCCAACTCATCAATGTAGACACCGTGAAAAGGTACTATATCTAAAACACATGCCAGCCATCGTCCTGGTCCTGCGAATCTATCAAATCAGTTTCGGTTTTCATTAGAAGATCGAACTACGAATGACCTGATCTCCCTCTGCCCGGGAGTACGTAGGCAGCCATTCCTAGTGAGGTCAAACCAAACAAAAAACTCAAAAACCCATCAAACCAAACTCAAAAGAAACATTTCTCAAACCTTTCACATAAAACATGAACTAACAATGACCTGATCTCCCTCCACCCGGGAGTACAAAAAATTCATAGTGCGGTGTGACCTTCAAAAAAAAATAAAAAACCAATAAAAAAACCAGTCCCAAGACATCGAAACCCAAGAGAACCCAAATTCTATCAAGTCTCCCTGGTCAACAAGCCCATCTGAGATATTTTCTGACATCTCACTGTCCATCCATCAAGGAAAAGCTCGTGATACATCAACAACAACAAGTCATGAAAGAAGTGGTAATCACTCAGCAATGACAATACATATCTAACAGGAAAATGAATCAAAATATATTTCTCTGATATATAATACTATTTAATATATACACTGTGTCCTGTACATGACAAAAATGGCTGATCTAGTATGTGCAAGAAAAACCAAGCTAGTCTATGAACCTATGGCCAGGCGGGATAACAGTGCCAACATGGCATCTCTCTCTGAGGATGGGGTAGCAGATGCAAGCTCAATACCCTCAGTCTTTATGCGAGCCAGAACATCCACAACCATCTGTATAGTGCTGCTGTGACCATCTATGAAAGTGCTCATGTCTGCAACCAGGCTGTGGGTATATGATCTGAGTGTCATGTTGTCTGCAATATAAACATCTTGGGTAGCTATGGCCTCATCCTTCTTGGCATAAGCGGCATCCCAGGAAACTAAGACCTCCTCAATCTCCTCAAAGGCTGCATCTCTGACAGATCGGACCTCATCTCTCTCCTCAAGTGCTGCATCTCGGGTGGATCGAGCCTCGTATCTCTCAACCAATGTTGCATCCCGAGTAACTCGAGCCTTTTCTCTAGTGATAAAAGCTGTATCCCTGCTAGAAAGGGCTATCAACATCAACGCCCTAGCCTGATCTCTCTCAAAAGTCATATGAGCTAGTGAATCAGTGATAGCTAGATCTGTACCGGCAGGAATGCTCAAAGGGTCACTAACTAAAGACGTTGTCAGGCCCATAAACAAATCATCCTCTGTGGGAGAATTATGATCCTCCCTAAGCTCCTCCACATCTGAATTAACACTCGGAGCTGCCTAGAAAATCGTAGCTGCAGTTATATTAGCCTCCAACCATGCTGAATACTCTGGAGAGTGATCCGGATGGCTAGTAGAGAAATTAGCCCTCTCCCTGTGAGTCCAACACTCATAAATCCTGATCAGGTCAGCTGACAATAGAGATGAAGTTGATATCCGCTGATTAACGGCCCCCTTAAACTGGTGAAAGCTCTGGAACTGATCGAACTAACCCATGACTGCCAATGGATGGTAAGTGGTCACCTCTCTCAAACCCGCTAAGGGTAGATAGTACATGCCAACTGCATGGGTGATGAAGCTATAAGGGGAGACAAGCCCTAAGCATGGTAGGATCGAAAAGGGATGCTAAATATATGATAGAAAGGCAAACCATGTCGCTGCATTCGAACACTCTGCTGGCTGGAAGGAGTAAGACAGGGCTATCTCATGGGTAAAGCAGTACCAATGGTGTCTAAAGGTGCCAATCGGATGCAAATGTGTCATGAGCCATACATACAGCAGGACAATGCTACCTCTAAAAAAACCCTCCATATGGGTACTGCAAAAGGTAGCCGACCTCAAGGTCTCAGCCAGTATCATCGGCAGAATAGTACTACCCTATCTAAGGGCACGGACCACGACCATCAAACCAATATCTAAATGGTCCAAATATAATGGCATGTATACGTAGGCCGTGACGCACATCAACAAAACGTCTACCCGAGCCAACTGCCATTCATCTGTCGAAATGATAAAATCCCCAGAGTGTCAATCGTAGTTGTCTGGCTGGCCAAAGTGATCGATCAAAAAGTCAATGGATATCACATGTCCTGAGATGATATCCTCAGTGACTACTCATTGTCTCAGACCCGACGTAGTCATGAAGGGTCTCCTCATGTCATTGATAGCTGTGCGGGCACAAGGCAGATCTAGTGCTAAACTTGTGACACACTCATACTCCTCCAAGGTCGAAGTTAGCTCGTGCAGTCCACAGCAAAAAACCTTCCGCTCAGGTATCCAGCAGGATAGAATGCCGTCTACAAATCCGTACAGAACTTAGAAATCTAGAAGGGCCAAGGAATGCCCCAGCAACTGATCTGCTATCCCTCTGGCTGTATGGGGCAGACTATCGTACCAAGACCTCAATGAGGATGCTACCTAAGATGGTGGTGAGTGCTCAATGCGGCTGACCGTAGATGACGACATATGTATCACCGTATTATAAGACCATCCAAGGGTCAAATCTGAACTCAGCTGTCTAAGTGCATATCCATGACATAATATATGCATAATTACAATGATAAACATGATGCAATAGATAGGAAATATCATGCATATCTAGAATAAACTATCTACTGCAAGCATCATCTTTGTCTACTCATACAATCAAAAATAAAAAGTACAGGGATATGGGGCACAGCTGTCCAACTACTAACAGAGGCCTATCAAAAGATATAGCGAGAAATGGGGCACAGCCGCCCAATAGCTAAACAGAGACCTATCAAAAGACATAGCGAGAAAAGTTATCTGAAGAGATCAAGTATGTCTACATCCAGGCTATTAATCTTCTCCAGCTCCTCATGAGTCACAAAGTCTCGGTCAATGGGAATGTTCGGTCGATATAAGGGAGGATCAACACCTGCAAAGCTGCTAGAAAATGGACCTGATGAGGGGCCAGCTCCAGAGCTGGAAGGATCAAAAGAATCTGCCTCGGATGGCTCCCGGCCAAGGTGCCTGATGAACAAATGTACCCTCTCCAACTGCTGGGTCAATCCTGTGATCTGATCTAGATGAGTCGAATCCCGGAGGCAAGCTATCCAGTCTGTCATCATCACAGACTCCGACACCATATCTGCTATAAACTGGGTAGCATGAGTCTGAGCCCCAATAGTACGAGGACTCCACCAGCTATGAAATGCCTCCTGGCTGTAAGGACCCTCTGACAGGGTGAAGCCATCTACGCCCACCAGTGGAATGTCTGTAAGTGGCTGAGCTCCCAACCTCCCTCTGTCAAAAATGGAAATCGACGGGTGGATAATGCAAACTCCCGGCCAGTGGGAAAGCCGCCCTCAAACCCGACTGTCAAAAAGTCTGAGGTATACGAGACCCATGAGATCAACTCGGCCGTCAATAGCTCGAGCTGCAGGCAAGAGTGGGTGAATCCCTAGGCTACAAGGACCTCCGTCAATGTGGAATGATGCCAGCACCGTCCCCGAGGATAAGTCTCTAAGCCCAGAGTAGTGGCAGGATGTAGGCAAGGAAGCCTATCATATGCCCAAAATTGGCCATATAAATATCAAAAGCCATCAGTGATCAAGACTAACATATATAAATGAGGAAGTCAAAAAAGTACAAAGGAGATGTACTCACTAGCAGAAATGGGTAAAAGCCTAGCCAAGCCTCCGTCACACCCTCCGAGCGCATGCGCATCCCTCGGAGGAAATAGGCAAAGGTGTAGGTACCCCAATCAAAATCACTGAGGCACTCCACGTACCGAGTAGCGCTAACCAGGGCAAAGAACATCGTCGAAGAGTTATCCGCAAGGAAAAACCCTGATGATCACCAAAAACAGTGGCCTCAGGATGCGATCTCTAACCCTCTGATCATCAGGCAGAGGCTCAGTCAAAGCCCCACTCTGGGCATCTATCTATGCTCAAGGGACCAGAACGGATCGTCCGACCCTTGATAGCCATCGCTGGAACTCCCAAGAGGGACCGAACTGCGGTAGGTGAAATGTCAGCCATAATCGGCACTGGCTCACCTGCAAACTCTATCCCGGTGATGAACCTCTAGTCCATAGGCATCATCATCACCTCACAATCTAACAAATAAAGAGACTAGGTCTGGTGGAACCAGCGCTCAGACAAAGCCCTCAGATAACCCCAGGAGCAACGGCGGGGAGGGATAGAAAAGAACGCCTGAAACCCCACGTATCAACAATGGCCCTGTACTCCGAATGTAGAGTATGGTACAAAGAATGCACATTAAACCAGTTCCCCCTAGACTGTGTAAATCCAGGAACCTGCATCAAAAAGCTAACCCATATCAAACCTGTGCCCTGAAATGGCAAAAGAAAGAAGGAAAATCCATTAAAAAACTTATGTCACCTCGTTGGGGTGAAGGTATCTCGATAGATGGGGCCTCAAATCTCCCAGAAGCTCCTGAAGTGGCACCAAAATGCCTGGAAGCTCCGTACGTAGAGCCTAACATGGGACAGGATCAACAAAAGGTACATCCTCATCATCCACATTAACTGGCGAATCAACCCGGATAGGACAAATCATTGACTCAGCCAATCTGCAAGGTGGTCGGGCTGGCCGTGGTTGAGGAACATCAGAAACTCTCCTCCGTCTAACTCCTGGAACGACCCTGCTTGCACTACTGGGTCTATTTGGCTCCACAACCTGAATAAAATCTCCAAATCACCTCAGAAAGGGTGAGGTAAGCCTTAAACATATGGCTTATTAATTTAAAATAGTATTTTATGCATTTTTAAGTCCTAAAACATGCATTAGTCAACAAAATCTCAAGTAGAGTCAAAATTGCATGTTTATTAAATGCTCAGGCTTTTGAAATTTTTTTGCTAAAGTCTCTTTTGGAAAATAGACTGTCCGCATGCACATAGGCATGACTAGGTGGCCATTCAGTAGCACACCTACCCAAAAATAGAAACAGTTCATATTTATGAAGAAAAAAAATCAAAAGTAAACTCCACATGGTAGCCAAATTACCACAGACATTTTTAGTTGAAAATCCAGGCTCACTAAGCCTCAAAAAGGATGAGTAAACTAACCAAAAAGTGCGTTAATTAACTGTCTCAGAATTCAAATTTTCTTACATCAAAATGTGCATCACAGTAAAATATGCATACTTATGAAGTCTAAAAATTTTTATCATGTCATTTAAGCATACATATTTGATACATTGCGTTTAAAAGCACACCACGTGGTTAACAACATTCTAACGGTTAAAACTGGAAAAAAAAGGATGTAAACGTTACCTGAGATGTGCAGAGTGTTTGTGCACTGATGAAATCTTAAAAAAGCTACCCGAACTCTATAGATCTTAGAAAGAATATCGGATTTCCTTTAGAATTCAAAACTTAAAATGAATCTGAGAAGCCTCTACTGTCCATCTTAAACTCGTATGAGAGAGCGGCCCCACCTATAGCTCCTTATGGTGGGCCCCACCCCCTCCGGCTCGGTCCAGTTCGAGTGAAAACGGAGTTTACAGGAGCTGAAAAGTTAAATCCGGGAAAAAATTGCTACGCGATTGAGCGGATTGTCCTGAAATCCTGCGTATGAGCTGCAGATTCCTGACGGAAGGAAGAACTTCATGGAAGCCATTGGTTATCATCCCGAAGAGATATTCGAGGATCAATGATGAGAACTGCTGAAAAATTGCTAAAAATTACAAAAAATTGCTTAAAACTGCCACTGTCAAAGCATCATGAAAGGTCCGACGGTATAAACGGTAGGTTCTGATTGTATTAGGCATTTAGATTGATCTAAGGGTAGGATTTGTCTGAAAGATTATCCCCACATCGAGATTGGTCAGATTGCCTGATATTTCAGACACTAGCGACAACCCCAACGAAGCATCGAAAACGGTCTGGTGATATCAGTCATTGAAGGCTACTTCAGCGAAGGTCAGATTACCTGACATTTCAACCGTTGGCGACAACCCCAGCGAAGCATCTGGAACGGTCCGGTGATATCAGTCGTTAAAGGCTACTTCAACGAAGGTTAGA
This sequence comes from Panax stipuleanatus, assembly GCA_020205555.1. Taxonomy (NCBI): domain Eukaryota; kingdom Viridiplantae; phylum Streptophyta; class Magnoliopsida; order Apiales; family Araliaceae; genus Panax; species Panax stipuleanatus. The sequence goes on along the minus strand of CM035119.1, from coordinate 106,666,257 downwards.
TTGCCTGACATTTTAGCCGCTGGCAACAACCCCAACAAGGCATCGGGAATGATCCGGTGATATCAGCCATTGAAGGCTACTTCAGCGAAGGTTAGATTACCTAATAATTCAGCCGCTGGCGACAACCCGAGTGAAGCATCGGGAACGGTTCGGTAATATCATTCGTTGAAGGCTAATTTAGCGAAGGTCAGATTGCCTGACATTTCAGCTGCTGGCAACAACCCAGCAAAGTATCAAGAACGGTCCAGTGATATTAGGTCGTTGAAGGCTACTTCAGCGAAGGTCAGATTACCTGACATTTTAGCCGCTATCAACAACCCCAGCGAAGCATCGGGAACAGTCCGGTGATATCAACCGTTGAAGGCTACTTCAGCGAAGGTCAGATTGCCTAACATTTCAGCCGCTGGCGACAACCCCAACGAGGCAACAGGAACGCTCCAGTGATATTAACCGTTGAAGGCTACTTTAGCGAAGCTCAGATTGCCTGACATTTCAGCCGTTGACGATAACCTCAGCGAGGCATCGGGAACGATCTAGTGATATCAGCCATTGAAGGCTACTTCAGCGAAGGTCAGATTGCATGACATTTCAGTTGCTGGCGACAACCCCAGCGAGGTATCGGAAATGATTCGGTGATATCAGCTATTGAAGGCTACTTTAGCGAAGGTCAGATTGCCTGATATTTCTGCCACTAGCAACAACCCCAGCGAGGCATCAGGAATGATCTGGTGATATCAGCCGTTGAAGGCTACTTCAGCGAAGGTCATATTTCCTGACATTTCAGCCGCTGGCGACAACCCCAACGAAGCATCGGGAACGATCCGGTGATATCAGCCGTTGAAGGCTACTTCAGCCAAGGTCAAAGGTTCTGACAGTTCAGCCTTTGGCGACAACTCCGACGAAGCATCGGGAACGAGCCGGTGGCAAAAATAGTATATCAGTTTATCCCCAGAGAGGACAGATGATGGAATCTATTATACAAATCCCTAGAGGGAGCATCGAGAAAGATTCGATGGTGATCGAGACTTTGCAATATGTCGTTCAAGTAGACGTCAAGGGAATTCACCAAAGGCTATCATGAATGACGTCATCCCTAGCAGAAAATGACGAGAACAGTCTGTGATAACCTACCAGCAATACCCTACCAGTAATAGCCTAGCACCACATGGACATGGCAAACCATTGGCCTCTGACTAATGCGATATCAAGGGCTATCACGGATAACGTTATCCCCAGCAGAAAATGATGTAAATAGTTAGTGATAACCCCATCCCCTCAAAGGTATCTAACATTCATAACATATCATGCTATGCTATGCATTGCATTACATTTGCATTTATCATATTTCCAGTGTCTATCAATCTTTATCCTGTTTATTTCACTGCATTGCATAAACATGATAAAGAGGGGCATCTGTAGACACTCAAAATTTTTATTGCTGTTGTAGACACTCAAAATTTTGCGTTCCTGTTACTAACCCTGCAGGGGGGAAAATCGTCTTTTCAACCCCGGTCTCAATACCGGGATGCCAACTCAGCCCCGGTCTCAATACCGAGATGCTAACTTAACCCCGATCTCAATATCGTGATGTTAACTCAGCCCCGTTATTAATACCAGGATGCCAATTCAACCCCGATCTCAATACCGAGATGCTAACTCAGCCCCAGTCTTAATACCGGGATGCCAACTCAGCCCCAGTCTCAATATCGGGATGCCAACTCAGCCCCGATCTCAATACTGGGATCTCAACTCAACCCCGGTCTCAATACCGGGATGCCAACTCAGCCCCGGTCTCAATACGGGATGCAAACTCAGCCCCGATCTCAATACCGGGATGCCAACTCAGCCCCGATCTCAATACTGGGATGCCAACTCAGCCCCGGTCTCAATATCGAGATGTCAACTCAACCCCGGTCACAACACCGAGATGTCAACTCAGCCCTGGTCTCAATACTAGAATCTCAACTCAGCCCCGGTCTCAATACCGGGATGCCAACTCAACCACAATCTTAATATCGAGATGCCAACTCAGCCCCGGTCTCAATAACGGGATCTCAACTCAGCCCCGGTCTCAATACTGGGAGGTTAACTCAACCCCGATTATAATACCGGGACATCAACTCAACCCTGATCACAATCCGAGAGGTCGGGTCAAGCCCGATTCACAACCCGGGAGGCCAAATCAATTTCGGAGACAACCCCAAAGCATCACATCATACCCAGAGACAACCTTGGGAAACCAAGTCAACCTCAGAGACAACCCTGAGGACAAATAGAATCGACTGGGATCAAAGCCTCGGAGACAACCCCGGGAAAAAAGTCAAAGACCGTGCCAATACAGGAAACAAATCTTGGAGGGTTAAAATGGTCATTTTACCAACTTGAAGTCAATTCGGTCAAAATTAAGCCGAATTAATTCCATCAGGGTCAGAAAGAACCATAACATTGATCCCGAGTGAAAACAGCACAATATAGTTAAATGAAAAAATTGCGAAGAAACGAAGATCCGGTTATGAACCCGTCTTCTTAGATGCAGAAAAGGTTTAGTCCCATGTCATTGTGACACTCTCAGTGAGGGTTTTCCAGAAAGGTATAGCACACCTCAAACAAACGCTCCGATCAAAAGTTAGAAAGTTTCGAACCTGACATCGCGCCGCTTGGAGTGCACGTATTTTGAGGCAATGGGACCCACCAGGTGAGGCCTGCCATGTGGCGTCGCAGGTAAACCCGCGGCTACCGGGGGTAGACCCGCTTCCATCCAGCCTTTAAATACAAGTGCACCCCTAAGCCAAAAAAAGAAGAAAAAAATAGAAAACGCTCGGAAACACTCCCATTTCATTACCTAGTCCGACTTCTAGTACTCCAAATCCAGATTTTATTACTCTAACACGTAGGTATACTCATATACTACCACATATCAAAAATTGAAATGTGAAAGCGTCCATTTGGAGCCTACCAAGTGGAAAAAAGCCCGTGTAGCAGTCCATTGTAAGTATTTTTACGATCAGGAAGTTCCTACTACTTCATTGCGCATTTATACACGTGCACGTTACTTTTTAATACATTTTAGTACATTTACGGGTTTTCTTGCATTTGCACAGCCCGAATCGTTGATCCGTGGCTTTTAATCGCTTATATATATATATTTGGACTTTCTCGAACTGGGTCATGGACTCGTGTTTTTTTTGGCTTTATTATGTATATATTTAACTATATATATACTAACTTTTCAATTTTGTCAAGACCGGATGGCAAATTCGTGGTGGCTACCGCTTTTATATATATATAAATGTTTCTGACTTCGTTTGGCCTGGATTGCTAAATTCGTGGCCTTTATTGCTTTAATATATATATATACTAACTGTATATATTAACATTTACATTTCAGTTTGGCTTGGATCATTTCGTGGCCTTTTTAACGCTTTTATAAATATATATATTTCCATTCTGTTGAGCCTGGATCATCACGTGGCTCTTTTACAGCTTTTATATATATATATATATATATATATATATATATATATATTCACATTCAGTCGAGCCTGGATTAATTCGTGGCTCATTTACAGCTTTTTTATATATATATTTCAATTCTGTCAAGCCTGGATTACTTCGTGGCTTTTTACAGCTTTTATATATATATATATATATATATATATATTTCCATTATGTCAAGCCTGGATTACTTCGTGGCTTTTTACAGCTTTTATAAATATATATATATATATATATATATATATATATATTTACAATCCAGTCCGGGCATAGGAGTTAAAACGCATCGCCATTTACAACTTTTTGTATATATATAATTATATATATATATATATTATTCATTGTGATTAAATTTCTGCTTTAAATATTCATTTGATATGAATTGGTGTTGATATTCATTTAGCGAACTAGATTTCTTTAAATCTAGCCTTTTCTACCTTTCAAACGGTTCAAAATAAGTCCAACCTGAACCGGGAAGCTAGAATGGCTAAGATTTATTTAAATCTAGTTTTTCTAGGCTTGTAGTTATTAAAGCAACCTCGCAGCCCTTAGATCCATATCTAGTGGGAACGAGAAGCTTTGGCTATGCGCATGCCAGGATTTAACTGATGAATCCTTGGTTCTTGCGACATCTGGATGAAAATATATATTTTCTGTGAATATCTGAGTTGTGCAGGTTTTCTTGGCTTCTCTCTGTGAGCCTAGGAATCGTGGAATTCATAATCAAACTAATCAGAATATGATTCCCACGATGGACAAACCCCACTTTACAAATGTACCCTGCTAGTTTTTTTGTAAAAAATGTACATCCGAAAGACCTTAAAACGGTTATCCGGGTTTAAGGTCTCAAACATAATGAAATAATGGTCTGTCGTGCCAGAGTCACTCTGATGGCTATCATGCCCATAAGAAGACCGATACTTGTATATATATTATGTGGTCGAGGATGCTTCGCAGCCCGATAATCACCATTCAAATCAAGCCAAAAGGCTGAAAAGATAAAAGATGGAAGTATCAATATGCTTCAATTCCTACGTCAGCGTAAGGGTTTGGAAACCTGCTTTCAAAACATCATTTTAATATCTTGTCTAAAAAGGACTTTTGCAAAACAAATCAAACCCTTTATATATAGGTTCAACGAAGCACGTTCATACTTTTAAAACAAACGTAGGCCCAATTTCTTCCAGCATTCACACACATATTGCAAATAAAAAGAGGAATATTGAAAAGATGTGGTACAGTGTTTTCACGGAAGTTGGGGGTTGCCTAACACCTTCCCTCCATTTAACCAAGCCCCCGAACTTAGAACTTCGATTTCAAAAGATCAAGTTTCGACAGTGCCCAATAATTGGGCCTACTTTCAAATAAAACTCGGTTGAGTTGGTACAACCATTTCAAATCTACCAACTGGCAACTCTGTAAACCGTTCAAATCATCGACATGATACATGTTGGCCTTTTCCTAAAAAACCCTTTTCACTCTTCATAAAACAGACAGGTAATAAGGGTAGAAAACAAAAAACTTAGGAAAAGAGAAAGATTTTTGTCCAACGCGACAGGATTTTTTCCCGACGTCGACAGGAGTCATAAGGTTAATACACTTCTTTTGGCAATCAATTATCTCCCCATAATTGAATAGCCAATCCATCCCCAAAATAACATCGAATTCCCCAAGTCTAATCAGGATAAGATCTACGTTCATCACTTTACCCTTAATATCCACCCTACAGTTCTTGTGTACAAATTTAACCGGAATCACTTCCCTATTCGTAATCTCTATGTTCATAGGGTATTCTAACTCGTCCTTAGGCAATTCTAAGTTCTTAGCAAAGTCATCGGATATAAATGAGCAAGTAGCACCCGAATCAAATAATACATATCATTAATATTATTGATCGGAATGATACCTGACACCACATCGCGTGACTGCTCAGCATCCTGCACTATCATGTTGAAAGTCCTGGCAGTAGGTCAGTTTGTTGGTGTATGTCCCGAAATAGTCAGAGCATTTCCACCACTGCTTCCTTTGTTCCCTCCTGCTCCTTCCCCTCCTGATACCTTATTGGCAAAATCCCTGGCCAAATGGTCCTTTAACCCACATGTGAAGCAGGAGCCTTTCTTAGGGTTAGGGAAGTTAGGTGTTATGTGGCCTTCCTGACCACAATTGTAGCAAACTCTTTTCCCCTTTATGCAGACCCCAGGTGATTCTTCCTGCAGGTCAGACAAGCTTCTACTCTCATCTTCTGTCTTCCTTTTTGACTTTCAATCGACACACTGTCATTCCATCTTCTTTTTTGATTACTGCCTCCACCCGTGTTACTGCTGCTAGCCTTTTTACCTTCTCCTTCATTCTTATTCTTCTTAAGTTATTGGTTGTACTTGGTCATGGCATCACTTCTACCTTTAGCGATGATTGCCTTCTCCAATACGCCTGCAAAAGTGTTTAATTGGAACATTGACACTTTACTATACAACCAGGGCTTCAGTCCCTGTTCAAACCTCCTTGCCTTCCTCTCATCGGTATACACTTGATATGTGGTGAACCTAGCCAACTCATTAAATCTTGCAGCGTAAGCTGGTACATACAAGTTACCTTGATTTAGCTCCAGAAACTCCACCTCTATCTGGTTTTGTGAGCTTGTCTGGAAGTACATTTCGAAGAACATCTCCTTGAACCTTTCCCAGGTTATCACGCCCTGTCCTCCCCGGATCTTATTTTCCTGCCAGCAATAGCTAGCCTCTGCCTTCAGCATGAACGTTGCATAAAAGGTCTCCTGATCCTCATTGACCCTAGCGATGTTGAATACCTTCTCCATCTCCATAACCCATGTCTGAGCTTCGATGGGGTTCATGGATCCTTTAAACTCTGGCGGTCCCACCGCCTTGAAGTCTTTGAATTACATATTTAGTGGAGCTTGCAGCTGATTGGCAAGTGCTCCTGTTAATAAGTTCACCAACTGCTGAACGGGGTTGGCGTTGGCATTGGTGTCATTGTTATTAGTTGACCCTTCTTGGGCTGGTTGACGAGTTGGGCATCTTCTCGGCAGCATCTTTCTATTATAATATACGCTTATTAGATCTCTACTCAATTCCTTAAATATTTAAGACTTAACTTAAACATTTTAAGAAAATCACTTAACACATATCATCTCAAATAAACTCTGATATTTTATTCATTCAAAAAGTTATAAACAAAACAAGATAGCATCACTGCTATTTACATCAACTATCCCGAGATAAAGAATCCTCGGGAATTAAATCAGTATATTCCATTGTTTATTATCACATTGGAATTTTTATTATTAACTACCATGAAATATTCACATAATCACATTGTTCTTATCACGGCTTACTAAGGCGTCGAACAGCTTTTCTGCGCTCCTCTTCCATAATACGGAACATCGTCCTACAGTCCAGCATGTACCAAGGTAAGTCCTCGAACTGAACCAGATCCTGGGCCCTATCAATCGCTGTCTGGAACGTGTAGTCTGTCTCCTCAATCTTAGCCTTCTTTGCCCGATCGTCATCCTCGGCAAGATCTGCACGTTGTGAAGCCCTCATCCAAGCGTCCTCTGCTCTAGCACGCTTCGCTGATTCCTCTCGCAAATCATTCTTCAGCTTCTCTATCTCAGCTGACTTTTCTTCATTTTGGCCCTTTTCATGAACCAATTCCCACTCCACGTCTCCAAGACGTGTATCCAGATTCTCGATCTCGCTATCTTTCTGCTCGATGGTAGTCCGCTGTGCAACTGTCTGCTCCTTCAGCTCTAGAATAGTATCATGTATCTCTATGTTACGGTCATACAGCTCGTCGTACATCTCGGCACTGATAAAGTGTGGTGGAAACTCATTAGGGTCCTCAGCTTCAGCCTCAACCTCTATCTCCTCAGAGTCCTCCTTTGAATCAAATATTGGCTCATGTTCCTGACCCACAATAGTGATCAAAGGAGATGGCTCTCTCCGAACCAACTGCTCCCAGACTGTATGAATGTCTCGGGGCTCCTCCTCAATAGCCACTCGGGGTATAACCTCCCTAGGCTGACTGGATCCTCCAATATCCGACATACTGACAATCAAAATTTTAAGTCCTAATTACTACGTGATGCTAATCTATACTCGCGAGCACAAAAGTAATCACATAAGCACATAAAATCTTTTATTATCTTTCTTAGAACTCGATAAGAGTTATTCACCACTATGTTATCGATCTCTTAAAAAGGCTACTACCCTAAGGTTTTCCCCCACTTAAGGCTCATAACCTATGGCTCTAATACCAACTTGTGACACCCCCAAATCCGAGTACTACATTTCCACAGGACTTGTTGTTCACTGTACAAATATCACATATCTATCTACCCATAATAAAAGCAACTCATGAAATAAAAAGAAATCCTCCCCTTAAGGGGTTACAACATCTAAATAAAATAAATCCCAAGTTGAACTAACCTTAAACATCAAATGCGGAAACGTAAATATACAGATAAATCTTAAACAACATTATAAGTCTTAAACATAACATTCTCAAATACAATAACAAGTCTTCCACACTTGTTAGCTTTGCCCTTATCTTTGCTAGTAGAAGGCTCGTCGGTCCTTTCAATCTTAGCTGCAATGTTATTATGCAAGAGTGAGCACGATTGCCCATAAGAATAACAATATAACAGTAATAATAACATTCTGTTGGATGGCACTGCAGCACCCAGCTTGCACTGGGGACTGGTGCTGCAGCGCTGAGCCTACACCAGTCAAGGTGTTGTCCTGGCGCTGCAGCGTTGGGTTCCTTCACAAGACTAGCGCTGCCGTGCCATAACTACGTCAATCAAGGCCTTGGTATGGCGCTGCAGCGTTGGTTTCCTTCACAGGACCGGCATTGTCGCGCCATGACTACGTTGTTGGGTTTGTACGAAATCGTGACGCAATCAAATTGCAAAAATTAGCGGAAGCATGGTATATCAGAGTTTAAAAAAATTTCTACAAAACCATTACCCGGATCATCCTTTATGCAAATTATTAATTTAAAACGATAAATAAGAAGTTATGGAATCATACCCTTGTAGAACGAAGCTTCCACAGGTACTAGTTCAACTCCTTGTTCTTCGTGATCTCCTTGAATTTTCAGGTTAGATTCCTTTCTTTGATCAACGTTAGCCACCCAAGTGTTTGGCCTCTAGAGGTGATCCACCAAGGAAGATGAATTATCAAGAAGGAGGGTGTTTGGCTTAACCTTAGTTTTCTATCCTCTATAGAAAAGGAGTACTCTCCAACAATTGGAATTACATCAATCTAATATCTATTATAAGACTTCTCTTATATAGACATTGGTCAACCCTTCTAATCCTATTAGACATGGGATTTCTTTTAATTAATTAAACTCCTTTAATTAATTTAGGCTTCCCACCACATGGGAATAATTAATTAAATTCATTTAATTAATTTGTCTCCTAATCTTATTAGGAATAAATGAGTGTACTAAATATTAAATTAATTACTAAACTCCTTTAGAAATTAAAATAATAATAATTGTAATAATATTAATAAGACTCCTCTTATTAATTTATATTTAATATTTCCAAAATATTAAATAATAAACATTAAGCTATTTAATTTATTCTATCACCATAGATTAAATTAATTATACTTAATGCATTATTACGATTATGCCATTACCTTCTTAAATAATTATTCTTCCTTTTATGGTGTGACCCTTTAGGTTCTCCATATTAAACCGGTTGTGAATAAATCAATTAAAACAATTTTAATCTTATTTAAATAAATAAATTAAACTAATAATCTATTTAAATAAATAATATTTATTCTACAATAGGGATAAGCCTCCCTAGCGATCAACGACTTTCCAGATAATATAGATTTCAACATTAATCATAAAAGAACCTGTGAGTTAATAGTTACCATACAATTCAATCCTTCCACCATACAATGTCCCAATTAAATATAAGACATGGATTTACTGTCAAGTCTTATTTTATTTAATTATATGTATTTCGATTAGAAAATGCACAACTCCAAATAATGCAAATTAAAAACTCCTTTCTAATTTCATTTCACCTTGGCCAAGGATTCCTGGGTTGTCATTTAACGAATCACATGGGACATATCTCCTCTTTTACTAGAGGTGGTAGATTCTTTATTGATCATTCATTATCTCCATATGTAACTCATTATACCCAAGCATACCCTATATATGCCTTAAAAGGTCTTAAGGAATAAGTCAAAGTATAATTTGTTACATACAAGATACTATGATGATCTCAAGTCCAAGGATCACTTGTACTACTATCACATTAGGAATTCCTATTGACATGCGAGTAAAACTCCATTAGGTATTCCATAGCGAATCACGTTCAGTGAACTTATTCTCCAATAAGCACCTACATACTTGCTTTAGTGTCTCCACACAAATGATCATGAGATCAATCATCCTCATCCAATGAGCAAGCAACATATGTACCAATCTATCCGGATTTACTAATCCCCTTTTTAGTAATCCCACGATTGGGAACTATTTTAGTTTTAGAGCTTTCTAAGAATTTAGATCTCATTAGCATGATCATCATCATGATTCTAAAAGCATTGCTTAAAACTATGGGTTATTTACATATTATAAAAACAGCACCATGTAGATAATTAAATGCCTTTAATAAATGAATATTTTATTAATAAATAAATAAGATTGTTTACAAAGTACGTGCTTTATCATCATACATGATTGGCTTGTATGCACACTACTATCAATCTCCCACTTGCACTAAAGCCAATCGCCATGGTATCTCATACCCATCTTCTCTAAGTGACGATCAAACTGCTGTTGTGTTAAAGCTTTAGTTAATGGATCTGCAATGTTGTCTTGAGAGTCTACACTCTCCTCTTTCAATGATTTGTTTAATCAAAGTGCCGCAACACATGTTTAGATTCAAGATGAGACTTAGGAACTATTCCTAGTTCTGTAATGAACTTTTCATCTAAAACATCAACTTGCAGCTTCACTTACAGTTATATACTTTGCCTCTGTCACTGAATCAGCAACTGTTTGCTGCTTGGAACTCTTCCAACTCACTACGCCTCCGTTCAAGGTAAAAAACATACCCCGAAACAGATTTACTGTCATCTTGGTCCGTTTGAAAACTTGAGTCTGTGAAGCCCTCGAGTTTTAATTCAGACCCACCGTAGACAAGAAAAATATCTTTAGTCCTTCTCAAGTACTTTAGGATATTCTTCACTGCCTTCCAGTGCTCTTCTCCAGGATTCGACTGGTATCTGCTCGTTACACTAAGTGCATGAGCAACATCCGGTCTAGTACATATCATACCGTACATGATAGATCCTATTGCAGAAGCATAAGGGATCTTACTCATACGGTCTCTCTCCTCAGGTGTCTTTGGGGCCTGTTTCTTGGAGAGATGTATTCCATGGCTCATCAGCATGAGACCTCTTTTGGAATCTTCCATGCTAAATCTCTTTAGCATTGCATCAATGTACGTTCCTTGGGATAAACCAAGCATCCTTTTAGATCTATCTCTATAGATCTTTATCCCCAAAATATAGGATGCTTCTCCCAAGTCCTTCATGGAGAAGTGTTTCGATAACCAGATTTTAATTGATTGTAGCATAGGAATGTCATTCCCTATCAGTAATATATCATCAACATATAATACAAGGAATGAAATTACGCTCCCACTAACCTTCTTGTACACACATGGTTCATCGTCATTTTTGATAAAATCAAACTCTTTGATTGTCTCATCAAAACGAATGTTCCATCTACGAGAAGCTTGCTTCAATCCATAAATGGATCGTTGCAGCTTACAGACTTGATTTATTCCAACCTTTGAAACAAATCCCTCTGGCTGTGTCATATACACATCCTCCTCAAGTTTTCCATTGAGGAAGGCCGTTTTCACGTCCATCTGCCAGATCTCATAGTCGTTATAAGCTGCAATTGCAAGCAAAATCCGAATGGACTTGAGCATAGCTACTGGTGAAAAGGTTTCATCATAATCAACTCCTTGTCTTTGTTTGAAACCTTTTGCAACCAGTCGGGCCTTATAGGTCTCCACCTTGCCGTCCGCTCCAGTCTTTCTTTTAAAGACCCATTTACACCCAATAGGCTTAATGCCTTCAGGTGGTGAAACCAAAGTCCATACTTTGTTTTCATACATGGAGTCCATTTCGGATTTCATGGCTTCAAGCCATTTCCCTGAGTCTTTATTACTCATGGCCTGTTCGTAATTCAATGGATCATCATCATTCATGATGTGTACCTCATCGTCATCCTCTATAACGAATCCATACCTCTCAGGTATCTTCGGTACTCTCCAAGATTTACGAACAGGGTGTGGTATAGTTGGTTCTTCTACTTGGTCAGGTACCTGACTTTGATCCGTGGTAATTTGTGGTTCTTGAACTTCTTCAAGATATATCTTACTCCCACTGACCCCTTCATGGATAAACTCCTTTTCCAAGAACGCAGCATGTTTCGCAACAAACACCTTTTGATCAATTAGATGATAGAAATAATACCCTACAGTTTCTTTAGGGTATCCCACAAATCTACACTTTTCGGATTTAGTCTGTAGCTTATCATGTTCAAACTTTTTGACATAAGCTGGACAACCCCAAGTCTTAACATGCTTAAGATTTGGTTTCCTCCCCTTCCACATCTCATATGGAGTCTTTGGGACGGATTTGGTAGGTACCTTGTTAAGTAGGTATGCAGCCGTTTCTAGGGCATATCCCCAGAAGGAAATTGGAAGGTCGGTAAAACTCATCATGGATCGAACCATGTCTAACAGTGTTCGATTTCTCCTTTCAGATACTCCATTTAACTGTGGTGTACCTGGAGGAGTCCATTGTGAGATTATACCATTTTCTTTGAGACAATTGAGAAACTCACCGCTTAAGTATTCTCCGCCTCGATCTGATCGAAGTATCTTTATACTCTTGCCCGTTTGTTTCTCTACTTCATTTCTGAACTCTTTGAACTTTTCAAATGATTCTGACTTGTATTTCATTAAATACACATATCCAAATCTTGAGTGATCATCAGTGAAAGTAATAAAATAAGAATACCCACCCCGTGCACTTGTTGTCATAGGCCCACAAACGTCTGTGTGAATCAATGCCAACAACTCTGTAACTCTTTCTCCTCTTCCACTAAAAGGAGATTTAGTCATTTTACCCATGAGACAAGATTCACAAGTTGGATATGATTCATAATCAGATAGCTCGAGGAGCCCATCTTTATGCAACTTGGATAATCTTGTTTCATTGATATGACCGAGTCTACAGTGCCACATGTAGGTATAATTAATATCATCTCTTTTTCTTTTCTTAGTTTGTTCAATTTGAAATATATTTTCTTGTAAGTCAAGTGTATAAAGTCCATTTCGCAAATTTCCAATACCATATAAAACATCGTCTTTATAAATAGAACAACTATTGTTCTTTATAACAACGTTAAATCCTTCCATATCCAATCCAGAAATTGAAATAATGTTTTTAATAATATTCGGAACATAATAACAATTATTAAGATAAATGGACTTGCCCGAAGGCATTGCTAAATAATAAGTTCCTACAGCTAATGCAGCAACCTTTGCTCCATTCCCCACTCGTAGGATCACCTCATCATTGTTCAGCTTTCTACTTCTGACCAGTCCCTGCACAGTATTACATATGCGAGAACCACAGCCGGTATCCAATACCCAAGTAGAATTATGACTTTCAGAAAAATTAATTTCAATCATAAACAAACCTTGATTGGAAGTCGAAGCTTCTCCAAGCTTCTTCTCTGCTAGATACTTCTTGCAGTTCCTTTTCCAATGTCCCGGCTTGTTGCAATGAAAGCACATTCCTTTAGCTGGTTCAGGTTTCTTTTGTTCCTTTTCTTTCCCCTTTCCCTTAGCCTTCTTGGATTTCTTCTTTTCAGAAGATACCTTAGGTCTCTTCCTTTTATTGGAAGAATCCACCATCAAGATATGGTTCTTCTTGGATGGGAAGTGACCTTCTGCAGTTTTCAGCATGTTAAGCAGCTCAGGCAAGCTGACATCTAGCTTATTCATGTGAAAATTAACCACAAACTGCGAGAAGGTCTCAGGGAGTGACTGCAAGACCAAGTCTTGACTCAACTCCCCATCCATGAAGAACCCAAGCTGTCCAAGGCGTTCAATCAAATTGATCACTTTCAGGACATGAGTCTCGACGGCAGTACCCTCGGTCATCCGAGATCGGAAGAGCTCCTTAGATATCTCATATCTAGCAGTCCTACTCTGTTCACCATACAACTCCTTGAGGTGAAGCAGCATAGCAGGAGCATCCATTTTTTCGTGCTGACGCTGAAGCTCGTTATTCATGGATGCGAGCATGATGCATTGAGCCACAGATGCATCATCTTGCCACTTATTGAAAGTGGCAATCTCTTCCTCAGAGGCTGTTTCTGAAACAGATTCAGGGACAGTTGAATTTAGGACATAAGAAATCTTTTCAGCAGTGAGAACAATTCTCAGATTTCTTAGCCAGTCCTCATAATTCGGCCCGGTAAGCTTGTTTGCATCAAGTATGCTTCGTAGTGAGATTAGTGATTTAGACATTTTTAAAATTCTGCATGTGAAAAATAACATTTTAGCAAACATTCATTTTATTAATTTTGCATACCAAAATAAATTTAGGTCTTTATTTTAAATTGGTATCTCCCACTATTTTCATCAAACTATATTACCCTCACTTATATAGTTCGGCAACATCTAATTAAAGATTTGCTAGTGAGAATAAGGATCCCATTTCAAATGTATATAACCTTGTGGATAGCACAACAAGCGATATACAAATAAATAGGTAGACAACTCTTGTCAATTACAACACTATATAACTCCTTTTATTTTGCCTCTTAAATCATAATGGTCAAGTGTGTGCACATCCGAACTAAAATGATTTAAGTTAAGTCCAGCCTAGCACTTCCATAAATTCAAAAAAGAAAAATGTTCGTCCTTGTGGATAGCACAACAAGACTAGATCGTTCAATTTTCTTGATAAGCATCAAATGTGATTAATTAACATCTTAAATACGCAATACTCGCCTTGTGGATAGCACAACAAGCTCATATTAAATATTTAATACTCTATTAATTTATCATGCTAGAAGGCGACGTTCGATATTCCAAATATCATTGAACGCTTCAGACTTAATATTATTTCTTTGAGGGGTTTGTTATTATTTGTCTCATCTTGTTTAGCGCGCATGCACATATATATATAAAATACGCGTCATTTTATTAAACATGCGAAGCATGTTTGCATAAAATATAATATATATAATATTTAGCATGCAATATAGAATATTATATTCTACCCGGATTGATTATGGACTTTTATTCTAGTTTGGTTCACTAGAGCCACCAAGTGAACCAAAAGGTCAAACCTAGGAGTGCAAGAATTTAAATTTAAATATAACTATTACATTTAAACTCGGGCTCCATACAAACGGGTCTTCACGCGCTCCTTGCTCCTTGGTCTCCAATTTCTTCAAGATAATTCTAACTATTCTTATTACATTAAACTATTTAATTTAAATAGAAACCTTGATCAACAGTCAAGGGGAAGTACATAGGAAGGAGATAGAATTTTACATCAAGAAAAAAAATTAGAGAAGACGAGGTACGCAGACCCCATTTAATAAAACCCATTCATTCAAGCATTCAACTAAAATAAAATCCAATCACATTGGTCAAATAGTCCATAATCAATCCCCATTTATTTTCATACATATCACCGTACATATCAATAAATAAATATTCATCTCATGAATTAAAACATTCCATATATATATGAGTATCATTTAATGGGCAATTTTAAATTGCATGAAATCCAATTTCAAGATTAAAATAAACTCTTTATTTTAATTATAAAATTATTTAGAATATAATATATAAATATATCATATTTATTTTTTAAAAAGAAGTCACCTTCTTTTATTAAAAGAGTCCTGCAGGTTTATTAAAAAAAGTCCTTTCATGATGGGTCACCTTCTTTTTGGAGTAGGAAATAGACAACACCTTTTCTTTGCAGAATTCAAGATTAGCACCAAAAAAAAATTGTGATTCGTCCCAAAAAAAGACTTTTTTTTTTTTTTTTTTTTTTAAAAAAAAAAAATATATAATTTTATACAATAAAATTATGCCCAATAAATTATTTTAAATACATACCCATATGTATATGAAATCAAAAATAAATTAATAATTGCATAAATATTTGGCTCTGATGCCACTGTTGGGTTTGTACGAAATCGTGACGCAATCAAATTGCAAAAATTAGCGGAAGCATGGTATATCAGAGTTTAAAAAAATTTCTACAAAACCATTACCCGGATCATCCTTTATGCAAATTATTAATTTAAAACGATAAATAAGAAGTTATGGAATCATACCCTTGTAGAACGAAGCTTCCACAGGTACTAGTTCAACTCCTTGTTCTTCGTGATCTCCTTGAATTTTCAGGTTAGATTCCTTTCTTTGATCAACGTTAGCCACCCAAGTGTTTGGCCTCTAGAGGTGATCCACCAAGGAAGATGAATTATCAAGAAGGAGGGTGTTTGGCTTAACCTTAGTTTTCTATCCTCTATAGAAAAGGAGTACTCTCCAACAATTGGAATTACATCAATCTAATATCTATTATAAGACTTCTCTTATATAGACATTGGTCAACCCTTCTAATCCTATTAGACATGGGATTTCTTTTAATTAATTAAACTCCTTTAATTAATTTAGGCTTCCCACCACATGGGAATAATTAATTAAATTCATTTAATTAATTTGTCTCCTAATCTTATTAGGAATAAATGAGAGTACTAAATATTAAATTAATTACTAAACTCCTTTAGAAATTAAAATAATAATAATTGTAATAATATTAATAAGACTCATCTTATTAATTTATATTTAATATTTCCAAAATATTAAATAATAAACATTAAGCTATTTAATTTATTCTATCACCATAGATTAAATTAATTATACTTAATGCATTATTACGATTATGCCATTACCTTCTTAAATAATTATTCTTCCTTTTATGGTGTGACCCTTTAGGTTCTCCATATTAAACCGGTTGTGAATAAATCAATTAAAACAATTTTAATCTTATTTAAATAAATAAATTAAACTAATAATCTATTTAAATAAATAATATTTATTCTACAATAGGGATAAGCCTCCCTAGCGATCAACGACTTTCCAGATAATATAGATTTCAACATTAATCATAAAAGAACCTGTGAGTTAATAGTTACCATACAATTCAATCCTTCCACCATGCAATGTCCCAATTAAATATAAGACATGGATTTACTGTCAAGTCTTATTTTATTTAATTATATGTATTTCGATTAGAAAATGCACAACTCCAAATAATGCAAATTAAAAACTCCTTTCTAATTTCATTTCACCTTGGCCAAGGATTCCTGGGTTGTCATTTAACGAATCACATGGGACATATCTCCTCTTTTACTAGAGGTGGTAGATTCTTTATTGATCATTCATTATCTCCATATGTAACTCATTATACCCAAGCATACCCTATATATGCCTTAAAAGGTCTTAAGGAATAAGTCAAAGTATAATTTGTTACATACAAGATACTATGATGATCTCAAGTCCAAGGATCACTTGTACTACTATCACATTAGGAATTCCTATTGACATGCGAGTAAAACTCCATTAGGTATTCCATAGCGAATCACGTTCAGTGAACTTATTCTCCAATAAGCACCTACATACTTGCTTTAGTGTCTCCACACAAATGATCATGAGATCAATCATCCTCATCCAATGAGCAAGCAACATATGTACCAATCTATCCGGATTTACTAATCCCCTTTTTAGTAATCCCACGATTGGGAACTATTTTAGTTTTAGAGCTTTCTAAGAATTTAGATCTCATTAGCATGATCATCATCATGATTCTAAAAGCATTGCTTAAAACTATGGGTTATTTACATATTATAAAAACAGCACCATGTAGATAATTAAATGCCTTTAATAAATGAATATTTTATTAATAAATAAATAAGATTGTTTACAAAGTACGTGCTTTATCATCATACATGATTGGCTTGTATGCACACTACTATCATACGTCAGCCAACTCCCTTGGACTAGTGCTGCAGCGCCGGTTCCTTCACAGAACTAGCGTCGCGGTGCCGAGTCGCAGTAAAATCTGACAGTGTTCGCGAAGAACACAGAAAAAGCCAAATAATGCCAAATTAAGCTCTAACAACACATTATAACATTACCCATGAGTTATAAACTCAACATAAACATCATATAACATTTCTAGCATATTTTTAACAATTTAGATCACGTAATTAATCAAATTAAAACACATAAAATTCATGTTTTTGGTATTTTTGCAAAGTTTCGTCAAAATCATGAAATTCATCATTACAGATTCGTTATAACACTGAATCTGTCCATTTGAATTTCGTTTTCTTTGTTTTAGCATGCATAATCATAATCAACAATCAATTTCAAGTTTAATAAACAATTAAAACATGCAAATTTGTACATATATGCCATATTCATGTTTTTCATACTCTGTAACTTATGAAACTCTAATTAAAGCATAATTACGTGGTTTTGATTACTTTAAAACATGAATAAATGATATAAAACATGTTATGAATATATATTAACACATATACCATCATATATTCAATAATTTTTCCAAAATTTTGTTTACAGAGAACTTAAAATAGTTTACATGGAGAAATATATAAGAACGTAATGATGAAGAATCATACCCTTGCAACTCTGTTGAGATTAGATGATATAAACTTTAAACTCTTCACTTTTCTTCTTTAACTCATAATTTCTCTCTCAAATTCTCTTTGTGTTTCTTACTGATATAATATGATATAATGATATATGAACTGAAGCTGTATAGATATAAGTTTTACGTGAAAATACTTGGTTGGAACGTGGGAAGCGGTTAAGTGCATCAGGCCTTAACTGCTCCCATGTTCTTAAGGGCATGTTTGTTTGTCCCATATTATTTCTTTTCCCATTTAATTTAATTAAAGTATTATTATATAGTTTATTTGTCACACTTTATTTAATCGAATAATATTATTTAAATTTAATTAAATAAAATATAATATTTCACATTAAATCACATCATCACATCATTAAAATTCTCATTTATTAATTATGACAATTCATTAAATCTCTAATTAATTATTAAATTAATTAGAATAACATTATAATTATTAAACAATTTATTTAATTAAATAAACTCAATTAAATTCACACTTTGAACTATAAAAATTTTCCATATTAATTTAATCAATGTAACATGTATAATTAAATTAATCTACCAAAGTTCCATCAAATAATTGTTTAACTCAATAAATAAATCATCAAAAATATTTGTTTAATTCAATAAATATTCAAATTAAATTACAAAATTCTCGTTTATCACAGTATTATATATGTGAGAACCACATCGGGTATCCAATACCCAAGTAGAATTTTGACTTTCTAAAAAATTAATTTCAATCATAAATAAACCTTGATTAGGATTTGAAGCTTCTCCAAGCTTCTTCTGCTTTTATTCTGCAAGGAAATCCTTGCAGTTCCTCTTCCAGAGACCCAGCTTGTTGCAATAAAAGCACATTTCTTTACTATCTGGATCAGGTTTCTTATTATCCTTTATGTTCACCTTGCCCTGAACCTTTTTAGAATTCTTCTGTTGAGAAGATACCTTGGACCTCTTCCTTTTCTTGGAAGAGTCATCCACCATTAAGACATGATTCTTCTTAGATGAGAAGTGACCTTCTACAGTTTTCAACATGTGAAGTAATTCAGGCAAGCTGACATCCAACTTATTCATGTAAAAATTCACAACAAATTATGAGAAGGTCTCAGAGTGTGACTGCAAGACTAAATCTTGACTTAACTCCCCATCCACGGCGAACCCAAGCTGTCCAAAGCGTTCAATCAGATTGATCACCCTTATGACATGAGTCTCAACGGCAGTGCCCTCGGTCATCCAACATCGAAAGAGATCTTTAGATATCTCATATCTAGCAGTCCTACTTTGTTCACCATACAACTCCTTGAGGTGAAGCAACATAGTAAGAGCATCCATGTTTTCATACTGACGCTGAAGGTCGTTATTCATGGATGCGAGCATGATGCATTGAGTCACAGATGCATCATCTTGCCACTTTACAATAGTGGCAATCTATTCCTCGGAGGCTGTTTCTGGAACAGTTCTAGGGACAGGCCAATTCAAGACATAAGAAATTTTTTCAGTAGTGAGAACTATTCTCAAATTTATTAACCAGTCCGTGTAATTCGGTCTGGTTAGTTTGTTAGCATCAAGTATGCTACACAGTGAAATTAGTGTTTTCGACATTTTTTTAAATTTCTACATGTGAAAAGACAACATTTTAGCAAACATTCATTTAATTAATTATTTACATACCTAGATAAATTAGGTCTAATTTTAAATTTGTATCTCCCACTATTTTCTTCAAACTATATTACCCTCACTTATATTGTTTAGCAAAATCTAATTAAAGATTTGCTAGTGAGAATAAGGATCTTATTTCAAATGTATATGGTATTGTGGTTGGCACAATAAACCATATATAAATAAATAGGTAGATAACTCTTTATCAATTACATCAACATGTAACTCCTTTTATTTTGCCTCTCAAATTATTTTGATCAAGTGGTAGCACATCCGAATCAAAATTATCTGAGTTAAGTCCAACCTAGCACTTCCATATATTCAAAAAAGAAAAATATTATCCTTGTGGTTGGCATAACAAAGCAATATTGTTCAATTTTCTTTATAAGCATCAAATGTGATAAATTCACATCTTAAATACTTAATACTTGCATTGTGGATAGCACAACAAACTCATATTAAATATTTAATGCTCTATTAATTTTATCATGCTAGAAGACGACGTTCGATATTCCAAATATCTTTGAACGCTTTAGACTTAAAATAATTTCTTTGAGGGGTTTATTATTTGTAGTCTCATCTTGTTTAGCGCGCATGCACATATATATATAAAATACGCATCATTTTATTAAAACATGTGAAGCATGTTTGCATAAAATATAATATATATATATATATATATATATATATATAATACTAGCATGCACATATAGAATACTATATTCTACCCGGATTGATTATGGACTTTTATTCTAGTTTGGTTCATTAGAGTCATCAAGTGAACCAAAAGGTCAAACATAGGAGTGCAAGAATTAAATTTAAACATAATTATTACATTTAAATTTGGGCTTCATACAAATGGGTTTTCAAGCGCTCATTTGCCCCTTATTCTCCAGTTGTTCAAGATAATTCTAACTAGTCCTATTACATAAACTATTTAATTTAAATAGAAACCTTGATCAGCAGTCAAGGAGAAATACATAGAAGGGAGATAGAATTTTACATCAAGAAAAATCAGAGAAGATGAGGTATGCAGACCCCATTTAATAAAACTCATTCATTCAAGCATTCCACTAAAATAAAATCCAATCACATTGGTAAATATAGTATATAATCAACCCCATTTATTTTCATACATATCACCATATACATCAATAAATAAAATATTTAATATATACATTGATATCGATTTTATGGGCAATCCTAGTTAGTTTTGGAAACCAATTTCAACTCTAATTAGTTATCATAGAATCTAATTCCAACTCTAATTAGTTAGCATGAAATCCAATTCCAATTAAAATAAACATCTTTATTTTAATCCAATTCCAAATCTAATAAACTCCTTTATTAATCTGGAATTACAGGAAAAAAAAACTTTTAATTTTAATTTTAATTAAAATAAACCTTTTATCTTGATTAAATAAAAAAAATTATTTTCTGGGGAGGAGGCGCTGCGGCAACGCTAGTGAACTAGCATCTGGCGCTGTTGCACCACGTCACAAAAAACAGAGACACCTGGCTGGCGCTGCTGAAATACTGGCTTCAGGCCCTGCAGCACCAAGTCAGCACCAGGGACACGAAACCAGCGCTGCGGAGCGACAGTAAAGCCTGGGACAAGCGTTGCAGTGCCGCTGGGCAGTGTTAGTTTTTCTGGTTCACGAATTGTGCAATTTTTCTCCAAAAACTTGATTCCTAGCTAACTATCATGCCCAATTAAATTATTCAAAACACATATCAATATATATATCAAATCAAAATAATTAATAACTCGCATAAAGGTTTGACTCTGATGCCACTGTTAGGTTTGTATGAAATCATGGCGCAATCAAATTGCACAAATTAGCCAAAGCATGATAAAATTAGAGTTTAAAATTTTCTACAAAACAATTACCTGGATCATCCTTTATGAAAATTACTAATTTTAAAACGATAAACAAGAAGTTATGAAATCATACCCTTGTAGAACTAACCTTCCACATGTACGAGTTCAACTTCTTATTCTTTGTGATCTCCTTGAATCTCCGAGATTGATTCCTTCCTTTGATCAACGTTAGTCACCCAAGTGTTTGTCCTCTAGAGGTGATCCACCAAGAAAGAGGAATTGTTCAAGAAGGAGGGTGGTTGGCAAAACCCTAGTTTTCTATTCTCTATAAAAAATGAGTACTCTCCAACAATTAGAATTATTTTCAGTACTCATATCTAACATAAGACACCTCTTATATAGATATTGGTCAACCTTTATAATCCAATTAGAAATATGGTTTCATTTAATTAATTAAACTCTTTTAATTAATTAGGCTTCCCAACCCATTGAGAATAATTAATTAAACTCTTTTAATTAATTTGTCTCCTAATCTTATTATGAATAAATGAGAGTACTAATATTAAATTAATTCCTAAACTCCTTTAGAAATTAAAATAATTATAATTATAATAATATTAATAAGACTCCTCTTATTAATTTATATTTAATATTTCTAAAATATTAAATAATAAACATTAAGCTATTTAATTTATTCTATCACCATAGATTAAATTAATTACAGTTAATATATTATTACGATTATGTCATTACCTTCTTAAATAATTATTCTTCCTTTTATGGTGTGACCCTTTAGGTTCTCTATGTTAAACCGGTTGTGAATAAATCAATTAGAACAATTCTAATCTTATTTAAATAAATAAATTAAACTAAAAATTTATTTAAATAAATAATATTCATTCTACAATAGGGATAAGCATCCCTAGCGATCAACGACTTTTCAGATAATATAGATTTCAACATTAATCATAAAAGAACCCTTGAGTTAATAGTTATCGTACAATTCAATCTTTCCACCATACAATGTCCCAATTAAATATAAGACATGAAATTAATGTCAAGTCTTATTTTATTTAATTATATGTATTTCGATCAAAAAATGCACAACTCCAAATAATGCAAATTAGGAACTCCTTTCTAATTTCATTCCACCTTGGCCAAAGATTCCCGGGTTGTCATTTAACGAATCACATAGGATTTATCTCTTCTTTTACTAGAAGCGATAGATTCTTTATTAATCATTCATTATCTCCATATATAACTTATTACGCTCAAGCATACCCTTTGATATAACCTAAGAGTTTAAAGAATAAGTCAAAGTATAATTCATTATACATAAGATACTATGATGATCTCAAGTCTGAGGATCACTTGTACTACTATCACATTAGGAATTTCTATTAACAGGCGAGTAAAACTCCATTAGGTATTCCTTAGCGAGTCACTTTCAGTGTACTTATTCTCCAATAAGCACCTACATACTTGCTTTAGTGTCTCTATACAAATGATCATGAGACCAATCATCCTCATCCAATGAGCAAGCAACATATGTAGAAATCTATCCGGATTTACTAATTCCCTTTTTAGTAATCCATCGATTGGGAACTATTTTAGTTTTAAGCTATCTAAGAATTTAGATCTCATTAGCATGATCAACATCATGATTCTAAAAGCATTGCTTAAAACTATGGGTTATTTACATATTATAAAAATAACATCATGTAGATAATTAAATGTCGTTAATAAATGAATACTTTTATTAATAAATAAATAAGATCGTTTCTAAAGTATATGCTTTATTATCATACATGATTGGCTTGTATGCATACTACTTTCAAATCTTACCATCAGAAGATTCATAAAGTTCCAATCTAGAACGCTTACAAATATCTTTCATGTCGTGCCTTATCATTATCTTTTGTCTTCCCCGTAACATTCAGCACGGTGTTAAACACATTGTCGAACAAATTCTTCTCAATATGCATCACATCTAGATTATGACGAATCAAATTTGTAGACCAATAGGGCAATTCCCAAAAGATGCTTCTCCGAACCCAGTTATGAGATTCTCCAAACCCATTGATTATGTTTGTGCATCAATCTTACCAAATAGGATGACCGACAATCTCATCACACGGTCTCGCATCATCGTTCCCGATAATCACGATGTAAGCATATCATTGTCTACTTTCCCTTTCCTGAAGTGTTCTCTATTTCTTCGAAACGGGTGATCTACCGGAAAGAACCGACGATGACATTAAAACCAGCAAGGCTTTCGACCTTTTGATAGATTGAAAGACTTTGTATGCTCCATACAATACAGACAAGCCAACTTCCCGTGTGTACTCAATCCAGCTAACATACCATAAGTTGGGAAGTCACTTATAGTCCCCATAACCGCTGCCCTAAGATTGAAATTTGTTTTCGTTGCAACATCCCAAGTTTGTACTCCATCCTCCCACAATACCTTCAACTCGTCTATAAGAAGTCTCAAGTAAACATCTAGGTTCTTTCCACGACTCTTGGGACCAAGTATTACGAGTGACAGAAATAAGTATGG
This sequence comes from Panax stipuleanatus, assembly GCA_020205555.1. NCBI lineage: Eukaryota > Viridiplantae > Streptophyta > Magnoliopsida > Apiales > Araliaceae > Panax > Panax stipuleanatus. Next base: position 106,641,899 of record CM035119.1, on the reverse strand, counting down.
TTGTTTCATACACATCCAAGAAGGCAAGTTGTACGGAGTAACAATCATAGGCCAGCAGGAGTATAGAATAGCTGAGTGGCCGAACGGGTTAAAACCATCAATGGATAATCCAAGCCTCACATTTCTAGGTTCTAATGCAAACCCAGGATGTTTTAAGTTGAAATCTTTTCAAGCCTGCCCATCTGCGGGATGATTTAGTTCTCCATCTTTAGATGGAGATTTTGCATGCCAACTCATATGTTCAGTTGTTCTTGAAGACAGGTACAATCTTTTTAGCCGATGTGTAATTGGAAAATACCTTAAAATCTTAAATGGTATAGTTGATTTTTTTGTAGTCACACCCTCTTTATTAGGCCTAAACCTATCATGACTATAAAACGTGTAACGGGTCATCTGTTCATTTTCCTTATAAAATAACATGCAATCGTTGGGACATGCATCAATCTTTTGGTATCCAAGACCCAACTTCTTCACCATTTTCTTACAATAGTAATAGTTATCAGGTAATTTCTCACCGTCAGGCAACATACTCTTAATAGTCTTCAAGAGCGACTCAAAACACTCATGGCTCATGTTGTGATCAGCCTTGATGTTAAGTAATGTCGTCACTACAGACAATGTAGTGTGTTTGGTGCAACTATGCCACAATGGCTCGCTACCCTCGTTTAACAACTTAAAGAAGGCTTTGGCATCAGAATTCATAGGTTGCTCTCTACCTTGTTCCCAATCAAAATATGGCCCTGCAATATTATGAACCATTTCATTCATACGATGAGTACTGCTGCCCGGATTGTGTACTTCTGTGATGCCACCATCTCTTCTCTGCCCATGTGCCCACCAGCATTCTTCGTAATTTTTTAAGAACCCAGAAACAAGTAAATGATAGTTTACCACGTCTCTATCCATATAATTTACATTCTTACACTTCAAACAAGGGCATCTTATCTTGTTCTGACCATTCACACATTTCGGGTGACTATACGCATACTTCAAAAACACTTGGAAACCAGCTCTAAATTCAACTGTAGCACCTATCTGGGCACTTTAATTTCGTCGTGTCATCCAACTACGGTCTGAATAGAGTTCTATGATACCACAGTACCTACTACAAACAACATGAGCTTATTAATGTATAGCATGGTCAGGCTCTCTAAGCATATGACTTGAGCATACTTGTAAGCATATGATTAACATTTAAGCATACTTGTAAGCATATGACTTTAGCATACTTGTAAGCATATGACTTTAGCATACTTGTAATTAAGCATATGACTTAGCCTCTTTCTTATAGTTATGGGTAACATGTAAGTATGTAACCATAGTTGTTCAACTCGCTTGTTTCTGGATGAGCTGACTCACTAGTTAAGCTAAGTTTAGGGTTATACATATGACTTGACTAGATGACTCTCTCATTCATATGGATCAATTATTCTAATATGTAACCAAAGTTGTCAAATTCGCTCGACTTGGATGAGTTGACTCGCGAATCGAGTCGAGTTTAGGGGTTAGCGATCTGACTTAACTAGATGTCTCTTAATAACAAATGCATCTTGATGTAAATTTAAATTAGCTCAATGATGTACTTGACTGCTTTGAGTCGGAGAAGAACCTATGGAAGTTCTTTCAAAATACTTTGGATCAAAGAGCCTTTAGAAAGCGGAACTGTTATTAGCTGACTAAACAAATATGATTCTTCGTGTACATTAGTCTTGTCTTGACTTCAAAGAAGCACCTCCGCTTGTCTGGTTATCCGTGCTTTTATTTTTTTGGACTTGTATTGGCATGTTATTGGATAATGTTAGCTTTGATTTATGAAAAAATAACTTTTGAAGTTTTTCAGTGGTCATACGGTCGTGAATCAACTGTCTGAATTTTGTTGAAGTTCCATTTTGTTTTTATCTATTCACAAGAATCAAACCCAAGACTTCCAATTGTGAACAATAACAAAGAATAAAGTATTTAATAGCAACAATAACAAATAATGCTTGTATTAGCCAAAAACTTCCAATTGTGAACCCATTAAAATTTGTCCACTATTTAGGTAAAATCTTTACTCAGTCCAAATGTAATAACGTATATTGATAGAATAACATTTCTCTTTCAAATTATATCTATTCACAAGAATCAAACCCAATATTTTTTGTAAGATATGAAGATATGGCCGAAACATTTCTCTTTGAAATGGCAGGACAACTTTTAAGCATTGAAACAACAAATCAACTGGAACAAATCTTACCTAAAATACGGTGGTGGTGACGGCGGCGGTGAAGGCATCGACGGCGGCGCTGCTGCTGTGTCGAGCGAATGCCTGAACCTGATTAGATTAAAGAGAATCAGCGACCGTATGCAGTCGCTGATTTTTTAATGATGTGGACGTATCAGCGACCACTGGGCGGTCGCTGATAGTGAGTGGTCGTACAAAACCTCCGCGCCAACATTTCACGCCAATTTTAGGGAGGGAAATTCATACTAGCGACCACTCAGCAACCGCGTGCGGTGGCTGATATAAGCTAGCAACTAGATTCAAATGCGGTCGCACATGGCGGTCGCTATTACTACTATCAGCGATGGGAGAGGGCAGTCGCTGAAATTGATGGTCGTTGTTAGACCATTTTCTTGTAGTGATTAAGATAACTTTGCTAAAGCTTACTAGTTGATCACTTTACTTTGAGTCTTGTATAGTCAACACCCTTAGGTTTCCATAACTTACAAACCACCCCCTACTTAACCATCATCATTTAATCATGGTTGAGTTAAAATGATGATACCTAGATTTTGTGTCATCATTTTCATTATTCCCACCTCTTTAAGCAAGATCTTTTGGCTTCAAAGCTTCCTTAGGAAGCCTTAGTCGGATTCCACCTCCATTGGGGGACCCACATAGGGTACCCCAACCCATTTTATCCACCCATGACCCATGGTTCGGCCCATCTTTGTTGTATCTTGGTTTAAGCTTGGCTCGATTTCAATTTGGGCCAAATCTTTGGAATTGAATTAACATTTCTTTGGGCATTGATTTAATTTATCAGTCGACCTCCTATATTTTCCATTTGGGCTACTTAAAGTCCAAGTCTATTAGCTAATAGTCAACCCTGACTTTGGTTAACTTTAGTTGACTTTTATTAACTTTGATTTTCTGTATCCTTACTATATAATTTTCATATAATACTTCATATTATACTCATATTATTCTTCGTATTATACTAATATAATAATTCATCTTATACTCGTATTCTTCTCGCGTTCATTTTCTTTAACTTTCTAAAATTCATTACACAGTCGAAAAACTACGTTTTTCGTTCTCAAATTTTATTTGACATTCCGTCATTCCTCTTCATTCTAAAATTTACGCGTTCTTTGAAAAATCAAAAATACGCAAAAGCATTTTTAGGTGAATAGTGTTTTTACGTCTTTTTCTCAAAAAAATTTATTTTTCCCTACAATTTCAGATTCATAAACCCTAACATTCAAACATATTCTAGGTCATCAAATTGACCTTTAAACACATAATACAATTAATATCAATTAAAATATTATTTCATTAATATTCTACAAAGCTTAATTATAAGCTAAGTGAAATTTTTTGATCGTTACATTCTTCCCCCCTTATAAGGATTATGTCCCCAGAATCACGATATGCATTACCCATCCAAATGGGCTTAATTACTATTCATCTTTACTTTTGAGTATTCACGTTGCTTTAAAAGCATTGTGTTTCATCCATACTACCTTTTCTAAAGGCATAACCTTACTTCTCAATTCTTACACTTTCTTATCAAATAATTTAATTTGAACTTCTTCATTTACTAATCCTTATTCAACCCAAATAGGTTCACGATTTATTACTTATCTATAATCTTACTTACATGGTCATACTATTGACATATATAACACTTCATACAGGTTCTTCAACTTTAGGAGGTAAGGCTATTTCATAAGTCATCCCTCTTTACTCTTTAATATTCTTAACCACACTCTAAATCTCAAATTTTCATTTCTTTTACTATTCATGACAAAGGTCCAGAGTATAACTTCTAGGATCTGAATCATTCTTCACTCTAATCGTAGGTTTAAGGATGATATAACATACCCTGTGACATCCCGGATTTTTAAGAATTTATAAATGAGAATTTAATAAATAAAATTCTTATTATCTGATGTTTTGAGTTTGGGTATGTGTATACGTGTCATATATTATGAAATATGTGAATTGATGTGAAGACTATTTTAGATATTAATATTAATATTTATTGAATTAAAATAAATATTTTAATTAATTTATTGAGTTAAATAAACAATTTATGTTATTATTGTGAAGTAATTTAATTAAGTGTAATATATTAATTAAATGATTATTTAATATTTAATTTAATTAGTATGTAATGATTTTATGTTATAGTTCTAATTTAATTGAGATAATTAAATTAGATGTAGTGATGTGGTAATTGTTACATGAAGTTATAATTAGCGAGTAATTATAATGTGATAATTTTATGTGATTAATTGATGTTAAACTTTTAATTAATTAAATTGATGTTAATATTTAATTAATTAAATGAAAACATTAAGAATATGTGTTAAAGGATTTATTAAAAGAGTTTTTAAAACCGTTTTCCCAAACAAGGCCCTTACTTTTGTTTTAAATTCGTTTTGCCAAATGGTGCCTTAACTATTAAAACCTGTTTTTAAATTGATGTTGTTTTGCCAAACAAGCCTTAGGGCTTTTGATATTCTAAATGTGTAATGTATATTATTAATTATGATAATTGTATTTATTATAATTATTGTGGTCATTATGTTATAAGTTATATATGTATAATAATGTAATATATGTATATGTAAAATATATGCATATTATATTACGTTAGTGTAGAAGTTAGAAGGGTTAGACAAAGGTTAGTCTGTGTTAGAAAGAGATACAGAAAAAAAATAGAGAGAAAGGAAGAAGAGAGAAGAAGAAAGAAATAAAGAGGAAGGAGTTTTGGGAGAAATCAAACTAGAAGCCTCATCGTCTCTTTCATCTTCTTCATCGCTAAAACTTAAGGGTATAATTCCTAACCCTTATAGTTAGAATTTTATGTTTATATTTCATGAAATTACAAGAACATGAATTGTATATTATATGCCATAAACGATTTTCAGGAATCGAATTTGTTGTAGAAACATGTTTTAAATGGAGAATTGTGTTCTTATGAAGTTTCATACATTGGTTGATTTTAGAATGGTAAATTGATGATTTAGTTATATGTTATGGTGTAAATTGAAAGATGTTCATGATTCTATCTTCAATAACAAAAATAATACATGTATTATGAATGGAATCGGTTGAGAATTGAAATTTTGGTGAATTGTTTTGTTAAAAGTATAAGTTTTTTGAAAATAGCAATCTACAATAAACTAACTTGAAAAATAGTTTCTTAAATATCAAAATTAGTGTTTGGTTGTGATATGTTATGTAAATTGATCATAAATTATAACAATATATCAAGAAACGAACAAAACATGATTTGAATCATATGATTTGGGTTAAAAACGAACTCACGATATTAATTTTCGTTAAGAACTCTTAAAAATGGTGTTTTCTTCATAATCATAAAATTAGGTGTTTTGATTATGTGTTGTGGTGTTATTGTATGTTAAAATCATGTTAGAAGTGTAAGATTTTATTTGTATAAAGTTTCATGTACATTGTGTTAGTTAAACTCGGACTTTAATGCGAACAAATAAGCCAAATTAGCTTATTTCTCTGCAAGTTCGCAAGCCGGGGAACCCAACAGCAGGGGGCCCCACCCCAACAAGGCTTTTAGCCTAGGAACTCCAGCCCCAGCGGGGCTACAAGCTGTCCGGAGTGGTTTAAGTAATGTAATGCAAAACTACTTTGACCTCCTGTAGTAAAACGACCATAACTTTTTCATACGAACTCCAATTGAGGAGATTCAAAATGATCCAGAACGAGAACGAGTAGACCTACAACGTTTGCTTTTTAACTTTTTTGATTTGAGGTTGTTAGCAGGGGTCAAAATGGTCATCTTTGTGACTGATGTGTATTCGGAGGCAATCGGAGGGCATCGGACATGCACATACACAAGTATAATGCTGTCGACAATAATAGATATTTTTCTAAGTTATAAAACATGAATATTAGTAAATATAATGATGCTTAACATTAATAAATGATGTATTAGATAAGTTATATAAGCACACTAAGCATACACAATAGAGACGAATCGGGCGTGTAACGAATGAACGTCAAAACGCCGTGACAAGTGGTAATGTACGTAAAAAGTGTTTCAATTCAACTGAAATGAACATTATAAGATATGGAAGGGGATTAATATAAAACCAATAAGGAGTCTTAGCAAGACTTAAACACTTGAATGAACTTCGACTATGACTAATAAGAAATATAGTGAGATATAAGTCGAAAGTTAACACAATCTAATTGAACATTGTGTATTAATTAACAGGAAGGATTATGAGATGTAGAGTAGAGTTTACATTACAACTACTATGCGTTGCTATGTGACTAATAGTTGATATGCATGATTATATAATTGTGTAGGGCACGTGAAGTGCAGATAGCTGTAAGCTGTTAATCTGTTATTGGTAAACAACGATCAAGGCAAGTCTTTCAGTTCCTATTTTCTACGTGAACTTAATGATGAACTGTTTTAAATTATTTTGCAAAGAGCATGATATGTTATATATGTTGCAAGCATGAAATGTTAAAGTCAATTTATGACTACATTGACTGATTAAAGAATGTTGATTGAGTAAGGAACTCAATCTTTATATTTATTATATGAATTAAAGCATGTATGCCATGTTACTTTGATGATTATGAGATGTATGTTGAGCATGTTATTATGTGCTATGTGATGCATGAAAACTGTTAGGTCTTGCTGAGCTGTCGAGCTCACTCTTGCAAATAACCACTTTTGCAGGTCAAGGATGCAAGGTAATGACGCGTGCTAATTGAATGTTAAGATCAATAGCGATGCAAGAAATTATTTATTCTAGATGAGTAATGTGTTTGTTTTGGATGTTTATACTTGTTAAAGTTGTAAAGTTGAGTTATCCGATGTATAGTGGATATTGCTTGTGATGTAATACTTTGTATAGTAACTTAGAAGAAGTGTAATAGAATTGAATCAAATATTTATAATGTAAAGGTTGCGATTCAGGGCAATAAAGACAGATTGTATATGTTATAAAATTATAATATATATGGATGTCTAGATTCATTCCTCCCATCTTTATTGTAATAACATTTAAGCTTTGTAACTCCCATGTCCTTTAAGTTTTGAAACTCATGACCTTTGAGTTTTGAAACCTCCAAATATTGATGTTCATGTACCTATAAATAGATGTATTGTAAAGAGAATGATACACATGAAAATACTATGAGAATGCTCTCTTCCTTCTAATCATCTTTGTTCTTAATTTTAGTAATCTTTTATAACACGTTATCAGCACGATACTCTACCCAATTTTAGAAAAGGAGTTCTCTCAACTCATGCTGTAAGTATTGTTTTATTACAATTAAATTTGATCATGTATATAAAGTACAATTTCATTAAAATTATATATATATATATATATATACACACACACACACACACATCACAAGTCTCTTTGTAAAATTTCGATTAAGGTAAGGTGATACCTATTGAGGCTAATGGAGATGAGAAAATATGTTGGTTAATGTGTCTAGCTTGAATACTGTTACATTAAAAAAAATTAACTACTTGTTCAGCTCAAAAAAAGCTACTATGCTAGGCTCATAGCCAAATTATCCAAGTAGTGAATCTGATTGAGAAATGCTTTATATTTAATTATTTAATTTATTACATAATTATATATATTATATAGATGTCAAATTTTATAAAACTTAAATTTGCTACCCTTGATATTTCGGATAATAATTACTTGTCATGGACTCTTGATGTTGATATTCATATAAAGACAAAGAATTGTGGAGATACAATTAAGATTGACAAACATGCATCCCTGTAGGATCATGCAAAATCAATTATTTTGATTCGTCATCATCTCCATGAAAAAAAAATATTGATAAAGACATGTTAGAAAAAATATTTATTATATTTCATGCCTCGAATATGCTCCTGTAGCAGCAATATCGAGAGCGTTAGTTCAGAAAATATTTTCTGAAGCGATAAATGAAATTATATTCCTAGAAGTGATATCATTTCTTCTAATGATTGAACAAATAATGAGTTTTTGTTAAAAAACCAACAATCTCGCCCGATTGGTTCTACTCCATTCCCTGAAGTGAATGGAACCTCAATTGATAAACATAGAGGAAATTATGATTATGGTTGTGGTCGTGGGCGTGAAAAGAACTATCAATATAGAAAATGGAATGTACCTGTCGTACTCCTAAACATTTGGTAAATTTGTACCAAGACTCCATAAAAGAAAAGGAAATAAAATTGAAATAAATTTTATTGATCATAATGATCTTGAAGATCCCATGAATTATTTTGACATTCAAATGGAATGGAAATAACTAATTTTGATATCTATGATTTCCTTGATGATGTTGATAGAAATGTTCATACCAATTAATTATTTTTATTTTATTGTATTGTGGCATTATAATAAGTATTTTTATTATATGTTTTATTTATATTTCAAGTAATAAAGTTAAATTTATGTTTTTGCATATATAAAGATGTATGGGCTAGAAGCTCATCAAACTTAATTAAAGGCTCTGGAAGAGCGATTATTCATCAAACTTAATAAAAGACTCTCGAAGAGCGATTATAATGTTGTCAAAGTGTACAAAACTTTGTATTGATGATTCTTTATATTCTTCTAAGACAAGCAAAAATTTGCTCAATTTTAAGGATATACGTTATAATGATTATTATATTGAAACCAATAACGAAGACAGTGAAGAATTTCTTTATATTACTTCGATAGTATCGGGCCAGAAGCTCGTATTAGAAAAATTGTCTATTTTCTCTTCTGTGTTATATTATACTAAAATGAGAATAGTTGAAACGAATGTTGTAATATACTAGAAGTGTGCAATACACCAGAAGTGTTTAGATCCAAAGGTTTTTATGATTTGGCATGATCGTATTGATCATCCAGGATCAATAATGTTGCGTTGAATTATTGAAAACTCTCATGAACATCCCTTAAAGAACCAGAAGATTCCTTTACCTGTTGATTATATCAAAGTAAATTAATTACCAAACTATCACATTTAATTATTGTTATTTAGTGTTCATCTTTCTAAGAAAGAATTCAAAGTGATCTATTTAAACAAATACACCCACATTGTGGTATATTCAAGTATTTTATGGTTTTAATTGATGCATTAACCAGATGATCACATGTATGTTTGCTTTTAAATATTGCATTTCCTATTCTTCTTGCTCAAATATTTAGGTTACGAGTACAATTTCCTGATTATATAACTAGGAAAATTTATTTAGATAATGTTGATAAAATTCACATCTCAAGATTTTGATGAATATTGCATGTTAATTGGAATTTATGTTAAACATCATGTTGCACGTACACATACTCAAAATGGTATAACTAAATCAATTTTTAAGAGATTTTAAATTATTGCTCGACCTTTGATTATGAAATCAAAATTACCAATTTATGCTTGGGATCATGCTATTTTACATGCTGCATCATAACCTCAATATGTGATATTTTTATGGTTTATTTTGAGGATTGTTATTTTAATAAAACAATCTTCCCACGATTAGGGGGAGAAAAGTCATTGCCTAAGCACGACGTAAGATTGTTGCCTGACGCACGATGAGGGAGATTATCCTCGTACAAATCAATGTGAACTAGAAGTTCAAAGGATTATTCATTTGCAATGAATTGCAAATCAATTACAAGAATTATTCACCGATAATAAGAAAATAGTGATATCTCACATTCTAGCTGCTAATACTCTAGCAGGGATTGAAGTCCATGTAGGACAATCAGTTTATACAGCAACAAATGAATCAAAACCACACCTGAAGCGTGGAAGACCTATTGGTGTTTAAAAAATAAAATTTCCCAGAAGAAGAAAGTACAAGAAAAATAAGTTGCAGCCTATAAAGAGGCTATACCCATGAAACAAGCTACAAAATTTATCGATCTATCCAAAACTTATGAACAAAATTCTTCTGTAAATAAAACTCTTGAAGAGTTATCCCCTGAAGAGGATGAGTTATTCCCTAAAGAGGATCAGGTACCTGAAAATAACGAGATCTCGATACATTATGTATATACAGGAGACGTATATATTGGATAAAAATAAAATCGTTGTCGACGACATATTTTCATATGAAGTTGCTATTGATATTACCAGAAGTAATGATCATGTATATGAACCACAAATCGTTGATGAATGTAGAAATATTTGGCCAATATGAAAAGAGGCGATTCAAGTAGAACAAAATTCACAAAGTAAACGTGAAGTTTTTGGACCTGTAGTCCGAACACCTAAAGGTGTGATGCCTATTGAATACAAATGGGTATTTGTACGAAATAAGAAAATTAAAATTATATGGTACAAAGCACGACTTGTAGCACAAGGTTTCTCGCAGAGACATAATATTAATTATGAAGAAACATATGCTCCTGTAATGGACGCAATTACATTCAAATTTTTAATTAGCTTGGTAGCAAGAGAAATTAATAAATGTTACATCATATCTGTATGGATCATTAGATAATGATATCTACATGAAAATCCCTTAAAGATATAAAATGTCTGAAGCATATAATTCTACATCTCGAAGTATGTATTCTATCAAGCTAAAAAGATTCTTATATGAGTTAAAGCGATCCAGATGCATATTGTGGTATAATCGCCTGAGTGGATATCTTTTGAAAGAAAGATTTGAGAATAATCCAATTTGTGCATGCATTTTTATCAAAAGAACATAATCTGGATTTTCTATTATTACTGTATTTATTGATGAAAGATCTTGCTCTAGAAGAGTCGACAAAAACAACAAATTTGAGATGAAAGATATTGGTAAGACAAATTTCTGTCTTGGCCTACAAATTGAACTATGGAATTCTTGTTCATCAATCAACATACACAGAAAAAGTCCTGAAGTAACTTTACATGGATAATGTTAATCCTTTGAGTACTCCAATGATAGATTGGTCACTTGATATCAAGAAAGATCCATTTCGACCATAAGAAAATGATGAAGAAACTTTTGGTCTTGAAGTACCATATCTTCGTGGACTATATCTTAATGTAATTGGTACTTTGATGTATCTTGCAAATTTGACAAGACCTGATATATATAACATTTGCAGTTAACTTACTAGCAATGTATAGTTATGCACCAACTCGAAGACATTGTAATGAAATAAAATATATTTTATGTTATCTTCGTGAGACTATTGATTTGGGATTATTTTATCCAAAGGGTGATAGAACCAAGCATATTGCACCAAAATTATTTTATACACATGAGCCCCAGAAGAATGGCATATTGATATCAAGCATATATGATCATGTGATAATTTGGTTGATATATTCATTAAGTCATTACCAACTTCGATTTTGAGCACAATATTGGCATGCTTCGACTTAATGATATTTTTACCATGAACAATAAAAATTCTATGTACTTATGAAGGGAAGTAAAAAGGATATGTGCTTATTGTACTCTTTTTCCTTCGCTAAGGTTTTTTCCCACTGGGTTTTCCTTTGCAAGGTTTTAATGAGGCAATCCCAAGGCACTAGAAGTTATACAAGAATATTGTACTCTTTTCTTTCGCCAAAAAAATTTTCCACTGGGTTTTTATTTGGTAAGGTTTTTAACGAGTCATATTCTTAGAAAATTGCTACAAAAGAACTCCATCCATTCTGTATGAAGACATTGTTGCTTGTATAGCTCAATTAAAGGGAGGATACATCAAAGGTGATAGAAGAAAGCACATATCACCGAAATTCTTTTTCACACATGACCTTGATAAGTGCGGTGACTTTGATGTTCAACGAATTTGCTTAAAAGATAATCTAGCAGATTTGTTCACCAAAACATTACCAACTTCAATGTTTAAAGGATTGTGTCGCAATATTAGAATGCGACAGCTGAAGGACTTAAGGATACATTCATGAGGGGGACCTAATACACGCTGCACTCTTTTTCCTTTAACTAAGGTTTTTTTCCCATTGGGTTTTTTCCAGGTAAGGTTTTTAATGAGGCAGCTTTCAATGCGTATGGCTATACAATAGACATCCAAGGGGGAGTGTTATAAAATTATAATATATATGGATGTCTAGATTCATTCCTCCCATCTTTATTGTAATAACATTTAAGCTTTGTAACTCCCATGTCCTTTAAGTTTTGAAACTCATGACCTTTGAGTTTTGAAACCTCCAAATATTGATGTTCATGTACTTATAAATAGATGTATTGTAAAGAGAATGATACACATTGAAATACTATGAGAATGCTCTCTTCCTTCTAATCATCTTTGTTCTTAATTTTAGTAATCTTTTATAACAGTATAAAAGTTTTAAATATTCTGTATTTTTAGTGATTTTAATATGAAATAATGATGTAAAGATAAAAGTTGTATTATTAACGATCGAGAATAAGAATTATATTGTAAGAATTTTGGGGTCGTTATATACTCAACCTTAACTTATGACTCTCATGGTTTCCACTATAACACCTCATGTTTCAAACTATTTATTTAGTTCATTCTTTTACTTTAGGTACTACTGGTACCCTACTTTACTTTCAGCACTAAACACCAAGCCTCAACTGTTAACCTATTTTAAACATGAACTTATTTTCACACCGGAGCTATCCCCAGACGACCCAAACCGTCAAGTTCACCTCGTTTCCATGCATGATTGAACGTGTTATTGGTGATTAGACGCGTGGACGAATTTTGGCATTAACATAACAATTCACATTATGATCTCTGTAAGATGAAGATATAAAGTAGCGAGCATTAATGTGTAAATGTAAAAATTAAAACATAAATAAATTTGAAGATTATTTATCCAAACACGCCTGTTTTTTCTTTGTGCAACTTAATATTACAAAACATCCATACATGTGGTATATGCATCCCTAATTGACACCAATTTTTGTGCTACAACAACTTACAAATCCAACTTGAAACTCATTTATATCATTTATTTAGACTGGTACCACTTCAAGTGATCTTGACTGCGGTGTTGCTGAAGAGCTCATCTCTCTCTTTGCTCTCTGTGATTAAACAAGCAGAACAATTATGATTAGCATTATACTACAATATGATCCTCATTCATATATAGTACTAGTTGTAACATCTTATTTTAGCATTTTTTTTCATTTCTTAATTGCTTAAAGTCAAAATGTTTTTTTTTTGTTTTTTAGGTTACTCTAAAATAGTATTTTGTCAAAATAATTATGGCATTTTAAATATTTTGATATGTTACCATGCATGGGGGCAATATATTGAACTCTCGACCCGAGCTCGTTTATTTGTGGAACCAGCTGAGCTTGAAAACTTTTAGACTTGTTTACTAAATCAGTGGAGCATGAGCAAGGGAGCTCGACTTGAGCTCTGTTTAATTTCAGAGTATTTCGGATGGAAAGAAAAAGGAAATAAAAGAAAATATAATCATTATTAAATCAGACCACGGTAACTTAGAAGTAAAACCCAACTAACCATATCAGCCTCAGAATTTTTCCAAGCCTTGTCCATTTCATCAAAGACCACATCAATAGTAGGCCGACCTTTGCTTGATTTGGCTGCACAGAGTACTGCAATTTGTAATATAGATTCAAAGTCCACGCTGTTCAGGTTTCCATTCAGCCTAGGGTCTTTAATTTCAGATAATGGTCGTTTCCCCATACTCGCATCCTTTGCCTGCACTGACAGATAAGCTAGGTGGTTACACTTTTTTAAAAATTTATTTTTCCGGGTTCTTAGTTTGTCACACTTTGTTTCAAGAGTGGATTCTTATTTTAGGACGAACATATTACATGTTGATATGATGAAAATACCTTCCTTGTAAGTTGGTCTCTTGCATCGAGATCCAACTCAATTACTTTTTGTCCAGATAAAAGTTGAAGAGCAACGATGCCAAAACTGTAGATGTCGCTAGCACAAGTCAATTTGGCATTACTCATGTACTCAGGGTCCATATAGCCTATGGTTCCCCGAACATCAGTAAATACTTTGCTCTCCTCCATCCCCAACATTTTTGCCAAACCAAAATCAGAGAGCTTTGGTTCCAACTTCTCAGTCAACAGGATGTTTGTTAACTGCATAGCAAACATTCAACATTGTCATATAATTGTTCAAGATTAGTGGAATCTTTTCTTCTATATTATATTTTTTCATGTATTTGTGTTTCTATTTGTCGTGTGTTGTGGATGATGAAATGAGTTAAGCTAGGGAGACGGAGTCCGTTGAACTAAGCATTTTTGGTTAGTTAAACAAATCTCATTCAGCTCAAAAAAGGGTTTTGCTTTTTATTTTTGGTGGTGGGGTGTTGGTAGTGTTCTAAAAATTGATAGGCAACGAAGGGGGTGCCTAGCACCTGGCAGTGCCTAGGCGGATAATGTGTTTTGTTAGGTGGTCTCATTTATTCATTTGTCTATGCACATCTTTGTTATACTATACAAAGCATATGGTAGATGTAATTTTTAAATTTTTTCATGAAACATTACCAAAAAACAATCTATTAAGTATTGTAGAGCTTCAAAACTTTTATAGACCGATGCAGTAGAGGTCTCATTCCTCCTAGGCGGGGGACCTAGGCACCTGGCCAAATTTAGGTGCTAGAGAACCAGCCTAGCACCTAGGCGGGAATTAAGCGGACCTATGGATTTTTAGAACACCGGTTGTTGGAAGAGCTTAACAGAAAAAGACCACCATCAATCGTTAGTTCTGACTTTTGAAGACAAACATTTTGAATTTAGCTGCTTAATGAATTTGGACATTACTTGAATGTGAATACCTTTATGCTTTCATGCCACTTTGAAGTTACAAATATGTACTTGCCCTTTGCCCCTTTATGAAACTTTAATGGAATAATGAATTCCAGATAGAGTGAACATGTTTGCTTAAAATCCATTTATAAAGTATCTTACAGTCCACTTCTTTATCCTAGAATTGTTGTCTTAAAATGGCAGTCCATTTTTTAAATCAATGTACCAAGTTTTCATTATACTGAAGTAGGTTGTGATCCTGGTCATTGATTATGTTGAATCCAATTTGCCTAAACTTAGACTTTTAAAAGTGGACTTTTATTTTGAGATCGAAGGGAATATTAACAAATGGTAGAACAGTATAAAAAGTTATCTGGTACCTTGATATCTCTGTGAACAATGCAGCCATCTATGTAATGATGGAGATACCTGAGTGCAAGTGAACAGTCCCTCAAGATCCTTACTCTTCTTTCCCATGTTAGGAAAGTGTCTTTCCCTGATAGTAGATGGACAAAACAAATTAAACAAAAGAAATGGATTAAAAATGCGAATCGAGGAAAATGACTTACTCAAAAGGTGTTGAGCTAGATTTCCAGCTGAACAATATTCGTAGACTAAGAACTGCTCCCCATCCTCAATGCAGCATCCAAAGAGACAAACTAGGTTTGGATGTCGGACTCTAGAGAGATTTTCAACTTCTCGAGTGAACGAATCGGAGTTATTGTTCTTATATAACTGCTTGATGGCCACAACTTGTCCACTAGGTAGAATTCCCTTGTAAACCTGACCTGCACTTCCTCGCCCCAGGCACTTCCTTTCGTTGCCAAAGTTTATAGCATTCTCAATCTCTACTTTGGTGAATCTGTAAAGGCCAGACCATGTAGAGATCTCCTTTGCTTTAACATGTTTTGAATTCTGTTTCTTATTCTTGGTTACATACTTTATCAACATGATAACCATGATCAG
Organism: Panax stipuleanatus; assembly: GCA_020205555.1. NCBI lineage: Eukaryota > Viridiplantae > Streptophyta > Magnoliopsida > Apiales > Araliaceae > Panax > Panax stipuleanatus. Next base: position 106,625,988 of record CM035119.1, on the reverse strand, counting down.
CCCAGTGACTGCTAGAAACCCCGCTAGGAGAGTTATGGCCAGAGAATCTGATGTAATATAACTTTATGTGAGCATATATATATATATGCACAAAACTAAAGCTTTTTGAGTAATAGTACTCCCTCTTTCCGGGTTAAGTTGTCTCCCTTTCCATTCTTTGGGATGTCCTAAAACCATGTCATCTTAATTTGTAACTAATGCAAAAAATTCTTTGGCATTATTTTGAATATTTCAAAGTTGGGTCTGTTAAAGGTTAGTTTGAACTTCTTTACCAGTTTCAGTATTTTCCACCAATCTTACTATTTTAAGATGTGTGAAAGTCAATGGGGATATGTATTACCCAGAAAGAAAGTGGTACATGATATGCAATTTGATCTAAAAAAAAGGCAGACTTACATTTGAGTTTGATGTAACCGGGATCTGTAGAAAATCAATTTACTGAGAATCAAATTTAGTTATAGATTATATAAACTAGATTACTAACTTGCATGCCTATGTATGTATGTATATATATATATATATATATATAACATGTGAATTTGGATTCCGGACAGTTGGTTTTGGGTAGTCCAGTTGGCCAGTTCTATAGGAATTAGTTGCATTGGTATAGCTAGAGTTGCATTTTGTTGGCCTTTGTGATACACTTATACAAGTATTATAACTGCAACTGTGAACTATATAAATGCAACCAACTCTTATAGGACTTCCCAATAGACTGTCCAAAACCAACTGCTTGGCATCAGGATTATGCTAAAAGTCATACCATACACATCTAAAGCAGGCACACACCGATACAGATCATCAACAAACGAGAGATCGTTCATTCTTGTGGCTGCAATAGAGATTACAACTGCTACACCACATATTGCTTTCTCTGTACTGTTTTTGGTCACATCCAAATGATCCACAAGATGATCCCTTGCCGTTATTATTGCAGTTGTGCAGTTTTCACAATGTTTATTGAAATTGTAACCGAACTGAGAGCAGTTATTTGCAGCCTGGACAAAGATACTGTCATTGGTCAAGTTTTGTAAAGATAGCCCGGAACATTTGCTACTCCCATGGAAGAGATGGTTAAGGCCACAAGTTTGAATAGAGACATTGGGTTGTCTTTGGAACGGGCCGCTGCAGTTTCTCCACTGATTTTCCTCAATGAAGATGTTTCCTTCTCCCGGGGTACTGGCCTGTAAGGCCAGTGCCTTGCCTAAGACGGTAAGAGCATTTTGACAGCAGAGGGAGGTGGGGTAGCTGGCCCATTCCTTGATCTTTCTTGGGGTGTCTATGCATTCACCTTGTGGTTGGTAGGGAAATGAGGTGAAGTCTAACATACAAGCTGTGTATCGATCAGGGCAACTGGTTAGTTCTCAGATCATACAAGGAGATTAGTTAATATTGTTAAAGAAATCACAGGCTGATTATGTTAATTCTGTTTATAGAAAATATTGTACAGCTCTCCTTGAGTTTAGGCACTGATTCTTTGAATTTAGGCACTGATTCCTTGTAATCACTACTCTGTTCTATGTCTATCATTATTTCCTTTGTAATCATAGTCAACTTATCTCTGTATAAATATGATATAAAGTAATGGAAACAATTGAGCTTTTCCAAAATCTTTTCATCGTGTAAATCTTTATATGGTATCAGAGCCAGGTTACCATATAAAGATTTACACAATGAAAATGTTTTGAAAAAACTCAATTGTTTCCATTACTTTGTATCATATTTATACAGAGATAAGTTGACTATGATTACAAAGGAAATAATGACAGACATAAAACAGAGTAGCGATTACAAGAAATCAGTGCCTAAACTTAAGGAATCGGTGCCTAAACTCAAGGAGAGATGTACAATATTTTCTATAAACAGAATTAACCAAGTAAAGAGAAATTCCAAATAATCAGCCTGTGATTTCTCTGACAAATATACTAACATACACAAAAGTATCAAGAGTCTTGTTAATATGACAAAAAATTTATGTCGATCATAAATACGAACGCATATGAATATATGACATAGGTAGATATTAAGAATGGTCTCACCCAAGTTTGTTTTATCTTATCACTTAGAGAGTCTCACATAAGTCGTAATTCAACTTCGTAATAAATCATTTCCTAAAAGTATGGATACTTGAATATACCTTAGTTACGTTTAAAAAAAATGATGGATATGATAATGATTATTTGTACTAATTTAATATTATTAGGAATTATATTATGACATAATTAGTTTGTTATTTAATCTAATGGACTATTTGTAATTATTTAAAGTCATTTGATACTTTCAAAGGAGGATTATAGTATGGTGTTGATATATGTACACCCTAAAGTGATATTTGCAGACCTAAATATGTTAAAAAAATTATATTACCCTTAATATACTTAAAATAAACTAACCATTTACACTTTATCCATTTTGTCTTAATTTTGTAACACATCATATTTATAAGATAGATGGTGTATACACTTAGTTAGTCAAAACTTGATTTTCCACCATATGGAGAATTGAATTAATATTTTAAATCTATTATCTTTTTACAATTTTACATAATAGCATTCTTCTTTTATTTGAGATATTTTATAATACAATTTATTGAAATTTTGAAATAAAGATATGAACACATAAAATATTAGAAAAAACAAAAAAGATTTATAAGGGTAAACCTTCATGTTCTAAAGACATGTATGTAATTTAGCTTGCTTTTTATTTTTATTTTTATTAAAGTACCCATAATATAGCTTATTGGTGATCTATTTAATAAAAATGATTTTATTTTGACTTGAAATAAATTTATAAAAATTTAAAATATCAAAGAAAATAGAAAATTTTTTAGACTTATTTTAAAAAAATCTTTCAATTAAAATTAACAAGAAATAAATATGTTAATTGACTTTTCAATAATTAAGAGTAATATAGTCTTTTTGATATAAAAAAGTGTGCAACAATCAATTAAAGGTGTGCATATATAACTATCCTTATAATATAGCCTATCAGATTAAATAACAAACTAATTATAGGATACTTCGGTAGTGACAATAAGTTAGGACAAATTGTCTTATTTAATATTTTATTTTTGAGCTCTAAATTATCACTTTGGACAATAGGTCTTGTTATAATACAAATGAACTTTCTATTTTATGGGGAAAGTCCCAAACTAAAAAGACATTATTCCGTAAGATGGATGACACTTTTGGCCTTCAAGTTGGCCTAACTTCATTTTCATCCTTCAAGTCACAAAACTTACTTAGTTTGGGATGTCCCGATTTTAATGACCATATTTGAATATCAATTCAATAAGTTGAGTTTACAATATATTGAAAAGTCAAAAAGAACATAATAAACTTTCTATAACTCATTTCATATTCAAATTTCAAAGAACTACACAAATATGAGGGTATTATGAAAAGAGGAATAGAAGCCTTGTCAAATACTAGTACTTGTACTGAAGGTGGTCTTGCGTTAAACACATGAATGGAACTTTTAAAGAAGAATTAATTATTTAGTTTTTCATACTATTCCTAAATATTAAATACTATTATTTTATTTCTCTTTCATCCGTTCAATGAATTTTAGCAAGTTAATATTTATATCCAATCTAACAAATTAATGCTCAGAATTTGACAAAAAAATTATTTGAAGACCATTAAATTCCTCCTTACACTTTGTTCTAAAACAAAAATTTAAACATTTAGTATATGATGTTATTGTTCTTTTAGTTCTAAAATTCTTGATTTTTTTTCAGCAAAAAAAGAAAAAGTACAATTTAGGATTTTTTTTTAAATAAAAAAATTAAAATAAGGACAGTAAAGTATAAATTCTTCTTGCATTATTATGTACAGTATTTACAGATTATGAATCTTCTTCTTTCAGAGTGAATATTTTATTCGGCTAGCTAGATATGTTAACTATTTTAGTTAATCAAAATTAGTAATCACATAATACTCTATTATTGATTTTAAACTTCAATCAAAATTTATGTGAAAATATTAGATTTGTGAAAATAATAATTTCCTTTTTCCACTTCTAATGAATATGTCAAACACTTATTTCATGTAATACTAGTGGAGACGTTAAACAACTATTGACATATAAAATGGGTTTTATTTAGTATACAAATCTCTCGCAAATAGTAAGATATGAAGAAAAAAGTAAATTACTAAGTGAAAATTTGATGATCATGACAAACAGGATTTGTGAAAATTATTAGAAAGTGTAAATTTTTTATATTGAACAATTTTAACTCTACTAAAAAAACTGATTTATATTCTATTCACTTTGGTAGAAAATATTTATGTGTTTTAAGTGCATGTTCATCTATCAACTTATGAAGTGTTTATAACTCTAAACGCTAACAACTTATTCTAAACGTATTTTATTTAACTCATAATTGAGTGTTTGGAACTTAAACACATTGTACTATTTCTGGTGTGGTGGCAAAACGAACTAAACGGTATGCCCACAAGGCCACAAACGTTGATAATTGCATACAGTGGTGAAACCAGAACGTTTTTAGAGGAGGGTCAAAATACATCAGTGAAAAAAATTATTTATTGATGCTTGACGTGCTTCTTTCAAATTCATTTTGTCCAATTATAGTATTTCACAACATCTTCTTCCAACCCTTGTCAACATTTGAGTTATGAGTCTAATAGCTTTGAATAGATATACATACATACATATATATATATATATATATACATACATATATATATATACACTTTAATTACCTTCCGAACTATGAGACTATTAATCAGGCTTTGAAATTTTTAATCAACTGATTAACTACTTTTATAGATAAATTACAAATTATAATATTATATATTCAAAACCTTATATTATGGTTCTATTCATCTTCCTTGGAGACAACTGAGACGAGCCACTCAAAGCAAGAATATGAATTAAGTTATTCTCATTTACAAAAAATTGATATCAAGGTATGATTAAGTCAGTAAGACAAATGAGTGTAATATTAATTAATTAATCATCAAATTTATTTAATATTATTTTATCTTACAATAATATTGTTAATTTATTATAGATAGAAGGACATAAGAAAGCAAATAAATTAGTACCATCACATATCAAGTTTAACTAACATTATCATGCTTCATTCCAAGGTTGGTGGGTCGTATGACCCCCTTGACCCCCCCCCCCCCCCCCCCCCCCCTCCCCCCCAGTTCCGCCAGTGATTGCATATGAAAGTAGAAAAACACTACAATTTAAAAGAATACATTACAGTAGAAAAACACTTAACAAGTGAGCCTTACCTGTACGATTTTCAGGTGAAGGTGCATCAAAGGCAGTAGCAGAACAGCCAACAAACAAGAAGGCCGTAAAAAAGAACAACAAAAGCCCCACCTCAGACAATCTTGTTTTCATCTCCTTAATTTTCTTGTAAAAACAAGCTGATGATCACTAATCTTTCTGCATATGTTCAACCGTATATAAGAAAATTCATATAATCAGCATATCAATTATTTATATATAAATTGGTTAGTACTTGGTAGTATATATTGTGCGGAGATTAATGGGCTAGCAAATGAAATAAATTGAATTGAGATTAGACGAGATGAGATGAAATGAGATGAAATTTCATTTGAATGAAGTAAAATGATGTTAATACTTATAGTGAGGTCCTTCCTCATTAGGATCGATAAAGCATTCGGATATTCTTGTTTTATATTGTTTTCTTAGTGATTTGCAATCGTTACAAACTAGAAATTGATCATGCATGTGGTTATAATTATTTATTTAATAATATAAATAGTTGTATTATATATATTATAATAATTATATGCATTTTTGTTTCTTGCAAACAAGAAGCATGAGACATATCTCCACAATATTCTCTTTAATTTAGAATTTTATGCCTACCCGAACTTGGATGAATCATAATTTTTAGTTGGTGAGTGTTTGAATAAAAAGCAATAGTTATTTTTACAAGGAAGACAATAAACAATTAAGTAAAATTAATTGATTAAAAAATTTGAGAAGTTCAATGCCTTGTCGAAAACTTGTTTGAAAATTAAACAAGTAATTGGAATTAAAAAAGGGGATTGATATTTCCACAACCTTACTTATATTTTCACAAGTAGGGACCATCTTTGAAGTTAACTAATTGTTTATGTCCAATTTGCCCTTCTCTTCTTCCTGCTTCTGATCCAACATGCATTGCACAATGACTGCATCAAAAACCCAGATCACAAAATCAGTAAAAACCCAAATCACTGATCAAATCAAAAATCAAGATATACCTAGATATATAAAGAAAATTAAATCTTAGAGCCAGCTGGGCCGCCTCTCCAAAAAGATGTTTTTGTGGTTCCACAATCCGCATAAATTTTAACTTGGTTCAGGGTTTCTTCGGATGATACCCTGTCTGGGGTTTTGCTACTCATTTCTTCAGAATCTGATCCTTGTAAAAACACAACCAAAAAATTCAATTTGACACTTGATCACAAAATAATAAATGAAAATGAGTTTGTCAACATGTTTCAATCGTCGATTCAAAAATCATCGCCAATTAGGTGGAAGCTCTAACCAACTATGGGTTTAATTTTGTCAGAGGAAAACGAGAGCACTAGAGTACCTTAGTGAGAGAAGTTACAGGCTTGAAAATGCAAAATATGAAGTACTTATTCTAAATTTATGAACCACTACTCATTCAAAAATTGTAAGCTACGTTTGGGTCTAGAGAATCTATAATTTCTACTTTCACAACCCGTCATCGAAAACCTTTGCGATTACATACGGTAAGAAAGCCTTGAAATTGAAATCAACTCAATAAATCCTCTCAAATGAGGTGTAAAAGAAAATCTGTTACAATAATGCCCTAACTGCCGCAGAGAGAGAAAATGAGTTGCAGGAGGGACAGGAAGAGGAGGGCAATGAGGTATTGTTTTGGGGGCAAATTAGACATAAAAGTTGAGTTTGTTTCAAAGGTGGTCCTTACTTGCGGAAATATTAAATAAGACTGTGTGAAATATCAATTCCTTTAAAAAAAATATAAAATAATCGTGTAGGCATGCCATAATATATAAACAAATTACATAAATTTATTTATTGAAGCGTATGTCCAAGATGTTTTTGTAATTCCTTCTGCTTAAATCGTTCCAGAACAACACCACTCGACGTGATCGAACTACAATTAATATGCTCAAATGTGTGTGCTTATGTCATTCCATAAGTGTGTGAGTGTGTGTTCGAGGGACTTGAATGTAATTTTTAGTATATCTCATTTCTCATTAGCAAGAATAGAGATGTTAAAGTATTAATTTGGCCTTTTAAGATATCTCAAAGTGTTTATGAAAAAATAATTAAAGGATAAAATATCTAAAAGATTTTTGTTTTTATAAGTAAAATCCTTTTTTAGTCATCCCAAAAGATGTTCTTTTATTTTTAAAAGATGTTTTTAAAATTTTGGGCTAACCCCAAGTTTAGACGAAAATCAATTTGATACTCAAAGTTTGAAAATGTTCAATCAATACCTCTAAGTATTTTAAAACAACAAAAGTGTTCCTTTTTAACCGGACCGACCAATTTTTCGTCGGAATACGGTTTGACTATCTTTTTTTGTACTTTAACCATCTCAATACATTTGATTTGTATTTAATAAGTATTTTCTTAAATAATGTTTGTTCATTTCCCTCAATATTTAAATTTAAAAAAATAAAATCTTAAATTTATTTATAAAATCAATGACAATAAATAATAAATTAAATATAAATATAATTTCTCTTTTGAGTGACACATTAGATCTACAAATAAAATATTTTCATGAATCTATAAATACAAAATAAATAAATAAATTATAAACAAAAGAATATTAAAATCATAAAGTCTCTTTAAAGAAGAAACTAAATAAAAACAAATTAAATAAATAAAACATCAATGATAAGAACACAAAATTTAAAACAAAATCATAACTTACTTATAAAAAAACAATTACAAAATAACAACAAAATCATTTATATTTAATTTATTTAATTACAAAAACATCAATGGTAAGAAGACAAAATTAAAAATATCAATACATTACGTAACATTATTTGAGAATTACAGAATAATGATGAGATATTTATCCAACTAAAGTTTTGTATTTGAGATATTTACAGAATAATTATCTTTCTTTTTTTATAATTTATTTATTTATTTTGTATTTATAGATTTCATAAAAATATTTTATTTGTAGATCTAATGTGTCACTCAAAAGGAAAATTATATTTATATTTAATTTATTATTTATTGTCATTTATTTTATAAATAATGTTAACATTTTATTTTTTTAATTTAAATGTTGGGGGAAATGAAAAAATATTATTTGAAAAAATACTTATTAAATACAAGTCAAATGTATTGAGAATGTCAAAGTACAAAAAAGGTAGTCAAACCGTATTCCAACGAAAAATTGGTCGGTCCGGCCAAAAAGAAACACTTTTGTTGTTTTAAAATACTTAAAGATATTGATTGAACATTTCTAAACTTTGAGTATCAAATTGATTTTCATCCAAACTTGGGGGGACAATTTTGTCTTTAGTCCTAAATTTTTTAAGGAGTCATTCCAAAAATATGATGGTTTAAACTAGTCATTCTAAAATACAATAGATTTGAGAATTTTTTTTAAATTTTAAACTATAATCATTCCAATATCTAGTAGTTTTTTTATCTCAAACTATAGTAAATCAAATTTTAGAGTTTAAACAATTATTCTAATTAGATTTCAAAAGTCAAAGGTTGTTTAATTTTATTAGGATGTCATTTTTGATTTCAAAAGTAATTTAAAATATTGGTTTAAGTTGTATTAAAAAATATATGGATTTTGTTTTGAATTTTGTCTAATTTTGATTTTGTTTGTAGAATCATTTGTTAATTTTTGCTCCATTTCACAAAGTTATTTCAATTCATTTTGAAATCATTTTTGATTGTTTTTGATTGTTTTCGAAATCATTTTTACATATCAATAGCCAACCAATCAATTTTTGGACTTCAAGTGGACTTGTTGGGCTTGGTGGAGTTTGGGATGTGTTGAGAGCAGAGCCGAACGCGGGATTTATGGCTAGTGAAATTTTGGTACAATATAATAGTAATAATTAAAAAAAATTAATATAAATTTAACATAACATAGTGATAATTATATAAATAAGTATTTTATATTAAACATAGTGATATCAAATTACAAAAAGAATGTAAATAATTTAATAAAGTGACGATCAAACCTCTATAAAGTGTGAAAATTCATTCTCACATGAATAAAAGTTTATACGTACGTATTAAATAATATAAAAAGCTAGTAAAAACTCAAAAAATGTGCATAGATCAAAGTAAAAACAAAAGAAAAACGCTAGTAGGGACGATGACCCCCACTTCACCCATGTGTCGATCTTGGGTGATGGTGATCTTGCTGTGTTTAATATAAATAAGTGATATTTGAATTTTTCTTATGTTTTTTTTGCCCCTTTCATTTCATTAACTAAAATAATGAAATCTGATTATAATGCCACCTCACGTGGCAATTCCGCTGGATGTAATTGAAAAAAATTGAGAATTTAATTATCTGATTAAAAAAATAAATATCCAAAATGAAAAAAAGATAAAAAGTTTATAGTAGTAATTTATGTGTAGCCTTATTATTATGTTTGCACATTATTATTTCATGTCTTATTGAAGTACTCTCCTAACTCGGTTTCTAACTATTCTTGTACTCCTTCAGATATGGGCAATGGCTATCTTTAGTCACATTAGCTTGAGGCCTAGGCCTGTTGGCAATTTTTTTTTTGAACAATTACATATAATAGTACATTTTAATAAAATATTACAAAAAAAGTGCATAAATAAAATATTTATAAAATTAGTGCATATGTAATACTTAATTACAAAAAAAGTGCAATCTTATCCCTTTAATTATGGTCATGATTATCTCCATTAAATCTCCCACGATTCTCTCCCACTCCATTTCTGCCTCCCTTCTCCTCCTCCCCCTCCCCCTCCCCCTCCCTCTCCCTCTCCCTCTCCCTCTCCCTCTCCCTCCGCCTCCCATCGTCCTCCCCCTCCTCCCGCCCCCTTTCTCCTCCTCCCACCCCCGCCCCACCCGCCCTCCCCTCCCCTCCCCTCCCCTCCTCCCGCCTCCCCCACCTCCCGCCTCCCCTCCTCCCGCCCCCTTTCTCATCCCCCTCCTCCCGCCCCCTTTTGTGACGCCCCCCAGAATAGATCCATTCAACCCAACCCATTCTGAGTCGTCAAATACATGGTACAGAATTCAAATACAAACTTTATATCATACGGTCGTGCAAAATACGACCACACAACTGTGAGTGTCAATACAAATATGTAAAAAATATTAAGATTCAAACTAAGGCCTCATTACAATTATTATCACACTATTTATCAGAAATAGTGAGGACTACTACTGCTCTAACTCGGACCATCACTCTGTCCCCCGACTAGTTCCCGCAACATTCTCATTTCCTGAAGAGAACAACAGATGAAAAGGGTGAGCTCAACTAGCTCAGTAAAGAATATTATGACTAAGATAATGGAAAATAAATTATCGTTAGTCTTCAACAAATCAGATAAAATATAATGGACAACCAACTTTAGATCAATATTCGCAGCGGAAATAACAATTCATTAGAAGAGTTAAGCAGAGAATGAAGTCTACTATCTTCTATGATTTAAAAGTCCATTATCAATATTTTATTCCTGTAACATCAATCAATATACATCTCGAATCAATATTCATCTTTGCACTACAGGCCAAATATATTCATTTGTATCATCAGTGGTCATATTCATCTCAACACCTGTCATCTTTGCACTACAGGCCAAAGATATTCATCAGGTAATCATTCATCTTTGCTCTACAGGCCAAAGATATTCATCAAGTAATCATTCATCTTTGCTTTACAGGCCAAATATATTCAGTTACATCACCTTTTAGGACTGAGAATGATGAAAAATATTTAAAAAAACCAATTCAGTGAGATAAAAGACAAAGACTAAGGATTCGTATTTTAGTATATCCAATTCAAAAATACCTCGTAATAATCAATTATGGAGCAAAATTCAAGAATAGAGCTCAAAACTTGGATACAATCAAATATAGTAACCTTAACAAGTAATTTGGACAAATAGAAGAAAATTTAATTTTTCCGTGAATAGTGCCGTATACGTGAATAGTGCCGTATACGTGAATAGTAATTCTGACGGAAAAAGTAAGAATTTTAACATAAAATCCATGACAATATTTCTGTATAATGATATTGAAAAGAATAACATCATTTACGAAAGAAAATAACATCCCTTACCTCAAAAAGATAGTACCTCTGACTGAAATATCGGATATAATACCGAAAGAAACTTGCACTGAATACTAACACTCAAAGTATTGAAATACTCACAAAAATACGCTGATATTATAGAGAGAGAAAACTTCTGATTCTGGTGTAATTTTCAATTCTAACCTAAGCACCCTATTTATAGGAAAAACTTAGGATGCCAAAGGAGACTAAAATAATAAAATATTATTATTTTTAAAAAAAATTCCGCCGCCTGGCGGCTTCCCAAAATTCAGATTTTCAACAAAAGTGGGGCCCACCCATTAAATAATATTTATTTTTCGAAACTTCAATAATTCATAACAAATAGCCCATTTGTCAGAAAAATACAAATTCTATGTCCTTCCATAGGAAATTTAATTCTCTATAACTTTGCAGAAGGAAGTTTTTTCAAATTCCAAACATAAATTATCCGGAATCCATAAACAGATGATTTCTCACACCAAAATATTGATAAAAACTCATCAGCGCCAATTCCTTCATTAATATCCACAAAATAAATATTTCCTTATCATATAAATCAATAATTAATTATTCACAAATAATATTACAGAACTACAATATTAACAACCAGGTCGTTCCAAGGAAAGAGGGGGCCTTCCGATAAGGACTTCTCCTTACTGGCGCTCAATTAAATAACCCCTCCTAGATAGAACTTCCTTAGACATTGTCAATAATGCTATCTAATAATATTATTCAAATAATATGAATTATTGAGTTGATAACGTGAAATACTGTGCAACGACAATTATTGAATCAATACTACAAAATATCAACTGTAGCCATTATTGAATCAATCATATAAAATGGCAACGTAGCAATTATTGAGTCAATAAAATATCAATGTAACAATTATTGAGTCAATAATGTAAAATATCAACGTAGCAATTATTGAGTCAATAATATAAAATATTGAACAGTAATTACTGTAACAATAATTGAGTAATGGCTTCTCACGTAAGACTCAATAATTTGAAATACTGTGCAATACCGTGTGCTACTATGCAACACCGTGTATCACTGTATTTTAACCACCGGGTATTTCAACAGTACTAACGGTAACAACTACGCCGTTATCTTGTAAAAAAGTTATTTCTGTCGCTTTCTATATTCGACAGTTATTCCGTTGTGGGGGCCCACAAATAGCTGCGCCGTCGTACGAATATTCCCCGACAACAAAAATATTCCACGACCAAACGAATATTCCCCGACAACAAGAATATTTTATAACCACTTGCTCATTTTAAAAATGTTTGCACATTTCACCCATAACCTTCATATTTATTAAATCAACACCTTACTATTTCGAAATAATATAAAGAAAATTAAATCTTTATTCATAAAAGTTGGGGTCTTACAACCTCCCCTCCTTATGAAATTTCGTCCTCGAATTTGACGTACGTACCTGGTATGTCAAAAAGGTGAGGATACCTCGCTTTCATTTCCGATTCCAACTCCCAGGTCATTTCCTCAATTGCATGGTTTCTCCACAAAACTTTAACTTGAGGTATAATTTTCGAGCGTAAGACATGCTCCTTCCTATCCAAGATTTTGACAGGTACCTCCTCGTACGTTAAATCTTCAGCTATCTCGTCTGGTTCTAACTCAATAATGCGGTTTGGATCCTTCACATATTTACGTAACACGGATATGTGAAACACGTTATGAACACGAGACATGCTTGGAGGTAAAGCGAGTCTATAGGCCACATTTCCTATTCGGTCAAGAATCTCGAATGGACCAATGAATCGTGGATTGAGCTTTCCTCTCTTCCTAAACCTCGTAACTCCTTCCCACGGAGCAACACGTAATAACACATGGTCTCCAACATTAAATTCCACGTCCTTTCGATGAAGATCCGCATAACTCTTTTGTCGATCTTGTGCGGTTTGTATACGTTGTCGAATCATTTGGATCTTTTCTGTAGTCATACGTACTAACTCCGGTCCCAACAATGTTGTTTCACCCACCTCGTTCCAACATACTGGAGAGCGACACTTTCTCCCATACAACGCTTCGAATGGAGCTACGCTTATACTTGCCTGATAACTGTTGTTGTAGGAGAATTCCACCAATGGTAAGTACTTATCCCAACTCCCTTTGAAGTCTAGAACACAGAGTCTCAATAGATCTTCAAGAGTTTGGATAGTCCTTTCCGATTGTCCGTCTGTTTGAGGATGATAAGCCGAACTGAATCGTAAATTCGTGCCCATAGCTTTCTGCAAACTGATCCAAAATCGTGAAGTAAATCTGGGATCACGATACGAAACTATGGATACTGGTATGCCATGCAACCTCACAATCTCATTCACGTACATATGAGCAAGACGTTCAAGGGAATAAGTCTCTCGTATCGGCAAGAAATGAGCAGACTTGGTTAATCTATCAACAATAACCCAAATCGCATCTAAGCCTTGAGAAACCTTGGGAAGACCCGTAACGAAATCCATCGTAATGTGTTCCCACTTCCATTTCGGAATCTCCAGTGGTTGCAATGGACCCTTCGGCACTTGATGCTCCGCCTTTACACGTTGACAAGTTAAGCATCTCGAGATGAACTCCGCGATCTCTCTCTTCATATTGCCCCACCAAAATGTATGTCGAAGATCACGATACATTTTAGTACTCCCAGGATGGATCGCAAACGGTGTGTTGTGTGCCTCCATCATGATTCTATACTTCAAGTCGGAATCGTTAGGAACACAAAGTCTGGAGTTGACTCGAAGTATTCCATCTTCATCGATTCTCGCTTCTGGAATTGCACCTTCTTGCACCTTCTTCTTCATCTTCATCAGCTCCGCATCCGTAGCTTGAGCAGCTTTAACTTTATCAATCAAAGTTGGTTCTACGCGTATACTTGACATCATCGCCTTCGTTTCCACATATGATCTTCTACTCAACGCGTCAGCTACCACGTTCGCTTTCCAGGATGGTATTGGATGGTATGATCGTAATCTTTCAACAGCTCAAGCCAACGTCGTTGCCGCATGTTGAGTTCCTTCTGAGTGAAGAAATATTTAAGGCTCTTATGATCCGTATAAATCTCCACTTTCTCTCCGTACAAGTAATGTCTCCAGATCTTCAACGCGAAAACGACTGCTGCCAACTCTAGATCATGAGTAGGATAATTCCTCTCATATTCTTTGAGTTGTCGCGAGGCATAGGCTATGACTTTCCCATGTTGCATGAGAACACATCCTAACCCTTTGCCCGAAGCATCGCTGTAAATAACAAATCCATCAGAACCAGATGGTATTGTCAGAACAGGTGCCGAAATAAGTCTCCTCTTGAGCTCTTGGAAGCTCTTCTCGCATTCCTCTCTCCAAACAAATTTCGTATCTTTCCGAGTCAACTGAGTTAATGGAGTAGCGATTTGAGAAAATCCTTCTACGAATCTCCGATAATAACCAGCTAAGCCCAGAAAGCTTCGTACTTCGGTCACCGACTTAGGTTGCTCCCAGCTTTGTATTTCTTCAATCTTTGTCGGGTCCACAGATACTCCACGTTTCGATACCACGTGCCCAAGGAATGCTACTTCCTCAAGCCAAAACTCGCATTTCTTCAGCTTAGCATATAGCTTGTTCTCACGAAGCTTTTGAAGTACTAACTTCAAATGGTGTTCATGATCTTCACGGCTTTTAGAATAGATGAGAATGTCATCAATAAAGACAACAACGAATTGATGCAAATACTCCTTAAATACACGGTTCATCATATCCATGAAAGCAGCAGGAGCATTAGTCAATCCAAAAGACATGACTAAGAACTCATAATGCCCGTACCGTGTTCTGAAAGCAGTCTTTGGAATATCCTCAGTTTTAATCTTCAACTGATGATATCCAGAACGAAGATCGATCTTTGAAAAGAATTGCGCTCCTTGCAACTGGTCGAACAGGTCATCAATACGAGGTAATGGATACCTATTCTTGATGGTGACATGGTTCAACTCCCGATAGTCAATACAAAGTCGCATACTCCCGTCTTTCTTCTTTACGAATAAAACAGGAGCACCCCAAGGAGACGTACTAGGACGAATAAAACCGATGTCTAACAATTCTTGTAATTGAATCTTTAACTCCTGAAGTTCAATAGGAGCCATTCGATATGGGGTTTTAGAAATGGGCTTTGTACCGGGCTCAAGGTCAATAAAGAATTCAACTTCACGTTCTGGGGGTAGACCGGGAAGTTCTTCGGAAAATACATCAGGAAACTCATTAACAACGAAAATATTATTCAAATCTGATGTATTCTGGTTTAGATCAGTGACATGAGCTAAGAAAGCTTGACATCCGTTTTTCAATAAACGAATAGCCTTGGGATTTGAAATGATATTGACTGATTTTAGTGGTTTGGTGGTTTGAATTCGTACAACAGGTTGATTAGGAATATGAAAACTAACAACCTTACGAAAACAATCAATTTTGGCATGGTAAGTGGTTAACCAGTCAATTCCTAAAATCACGTCAAATGCAAGTATTTTCAAAGATATAAGATCAACAGGTAAGGTAAGGGTACCAATCTGAATCAAGCAAGATTTGTAAACTGTAGATGTAACAAAGGTTTCTCCTAACGGAGTTTCAACAGATAAGTCAAAGTCTAATTTATTAGAAGTCAAGTTCAAACGTTGAGCACAAGCAGGTGAAATAAAGGAATGGGTAGCACCGGTATCTAACAAGGTATAAACTTCGCAAGAGTTTATGATCAGCTTACCCGTAATCACCTCGTGTGGATTCCTCGCGTTTTGGGCTGTCACGACAAACGCTCTTCCAGGAATCACCGACTTTGATTTGTTTGCAACCGCCTTTGGAATCACCACCCCCGCTGAACTTGGTTTCGCAACAGGACAATCTCGAGCTATATGTCCTTCTTTTCCACAGTTATAGCATCCTTTGAATTGTTGTGGGCAGTTTGGACTGATATGCCCCTCTTTCTCGCATTTAAAGCATATGACCGGTGGTCGTTCTCCTCCCCTCGAAACAGTTGATGCTGGTGCTGATGTTGACATCTTCGCGTTCTCATTGTTGTACCTTCTCTTCTTGAAATCTCCTCCCGATTCACTTCTTCTACTATCATGGCCACGATAACCACTGGAGTGGTTACCGCTTCTGTCATACTTTCCTCCTCGCTGGTTGTCATTGCTCCGATGACTACTGCCACCGGTACGACCTTGGTTGTGGTCCCTCGGTTGAACATAATCATTATCTCTTTCTAATAACTGGGCCCTGTTTACTACATCCGAATATAAAGAAAATTTATGAAAAATGAGGTATTGACGTATTTCGGGTTTCAAACCTCTTAGAAACATCCGCGTCATACGTTCCTCATTCTCCACCAAATGAGGTGCAAACCTGGACAGCTCCGCGAACTTAGCCTCGTATTGGGATACCGTCATGTTGTTTTGTTCGAGTCTAATAAATTCTACTTCCTTCATATGACGAATACTTTCAGGAAAGTACTTGTCATTGAACAGTTTCTGGAACGCTTCCCAAGACATCTTAAGTGCGGCAGGCTGGGTACGTTTCACAGATTCCCACCAGTAATCTGCCTCTCCACGGAACATAAACGTGGCGAATGGAACCTTCTGTTCCTCTGTACATCCCAAGACATCAAATATCTTGGTAATTTGTTTAATCCACGTCTCCGCCTTGATCGGATCTGGCTTTCCCAGAAACTCTGGTGGTCCCAATTCTTTGAACTGCTTAGCAATGACAGCTCGCGTGTTGTTATTATCTCCACCTGTATGTTGCACACGAGTCTCCCTCGTCTGATTTTGCATAAACTGCAAAAAACTTCTAAACATCTCATCGTTTATCGTCTGACCAGCGTTATTTTCAGGATAAACATTGCCTTCTTGTTGCACGTTCTCCTGGTTAATGATTAAAGGTATCTCCACGGTCTCATTCACTTCGTTGTTAACATTCTCAGCTGCCATTCTCAAATACTGCCATAAAACAAGGGTTAATTAAACAAATTAACATATCACATATTAACCCTATGCTCCGACTGACCAATTAAATACCACATAAGCTTAGGTAGGACACACTAGCGAAGGATTTACTCGTCTCTCCCCTCCTAGTTCTATTCCTCGATCTCCGCCAGAGATCATATCCCTAAGCTCTGATACCAACTGTGACGCCCCCCAGAATAGATCCATTCAACCCAACCCATTCTGAGTCGCCAAATACATGGTACAGAATTCAAATACAAACTTTATATTATACGGTCGTGCAAAATACGACCACACAACTGTGAGTGTCAATACAAATATGTAGAAAATATTAAGATTCAAACTAAGGCCTCATTACAATTATTATCACACTATTTATCAGAAATAGTGAGGACTACTACTGCTCTAACTCGGACCATCACTCTGTCCCCCGACTAGTTCCCGCAACATTCTCATTTCCTGAAGAGGACAACAGATGAAAAGGGTGAGCTCAACTAGCTCAGTAAAGAATATTATGACTAAGATAATGGAAAATAAATTATCGTTAGTCTTCAACAAATCAGATAAAATATAATGGACAACCAACTTTAGATCAATATTCGCAGCGGAAATAACAATTCATTAGAAGAGTTAAGCAGAGAATGAAGTCTACTATCTTCTATGATTTAAAAGTCCATCACAAATATTTTATCCCTATAACATCAATCAATATACATCTCGAATCAATATTCATCTTTGCACTACAGGCCAAATATATTCATTTGTATCATCAGTGGTCATATTCATCTCAACACCTGCCATCTTTGCACTACAGGCCAAAGATATTCATCAGGTAATCATTCATCTTTGCTCTACAGGCCAAAGATATTCATCAAGTAATCATTCATCTTTGCTCTACAGGCCAAAGATATTCAGTTACATCACCTTTTAGGACTGAGAATGATGAAAAACATTTAAAAAAACCAATCCAGTGAGATAAAAGACAAAGACTAAGGATTCGTATATTAGTATATCCAATTCAAAAATACCTCGTAATAATCAATTATGGAGCAAAATTCAAGAATAGAGCTCAAAACTTGGATACAATCAAAGATAGTAACCTTAACAAGCAATTTGGACAAATAGAAGAAAATTTAATTTTTCCGTGAATAGTGCCGTATACGTGAATAGTAACTCCGACGAAAAAAGTAAGAATTTCAACATAAAATCCATGACAATATTTCTGTATAATGATATTGAAAAGAATAACATCATTTACGAAAGAAAATAACATCCCTTACCTCAAAAAGATAGTACCTCTGACTGAAATATCGGATATAATACCGAAGGAAACTTGCACTGAATACTAACACTCAAAGTATTGAAATACTCACAAAAATACGCTCGATATTATAGAGAGAGAAAACTTCTGATTCTGGTGTGATTTTCAATTCTAACCTAAGCACCCTATTTATAGGAAAAGCTTAGGATGCCAAAGGAGACTAAAATAATAAAATATTATTATTTTTAAAAAAAATTCCGCCGCCTGGCGGCTTCCCAAAATTCAGATTTTCAACAAAAGTGGGGCCCACCCATTAAATAATATTTATTTTCCGAAACTTCAATAATTCATAACAAATAGCCCCTTTGTCAGAAAAATACAAATTCTATGTCCTTCTATAGGAAATTTAATTCTCTATAACTTTGCAGAAGGAAGTTTTTCCAAATTCCAAACATAAATTATCCGGAATCCATAAACAGATGATTTCTCACACCAAAATATTGATAAAAACTCATCAGCGCCAATTCCTTCATTAATATCCACAAAATAAATATTTCCTTATCATATAAATCAATAATTAATTATTCATAAATAATATTACAGAACTACAATATTAACAACCAGGTCGTTCCCAGGAAAGAGGGGGCCTTCCGATAAGGACTTCTCCTTACTGGCGCGCAATTAAATAACCCCTCCTAGACAGAACTTCCTTAGACATTGTCAATAATGCTATCTAATAATATTATTCAAATAATATGAATTATTGAGTTGATAACGTGAAATACTGTGCAACGACAATTATTGAATCAATACTACAAAATATCAACTGTAGCCATTATTGAATTAATCATATAAAATGGCAACGTAGCAATTATTGAGTCAATAAAATATCAATGTAACAATTATTGAGTCAATAATGTAAAATATCAACGTAGCAATTATTGAGTCAATAATATAAAATATTGAACAATAATTACTGTAACAATAATTGAGTAATGGCTTCTCACGTAAGACTCAATAATTCGAAATACTGTGCAATACCGTGTGCTACTATGCAACACCGTGTATCACTGTATTTTAACCACCGGGTATTTCAACAGTACTAACGGTAACAACTACGCCGTTATCTTGTAAAAAAGTTATTTCTGTCGCTTTCTATATTCGACAGTTATTCCGTTGTGGGGGCCCACAAATAGCTGCGCCGTCGTACGAATATTCCCCGACAACAAAAATATTCTACGACCAAACGAATATTCCCCGACAACAAGAATATTTTATAACCACTTGCTCATTTTAAAAATGTTTGCACATTTCACCCATAACCTTCATATTTATCAAATCAACACCTTACTATTTCGAAATAATATAAAGAAAATTAAATCTTTATTCATAAAAGTTGGGGTCTTACACCTTTTCTCCTCCACCCGCCCCCTCCCCACCCCCTCCCTCTCCTCCCGCCCCCTTTCTCCTCCCTCCGCCTCCCACCGCCCTCCCCTCCTCCCGCCACCCTTTATCCTCCTCCCGCCCCGCCCCACCACCTCCCCTCCCTCCGCCTCCCCCTCCTCCCGCCCCCCTTTCTCCTCCCCCCCCACGCCCCCTCCCCCTCCCTCTCCTCCCGCCCCCTTTCTCCTCCCTCCGCCTCCTATCGCCACCGATACATTTTCCACCTCCATCGGTAACCAAACCTTTATATATTGATAACCAAACAGTCATACCAAGGTAACCAAACATTCATACCAAGGTAACCGAACTTTAATATGAAGGTTTCCTTAATATGAAGGTTCAGTTACCTTGTTATGAAGTTTTGGTTACCTTGTTATGAAGGTTTGGTTACCTTAGTATGAAGGTAACCAATTCATTTTTATTAGGTTACCATTTTATTTTGAATGTGATTCAGTTGGTAACCAAAATTCATGCAGTTGGTTACCAAACCTTCCGATAAAGTAACCAATTCAGTTTTATTAGGTTACTAATTTATTTTGAATGTGATGCAGTTGGTTACCAAACCTTTTGATAAGGTAACCAATTCAGTTTTATTTGATTACCAATTTTATTTTGAATGTGATCCAGTTGGTAGCCAAACTTCGTATAAAGGTAACTATTTTAATTTTTATGGGTAACCAAATCGTCAAAAAAATCAGAATAGCAACTCCGGCGATATAGCGGTGGTGGTGACGGCGGCGGCGACAGGCGGTGGAGGAGGATGATGGACATTAACTCCTTCATAATTTTTTATTTTTAATTTCCTCATTTTGATTTGAATTTTGAATTATGGATTTGAAATTGTTGTTAGATCCAAAAGATTTGAATTTGAATTATTAGTTATCCTTGATTTTAGGTTTCCTTATTTAATTTGAAATTGAATGGTTTGAATTTTTTGCACTTTTTTTGTAATTATTTTTGTGGATGCACTTTTTTGTAATTACTTTCTAAATGTTGTATAGTTCTGTAAAGGACTCATTTTTTTCCCTAAGTCGGCATGTTGGGCATTTGGTAGTAAAATGGTCCAATTTTAATTTTCACACCAATTTTATATATATATATATATATATATAAAAGAGTGATCCATAGCAAACAGTTGTAATGAACACTATTCTAGCAAATAAATCTTATACCGTTAATCCAGAGATCCAATGACCTAAAGAGAATTTTTTTTATTGGCCGCAACTCTTAGCAGCTGTAGACACTCAAAATTTTGCACATGTTCTCTAACAATAGCAGGAGGGCAAAAGCATCATTTCTCTCCAACATCAATATATCCGAGCGAAGATTGTGAGCCTCAGGACGAGTATTCAAAGCTTCCCCAAAGAGCCCGATCCCCAAATACTCATGGTAAGATGGGTGACTAGCCAACATATACGAGAGGATGATCTTCTACCTTTTTCTCTATCTTTTCGGATCCGAAATTAGTTAAACTTTATGTCATTGCGTAGCTCTCAGAAAGAACTTTTCGGAATGATATGATGCGCCTTCTAACTCTTCCCGGATTGAAAGTTATGAACGTTTCAACGCGCAACACTAAAAATCGACATCACGTCACAAAAATTGAGGCATGTGGGCCCCACCATAGCCAACCGCAAGAAGATTTGCGACTAGGCTAAGTGCCTATATAAGGTGATTTTCAGCTCATTTTTCAAAGGGAGGATAATTTTAGAGAGAAAATTATTTTTTAAGGAGCAAAGTAGGAAAATTCTCTTTAGATTCCAAATAGATCTAGCCACTTATATTAAAATCTATCATCAATTGAGAGCTTAAATCTTGTAGATCCATGTTCAATAAAGCATATTTACCATCCCCAAGGTGAAAGATTCGATCTATATGTAATTTCTATATAGATCTAGCATAGATCTACTGTATTTATTTATTATTGTATTCAGATTGGTTGATTTTTGATCAATGTTTGTTTGAGGCTCTCATAGCATTCTAGATCTAGGGTGTGTAGATCATATGTTGAGATTATGGATGGTTAGAGAGGATTTCTCATGCATGCAATCTCCTCTTAATCACCCGATGATATCATTGTGTTAATTTATCTATTTTCTCTTAGATTGGATTATTTTCATCGATTATTTTGCTTCAATATTGTTTATAGTAAGATGTAAGGTTAAATTTTGAATATTTTCACTAAATCCATCTTAAATCCGGCTTGGATCAAGTTTTTTGTCGGTTTCAAGGTTAAATATCTAGCCATTATGCTAGATTCAACATAGATCTAGTTTGGATATAGTTATTTCATCATTTTCAAATTGATTTTTAGGTTACCCGCATATCCTAGATTCATATCTAGTGGTGAGGGGATCCCACCTTTTAACCGTCAAGGGATTCTAACCCATTGAATCACTTGATAGCCAAATTGGGAAATATTGTCTATTAGATCCCGACTACGTTATCACCAGATCTACGGGACCCTAGATCTATGGATCTCATTTCCTAGATTCTAGATTCCTTCGTTAGATCTAGTCAATACGTAATAGTCCCTTGGAATGTTGACTTCATTGTGTAATCTATGGATTAGGGTCTTCAGGAGCCCTTTTTCTAGATTTTAGCTTTCGTTTTGATGTATTGTGTTATGATTTTAAATTTTGTGAGCCTAGGAATGGAGTCGGGGTCCTCGAATCGGGCCTTGTCGTAATTCCTACGATGGACATGGTTTTAATTGTAATAGTTGTTATCCAATCATTGTACATGTAAATTTGGGCATTAAAACGGTATCGATGTGACGCCCCCAAATCTATACAACCGTGGTATCCGATCTGGTGTTCACGACTATTTAATTAAGGTGACATCTCTGAATCTATAAACCCATGGTATCCGATTTGGAGTTCACTTCTAATTGATTAACTATAAATATTTAATAAGATATAATTCCTATCTATCCAAGGTTTACAGTATCCCATAACATATAATAATTCTCGTCAAAACTATTGCTGTGTTTGGATACCCTCACTTGGATGTATAGACTGTATCTTATGAATATTCCTTTCATATCAGTAGTTCATATCCATTCAAAATCCAGAGTATCAACAATAATATGATCAGTCCATATTGCCAATACCCTCACTCAGATGTATAGTCCCTAAGGATACTGTATTACTCCATCCATACAACTAAATCATCTAAGTATGTACAAGTACACGAATGCAGAAATAAAAGATGATAATATATTTCATATAATAAGTTTCTGGGAAGATAAAGGATCTGACCGCCTTAGAAGCTGTTGCTGAGCATATTCAATCCGGGAGTTATGGGAATAATCCCCGGAGGACACACAAGAAGAAAGACAAAGAAGTTTCCTTAGTATTGCAAGGACATAATCAGAGGAGCGAGTCGAGCAGTATGCCCATTCAAAGGAGGAATTATTCCCCTTTTCAAGCTCCAGCCCAACCTTCAAACCCGCTATTCCAAAAAAATTTGGAGGCTAGGCGTCGAATAACGTTCACCCCGTTAGGGGATGCACTTGAGAATGTGCTAAAACTATTAACGTCACAGAAAAAGATTATACAACTCCTTCCACCAACCAATACCAGTGGACGAAATTTTGACCCAAGCAAAAAGTGTGCTTACCATTCTGGATCCCCGGGCCATGATACACAAGACTGTTGGTCTCTCAAGCACAAAATCCAATACTTGATTGACAATGGAGAGATTGTGGTGACCAAACCGTAGCAACCGCACGTACAAGATAATCCCTTCCCTCAGCACAAAGAGGAGAGTGTCAACATGATTAGTGCACAAAATGGAGAATGATCCAAATACCTCCGATACGTCTGAGAAACAACCCAATCCAGCCCAAACAGTTGCGAGTTATCAAAAAGGCGATTCCTGATAGAACAAAAGATTAAGTCTATCAAGGAACAAGTGGGACAGTTGGCATAATTGATTGTATACCAACATCAGATTACTAGACAGCTGATAAACCAGACCAACCAGTCTGAGGCAAATCCTCCCACACCGAAGATCAGTCCCATTCCCATGAGGGATCATTATCAATTTCATGAACATGAACCCTGGGCCGACAGGGTGGCCAAGGAGGAAAAGATCCAGGCTGGTCGGGAGTTTTCCTTTCAAAGGAATTTCACCAATTTGAATCAACCCATAAAAGAGATCCTCCAGATGTTAATCAATGAGGGAATGATTGCAGAGTTATTACCCCCAGTAAATCCTCGATCTAGGAAATTCAAGCCTGACCGAATATGTCAGTATCACTCCAATGCGCCCGATCATGACACTGAAGATTGCTGGGGACTTCGTAACTTATTTCAGAATATGATTGAAAGCGGTGAGCTGATAAGAGGAAATTAAGATTATGGCCTTCCTGATGAAGAAACTCCCTTTATTCCCACTGCATGGAATCAGAATATAGTGGCTGTTATTTCCTATGATAAGGAGCCAGCCCTCACACCTTTAGTACTACCAGGTAAAGGTGTCCAAGAAACACAAAATCCTGTGAAGTTGGCGGCGCCTGGACCTTTGATATTACCATTCAGACCCCAGTATCCAGTGATCAGTCTGAAGAAATTCCCATGGAACTACGGGAACAATGAAGGTTCAACCTCAAACAACATTGCTATTGTAGCAAAGGAGAATCCATTGTACCTGCCTCAGCGGGTGATCAAATCAGTCATCAAGGCCAAAGAAAAGGTGGCTGAAGAGAAGATCAAAGAGTTCCTCAGGAAAGTGGGACACAATGAAATCAAGGTGGTGCAAAGTTTGAAGGATGCACCCAAGCAGATGTCCATCCTAGACTTGGTTTTATCCTCGGTGGATCATCGCAACATTCTGGTGAAAGTACTGGAAGAAGCCCATCTGCCAAAGACAGTGGATGCCGAGAAATTTCGTCATGTGATAGAACATATCTTTAACAGCAATGTGATATCTTTCACTAATGATGATATACTTGCAGAGGGGACGAGTCATCGTAAGTCACTGCACATAGCGGTGATGTCATCAGGGTATATGATCGGAGGTGTGCTAATAGATGGAGGGTCATCCCTAAACATCTGTCCCTATGACACCTTGGAGAGAATGAAGATCAACCTGAACCGGATCAGAACTAGTCATGTGGTCATCCGGGATTTCGATGGATCTCGCCGAGAGGCTATGAGAGAAATTGAGCTTCCTCTGGAGATTGGTCCACACACTTTCTATGTATCTTTCCAGGTGCTCAACATCACCACAGGATACAACTTATTGCTGGGCAGGCCATGGATCCACATGGAAGGAGCTGTGCCATCCACCCTCTATTAACAACTCAAATACATTATCAATGACAACCTAATCACAGTAAATGCCGAACCAGAATACCCTGTTTGCATACAGGGATACATACCGGTGATCATCCTGGTGTAGGGATTGAACCTGCTAGTTTTTAAGCCTTGGAGGTAAGTGATACTCAGTACCTACTAGTTGGGGCACCAGCCTTGAAGCCTAAAGTCTCCCCCGAAGTGATGACAGTGGGCCAAGAGATGGTATCTTTGGATTTTTGCCCTGGAAAAGGTTTAGAAAAGAATCAGCAAGTTATCAAAAGCCCGGTGCAAATCCCGATTCAGTCGGGGAAAGCCGGATTGGGCTATTCATCCGGGTCAAGCCACCGGAACCCACATAAGCATCCTAAGGCTCATGCTTCCACCATACTATTTCCAAACCTCACTGATGCAGGGTTTGTTAAACCAATGAAGAAGATCCTTGCTGTTGTGTCAGCCATGTGGTTTCCTCCCATCATACCGATAGGTGAGAGAAAGACCCCAAAGCCTGAAGGGGAGAGCAGAAAGGGAAAAGAAAAGTTCCTGTACGAAGGTCGAGACCCATTTGCTAACATGTGTGTTCTCATACACTACGAAGGTATGAATGATGATATCCCAGATAGTGAAGAGGAGGATCAGATCCAAATTCCTCGCATCAAGAAAGAGAAGGGAGGCAGTTTAAAGAAAAACCTCGACTCTATTTTGAAGGATGTCTTAGTCATCATTTGAGATGAGGCAGACGAGCATAATTCCTTAATCCTTCCTGTTCATGAGGATCTGACCCTGGATAACTGGAGCAGCTTCCCTTGCCTCATTCAAAAAGGGTAAAAGGGCAGAAAATCTGTCTGCCCTATAATATAGTTTCATTTATTGCTTATTTTGGTTGCACAGCTATAGCAGTAACTTTTGTCATGCTTTACCAAATGCTTTGTATGTTTAAACAGTTGCATATATTAAAGTGAAAGCATTTTATTTTTAGGACTCCAAGATTGGATTTGTTTGTCCCAGCTGATGAGATGCCAACCTGTCATAGTGACTACAACTTTGATATAGATCTAAACTTCGACTTGATGGAAATTGATCAAGAGGAGGAAAATGACTATGAGGTGCCTGAGGAGATCAAAGAATGGGTCGAAGACAAACTCAAAATGAACCTCGACCAAACCACCACTATCACTATCAGAACCTCAGAAAACCTCAAAAAAATCCAGATAGGTATAGACCTTACACAAGATCAAAAAGCCGACCTGATTGAACTCCTAACACAGTTCCAGGATGTGTTTGCATGGTCACATTAAGATATGATTGGCCTGTCTACTGATATTGTCATCCATCGAATGCCTATCAAAGATGGATTCAAGCCAGTCAAGCAAATGCTTAGGCGATTGAAACCTGAATGGAGTCTGAAAGTCAAAGAAGAGGTTGTTAAACAATTCAAAGCCGGCATCATCATGGTATCAACATACCCGAAGTGGCTGTCAAATATAGTTCTCGTGCCTAAGCCTAGAGGGAAAGTACGAGTATGTGTAGATTACAGGGATTTGAACAAAGCTTGCCTTAAGGATAATTTCTTGATACCTTTCATCCACATCTTGATAGACAACACGGCGCAGTACGACATTTATTATTTTGTGGATTGCTTTGCTGGTTACCATCAAATTATGGTTGCTTAAAAAGACAGGGAGAAAATAACTTTTATCACTCCCTGGGGAACCTTCTGTTACAGATGATTATCCTTCAGCCTCATCAATGCCAGAGCCATATATAAGCGAGCCATAATGGCCCTATTTCATGACATGATGCATAAGGAGATAGAGGTCTATGTGGATGACATCATCATCAAATCCCGAAAGGAGGACGATCACATCGACCATCTCAAGAAGCTATTCAACATGTTAAGCAAGTACAACCTCAAATTGAATCCAGCTAAATGTGCTTTTGGCGTTAAATCGGGCAAGTTGTTGGGATTTCTGGTGAGTAACAGAGGCATTGAGCTGGATCCTGCCAAGATTAAAGCCATCACTGAGATGCAGTACCTCGAACAGAGAAGGAGATACGGGAGTTTCTGGGAAGGATCAATTTCATAAGCCGATTCATTTCCCAGCTCACAACAACTTGTGAACCCATCTTCAAGATACTAAGGAAGAATTCCTCCACCAAATGGAATGAGGATTGTCAGAAAGCCTTCCTTGCCATCAAGAAGCAGCTGATCGAAGCACCAGTCTTGGTACCCCCAAGGGACGGAGTTCCCCTATTTATGTACTTGTTAGTCAATACCAAAGTAATGGGCTGTATGGTGGGACAGAAAGATGATAGTAGTAAGGAGAGAGCCATATACTACATCAGCAAAAGATTCAGCAGTGGCGAACAGAAGTACACCCTGATCGAGAAAACCTGTTGTGCGTTAGCGTGGGCTTCCATGAGGCTACAACATTATCTGTATGGGCACACGATTTACCTCATATCTCGCATGGATCCACTGAAATACGTATTCAACAATCCAATATTAAATTGTGGACTGTCCAAATGGCAGTTGATCCTCCAACAGTTTGACATTATCTACGGACTCAGAAGTCCATCAAAGGTCAAGGCATTGCAGATCAACTAGCCGAAACACCATCAGGAGGGTTCAAACCTCTGGAGACTTATTTTTTAGATGATGGTATCATGACAATTCAGCAAAGTCTTCAAGGAAATGCAGTCCAACCATGGAAAATGTATTTTGATGGAGCAGTAAACATAAAAGGTGCCGGAGCTGGGGCAGTCCTTATCTCTGGTACAGGAGAACAATATCCTGTGGCTACCAAGCTGCAGTTTGTCAACACTAACAACACGGCTGAGTATGAAGGCTGCATAATGGGGTTGAAACTAGCCCAATCCATGGGTATCCAACATCTACTAGTCTTTGGAGATTCTGAGTTGGTTATCAGACAAACCACTGGGGCATATCATACCAAAGAACTGCACTTGCTGCCCTATCATCGGCAGGTCGTCAACATATCCATGGATTTTGAAGACATAACTTTCATCCATATTCCTTGGGGTAGGAATGACTTTGCTGATGCATTGGCGACGTTGGCTTCCTTGATCAGCATATCTGATAGGAGTGGGATTTTCGACATTAAATTCACAAGACAAAAGACCCCGACATATGAGAATTACATTGGAGAAGTATCAGATGAAATACCTCTTATCAAACAGCCTTGGTATCAAGACATCAAGGAATATCTCTGAGATAGATCTACACCCGCTGGGGAAAGCTAAGCTGAATGAAAGTGGATTCACAAGATGGCCCTGAAGTTCTATCTGAGCGGAGATGCACTCTATAAGAGGGATGCTAGAATAGGGCTCTTAAGATGCCTTGATAAAGAACAATCCCAGAGATTGATGGATGAAGTCCATGGTGGAATCTGTGGTCCACACATGAGCGGTCATCTGCTGGCCAATAAGATATTAAGAACCGGGCATTATTGGATCTCTCTCAAAGTTGACTACGACGATCACGTCAGGAGATGCTTTCAATGCTAAGTACATGGAAATGCCATTCATGCTCCTCCGAACGAGCTGCATAACATGAGTTCGCCATGGCCTTTCTCCATATGGGGAATGGATGTGATAGGCCCAGTAGAACCCAAAGCCAGCAATGGTCATCGATTCATCTTCACCATGATCAATTACTTCACCAAGTGGGTTGAAGCTGCCTCTTTTCCCAAAGTCACCAAAGAGGTCATCATTGGTTTTATCAGAAACATTGTCGTCTGTCGATATGGACAACCGGAGGTGATCGTATCAGACAATGCCAAGAACTTAAACAATCAGATGATGAGAAAACTATGCAATAAGTTCTACATCAATCATCTTAATTTCGTTATTTATCGGCCCAAAATGAATGGTGATGTCGAAGCGGCCAACACGAACATTGAGAAGATCATGCAGAAAATGTCCGCCAATCACAAAGAATGGCCTGACCTATTTCCTCTAACCCTGTTAGCATACAGAACGTCTATGCGTACTTCTACTAGGGCTAACCCCTACTCATTGGTTTACGGCATGGAAGCAATACTTCCCATAGAGGTAGAAATGGAGTCTTTGAGAGTGTTGATAGACGCTCAGATGGAGGAAGACCAGTGGTTGCTAGATCGATACTACTAATTGTCCCTGATAGATGAAAAAAGGGCTACAACCATTTCCCACGGACAGTTATATCAACAAAGGAT
This sequence comes from Panax stipuleanatus, assembly GCA_020205555.1. NCBI lineage: Eukaryota > Viridiplantae > Streptophyta > Magnoliopsida > Apiales > Araliaceae > Panax > Panax stipuleanatus. The sequence goes on along the minus strand of CM035119.1, from coordinate 106,596,490 downwards.
TGCTCGGTCATACAACAAGAAAGACCGAATCCGATAATTCAAGGAGAATGATTTGGTGCTGAAGAAAGTTCTGGCCAATCAGGACGAAGCCAAAGGAAAGTTCGCCCCTAATTGGGAAGGCCCTTTCATTGTCAAAGAAGTGTTGACAAGAGGAGCTGTCAGATTGCAAGAATTGGATGGAAGCGAATTTCCCTAACTTATCAACTTAGACAACATAAAAAGGTACTATATCTGACACCCATGCATACCAGCATCCTGGTCCTGCGAATCAAATTAGTTCGGCTTTTCACTAGAAAAATGGAACTACGAATGGCCTGATCTCCCTCAACCCGGGAGTACGTAGGCAGCCATTCCTGGTGCGGTCAAACAAAACAAAAACTCCAAAACTCATCAAACCAAACTCAAAAGAGACACTTCTCAAGCCTCTCTCACACAAAACGGAACTACGAATGACCTGGTCTCCCTCGGCCCAGGAGTACGTAGATAGCTATTCATGGCGCGGTTTGACCTTCCAAAAATACCAAAAAACCAATAAAATCCAGTCCTATGACACCAAAATTATATGAAACCTAAATTCTATCAAGCCTTCATGGTCAACAAGCCCATCTAAGATATTCTCCGACATCTCAATGTCAGTCCATCGAGGAGAAGCTCATAAAACATCAACAACAACAAGTCATGAAAGAAGTGGTAATCACTCAACAATGACTATACATATCCAAACAGGGAAGTGAATCAAAATATATTTCTCTGATATATAATATTGTTTGATATATACACTGTGTCCTGTACATGACAAAAATGGCTAATCTAGTATGTGCAGGAAAAACAAAGCTAGTCTATGGACCCAAAGATAAACGGGACAGCAGTGCCAACATGGTATCTCACTCTGAAGATGAAGGAGTCGCTGCAAGCGCAATACCCTCAGCTTCCATACGGGCCAAAACATCCACAGCCATCTGCATAGTGGCACTATGATCATCAATGTAAACACTCATATCGGTAACCAGGCCATGAGTATATGATCGGAGAGCAGTACTATCGGCAATGTGGAAATCTCGGGAAGCTATAGCCTCATCCCTCTCTACAAAAGCAGCATCCCGGGAAATCAAAGTCTCCTCAATCTCGACAAAAGCAGCATCTCGAGAAGATCGAGCCTCATCCCTCTCGACAAATGCCGTATCCCGAGTGGCTCGAGCCTCATCTCTATCATCAAATGCTATATCTCTGCCAAACAGGGCTATCAAAATCAGCGCCCTAGCCTGATCTCTCTCGAAGGTCATCCTAGCTAGTGAATCTGCCAAAGATGGATCTGTCCCGACAGGAATAATTAGCAGTTCACTAACTAAGGCTGCTGTCAGACCTATAAACAAATCATCCTCCGTAGGAGAATCAGGATCCTCCATAGGCTACTCCTCATCTGAATCCACAATCGGAGCTGACTGGATGAATGCAACTGATGCTATATCGGCCTCCAACAACGCTGAGTACTCTAGAGAACGATCCGGGTGGCTAGTAGAGAAATCAGCCTTGTCCCTATGAGTCCAACACTAATAAATCCTGATCAGGTTGGCTGATGATATAGAAGAAGCCGACATCCGCTGATCAATAGCCCCCTCAAAATGGTGCAGGCTCTGGAACTTATCAAACTGACCCGTAACTGTCAATGGATGGTAGGTGGTCACCCCTCTCAATCCCGCTAGAGGCAAGTAGTCCATGCCAGATGCATGGGTGATGAAGCTATAAAGGGAGACTGTGACAACCCGAGAATTTAGACAATTTATAAAAATTTTAAATGATTAAATTAAGGTTAAATAATAGATCTAGACAGAAAATAAGTGTATGGATTTGACATTTTTGTGAAGGATTTTGGTCGATTTAAAATTTTAAAGAAGAACCTATAAGGTTTACTATTTGAATAAGAATAAAGAAATATAACCTAATATATATGTTAGGTAAAGTAATTAAATACTCTAAGAGATTTATTTTGTACATCTTAAATAATTGATTTTATAACTTACGTAAAGCAAGTCTAACTGGGTTATGAAACTAAAGATACATGAGTAAGGATTTAAATCACAAAGAAGGGGAACGAAAACCTTAACTAAATGATTAGGGTGAGATAAAATTAGAGAGTATGGAACTAAGTTGATTTTATGGCCCAAAGAATTAAATTTGTAGCCCAATTATTTATTTAAGCATTGGACGTGTAGCTAAATTGATTTAATAGCAATAAAGTTATTAAGCTAGCCCAATATATTATATATGGAACATGTATAGTGGTGGCACAATTTATTTATGGGTGAAGCCCAAGTATATTTTGATTAGTAAGTAAAATTAAGAAAAATTGCTAGCCCAAAACATTAAAAGAGTAGCCCAAACTTAGCCCAATGGGGGAAGGGACCTATTAGACCTTAAGCAAACTATTTGGGCTTTTAAAACTAAAACAAATTTGAGCCCAAGAAGGGCCTTAGGGCCGAAATTTGCAAGAGAGAGGGGGAGAGATTGCACAAGGAAGGGAAAAGGGAGATGGATGTAATGATTGCTTGCTTTAGTTGGTAGCTTGCTTTGCTAGGTGTCAACCACTTTAAGAAGCCAACACATTTGTTCTTACTTGCAAGAAACCACTTCAATGATAAGGAGAGAGAGAGAGAGTTTTGTTGGGAGATAAGATTAGATATATCAAATATATCTACAAATCCACCAAGATCAAATAATGTTTCCTTTCTTTTCTCTTTCATCTTATTCAATTCTTAACTTACCTAAAGCAAGAAACAAGAGAGCGAAGGGGTGGTGGTGTTCGTCCACTATAGGGTAGGAGAGAGGAAAAGTTTTCAAAGTTTCTTAATTTCCTAATCTAACCTTAGGAAGAAGAAGAGGAGAAACAAGCAAAGATATAACAAGATTTCTATTTATGTAGTATAATTTCTTTTTGGTTTGATTTGAGTTTTGATTTTTGGTAAAGTTATGATCTTAAGGTAAAAATCTTAGATATATGTGTTTAATAGTGTTTCATATTTAGATCTAACCCTTTAAGGGATCAAAAGTTGGATCTAAACTAAGAAATGGGAACTAAGTTTTTCAAAAGTGAGGAAACCTAATATTTCTTAACTTTACTTGTGTTTTGTTTGGATTTTGTGATAGATTGTTGAAATAGATCATGGATCATAATAGATCCATGAATATATTTGGTATTAGTTTTTGTTATGATGTTTGATGATGGATTATTTTGGTTATTAGGTGGGAATATGAAAGTTTTCTTAGAAATCATCAAGTATGAAAAATCAGATTTTTGTAAAAATGAAGTATAAAATTTAAACGACCATATCTCCTAGTACATTTTGAATTTTTGAGTGTGGTTAATTTTTGGAGATAGATATAGAAGTCTTCTAACTTTTTCAAATGGAATCACTGAAAAATGAATTATAGATTTTTGTGTGAATTATTTTTAGCAAAGGACGCCAAAACTAAAAATGCCAAAGAGTAAGCTGTCCGAAAATTTAAGGGGCTGTTTCAGCCACTTAAGTTATGAAATAAAATCAGGCCTTTTGGGACATTAAAATATATATTATAAATTAGCTTGTGTCCGAAAATTAGCTCATTTCAATATACATTGAGCAAGTTATGACTATTTCAATATTTGCGTTTTTTCGACGAAAATCGCTATAACCGGAGTTGTATAACTCCGATGGCCACGAAATATAAACTGTAAGTCCACGATAACATGTGTAAGACCCCTCCAAGAGTTGGAAATTTCTGGAGTTAAGCGTGAGGTAGCTATTTTCTTAAGGAATTAATTAGAAATTGATTTTTGAAAAATACTTAAGGAAGTTGAAAAATTCCAGAAAAATACTTCTTGTGTATGGAATATATGTATATATGATTGGCCAATGGATAGGAAAATAATAAGCTGTTTTGGTATTTTCGTGAAAAAAGAATTTCAGTTTCCTGAAATGAACAGTTCAGGGTGCTGAAATGGAAACTGAAAATGTTAGGAAGACAGTTTGGTTTCAGCTTGCTGAAATAAAAACTAATAAGGTTTGGAAGAGAAGATAGATTGATTTCAGTTTACTGAAATGAGAAAGTTGATTTGTTGAAATAGTAAACAGTTTACCGAGTTATAATAATAACTTATAAATGAACGAGTAAGTGTCAAGTCTAAGGTAGTGCAATCGTACCCTTTAATGGTTGATGTATAGTAGCTGGGCTAAACGACTCCTTCATATGGGGAAGTTATATACGAATTAGTAACCGATCTAACTCACTGTAAAAACAGTGTAGACGAGACGAAAACTAATTTGTTAGTTGTTTGTGGGAAATCACTCAGTATACTATATTGAATACTATTAAAGACTCGATGTGTGTTAGGTTTAGACTTGTAAATAAGTATGGTGTTATGAATATCTAATATTTGACTATTTGGTTAAGTGTTAGATGGTTTACTTTTAAAGTAATAGTATAATGGAATAAGTATGTTATACTAATTTAAAGATCAATCTTATAACTGATAGGTCTTTACAATAAAGCGATTAAATTAGATTGCGTAGCAGTAATCGACGATGCATGCAAGTTTCCTAACTCGAACTCGAGTTGTTATTGTAAAACATGTTTGTGAATAATCATTGTTGATTATGTCACATCTATACTGATTATTGATTCGCACTTAGTGCATGTTGCATATATTCATCAGGTATGAAAGGATGATCTCCTTCATTACCATATTGTTCAGTTGAATTTATTAATGTTCATTGTTGGTTATTCAACATTATTGATTCATGTTCTTTCACAATTCTTATATTGTTGAAAGTTTGTCAGCTTATTATTCTTTCTTTCAATCATAATATATCCTTGTTGTATTTAAACTTGCTGGGCAAACTTGTTGCTCACCCTTGCTATATCAGGATAAATTTTTCAGATTAAGACAAAACTTCGGATACAGGCAAAGGCAAAGACAAGTTCTAGGATGGAGTTTTATACGGTTAAAATGGTAATAGTATAGGATACAAATGACATTGTATGTCGTGTAGGATATTGAATGCAAGTATTAAGTTAAGGTTACATACCTTGAGAATTATGTTGTAAAAGTTATTGTATAAACAATTTATGTTTATATCTTCCGTAATAGAAATGATGTATCATAACGTACCATGTCCGAGGTTATGGGGATCCGGATTTGGGGGCGTCACAGTTGGTATCAAAGCTGTAGGTTATAAACCTTAGGTAGGGTTACCTTAGGTTATTAACCGCAGTGGGATAAGGATAAGAACTAACTCAAATAGAGTTAGTGCGTTGATAAGATTCAAAGACAAATCTCGATAAATTATAAATGATCCAGAGTTACCTAACTCTGATAATAAAGATGAACAATAGTAATGAATAGATAAAGTCTAAAAGACTAAAAGTATGGAGAAAGAAGATCGTATAACAAAACAATCGTAACATAGGAATGAATCGTAATATACACGATGAGATCACTTCGTGATCTGATAAGGTCATAGTAGGGAGGAGGATCAATCGAATGATTGAAATTTTATAGCAAAGTTACTGTGTCTCAGTTGTACTATGAATTGGTATTGTGCCAACTCAAAAAAAGGGTTGGGGTTGATGCAATATGGATTGAACACAATTCGTATGGAGAAAAAATGGGGCTAGGATATTAAGTGGGGATTTCAATTGAGGACTCATGTCAGCAGCTGAGTTGTATGATTCCTTGTATGGGCAGGGAATTTGTACTTGGTTTTAGAACCGCATAGCTTCCTGATCGATATAGTGGTTAAGTTGAACAATTCTTTGTATGGGCATGGAATTTGTCCTTGGTGTAAAAATCGCTTAGCTTCCTATATTGATTAGAGGCCGAGTTGACCAATTCTTTGTATGGGCAGGGGATTGTGTTTAGTTTGACGACCACTTAGTTTCTGATAGTGATAATCATTGAAATATTTGTGTTGCACTATTTGCTATATATATGTTGAGAAGGTGATTCTTTTCTCATGTGTATAACATATAGTAGAGTATAGGTAGAGGATATAAGGTTAAGTTGCGAGTTCTTAAAACTCATACTTATGGTAAGTTCGTGACTCATAATTATATGAAATGTTTTGAACCCCTCAGCGAATGGACGGCAATGGTCTGTCTAGGACAAGTTCTTAAACTCATATGATTGTGGAAAGTTCCTGAACTCATAACATGTGGTAAGTTTGACGAACTGGGTATAATTAAGTGTGAATGGAGTATTAAGGATAATAGGAATAGATAGACTGATTAAGCAATGGATCATTAGTGGAAGCGTAGGTATTCTAAATCTTCTAGCTATGCTAGACTTTGAAATTTTTGACATCAAGCTAAATACGCACTATGTGCCTTTTAAAAATAAATTTTTATTCTCAAATCCCGGTGACTAGTGTGTATGTGTGAACTTCGGGACACTGACACATCGTTACCTGTTGAGATGATAAAACTGATTTACAATAATTTTTGAACCGTTTAAAGAATAGTCTATGCTAATTATTTCGGCTAGACGACAATGATTTGAAATATCAAAAAGTGTTTTATTTATCATTGATGCATCATGTAACCTGGTGCAGAGATGATAAAAAATTGATGAAGTTATAAATACAAGAATACTTAGTGTTGAATTTGATCTAAAAATCGTTGTTCCACTATTGTATGATGTGTTATAACAAAGTCACACAAAGACAGAATCCTCAAACGGGCTGTAAATATAGTACGGTATCATGACGTCATTTTTAAAATATTTTTTTATAATTAATTGCCAACGGGGTTTGGCTATACATAAATATTTCGATTGAAATTGAATTATTGGTATGAGTCTAAGCTATTTGATTCAGCTAGACCAACATTTATGAAAATTCTGAGCGTTCTTTGAAAATTTTCCCGAACCAAATGGTTTTGGTGCGGAATCTGATAAGACTGAGGTAAGCATCCCAAAATTTGGGAAAATTTTGTGCGCCTAAGGCGGATAAGAGGAATGAGAAAAAATTGTTCCGACCAGCAGTACTTAATAAGTACAGGGCATAACGGGCTAATTACCCTCTGTGTCCGTAAGTCATGACGGTTAGCAGATGAATTTTTGTATAACCTTTTTGAAAATAAAAGTTCGTAGTCTATATGACTCCTCAGCATGATTTGAAAAATTTAACTCTGGTGAGTGATGTTTTGGGTAGCATGTGGTGATGAGTATGAAAGGTGTAAGGTGTAAGGTAAATTTCGGGGACGAAATTCTTAGAAGAAGGGGTGAATGTGACAACCCAAGAATTTAGACAATTTATTAAAATCTTAAATGATTAAATTAAGGTTAAATAATAGATCTAGACAGAAAATAAGTGTATGGATTTGACATTTTTGTGAAGGATTTTAGTGGATTTAAAATTTTAAAGAAGAACCTATAAGGTTTACTATTTGAGTAAGAATAAAGAAATATAACCTAATATATATGTTAGGAAGAGTAATTAAATACTCTAAGAGATTTATTTTGTACATCTTAAATAATTAATTTTATAACTTAAGTAAAGCAAGTCTAACTGGGTTATAAAACTAAAAATACATAAGTAAGGATTTAAATTTCAAAGAAGGGGAATGGAAACCCTAACTAAATGATTAGGGTGAGATAAAATTAGAGAGTATGGAACTAAGTTGATTTTATGGCCCAAAGAATTAAATTTGTAGCCCAACTATTTATTTAAGCATTGGACGTGTAGCTAAATTGATTTAATAGCAATAAAGTTATTAAGCTAGCCCAATATATTATATATGGGACATGTATAGTGATGGCACAATTTATTTATGGGTGAAGCCCAAGTATATTTTGATTAGTAAGTAAAATTAAGAAAAATTGCTAGCCCAAAACATTAAAAGAGTAGCCCAAACTTAGCCCAATGGGGGAAGGGACCTATTAGACCTTAAGTAAACTATTTGGGCCTTTAAAAGTAAAACAAATTTGAGCCCAAGAAGGGCCTTAGGGCCGAAATTTGAAAGAGAAAGAGGGAGAGATTGCACAAGGAAGGGAAAAGGGAGATGGATGTAATGATTGTTTGTTTTAGTTGGTAGCTTGCTTTGCTAGGTGTCAACCACTTTAAGAAGCCAACACATTTGTTCTTACTTGCAAGAAACCACTTCAATGATTAGGAGAGAGAGAGAGAGAGAGAGAGAGAGTTGTTGGGAGATAAGATTAGATATATCCAATATATCTACAAATCCACCAAGATCAAATAATGTTTCCTTTCTTTTCTCTTTCATCTTATTCATTTCTTAACTTAGCTAAAGCAAGAAACAAGAGAGAGAAAGGGGGGGGGTGTTCGGCCACTATAGGGTAGGAGAGAGGAAAAGTTTTCAAAGTTTCTTAATTTTCTAATCTAATCTTAGGAAGAAGAAGAGGAGAAACAAGCAAAGGTATAACAAGATTTCTATTTATGTAGTATAATTTCTTTTTGGTTTGATTTGAGTTTTGATTTTTGATAAAGTTATGATCTTAAGGTAAAATCCTTAGATATATGTGTTTAATAGTGTTTCATGTTTAGATCTAACCCTTTAAGGGATCAAAAGTTGGATCTAAACTAAGAAATGAGAACTAAGTTTTTCAAAAGTGAGGAAACCTAATATTTCTTAACTTTACTTGTGTTTTGTTTGCATTTTGTGATAGATTGTTGAAATAGATCATGGATCATGATAGATACATGAATATATTTGGTATTAGTTTGTGTTATGATGTTTGATGATGGATTATGTTGGTTATTAGGTGGGAATATGAAAGTTTTCTTAGAAATCATCAAGTATGAAAAATCAGATTTTTGTAAAAACGAAGTATGAAATTCAAACGACCATATCTCCTAGTATATTTTGAACTTTTGAGTGTAGTTAATTTCTAGAGATAGATATAGAAGTCTTCTAACTTTTTCAATGGAATCACTGAAAAAGGAATTATAGATTTCCGTGTGGACTATTTTTAGCAAAGGACGCCAAAATTGAAAATGCCAAAGAGTAGGCTGTCTGGAAATTTAAGGGGCTGTTTTATCCACTTAAGTTATGAAATAAAATCAGGCCTTTTGGGACATTAAAATATATGTTATAAACTAGCTTGTGTTTGAAAATGAGCTCATTTCGACTTAAATTGAGCAAGTTATGACTATTTTAATATTTGCATTTTTTCGACGAAAATCGCTATAACCGGAGTTGTATAACTCCGATGGCCACGAAATTTAAACTGTAAGTCCACGATAACATGTGTAATATCCCGCCAAGAGTTGGGAATTTTTGGAGTTAAGCGTGAGGTAGCTATTTTCTTAAGGCATTAACTAGAAATTAATTTTTGAAAAATATTTAAAGGAGTTGAAAAATTCCAGAAAAATACTTCTTGTGTATGGAATATATGTATATATGATTGGCCAAAGGATAGGAAAATAATAAGCTGTTTTGGTATTTTCGTGAAAAAGGAATTTCAGCTTCCTAAAATGAACAGTTCAGGGTGCTGAAATGAAAACTGAAAATGTTAGGAAGATAGTTTGGTTTCAGCTTGCTGAAATGAAAACTGATAAGGTTTGGAAGAGAAGATAGATTGATTTTAGTTTACTGAAATGAGAAAGTTGATTTGTTGAAATTGTAAACAGTTTACCGAGTTATAATAATAACTTATAAATGAACGAGTAAGTGTCAAGTCTAAGGTAGTGCAATCGTACCCTTTAATGGTTGATGTTTAGTAATTGGGCTAAACGACTCCTTCATATGAGGAAGGTATATACGAATTAGTAACCGATCTAACTCATTGTAAAAACTGTGTAGACGAGACAGAAACTAATTTGTTAGTTGTTTGTGGAAAACCACTTAGTATACTATATTGAATACTATTAAAGACTCGATGTGTGCTAGGTTTAGACTTGTAAATAGGTATGGTGTTAAGTGATAGTAGTGTGCATACAAGCCAATCATGTATGATGATAAAGCACATACTTTGTAAACAATCTTATTTATTTATTAATAAAATATTGATTTATTAAAGGCATTTAATTATCTATATGGTGCTGTTTTTATAATATGTAAATAACCCATAGTTTTAAGCAATGCTTTTAGAATCATGATGTTGATCATGCTAATGAGATCTAAATTCTTAGAAAGCTTTAAAACTAAAATAGTTCCCAATCGTGGGATTACTAAAAAGGGGATTAGTAAATCCGGATAGATTGGTACATATGTTGCTTGCTCATTGGATGAGGATGACTGATCTCATGGTCATTTGTGTGGAGACACTAAAGCAAGTATGTAGGTGCTTATTGGAGAATAAGTTCACTGAACGTGACTCGCTATGGAATACCTAATGGAGTTTTACTCGCCTGTCAATAGGAATTCCTAATGTGATAGTAGTACATGTGATCCTTGGACTTGAGATCATCATAGTATCTTGTATGTAACAAATTATACTTTGACTAATTCCTTAAGGCCTTTTAAGGCATATATAGGGTATGCTTGGGTGTAATGAGTTACATATGGAGATAATGAATGATCAATAAAGAATCTACCACCTCTAGTAAAAGAGGAGATATGTCCTATGTGATTCGTTAAATGACAACCCAGGAATCCTTGGCCAAGGTAGAATGTAATTAGAAAGAGGTTTCTAATTTGCATTATTTGGAGTTGTGCATTTTCTAATCGAAATACATATGATTAAATAAATTAAGACTTGACAGTAAATCCATGTCTTATATTTAATTGGGACATTGTATGGTGGAAGGATTGAATTGTACGGTAACTATTAACTCACAGGTTCTTTTATGATTAATGTTGAAATCTATATTATCTGGAAAGTCGTTGATCGCTAGGGAGGCTTATCCCTATTGTAGAATAAATGTTATTTATTTAAATAGATTATTAGTTTAATTTGTTTATTTAAATAAGATTAGAATTGTTCTAATTGATTTATTCACAACCGGTTTAATATGGAGAACCTAAAGGGTCACACCATAAAAGGAAGAAGAATTATTTAAGAAGAAAATGGCATGATAGTAATAATGCATTAAGTATAATTAATTTAATCTATGATGATAGAATAAATTAAATAGCTTAATGTTTATTATTTAATATTTTAGAAATATTAAATATAAATTAATAAGAGGAGTCTTATTAATATTAATATTATTATTATTATTTTAATTCTAAAGGAGTTTAGGAATTAATATAATATCAGTACTCTCTGTCAATCCTAATAAAGATTAGGATATAAATTAATTAAAAGTATTTAATTAATTAATTAAATAAAACCCTATTCTAATTGGATTAAGAGGGGGTTTACCCAACCACCCTCCTTGAACAATTCCTCTTCCTTGGTGGATTACCTCTAGAGGCCAAACACTTAGGTAGCTAACGTTGATCAAAGGAAGGAATCAATCCCGGAGATTCAAGGAGATCACGAAGAACAAGGAGTTGAACTTGTTCATGTGGAAGCTTAGTTCTAAAAGAGTATGAATTTAATCTCCTTCTATTTCATTTTAATTAATAACTGTGCATAAAGGATGGTCCGGGTAATTGGTTTGTAGAAAAATTTTAAACTCTGATATACCATGCTTACGCTAATTTTTTACAATTTAATTGCGCCCATGATTTTAAACAAACCTAACAGTGGCATCAGAGCCAAACCTTTATACGAGTTTTTAATTGTTTAGATTTGATATATATACTGACATGTGTTTTGAACAATTTAATTGGGCATAATAGTTAGCTAGGAATTTTGTTTTTGAAGAAAAACTACTCAATTCGAGAACCAGAAAAACGAACACTGCCCAGCGGCGCTGCAGCGCCGGTCACAAGCCTTGTAGTAGCACCGCAACGCCAGCTCCGTGTTCCTGATGGTGATGTGGTGCTGCAGCGCCTGAAAACAATACTTCAGCAGCGCCACAGCGCCAACCATCCATCTAAGTTTTTGATGATGTGGCGCGGTAGCGCTGGATGCTAGTTCACTAGCAGCGCTGCAGCGCCACCCCATTAGAAAAAAATTATTTTTTTAAAAAGATAAAATGTTTATTTTAATTAAAATTAAAATTAAATACTTTTCTATAATTCCAGATTAATAAAGAAGTTTATTAGATTTAAAATTTGATTGAAATAAAGATTTTTATTTTAATTAGAATTGGATTTCATGCTAACTAATTAGAGTTAAAATTGGATTCCATAATAAATAATTAGAGTTGAAATTGGTTTTCAAAACTAACTAGGAATGCCCATTAAATCGATATCAATGTATATATTAAATGTTTTATTTATTGATGCATATGGTAATATGTATGAAAATAAATGGGGTTGATTATGGACTATTGACCAATGTGATTGGATTTTATTTTAGTTGGATGCTTAAATGTATGAGTTTTATGAAATGGGGACTGCGTACCTCGTCTTCTATAATTTTTTTTGATGTAAAATTCTATCTCCCTCCTACGCACTTCCACTTGACTGCTGATCAATGTTTCTATTTAAATTAAATAGTTTATGTAATAGGAATAGTTAGAATTATCTTGAAAAGTTGGAGACGAAGGAGCAAGGAGCGCGTGAAAACCCGTTTGTATGGAGCCCGTGTTTAAATGTAATATTTATGTTTAAATTTAATTCTTGCACTCCTAGGTTTGACCTTTTGGTTCACTTGGTGGCTCTAGTGAACCAAACTAGAATAAAAGTCTATAATCAATCCGGGTAGAATATAGTATTCTATATGCATGCTTATACTATATATATTATATATTATGCAACATACTTCGCATGTTAATTAATATGACGCGTATTTTATATATATATATGTGCATGCGCGCTAAACAAGATGAGACAATTAATAACAAACCTCTCAAAGAAATCATATTAAGTTGTAACGTTCAAAATATTTGGAATATCGAACGTCGCCTTCTAACATGATAAAACAATAGAGTATTAAATAGTTAATATGAGTTTGTTATGCACACACAATGCAAGTATTAAATATTTAAGATGTTGCTTTATTACATTAAATGTTTATAAAGTAATTGAACATTACTGCTTTGTTGTGCACACACAAGGGCTGTAGTTTTCTCTTCACTTATATGGAAATGCTGGGTCTGACTTACCTTAAATTATTTTAGTTCGGATGTGCACACACTTGACCATTATGATCTAAGAGGCAAAATACAAGGAGTTATATGATGATGTAATTGACAAGAGTTGTCTACCTATTTACTTATATATAATTTGTTGTGCACACACAAGGCTATATACATTTGAAATAAGATCCTTATTCTCACTAGCAAATCTTTAATTAGATTTTTTCGAACTATATAAGTGAGGGGTAATATAGTTTGAAAAAAATAGTGGGAGATACCAATTTAAAATAAGACCTAATTTATTTTGGTATGTAAAATTAATTAAATGAATGTTTGCTAAAATGTTGTCTTTTCACATGCAGAAATTTAAAAATGTCAAAATCACTAATTTCACTGCGTAGTATACTTGATGCTAACAAACTAATCGGACCGAATTACACGGACTAAAAAATCTGAGAATAGTTCTCACTGCTAAAAAGATTTCTTATGTCCTATATTCACCTGTCCCTGGAACTGTTCCAGAAATAACCTCTGAGGAAGAGATTGCCACTATAACAAAGTGGCAAAATGATGCATCTTGGGCTCATTGCATCATGCTCGCATCCATGAATAACGAGCTTCAGCGTCAGCATAAAAACATGGATGCTCCTACTATGTTACTTCACCTCAAGGAGTTATATGGTGAACAAAGTAGGACTACTAGATATGAGATATCTAAGGAGCTCTTTCGATCTCGAATGTCCGAGGGCACTGTCGTTGAGACTCATATCCTAAGGGTGATCAATTTGATTGAACGCCTTGGAAAACTTGGGTTTGTCATGGAAAACTTGGGTTTGTCATGGATGGGGAGTTGAGTCAAGACTTAGTCTTGCAGTCACTCCCTAAGGCCTATTCACAGTTCATTGTAAATTTTTGTATGAATAAGTTAGATGTCAGCTTGCCTGAATTACTTAACATGTTGAAAGCTGCAGAAGGTCACTTCCCATCTAAGAAGAACCATGTCTTAATGGTGGATGATTCTTCCAAGAAAAGGAAGAGGCCCAAGGTATCTTCTGAAAAGAAGAAATCTAAGAAGGCTAAGGGCAATGTGAATAGGAAGGATCAAAAGAAACCTGATCTAGCTAGCAAAGGAATGTGCTTCCATTGCAACGAGCTAGGTCACTGGAAGAGGAACTGCAAGAAGTTTCTGGCAGAAAAGAAGCTTGGAGAAGCTTCGACTTCCAATCAAGGTTTGTTCATGTTTGAAATTAATTTTTCTGAAAGTCAAACTTCTACTTAGGTATTGGATACCGGCTGTGGTTCTCATATATGTAATACTATGCAGGGACTAGTCAAAAGTAGAAAGCTGAACAAGGATGAAGTCGTCCTACGAGTGGAAAATGAAACAAAGGTTGATGCATTAGCTGTAGGGACTTACTGTTTAGCACTGCCTACGGGCAAGTTCATTTATTTAAATAATTGTTATTTTGTTCCAACACTCATTAGAAACATTATCTCAATTTTTGTATTGGATATGGATGGTTTTGACATTATAATAAAGAACAATAGTTGTTCTATTTATAATAAGAATGTTTTATATTGTGTTGGAAAATTATTAAATGGACTTTACATACTTGATTTGCATAAAAATATATTTCAAAATGAACAAACTAAGAAACGAAAAAGAGTTCATGTTAATTATACCTTCGTGTGGCACTGTAGACTTGGTTATATTAATGAAACAAGATTATCCAAGTTGCATAAAGATGGGCTCCTAGAGCTATCTGATTATGAATCATATCCAACTTGTGAATCTTGTCTCATGGATAAGATGACTAAATCTCCTTTTAGTGGAAAAAGAGAAAGAGTCACAGAATTGTTAGCGTTGGTACACACAGATGTTTGTGGACCTATGACAACGAATGCACGAGGAGAGTATTTTGATTTTATTACTTTCACTGATGATCCTTCAAGGTCTGGATATGTGTATTTAATGAAATACAAATCTAAATCGTTTGAAAGGTTCAAAGAATTCAGAAGTGAAGTAGAGAAACACACTGGCAAAAGTATTAAGATTCTTCGATCAGATCGAGGTGGTGACTACTTAAGCAGTGAGTTTCTCGATTGTCTCAAAGAAAATGGTATAATCTCACAATGGACTCCACCAGGAACACCATAATTAAATGGTGTATCTGAAAGGAGAAATCGAACATTGTTGGACGTGGTTCGTTCCATGATGAGTTTTACCGATCTTCTAATATCATTCTGGGGTTATGCCCTAGAAGCGGCTGCATATCTACTAGATAAGGTTCTCTCGAAATCCGTTCCCAAGACTCCATATGAGATGTGGACAGGGAGGAAACCTGATCTTAAGCATGTTAAGATTTGGGGATGTCCAGCTTATGTGAAAAGGTTTCAAAATGACAAGCTTGGGATAAGATCTGATAAGTGCACGTTTATGGGATATCCTAAAGACAGATTGGGATACTATTTCTATAATCTTACTGAGCAAATGGTGTTTGTTGCATAACACGCTGCCTTCTTGGAAAAAGAGTTTATCATTGAAGGGGCTAGTGGGAGGAAAATAGATCTTGAAGAAATTCAAGAACCACAAACCACTACAGATCAATTGGATGAACCTGTCCAAGTAGAGACACCTTATGTACAACACCCTATTCATAAATCTGGAAGAGTACCGAAGATACCTGATAGGTATAGATTCGTCATAGAGGATGATGATGAGGTACGCATCATGAATAATGATGATCCATTGAATTACAAACATGCTATGAGAAATAAAGACTCAGGGAAATAGCTAGAAGCCGTGAAATCTGAGATGGACTCCATGGATGAGAACCAAGTACGGACTTTGGTTTCACCACCTGAAGGCATTAAGCCTATTGGGTGTAAATGGATTTTTAAAAGAAAGACTAGAGCGGACGACAAGGTAGAGACCTATAAGGCCCGACTGGTTGCAAAAGATTTCAAACAAAGACAAGGAGTTGGCTATGATGAAACCTTCTCACCAGTAGCTATGCTCAAGTCCATTCGAATTTTGCATGCAATTGCAGCTTATTATGACTATGAGATCTGGCAGATGGACGTGAAAACGACCTTCCTCAATGGAAAACTTGAGGAGGATATGTATATGACACAACCAGAGGGATTTATTTCAAAGGTTGGAACAAATCAAGTCTGTAAGCTGCAACGATCCATTTATGGATTGAAGCAAGTTTCTTGTAGATGGAACATCCATTTTGATGAGACAATCAAAGAGTTTGATTTTATCAAAAATGAGGATGAACCATGTGTGTACAAGAAGGTTAGTGGGAGCGCTGTTTCATTCCTTGTATTATATGTTGATGATATATTACTGATAGGGAATGACATTCCTATGCTACAATCGATTAAAATCTGGTTATCTAAACACTTCTCCATGAAGGACTTGGGAGAATCATCCTATATTTTGGGGATAAAGATCAATAGAGGTAGATCTAAAAGGATGCTTGGCTTATCCCAAGGAGCGTACATTGACTCGATGCTAAAGTGGTTTAGCATGGAAGATTACAAAAGAGGTCTCATGCCGATGAGTCATGGATTACATCTCTCCAATAAACAGGCCCTAAAGACACCTGAGGAGAGAGACCGTATGAGTAAGATTTCTTATGTCTTATGCTTCAGCGATATAATCTATCATGTACGGTATGATAGATGTCGCTCATGCACTGAGTGTAACAAGCAGATATCAGTCGAATCTAGGAGAAAAGAACTAGAAGGCAGTGAAAAATATCCTAAAGTACTTACGAAGAACTAAGGATGTATTTCTTGTCTACGGCGGGCCTGAATTAAAACTCGAGGGCTTCACGGACTCAAGTTTTTAAACGGACCAAGATGATAGTAAATCTATTTTGAGGTATGTATTTACCTTGAATGGAGACATAGTGAGTTGAAAGAGTTCCAAGCAGCAAACAGTTATTGATTCAATGACAGAGACAGAGTACATAGCTGCAAGTGAAGCTGCAAAGGAGGCTGTTTGGATGAAGAAGTTCATAACAGAACTTGGTGTGGTTCCTAGCATTGGAGGAGCAGTCCCCTTATATTGTGACAACATCGGAGCTGTTGCACATGCTAAGGAACCCAGGTCTCATCAGAAATCCAAACACGTGTTGCGGCGATTTCACTTGATCAGGGAGATCATTGAAAGAGGAGACGACACCTTGGAGCGTGTAGACTCTCAAGACAACATTGAAGATCTATTTATTAAAGCTTTAACACAACAACAGTTTGATCGTCACTTAGAGAAGATGGGTATGAGAAACCATGGCGATTGGCTTTAGTGCAAGTGGGAGATTGAAAGTAGTATGCATACAAGCCAATCATGTGTGATGATAAAGGATATACTTTGTAAACGATCTTATTTATTTATTAATAAAAGTATTCATTTATTAAAGGCATTTAGTTATCTACATGATGCTATTTTTATAATATGTAAATAACACATAGTTTTAAGCAATGCTTTTAGAATCATGATGTTGATCATGCTAATGAGATCTAAATTCTTAGAAAGCTTAAAACTAAAATAGTTCCCAATCGTTGGATTACTAAAAAGGGGATTAGTAAATCCGGATAGATTGGTACATATGTTGCTTGCTCATTGGATGAGGATGATTGATCTTATAATCATTTGTGTGGAGACACTAAAGCAAGTATGTAGGTGCTTATTGGAGAATAAGTACAATGAACGTGACTCACTAAGGAATACCTAATGGAGTTTTACTTGCCTTTCAATAAGAATTCCTAATGTGATAGTATTACAAGTGATCCTCGGACTTGAGATCATCATAGTATCTTGTGTGTAATGAATTATACTTTGACTTATTCCATAAGACCCTTAAGGTATATCAAAGGGTATGCTTGGGTGTAATAAGTTACATATGGAGAAAATGAATGATCAATAAAGAATCTACCGCTTCTAGTAAAAGAAGAGATATGTCCTATGTGATTTGATAAGTGGTTTTATAACCACTTATTTAGATGTCAACTCACTTCTATTGTTGCTTAAACTCATGTGTTATTGTATCTTTTCATGCATTTTTGCTTTCTTTTATAGATTTAGTATTGGAAGCTCTCTTGGTGGCATTTAAAGCAAATAAAGGGGAAGGAAATGCAATTCGGACATCGTTTGGGGGTTTCATATTCATTTCATGTTCTTGGATTGGAACTTGGGTCATATTGTAGAGCATCTTATAAGCTTTCCGGAACATCTTGAATCATCCCAATCGGAGTTCGGAGGCGAGAGTTATGGATTTTTTACCAACGGACATTGAACTTAACTTCACAGTTTTGGGTTTCTATTGCACAGCTATCACTTGGAGCTCAATTTAGACCTTTATTCGTCCATTATTTCTTAATGATTAAAGAATAAAAGTTGTAGATATCTTCGATAGCTTCGATTTGACAGGTAGCAGGCCTCGTAAATCCTCCCGAATTAAAAGTTATGGTTGTTCTACCAGAGTGCGCTGCAGCCGAATTCGAGCGGCACGGCCGCGCCAGTTTGTAGTGTATTTTGGGCACGGCCGCACCCGTCCCTAAGCCAAAAATCTGATATTTGTTTCCAGAGTGTCTGAGCCCAATTCTAGGGCATTCCCAGTGTGGCCGCGCCATTCCTGAACGTGACCAGACTTGACTTTTTCATTAAAGAGTGAGATTTGAAGCAAATGGAGGTGGGCATTCATATTAGGGCTTAGAGATAGAAACATAGGAGTGGATAAAAGGGGATTCCACCCTTAGGTTAGATTAGATTACATATTCTCCTCTCTTCTTTTCTTCTCTAGATTAGATTAGGTTAGATTAGAGTAGAACCCTAAGTTTAATTAGAGAAGAAGATTGAAGCAAGTGGATTTCTTTGAAGATTCAACTTAGAAGCTTGAGCACTCAGATTTGCATTATCTATATTTATACTCTTCTTGCTCTCTCCTTGTAATCTTATGATGTGTATTGAACTTGTGGATGGTATATCTAATTCTAGTATGAGTTAGCTTATATTTTGAGGTTTTAATGGAACCTAATGAGTAATTTACTTTGATATTCGTCCATGTTGGTCTATTGATTGTTATGTGATTGTCTATTACGATTTGTGCTTTAATTGCTTAATTAATTAGCTACCAATTACTGTGATAACCCATATGGACTTGAATGTTGAAATGTGGGTTTAGATCTGATTATAGTAGCGAGTGATTGTATGTTCTACATGGCGTTGGGATGTATGATTTGTGCTTAGGATAGACATATATCGAAGCGCTGCTCATAGTCAATTGAGAACCTATGCTTAAACCTTAATTATTTATAAATCACATAGACATATAGGGGTTTAGATAATGTGGGTGTTCATGTGCGTTCTATCATCTGTGGATTGTATGTGATATGGATTAGGTGCATTGAAAGATGGCCTTATCTTACTTTCGTGTTCTCGGCTAGCGATCTGTGATGATTAATTTGACCTAACAGGATGTATGTTGACTTAGATGAATCAATAGGGGAAATTGGGATCTCTTGTCTTCATTATCTGATTCTACTTTAGGGTTAATTAGTTTTAATTTACTTAAATAGTTTTAATTCAAATACATTTAATCGCTCGTTTAAATAAGACTGAAATGGTTACGGGCTAGTGGTTGGGCGAACTTTTATTATTTAATTCTCTGTGAAAACGATATCTTACTTACTCTTTATTACTTGTTGACCGCGTATACTTGTGCATATTTGTCATTATATAAATCGGGATAACAAGTTTTTGGCGCCATTGTTGAGGACTAAATTGGATAACTGTTTGCTAACATTAGTTTCAATCAAATTATTCTTAATTTAAACATTTTATTTTTGTTTTAATTCTCTTCATTTATTCTCTTCTCAGGTGCAATGGATCTTAATTTCTATCCATGGTGTTACATAAGGCAAGAACAACCAAGGGAAATAGTGAATGATGGTGTCGACCCAATTGCTACACTTTCAGCACAGTTAGTGGTTCTTTCAAGGAAGTTGTATACTGTTACAACCCAGCAGAGTCAAGAGACGGCAGTGACTTATGACTATGGTGCTGGGAGCTATACGAGCCATCAGGATCCCATCAGTTATGGACAAGAGCAGTATGGGGTTGAGTACTCCTACAATGAAGCATATCCCAATTATCACCAAGATTTGGAGTATCACCCAAACTCTTCAGCGAGCTATCAAGACCAATACTGCGAGCCAAGTCCAATGTATTCACCAGACCCCACATACTAATCTCCGTGTTTACAATAAAAATAGTCACTAGAAGAAGTCCTGCATAGGAGTTTAGCGAACCAAGAGGAGATGCTTAGGAGCCAAGAACTATCAAACCAAAATTTTTAGAATCAGATGGCCGTTATTAACAATACTCCTACCAATGATCTTCAGTACATGGATCCCGACGCTGAAATAGAAAAGGCAAGATTGAAAAGTTTGTGGGGGTAATTCCATAGCATCAACAAAGGAGATCTTGATTGAGCAAGCAAAGTCGATTGAGAATCTTCAGAATTGGGTGGAGCAAATCAGCATGGCTTTAAAGAATGAGAAGGTGATTGAGCAAGGGATCAAAGCTCAAGATCTTCAAAGTCCAATGCCTCAAATGTTTGAAGCCGTGAGCAAAGGCCCTCAAGAGACTTGGTGCTATGATATGGATGCAGAAACTGATGAGGAACAGGAAGTGCACTTGCAACTGGACGAGCCGAAGGCAATGGATATAGAGGAGACGATTGGGGATGTGGAAAAGTATGAGCCAACCGTGACAATACCCCAAGAGCCTTCTCCGCCGAAGTTTGAGACTCTAGTGAAGTTTGCACACCCCTGCCCCCTTGGTACCCACATCACAGATACGGATCTCGAAGATATGAGAGAGTCCGCATTCTTGAAACCATGGTGGCATGAAGAAGAGAGAATGGAATAAGAGACCGTTGTGTTAGTAGATCCTCATTGCCCCTACCACTTCACGAACACCGGAATCATTGCCTAGCTCCCCAACCTTCAGAACGGGGAATTCTTGTTCACATCATATGCTAGGTAGTTTAAATCAAAGCCTCTCCTATTGGGAAGCCTCCAAGCTCACACGAGAATTCTAATGGATGGAGGGTTTCTCCAATATCGTCGGGGAATCGGATAGTCGTCTCAGACACATTCCAGCTAGAGGACTATAGACACATTCTCATTTAATGAGTATATACGGCTTCCTTCTATGAGGAACTATTCTATCATCACATTCTACCCAGATTTCTCTTTAAGGAGTAAAAAAAACTTTTCATATAATGCTGAGTGGCTATATAGACCATGAACTTTCGTTTTTCAATTTCGAAAAGGTTTGAACAGAAATTCATCTGTAAACCGTTTTATCTGGACACCAACTTGTGTATATTTGATACCAATTGCATTTACTTGACACCAACTTGTGTCAATTTGATACCAACTTGTATCACGTAATGCTAACACCAACTAGTGTCGAATACCAACTTGTACCCATTTGATACCAACTTAAAATAAGATTCTGCACCAAAACAATTTGGTTTGACATAAACTCTCAAATAATACTTGAATTTCATAAACATTTGTCTAGTTGAATCAAATAGCTTAGACATATACTAATAATTTGAATATCAATCGAAACATGTGTATGGCCTAATTTAATTGGCACTTGACTTTTCTTTAAAATTCTAAAAATTATTTTATGACATCATGATATCGCACTGTATTTACAGTCCGTTTGAGGATTTCGTCATTTTTGTGACTTTGCCATATTACATCATACCATAGTGGCTGACGATCCTTTGATCACTTCCGACACTAGGCAATACTGCATTAATGACTCCATCGTTTTTATCATCTTTGCACCAGGTTCCATGATGCATTGATGATATATAAAATACATTTTGATATTTTAAATAATTTTTGTCTAGCCGAAACAATTAGCATAGACTCTTCTTTAAAAAGTTCAAAACCATTAAAAAATTATTTTTAGTGTTATCATGTCGCAACAGGTAGCGATGTGTTAGTGGTTCGAAGTCCACTTCTACACAATTGTAACCATATGTTGCTGATAACAAAAATTCATTTATATTTTTAATGGCACATCAGTGCGAATTTAGCTTGACGTCAAAAATTTTGAAGTCTAGCACAGCTAGAAGTTTTGGAATACCTATGCTTCCCCCATCAACTCCAATTTCTCTAATAATCCATTGCTTAATAATTCTATCTATTCTATCACCATTAAAACTTACTATACTAAAAATCCTCAATTCTTCATCCACAACTTTCCTATACCCTAGTATTGTTCATCAAACATACCACACGTTATGAGTTCAGGAACTTTCCACAATAATATGAGTTTAGAAACTTATCCTAGTAATACATAGTTTAAGAACCAATCAGGAACTGTCCATACGCTTAGGGGTTCAAAAACATACCATGCGATTATGAGTCACAAACTTACCATAAGTATGAGTTTTATGAACTCGCACCTAATCTTATATTCTCTACCTATCCGTTATACACATGAGAAAAGAATCACCTTCTCAACATACATATACCAAATAGCGTGACACCAACATTTCAATGATTATCAAGATGATAAACTAAGTAGTCGTTAGACCAAGCACAAAACCCCAGCCCATACAAAGGTTTGTACAACTCAGCTATCACATGAGTCCTTAATTGAAATCCCACATAATCCTAGCTCCCTCTTTGCTCAATACGAATTTCATTTAATCCGTATCTACAACTCTTTCCTGAGTTTTCATAGTACCATTTCATAGTACAACTGTCGTATAGCAATTCTGCTATAAAGTTTTCAATCAAACGATTGATCATCTATCCTCTAATGACCTCATCAGATCACGTTGTGACCTTTTCTTATAATCGTATTATATTACGATTCTTTCCTATCTTATGATCGTTTAATTTTACGTTCTTATTATCTTAATAATGAATTTCCTGAATTCATCTCTTATCACTTAAACTCTATTTGAGTTTATTCCTATTTCTCATCTCTGCGGTTATAGCCTAAGGTAACCCTACCTAAGGTTTATAACCTACAACTCTGATACCAAATGTAGCGCCCCCAAATTCGGGTCCCCACAACCTCGGACATGGTGCGTCACGATACATCATCTTCATACATATTCTATAAACTAATGCAGAACATATAAACATATATTGTTTATTTTACATGATTCTATAACATATCCCAAGGTCTATTAACCTTAACTGAATACATACCTTAAGTAATTAAAAAGATTTACAACGTTACTTGCATATGATAATTAAATAGTTATGAATGCGTAATAATCTACTCTTGTAGTTTGCCTTTGTCTCTGTCTTTGTTTGAGCCTTCGTCTTAATCTGAAATTTGTTATCATGATATAGCAAGGGTGAGCAACAACTTTGCTCAACAAGTTTAAATACAACAAGGATATATCATGATTGAAAGAAAGAATAAGTTTTTGAATTTTCAACAATATAATAATTGTGAAAGAGCATAAATCAGAGTTTCAATAAATGAATGACTGAACCAATAATGTTTAATGTCAACAAGGACCATGAATAACTTTAACTGAACCTTAGGGTAATGAAGGTGATCAGCCTTTCATACCTGATGAACATATGCAACATGCACCAAGTACGAATCAATAATCAGTATAGATGTGAATAATCAACAATAATTATTCACTACCATGCTTTAAAAATATAACTCAAGTTTGAGTTAGAGAAAAACTTGCCTGTATCGTCGATTACTGCTACACAATCTAATTTAATTGCTTTATTGAAAAGACCTATTAGTTATAAGATTAATCTTTCAATTAGTATAACATACTTATCTTATAATACTATTACTTTAAAAGTAAACTATCTAACACTTAACCACATAGTCAAATATTGGATAACCTTAACACCATACTTATTTACAAGTCTAAACCTAGTACACATCGAGTCTTTAATAGTATTCAATATAGTATACTGAGTGGTTTCCCACCAACAACCAACAAATTAGTTTCCGTCTCGTCTACACTATTTTCACAGTGAGTTAGATCGGTTACGAATTCGTATATACCTCCGCTCCCTGAAGGAATCGTTTAGCCCAGCTACTATACATTAACCATTAAAGGATGTGATTGCACTACTTTAGACTTAACACTTACTCGTTCATTTATAAGTTCTTATTATAACTCGGGGAACTATTTATAAATTTAGGAGACTTAATATTCCATTTTCAGCAAACTGAAACAAAACTGTCTTCCCTTCTTAACCTTTTCAGTTTCCATTTCAGCACCCTGAATTGTTCATTTCAGGATGCTGAAATACCATATTCACGAAAATATCAAATCAGTTTATTATTTTTCTATCCCTTGTCCAAACATATATACATATAATCCATACACAAAAATAATTTTTCTGGAATTTTTCAACTTCCTTAAGTATTTTTCAAAAATCAATTTCTAATTAAAACCTTAAGAAATTAGCTACCTCACGCTTAACTCTAGAAATTCCCAATTCTTGGCGGGATCTTACATGTATTAACTTGAGCTTCCAGTTTAAATTTCGTGGTCATCGGAGTTATAGAACTCCGTTTATAGCGCTTTTCATCGGAAAAATTGAAATATTAAAATGGTCATAACATGGTCAATTTAAGTCGGAATGAGTTCATATTTGGACACAAGCTACTTTATCTCATACATTTTCATATCCAAAAATATTGGAATTTATTTCAATAATTAAGTGGATGAAAATGCCCCTGACAGTTTTGGACAACAAGCTTTTTGTCATTTTTCAGTTTTGGCGTCCTTTGCTAAAAATAGTCCACACAGAAATCTATTAGGAATTTTTCAGTGATTCCACTTGAAAAAGTTAGAAGACCTATATATCTAACTCCAAAAATTAACCACACTCAAATATTCAAAATATAATGAGAGATATGGTCGTTTCCATTTCATATTGTTTTTAACAAAAATCTGATTTTCAATACTTGGTGATTTCTAAGAAAACTTTCATATCCTTACCCCTTCACCAACATAATCCAACATAAAATATCATAACACAAACTAATACCAAATATACTCATGGATTTATCATGATCCATGATCTATTTCAACAAAAATGACCAATCTTAAGATTAAACACAGCCAAGGCTAAGAAAAATTAAGTTTTCTCACTTTTGAAAAACTTATTTCATTTCTTTTCTTTTGATCCACTTTCTAACACTTAAATAAGTTAGATCCATACTCGAATCTATAAAAAACAGATAGATAAAAGAGTTTTAAGCTTCCAAATCATAAACCCCCTTTTCCTTCAAATCATTAAAAGATAGGAAAATAAAGCTTAGAGATTAGATTTATACCTTGATTCCGAGATTTGACGATGATGTCATCTACATAAACCTTTATCTCCTTATGCATTATGTTATGAAACAGGGTCATCATGGCTCGCTGATACGTGGCATTGGCATTGATGAGACCGAATGATAAACGTCTATAATAGAAGGTTCCCCTGGGAGTGATGAAGGTTGTCTTCTCCCTGTCCTCTTCAGCGACTATGATTTGATGGTAACCAGCAAAGCAATCCACGAAAGAATACATGTCATACTGTACTGTATTATTTATCAGGATGTGGATGAAAGGTACCGGGAGATTGTCCTTGAGACAAGCTTTGTAATCCACGCATACTCGTACCTTCCCTCCTGGCTTAGGCACAAGAACTATGTTCGACAACCACTCTGGGTATGTTGATACCATGATGATGCCGACTTTGAATTATTTGACAACCTCTTCTTTAACTTTCAGACTCCATTCAGGTTTTAATTGCCTGAGCTTCTGCTTGACTGGCTTGAATCTATCTTTGATGAGAAGTCGATGGATGACAATGTCAGCGGACAGGCCAATCATGCCTTTATGCGACCATGCAAACACATCCTGGAATCGAGTTAAGAGTTCAATTAGGTCGGCTCTTTGGTCTTGGGTGTGGTTTAGACCTATCTGGATTTCTTTGAGGTTTTCTGAGGTTCTGATATTAACAGTGGTGGTTTGGTTGAGGTTTGGTTTGGGTTTGTCTTCGACCCATTCTTTGATCTCCTCGAGCACCTCATAGTCATCTATCTCCTGATGATCAATCTCCATTAAGTCAAAGTTCAGTTCTACATCAAAGTTGTAGTCACTGTGAAAGTTTGGCATCTCATCAGCAGGAACAAACAAATCCAATTCTGGAGTCCTGAAAACAAAATGCTTTCACTTTAATATATGAGACTGTTTAAACATACAAAGCATTTAGCAAATGCATGACAAAAGTTACTGCTATAGTTGTGCAATAAAATAAGCAGTAAATGAAACCATGTTCCAGGGCAGATGGACTTTCTGCCCTTTTACCCTTTTTGAATGAAGCAGGAGTACTGCTCCAATTATCCAATGTCAGATCCTTAGGGATAGGGAGGATAAAGGCTTTGCGCTTGTCTGTCGCCTCTTTGATGATGACTGAGATATCCTTTACATTGAAATCGAGGTTTTTCTTTGAACTGCCACCCTTTCCCTTCTTGATACGAGGAATTCAGATATGATCTTCTTCGTTACTGTCTGGGATATCATCGTTCATACCCTCATAGTGCATCAGAAAATACATGTTAGCAAATGGGTATCGTCCTTCGTGCAGGAACTTTTTCTTTCCCTTTTTCCTCTCCCCATCAGGCTTTGAGGCTTTTCTCTCACTTATCGTTATGATTGGAGGAAAAAACATGGCTGACACAACAACAATAATCTTCCTCATTAGCTTCATAAATTTGGCATCAGTGAGGTTTGGCAGTAGTATAGTGGAAGCAGAAACCTTTGGATGCTTGTGTGGGTTGCGATGGTTTGATCCTGATGAATAGCCCAATCTGGCCTTCCTTGATTGTCTTGGGATTTGCACCGGACTCTTGATTCCTTGCTGATTTTTTTCTAACCCTTCTCCAGGGCAAAAACCCAAAGATACCATATCCTGACCCACCGTCATTACTTCGAGAAAGACTTTTGGTTTCAAAGCTGGTGCCCCAACAGGTAGGTACTGAGTATTGCTCACCTCCAATGCCTAGAAACTAGTAGGTTCAATCCCTTCATCCAGACTGATCACTGACATGTCTCCCTCTATACAGACAGGGTATTCTGGCTCGGCATTCACCGTGATTAGGTTGCCATTGATAATGTACTTGAGCTACTGATGGAGGGTGGATGGAACTGCTCTTGCCATGTGGATCCACGGCCTTCCCAGCAACAAGTTGTATCCGGTGGTAATGCTGAGTACCTGGAAGGATAAATAAAAAGTGTGGGGACCAATCTCCAATGAAAGCTCAATCTCTCCCACAGCCTCTCAGCGAGACCCATTGAAAGCCCAAATAACTACATGACTGGTACGGATCCAATTTTGGTTGATCTTCATTCTCTCCAAGGTATCGTAGGGACAGATGTTTAGGGACGATCCTCCATCTATCAACATACCTCTAATCACATACCCTGATGACATCACTGCTATATGCAGTGACTTGCAATGACTCATTCCCTCAGCAGATATATCATCATCAGTGAAAGATATCACATTGCTGTTGAAGATGTGTTCTATCACGTGACAGAATTTTTTAGTATCTACCGTCCTTGGCAGATGGGCTACCTCCAGTACTTTCACCAGAATGTTACAATGATCCATCGAGGATAAGACCAGATCCAGGATGGACATCTGTTTGGGTGCATCCTTTAAGATTTGCACCACCTTGATCTCATTATGTCCCATTTTCCTGGGGAATTCTTCGATTTTCTCTTCAGTCACTTTCTCTTTTGCTTTGATGACTGAATTAATCGCCGCTGAGGCAGGTACAATGGGTTCTCCTTTTATACAATTGCAATGTTGTTTGAGGTTGAACCTTCATCCTTCCCATAGTTCCATGGGACTCTCTTTAAGCTGACCACTGGATACTGCGGTCTAAAGGGCAATATTAAAGGTTCGGGTGCAGCTACCGTCACAGGATTCTGTACTTCTTGGACCCTTTTTCCTTTCAGTATTAGGGGTGTCACGGCTAGATCCGTCTCACAGGAAATGATAGCCACTGCTCCCTGATTCCACGTCATGGGAATAAAGAGTGTTTCTTCATCGTGGAAGCCATAATATTGATTTCCTTTTATTCGTTCACCACTTTCAATCAGATTATGAATCAAGTGACGAAATCCCCAGCAATCCTCGATGTCATAACTGGGCACATTAGAATGATATTGGCAGATTCTGTCAGGCTTGAATTTTTTGTATTGAGGGTTCACCGGGGGTAACAGATCTGTAACCATCCCTTCATTAATCAGCATTTGGAGGATTTCCTTCATCGATTGGTTCAAATGAGTGAAGTTCCTCTAGAAGGTAAATTCCCTATCAGCTTGGAACTTCACTTCCTTGGCCACCTTGTCGGCCCAGGGTTCATGATCAGAAACTGATAATGATTCCTTATAGCAATGGGGCTAATTTCTAGTGTGGGAGGACTTGCTTCATGCTAGTTGGTCTGGTTTATCAGCTACCTGGTTATTTGATGTTGGTACATGACCAGATCAGCTAATTGTCCAATCTTCTTCTTGATAGACTTGATTTCCTGTTCTATCAGGAACCGTCTCTCTGAGAACTCCCAACTGTCCGGGCTATTAGTGCTTGATTGAGTTGACTCTCTGATATACCGGAGGTATTTGGATCCTTCTCCATTCCTTGTTCTAATGATGTTAACACCTTCCTTTTTATGTTGAGGGAGGGGATTATCCTGCACATGCGGTTGCTCTGGTTTGGTTACCACAATCTCTCCATTGTCTATCAAGTCTTAAATTTTATGCTTGAGAGACCAACAGTCTTGTGTATCGTGGCCCAGGGATCCGAAATGGTTTGCACACCCTTTACTCTGGTCGAAATTCCGTCCACCGGTACTGGTTGGTGGAAGAAGTTGAACAATCTTCTTTTGTGCCGTCAATAATTTCAGCACATTTTCTAATAAATCCCCTAAAGGGGTGAATGTTCTTCGATGTCTGGCCTCCGCATTTTTCTGAAATGGAGGACTAGAAGGTTGGGCTGGAGCTTGAAAAAAGGAATAGTTCCTCCTTTGAATGGGCATGCTGCTCGAATCGCCCCTCTGATTCTGTCATTGCAGTACTAAGGACACTTCTTCTTCTTTCTTCTTGTGAGCTCTCTGGGGATTACTCCCATAACTCCCAGATTGGATATGCTCGGCAACGGCTTCCAAGGCGGTAAGATCTTTTATCTTCCCAGACTTTAGCCCCATCTCAACCATTTCCCCCTGTTTGATCATCTCCGAGAATGATTTTCCTATGCCTTCTAGGACCCTTTCTTAATACAAAGCTTCTTGAATGTCGATGAAGGTCATGACTATCTCAGACTCAGTCATAGGTGGGGTGACTTGTGCTGCCACCCGCCTCCATCATTGGGCATATTCTCTGAATGACTCCGTGTTTTGCCTTTTGATTTTGGTGATTTGATAGCTGTCTGGAGCCATCTAGGACTGAAAGCTGTATTGATTGAGGAAGGCATGTGCTAACTCTTCCCAGCTGTGAATTTTGGAATTATCCAGATGGGTATACCAGGCTGTAGCCTCTCCGGTCAGACTGTGACGCCCCCAAATTCGGACCACTCACGTCTCGAATTCGGTTGGTCACTTTCTAAATAACTAATAACATAATAACATCTCACGCAACGGAATGATAGAATAATTTACATTTATTTAATATAATTATTCGGCTCCCACGGTCTCGTAACTTAAACATAACTCCATCATCTTAAACATAGCTTAATCATAGCTAATACATAACTTAAACTTAACTAGTACATAATACGAATTAGGTCTTATTACAATTATCATAACAGTTCTAAATGAATAAAAAGCTACGCCGTAGCTTTTCCTTTGCCCTTATCGGTGACCGAGGGTCTGCCCTGCTCTGTCTTAACTTTTAGGGAAAGCAAGAATGAGCAACAAGTTTGCTCAGCAAGTAATATAGCAATAAGGGTGAATAATATAGATTTTAAATCCCAAGGGTACAACAGTAAATGATAGTTCAAGAATAATAAGAAGTATCAATAGTTTCGAGGGTCTGCCCTGCTCTGTCTTAACTTTTAGGGAAAGCAAGAATGAGCAACAAGTTTGCTCAGCAAGTAATATAGCAATAAGGGTGAATAATATAGATTTTAAATCCCAAGGGTACAACAGTAAATGATAGTTCAAGAATAATAAGAAGTATCAATAGTTTTCAATAAATGTCACTATGGACAAAAAGATATCAACAAGATTCAAAGTGTTAACCTTTTCAAAGTTCAAGAATAATGAACACTGAGCAGTCACTAAGGACTATGAACTCTTACTAGAATTAACAGTAATATGCTGATAATCCAATAAAACAAGTAGTGATGAGCCTAAAGTACCCTACGTTATGCATAACATTTAATCGTACTCATGTGCACACGTCGGTTTCCCGATAATTGTATATAATTTCCCCTTCCATGAGGGTTGTTCATCTCAGTAGAATTATAAGAGTCCTCACCAAGTCAATTGGTTTGGATAGCTTTCTAACATACAATATTAGTCTAGCCGAATCAAATGGCTTAGACAACTTTTGTAATGCATTTAGGAACGATAAGTTCAATGATTGCAAGAACATCAAGATATAAAGTCGATGTTCGAATAATAACAAATATTTGTTTGATATGGCAACAATTCGGATTTATACAATATGTAAAGTGCAAAGAATTAGGGAACTTGCTCAATAAAGAGTAAGGTTCGAATACTTGCATTCAATACCAAAATCAAATGAAGTTAGGAAACTTGCCTTATGCGTAGTTTATCAACTTAAAGCTTATCAACACTTTGTAATCCTATTGTAACGTAGTTACATATATAAGGATATTCATTAGTTACATATGTCGAATACATATACTTGATACGTAAGTCAAACACACATAAGATCCTAATTTTAGTCGTACCATCCTACATGTATGTCATTACAAATCTTACATACACATAGCACAAAATTAGTTTATATGATACTATGAAATCAAATAACATAGTTCGTAATCATCGTTATCTTAGCGTTTGAAAGTTTATAAACATTTATCACTATATGGTTCCATTGTAACATACTCATTAACACTTGCATACTTCACTAAACATGTATTGTAGATTAGGATAACAGTATAAGAATGCGAGAAATTTCATATTTCAATTAACATGATCAGTCCATTCTGCAGGGTGGCATGGCCGCTCTGTGTTTGAACTAGAGAGTGGCGCGGCCGCGCTGCTCCCAGTTCAAACCAGAGAAGGCTTGCCCCTGCAGAATCCAAGCTTGTCCAATAATGTAGTTAGACAGTGATACATGTAAAACACACATGTTATGAGATTTTGTGATTAGGTTCGGTTTCCGTTTTACCTTCATCATAGTTTTATATCACTTCTTATTTAACAAGGCGTAACGAGTTCAATTCAAAAGTTTCTCACGTTTGGCCTTTATACTTACGCAATGAAGACAATACATGCGCAAGTCATTCTACTTAAGTATTTCAAATTAGCATGGCTTTACTTCTTTAGACTCATATGAAACTATGCTTGACTACTTTGCAACGTCCATGGCTAGTTAGGCATATATGTCAATCATGTCTATATGCATACGATATCTTATCATGATAGTCATAAATTTTAGAATACACGTAAGTTAGTTATCAGCATCGTTAGTTTTCAAACTCTTAAGTTTTCTTTGAAACCTCATGTTAAACCAACCAATCATGCAAAGCAACTTCACATACTATATATCATACTCATGTATACACAAAACTAAGCCATAATAGCATGCTCACAAGTTCAGACTTCAAAGTATACTTAGTTTGTTAACTTTTATTCTCTAACGTTAAGTTTCCTTTATAAGGTCATTAAACCAAGCTAGGGTAGGTGATAACATGCAAGGCAACCTATGTCAGTATGTCAGAGACATAAATAGACATACTTAAGTCAAACTAACATGCTCCATTCATCAGAAACCACAAAAGTTGGATTCCTCTTCTACAGATCGGCGCGGCCGCTCCGTGTTTGTTCTAGGGAGTGGCGTAGCCGCGCCACTCCGGTTCCAGCCAGGAAGGTTTCTGCTCTTGTCGAGCTTCCAAACCCATTTCGAAATCCTTCATAAAACATGCTTGAATTCAACCACATTACATATATAACATGTATATAAACTTAACTAACATGCTAACATCATCTCACATATCAATTCCTAACCAATTTATGCAATTTCCTATGAATTACAATTGCTTGAATTTCAAAATGTGTTTAAGTATTATACCTCTTGAAGCTTGAATTGGACAAGGCTTGCTCTAATTTCAGATTTCTCTCTCAACTCACTCTCTATATCAATTTAGCAATGTTCTAACCAAATAAAATTGAGAAGAGAGATGCTTAATTTATAGAGACTTCAAAACCCATGCCAAGCCTTTACACCATGAATCAAACCAAGAGAAGGAGGAAGAAGAATACATTGGGCAATCAAGGTTTGGTGTAATAGTTCACTTGTCACTATTTGGACCACTACCCTCTCCATCATCATCCCCACATGAAATCTAAGAGTTTGGTATTTGTAGGAGTAGCATAGGCCAAGTGCCTACTACGTGAAAAAGGAGAATGGAACATTCAATATGGGACAACTTTATTCTCAGCATTTTGCAAAATGAAATACCAACATACTTAGGTTTAAATATACATACACATATTATTCCTATACAAATGTATATATGCATACCTAGGTTTATTTCTCCTTTAAGTTACAATGTAATGTTAATGAGTTAATGTTATAACATTGTAACAAGTTGGGGGTATTATATATACACATCATTATATAATCCATGTACATTTGATAATAACGAATATAATTTAGTTGAGTATTATCATTCTACATTATCATAAAACTTTATTATTTCAGTTATACTTAATTATTGAAATAATTATTAAATAACAATTATTCATGTAGTTTAATTTAATATTGCACGAAGTACACATTTAATGTATCCACACATAATATATGGTCACGTAAGCTCATTTATATAACTTATATGATTCATTTACTTAACCATATAGTTTTATATATATTATATAGTCACCTTGTAGTGTCACCCCTCATCTTATATTTAATGAATGTAGGCACTATATAATACACAATCCCCCATTACATATTATTGCTCATAGCAATTAATTGAATAAACATTAACCTATTATTTTAATTAATCATTTACTCATTAATATGTTATTATTCATAATAACAATTAATTAACGTTATTATATTAATTAATCATTCACTTATAAATTCCTTCATCCTTTAATTTAATTAAACCATCATAATTTCTATCATCGTGCCACACAAGGCATTTTACGAGCTCATCATACTTCTCCACATTTTCTCAATTATCATAAATTCAATTCAATTTAACTAAGTTACTCATCTCATACTTCATAAGCGTTTATATAAAATAAATATTCACATTCTTATAAATATTAATATTAATATTTATTCATGAAATTCACGGTTATTACACAGACTCTTCTTGAATAATTGCATTCTGAGCTTCTCGTCCTCTGCATAGGATTCGAGCTCTCTAATGAATACCTTCAAATGGGTGTAGGGATCTCTTAATCCATCGTATTTCTCAAAATCAGGGACTTAAAATTTTTCTGGATAACGAGCCCATGGGAATATACATAAGTCTAAATAATTGACACTCCCAAATGCCCCAGTCCCTTTGATGGACCGGATGGTTTCTTCCATTTGTTGTATTTTCTTCAGAATATCATCAGCTTCCTGCTCTTTGTTGAGGTTGGTGGTTTCTGGGGTTTTGTTGGTCATATCCTGGATCTGTGGTTCAGGAATCTGAGTGTCCTTCTTTTCCAGCCTCTTGACAGCCACCGGGTGTAGATGGTTCTGTATGACCGGGTGTTTGTTTCCCTTGAAGACCTTTGCTTTGTTCTTTCAAGAAAATAGTTAATTCGGCTATCTGGTTTTTTAATCCTTCAAACTCCTCCCTAGAAATAGGGATAGATTCAGTTTGAGCACTTGAAACCATGTCTGGAGATGGACTTAGTGCTTTCTTAGATTTTGACCTGGTAACAGGACCAATTTTTACCTACAATAAACGTAGGTGTGTTAATTCTGACGTATATGTAGACACTCAAAATTTTGCTTTCTTTGTACTAACCTTGCAGAAGGGCAAAAGTATAATTTTACTTCGGAGACAACCCCGAGGTAGGGCAAAAGAGCCAGGTCATCCCAGAGACGACCCCATGAAAGATTAAAAGGACCAATAACGTCCGAAAATGTCGTGAACCGAACAAGGATCGCCAAGCTGAGACAGTGTCCACCGGTAACCAACTCAACAAACCTCAAAATGCGTGCCATCGACGATAAACTAGCTAATTGCCGTCGGGAACCAAAAGATACTTCTCAGCTACCAGCATCATCTTCCCTGACCCCGACTCAGTCAGACTCGATTGGATTCCGTCGCATTTCGCACAGACTTTTTGAAAGCTCAATTTGCGCAGGTCAACTTTCTCCGAACCGGGACCATATGAACACACTTCAAGACGGTGAGCCCCACCTAGCCTAGCCGCATACATATATGCAGCTAGCCGCACACATGTATACAGCTAGCCGCACACATGTATACGACTGGCTCGAAAAGCTTAAAACCCCCACATTTAGCTCATTTGAAGAGAGAGAGAGATAGTTTTAGAGAGAGAAATTTTTTTTTAGAGAGAGAAGGGCTCGGGTGGAGCTTGTAATCACCAACTTGAAGCTCTTTCATCTCAATTATCATCCACTTGAAGCCCCGGGAGTGTTCCACGTTGATCACGGGAGTTAAAACGCTTGTTCATGCGTCCTCCAAGGTGAAAAACACACTTTCTAGCTACGTTCTTTGTAAATCTTCCTTAATATACTAGATTGATGATATATATTGTTTAAATCTAGTTAATCTTGTTAGTTATAAGCATATTATGTAATAGTTGATAGATATTACGTTTCTATCGGTTAATTGTGCTTATTGCATTGTAAATCGAGTACGGAGGCTAGATTTACCTAGATCTAAGTCAAATCTAGCCTTTGAGAGGTTGTTAAGCATGAATCTTTAACCCGTGTGCTAGATCGATTTAGATCCATGGTAGATCTATGTATTTATTGCTTTAAATGGTCTCGATTACCCCGTATATCCCTAGATTTGTATCCAGAGGCGAAAGGGGACCAAAATGGCTTGAAACGGTGATTTCAACCGATGAAATTGTAACGATTGAGATTTTAATAGTTAATTTTAAATATTTATTGAGTTAAATAAATATTTTATGTGATTTATTTATTGAGTGAAATAAATAAATTACGTGAATTATGAGAGTGATTTAATTAAGTGTTACATATTAATTTAATGAATGCTATTTAATTGATGTGTATATATTAATTTTATATTATAGTTCTAATTTAATTGAGAGAATTAAATTAGATGAAATGTATGTTGTTACATGAATTGTAATTAGCGAGTAATTATAATTATGTGACAAATTATTTTATGTGGTTAATTGATTAAATAAGAATGTTCAATATTTAGTTAATTAAAATGTGACATTTAAAATATGTGTAAATGGATTATTCAAATAAAGAAAAAGAATTTTAAATGATTTTTACCAAACAAGGCCCTTGCTTTTGTTTTAAAGGACTGTTGCCAAACAGGGCCCTTACACTAGCTTAACCCTAAATTACCTAAACCATGGTTAATTTAATAAAATTAGTTTTAAAAACTACATGTTGCCAAACATAGCCTTGTGGATTTTGAATTTTGTAACTTATATAATAAATGTATTTATTATATATATTAATTAATTAGGAGTTACATATTATCAATATATGTATATTATATCAGTATAATAAAACTACGTTAGTTAGTCTAAACTACGTTAGTTTTTCCTAAGTCTAAACTAAGAAAACAAGGAGAGAAAAGAAGAGCAGGGAAGTTGAGAGAAAGAAGAAGGAGAATTTGGAGAGAAAGCAAGAAAAGCTTAAGGGAATTCATCTTGTTCACTAACAACTAGCTTAAAGGTAATTTATAATCTCTACTTTTATATTTTCAGAACTCAGCTATATTTTCTTCGTATTTTGTTCTCTGACAAAAATGAGTTTCATGAAATTGTATAAACATGGACTATATATATAGATTGTATTCATGTGTTGTTTGTAGTGGTTTGATTTCTATCAATAATTTTCAGAAAACCAAATTAGTGATTAAGTATGCTTTAATTGAAAATTTTATTCTTATGTGTTATTTGATTTTGGTCAATTTAAAGTAAAAATTGATGAATTAGAATATGCAACATGCTTATTTGGAAATTGTTTGATGATTACATGCAATTATGTATATAATGTATGTATATAGAGTGGAATTGATGGAGAAAATTTCTTACAGTGGATTATTTTGGAAAAATATGAGTTTTCATGAATATAGCCAAATTAGATTTTTAAAACTTGTGATTATCATTATTTAGATGGTTGTTATGTTGTAGAAACATGTTGTGTTATGTATTATTGCATATGTATAAGTTACAGTGGCTACGTTACTGTAATTTTTTGTTTGTTGGCTTGAATGGGTTGTTCGGTAAAGTAGAAGGTCGAAACTGTCTGCGTCTGGCCGTGTTGCTGCGTAGCTGCGCCGACAGCAAGGCCAGGAGCAGCGCAGCTACGCTGCTTGCTCTTCTCTGATCCAACCCCTGCGCAGCTGCACCGGTGCCCAGGCTGCTGGTTGCGCAGTTGCGCCGTGCACAGTGCTTGGGCAGTGACTTTAGTTTCTTGTGCAGTTTATTTTATAGCCTTAGTTTAATTATTCCTTGATAGTGGGCATATATTTAAATGATATAACATGTTATATGATTGTGACAAATTCATATTTGGAAAATAAATTTTTTTTTTGAAAACTTTAATTAGATTATAAATGTTTTATTGTAAATGAGTTACTTAATTATAATTTGATTAATTATAATTAAGAGTAAGTGTTTAATTTAAAGTATAATATGGTTAAATTATAATGTATAGAAATTGATTTATTTTAATCTATTAGATGTTAATTTAAATTATAATTTAAGTAATTGTAATTTAATAAATGCATGTTTAGTTATGGATTTTAAGTTTGTAATTGCATGATTAATTATAATTTGTGTAATTATAATGCATGATATAGTTTAATTAATTATTAATTATGAATTGGTGATAATTTAAGAGGTAATTATAATTGAGTAGTTATAATTAGATTAAGTGTTTAAATTATAATTGTTTAATTATAATTTAGCTAAATACATAATTAATTTAATTATGTGAGTATGTGTGTGATGTAACTAACTATGTGACAGTTGATTATTATTATTTATTTAATTAGAGTGAGTTAACCATGAGGGTTAACCACTTATGTGAATTAGTTATGTGTTAACTGATTTAGATTATTATAATTGAATGTGTATAGGAAGTGTTTAAGTACGTGGTTGAGTTAAGTAGTTTGCGCGTAAGGCAAGTTTTCTAAACCCTAAACTCGTTTATTTAAATTCATTTATTCATGGTTGAGAATGTCTTTTCATTTATATATTGGACAAGTTATTTATTGAATGGAAATGATATTAACTTATTGTTCAAGTAAGATCCAGTTATTATTTTAAATGCTTTAAGTTGATTCTAAAGCATATGTTAGTTCATAATTCTGTTATTTATGAATTATTGAAAGTCGATTCAACTAATCCTTAGTTGATGAACGTGAACTCTAAATTTCCTTGTAAGCTTATTAACTAATCCCTTAGCTGATAAATGAGAATTCTAAATTACCCTTTTAGTTATCCAAACCAAACTTTCTTTGGGGCGGACTTGAATTCAAATTACTGAGTTAAACAACCCTTTTATTAGGGGAAGTTACAACGCATAGCGTTAAGATGTTTGTGCACAATACATGGTACGAAGGGTTGATCCCCTTAAGTACGGATTAAGGTCCATAGTCTTATTGACTGTTAAAGGTTTAAATAGAAATGTTTATAACCTAGGACGAAAGTTCAAAGGTCTTATGACCCTCAAATAAATTCTATTTTCGAATTGTAATTGTGATGAAAGAAATATTATTCAATTCTTTATTGTTGAAGCGAATCATATTACTCAGATTCTTTTAAAGATATCCTTTCATGTATATATTATTGTTAAACTCTAGTGAGCTGTTGTTTGCTCACTCTTGCATTAAATAACAATTTCAGTTAAGGTTGATAACGCTGATGCTCCGTCTACGAGTAAGGGCAAGGGAAAGCAAAGCAAGTGAAGACTTGTTTTTATTTAATTGAGAATGATTGTAATAAGACTTGAATGTTATGTTTTTATTTCCGCACTTTATTATTTTCATGTCAGGGTTAGAGTAACCTGAGATTATTTTAAAAAGGTTGTAACCCTTGTTGTAAGGGAGATTTATTTATTTTAATTTAAGTTGTAGTTTATTTTGCATTATTCATTGGGTAGATGTATGTTATATTAGAAAGTGAACACCAAATCATGTGAAAACGAAGTACCCAGATTTGGGGGTGTCACAGAAATCATCTAATATCAAAACCGAGGACATTGTATATATGTATTCTCGCATAAATAATGTGAGCCTAGGAATCCCAGTGTTGAGATCCCCGAATGGATCCCGACTTTATTCCCACGATGGACCGGTTTTGATGATGTAATGATTAAATACCGTAAATATCATTGTATATGTAATATTTGGATCTTAAAGACGAGCTCGAGGGGTTAGTTCCTAGAAGTCGGATTCAAGATCACGTGATAGTGAAAACTTTAATTGTGGGCACTTGGTTTCATCGAGATGGCTTTCATGCCTGATGATGATCCAACCCTTTTTGATGTTTACATGCATATCATCAAAATGATTTCTAATAAAACCACAAAGAGTTCTCAATCATAATAAAGTGATTCGGGGTAGATCACCTTATGAACGTAAAGATGTATAAAAGGAAGTATCAAAGTCCTCGATTCCTAGTAGGGCAAAGGATTTGAAAACCTTATTTTCTCAAAACATCAGTTCAATTCATACATCTTGTTAAAAATAAACTTTTTGTCAAATCAAATCCTTTGTACCTAGGCGCAAAAGAGGTACAACACTACTTTCAAATAACCCTAAATAAAGACTTAGAATAAAAATGACTAAAGCTTTCAAAATAAATCACACACACACGCACACACACACACACACACACTTTATGCACATAAAATCAATAAGATGCGGTACCGTGTTTTCACGGGAGTCGGGGGGGTGCCTAACACCTTCCCTTCGCTTAACCTAGCCACCGAATTCCACGAATCTTGGGTTTCAAGACCAATATTTTGGAGTCACATATTAGACCATATTGCGAAAACTATTAAAACTCGGATGAGTTGGTACATCCATTTAAACCATACCAACTGGCGACTCTGTCTCATTCTGTCCAATCATCAAAATTAAATAAATAAAATCAATCTTTTCAAAGTCGTCGACACTTTTGTCGGTCTTGTTTTCCTAAAACTTTACCCTTTAATAAAATCCAAAGACATAGCGAATGAAAAAGGGTAAAAACAAACAAACAAAAAACTTAGGAAAGACGGGTACTTCCATTTTCTCCACATTCGAAAAGAAGGGACAAACGCGATAACAACAAAAAAAGGAGGACAATCGAAACAAGATTTTTTTCCCAGCGTCGACAGGTGGCGACTCTGCTGGGGATTAAAGAGGGCTTAAGCCGCGTTCAATCTTTTTAATTTTCATTCTGCAAGTGCATCTTGTGATCTTTGTGTGTGATAATTGTCTCGATCTTTTAGCATTTTTTGTATTAGTGCCTCGCACAATATATTAGTGCTTCGCACAATGTCATTATATTACATACAGTGAGGACGTGAATGTATGTTGTGTGGTACCTCCATTAGGAGGCAATTCAGTTGGTTGTTTATTACTGGACTCCTCTGGGTGTTTCCATTGTGAGGCTCAGGAAAGGCACCACTCAGATCCGCTCCAATTGAAAAATAGATGTTTTCATCAAGTAAATTGCGAAGATCTGGGAAGCAATTTCAAACAGCCCGTGAGGGTAACCCTAAGGTAGGTCACCCTCTGATAAACCAAATGCGCGGTGTGCTTCTTCATGCCCTATTTAATCTTCCGCATGATAATTGTTTTGAAAACTGTCATCTATACATCCTTCTTATACTGTCATCAAGTTGACTAACCCTTTGTTTCGCAGGAAAAGATTAAAAAACCATTAAACTGATGCAGAGCATATCATGCATCTCTGTCCACCAATATCCAGTCTAAACTAGGTATCAATTTTGTGCAGATTGGTCCTAGAACTCAATTTCGAGCCAAGAAGGCTCGTTCACCACTGTTCAAGATGGATGAAGGAAGCTCATCTGAACCCATCCCTGTATCTCAAGATGAATTAGAGGAGTTTAAGAAACAGATAGCCGAGATTACGACCCTGTTAAGAGAACAGTGCAAAGTATCTCAGGAACCTAAGCATAAGAGTCAGACTGAACCCTCTGTGCAAGGAAATATGAAAATACCAGAAAAGGATGGTGATACCCATATGTCCACACCTATCTCTCCCCTCGTTGTGGAAGTATCCAAGGAGGCCCCGATCCAGAAGACGACACGGGAAATTATAGACCTCCCAGAAGATAAAGAAACTGAAGATATCAGGAGGAATGTTAGACAGATGGAGGACGTCATCCGGTATATGAAAGGGACAGGATCCCACGGGAGCGTGAATTATTCAGATTTGTGTATTTTCCCAAAATCAAGATACCCAGATAAGTTTTAAATTCCAGAGTTCAAGAAATACAACAGACTGGGAGATCCCTATACTCACTTAAAGGTCTAAATAGGTGAACTGTGAACTTACGTCGAGGCTGAAAACCTCAGGA
Organism: Panax stipuleanatus; assembly: GCA_020205555.1. Classification (NCBI taxonomy): domain Eukaryota; kingdom Viridiplantae; phylum Streptophyta; class Magnoliopsida; order Apiales; family Araliaceae; genus Panax; species Panax stipuleanatus. The sequence goes on along the minus strand of CM035119.1, from coordinate 106,555,413 downwards.
CGAAGCTATTCTAGAAAAGCCTTACTGGTGAAGCCCGAACGTGGTAGCTCGAATAGATAATTCCAAAGTCAGAGGTTGGGAAGATTTGGCTCATGCTTTCCTCAACCAGTATAGTTTCTAATCCCAGATGGCACCTGATTGCTACCAAGTTACCAAAGTCAAGAAACTGAAAAATGAGTCATTCAAAGAATATGTCCAGCGGTGGAGGCGAATGGCGACCCAAGTTAACCCAGCAATGGATGAAAGTGAGATGGTGACAACAAATATTAACATACAAGAAGCCCCTTTCTATGAGAGAGTCCTCGCCGGGTTAGGAAAATCCTTCTCCGAAATGATCAAACATGGGGAAATGGCGGATATGGGTTTGAAGTCTGGCAAAATTAAAGATCTCACTGCCTTTGAAGCCGTAGCAAAGTACATACAGTCGAGAAACTAGTAAGCACTCCCAAAAGAGTATCGAAGAGGAAGGAAGAAGATGTCTCTTTGATATTGCAAGGACAAGGTACCAACAAGAGCCCTAACCCATCTATCCAGAAGCAGAACTCTCATCCTGTGAATTCTCAAAATCCTACAGCATTGAAGGTTGGGGAGAACAAGTGAAGATGGATATTCACTCCTTTAGGGGACTCTTTGGAGAATATATTAGCACTATTAATCGCCCAAAAGAAGATCGTTGAGCTAGCTCCACCTTCTGATCCAAACAGAAGGTAATTTGATCCCAACAAGAAATGCGCTTACCATTCCAACTCACCGGGGCATGATACTCAGGAATGTTGGACTTTAAAACACAAGATTCAGAACTTGATTGACAATGGGGAGATCACAGTCAAAGCGCCAGAGCAGCCGAATGTCAACAACAACCCTTTGCCTCAACATAGCGAGGAAGGAATCAACATGATCAGTGCAGGAGGCAGGGAAAACTGCAAATACCTGAGGAAGATGGGAGAGGCACCGTCTGCGAAGGACCCTGCAATATGGGGATACCCCAAAGAGAAGTATGGGTTGGAGAAAGACTTGGCCTCGATTAAAGTGCGAGTTGATCAGTTAGAAGATTTGGTCTTATACCAACATCAGTTTACCCGACAACTAATAGACCAAGTCCTACTAAGGCCAACTGACACTATATCCGTCCAAGATATCCCAACCTCAAGAAGGGATTGAATTCACTGTCAAGAGTAGAACAAATGGACAAAAAAGATGGCCAGGGAAGCTAGACTTCAAAGACGATGAGAATGCGTAGCTAAACGAAAATTCACCCCCTTGGGGCAGTTTAGGGAGGAAATTTTGTGCCCCTTGATCGAGGAAGGAATTATCATGAATTTTCTACCACCCCCAGATCCACGATCAAAGTGTTTCAATCCTTCAAGATCCTGCCTTTATCATTCGAATGCCCCTGGACATGCCAAGGAGGAATGTTGGGCTCTACGACACTTAATTCAGAATCTGATCCAATCAGGAGAGCTAGAACTTATGAATAAAGCTGAGATCTTCTCTGAGGAAGAGATAATTTGCCCTAGAGGGGCAAGGAATTTAGAGGGAATGGTAGCTGTTATCCTTTGCATAGAAGGAGCGTCGGGCGAACCCATAACCATAAAAGGATTATCTGAGCAGAGAAACAAGACGACTCTCGAGATACCAGCGCCAAAACCCCTGATGTTGGCTCCTTGGCTGCAACTCCCAATTCTTACCCTGAAGAAGGTACCGTGGAATTATGGAGAAAGCATAAAATTGGCACCCAATTGTATAGCTATCGTACCTAATGAGAATTCGCTGTACCTCCCTAGGCGTTTATTGAAACCGGCAACCAAGGTATTGGGGAAGGTATCAACGGGAAAGATCGCAGAATTCCTCCTTAAGATAGGGCACGACGAAGCAAGGACCGTGAAGCAGTTGGAAGCGGAACCACATCAAATCTCCATTCTGGATTTAGTATTAGATTCTGACGACCATCGACAAATTCTAATCCAAGTATTGGAGGAGGCACACCTACCCAAAACCATTAATACTGGGAAATTCCAGCACCTGATTAGCCATGTATTAGACAGTAATGTGATATCATTTACCGATGACGATATAAAGGCAAACGGAACTGGGCATCGTAGACCATTGTATATCGATGTCGTATCATCTGGATACGTGGTAGGAGGTGTACTAATCGATTGAGGATCATCCTTGAACATCTGTCCACAAGATACTCTAATAGGATGAAGATTAACCCAAATTGGATTCGGGAAAGCCATGTAGTGGTACGAGCATTCAACGGATTAAGAAATGATACAGTTGGGGAAATTGAACTTCCGGTAGAGATTGGCTCGTTCACCTTCAATATACCTTTCCAAATCCTGAAGATCATTATCGGATATAATACGACCATGGATCCATATGTCAGTGCAGAACCTGATTATCCTATCCACAATCTGGGAGATATGCCCCTGATCAGCGTGAAGGAAGGTATTGAGCCCGCCAGTTTGCAAGCCTTTGAAGTAAGCAATCTACGATACCACTCGGTGGGTGCACCAACATTAACTCCCCAGATATCTCCAGAAGTGATGGCAGTTGGCCAAGAGATGCTTTCCAGAGGACATCGACTAGGCTGAGGATTGGGTAGAAATGTACAGGGAATCAAGAACCCGATCTACATACCCACGCAGTTGGGAAGGGCTGGATTAGGATACTCTGGTGGATACTGTAATACTCGTATATTTTATGAATAATATTAATATTTATATTAATAAGAATGTGAATATTTATTTGAATATAAATGTTTATATAGCATAAAGTGAGTAACTCAATTAAATTAAATTGAATTAATGATAATTGAGAAAATGTGGAGTTTATGATAAGCTCGTAGAATGCCTTGTGTGGCATGGTGATGGGAATTATGATGGATTAATTAATTAAAGAAGGAATTAATAAGTGAATGATTAATTAATATAATAATGTTAATTATTTGTTATTATGAGTAATTGCATATTAATGAATAAATAAATAATTAATATAATAGATTAGTGTTTATTCAATTAATTGTTAAGTGCAATATTATGTGAGGAGTAATGGTATATTGTGTAGTACCTACATCTATATAATATAAAGTGTAGTGTGACATTGTAATGTGACTATGTAATATAGGAACTATATGGTAAAATGAAGTGAGTCACATGAATTACATAAATGGACTTATGTGAATACATGTTATGTGTACTTTGTGCAATATTAAATTAAACAATATAAATAATTGATATTAATATTTATTTCAATAATTAAATATAATTGAAATAATAAAATTTATGATAATGTGGAAAGATAATGCTCAATTAGATTATATTCGATATTATCAAAATGTACCTGAATTATATTATGTGTATAGATATATACCCCCAACTTGCTATTATGTAATATTATTTTCTCATTAAAAGTCCATGTGAACACCCAAATGAATTTAAAAACCTAGGTATATTATATGTATATGTATATTAACCTAAGTGTGGGATACTCATTTGCCAAGTTGCTGAGATTAGGAGATATATCCCAAATTGAGTGGCCTTTCTCTCCTCACGTGTATAGCTCAAAGGCTAAGCTTATTACTTGCAAAAATCAAACTCAGCAACTAGCCAATGATCAAGCACCGGGAGCATGGTATGAAACACTAACAAACTTTCTTATTGAAAAAGAATTAACTAGAGGTAGAGTAGACACTACACTATTTCTTAGGAAGCACAAAGATAAAGTTTTACTAGTTCAAATATATGTAGATGATATTATCTTTGGTTCTACTAATGAAAATCTGTGCAAGAGATTTGCCAAGCTTATGCAGAGCAAGTTTGAAATGAGCAAGATGGGTGAGCTGAACTTCTTCCTTGGACTGCAAGTGAAGCAAACTGATGAAGGTATCTTCATTAACGAAGCCAAGTAAATCAAAGACTTACTTAAGAAGTATGGCATGGAATCAGCCTCTCCCATAAAAACACCAATTGCTCCAGCAACTTAGCTTGACAAAGATGAGAAAGGTAAAAGGATTGATATTACTCAATATAGAGGTATGATAGGTTCCCTTCTCTACTTAACTGCCAGTAGACCAGATATAATATTTGCAACATGTATATGTGCTAGATTTCAAGCTAATCCTAAGGAATCACATTTAACTGCTGTAAAAAGGATTTTTAGGTATCTTAAAGGTACACCCTACTTGGGTCTATGGTATCACAAGGAGTTCTCATTTGAACTGACAGGATATTTAGATGCTGGCTTTGCAGGATGGAAAATAGATAGAAAAAGTACCAGTGGCATTTGTCAACTCCTAGGAAATAGACTAGTGTCCTAGTTCAGCAAAAAGCAAAACTTAGTATCAACTTCAACAGCAGAAGTAGAATATATTACTGCAGGCAGCTGTTGTGCTCAAATCCTATGGATGAAGAACCAGCTAGTAGATTATGGGTTTGATTTCAAATCTATACCCATACACTGTGATAACACAAGTGTCATAGCAATAACAAATAATCCTGTCATGCATTCTAGGACCAAGCATATAGAAATAAGATATCATTTTATTAGGGATCATGTTCAAAATGGAACGATATCTTTGCAATACATCCCTACTGAAAATTAACTTGCTGATGTGTTTACAAAACCATTAGATGAATCCAGATTTAATAAACTGATAAGTGAGTTAGGTATGTTAAATTTGCAACCATAAATTCTATGCTCTAGATGGTGCTAACCCTGCAGATGTAAAGGCTAAGTCAAAATCGTAGAGATGACAAAGAGAAATCACGATCGTGGAGTGATCCAGTCAAGGCATAGTAGCTCACTATGATAGCAGCATCATCAAGCTAAACAACCCTTTTGATAAGTGTCTCAGGGACAAACCTGATCCTTAGTGTCAAACTAAGAGGTTGGCCCTTCTAGAGCAACCTTAATCCAGAATGGATGTCATTTTAGAATGCATCACAGAAAACCGTAGAGTCAACGGCCAAAGAGCTAGCAAAGGATCAAACTCAATAATTGTAGAGTGGTTCTCAAAAATCGTAGTCCTCTCACAAGGATTCACTAGCTCAGGGGGAGCTAAGGTCAGAAGGAACTTTCCACATGAATTAAAGTCGTGGAGTTCTGCAGAATCTGACATGTGTCCCACGATGCAAAACATATGGAGGGAAGTTTTAAATTAATTTTAAACTATTATTTGTCAGTTTACGTTTTTGAATTCCAAAAGTTTATTTCTCTCTCTTTCTCAAACGAAACCCTAAGTTTCAGAAAGCTAAGCTAAATCCGCTCACTACAGGAAAATCAAACAAACAGATGGCTGCTTCCAATGTTATTTCCGGCTATCAACTATGTTTTGAAGAATTCGAGAAGGCTGGACCTGAGATTCACAAAGTCCTTTCACTCCTGAAGAAAGCGGGTCTTAAGAATGCTCTGAGCAGCAGCACACTGATATATCCAAAGCTATTAAAGGAGTTTTAGTGCAATGGAGTTGTTGATGAAGACTCCATTCTCACCAAAGTCAAAGATGTGCAAATCCGACTCAACACTAAAAGCATAAACCTAGCCCTAGGTCTCAAAAAGTGAAGGTCTTTCATCCATGGAGGCTGTTGACTTTCATAAGGGTCTGAAGAAAATGGACTACCCAAAAACTGAAGGGAAGAGTGGCTACAGGAAGAAAGAATTTCCCCAAGAATATGAGTTTCTAGCTGACATTGTTGGAAAATGCATATGTTACAAGGGCTCCGATCATGATTCTATCAATGAGAAGCAACTGAAGCTCATGACAGCCATCCACTTCAGAGTCCAACTCAACTATGGAGCCTTACTGATGGACTGGTTTAGAAAATGGATGCAAAGTACGAAGAAGACCAAGAGCACTGCCAAAATGCTCTATGGGAGGTTTATCAGCATTATTATTCAGTATGCACTGGGTGACAAAATTGGGGATAATGAAGGTATTTCAATCAATCTAAATAGGAAGATGACCCAGTAGCTGTTCTAGAATTGGAAAAGGAATCCAATTGAAAATGTGAAGATGATGTCTGCAACTTCATCTGCTGCAAGGGAAGCCAGGGAGGAATAAGAAGAGGTTAACTAAGAAAAAGATGTAACTCTGACCAGAAAGAGTAAAGGGAAAAAGAAAATGTATGAAAGGGATCAAGCAGCTAAGGAGCCCTAAGGCTCAACCACTGATGCACTCCAAGAGGGTCCAGGTACTAATGTGGAGTTCATAAGTCTTACCTCCAACAGAGTCATCACTCCTGAATCACCAGAGAAGGTTCTAAAAGAAAAGAAGAAGAAGAGGAGGGAGACGAGTGAAGATAAGACTAAAGATAGTTCAGAGCATCAACAGAAGAAGAAACGCAGCTAAAGGGTAAAGAAGTCTTCACTCACTACGATTGTGGAGTCATCACTAATCGTAGAGTCTAGATTAGCTGCAACAGTTCCTCAGCCTGAACAGACTATAAGGGCTGAAGCTGAAGAAGATGCAAAGGCTGTGCCCAAGTCAAAGAAGAGAGTAAAGAAGTTGGCTAAGAAATATGCTCTTAACAATGAAGAAATATTAGAAGAATATGACAAAAGGAAGGCTGCAAAGAAGTCTGAATAGTCCACTAAGTAACAAGCATCTGGTCCTGTTGGGTTTGTACGAAATCGTGACGCAATCAAATTGCAAAAATTAGCGGAAGCATGGTATATCAGAGTTTAAAAAAATTTCTACAAAACCATTACCCGGATCATCCTTTATGCAAATTATTAATTTAAAACGATAAATAATAAGTTATGGAATCATACCCTTGTAGAACGAAGCTTCCACAGGTACTAGTTCAATTCCTTGTTCTTCGTGATCTCCTTGAATTTTCGGATTAGATTCCTTCCTTTGATCAACGTTAGCCACCCAAGTGTTTGGCCTCTAGAGGTGATCCACCAAGGAAGATGAATTATCAAGAAGGAGGGTGGTTGGCTTAGTTTTCTATCCTCTATAGAAAAGGAGTACTCTCCAACAATTGGAATTGCCTCAAGTAATATCTATTATAAGAATCCTCTTATATAGATATTGGTCAACCCTTCTAATCCTATTAGACATGGGATTTCTTTTAATTAATTAAACTCCTTTAATTAATTTAGGCTTCCCACCACATGGGAAATAATTAATTAAATTCATTTAATTAATTTGTCTCCTAATCTTATTAGGAATAAATGAGAGTACTAATATTAAATTAATTACTAAACTCCTTTAGAAATTAAAATAATAATAATTATAATAATATTAATAAGACTCCTCTTATTAATTTATATTTAATATTTCCAAAATATTAAATAATAAATATTAAGCTATTTAATTTATTCTATCACCATAGATTAAATTAATTTCACTTAATGCATTATTACGATTATGCCATTACCTTCTTAAATAATTATTCTTCCTTTTATGGTGTGACCCTTTAGGTTCTCCATATTAAACCGGTTGTGAATAAATCAATTAGAACAATTCTAATCTTATTTAAATAAATAAATAAAACTAATAATCTATTTAAATAAATAATATTTATTCTACAATAGGGATAAGCCTCCCTAGCGATCAACGACTTTCCAGATAATATAGATTTCAACATTAATCATAAAAGAACCTGTGAGTAAATAGTTACCATACAATTCAATCCTTCCACCATACAATGTCCCAATTAAATATAAGACATGAATTTACTGTCAAGTCTTATTTTATTTAATTATATGTATTTCGATTAGAAAATGCACAACTCCAAATAATGTAAATTAGAAACTCCTTTCTAATTTCATTTTACCTTGGCCAAGGATTCTTGGGTTGTCATTTAACGAATCACATAGGACATATCTCCACCTTTACTAGAGGTGGTAGATTCTTTATTGATCATTCATTGTCTCCATATGTAACTCATTATACCCAAGTATACCCTTTTTTATACCCTAAAGGGCTTTAAGGAATAAGTCAAAGTATAATTCATTATATACACGATACTATGATGATCTCAAGTCCAAGGATCACTTGTACTAGTATCACATTAGGAATTCCTATTGACAGGCGAGTAAAACTCCATTAGGTATTCCATAGCGAGTCACGTTCAGTGAACTTATTCTCCAATAAGCACCTACATACTTGCTTTAGTGTCTCCACACAAATGATTATGAGATCAATCATCCTCATCTAATGAGCAAGCAACATATGTACTAATCTATCCGGATTTACTAATCCCCTTTTTAGTAATCCCATGATTTGGAACTATTTTAGTTTTAGAGCTTTCTAAGAATTTAGATCTCATTGGCATGATCATCATCATGATTCTAAAAGCATTGCTTAAAACTATGGGTTATTTACATATTATAAAAACAGCACCATGTAGATAATTAAATGCCTTTAATAAATGAATATTTTTATTAATAAATAAATAAGATTGCCTCCAAAGTATATGCTTTATCATCATACATGATTGGCTTGTATGCATACTACTTTCAGGTCCAACTCCACAAGAGATCAGAATCATTGAAGAAGTGATAGCTTACATCAGAAATGCAGACAACACTACTGCATCTGATCAGGCTGTAAATCAAGCTGATATAGAGATGCCTGAAGCTGATGATCATACAGATAAAATGGCTATCTCTGAAGGGACTGTGTCAGAATTAATAGTGATAAGCCCTGATGAAGTTCTTACTGATACTGCTGAGGAGGTACAGTATGAAGGCGTTATTTTCTCTGAAGAGGTTCTGGTAGAAGATGTAACTCAATCTAAAGATGAAGTACTAGAAGCACTTGAAATGGACTCTACTTATGTTGAAGAAGAGACTCTAGAAGCTCCTATTCAAGAAGATGCTACAACCAAGGGGGAACAGTTAGAAGAAATGGAGACAGAGAATGCAGAAGCTGAGGGGGAGCCACCGAAAGAAATTCTTGAAGTCCCCCCAGTTCATGAAGAATTCGTAGAGTCTGCTGCTGTAAAAATGGTGAATATTACAGATGATGATGAGATGAATGATGTGGTGCAAGTTTATGATACAAAGAGTGATGGAGAAGAAGATGATGATCTTGAGGTCATATATATGGGACAAGATGGTGAAAGAACAACAAACTATAATCAGCTATTCAATTACCTTCCCATGATGCCATATCATAGAGCTATGATTCTCAACTCCTGGGATCACATATTCTGGACTTTCAAGGCATATCCAGCAATCATAGTGCTTGCCCATGGATTCCCAAGAGAAATGAAGTTTGCTCAGAAACTGATTAAGAATGCTTCAACCTTAGAATTTGAGCATGAGGTATATTCCACTACTTTCTCGTTTATTATCAACCACACTCCATCATCACACTTCAATCAGTTTTACGAAGTGCCCAAATGGTTGGAAGTGGTCCTGCATCCACTCAATCAATTTCCAGTTACAGAGTCCCAAAACTCTGTACCTGATGAACCAAATAACCAACTCGTTCTCGTAGAGCAAACCATCAATGATCCAATAACTATTGAGCATATCACAAGAGTTTTTGAAGAAATGTTGGTAACCTCAACCATTGAAACACCAGTCCTGGATGACATACTACGATTCGTGCACAATGATCAGTCTAATGCAGAAATCGTAGAGTCTCCAGAACAACTCAACGAAACTAAAACATAGACATTTGAGCCAAACACTACTCCTATACAGCAAACTCAAACATCTCTAACCCAAGCAGACATTCCCTCATCCTCCAACAATGAATATTTCGATATGACTCTTGCTATCGCAAGCATATCTAGGAGATATGAACACACTACGACTACTCCTTCTCCTGAGACACAACGAATTCTCAATCAACTGTCTCTCATGCCAACAAAGGAGGAGCTGAATGAAGCATTAAACCAAATAGGTTCAGAATCTGGAGAGATTCTTGAAGCACACTCCATAGCGCTTCACATGAGATTGGACCATATAATCGAATCAGTCAAGCCTCTACCAGGAAAGTTGCAACTGAACTATCCAAGAAGCTGAAGCAGATTGTCAAAGAAATGGCTGATAGCCTAAGTCAAAGGAATGCTATTCATTTTGCCACCACAAAGAAACATAAGGAAGCTATGGAGATCATACAGAAGAATCAGCAATCTCAGAATGAGCTGATGACTAACCAAATTTTAGAACTGTGCACCTCACTTCAGTACTTCCAAACCTCCAGTATAACTCAAGTCAATCAGAATCACAATGAAATGGAGCGAATTCAACAACAACAAAGACACACTGAGGCTAGAGTTGCTGAAAATCATAGTGATACTTCTCAAAACCACTCACAAATGCATGAGCTGGTTGAAGGAATCAAGAGCCTCTCTGAAGATGTTCGAACCTTTGGTGCTGACATAAAGGGGGAGAATAATGAGGAAGGACATAGAAACAGAGGCAGAGGAGGAAGTTGAAGGCAACCACAACAGAGGCAAAGACAAACACACATTGGTCAATCATCGGGTGGCAATCTCAGAAGTCCCAGCTCTCTTATGGCTGAACCCACTCAAAGGAGCTAAGGTCAAGCTTCTAGCTTACAAGGTATAACCTCCATTGGTTTTAGTCTGCCAGTTGGAGATCATGCCTTCATGAACAGACATGATCATTCAGAACCACTGACCCGAGATGAGCTAGAGGACATTGCAAGAAGAGATGAAGCCTCAAGGAGAAGAAGAACTGCAGAGTATACCAATCCTCCAAAACCAAAGAGGCAAAGAAGATAGAGATAAGTCTAAGCTTAACAGTATATTGATGTTTTTATACTAGATTGTAACATCATTTCAAACATCAATAAATTCATGCTTATTTTCTAGAAATTTTAGTTGCTCACTGAAACACTAAGCCATATTTACTTTCTAGCACTCTGCATTTAGAAAATGATGCTATAATTCAAATATCCTTGATTATGTCAACATCAAATAGGGGGAGATTGTTGGGAATTGCATATTCATATTTGATATTGAAAGTAAATATAAATGCCTAAGTGTACAGTCCTTAAGAGAGTCAATGTACAAGGACTTAGATGTTAGGTTGATCTGAGCTTTAATGTTTATCATTTATATAAATAAATGTATAGAAAAAAGATCAAAATTGTTAGGTCGATCTATTTGAGTTGTAAAAGGTAAAGCCTTGATAGAATCGTAGTTTGTCAAAGGTAGCTGATAAGTGGCTTTTATGACCACTTATTCGGATAATAACCAACTCATTCTGTTGCTTAAACTCAAGTATCGTTGTATGTTTTATGTGTTTTTGCTTTATTTTATGATTTTCAAGTTTAGAAACTCTCCGGGTGCAAATTGAGCTTAAAAGGGAAAAAGAACGCTTAAATAGGGCAAAGCACTGAAATGGGCTTAAAGCATAAAGATAGCGTGGGTGAGGAAGCAATGAAGGTGATGCCACGAGTCTAGTGGCCTAAAGGAGCAAAAATGGCATTTGAAGCAAAAATAGGAAGGAAATGCAATCCGGACAACGTTTAGGGGGTTTATGTTCATTTTATGTTCTTGGATTGGAGCTTGGGTCATATTGTAGAGCATCTTATAAGCTTTCCAGAACATCTTGAATCTTCCCAATCGGAGTTCGAAGGCGAGAGTTATGCCTCGTATACCAACGAACGTTAAACTTCACGGTTTTGAGTTTTCATGCATAGCTGTCACTTGGAGTTCAATTTTAACCTTCATACATCTATTATTTCTCAATGATCAAAGATCAAAAGTTGTAGAGCTCTTCGATAGCTTCGATTTGACAGGTGGCAGGCCTCGTAACATCTCACGGATCAAAAGTTATGGCCATTTTACCAGAAGACTCTGCAGCAGAAAAGCCTTGGCGCGGGCGCGCGGATTCTAGTGCATTTTTGGGCCCGGCCGCGCCAGTCCACAGCTGTGCTAGACTTGACTTTTCAATTGAATGAGACTTGGCTTTTGAGTGGGATATAAGGGGGCTCGTTTTGGGCAAGAAAGAGCATCATATATTGGCCCTAAGCCCTAGTTCCTCTCTTTTCTTCCTTTACATCTTTTTTAGTCTAGATTAGGAGTAGATTAGAGAGTAGATTAGTGCTAGTTTAGTGTTAATTAGTTAAATTCTAGGGTTTTGTTAGTGTGTGAAGATTGAAGCAAGTAATAGCATCAAGATCCAAGCTTGGAGAAGACACAAGATTTGCATTTCTCTATCTCTTACTCTCGTTGTATTAAATTATATTCGGATGATGTTTATCTAACTTGTGGATAATATATTCAAGTTATTTATGACTTAATTTATATTTTGGGGTTTCAATGGAACCTAACACATAGTTTGTATTGATTGCTCTCTCTTTGCTATTATTATGAATTGGTTATCATAACTTGTGCTTTTAGATTGATTTCTTGTGAACCTGTATAAATTTGACAAATGGATTATAGGTTAGACCTAGTTATGATATCATGCGAAAGTTAGAGATTCTTGCGGGTAATCTATAAGATTATGTGACGTGTGTCTCATTCATTGTCCTAAAGAGTTGATAATTTGTTAGTGTTTAGGATAGAAATATACCCAAATGCTGTATGCAACCATTTGAGAATCTAATCGTAATGACTTCCTATGCGAAAGTTGGTAATTGATAGAGTAGTTAACGAGATTTCCCGTGACATGTGTCTTGTTAATTGTTATGGATATTAGTTGCTTGATAGTGTGTAGGATAGATATATACCTACATGCTGCATTAGGAAGATTCATAGTTGTCCATCGAAAGAGGCTATTATGTAATCGTGATTTCTCGGTTGTCAATTCTAGGTGCTTATTATTCTAAGTAAGGGAGTTAAGAGATTCGAACGAAGTGTTGGGGGAAATTGTAATCCCATATCTTCATTATCTGAATTTACCCTAGGATTAGTTATTGCATGTTTTAATTCTTGCCTAGTTTAACTTAACTTTAATAATTCATTCTCCTTCTCGCCCGTTTAAATAAGATTGAGATGATTATGAGCTAGTACTTTGGCGACCTATTATCCATTAATTCTCCGTGGGAACGATCTTTAGTTACTATTTATTACTCGTTGCCCGCGTATACTTGCGCGTTAATTGTGTCATCTAATCGGACCAACAAGTTTTTGGCGCCGTTGCCGGGTAATTAATTGGATAACTTTTTGCCAACATGAGTTTCAATCAAATTAGTCTTAATTTAAACATTTTTATTTTTATTTAATTCTCTTCCTATATTCTCTTCTTAGGTACAATGGACTTGAATTTCTATCCATGGAACCAAAGGCAGGAGCAACCAAGGGAAGCATACAATGATGGCGTCAACCCAATTGCAACACTTTTAGCACAACTAGAGGTTCTCTCGAGGAAGTTGGATACTGTTTCAGCCCAATGGAATTGAGAGCCAGTTACTTCATATGACTATGGTGCTGGAAGCTACACGAGCCATCAGGAGCCTATCAGTTATGGCCAGGAGCAGTATGGGGGTGGTTATTCCTACACCGAACCTTATCCCACTTATCAGCCAGATTGGGGGTATCACCCAGACCCTTCAGCAAACCCTTCATCAGACTATTATCAAGACCAGTACTGGGATCGAAATCCCGTTTACGCCCCAGAATGCACTTTCCAAACTCCAGTTTACGAGCCTCAATACAATTTTGAGGGTGACACAGAAAATGCAAGATTGGAGGAAGGAGGTGACATATCACTGAAGGACATCTTGATTGAGCAACAAAAGTCAGTTAAGAATATCCAGAACTGGGCAGAGCAAATTAGCAAGGCCTTGATGATGAGGAAGAACAAGGGATTCTGACAAATACTGCGATTTATCAAGAACAATGCGAGCCAAGTCTAAATTTTGCACCCAAAGCCACTTATCAATCCCCATGTTTGTAAGGAGAACAGTCAACAATGGACTTCATATATATGAGCTTAGCGAATCAAGAGGAGGTGATTAGGAGTCAAGAAGAATCGAACCAAAACTTTCTGAACCAGATGGCCCTAATCAAAAATCCTTCAATAATTGAGCCTCAATACAGGGAGCCCGTGGCTGAAACAGAAAAGGAAAGATTGGAAATTATGTGGGGGAATTCCATAGCATTGACAGAGGAGACCTTGATTAAGCAAGAGCAATCGATTGAGGATCTTCAGATTTGGGTGGAGCAGATTAGCACGACATTAAGGAAGGAAGAGGTATTTGAACAAGAGATGACAATTCAAGATTTTGTGCCTCCAATGACTAAAGCCATGAGTTATGACCCTCAGAAAGATTGGTGCTATGATATGGATGCAGAGACTGATGAAGAGCCGGAAATGCACTTGCAACTGGATGAGCATAAGGCAATGGATATAGAGGAGACACTTGGGGACGTGGAAATCTATGAACCAACTATGACAATACCCCAAAAGCCTTCTCAGCCTAAGTGGGAAACACCAGTGAAGTTTACGCACCCTTGCCCCCTTGGTAGCCACATCACAGATACGGACCCCGAGGATATGAGAGAGTCCGCAGTCTTAACACCATGGTGGTCAGAAGAAAAGAGAATAGAAGAAGAATCCGTTGTGCTGTGTGAACCTCAATACCCATATCATGTCACAAGAACAACGGAACCATTGCCTAGCTCCCCAACCTTCAGGATGGGGAATTCTTTTACTTATCCAATGCTAGGTAGTTTAAATTCGAGTCCCCTCATGATGGGAAGCCTCCAAAAGCATATTGCAATTTTGATGGATGGAGGGGTTCTCCAATATCGTCGGGGGGTTGGATAGCAATGGTCAGATATAGTCCAGCTAGAGGACTATAAATCAAGCGCTCGATGGGAGGCACCCCATCATTTCTCTTTCTCCCTTCTTGTTTAATTCCCCATTTCCTGCTTTCTATCATACTTCCCTCCCCCTCGTTTAATTCTTATTAGTTAATATTTAGTTTAAATTTTTGCATACTATAGGAATTAGGAGTTCATTGCCTATATTTTTGAACTTAAGCATGAATGCATATATTTTTGGGATTACAAAACTTATAGCATACTTTTGATGCACTTGCATTGCATATACGCCTTTAGAGAATTTTTGGGAATATAAATGCATATATCTTTCTATGTTCATTCTCTTGATGTAAATAGATTTTATATACTTTTGTTAGTCTAGGAGGGTTTAATAAGTATTGTCTGTATATTTCAGGTCAAAGGCTGCTCGAAATGAATGAAAAGCAAAAGCTAACCTCAGTTCATGCCAAAAATCTGCAGCAACAAAATCTGATGGCCCGCGCAACCGCGCCCATTTAAGCCTGCATACACGCGCCGCCGCGCCACATGCAGACTGGGCTTGACTTGGGAAAAATCTTGCAAATTTTGGGGGGCACCAATTCATATCAATTATTAACAGCACCCAAGCCTCAACCCCTTTAATCCCAAACCCTCAAGTTCCTTCATGTAATCTCCCATCTCTTCCCTCTCATTCAATCCCCCCACTACAAGCCTTAGTTTTGAAAACCTCCTACCTCCTCAATCCAAAGTACCAATTCTCATCCACCTCATCCTCTCAACCTGATCAATTGAGATATTGAGTGTGGGATCTCTAGCAGAGCAAGATTGATATGGAGTTGGGTTGGTTCATTAAGTATAGTGTTGAGCGGGGTTTATTTTACCAAGAGCAGAGAGAGACGGGGAAACTTCTGAGAGGATGCCACTTCATTTCATGCAACATCAGAAGACAAATAGGGGAGTTTCTTTTTACCTTTACCTTCAATGAGAACATTGAATAGTTTAAGTTTGGGGGTATTGGCTTTATTTTTCATATAGGGTAGTTCATTTCATTTTGCATATTGTGTTTGTTTATATAGTGCATATAGGTCGTGTTTTGTTAAAATTTGTCAAAATTTTAAAATTTTTGCATTCTGTTTTTGCATTCTGTGTAGGACATATTACATGAATCCAGTTTCAGTTGGTTAGTTATGTATTTGGCCTATGAGGAAACTGAATTCACTTGATTTTTGAACTGATTTGAGACTTAAGCTTGATAGTATTGTCATATATGTAAATCCTTATATGTCAGATACTGTGTAGCCAGTTAGCACGTTAGAGTAACCATCATGACATGCTAAGTTTAAATTTTCACATACTTATCTTCTGGTGGGAAATCTGTGTTTTAATGAAAGGATTTCAGTTCTCAAATGATAATAACTAAACTGTTAAAAGCTTAAGTTTGGGGAAACAGGGGACATGCATGATTTATGCGGGGAGATGGAGCGTAAGACGCACTCCCTTGCAGAAAAAAAAGAAAAAGAAAACAAAAAAATATTAAGAAAAAGAAAAAAATAGAATAAACACTTCGGCTACGTCGAGTTCAGTGGCCTTTGATATTCGAGCAAGTAAGCCATAGGGGTGTCTCTACACCCAGCGCCCTAAGGCTATCTGGTCTGGGAGTCGTTGGTCAAAAGCTCGCTACATGAATATCATTGAAAAGCCTAAGAGGACTAGGCATAGCATAGTCGATTGTGTACACGAAAAAGTACGAATACGCCCTCGTGAGGTAATAAAAACTTAATGAAAACCCCTTGTTGACTCTTAACTCTAGTAATATATGGTTTAGTCAGAACTTATATGATTTGCTATCTTTCTTAAGTTAAATCTTATTTTCCCCTAAGAAGCATAGTATGTGAATTATTTATCTGAATGCATATCGAATGGTTGATAGGCACACAACGCACAATACATCAGTGCTGACAGTTTTGGATTTGCAGAATATGCCTTATTATCTTGTTTTGGGTAGCTTATCTGTTCGACTGTCTCGTGGTTTTCTGAGGCATTGCTTTGAAAGTTAAATACTGGCTGGGAACTTGGATTTGCATTCATGATAGCGTAGGTTGCATACATTGTAGATACTGCATTGCATCTTTTGTTTAGTTTTGTTTTGGTTGCTTGAGGGCAAGCAACGTTTAAGTTTGGGGGTATTTGATAAGTGGCTTTTATGACCACTTATTCGGATGGTAACCAACTGATTCTGTTGCTTAAACTCAAGTATCATTGTGTGTTTTATGTGTTTTTGCTTTGTTTTGTGATTTTTAGGTTTAGAAACTCTCCGGGTGCAAATTGAGCTTAAAAGGGCAAAAAAACGCTTAAATGGGGCAAAGTACTAAAATGGGCTTAAAGCATGAAGATAGCATGGGTAAGGAAGCATTGAAGGTGAGGAAGCAATGAAGGTGATGCCACGAGTCTAGTGGCTAAAAGGAGCAAAAATGGCATTTGAGGCAAAAATGGGAAGGAAGTGCAATCCGGACATCGTTTGGGGGGTTTATGTTCATTTCATGTTCTTGGATTAGAGGTTGGGTCATATTGTAGAGCATCTTATAAGCTTTTCAGAACATCTTGAATCATCCCAATCGGAGTTCGGAGGCGAGAGTTATGCCCCGTATACCAACGAATGTTAAACTTCATGGTTTTGAGTTTTCATGCATAGCTGTCACTTGGAGTTCAATTTCAGCCTTCATCCATCCATTATTTCTCAGTTCTCAATGAATGAAAGTTGTAGAGCTCTTCGATAGCTTCGATTTGACAGGTGGCAGGCCTTGTAACTCCTCACGGATCCAAAGTTATGGCCATTTTACCAGAAGACTCTGCAGCAAAAAAGCCTTGGCGCGGGCGCGCGGATTCTAGTGCATTTTTAGGCGCGGCTGCGCCAGTCCACAGCTGTGCAAGACTTGATTTTTCAATTAAACGGGACTTGGCTTTTGAGTGGGATATAAGGGGCTCGTTTTGGGCAAGAAAGAGCATCATATATTAGCCCTAAGCCCTAGTTCCTCTCTTTTCTTCCTTTACATCTTTTTTAGTCTAGATTAGGAGTAGATTAGAGAGTAGATTAGTGCTAGTTTAGTGTTAGTTAGTTAGATTCTAGGGTTTTGTTAGTGTGTGAAGATTGAAGCAAGTAATAGCATCAAGATTTAAGCTTGGAGAAGATACAAGATTTGCATTCCTCTATCTCTTACTCTCGTTGTATTAAATTGTATTCGGATGATGTTTATCTAACTTATGGATAATATATTCAAGTTATTTATGACTTAGTTTATATTTTGGGGTTTCAATGGAACCCAACACATAGTTTGTATTGATTGCTCTCTCTTTGTTATTATTATGAATTGGTTATCATAACTTGTGCTTTTAGATTGATTTCTTGTGAACCTGTATAAATTTGACAAATGGATTATAGGTTAGACCTAGTTATGATATCATGCGAAAGTTATAGATTCTTGCGGGTAATCTATGAGATTATGTGACGTGTGTCTCATTCATTATCCTAAAAAGTTGATAATTTGTTAGTGTTTAGGATTGAAATATACCTAAATGCCATATGCAACCATTTGAGAATCTAATCGTAATGACTTCCTATGCGAAAGTTGGTACTTGATAGAGTAGTTAACGAGATTTCCCGTGACATGTGTCTTGTTAATTGTTCTGGATATTAGTTGCTTGATAGTGTGTAGGATAGATATGTACCTACATGTCGCATTAGGAAGATTTATAGTTGTCCATCGAAAGAGGCTATTATGTAATCGTGATTTCTCAGTTGTCAATTCTAGGTGCTTATTATTCTAAGTGAGAGAGTTAAGAGATTCGAACGAAGTGTTGGGGAAAATTGTAATCCCATATCTTCATTATCTGAATTTACCCTAGGATTAGTTATTGCATGTTTTAATTCTTGCCTAGTTTAACTTAGCTTTAATAATTCATTCTCCTTCTCGCCCGTTTAAATAAGATTGAGATGATTATGAGCTAGTGCTTTGGCGACCTATTATCCGTTAATTCTCCGTGGGAACGATCTTTACTTACTCTTTTTTACTCATTGGCCGCGTATACTTGTGCTTTAATTGTGTCATCTAATCGGACCAACAGTAGCATTCAGAATACAAGGCAGAATCGTGGAGCTTAAATGATGATGCCCAGAATCGTAGTTTGCCAAAAGAATCAAGTCTGCAGAGGCTAAGGCAAGACTCGTGGAGCTTAAGTATCAGTATCGTAGTATGCCCTTGAAAGCCACACTGAGAATTATAGAAGAAATCCGAGCGCTTGCTGACCTAAATCAAGAAACGCAGTGTGCTCTCGGAAACGTGGAGTCTGTAAGACGAAGCAAGAAGGAATCGTAGTATGCTGAAGAGTTTAAGAGAAATTATAGTGTTCTCAACGATCAAGTCTGAGTCAAGCCTGTGCAAGCCAACACACAACGATTATGGTATAATGACCATAATCGTAGTGCTCCTCCAGTCAGCATCAAAGTTCGTAGTTTTGATGAAGGGAGGAAGAGCAATAAGTGAAGAAAGGCTTATGTCCGTTGACAATTTGATGGTCCCAATGATTCCATATTCATCCTTAGTTCAAATCAAAGAAGCGTATTGGAGAAGCTAAGGAAAGGACTAAACTGCCTACAGAAAACACCTTTTTCGGTGTTAGGTGAAGTTGCAATCTACTGTGTCAGTGGGCCAATCAGCAGTACAGTAGGAAAGCAGGATGTCAACATCAATTGCACAGAAACGTCTGAAGCATTAAATGCTGCAACGGGAGCATTCAAATGGATATATTTTGAATGACTCTTTTATAAGGAAATTAGACAAGGATTCAGACTAAGCAAGCAAGCAAGACAAGAAAAGAAAGAACACATTGAGAAAAGCTCAAGAACGCTCAACGATCAACTCTACGATCCTGAAAGAGGAAAGCTTGCTTCGCTACTCAGTTCTTCAGAACTGATGCTTAATTGCAACTGAGTAGCACACCTCAAACAACTACTATCAATCCAAGTGAGGAACCAAGTTAGAGGACTTGAAGAGTTCAAAAGTGAACTAAGAGAAGATCCAAGTCAGAGGACTTGAAGAGTTTAAAAGTGAACTAAGAGAAGATCCTAGTCAGAGGACTTGAAGAGTTCAAGAGTGAACTAAGAGAAGTACCAAGTCAGAGGACTTGAAGAGTTCTAAGTGAACTAAGAGAAGTTCCAGGGCTACTGGCCTTGAAGGAATCTAAGTGATTCAGTTGTAAGAGATATCCTTAGTGGATTTCCTACTCGTAGAGTAGAAGAGTGGACTAGGAGCCTTGTGTGCTCTGAACCACTTAAAACCTTGTGTCTCATTGTCTCTCATTAACTACTATAACTGCTATATCTGCTATAATTTCCATGACTTCTTATCAAACCATAACTGCTATATCTTGAAGGGGAACAAAACATATATTCTGCTGCTATCAGTATAATCAATACTGACAAAGTATTTTAAATAAGGAAATTTTAAAATATCTATTCAACCCCCTGCTAGATAACTAACGTGCCTTTGGGAACTAACATTATTGATTTCATATTATCCTATAAACTAATTTTTGTGCTATGTGTATGTGAGGTACGTAATGAGGTACGTATGGGATTATACGACTAAGTTAGAATCGTATGCACGTGTTTAGCTTACATATCAAGTATATGTATTCAATGTACGTAACTAATGAATATCTTATACACGTAACTATGTTATAATGGGATTCAAAAAAGTGTTGATAAGCTATACATTGGTAAAGTATGCATAAGACAAGTTTTCTATCTTACACAACTTTGAATATTGTGCAAGTATCCTAACCGACGCATTTACTTTATGCAAGTATTCGGACCTTACTTTTATTGAGCAAGTTCTGTAACTCTTTTCACTTTACATAGTGTATAAATCTGAATTGTCTACATGTCAACAAATATTTGTTTTTATTCGAACATCGACTTTATATCTAGATGTTGTTGCAAGCATTTGAACTTATCGTTCCTAAATGCATTACAAAAGTGTCTAAGCCATTTAATTCGGCTAGACTAATACCTTATGTTAGAAAGCTATCCAAACCAATTGATTGGTGCAGAATCTTATATTGACTGAGATGAACAACCCTTCTTGAAGGGGAAACTGTATATTATCGGGCGACAGACGTGCACACTTGAGTACGATTAAATTTTATGCATGACGTAGGGTACTTTAGGCTGATCACCTGTTGTACTTGTTTTTGATGGATTATCAGTAGATTACTGTTAATTCTAGTAGAAGTTCATAGTCCTTAGTGACTGCTTAGTATTCATTATTTTGAAATCTCGAAATAATTAAGTGTTGAATCTTATTGATATCTTTTTATCCTTAGCGACTATTGTTGAGAACTATCGATACTTCTTGCTACTCTTGAACTATCAACTATTATTGTACCCTTGGGAGATTGAAAACTATATTGATCCATTATTGCTATATTACTTGCTGAGCAAACTTGTTGCTCATTCTTGTTTTCCCTAAAAACATTTTAGTTAAGGCAGAGCAAGGCGGACCATCGGGCATTGATAAGGGCAAGGGCAAGGCTACGGAGTAGCTTTGTACTTAGTTAAAAATATTATGATGATGTAATAAGACTTAATTTGTATCATGTATTAACTATGTCTAAGCTATGTTTAAGTGTGTTTAAGCTATGTAAGAGATGTTTAAGTTACGAGACCATGGGACCCGAATAATTATATTAAATAAATGTAATTTATTATGTTAATTCCGTTGCGCGAGATGATATTTAGTCATTGGATATTTAGAACGTGACGAACCAAATTCGAGACTCGAGTGGTCCTAATTTGGGGGCATCACAGGTTGGTATCAAAGCCGTAGTTATAAACCTTAGGAGCGAGAGTCCTTAGATTATAACTTAGGAGAAATTAGAAGATAGATAGGGATGAAACTCATGTAGAGTTTTCCTGGAGAGATTTAGTGTGTTATGAAATATAATTTCATTCTATACAATTAACTTATATTTTATTTAACATTATAATGGAGTTGTTGTTTGCATGTCTTGTGTTTGTGGTTGTAGGATGACATACATGGGAGTACCTAGTAGAGTGGCCGAAGAGGAGCCCCGAGATATACATGTAGTATATGAGGCACCATTGGAGGCTGAGCCTGTGCAGGCAGTTGCACCATCTGAGTTTGACGACAAGGATAAGATTGAGGTAGAGTCTGATCCAGAGGAGGAGCCCATGGAGGACGAGCCTATGGAGGACTCTGACGAGGCCACTATCGAGGAGCGGATGTTGGGAGAGTATGAGGAGCGGATCCTAGAGTTAGACTGCAGAGTACAGGAGCTAGAGGCAGAGGCTCAAGAGAGGGAGACCGAGTTCTAGAAACTGAGGGACGAGGACCACTAGAGGAAGCTAGCGATGCAGGAATTGGAGGTAGAGATTGCTTATAGTAGGGAGGCAGGGATCCAGATGGGGACTCTATTTCACAGGTCGGTATCTCAGAATGTCGACTTGTCGGGAAAACTGGAAGAGGTGGAACAAAGAGAATTGAGCGAGAAGACGAAGAAGGAGGCTCTTCGTACTCAGCTAGAGTTAGAGGTGATGGAGAGGATCCACTTCGAGGAGAAGTGGGAAGCAACTAACGATAGGGCAGAGGATCTAGAGGATGAAGTAAGGTATAAGAAGAGGAAGGTGAACAAGATGGGTTACGTGTTTTGCTCGGCCATAGAGAGGGTGATCGATAGGGTATACCACTACCCAGCGGAGCAGGGACAGACCCGACACACTATGAGCAGGGAGTTGATGGCGTACATAGCCCAGATAGAATACAAGAGCGCTGTGGAGCTTGGAATGTTGGGATGAGACCCCTTAGTTAGTGGTAGTAGTATTAGTAGTTTCTTTTATGTGATGTGTATATTGTGATGTAATCCTAATCTTTTGTGTAAGATAAGGGATAGTTGTAAACCCCGGATATGCTTATGTTAGAGGGGTAGTATGTTAGTGTTTTCCCCATCTTTTGTGATATTAGGGGATATATGTTGACATTTATAGAAGTATGCTAGGGATGATCATTTTGATGTAATGATTTGGCATATGAATATAAATGATCTTAATTCAGAAATGTGTTATAAATTCTATTCTTTTTGGCATTAAAGAAATACTTAAGTAATATAATAAATAATAAGAATGAAATTTGTGATGCAGATAATGCCGCCTAGACGTAGATTAACTGCACCTGAGGAATCAGTTAGCAACGAAAGAGAGCAAGTAGATACCATTCAGAGATTAGTTGATTTGTTAGGACAGGCTCTTAGGGGAAGGAACAATGAATTCGTTCGCCCCAATCCCCAAGCAGTTCCAGTCACAAACTTCAAAGACTTTAGGAGCATAGGACGCCCAGAGTTTGAGGGTACTACCAATCCGATAATGGCACAAACATGGGTAAAGGAGATCGAGAAGGCCTGCACTATCGCTGGTGTGGGTGAGGACCAGAAGACAGTGTTTGCTGTAAGAACCCGAATTTTTTGAAATTATTAAAATAAGAATTTAGTAAATAGAGTTCTTATTATAAGATATGTCAGATTTGAATAAGAATATATATATGTGTTATATATATATATATATATTAAATTATGTGGTTTGGTGAAAAGAAATTAGACATATATGTATGAGATTTTATAGTTGACTAACTATTAAAGGAAATAGAGTTTGAACTTAGAGTTTAAATCTCTAAATTAGTCAAGAACGTAGTAATTGATGTTGGTTAACTAGTATAATAAGTGAGCAATTTAAAAAGCATGTTTAAAGTGTTTAGAAATTTAATTCTGGTTCTGCTGTAGCAGAACTTGTCTGCGTTTGAACTTAAGGTGGCGCAACTGCGCCACTTCCAAGCCTAAAACCAACACAGCTGCGCCGGTCTGCTGATAACTCTGCATGAGTTTAAGAAATCTGAACTTACAATATATACATTAATGATTAATATATGTTATGATTAGTGAGCAATCTGTCCGAGAATGGATTAAGATAGCAAAGGAATGAATATTAATTATGGAAATTATTTAACCTAGAATAAATATTGGTTAATCAAATTATATTATAGAATATTATATAGCCTTGTGTGGCAGTGGTGTGGAATGAGAAAGAGTTAATTCACTTATATAAGACAGTGAATTAATATATGTGTTTAGCATAAGAAAATGAAAGGAATATGATAATTAATAATTGATATTTGCAATATATTACATAGTATTGTAATATATAAAAGGGTTAATAATTGAAAGATAAGTGATTAATAAAGGAAGAGAACCAATATAATTATAAATGAATATTGGTTAGAGATGGAGGTATTGTATTAGCATTTAAGAAATGGCTAAATGTGAAGATTAAAGAAATTGTGTTGGGGAAATTGATAGAAATGAAAGAGAAATAATTACAACATATTTCTAATAAGGAATATTAAAATAAGTTCTAGTATTGAATTATTTTAATAAAAAGAGAATAATATTTTATATGATGATGTTACCTTATATAGCCTTGTATGAGGTCATATGTATGACTAAGTAATATGGTAAATATATTGAAACATATTTGTTATATGAAAACAATTTATCATAATAGAAAATAAACTTATTATCTATTTTCTATATATAATATGTGTACATGTGCCGCACATGTAATTACTTTAATGAGACATGGATATTATATTAAGAATAATATCTTGAGATGATGAGTGAATTCTTTTATTATATTAATGCCTCTATTTGGAGAAAACATAATAAAAATATTTTATGACATATTATGATGGAATACATAATTTTGATATAGTGATGTATTTCTGAGAGGGTTAAATTTATAAAAGAAAGCTAAGTTATTTTAATGTACTAAATAACTTAAGTTTCTATATTACCGTAAATTTTATAAGTAGTAATGTGGTAGAAATGAATAAGTGATGAGAATGAGAATGAGCTTAATTAAGCTTGTGAGATATGCCTAGTGTGGCAAAGTGGTAGAGTGAGCAATTCATTAAATAAATTAATGAAGGAATGACTAATTAGTGTTAGTATATGAATTAATTGCTATGTGTAAGTATATATGTTATGAGAACATATTAGTAAGTATTGTAGTGATAATATATCATGACCATATTATAAGATATGATGTTAAGAATAATAGTATTTTGTGAGATTATATTATTGTAAGCTTGTGGACTATTAATTACTAAGTTCACATAATTATGCCTTGTGTGGCATAAATAGTAGAGTTAAATCAACGGAGATTTAATTGGAAGTATTAAAAGAAAAGTAATGGTAAGTTAATAAATAATTGATATTAATTATCATTATAATATTTGGGTGTACTTGAGATAATAATTTTATGGAAAATGGTAGGATGATAGTACCCAACTAAAATATATTAGCCCAATTAAGATATTAATTGAATTAAACTACACGAGGTACATGATTATATGTGTTGGTGTATATTTAAAGTATGGATATACTTATGTGGGTGTACTTATATGTTTGTGTATATGTACCCATAACTTTATATAATGTAGCAATATTAAGCTATTAAAATGTACCTCATGAGCCAAATTTTGCTAATACTGAGTTGTCCCAATATCATAGTCCCATCTCTTTCTATCCTCACGTGAATATCTCCATGGCCTAAGGCTATTAGTTGCAAAAACACTTCTCAGCATACTAGCTAATCATGAATGGGGAGTGGGCTTAACAGTGAATTCCAACAACTCTACCTAGCCAACCAATTATCCAATGTGTTCCTCTCATTTCTGTTGGTTTGGATTAAAAGGCAAAAACTTTATCTGTGTAATCATTTTTCTATAAATAAAACTATTCTCATTCTTGTTGCAATTGCTGAGTTTCCTGATAACTGAAAATTGAGAGAAAGTAAAGCATATGAGTAAGGAGTCTGAGAATTTAGGAAGGCATTTAGCAACAAGCTTAGCAAATCGTTTAGCAGAGGTAATATTCTTTAGCTATGTTCTCAATTTTGATTTCAAAGAAATCTTAGAATTATCATAAATGGATTGATAATTGATGATGGCATGTTATTGGAGTATTAGTATACATGTATGGAAGCAATGTGATTTAGTTTCAACATATTTCGTAAGAATTTTTATGTATGGGTCTGTGTTCTGCCGTTGCAGAAGGCCGTTTCTGAAACTGTCCAGGAAGGGCGCAGCTGCGCCAGTCCTGCAGTTCAAAACGGCGTAGCTGCGCCGTATGCTGTTTCTGGGGTTGATTTGGGGAAGCGCAGCTGCGCCGCTCCCATAGCTTAAAACAGCGCAGCTGCGCCAGGCACTAGTCAGAAGTTTAACTTTCTGTTATAAAGTGACGAGTCCTAATATGTTGGTATCACTTGACATGCATGAAAATAGGAGTAACATGTATAAATATGTACCCTGACATAGCATGAACGTTCTTGACTTCGTTAGTATGCGATTTATAAAGAAAGTTATAAGTTTTGATAATGAACTTTGACATATACGTATCACATATATATTCTGACTTTTTGAGCATGATCGTATGGTCTAGATACGCATGAAATGTTAGTCCAAGGTGTTAAGAGTACACTAGAAATCATGGTTTAAGTTTAAAATGATTTCAAAAGCTAAACTTGAACTTTTTGCAAAACTAAGTTACATGAACAAGGGGTATCTAGATTCTGATATTTTTGAGCATACATGCTAGTGCTTTTAACATCACTTAGATGTCGTGTATGTGCACACACCTTGTTAGACACTATGGAGGTTAGTCAAGCATGAATTGGACATGTTTTAAAGATGCTAGTTATGCGTATATGATAAAGATATTTGTGAGCATACGTATTAACTTTACTATGACATCTCACATGTTTACATGATGAACATAGTAGCTTTGTATGATTAGTTAAGCATGACATTGATTTTTGGAGAATAAAACTTAGGAAGTTTTGAAAGTGAGGTGGATGAACATGGAGTTACTTACATTCTAACTTTATGTACAAGCATGATAGGACTTATATGCCTCTAGTCATGATTGGTATGTGCACCCCGCTAGTTAGACGTGATATGAACTATACGAGCATGTTTTAAAGATGAATTATACTAGCTATATGTAAATAGATTTGAATGTATGTGAGCATGTGTATGGAAGGATATTTAGCATGTTATGTGTTAGTACCTATACATGCTAGAAAGCCAAAGTAGAATCAGATATCAAAAGCCAATTCTGGACTGACCAAGGATGGGCGCAGCTGCGCCCATCCCAAGGCTTAACTCAGCGCAGCTGCGCCACAAGGCAATTTTGCCAGACTGTTTTAATTGTAATCTGATCATGGTAGCATGTTTGCATTATTATTCCTGAGTTATAAAACAGAATCTTAATGATGCCTTGAGTGTTGATTGATGTAATGGTGATATAAAACCCGAAGGTATAATTCCGTTAAGGTTTGAGAAACGTAAGAATAATATATATCATGTATCTATGAGTTATAAATATATGTCGAACACATAAATAGTTAAGTGTGTGATAAATGTATAAGAAAGTTGATATTAAGAATGGTTAAGGTATACCTATACATACCTAGCTATTATAAGAGTATGATAAGGAAGTGAAACGAAGGTTCTAAGAACCAAGTTAGAAAATAATATAACAGTTGTTATTATGTTGGGGATGTATGGATGTGTATAACTGACGAGTGTGAATCTATGATTATATAACTATGTATGATTACACGAAGTGCAGATATCTATAAGCAGTTAAGTCGTAGTTGTTAAACTATGAACCAGGCAAGTCTTTCAGTTTCTATTTGTTATACGAAATTGATAACTGTTAGTTGAATTATATTATTCTATGAAAATGTTGATATAAAATGCATATGAAATATGTATGATATTTGAAAGCTGATCCTTGATGATATATTTATGAAGTTAATCTCTATGCCTGTTATGTGGGAAGTAACATTCGTAGTATATTTAAATGATTATGAATGCATGAACTGAGCATGATATTATATGCTATGTGATGTATGAAAACTGTTAGAATTGCTGAGCTGTCGAGCTCACTCTTGCAAATAACTATTTTTGCAGGTTAAGGACTCATGATTAAAGTACTACGATACTTAACTGATACAGTTCCATAGTGTCGCAAGGAGATCGATGTAGTTATCTAATGATATGATCTTGAACAATGTCTATGTTTTATATGATGTATAATACTTGTCGTGTTATAAAGTTGTACTATGTGGTACATAGAAGATATCGTATTAAGATGTAAACGTTTATACAATAACTCAAATAGAATGAATCATATCTTATAGTTGATTCCAGGATTTGTAATCGATTCAAGTTATGAAAATCAATAAAAGATTTTATTCAAAGAAGATTGAAAAAGTTTAAGTTATTCCGCATTTTTATAATATCGAATATGACATAAGACATGAATGGTAAATGACCAAGATTGTAACTTATAAAAGCTTGGGGTCATTATACAGATCCTGGAAACGAAATGAATTTATATTCTAAGTTTGTAATAAAGCAAAGTTATATTCATTAAGTTAAGAATAAAAGATGTAATAGTTTGACGAAAGTAGTATCTTGGCGGACCGGATCCGAGGTTCGAAGGGACCCGAATTTGGGGGCGTCACAAGTTGGGATCAAAGCTGTAGGTTATAAACCTTAAGAGTACCTTAGGCTATAACCTGAGAGAAGAAAAGAAAAGATTTAAAATATTTATAAGGGAAGATTCAAAGAAGAATCTTGAAGAATTTAGAGAATGAGAATCAGTGTGACACCCCCAAATTCGGGTACTTCGTTTCCATAAGATTTGGTGTTCACTTTCTAAATAAAACATACATCTACCCAATAAATAGGAATGTAAAATAAAATACAACCTCATCAACAAATAAATATGAAAAAGGATTACAACTTTAATCCAAAACTATCCCAGGTTTGCTAACCTTAACATAACAAATAAGTGCGAAATAAAGCATCATAAACTAGGTCTTATTACAATCAAGATTCAAGATAACAAGTCTTCACTTGCCCATCTTTCCTTTCCCTTTACTTGTTGACGGTATGTCAACATTCTCGGGTTTAACTGCAAGGGGTTATAAAATATACAAGAGTGAGCAAACAAAAGTTCACTTAAAATATTCAATGATATGCCATGATCGAATAATTTCAAAAGAATTTGAATAACTTTTCTTTCGTCAAAATAAAGAATTGAATAATAATTCTTTCATCATATTTAGAATTTGAATATAGAATTTATCTGAGGGTCATACGACCTTGTACTATGTCCTAGGTTATAAATATTTATATTTAAACCTTTAACAGTCATTAAATATTTAAACCTTTAACAGTCATTGAGACTATGGACCTTTAACTCGTACTTAGGGGGATCAGCCCTTCGTACCATGTATTGTGCACAAACATTCAACGCTAACCCAATATCAAGCATTCTTGATGAAAATTGCTATTACGAATTCGTTTTTAAACCAATTCATGAAATTCCAATTGTAATAATTCTAATTCTTAACATATCAAGATAACCCATAATCAATTTAAACAATAATCAATAATCAAACACCAATTTGATAGTTTAAAAAGGCTATTTTCAAAATTAGTTTACAATAAATCATTATGAACATGATTTCTTCTTGTTCATTCAAATTACATGGATTGAATTGCTAAAAAAACTATATAACTCATATACAAACATGCTATAACACATATCACACATAAATTTCATGCTCACACCAATTTTGTGAAAACAATTTTTACAGAGAGTTCTAAACTATGAAGATATTGAAAAACACAATTAAAAGTTATGGAGTTTATGATTATACCCTTTTCTAGATTGGATTAGGAGAAGAGATGGAGATGATGATGGTGTATAGTTCTCCTCTTGCTTTCTCAAAGCTTATTCTCCTCTCTTCTTCCTCTTCTTCTTCTTTGAGTATTCTCTCTAACTCTCTCTGTTTTTTTTCTTTCTTTATTTTATAAAACTAACTGACTAACTTTTAAACTAACTTATATTATAGATATATAATATACACATACATATATAATATATATGTAACTTATAATATTATTATAGCTAATAAGTAATATACTAATTGCTATACTAACTACTACTTATTACATAGGTTACAAAAAATTGAATTTGAAAAGTCATAAGGAAAAGTCATAAGGCCATGTTTGGCAAAACCACATTATTTTTTAAAAAATAGATTTTTATTAATTAAGGCCATGTTTGGTAAAACAAGTTTAAAACAAAAGTAAGGGCCTTGTTTGGTAAAATCAATTTAAAACCCTTTTCAATTCTTTTCATAAATCCTTTAACCTATGGTTTAGATGCTACACTTTATTTAATTGCAACCTTCTAATTTAATTAAATAAAAGCTAATATTTATTAATTAATTAAAATTGCACATAATACCAAATTGTCACACACTTTCAATTTTTTTAATAATCATAATTCATGCAACAATTAGTAAATCACTATTAACACTTAGCACATAATATTACTCTAATTTAATTATTCTCAATTAAATTAGAATTATGTTACACCATTACTTACACATCAATTCAATTAATTTTATTGCACTTAATTAAATTACTCCACAACAATCACACAATTTATTTATTTAACTCAATAAATAAATCAAATCAAATATTTGTTTAATTCAATAAATATTTACAATTAATATATGAAAATCTCATTTGTTACAATCACGAGTTTCCTAACTCCGATAATAAAAATGTTAAGATGATGTCTATAAGATGAATATGACAAAGATAATGAGAATGAACTCGAATGGAGATTAGTTGATAATGGGAAAGAACCCTAAGGTAAATCGATGATCACGACGTGATCAGATTGAGCTATGAAATGATAAATAGTCTGTACCAACTAAGTGTGTATAGCTTGATGCTATAAGAGAAGGTACTATGAAATAGTACGAGATGAACTCATGAGTAGTTGTATATGATGAATAAAGAAAATTCGTAACGAGCAAAGAGCAAGTTAAGAGTAAGGTAGAGTTAAGTGTTGGATTTCCATTGAGGACTCATGTGACGGCTTAGTTGTACAAACCATTGTGTGGGCGGAGGTTTTGTGCTTGCACTGAGTACATCACATTGATAATCGTTGGAATGTTGGTGTCGCGCTATCGTTATACATATGGCGAAAAGGTCATTCTTTTCTCATGTTTATTCTGATAGATAAAGGTTTTTAAGATTAAATTAGATAGTACTAAGATTAGGTGCGAGTTCTTAAAACTCATGCCTATGATAAGTTTGTGACTTATAATCATATGTATTTTTGAGCTCTTAAGCGTATGGACAGTCCCTGATTAGTTCTTGGACTACATATTGCTAGGACAAGTTCTTAAAATCTTATTATTGTGGTAAGTTCCTGAACTTCCATGGTGTGGTAAGTTCGATGAACTATACTGGGAATAGATATATTATATATCAAGAATTAAGAATTTTGGTATAGTGAGCATTGATAGTATTAAAGAATGATAAAATGATGAAGTAATGGAGTAAGAGATTTAAGTTGATGGACAAATTTGGATTTTTCTAAATCTTCTAGCTACGCTAGATTTTCAAAATTTATTGACTTCGTGCTAGTGTTTGCACTTCTGTTTTCTTGAGAAAATATTGGGTCAGATGGCTAAACCAATGAGTTTTAAAAACGATACCGTTATTTGTATGTCTATGCTATTTATTTCGGCTAAGACAAAAATGATTTGAAAATCTTTTAAAATATATTTTTGATAATATACATCATTTGATATGGTGTAGGATGGTAAACAATGGAGTCATCAATGCAATCGAACCTAGTGTCCGGAGCGATCGTAAGATCGTCTGTCCATTATGGTATGATGTAGTACGACAAAGTCATAAAATAACGGAATCTTTAACGTGCGACTGAGGTGGTACGGTATCATGATGTCATAAAAGGATTTTTGGTTTTCGTTTAAACTATGAAAAAGGTCTATTAAGTTGATTAATTTTGATTGATGTCCGAGTTGTTGATAAAAGTCTAAGCTATTTGATTCGGCGAGACGACTGTTAGAGAATAATTATGGAATTCAAGCATTCTTGTGTATTTATGCCAAACCAGATTGCTCTGGTGCAGATTTAGATGTTGAAAAGTTGAGGTGAACAACCCTATAAAGGAGACATGTTTTCGGAGACAATAGTTCCGAATGTAACGCATATAGTTGTTACAAAACACTACGTTGTGGCTCAACATAGTGGTACAATAGGACGGCCACCTAGTGTACGCATGAATGGTGTTTTCAGTCTTTGTGATTGATAAACACTCTGGTTTGCAGTGTGAAGAATTTTGTTGAAGCATTAGTAAACCTAGATAAAAATTCACGGTCTTGTGGCCCCTAAGCATAATTTGGAATCTGAGTTATTCATACTACTTCCCGATTATTGAAAAATCGTGGAAGATTCTTATTCTTCTGAATGATGAATGTAGTAAGTAGAATGTTCCTTAGAAAGGAGAAAATGGTAGAAAGCATTTGAGCAAGTTATAATAATAAAACTTCCGAAAAGAGAATGGATAAAATTATTCAAAAGAATATGTCATATTCGGAATAGCACCGAGTAGGGAAGGTTTCGGTGATTCCGAGGACGGAATCCTTATAAAAGGGAGAGGATGTAAGAACCCGAATTTTTAAAAACTATTAAAATAAGAATTTAGTAAATAGAGTTCTTATTATAAGATATGTCAGATTTGAATAAGAATATATATATATATATATATATATGTGTGTTATATATATTAAATTATGTGGTTTGGTGGAAAGAAATTAGATATATATGTATGAGATTTTATAGTTGACTAACTATTAAAGGAAATAGAGTTTGAACTTAGAGTTTAAATATCTAAATCATTCAAGAACGTAGTAATTGATGTTGGTTAACTAGTATAATAAGTGAGCAATTTAAAAAGCATGTTCAAAGTGTTTAGAAATTTGATTCTGGTTCTGCTGTAGCAGAACTTGTCTACATCTGAACTTAAGGTGGCGCAGTTGCGCCACTTCCAAGCCTAAAACCAACGCAGCTGCGCTGGTCTTCTGAAAACTATGCATGAGCTTAAGAAATCTGAACTTACAATATATACATTAATGATTAATATGTGTTATGATTAGTGAGCAATCTGTCCGAGAATGGATTAAGATAACAAAGGAATGAATATTAATTATGGAAATTATTTAACTTATTATAAAATTAATAAGATTAATAAAATCTTAAATGATTAAATAAAGGTTAAATAATAAGACCTAGACTGGAAATAGGGTATGGATTTAAAAATTTTGTGAAGGACTTATATGGTTTTGTGTATTATTTATATATTTATAAGGAGAATTAAGAATAAATTCTTGTAACCTAATATATATTAGGTATGGTAATTAAATAACCTAAGGGTTATAATAGAAAAGGATGTTAGTATTTAAAATATTAACTAGCACTAAGAGATTAAGTTTATTATCTCAATTTATTAATTTTATAAAAGCAAGTCTAATTGGGTTAAGTAATTAAGTGTGCATGAGTAAGGGTTGGAATTACAATTGAGTGAATAGAAATCCTAATTAAATAATTAGGGTAGAATAGAATTATAAATAGTGGACTATGTTAATTTACATAGCCTATTTATTTTATTAGCAAGCCCAAAAGAATTAATTTAGAGCCCAAGACTTTAGCGCAATTGTTAAGGGATTTTTGGTGAGATATACTTAGATTTGCTAAAGATTATGAGAGAGGAAGAAAATATATTGGATAGATTTTGTAAAGATATGGAGAGATTTGGTGAGATATGCGCTTAGATTTGCTAAAGATTATGAAAGAGAAAGAAAAGATAATGGATAGATTTTGTAAAGATATGGAAAGATATGGAGAGATTTGGTGAGATATGCTCAGATTTGTTAAAGATAAGAGAGGGGAGATAGAAGATATTAGGAGATTTAGTACAGATATATAAGTTATATCTACACATATTGCTAGCTTATAAATAAACCCATTTCATTTGCAAATAAAGAGTTTACTCATTTTCATTTCATTCTCCAAGTTAGCTAGCAAAAGAAAATCAAAAGATAGAGAGAGAGAAAGTTGCTTCGGGTATAACAAGAGAAAAAGGGAGAGGGTTTGATCTTCCATGCCACCCAAGTTCCTTAATTATTTTGTTTGAAGAAGAAGAGCCCTAAAGGTATAAACTCTAAACTTAAGCTTGATTGAATTATTTTATTTTACAAATAAAGATCTTATGATTCAAAACTCCAAAACCTTAGATGTATATGTTAATAAGTATTATATGTTTGGATCAATCACTTTTAAGTGTCAAAAGTTAGATCAAAAGTAAGAAAAATGAAACTATGTTTTAAAAAGTTAGAAAAACCTAAATTTTTCTAGCCTAAATTATGTTTTGCTTGGATTTGATGTATATTTGGTGTAATAGATCATGGATCATGGTAGATCCTTGATCTTAAGGTGTATTATTATGTGTTATGATGGTTTATGATGGCTAATATTGGATAAATCAATAGATCATGAAAGTTTTCTTACAAAACACAAAGATTATAAAATTAGATTTTTGAGAAAACAGAACATGATATTAAAACGACCATATCTCTCATTGTGTTTTGAATTTTTTAGTGTGGTTAATTTTTGGACTTAGATCTATAACTCTTATAACTTTTTCAAGTGGAATCACTGAAAAAATAGTTATAGATGTTTGTGTGGACTGGTTTGAGCAAAGGACGCCAAATCTGAAAAACCCAAAAATTAGGCTGTCCGGATTTTTGAAGGGCCGTTTTGGCCACTTAAATTGTGTAATAAAATCAGACCTTTTGGGACATGAAAATATATAGGATAAAGTATCTTGTGTCCAAAAATGAGCTCATTCCGACTTAAATTGAGCAAGTTATGACCATTTTAATATTTGTATTTTTCTGACAAAAATAGCTATAATCGGAGTAGTATAACTCCGATGGCCACGAAATTTAAACTGGAGGTTCACGATAACATGTGTAAGATCCCATCAAGAGTTGGGAATTTCTAGAGTTCAGCGTGAGGTAGTTATTTTCTTAAGAAATTAACTAAAAATGGATTTTTGAAAAATAGTAAAGGAAATTGAAAAATTATTTTTATGTATGGAATACATGTATTTATGTGTGAAAAAAAGATAAAAAAATAATAAGATAATTTGGTTAAAAAAAGGGGAATCCAGTTTGTTGGATTGGAATCTAGTTTGCTGGATTGCAATCTAGTTTGTTGGATTGACCATCAAGTTGCTGAAATGATCTGTTTGGCTATTCCAGGTTGCTGGATTAGAGGTAAGTTGAATCCAGGCTTGTTGGATTGGATGTCAGTTTGAATCCAGGCTTGCTAGATTGGAAAATAGTTTATTAAATTGAAATTCAGTTTGAATTTAGGTTGCTGAATTAGGAATTCGGCTTACTAAATTATAAAGGACTTATAAAATGAAAGACTAAGTGTTAATTCACAAGTTATATGATACACTGTGTTTAAATATTAGATAGTTTACTTATAAGGTATGTTATACTAATTTAAAGATCAATCTTATATCTGATTGGTCTTTTCAATAAAGCATTTAACCTAAATCGAGTAGTAGTAGTCAACGAATTAGGCAAGTTTTCTAACTCGAACTCGAGTTGTTATTGTAAAACTTGTTCGTGATTAATCATTGTTGATTATATCACATCTATGATTTATTGATTCGCACATTGTGCATGTTGTATATGTTCATCAGGTATGAAAGGCTGATCACCTTCATTACCATATTATTAAGTTGAATTTATTTATGTTCATTGTTGGCTATTCGGCATTATTGATTCATGTTCTTTCACAATTCTTATGTTGTTGAAAGTTTGTCAGCTTATTATTATTTTCAATCATGATATATCTTCATTTGAACTTAAACTTGCTGGGCAAACTTGTTGCTCACCCTTGCTATATCATGATAAATATTTCAGATTAAAGAAGAAACTTCGAACACAGTCAAAGGCAAACACAAGTTCCAGGATGGAATTATTATACGGTTAAAATGGTAATAGTATAGGATACAAATGACATTGTATGTCGTGTAGGATATTGAATGCAGGTATTAAGTTAAGGTTACAAACCTTGGGAATTATGTTGTAAATGTTATTGTATAAATAATTTATGTTTATATCTTTCACAATAGTTATAGAAATGATGTATCGTGACGTACCAGGTTCGAGGTTCTGGGGACCCGGATTTGGGGGCACTACAATTGGTATCAGAGTTGTAGGTTATAAACCTTAGGTAGGGGTACCTTAAGCTATAACCACAGAGATAAGGAGTAGGAATAAACTCAAATAGAGTTTAAGTTCTAAGCGATGAATTTGGGCAAGGTATTAATAAGTCAATAAGATTGAAAGAAGAATCCTGACAAATAATAAAGATCGAGAGTTACCTAACTCTGATAATAAAGATGAACAGTAGTAAAGAATAGATAGAGTCTAAAAGACTAAAAGTATAAAGGGAAAGAAGATCGTAAAACAAAACGATCATAAGATATGAAAGAATCGTAAAATAATACGATTATAATATGAGATCACAACGTGATCTGATGAGGTCATAAAAGGACAGATGATCAATCAAATGATTGAAAACTTTATAGCAGAATTGTTGTATGACAGTTGTACTATGAAATTGTACTATTAAAACTCAGGAAAGAGTTGTGAATTGTAGATACGGATTAAATGAAATTCGTATCAAGTATTGAGGGAGCTAAGATTTTGTGGGATTTCAATTGAGGATTCATGTGATAGCTGAGTTGTACAAACTTTTGTATGGGCGGGGGTTTTGTGCTTGGTCTAACGACTACTTAGTTTATCACATTGATAATCATTGAAATGTCGGTGTCGCGCTATTCGTTCTATGTATGATGAGAAGGTGATTCTTTTCTCATGTGTATAACGGATAGGTAGAGAATATAAGATTAGGTGCGAGTTCTTTAAACTCATACATATGGTAAGTTCATGACTCATAATCATATGGTGGAACCCCTCAGCGAATGGATGACTTTGGCCTGACTAGGATAAGTTTCAAAATCCATATGATTGTGGTAAGTTCCTGAACTCATAACGTGTGGTATGTTTGATGAACTATACGGGGGTATAGGAAAATTATGAATGAAGGATTGAGGATAATAGAAATAGATAGAATTATTAAGTAATTGATCATTAGAAGAATTGAAGTTGATGGTGGAAGCATAGGTATTCCAAATCTTCTAGCTGTGCTAGACTTTGAAATTTTTCACATCAAGCTAAATTCGCCTTGATGTGCCTTTTTCGAAATAAAATGAATTTTTGTTATCTTCACAACATGGTGACAAGGGTGTGGAGATGGATTTTGAGCCATTATCACATCGTTACCTGGGCATGATAACAGCAAAAATGAATTTTTGGTTATCTTCAAAACATGGTTAAAATTGTGTATGTGTGGACTTCAGGACCCTGACACGTCGT
This sequence comes from Panax stipuleanatus, assembly GCA_020205555.1. Lineage (NCBI taxonomy): Eukaryota > Viridiplantae > Streptophyta > Magnoliopsida > Apiales > Araliaceae > Panax > Panax stipuleanatus. The sequence goes on along the minus strand of CM035119.1, from coordinate 106,518,156 downwards.
TACCTATTGCGATATGATAATTCCAAAAATAATTTTCAATAGTTTTGAATAGTTTAAAGAAGAGTCTACGCTAATTGTTTCGGCTAGACAAAGATTATTTAAAATATCAAAATGTATTTTATATATCATCAATGCATCATGGAACCTGTTGCAAAGATGATAAAAACTATGGAGTTATTAATACAGTATTACCTAGTGTTGGATGTGATCTATAGATCGTCAGCCCACTCTAGTATATTATTGTATGACAAAGTCACAAAAATGACGGAATCTAAAACGGATTGTAAATACAGTGCGGTATCATGACGTCATAAAATGATTTTTAGAATTTTAAAGAAGAGTCAAGTGTCAATTAAATTTGGCCAGACACATGTTTCGATTGATGCTAGAATTATTGGTATAAATCTAAAGCTATTTGATTCAGCTAGACAAATGTTTATGAAATTCAAGTATTCTTTGAGAATTTATTCCAAGCCAAATTATTTTGGTGCGGAATCTTATGCAAGTTGGTATCCAACACAAGTTGGTGTCCACATTAAGTGATACAAGTTGGTATCAAAATGACACAAGTTGGTGTCAAGTTAATACAAATTGGTATCAAATTTACACAAGTTGGTGTTAAGATAAAACGGTTTACATATTAATTTCTGTTTAAACCTTTTCGAAATTGAAAAATAATAGTTCAGGGCCACTCAACATTATATAAAAAGTTTTTTTTAACTCCTTGGGGAGAAGTCTGGGTAGAATGTGATGATAGAATAGTTCCTCATAGAAGGAAGCAAGATGTACTCATTAAACTGAGAATAAAATTAGATAAAGGTTAAGTCGAAAATTTAGTTTTGGTGAAATAATGGAGTAGGGATTAGTAGGCTGTAATTTCAAGAACGAAATTCTTAGAAGAAGGGGTGAATGTGACAACCCGAGAATTAATAAGATTAATAAAATCTTAAATGATTAAATAAAGGTTAAATAATAAGACCTAGACTGGAAATAGGGTATGGATTTAAAAATTTTGTGAAGGACTTATATGGTTTTGTGTATTATTTATATATTTATAAGGAGAATTAAGAATAAATTCTTGTAACCTAATATATATATTAGGTATGATAATTAAATAACCTAAGGGTTATAATAGAAAAGGATGTTAGTATTTGAAATATTAACTAGCACTAAGAGATTAAGTTTATTATCTCAATTTATTAATTTTATAAAAGCAAGTCTAATTGGGTTAAGTAATTAAGTGTGCATGAGTAAGGGTTGGAATTACAATTGAGTGAATAGAAACCCTAATTAAATAATTAGGGTAGAATATAAATATAAATAGTGGACTATGTTAATTTACATAGCCTATTTATTTTATTAGCATGCCCAAAAGAATTAATTTAGAGCCCAAGACTTTAGCGCAATTGTTAAGGGATTTTTGGTGAGATATGCTTAGATTTGCTAAAGATTATGAGAGAGAAAGAAAATATATTAGATAGATTTTGTAAAGATATGGAGAGATTTGGTGAGATATGCGCTTAGATTTGCTAAAGATTATGAAAGAGAAAGAAAAGATAATGGATAGATTTTGTAAAGATATGAAAAGATATGGAGAGATTTGGTGAGATATGCTCAGATTTGTTAAAGATAAGAGAGAGGAGATAGAAGATATTAGGAGATTTAGTACAGATGTATAAGTTATATCTACACATATTGCTACCTTATAAATAAACCCATTTCATTTGCAAATAAAGAGTTTACTCATTTTCATTTCATTCTCCAAGTTAGCTAGCAAAAGAAAATCAAAAGATAGAGAGAGAGAAAGTTGCTTCGGGTATAACAAGAGAAAAAGGGAGAGGGTTTGATTTTCCATGCCACCCAAGTTATTTAATTATTTTGTTTGAAGAAGAAGAGCCCTAAAGGTATAAACTCTAAACTTAAGCTTGATTGAATTATTTTATTTTACAAATAAAGATCTTATGATTCAAAACTCAAAAACCTTAGATGTATATGTTAATAAGTATTATATGTTTGGATCTATCACTTTTAAGTGTCAAAAGTTAGATCAAAAGCAAGAAAAATGAAACTATGTTTTAAAAAGTTAGAAAAACCTAAATTTTTCTAGCCTAAATTATGTTTTTCTTGGATTTGATGTATATTTGGTGTAATAGATCATGGATCATGGTAGATCCTTGATCTTAAGGTGTATTAGTATGTGTTATGTTTGTTTATGATGGCTAATATTGGATAAATCAATAGATCATGAAAGTTTTCTTACAAAACACAAAGATTATAAAATTAGATTTTTGAGAAAACAGAACATGATATTAAAACGACCATATCTCTCATTGTGTTTTGAATTTTTTAGTGTGGTTAATTTCTGGACTTAGATCTATAAGTCTTATAACTTTTTCAAGTGGAATCACTGAAAAAATAGTTATAGATGTTTGTGTGGGCTGGTTTGAGCAAAGGACGCCAAATCTAAAAAACCCAAAAATTAGGCTGTCCGGATTTTTGAAGGGCAGTTTTGGCCACTTACATTGTGTAATAAAATCAGACGTTTTAGGACCTGAAAATATATAGGATAAAGTAGCTTGTGTCCAAAAATGAGCTCATTCCGACTTAAATTGAGCAAGTTATGACCATTTTAATATTTGTATTTTTTTTGACAAAAATAGCTATAACCGGAGTAGTATAACTCCGACGGCCATGAAATTTAAACTGGAGGTTCACGATAACATGTGTAAGATCCCGCCAAGAGTTGAAAATTTTTGGAGTTAAGCGTGAGGTAGTTATTTTCTTAAGAAATTAACTAGAAATGGATTTTTGAAAATTACTAAAGAAAATTTTGAAAAATTTCTGAAAAATTATTTTTGTGTATGGAATACATGTGTTTATGTGTGGACAAAAGGTAAAAAAATAAGAAGATGATTTGGTTAAAAAAAGGGGAATCCAGTTTATTGGATTGGAATCCAGTTTGTTGGATTGCAATCTGGTTTGTTGGATTGACCATCAAGTTGCTAGAATGATCTGTTTGGCAAATCCAGGTTACTGGATTAGAGGTAAGTTTAATCCAGGCTTGCTGGATTAGATGTCAGTTTGAATCCAGGTTTGCTGGATTGAAAAATAGTTTACTAAATTGAAATTCAGTTTGAATTTAGGTTGCTGGATTAGGAATTCGGCTTACTAAATTATAAAGGACTTATAAAATGAAAGACTAAGTGTTAATTCACAAGTTATATGATACACTATGTGTTTAAATGTTAGATAGTTTACTTATAAGGTATGTTATACTAATTTAAAGATCAATCTTATAACTGATAGGTCTTTTCAATAAAGCAATTAACTTAAATTGCGTAGCAGTAGTCAACGAATCAAGCAAGTTTTCTAACTCGAACTTGAGTTGTTATTGTAAAGCTTGTTTCGTGATTAATCATTGTTGATTATATCACATCTATGATTTATTGATTCGCTCGTTGTGCATGTTGTATATGTTCATCAGGTATGAAAGGCTGATCACCTTCATTACCATATTGTTCAGTTGAATTTATTCATGTTCATTGTTGGCTAATCAGCATTATTGATTCATGTTCTTTCATAATTCTTATATTGTTGAAAGTTTGTCAGCTTATTATTCTTTTCAATCATGATATATCTTCATTTGAACTTAAACTTACTGGGCAAACTTATTGCTTACCCTTGCTATATCATGATAAACATTTCAGATTAAAGAAGAAACTTCGAACACAGTCAAAGGCAAACACAAGTTTCAGGATGGAATTATTATACGGTTAAAATGGTAATAGTATAGGATATAAATGACATTGTATGTCGTGTAGGATATTAAATGCAGGTATTAAGTTAAGGTTACAGACCTTGGAAATTATGTTGTAAAAGTTATTGTATAAATAATTTATGTTTATATCTTCCGTAATAGTTATAGAAATGATGTATCGTAACGTACCAGGTCCGAGGTTTTGGGGGCTCGGATTTGGGGGCGCTACAAGTAATGTGGTAGAAATGAATAAGTGATGAGAATTAGAATGAGCTTAATTAAGCTTGTGAGATATGCCTAGTGTGATAAAGTGGTAGAGTGAGCAATTCATTAAATAAATTAATGAAGGAATGACTGTGACGCCCCCAAATTCGGACCAACACTGGTCTCTTGAATTCGGTTCATCACATTCTCATGATAATACAATAATAATATCTAAAACCTACATTCACAGCGGAAGATCTAATCTAGAATAATATACATTGATTTATTATAATTATTCCCCAAGTCTTGCAACCTACAGTACTTAATAGATTATATAATAATATCAAATACAGACTTATTATATAACTCTACTTAAGCTTAAACATAGTTCTGAAATAGTCATAATATAACATTTAAAGATTTTAAAACATAAAAGGAACAAGGTAGTCGGTAGCCTTGCCCTTGCCCTTATCGACGCCCAAAGGTCCACCCTGCTCTGCCATAACTAAAATATTTTTAGGGAAAACAAGAATGAGCACAAATTGCCCAGCAAGTAATATACAATAAGGGTGAAGAGTTTTATAACACGAGTTTGAAATATCAAAGTATAATCTCAATGATAAATAAGAGTTTGAAGAATAACATCATGGATAACGAGTATCATCAATTCTCAAATTAAATCTTTGAAATATGAAATGGTAGTTCAATATAGATCGACAGATATATATGAATTTAAAGGCAATCGACATATCCAAACTAATAAAATAAATTATACTGAGTAGTCACTAAGGACTATTGAACATCTACTAGAATGATCAATATTAAACTGATAATCCAAAAGAAATAAGTACGATAGATGATCAGTCTACAATACTTTATGTTATGAATAACACCACTATAATATTCACGAGTGTGTTGGGACTTCCAGCAATATACACTCCCCTTACCATAAGGGTTCAACTTAGTTTTTAAGATTTCTGCACCAGTCAATTGGTTTGGATAGTTTTCTAAACATGCATATAGTCTAGCCGAATCAAATGGCATAGACACACCCATGATAATCAAGAACAATACCAAGTTCAACATGAATAATAGCTTTCATAAGACTCAAATGAAATATGAGTTTAAGTATACTAACTCAATTTAAAACGGGTAAGAAAGAAACTTTCTTACAATATTCTTTGAATAAAGTAAACACAAGAATAGGATACTTGCACCGTAAAAGAGTGTAAGTTAGAGAACTTGCCTTAAGCGTAGTCTATCCACGTAAATTAATCAACACTTTTGAATCTCTATTGTAATATAATTACGTATATATATGATATCCATTAGTCATATAGTTTAACATTATACTTTACCTTATATATATAATCCACATATAAGTTAAGTCTTTAACCTTAGTATACAGTCATACCATGTATAGTATCATACTAATTTCACAAGTCTCGAGTAATATAACTTTTATTGTCTTTTATCCTTAACGTTCCTCTTTTTGAGTTAACATATTCTCTTATCATTATTATCACATAAGATCATAATCAATTCCAAACATACTTCATTTAGTACGTTATGGCATTGTTATCAGTTAATCGTCAAAATCGGATTCAAGTATTAACATATGATATCACATAACACATATACATGTTAAAGGGTACTTCCATGTTTGTATAACCTTTCCAAGTTCAATCATACATGATATAGGTTCTAAGTTAATACTTTTAATACTTAAGGCCATTCAAGGTCACGAACTCACAAAGTCTAACATGCTCGCCTTTTAAACATATAAGGTATTCATATAACTCATGTTAGGCATGCTCATGAGTATTCCCATTGCATACACTTAACTAGCATCGTTATTATTTTGAAAACATGCTTTATTTATGCTTAACTTGATTTTACGACATCTAACATGGTAGGCATAGATGTATGATACATTAGCGAGTCTAAGAGTACTATCAAACATGTCCATAATTATCGAAATCCAAATCTCAATGTAACATGTCAAGGTGCACGTTCAAAACTTATACTTCCATTAGTAAAGCTCACTAATAAGGCCTAACATGTTCACGCTATATATATACATATGCTAACATGTTCGACATGCATTTTAAAGTCATAGTAACATGCTCGCAAAATTAGTACCTCAATTTGATATATACATGTCAAAGTTCACCTTTGAAACTTACATTTTCGTTAGAAATGTTCACTAGCGAGGTTCAACATACTCATGTTACACTATGAAACATATATACGTAAGTTAACCTGCTTTTCATGCATTCTTAAATCATACTAATATGCTTACAAGGTCAGAATACCAACGTGACTTATATACGTTAAAATTCGATTATAAAACCTTAAGTTTATTTTCAAACTATAAGCTTTTTCATCAAGATTGTATATCATCATGGTCAAACATACTCACGCTATGCCAATATACTTGCTTATACATGTTACTTATGCTAACATGCTTGTTTAAGTCATAATAATCAATTAACACTTCACATATTTCTTAACAGAAACAAAAAATTGACTCCAGAGGCTGGCGCAGCTGCGCTGTGCCTTAGTTATAAATCGGCGCAGCTGCGCCGCGATTGGTCTGTGCTAGAATATTTCTTGCTTCGGCAGAATGCAAGCCAACCTCTCAATTTTTCACCACAATTTCGATTCTACACAATCACATTGCTTCATAATCATACTCATAAGGATATATAATAACTAGTAAACATTACCCAAATTATATTATGATCTAATTCAACCAATAATCAACAATCTACGAAATCTCAGAAAACAAGAATGAAGAACAAGGAAATGATTATACCTCTGCTATATAAATTGAGCTTGTTGATAAATCAAACCTTTCCCTCTACTGATATATGTATATTGCTCTCACTCAACACTTAAGAAAAATCTCAGCAAATTGAATAAAGAAGGAAATGGGCTATATTTATAGAAGAACTATAATCCAGACAATGTTTTCAACTCTCAAATTAAGCCAATGGAAATTGAGAATTATATGAAGGTTAAAGAGGAGTTGGTAGATGGTTGGTGAAATACATCATGAAAGTTACTCCCCATGAATCATTATAGCTAATATGTTGATTTTGAGAGAAGAGGCAGTAGACTAGCTTGGAGTTTTCACGTGAAGAGAATGAAATGTGACTCTTATTATGGGACAAGAGAATGCAGCTCAGCCATTGGTCAATATGGATTCATATAACACATATGTTATATACTTATACATAATATCTACACTTAGGTTGTAATTTAATGTCACAATGTAATTCGCATAATAATACTTCAATGTAGTAACTATAATTTGTACATATATAATCCATGTACATTTTATCATATCGGTATAATTTATTCGGGTATTACCACATTACATTATTTCCTTTATTATTAGATTCTATTAATCAACAATTGTTTACAGTATATTCATGATGTACTATTTTAATGTATACTCACACATAATTGTCACATAAGTATAAATCATATAGCTTATATAGTTTAATCAATCTTAACACATGGTTTCGATATGTAGTATAGTTACATTTAACGTCACACTACACTATATAACACATGTGTCATTACTATATGTTATACTTTTAATCCTTTGCACATATCAACTAGTCGAGCAAATATAATCTACTCGTTTATATATTATTATTCTCAATGGTAATTAATTAATTACTCATCTTATCAATGAAATTAATATTAATTAATCCATCACTCGTTAATCAATGTAATTATTAATCTCTATGACAATTAATTAACATTTGTATGATTAATTATCACATTAAATAAATATAAATCTTATTATATTTATAAACAAGTTGCTTATTATTATTCTATTACTTGCAATAATAATAATCAACATATTATTAATCACCATTAATATTCCATTACATTTAAATAACAATTAATATTTGATAAATTTTTCACGTTGTAATTCATTCATTAATTATCTCATCAACGTTTCTATTTCCGTGCCACACAAGGCATTCAACGAGCTTATCGCAAACTCCATATTTTCTCAATTATTATAATTATTCAACTTAATATAATTGAGTTAACTCATCTCATAACACTTACATATTTATATTCAAATAAATATTCATTTTCATTAATATATTCATTTAATAATATTCGAAAATTCTCGGGTATTACATCCTCCCCCCCCTTATAAAAATTTCATTCTCGGAATTGCTACAAGGTTACACAAATAGAAGGGGATAATCACTCATTATCCTATCTTCTAATTCCCACGTAGCCTCCTCGACATCTTGGTTACGCCAAAGTACTTTTATAGATAAAATAACTTTATTTCTTAATGTATGTTCTTTCCTATCTAATATCTGGACAGGAATTTCTTTATACGCCAAGTTCTTCTCAACTTGAATGGGTTCATAAGAAATCACGTGCTTGTAGTCGGCCTTGTATGGTCGCAACACGGAGATGTGGAACACATTGTGAATGTGCTCCAACTCGGGTGGTAATGCAACTTTGTATGCCACTTCGCCCACTCATTTCAGTATCTCGAACGGTCATATGAATCTTGGACTCAACTTTCCTTTCTTGCCGAAACGGATCTTTCCCTTCCATGGGGATACCTTCAAGAATACAAAACTACCAACTTTAAAGTCTCGGTCCTGCCGATGCAAATCTGCGTACTTTTTCTGGCGATCTTGAGTTACTACTAGTCTGGCTCTTATCATTGTCACCACTTCTGCGGTTTGTTGTACTAGCTCTGGTCTGAGTATCCAACGTTCTCCGACTTTGTCCCAACATAATGGCGTTTTGCACTTTCTTTCGTAAAAAGCTTCGTACGGTGGCATGCCGATACTCGCATGGTAACTATTGTTATATGCAAATTCAACTAAAGGTAGGTGGTCGCCCCAATTTCCCTTGAAGTCCATCACGCAAGTCCTAAGCATGTCCTCCAGCGTTTGTATAGTTCACTCACTCTGTCCGTCTGTCTGAGGATGATAAACGGTACTCAACCTCAACTGCGTTCCCATTTTCTCTTGCAAGCTTTTCCAAAAATTTGATGTGAAGCGCGGATCTCGATCAGAGATAATTGACACCGGTACTCCATGTCGTGAAACAATCTCCTTTACGTATAGGCTTGCTAACTAGTTCAAACTGTATCGGATCTTGATTTGTAGAAAATGTGCGGTCTTCGTTAGTCGATCCACGATAACCCAAATGGCATCATATCCCTTCTATATGACTGGAAGTCCTACGACGAAGTCCATCGTAATATGCTCCCATTTCCACTCCGGTATTTCCAATAGTTGTAGTAAACCACTCGGCCGCTGGTGCTCTACTTTAACGCGTTGACAAGTCAAACATTTACTAATGCACTTTGCGACTTCCCGTTTTAGATTGGGCCACCAAAAGTGTTGCCTCAAATCTCGGTACATCTTTGTGTCTCCCGGATGAACGGAATACGTCGTATTGTGTGCCTCGTGCAAAATCTCTGCTCTTAACTTGGTTACCGCTGGTACCTACACTCTTTCTTTGAATCTCAAAATACCATCTTTATCCATTCGGAATCTTTCTTCTCCATTTTCTGCGATCCTTTTTCTGATTTTCTCGCATTCCTTATCCTTCTCTTGTGCTCCTTTTACTCTATCCAATAATGTCGGACGAGCTTCCATTACAAACAACTTCTCTTCAAACCTCTCCGGTCCTTTTACCTCTATCTCTAATCTTTTCATTTCTCTTACCAATTCCTCTTGAGTCATCACATGAAATAGTTTCTCCCTTCCTTTTCTGCTCAGAGCGTCGGCAACTACGTTTGCCTTACCCGGGTGATAAAGAATATCGCAGTCATAGTCTTTAATCAATTATAACCACCTCCTCTGACGCATATTCAACTCCTTCTGTGTGAAGATATATTTTAGACTTTTATGGTCCGTGTATATCTCACATTTCTCTCCGTACAAATAATTCCTCCAAATCTTTAACGCAAAAACTATTGCTGCTAACTCTAAGTCATGAGTAGGGTATCGTTTTTCGTAGTCCTTTAATTGTTGTGATACATACGCAATAACCTTGTCGTGCTGCATAAGCACACAGCCAAGTCCTTTGTGCGATGCATCACTATACACCACAAAATTTCCCGCATCATCTGGTAGTGACAACACCGGCACTTCGCTTAATCTCCTCTTTAGTTCTTGAAAACTCTCTTCGCATTTGTCTGTTCGTGCAAATTTCACCGTCTTCCTCATCAAATTGATCAACGGGGCTGCTATCTTAGAAAAATCCTTGATGAATCTTCAATAGTATCCAGCTAACCCTAAGAAACTTCTCACCTCCGTTGGTGTCCTTGGCTGCTCCCAATTACTTACTGCCTCGACCTTTGCAGGGTCTACTGAGATTCCATTCTTATCCACTACGTGACCTAAGAATTGAACCTTCTCCATCCAAAATTCACTTAGAAAATTTTGCATACATCTTCTCTTTCCTTAGTGCCTCTAAAACAACCTTCAGATGTTCTGCGTGCTCTTCCTCAGTCTTCGAGTAGATCTAGATGTCGTCGATAAAAACTACCATGAATTTATCCAAGTATGGCTTGAAAACTCGGTACATCAAGTCCATAAATGCTACCGGAGCATTAGTCAATCCGAATGACATTACCAAAAACTCGTAATGTCCATAACGAGTTCAGAACGCAGTTTTTGGTATGTCCTCATCCCATACCTTCAATTGGTGATATCCTGTCCGTAGGTCTATCTTCGATAAACACTTTGCTCCCTTCAGTTGATCAAATAAGTCGTCTATCCTCGGTAGCAGATATCTGTTCTTAATCGTTACTCTGTTCAATTCTCGATAATTGATACAGAGCCTCATCGATCCGTCCTTTTTCTTAACGAATAACACTGGTGCTCCCCAAGGAGACACACTTGGTCGTATGTAACCCTTATCCAATAATTCTTGCAATTATATCATTAATTCCTTCATTTCTACTGGCGCCATACGGTATGGAGCTTTCGAAATCGGTGTCATTCCTGGTGCTAAGTCTATTACGAATTCAATTTCTGTCTGGCGGAAGACCAGGCAGATCGTCCGGAAATACATCTCGAAATTCATTCACTACGGATATATCCTTAATTTTTACTCCCTTTTTTCCGAGTATCTACGATGTAAGCTAAATAACCTATACATAATTTCCTTAACAATTTCTTGGCCTGCATCATCGTAACGCAACACGATTGCTTAAGCGATGAGCTACCATAAAACACTACCTTAGACTTACTCAGAGTCTGAAGGTTCACACATTTGTTCTGACAGTCAATTATCGCGGTATGGTTATACAACCAATCCATTCCCAGTATTACGTCAAATTCTCCCAATCTAATAGGGATCAAGTCTACGCTCAGTTCATGTTCTCTAATATTTGTGCGATAATTTCTTAAAACGTATTCTACAGGGATTACTTCCTTATTCGCAACTTCTATGTTCAAGGAATCTTATAATCATTCTTGGGGTGTATTACGTTTACTAGCAAATTCTTCAGATACAAAAGAACAGGTGGCACCCGAATCAAATAATACATAAGCATTTATATCATTGATTGGGATTATACCTGACACCACGTCCTTCGCAGCCACTGTGTCCTAGACGGTCATGTTAAAGGTTCTGGTGATTGGGCGGTTAGATTGTGTCGGTCAGCTGATCATTAGCCTGCTACCTCCTCCCTGACCTCTGCTAGTTCCATCACTTCCTTTCTTTGGGCAATCCTTAATCTGGTGCTCCGTTGATCCGCGAGCAAAACATCCCCTGATCTTCTTCGGTTTTGGGCAATTCGGCGATATGTGCCCCTCTTGGCCGCAGGTATAGCACGTGTTCTTTCCTTTCTAGCACTACCCCTGATGACTTCTCCCACGTTTATTACAAGCTGCATTCCTTTTTTTAAAGCTCCCTTGGTGACTTCCACCTTGATTGTTGTTTCTATTATTGTTGTTGTTGTTGTTGTTGTTGTTGTTTTCCCATTTTCTCTTTTCAGGATTACTCCCTCCGCTACTACTTCCTCCAAGATGCTCACTACCAGTGTTCTCATTTTTCTTCTCCTTATGGTACAGACTTAAGGCCTCACTGCCACCTTCCGCAATGATTGCCTTCTCTAACAATGTTGTAAAGGAATCAATTTGGAGAACTGATACCTTATTATATAGCCACGGCTTCAGCCCTTGCTCGAAGCGTCTCGCCTTCCTCTCTTCATCTCCTACTTGGTGCTCCGCAAATCGCGCTAGTTCGTTGAGCTTAGCCGCGTACTGCGCCACCGTCATATCACCTTATTTAAGTTCCAAAAACTTCATCTCCATCCTATTCTTCATGCTTTTCGGGAAGTAGTTCTCGAAAAATAGAGTTTTGAATCTATCCCACGTTATCGTCCCTTCTCCAACTCTCTGCTGATTCGCTTCCCACCAGTAGTTCGCTTCGCCTTTAATCATGTATGTAGAAAATACCATCTTCTGGTCTTCACCCACACGAGCTATAGTGAAAGCCTTCTCGATCTCTCTTATCCAGGTTTGCGCAATTATCGGGTCAGTAGTACCTTCGAACTCTAGGGGTCCTATGCTTCTAAAGTCTTTGAAGTTCGTCACTGGTACTGCTTAAGGATTAGGGCGAACGGGTTCGTTGTTCCTTCCCCTTAGAGCTTCTCCTAACAAGTCTACTAATTTCTGGATCGTGTCTACTTGCTCCCTCCCGTTATTAACTGATTCCTCGGGTGCAGTCAATCTACTCTTGGTGCCATGATCTGCATCATAAATTTTCATTTTATTATGGCTCAGTTATATAACTTAAGTATTTCTTTAATGCTAAAAGAATAAGATTATAACACGTTTCTGAATAAACTTCATTTATATTCATATGCTAAATCGTTTCATTACATGATCATCCCTAGCATATTTCTATAAATGTTATCACATATCCCCTAATATCACAAAAGACGGGGAACACTAACATACTACCATACTACCCCTCTAATAAAATCTTACTCGGGGTTTACATCACTATCCCACACTTTACACGAAAAGTTGGGATTACAACATAGTATATACATCACATAAAGTAAATACTACTACTAGACTGACTAAGGGTCTCATCCCATCATCCCACGCTCTACAGCGCTCTTGTACTTGATCTGTGCTATGTATGCTACCAGCTCTCGACTCATAGTATGTAGGGTCTGTCCCTGCTCCGCTGGGTAGTGGTACACACCGTCAATTACCCTCTCAAACGTTGAACGGAACATATACCCCATCTTGTTCATCTTCCTCTTATTGCATCTGACCTCATCCTCTAGGTCGTCAGCTCTCTCGTTAGCCGCTTCCCACTTCTCCTCGAAGTGTATTCTATCTATAACCTCCAACTCTAGATGAGTACGGAGTGCTTCCTTCTCTGTCTTCTCACTTAACTCTCTCTGTTCTACCTCTTCTAACTTTCCTGCCAATTCTATATTTCTAGATACTAACCTGTGGAATATGGTTCCTATCTGTATCTCTGCCGCCCTACGGTATGCAATCTCCACCTCTAACTCCTGAATGTCCAACTTCCTTTGATGGTCCTCATCCTTCAACTTCTGGAACTCAGACTCTCTCTCTTGGGCCTCGACCTACAGCTCCTGGACTCTGCAGTCCAACTCTAGGATCCGCTCCTTATACTCTCCTAACATCTGCTCCTCTACAGTAGCCTCATCAGAGTCCTCCACTGGCTCATCCTCCATCGGCTCGTTCTCCATCGGCTCCTCCTTTGGATCAGACTCTGTCTCAATCTCGTCCTCGTCGTCATACTCAAACGATGCAATAGCCTGCACAGGCACAGGCTCTAGAGGTGCCTCGTATACTACATGTATATCCCTGGGCTCCTCCTCTGCCACTCTACTAGGTACCCCTGTGTCTGTCATCTTACAATCACAAACACAAGATAAACAAACAGCAATTCCATTAGAATGTTAAATAAAACATAAGTTCATTGTATAGAATGAAGTTACATTTTATAACACGCTAAATCTCTCTCCAGGGAAACTCTATGTGAGTTCTATCCCTTTCTAACTTCTAAGTTCTCCTAAGTTATAATCTAAGGACACTTGCTCCTAAGGTTTATAACTACAGCTTTGATACCAACCTATGACGTCCCCAAATTTGGACCACCACTAGTCTCTTGAATTCGATTCGTCACGTTCTCACGATAATACAATAATAATATCTAAAACATATATTCACAGAAGAAGATCTAATCTAGAATAATATACAATGATTTATTATAATTATTCCCCCAAGTCTTGCAACCTACAGTACTTAATAGATTACATAATAATATCAAATACAGCCTTATTACATAACTCTACTTAAGCTTAAACATAGTTCTGAAATAGTCTTAATATAACATTTAAAGATTTTAAAAAATAAAAGGAACAAGCTAGTCGATAGCCTTAGCCTTGCCCTTGCCCTTGCCCTTATCGACGCCCGAAGGTCCACCCTGCTCTACCTTAACTGAAATATTTTTAGGGAAAGCAAGAATGAGCACAAATTGCCCAGCAAGTAATATACAATAAGGGTGAAGAGTTTTATAACACGAGTTTGAAATATCAAAGTAAAATCTCAATGATAAATCAGAGTTTCAAGAATAACATCATGGATAACGAGTATCAACAATTCTCAAATCAAATCTTTGAAATGTGAAATGGTAGTTCAATATAGATCGACATATATATATGAATTTAAAGGCAATCGACGTATCCAACTTGATAAAATAAATTATACTGAGCAGTCACTAAGGACTATTGAACATATACTAGAATTATCAATATTAAACTGATAATCCAAAAGAAATAAGTACGCTAGATGATCAGGCTACAATACTTTATGTTATGCATAACACCACTATAATATTCACGCGTGTGTTGGGACTTCCAACAATATACACTACCCTTACCATAAGGGTTGTTCAACTCAGTTTTCAAGATTTCTGCACCAGTCAATTGGTTTGGATAATTTTCTAAATATGCATATAGTCTAGCCGAATCAAATGGCATAGACACTCCCACGATAATCAAGAACAATACCAAGTTCAACATGAATAATAGCTTTCATAAGACTCAAATGAAATAAGAGTTTAAGTATACTAACTTAATTTAAAACGAGTAAGTAAGTAACTTTCTTACTATATTCTTTGAATAAAGTAAATACAAGGATATGATACTTGCACCGTAAAAGAGTGTAAGTTAGAGAACTTGCCTTAAGCGTAGTCTATCCACGTAAATTAATCAACACTTTTGAATCCCTATTGTAATATAATTATGTATATATATAATATCCATTAGTCATATAGTTTAACATTATACTTTACCTTATATATACAATCCACATATAAGTTAAGTCTTTAACCTTACTATACAGTTATATCATGTATAGTATCATACTAATTTCACAAGTCTCGAGTAATATAACTTTTATTGTCTTTTATCCTTAACGTTCCTCTTTTTGAGTTAACATATTCTCTTATCATTATTATCACATAAGACCATAATCAATTCCAAACATACTTCATGTAGTAAGTTATGGCATTGTTATCAGTTAATCGTTAAAATCGGATTCAAGTATCAACATATGATATCACATAACACATATACATGTTAAAGGGTACTTCCATGTTTGTATAACATTTCCAAGTTCAATCATACATGATATAGGTTCTAAGTTAATACTTTTAATACTTAAGGCCATTCAAGGTCACGAACTCACAAAGTCTAACATGCTCGCCTTTTAAACACATAAGGTATTCATATAACTCGTGTTAGGCATGCTCATGAGTATTCCCATCGCATACACTTAACTAGCATCGTTATTATTTTGAAAACATGCTTCATTTACGCTTAACTTGATTTCACGACATCAAACATGGTAGGCATACATGTAGATACATTAGTGAGTCTAAGAGTACTATCAAACATATCCATAATTATTGGAATCCAAATCTCAATGTAACATGTCAAGGTGCACGTTCAAAACTTATACTTCCATTAGTAAAGCTCACTAATAATGCCTAACATGTTCATGCTATATATATACATATGCTAACATGTCCAACATGCATATCAAATTCATAGTAACATGCTCGCAAAATCAGTACCTCAATATGATATACACATGTCAAAGTTCACCTTTGAAACTTACATTTTCGTTAGAAATGTTCACTAGAGAGGTTCAACATACTCATGTTACACTATAAAACATATATATGTAAGTTAACATGCTTTTCATGCATTCTTAAATCATACTAATATGCTTACAAGGTCAGAATACCAACATGACTTATATACGTCAAAATTCGATTATAAAACCTTAAGTTTATTTTCAAACTATAAGCTTTTTCATCAAGATTTTATATCATCATGGTCAAACATACTCACGCTATGTCAATATACGTGCTTATACATGTTACTCATGCTAACATACTTGTTTAAGTGATAATAATCAATTAACACTTAATAGATTTCTTAACAAAAACATAAACTGACTCTAGAGGCTGGCGCAGCTGCGCTGCGCCTCAGTTATAAATCGGCGCAGCTGCGCCGCGACTGATCTGTGCCAGAATTTTTCTTGCTTCGACAAAATGCAACTCAACCTCCAAATTTTTCACCATAATTCCGATACTACACAATCACATTGCTTCACAATCATACTCATAAGGCTATATAATAACTAGTAAACATTACCCAAATCATATTATGATCTAATTCAACCAATAATCAACAATCTACAAAATCTCAGAAAACAAGAATGAAGAACAAGGAAAGGATTATACCTCTGCTATATGAATTGAGCTTGTTGATAAATCAAACCTCTCCCCCTACTGATATATGTATATTGCTCTCACTCAACACTTAAGCAAAATCTCAGCAAATTGAATGAAGAAGGAAATGGTCTATATTTATAGAAGAACTATAATCCAGACAATACTTTCAACTCTCAAATTAAGCCAATGGAAATTGAGAATTGTATGAAGGTTAAAGAGGAGTTGGTAGATGGTTGGTGAAATACATCATGAAAGCCACTCCCCATGAATCATTATAGCTAGAATGCTGATTTTGAGAGAAGAGGCAGTAGACTAGCTTCGAGTTTTCACGTGAAGAGAATGAAATGTGACTCTTATTATGGGACAAGAGAATGCAGCTCAGCCATTGGTCAATATGGATTCATACAACACTTACGTTATATACTTATATATAATATCTGCACTTAGGTTGTAATTTAATGTCACAATATAATTCACATAATAATACTTCAATGTAGTAAATGTAATTTGTACATATATAATCTATGTACATTTTATCATATCAATATAATTTATTCGGGTATTACCACATTACATTATTTCCTTTATTATTAGATTATCTTAATCCACAATTGTTTACAGTATATTCATGATGTACTATTTTAATGTATACTCACACACAATTGTCACATAAGCATAAATCATGTAGCTTATATAGTTTAATCAATCTTAACACATGGTTTCTATATGTAGTATAGTTACATTTAACGTCACACTACACTATATAACACATGTGTCATTACTATATATTATACTTTTAATCCTTTGCACATATCAACTAGTCGAGCAAATATAATCTACTCGTTTATATATTATTATTCTCAATGGTAATTAATTAATTACTCATCTTATCAATGAAATTAATATTAATTAATCCATCACTCGTCAATCAATGTAATTATTAATCTCCATAATAATTAATTAACATTTATATGATTAATTATCACATTAAATAAATATAAAACTTAGTATATTTGTAAACAAGTTGCTTATTATTATTCTATTACTTGAAATAATAATAATCAACATATTATTAATCACCATTAATGTTCCATTATAATTAAATAACAATTAATATTTGATTAATTGTTCACGTAGTAATTCCTTCATTAATTATCTCATCAACGTTTCTATTTCCGTGCCACACAAGGCATTCAACGAGCTTATTGCAAACTCCATATTTTCTCAATTATTATAATTATTCAACTTAATATAATTGAGTTAACTCATCTCATAACACTTACATATTTATATTCAAATAAATATTCATTTAATAATTTTGAAAATTCTCGGGTATTACAATGACTAATTAGTGTTAATATATGAATTAATTGCTATGTGCAAGTATATATGTTACGAGAACATATTAGTAAGTATTGTAGTGATAATATATCATGACCATATTATAATATATGATGTTAAGAATAGTATTATTTTGTGAGATTATATTATAATAAGCTTGTAGACTATTAATTACTAAGTTCACATAATTTTGCCTTGTGTGGCATAAATAGTAGAGTTAAATCAACAGGAGATTTAATTGGAAGTATTAAAAGAAAAGTAATGGTAAGTTAATAAATAATTGATATTAATTATCATTATAATATTTGGGTGTACTTGAGATAATAATTTTATGGAAAATGGTAGGATGATAGTACCCAACTAAAATATATTAGCCCAATTAAGATATTAATTGAATTAAACCAATGTACATGAGCCACATGATTATATGTGTTGGTGTATATTTAAAGTATGGATATACTTATGTGGGTGTACATAGATGTTTATGTATATGTACCCATAACTTTATATAATGTAGCAATATTAAGCTATTAAAATATACTTCATGAGCCAAAATTTGCTAATATTGAGAGTTAAGGGAGTTGTCCCAATATTATAGTCCCATCTCTTTCTCTCCTCACGTGAATAACTCCATGGCCTAAGGCTATTTCTTGCAAAAACACTTCTTAGTATAGTAGCTAATCATGAATGGGGAGTGGGCTTAACAGTGAATTCCAACAACTCTACCTAACCAACCAATTATCCAATGTGTTCCTCTCATTTCTGTTGGTTTGGATTGGAAGTCAAAGACTTTGTCTGTGTAATCATTTTTCTATAAATAAAACTCTTCTCCTTCTTGTTGCAATTGCTGAGTTTCCTGATAACTGAAAATTGAGAGAAAGTATAGCATACGAGTAAGGAGTCTGAGAATTTAGGAAAGCATTTAGCAGCAAGCTTAGCAAATCATTTAGCAGACGTAATATTCTTTAGCTATGTTCTCAATTATGATTTCAAAGAAATCTTAGAATTATCATAAATGGATTGATAATTGATGATAGCATGTTATTGGAGTATTAATATACATGTATGGAAGCAATGTGATTTAGTTTCAGTATGTTTCGTAAGAATTTTTATGTATGGGTCTGTGTTCTGTGTTAGACGAGAATTTTTTTTATGTGTGATTCTGTGGACAAAATCCTTTTAAGGAGGGAAGACTGTAACGATTGAGATTTTATATGATAATTTTAAATATTTATTGAGTTAAATAAATATTTTATGTGATTTATTTATTGAGTTGAATAAATAAATTATGTGATTGTTGTGGAGTAATATAATTAAGTGTTATATATGAATTAAATGAATATTTAATAATTTATTTAATTAATGTGTATTAATTTTATAGTATAGTTCTAATTTAATTGTGAGAATTAAGTTAGATGAAGTATGTGATGAGTGTTACATGAATTATAATTAACAAGTAATTATAATTATGTGGCAATTTTTGTGTGATTAATTGATGTTAGTTTTAATTGATTAAATTAGATGTTAAAAGATTTAATTAATTAAAGTGTAACATTAATGTATGTGTTAAAAGGGATTTATTAAAATAAAGAAAAGAAGTTTTTAAATGGTTTTAACCAAACAAGGCCTTTACTTTTGTTTTAAAAAGGTTTTGACAAACAGGGCCCTTGCACTAGCTTAAACCTAATTTACCCAAACCATGCTTAAATTAATAAAACTAGTTTTTAAATTCATCTGTTGCCAAACAAGCCAAAAGGCTTTTGAAATCCTATAACTGACATTTTAATTAGGGGAGTAATTGCCCTTAATACATATTATTATTATAACAGTTATATTAGTATACGTATATAGTTTTACGTTAGTTTTATTATAAGCCTGAACTAAGAACAAAGCAGAGAAGAGAGAGCAGAGAAATATCAGAGAAGAAGATAGAGAGAAAGAAAAAGGAAAAGCTTGAGAAGCTTGAGAGGAATAAAAAAAATCATCATCTTCTTCTTCAATCATCTAAGCAAAAAGAGGTATAATCGCTACCTTATGTTTTTAAAACTTTATATAGTTGTTTTCTTTATGTTGAATTCTCTGTGGAAATCTTCTCCATGTAATTGTGATATTGATGTAGAGAAGTATAAATCTTGGTTACAAATTGTTTATAAGTGGATTGTATGCCATAGACAAGTTTTAGAAATTCCATTGGTTATAAAACATGTTTTAATGGAAAATTGATGTTCTTGTAAGTTCATATATTTTGGTTGAGTTTTAAATAAAAATTGAGGATTTCTTATGTGTTAATATGCCTATTTATAATTTATCATGATGTTATCTTCAATTACGGAAATATATGAATTATTAGTTGAATTGGGTTAGAATTGGATTTACAGTGAATGGTTTTGTGAAAACTATGAGTTTTTGGAAAATATAAAAATTAGAGTTTTTAAAACATTGATTCTTGTTGTTTAAAATGATTTTATGTCTAGGAGCATGTTTATGTATGCTGGAATCATGTTAGAAGCTTGAAGTTTATGTTTTTTATGAATTGTATGAACTGGAATTAGAATTTGGTGTGGAGAAATAAGCCAAATTGGCTTTTTCTCTGCACAGTTCGCGAGCATGTCTGCCGACCCATCAGGGGGCCTGCCCCGGTGGGCCTGTTAAGAGGGAAACCCCCTCCCCGGCCGGGGGTATGCAGAAACTTTGGATGAGTTAAATTTTATGCATTTTGTTTAGTTTATGGAAGTTAACCTAATGTGTGATGTGATAACATATTAGACTTACATTAACATGCTAAATAATTTCTAATATATTATATTGGTAAAATATAATATCTGATTATAATTTTTAATAATTATAATTAGAGAAAAAGTTTAATTTAAATTATAATTTTGTTAAATTATAATGAATATTATTTGATTTCTTTTAATCAAGTAAATGTTGATTTAAATTATAATTTGTGTATTATAATGCATGATTAATTATTAATTATAATTATTTATAATTTAATTAAAATAAGATATGATTATAATTTGAGTAATTATAATTAGATTAAATGTTTAAATTGTTTAATTATAATTTGATTAATGTGAGCATGCCTATGTGATGTAATTCAATTATGTGGTTATTAATTAATAACTTAATAATTAAATAAAAATGAGTTAACCTAGATGTGTTAACTAATTATGTGAATTAGTTACATGTTAACTAATTTAGGTTATTGTGATTAAATATATATGTGTAGGAAGTGTTAGAACGTGAGTGGTATTAGTAGCTTGCGCTTGAGGCAAGTATTCTAAACCCTAAACTCGTTAATTCTATGCAAGTTTTTGATATTCCAATTATGTAATGTACTGAGAATGTCCTTTTTATTTCTACGTTGGACAAGTATTTATTTAATTAAAGTGACTTTGACTTATTATTCAAGCAAGGACCAGCTTATCTTTTAAATGCTTTAAGTTTAATTCTAAAGCATGAGTTAATTCGTAATTCTTTTATTTATTAATTTTCCTAGGATATTGAAAGTCAATTCAACTATTCCTTAGTTGATGAACGTTGAATTCCAAATTACCCTTGTAAGCTTATCCAAACCAAACTTTCTTTGGTGCGGACTTGTATTCAAATACTTAGATGAACAACCTTATTTATTATGGGAGGTTACTACGCAGAGGCGTTAAATGTAGTGCACGTACATGGTACGAAGGGCTGATCCCCCCTAAGTACGAGTTAAGGTCCATAGTCTAAATGACTGTTAAAGGTTTTAAATAGATATGTTTATAACCTAGGACAAAAGTTCAAGGTCTTACGACCCTCAGATGAATTCTATATTCGAATTTTTAATGTTGATAAGGAATTATTATTCAATTCTTTATTGTTGATGAAAGTAAAGTTGTTCAAATCTATTGAAGCTAATCAATTATATCTTTATTAGTGTCGTATTCTAGTGAGCTATTGTTTGCTCACTCTTGCATTAAATAACCATTGCAACTAAGGTTGATAGCGTTGATGCCTCGTCAACGAGTAAAGGCAAAGGGAAGCTGTGATGCCCCAAAATCTCTACATTTCCTGTAGCATATTCGGTGCTCACGAAAACATTCTATAAGACAATAACTTCTATAAATTCAAAATTCACAGTATCTCAATCCGTTAAAGTTCTAGTCAGAACAATTTTCGTGTCTGGATACCCTCACTTGGATGTATAGATTTATAATCTTACAGATATTTTCCCTGCATATCAATAATTCCTATCTATCTGACATTCACAGTACAAATGATAAGATTGTTCTTGAAAGTGAGGAGCGACCTCACTGCTTATAGAACTCCCAAGATCATTCAATACCCTCATTCAGATGTATAGTTCATATAGATATTGTACTTGATATTATTTAACATGAACAAAGTAACATCATGCAACTAATAACTTAATCTAATAGTAATATTTGTCTACATAACATTTAATTATTACATCAAAGTCATGCTGAATTACACCCTTTGTATTATAATAAACATACGTTCTTAACCACAGACTTCTACCCACAAGTATTATTCCCTGAATTTTCTGGAATATTTAACGCAGCTGCAAAGTAAAAAAATATTTACAATGATGAGCTTTAAAATGCTCAGCAAATTTTAAACAATTACAGTTTATACTCACACAATATCTGAAATGAAGGAACGTAAAGTTCATAGTATTTTTCACATATATATACTGAGGTTTGATCTGCCAAACCCTACATATTACGAGCGTCTGTCAGTCGTGTAGACTTAGCAACCCGGGTTAATTTGGCCAACCACACCATCTTGGAGTATGCATATCATCCTATACAACCACCCGGTCAGTGTAAAACTGTCGGTCATTAATAACCACCCGGTCAATGTAAACATGTCAGTCACTGATAGTATCAGTATATATATTTGTACCAGACAATATTGGTTTCACCACAGTCTATGCTTTGATATCAAATCAAAATAATTTACGCAAGTAACAGTTCATATGTCTTGGTTATGCTTGAACAATAAGTTATAACCTTCTTTAAAGCACAGATTTCACGAATAATGGTTATAACAATTTCGTATATCAAATTACAGGACTTACATTTAATATAAAAATTAAATGAAGTTAGAAAAACTTGCCTTTTATCACGATCGGTTACTTAGGTTATTTGAAAGTATATTCACCACCTATATATATTATAACAGTCATTAGAAATAATAGTAATTAATTTCTAATTACAATACTAGTGTCTGGGTTGATTTAGGAGTCCGTTCGGTACTTTACAGCTTTATTGAATAGTTATCGAATTAGTTTTTTAATAATTTTATTGAAAAGTTTTAATATCTTATTTATATGCTTCAGATAATATTTATCATAATTTCCAGATACTCAAAATAATTTTTAAATAATTTAATATCATTTAAAATAATTTTGAAGTTAATAATATTATTTTTAAATATTTAATTAACCCTTTAAAATAATTTTTAATTCATCCATATTATGTTTAAATAACTTATTTTATTTAATAATGATTTTTAAATTATTATCATTTTTAAATAAATTATTATTATTTAAAATAATTTTTAAATCATTAATATTATTTTTAAGTAATTTATTATTAATTACTCTTATTATTATTAATATTTAAATATATTAAATATTAATAAAATTTTATGTCGAAATATTGAAAATTATTTATTATAATTAAAAATTATTTTTTAGAATTTTTTAAATATTTTTTTATATTTATTTCTAATTATTTTGATTAATAAAATTAATTTTCAAATATTGTCTGTCGCTAAAGACCTTTAGCGACAGAAGTGTGGCTATAGGTGTTCTTGGCTCAGCCAAGAACACGTTGGTCAACGGCGTAGAGCTCGATTTGACTCAATTTTTCTGACAATTAACTTAGTTTCTAGGTAATCTAATTTAATGAAGTTGTAGTACTGATGTAGTAGTACACGTCCATGGTTAATTCACTACTTAAAAATATCTCTATAAGTTTACACAATCGGTCAAACCAACTACCCTGAAGCTGTTCTTCCTTTCTGGGCTGCCCAGAAAGGTTCAGTCAACACCGGTCAACGACCTTTAGGGTCTTATATCTTGTTGGCCGGTTAATATTTTGGTGTTCTAGTCGTCGGGCTCTATAGACTAACTACAAGGGTACATGGTTTGAGTAGTCACAGAGTCTATCTCTCAACAGGTAACAAGATCCAAGCTCTTAAACAACCTGTCATACCGTTGCTTGAAATTTCTGGGTTACCCAGAAATCGAACCTGGACGGTCAACGGGTTTTGACCGTTTCTATTTTTCGGGCAGTGACTTCTTAGGGCTTGACAGTGCTCTAGTTATGTAGTACTCATGTCAAGGTACAATCAAATTAACATCCAACACCCAACCAGACTGACAGAAAAAAGATCTAGGCGGTCAAACCACCTGTCAGATCGTGTTCTTAAGCTTTTTGGGTTACCCAGAAAGCAGCCGGTCATGCTCGGTCAACGACCTTTGACGGCTTATAACTCCTAATCCTATGTTCCGATTGTCAGTATATAACTTCTAGGCTGCTAACAACACTACATAGTACAACTAACAACTTTCATAACATCTAAACAACAAACGGTTAGCGAGATAAGAGGGCTGACATTCGTTGTCAGACCCTGTTTCGCAACTTTGACAGTTTTCCTTAAAACTCCATTTTGATGCTTTTAAATGTTATGGATTCATGTTTTAGCAACCCAGATCACTTACTAACTTAATAATGAACATATCTAAACAATAACAACAACAATTAAAACTTCAGAAATCAAAAATTAAATTAAGGTTAGGTTTTTTTTTATCCTTTTTGAGTACTTTTTGATTCTTTCCTTCTTGATTTCGTTTCTGGCTTGCTGGAAAAGGTTTATGAGTCAATTGGCTATGTATGTTAAATAGAAATTTTCGTGGCTTTGTGTTCCTAAAACCTTACCTTATGTGAAAAGTTCAAGTAGGGGTAAAAACCTAATTCTTCTTTTATTTTGACAAGTAAGCCTATAGCATTAATTGAAAAGGTTGTGTTGTCAAACCCTTGTGGTAAAATTAGATAAGGCAAATCTTTTACTTGCCAAGTATAAGATTTGTGCTTATCTCATTTAAAACAAAACAAAATAAGGGCATTTTAGTCATTTTACATGTACTAAGGGTATTTTGATAATTTCCCACTTAAATACAAGGGTAATTTAGTCATTTCCTATACTCTTTATAAAGTTTATAAACAATAATGAACAACTAGGGTTTATCAGTTTAGAATTAGGGTTTTTAATTAAGATTAGGGTTTTATAATTAGGGTTAGGGTTTTCTAATCCCTAATTAGGGTTTCCTTATAATCTTTTCCAATTAAATATTTAATACATCATATTAAATTAATATATGTATATATTCATCATAATATATAACATTATCAATGTATTATGCTATAATTCCCATGTATTATAATAATTAGGGTTAGAATTCCTTATTTAAATAAACTATAAATTGGGTTTACCTATAAAACTTTTCATATATCTGTACATAGTTATATCTTATGTGTTGATATATAATTATATATATATTCCAATAATAATATTAACTACACATCACACAAGATATTAGTCATAGTTATATTTACTGTTTATATTAATATTCCTATTTAAATTTTGGAATATTACAATCACCCCCTCTTATAAGAATTTCGTCCTGAAATTGAAATGACAGTTTATGAAAACAAATGCGGAAAGTCTTCACGCATCTTATCCTCCAATTCCCTTGTAGCTTCTTCAATATCATGATTCTTCCAGATTACTTTAACCGATGATATAACCTTATTCCTCAACACCTGTTCCTTTCGATCAACTATCTGTACTGGAACCTCTATATATGATAAGTCTTTCTCTATCTGAACAGGTTAATAGTTTATCACATGCTTATAATCGGATTTATACAGACGTAGTACAGACACATGAAACACATTATGGATGTGTCCTAACTCTGGGGGTAAAGCTACCTCATAGGCTACCTCACCTATTCTCCTTAATACTTGAAATGGCCCAATGAACCTCGGGCTCAGCTTTCCCTTTTTACCAAAATAAATTTTGCCTTTCCAAGGAGATACTTTCAGAAAGACATGACTTCCAACATTAAACTCCCTTATCTGTCTGTGTTGATCCACATATTTCTTCTCCGGTCTTGAGATGCTTGCAACCGTTGTCGTATAATTCGAATCTTCTCCTGTGGTTTGTTGAACTAACTCAGGTCCAAGCATTTGTCTTTCCCCAACTTCATCCCAGCATAAAGGTTTTCTACACTTTCGTCCCTACAAAGCTTCGTACGATGAAATTCCAATACTAGCATGATAACTGTTATTATATGCAAACTCTACCAAAGGTAATTGGTCCTCCCAACTCCCTTTAAAATCCATAATACAGGTTCTCAACATATCTTCCAGCGTCTGAATGGTTCTCTCACTTTGGCCATCGGTTTGCGGATGATACGATGTGCTCAACCTCAACTGGGTTCCCAAGTGTGCTTGAAGACTTCTCCAAAAGTTCGAAGTAAACCGTGGATCCCGGTCTGACACTATAGATACAGGAACTCCATGTCTAGAAATAATCTCTTTTATGTATAACTTGGCCAAACGATCGAGATTATAAGTAACGTTGATAGGTAGAAAATGAGCTGACTTGGTGAGACGATCAACTATTACCCAGATAGCATTGTAACCTTTCTGAGTGACAGAAAGTCCTACCACAAAGTGCATAGTGATGTGCTCCCACTTCCATTTAAGAATCGGTAGAGGTTGTAGTAATCCACTTGGTCTTTGATGCTCAGCTTTAACTCTCTGGCATGTGAGACACTTACTTACCCATTCTGCTATTTCTCTCTTCATGTTCGACCACCAAAAATGCTGACTTAAGTCCTTATACATCTTAGTACTTCCCGGATGTATAGCAAACTTGGAACTATGGGCTTCTGCTAAGATTTCATCTTTCAATACCTGTATCGCTGGAACCCACACTCTATCTTCATACCTCAGTACTCCCTCCTTATCTAGTTGAAATTTAATGTTCTTCTCATGAGTTATCTCAGCTTTACATTTCTGACATGCTGCATCCTTCTCCTGCATCTCTTTGATTTGATTCAATAAGGTTAAGGATGTTTCTATCACATATAACTTTTGATTAGAGTTAGCTGGAGCTCTTACTTTAATCTCGAGTTTTTCAAATTCTTTTATCAGTGCCTCGTTGTTTGTAATGGTATTCAATCTTTCTTGATTCTTCCGACTCAATGCATCTGCAACTACGTTAGCTTTACCAGGATGATATAAGATTTCACAATCAAAGTCCTTGATTAACTCTAACCATATCCTCTGCCTTATATTCAACTCCTTCTGTGTAAAAATATACTTCAGACTTTTATGATCTGTGTATATTTCACACTTTCCCCCATACAAATAATGCCTCCATATCTTCAAAGCAAAAACTACCGCGGCTAACTCCAAATCGTGAGTAGGATACCTTTTCTCATAATCTTTAAGTTGTCGCAAAGCATAGGCGATCACCTTCCCATGTTGCATTAACACACATCCTAAACCCCTGTGTGAAGTGTCACTATAAACTACAAGACCCCCAGTTTCATCTGGTAACGATAATACTGGTGCCCTACTCAGCAGTTTCTTCAATTCTTGAAAACTTTCTTCACATTTGTTCGTCCAATTATACTTCACAGCCTTTCGAGTTAAATTGGTTAGCAGGGTTGCTATTTTGGAAAAATCTTTTATAAAACGATAGTACCCTGCCAATCCAAGAAAACTGCGAACTTCTGTTGGTGTTGTTGGTTGATCCCAATTCATGATTGTTTCTATCTTTGTTGGATCCACTGCTACCCCATTCTTATTAATTACATGCCCTAGAAATTGAACTTCCTTCAACCAAAACTCACACTTGGAAAATTTTGCATAAAGTTGTTCCTTTCTTAATATCTTTAATACCACCCTCAAATGTTCTGCATGTTCCTCCCGTGTCTTAGAGTATATTAAGTTATCATCAATAAACACCACCACAAATTTATCCAAGCATAACTTAAACACTCGATTCATTAAGTCCATAAAAGCTGCTGGTGCATTTGTTAATCCAAAAGACATCACAAGAAACTCATAATGTCCATATCGGGTCCTAAAGGCGGTCTTTGGTATATCTTCTCTTCTCACCTTCAGTTGATGATAACCCGATCGTAGATCAATTTTTGAAAAATGCTCCGCTCCTTTTAGCTGGTCAAACAAATCATCAATTCTTGGTAAAGGGTACTTATTCTTGATGGTTAACTTATTTAACTCTCGATAATCTATACACAATCTTAACGTCACATCCTTCTTCTTTACAAACAACACAGGTGCTCCCCATGGTGAAACACTAGGTTGTATGTACTTCTTATCTAAAAGTTCTTGTAACTGAACATGCAACTCCTTCAACTCTACGGGTGCCATTCTGTATGGTGCCTTTGAAACTGGTGCTGTTCCTAGTGCAAGGTCAATCACAAATTCAATCTCCCTGTTAGGTGGAAGACCAGGTAAATCACTTGGAAACACATCCGGAAACTCATTTACTATAGGTATTTGGTCTAGCTTTCCCCCTTCTTTCCTTGTATCCACCACATAGGCTAAATACCCTGTACCACCCTTCCGAAGCAATTTCTTAGCTTGCATAACAGTTAAACATCGGACTTGCTTTGGTGAACAACTTCCTTTAAACACTACCTTTGTTTTCAAGGGTGTTCTTAAACTTACTTGTTTCCGTTTGCAATCAATTACTGCCTTATGCCTACCCAACCAATCCATTCCCAATATTACATCAAACTCCCCTAGTTGTATAGGTATAAGGTTTACCAGTAATGTATGCCCCTGAATTGCTACACTACAATTCTTATGTACTGTATGAACAGGGATTATCTCTTTGTTAGCAATTTCTACATTAAAAGGTACATCTAGATCCTCACATGGTATTTTTAATCTTTTAACAAAATTCACAGATGCAAACGAACAAGAAGCACTAGAATCGAATAACACATAAGCATTTACAGCATCAATTGGTATGATACCTGTCACCACATCTTGTGCCGCCACAGCGTCCCTCACTGTCATGTTGAAAGTTCGTGTATTCGGACGATTCTGAGTAACTCCTGCAGTCGCTGCTCCTTGTTTATTGTTAGAATTCTGACCTCCTCCCATATTCACCTTCTTGGGTTTTGGACAGAATTTTGACACATGACCTTCTTCCCCACAATTGAAACATTTGATATTCTTGCCCTTCTCCTTCTTTTTTGGGACAACAGTTGGAATAATGCCCGTCTTCTCCTCAGGTATAACAGATCGTCCCTTTAAAATAACATTCCCATTTGTGATTCTTTCCACATGTCTGACAGCGCTCAAATCTTTTATTGTTATTATTATTACCTCCTTTGTTGGCATTATTGTTAGGATTATAACCTCCTTTTCCAGGGTTGTTTGGAAAAGCTACCTCCCACCTTCTCTTATTGTTGTTGCTGTTGCCCCCTACTCGTATTTCCTTTTCAAGTAATCACCCTCTTCTCCTTATTGAATTGAAATAAAGCTTCTTTTTCTTTCTCTGTTATAATAGCCTTCTCCAGGATCTCCGCAAATGTCTTCACCTGAAATGCCGATATTCTACTTCTAATTGGGGTTTCAGTCCCCCTTCAAACCTCCTTGTCTTTCTCGCCTCAGTATCTACCTGATGTGATGCAAACCTAGCTAACTCGTTGAATTTGGCTGCGTATTGTGTAACGGTCATCTCTCCTTGTTTCAATTCCAGGAATTGAACCTCCATACGATCTTGCATTGAAGTTGGAAAATAATTGGCAAAGAAAAACTCCTTGAATTTGTCCCAATTAGTGGCACCTTCTCCAGCTCTCCCTTTTTTTGCTTCCCACCAGTGGTTAGCTTCATCCTTCAAAAAGAAAGTAGCAAAATCTACTTTTTGATCACCATTCACCTTAGTTACTTTAAACATCTTTTCCATCTTAGTAACCCAAGTTTGAGCTTTTATAGGTTCATCAGTTCCTCTGAACTCCGGTGGTCCCACTAATTTAAAGTCTTTAAACTGAGTTGTGGTTGGGTTATTGGGTGCAGCTGGTATTGCATTAGCTTGTCTTCCTTGTAAAGCTCCTACCAGAATATTTACAAGGGTTTGTGTAGGATTTGCCTCTTCCTGTTCCTCCTCAATTTCCCCCCGAAGTCTTCTTCTTTGGTGCCATTTATCTATAACAAATAGATAAGTATGAATATCGATTAATAATTAAACATCCCAATTTGATAAACAGAAATTTGTATTTCACATGGAAAACCTATATCTACATATCTAGTGACTCTTGTTAGATCACTAGTTATACATGTAAAGATCAGGAATTTTAAGCTCCTTATTAATTTTATATGTGATTTTAAAAATTTTAGGAGTTAATTTTTTAAGCTTATTTAAACCTTATGTGGTTATGTGCTTATGTGAATTTAACCTATGCGAATAAATGCTAGAATTTTTATTAAAGGGAATCACTAATGGTTATTTTAATTAGTAGATTAACCCTGAGACTTTTATATTAGAATATTGATAAAAGTGTTAGTAATTATATATTCAAATTTCTTGAATATAATGTAGAGATTTAATCGTGATTAATCATTTATATTTGAGTAATTAATTAATACCGTATGAAATTATTATTGTTGTTAATTAATAATTATTATGAATAAATAATAATTAATGAACTGAGAGTAATTAATTGATTATGTGTTGATTTATTATTATTATGAGTAAATAATAATTAATGAGTAGGAGATAAATAAATATAATAATATTATATTTACTTGATTAATTGTTATATGCAAGTATGTGTTATATTAAACCTTTGGTATAAGGTAGTTACCTTTATATATTGTATAAGGTGCTATGTGACATATTAATGTGGCTTACATTGTATGTAGGGACTATATGGTAAGATTAATTGTATTATATGAGTTATATATAATTCCTTAAGTAACATGATAGGTATGGATAGACATTACTATATATACCCTATTATATTATATTAATATCAATTAACTATTGTTATTTGATAATGATTTTATTAAGTTATTATAATTATAATGATAACCATGGTGATAGTAATAATACCCAATTGCTTGATATTCGGTGTTTATATAATGTACATGGATTATATGTATATAACTTACTTGATGCATTTTATCATTATTTGAAATAACATTGTAGCTCCCATTTAGATGTATATGGAATGGATACATGTAGCTTAAGTATATACTATATAAATATATATTACATTAGTATAGTATATTGCTCATCCAAGTTGCTTCCATTTGCTGAGATTTATTTGGTTGTCCCAAATTGAGAGCCCATTCTCTTCATTCTTCACACGTGAACCCACATGTCTACTACACTACACTATATCTTCTCAATTTCCTCACAAGCTAGCTCATGATTGTAAGAGATGTGGGATTCATGATTGAATCTACCAACTATCACCAACTTCTTCTTATCCATTATGTAATCTTGCTATCCTTTGTTTTGAATTGGTGAACAAAAGCATTAACTGTGTATTGAATTTCCTATATAAGAGTTCTTCTCTTCTTCACAAATTCATTGCTGAGATTTTGCCTTAGTTAATTTGAGAACATATATGCATTAGAGATATCAGTGAGGGTGAATTAGTATAGCAGCAAAGCAAATACAGAGGTATAATTCCTATTGCTTCCATGTTCTTAAATTTTCTGTCTGAGATTGCTAAGTGATTGATTTTCGAGTTAAGCATGAATTGATGATAATTTGAATTATGTTTGTTAAGTGGTATATGGAGTTATAATGGTATCATTTCATGCTTAAAGTGTTTTCGTTGGAAAAATTTTGGGTTAGGTTGATGAACTGCCGAAGCAGTTCAGTCTTGGCTGGATCAGGAACCGGCGCAGCTGCGCCGGGTATATGCCTGGTAACAGCGCAGCTGCGCAGGCCCTGCAATCCAGTTTTTGTTTTCTACTTCTGTTAAGCTGCTGTGATAACAGTTGGTATTAATTTGGACATGCATGCAAGTTAGTTTAACTCATATATATATATATATATTTGTTCCTTGATGTGTACATACAAAATTTTTTACCATGTAGTACATGTTATGGAAAGAAAGCTTTATAGTTTTATAAATGAACCTAGACTAGTTAAAGTGGACTTTGTCGTAAACTTAGCATATGTACATTCTGACCTTGCAAGCATGATAGCATGACTTAGAATTGTATGGGAGACATGTTGACCTAGGTATACGGGTTTTATAATATAATATAAGCATGTGAACCCCACTATTGAACAATTCTAACGAAAGATATAAGTTTCAAAGGTGAACTTTAACATATAGATATTGTGTATGCATTCTAATTTGGCAAGCATGTTAGTATGACCTAGATAGGCATGAAGAGCATGTTAATTGGTATATACATGTTTAAAAATGTGCACGGTCATGTTAGACCTCATTAGGGAAAACTTACTAACAAAACGTGAGCATTGAACATGAACTTGACCAAGACTAGTATCTTTTGAATTCTTACCATAAGGGAACGTTACGAGGTTTAGATATGTGTTTAAATTGCATACGAAGGATAGGTTGCGATGCTTTACATGTACTAAATGACCTTCGTGGATTTAGTATACTTTTGAAGGAGAACTTAAGATTTGATAAATAATAACATCAAATACCATGTGAATTGTATTATGATCATGCAAGCATGTTTATTAGGATGTCATTATGCCTATAGACATATTAACATGAACCGCACTTGGTTAAACACAGATTTCAACTATGCATTCATACTCATAGAAAGTGGATTCCTAAGGCATGAGTTATGATGATTAAAGTATATGTGTGTAGTATACTCGAGCATACATATTAAGTATTGTTTAACCTTGTTATGTGATAACATGACTTTAGAAGCTTGAATTTATATTGTTTAAAGTATGTGAATATCCGACATACAAACATGTGGTCTTGAAGTGGACATAGAATGAATATATTAGCTTTTGAACTTGAGTTAGATAAACTTGATAAACATATGTGTTGATTTATATCAGTAACTGGAAGTGCTATGTGTTCAAGCCTATGTTGATGCTTATGAACTAGACAATCTAAAATTATTAAATCGAAGACAGGATTAGATTGACTTACGTGAACTACGTGATAGAATTATATAATGACTAGAGTCTTGTATGTGTGAACTTATATTAGTTTATATATACTAATTGGAGAGGCCGACTTGTTAATGCTAGGTCGTTCCAACGCAGTTTTATTAAAGCTAGAATTTATTTGTAGCTGAGCAAACAGGCAAGTTCCCGAACTTCACTCTTTGATTGTGCAAGTTCTTTTGAACCCGTTATTGTATTATTTGCAAGTTCCCTATCTTCCTCAAGTTATATTTGCGCAAGTTTCCCCGACTTACACTTATTATTTGTGTAAGTCTCCCTAACTTTACTCAATTTTATATTGAGCAGGGTATTATTATATTGCAAGTTTTCCTGAACTACACTTTTATTTGAGCAAGTTTTCTCAACTTATACTTATTTATTGTACAAGTATCTGGACCCTATTGTGCAAGTATTCCAAATTCTTGTACTACCTTATTCAATGAACCATGTAAGCGAGTTTCTAAACTTCACTTGTTTTTGGTGAAAGTTTCCTATCCTTCTCATATTGTATTGAGCAGGTTATTATTGTATTGTGAAAGTTCCCCGAACTTCACACCTTGGTTATTTTGCAAATTCCCGAACTTCATTTCTTTATTATGCAAGTTCTCTAAACTTATACAAACTCGTATATTGTGCAAGTATCTTATCTTTGAGTTTACTTTACTCAAAGAGCGTTGTCAGCAAATGTCCTAACCTATGCATTTACTTTATGCAAGGGATCTATTATGGTGAAATTCCCCGAATTTCACTCTTTGATGTTGTAAGTGTCTAAGTGTATGCATTTATTTTATGCAAGGAATCTATTATTGTACAAGTTCCCCGAACTTCACACGTTGAGTATTGTGCGAGTTCCCCGAACTTCACACGTTGAGTATTGTGCAAGTTCCCCGAACTTACACAAATTCCTATATTGTGCAAATTCTAAACTTCACTTTGTGCAAGTTCTCTATCCTTCTCATACTGTATTGAGTAGGTTATTGTTGAATCGAAAGTTGTTTACTTAATTGCTTGAACTTTATTTCCAAGCATGTTATTTAGTGGTTTAATTATTTATCAATTAATCCACATTGATATTATTGATGTATGCACCTAGTGCATTTGAGCTCGTACAGTCTTGGACTTGTACATTATTCAAGGTCCTAAATTTCTTGAACTATGTCAGTAAGAGTCTGAACCTTTACTCGGTCAGACTAGTGTATGAAGTTTTCTTTGAAGCTATCCAAACCAATTGATGGTAAGTATTCTTAGACGGAACAGAACACCCCTCATATGTAGGAGTGTGCCTAGGTATCTAATATACATGATACGAGTAAGCAGATTTAAGTGTTATGCATATTCACGTTGTGCCCGAGGCTGATCTCCTCGAGGTACTAAGTTTTTGTAGCCAGAAGCCAGTAATTCCAAAAAGGGTCAATTAGTTATTGAACCCATTGGAAAGTTATAGTTCAGAGTCTACTCGACTATCAGTCATTCTAAAGGCAATTATTACCTTTGCTTTTAATATTCATATTGTTGAATTGTTCAGATGTTCATAGTGTTGAATCTTGCAGGTTGTTGAACCTTACAAATATTCATATTATTGAATTATTCTAATATTCATATTGTTGAATCGTTCAGATATTCATATTGTTGAACCTTCAAGATTTTCATTTTGTTGAAATCATTGTCAGATATTTTTCCATTCATCATGATATATTCCTTATTGTTGTATTTAAACTTGTTGAGCAAACTTGTTGCTCATTTTTGCTATATCATGACTTATATTGCAGTTAAGCCTAAGCCCTCAGGGAAGGACAAGGGTAAAGGAAAGATTTAGGATGGTTTGCAAGGAGCAGACTTTGTCGTTGTGATTTGTTTAACTACTGTTAATGTAATATGAACCCTAATGTTTATTATAGGGTATATTTGTATTGATGTATTAAGGTTATCGAATCTTGGGACTAGTAACACCTTTTGAATAAACGACGTATGGTTATTATATTCCGCATTTTTAGTTATCGTATGTTGTTAGAGGTGGATGTTAGTATTGTATCGTGGCGACCGGACCGGGGTCAGAGGACCCGAATTCGGGGGTGTCAGAGGTTGGTATCAAAGCTTTAGGTTATAAACGTTAGGAATGCGAAACCTAAGTTATAACCTTAGTAGAAAACTCAAGTAGAGTTTGTAGGTGATGGATTGAGGATATCCGTCGAGTCTTATTGTGATACTGAAGTTGTTTATTTAAATCAGCTATGGTTGATAGACGTCCTAAACTTCTTAATGCTAACTTGAATAGCATATCACGTAACGACTAAGTTTTCTTCCTTTCCTCAGGATCATGCCGCCTAAGGGATTTTCGCGGAACTAGAGGGAGGAAGGATCTGTTAGCAATGGTGGAGGGGGAAACGTTAACCCAATGCAGAGCTTCGTTAACCTATTAACAGAAGCAATGCAGAACATAACCCCGCCAACAGCTGAGCAGCCAGGACATTACTTGGCTAGCTTTAAGGACTTTAAATTGGTAGGACCACCGGAATTCCGGGAAACCTTGGACCCAATTGAAGCCCATACATGGATAGAAGAAATTGAGAAGGTGTTTGAGGTCGCACGTGTGGCCGAGGCACGGAAGACGAGTTTTGCCACATTCATGATGAAGGGCGAAGCTAACAATTGGTGGGAACCCAATAAAGGACTAGCAGGCGAAGGAGTTATTTTGTGGGACAGATTTAAGAATTTCTTTTCGGAGAATACGCAACAAGATATGGAAGTTAAGTTTCTGGAGCTGAGACAAGGAGGTATGTCAGTCACAGAGCACGCGGCAAGATTTAACGAGTTGGCTCGATTCGCGTCACACCAGGTGGACACGGAGGCCAGGAAAGCAAGGAGATTTGAATTAGAATTGAAACCATGGGTGCAGAATGTAGTAGATGTATTGAAGATTAAGACCTTGTCTGATCTTTTGGAAAGGGCTATCATTGCCGAAGGAGGCAATGAAGCCATAATGCAATTTAAGCAAGATAAGAAGACCGGCCAGGAAGGACCGAAAGGGGGAAGCGGCGGAGGCAGCATCCCCATTAAGCATAAATAGATGGAGAGCCAATCATCCGGAGGTGGCAAATCCGGGGGAAAGGCTAAGAAAAGTTTAAAGTGTAGTAACTGCGGAAGGAACCACTCGGGGGAATGCTTGAAGGGAAAGAGCACTTGTTATCATTGTGGACAACCAGGGCACATGGCTCCTCAGTGTCCGAATAAGTCAAAAGGAGGATGTTTCGCGTGTAAAGCCACAGACCATCAAATCAAGGACTGTCCGAAGAAAAAGGGCGTTGCAGCTAGCGACAACCGCAACAACAAGGACGTAGTGTCAGGTATCATCCCAATCAATTAGATATAGATGCATATGTGTTATTCGATTCGAGTGCCACCTGCTCTTTTGTTTCTGATGAATTTGTTAAACAGTCAGACTTACCCGTAAGGAATTAGAACACCCTATGGGCGTAGGAGTAGCAAACAAGGAAGTTATCCCCGTAGAATACATTCATAGGAACTATTATACCGATTTGAAGGGAATTCGTGGATGTCTTCCTAAACGAGATTTAGCAGCAGTAGTTTTTGCCTTGGAGTTTTGGAAGCATTATTGGTATAGCAAGAAGTGTGAGATATACACAGTCTGAAGTATATCTTCACGCAGAAGGAATTAAACATGAGGCAGCACCGATGGATAGAATTGATCAAAGATTATAATTATGAAATTCTGAACCATCTAGGCAAAGCATATGTAGTGGCAGATGCCTTGAGCAGGAAAGGCAGAGAGAAATTATCAAGGTTGACCATTCAAGAAGGATTAGTGAGAGTTTTCGAAAGACTAGACTTAGAGGTTAAGTATCCGATAGAGATCAACGAGAAATTATTAACAGTGTCAGTAAGCCCGACTTTATTAGATAAGGTTAAGGAGGCACAAGAGAAGGACGAAGATTATGATAACATCAAGAAGCGATTAGCTAAAGGTGATGAGTTGAAATTTAAGATTGATAGCACTGGATTGCTAAGATTTGAAGGACGAATTTGGGTACCGTTAGTACTAGAACTAAGAGAAGAGATTTTGCTAGAAGAATTTTATAGAAGGAGGTGTCAAGCACCGTTGTGTTGAGACGAAGTAGGTGAACGTCGACTGTTGGTACCAGAAGTGGTACAGCAGACGGTAGAGATTATCTAAGTGATAAGAGCGAATTATCCGTTTTTATTGGAGTATCCTTATTTTTACAATTCCGAGGACAAAATTTTTATAAGGGGGGAGGGATGTAACGATCATGAATTTTAAGCTCCTTATTAATTTTATATGTGATTTTAAAAATTTTAGGAGTTAATTTTTTAAAACTTATTTAAACCTTATGTGGTTATGTGCTTATGTGAATTTAACCTATGCGAATAAATGCTAGAATTTTTATTAAAGGGAATCACTAATGGTTATTTTAATTAGTAGATTAACCCTTAGACTTTTATATCAGAATATTGATAAAAGTGTTACCAATTATATATTCAAATTTCTTGAATATAATGTAGAGATTTAATCGTGATTAATCATTTATATTTGAGTAATTAATTAATACCGTATGAAATTATTATTGTTGTTAATTAATAATTATTATGAATAAATAATAATTAATGAACTGAGAGTAATTAATTGATTATGTGTTGATTTATTATTATTATGAGTAAATAATAATTAATGAGTATGAGATAAATAAATATAATAATATTATATTTACTTGATTAATTGTTATATGCAAGTATGTGTTATATTAAACCTTTGGTATAAGGTAGTTACCTTTATATATTGTATAAGGTGCTATGTGACATATTAATGTGGCTTACATTGTATGTAGGGACTATATGGTAAGATTAATTGTATTAGATGAGTTATATATAATTTCTTAAGTAACATGATAGGTATGGATAGACATTACTATGTATATCCTATTATATTATATTAATATCAATTAACTATTGTTATTTGATAATGATTTTATTAAGTTATTATAATTATAATGATAACCATGGTGATAGTAATAATACCCAATTGCTTGATATTCGGTGTTTATATAATGTACATGGATTATATGTATATAACTTACTTGATGCATTTTATCATTATTTGAAATAACATTGTAGCTCCCATTTAGATGTATATGGAATGGATACATGTAGCGTAAGTATATACTATATAAATATATATTACATTAGTATAGTATATTCCTCATCCAAGTTGCTTCCATTTGCTGAGATTCATTTGGTTGTCCCAAATTGAGAGCCCATTCTCTTCATTCTTCACACGTGAACCCACATGGCTACTACACTACACTATATCTTCTCAATTTCCTCACAAGCTAGCTCATGATTGTAAGAGATGTGGGATTCATGATTGAATCTACCAACTATCACCAACTTCTTCTTATCCATTATGTAATCTTGCTATCCTTTGTTTTGAATTGGTGAACAAAAGCATTAACTGTGTATTGAATTTCCTATATAAGAGTTCTTCTCTTCTTCACAAATTCATTGCTGAGATTTTGCCTTAGTTAATTTGAGAACATATATGCTTTAGAGATATCAGTGAGGGTGAATTAGTATAGCAGCAAAGCAAATACAGAGGTATAATTCCTATTGCTTCCATGTTCTTAAATTTTCTGTTTGAGATTGCTAAGTGATTGATTTTCGAGTTAAGCATGAATTGATGATAATTGAATTGTGTTTGTTAAGTGGTATATGGAGTTATAATGGTATCATTTCTTGCTTAAAGTGTTTTCGTTGGAAAATTTTTTGGTTAGGTTGATGAACTGCCGAAGCAGTTCAGTCTTGGCTGGATCAGGAACCGGCGCAGCTGCGCCGGGTATATGCCTGGTAGCAGCGCAGCTGCGCAGGCCCTGCAATCCAATTTTTGTTTTCTACTTCTGTTAAGCTGCTGTGATAACAGTTGGTATTAATTTGGACATGCATGCAAGTTAGTTTAACATATATATATATATATATATATATATATATTTGTTCCTTGATGTCTACATACAAATTTTTTTACCATGTAGTACATGTTATGGAAAGAAAGCTTTATTGTAACGACCCCAACATTCATACAATACAACTCTCGACATCGGTCGTTAACAATACATCCTTTACACCATTAATCAATGATACAATCACTAAAAATATGGAATATTTAAAACTTTTATATTATTCCTTCTTTATTTCCCTGAATCTCAACCTTTATCATTACATAACTTTGATTCAACTTTATTTTATGAATCGCTTCGTCAGAGTTAGTGTAAACTAAAACTTACAACCACGTTCAATAACCCTTATACATCGGGTAAAATTTAAACTTTACAACATAACATCTATTAACCATCATACACTATTTGAAACCTTAAACAGGGTCCAAAATAATAACAATTCAGCCAAAGTATATAAATCTTCATGCATTACATCTGATTCATTTCTTTCAAGTAGCACATAGCGTTACCTTGAATCCTTAACCTGCAAAAGTGATTATTTGCAAGAATGAGCTCGACAGCTCAGCAAGATCTAACAGCTTTCATGCATCACATAGCACATAAATACATGCTCAACATACATCTCAAAATAATTAAAGTAACATGGCATACATGCTTTACTTCACATACCAAATATAAAGATTGAGTTCCTTAATCAATCAACATTCTTTAATTAATCAATGTAGTCATAAATTGACTTTAACATTTCATGCTTACGACACATATACAACATATCATGCTATTTGCAAAATAATTTAAAACAGTTCATCATCAAATTCACGTAGAAAATTGGAATTGAAAGACTTGCCTTGATCGTTGTTTACCAATAACAGTTTAACAGCTTACATATATTTGCACTTCACGTGCCCTACACAATTATATAATCATGCACATCAATTATCAGTCACATAGCAATGCATATTAGTTATAACGTAAACTTTACTCTACATCTCATAACCCTTCCTATTATCAATACACAATGTTCAATTTGATTGTGTTAACTATCGACTTATATTTCACTATAATTCTTTTTCGTAATATTCAAAATTCATTCAAGTGTTTAAGTCCTGCTAGGACTACCTATTGGTTTTATATTAACCACATTTCATATATTAATATATTCATTTCATTAGAATCGAAATACTATTTAAGTGTATTACCACATTACACGGCGTTTCGACGTTTATACGTCACACGCCTAACTCGCCTCTTTTGCATGTGCTTTGCATGCTCCTATATTGGGTTACATTACTCTATAATGTTTCATTCTTATTAAAAACATAATATTAAACAAGGTCATACACACTCGTTACGGCATTGAGACGCTTGCACGTTCGTACGCCAAACTTGCCTATTCGAACGCCCAAACGACACACATTTGTGCACGCTTAGCACGCCCAACCAAATTGTATAATACTCAAAGATTAATGTTAAGTATCATTATAATACCTAATAGTAATGTTATAGAAGTTAGAACATCATTTTACATGGTCGGGAGCATTACATGTGCATACGTGCATGCCCGACGCCCCCCGATTGCCTCCAAAATACATCAGTCCCAAAAATGACCATTTTGACCCTAGCTAGAGACCTCAAATTGAAAAACTTAAAGAACAAAAGTTGTAGGTCTACTCGTGCTCGTTCCGAATAATCTTGAATCACCTCAATCCGAGTCCGTATGAAAACGTTATGGCCATTTTACCACAGGAGGTCAAAACAGTCCCGGACTGAATTTTCCTCCCGGCGCAGCTGCGCCCCAAACAGCCTTGGGAGCAGCGCAGCTGCGTCCCTGGCAGCCTGTTACGTGATTTTTCTTTCCAGTTTGTGGTTCTGGCGAATTTCCTAACCCTTTCCTCCTTCCCATCTTCATAAATCAAGCTATACACATCCGATTGAGTCCGTTTTCGACTCTATGGATTCTTGAAACACTGAACTAC
This sequence comes from Panax stipuleanatus, assembly GCA_020205555.1. NCBI lineage: Eukaryota > Viridiplantae > Streptophyta > Magnoliopsida > Apiales > Araliaceae > Panax > Panax stipuleanatus. The sequence goes on along the minus strand of CM035119.1, from coordinate 106,476,844 downwards.
CCATCTATATGATAATTATAACACTTCAAAAGCATTAACAATTCCTTATAAGCGCTCCAATTTCGTGTTCATGCTACTTTTTCATATTTTACACATATTTAGCGAATTCATTCACCACGGATTCGTTATTCAACCAAATCGATCCGTTTAACTTCAGTTGTTTTTGTATTTCAACGTATTAACAACATCCATCATCAATTTACAGTTTATAGTCAAAACCAATTTTGACTCCAAAACAGACCATGTAATATATATAAAAACCAAAACTCCAATTCTTCACTTTCAAACATGCTTTCATGAATTTGATACTTCAAAAATCATCTATAGACAACATATAATAGATTATGTAATTCCAATACACATAAAACTAATTTCTCAACAAATTAACCATAGAACTTCAATTACAGAGAACTTAGAAAATAAAACTAAGAACTCGAAATTTAAACTAGATTGTTTACCTTTGATTAGCTAGATGATTAGAGAAGCTTGATTAATCTTCTTCCTCTTCTTTGATTCTCAGAATTTTTCTTCTCAATTTACAGAGAATTCTCTCAATTTCTCTATTCCTCTCTTCTGTGTTCTTAACTTTAGAAAAATAAGTTACGTATATTTACTTAGCCCTCAGTTAGAGTCTCAGCAGTTAGAAAATACAAAGGGTCTCTAGGCTATGTTTGGCTAGAACCCAAAATCTCTTTTTGTTTTATTTTAATATTCCTCTATTATATAGCACATTTGTCACACATAACCAAACCAACCTTAAAATTTCATATTAAGTTACATTGGGTTTATTAATCACTTAATTTATCAAATCACTCCTTATCAACATAATAAATTTATTTAATAAATCATTCATCCTCTAATTTAATTAAATTAGAGCATTGTCATTCCATTAGCGTAATAAAATACGCACCGATTATAAAATTGTTCATCATCAATTTACTTAATATCATCATAAATGAATAAATTATTCCATAATAATTTTCATCAAATATTTACTTTATTTAATAAATATCTCAACTAAAATATTTATTTTACTCGATAATTATCTTAACTATTTACGAAATTCTCAATCAAATTACATTAACATATTACATTTATATGTAACACATTACCCTCTCATTTTATTAAAATAAATATATTTACATTAATTCACTATTTTAATTAAGTGAATTACTCTAATTATTTATGAAATTTAATTCATAACAATTATAGTGCCAACAAGGCATAATAATCAAATTATATTATTTAATAATATAACTTCTAACTTAATTAACTTAATTTCCTTTTCAAACAATTTCGTTTCCCTTCTTTAATAGTTAAAATAAATTAACTACTAAACCTCATTCCTCCAACCTCTGAATATATATATATATATATATATATATATATATATATTCTATATTCACACCACATCATATACTTCACCACATATATACACATATCCAAACTCAAAACATCTCGCAATAAGAATTTTATTTATTAAATTCTTATTATAATAATTTTGAAAATTCGGGTTGTCACATTTATAGTTTTATAAATGAACCTATACTAGTTAAAGTGGACTTTGTCGTAAACTTAGCATATGTACATTCTGACCTTGAAAGCATGATAACATGACTTAGAATTGTATGGGAGACATGTTGACCTAGGTATACGGGTTTTATAATATAATATAAGCATGTGAACCCCACTATTGAACAATTCTAACGAAAGATATAAGTTTCAAAGGTGAACTTTAACATATAGATATTGTGTATGCATTCTAATTTGGCAAGCATGTTAGTATGACCTAGATAGGCATGAAGAGCATGTTAATTGGTATATACATGTTTAAAAATGTGCACGGTCATGTTAGACCTCATTAGGGAAAACTTACTAACGAAACGTGAGCATTGAACATGAACTTGACCAAGACTAGTATCTTTTGAATTCTTACCATAAGGGAACGTTGCGAGGTTTAGATATGTGTTTAAATTGCATACGAAGGATAGGTTGCGATGCTTTACATGTACTAAATGACCTTTGTGGATTTAGTATACTTTTGAAGGAGAACTTAAGATTTGATAAATAATAACATCAAATACCATGTGAATTGTATTATGATCATGCAAGCATGTTTATTAGGATGTCATTATGCCTATAGACATATTAACATGAACCGCACTTGGTTAAACACAGATTTCAACTATGCATTCATACTCATAGAAAGTGGATTCCTAAGGCATGAGTTATGATGATTAAAGTATATGTGTGTAGTATACTCGAGCATACATATTAAGTATTGTTTAACCTTGTTATGTGATAACATGACTTTAGAAGCTTGAATTTATATTGTTTAAAGTATGTGAATATCTGACATACAAACATGTGGTCTTGAAGTGGACATAGAATGAATATATTAGCTTTTGAACTTGAGTTAGATAAACTTGATAAACATATGTGTTGATTTATATCAGTAACTGGAAGTGCTATGTGTTCAAGCCTATGTTGATGCTTATGAACTAGACAATCTAAAATTATTAAATCGAAGACAGGATTAGATTGACTTACGTGAACTACGTGATAGAATTATATAATGACTAGAGTCTTGTATGTGTGAACTTATATTAGTTTATATATACTAATTGGAGAGGCCGACTTGTTAATGCTAGGTCGTTCCAACGCAGTTTTATTAAAGCTAGAATTTATTTGTAGCTGAGCAAACAGGCAAGTTCCCGAACTTCACTCTTTGATTGTGCAAGTTCTTTTGAACCCGTTATTGTATTATTTGCAAGTTCCCTATCTTCCTCAAGTTATATTTGAGCAAGTTTCCCTGACTTACACTTATTATTTGTGCAAGTCTCCCTAACTTTACTCAATTTTATATTGAGCAGGGTATTATTATATTGCAAGTTTTCCTGAACTACACTTTTATTTGAGCAAGTTTTCTCAACTTATACTTATTTATTGTACAAGTATCCGGACCCTATTGTGCAAGTATTCCAAATTCTTGTACTACCTTATTCAATGAACCATGTAAGCGAGTTTCTAAACTTCACTTGTTTTTGGTGAAAGTTTCCTATCCTTCTCATATTGTATTGAGCAGGTTATTATTGTATTGTGAAAGTTCCACGAACTTCACATTTTTAGTATTGTGAAAGTTCCCCGAACTTCACACCTTGGTTATTTTGCAAATTCCCGAACTTCATTTCTTTATTATGCAAGTTCTCTAAACTTATACAAACTCGTATATTGTGCAAGTATCTTATCTTTGAGTTTACTTTACTCAAAGAGCGTTGTCAGCAAATGTCCTAACCTATGCATTTACTTTATGCAAGGGATCTATTATGGTGAAATTCCCCGAATTTCACTCTTTGATGTTGTAAGTGTCAAAGTCTATGCATTTATTTTATGCAAGGAATCTATTATTGTGCAAGTTCCCCGAACTTCACACGTTGAGTATTGTGCGAGTTCCCCGAACTTCACACGTTGAGTATTGTGCAAGTTCCCCGAACTTACACAAATTCCTATATTGTGCAAATTCTAAACTTCACTTTGTGCAAGTTCTCTATCCTTCTCATATTGTATTGAGTAGGTTATTGTTGAATCGAAAGTTGTTTACTTAATTGCTTGTACTTTATTTCCAAGCATGTTATTTAGTGGTTTAATTATTTATCAATTAATCCACATTGATATTATTGATGTATGCACCTAGTGCATTTGAGCTCGTACAGTCTTGAACTTGTACATTATTCAAGGTCCGAAATTTCTTGAACTATGTCAGTAAGAGTCTGAACCTTTACTCGGTCAGACTAGTGTATGAAGTTTTCTTTGAAGCTATCCAAACCAATTGATGGTAAGGATTCTTAGACGGAACAGAACACCCCTCATATGTAGGAGTGTGCCCAGGTATCTAATATACATGATACGAGTAAGCAGATTTAAGTGTTATGCATATTCACGTTGTGCCCGAGGCTGATCTCCTCGAGGTACTAAGTTTCTGTAGCCAGAAGCCAGTAATTCCAAAAAGGGTCAATTAGTTATTGAACCCATTGGAAAGTTATAGTTCAGAGTCTACTCGACTATCAGTCATTCTAAAGGCAATTATTACCTTTGCTTTTAATATTCATATTGTTGAATTGTTCAGATGTTCATAGTGTTGAATCTTGCAGGTTGTTGAACCTTACAAATATTCATATTATTGAATTATTCTAATATTCATATTGTTGAATCGTTCAGATATTCATATTGTTGAACCTTCAAGATTTTCATTTTGTTGAAATCATTGTCAGATATTTTTCCATTCATCATGATATATTCTTTATTGTTGTATTTAAACTTGCTGAGCAAACTTGTTGCTCATTCTTGCTATATCATGACTTATAATGCAGTTAAGCCTGAGCCCTCAGGGAAGGGCAAGGGTAAAGGAAAGATTTAGGATGGTTTGCAAGGAGCAGACTTTGTCTTTGTGATTTGTTTACCTACTGTTAATGTAATATGAACCCTAATGTTTATTATAGGGTATATTTGTATTGACGTATTAAGGTTATCGAATCTTGGGACTAGTAACATCTTTTGAATGAACGACGTATGTTTATTATATTCCGTATTTTTAGTTATCGTATGTTGTTAGAGGTGGATGTTAGTATTGTATCGTGGCGACCGGACCGGGGTCAGAGGACCCGGATTCGGGGGTGTCACAATACACACAACAGAAAGTAAACTACATAGCCTATCCGACTAGCGATTTATCCTTATCACTAGCTATATTATAGATATAATAAATTTTTTTTCTTAGTCTAAAGTTCTTCCTTCTTCCTTGCTATCCTCCTTTTTAGCTTTTCTACCATCTTCTCATACTTCTTCAACTTTTTCTCCATATACTCAATTTCCTGAGCGACCCTAGATTCTGAAGGCCATTCTATCCAAGTATGGATAGGGAGTTCTACTTGCAATGGCACTGCATCAATTATTGGCTCTGCTATGATCAATTGACGGTCCTCTGACATCCTATAATTAGATTTATAAACTCGATTAGTATCTAAAAAAAATCATAACTTAATACTTTATTAGTATTCTTATTTTATTAACTGTTTTAACAACTTTCCCTCTCTCAAAATAACTCTATTTGAGCTCATCTCCTTTATTAACTAAATTCTTCCGGGGTTATAGCCTAAGGGTTTTCTCCTAAGGTTTCTAACTTAAGGCTTTGATACCAAATTTGTGATGCCCCAAAATCTCTACATTTCCTGTAGCAGATTCGGTGCTCACGAAAACGTTCTATAAGACAATAACTTCTATAAATCCAAAATTCACAGTATCTCAATCCGTTAAAGTTCTCGTCAGAACAATTTTTGTGTCTGCATACCCTCACTTGGATGTATAGATTTATAATCTTACAGATATTTTTCCTGCATATCAATAATTCCTATCTATCTGACATTCACAGTACAAATGATAAGATTGTTCTTGAAAGTGAGGAGCGACCTCACTGCTTATAGAACTCCCAAGATCATTCAATACCCTCATTCAGATGTATAGTTCATATAGATATTGTACTTGATATTATTTAACATGAACAAAGTAACATCATGCAACTAATAACTTAATCTAATAGTAATATTTGTCTACATAACATTTAATTATTACATCAAAGTCATGCTGAATTACACCCTTTGTATTATAATAAACATACGTTCTTAACCACAGACTTCTACCCACAAGTATTATTCCCTGAATTTTCTGGAATATTTAACGCAGCTGCAAAGTAAAAAAATATTTACAATGATGAGCTTTAAAATGCTCAGCAAATTTTAAACAATTACAGTTTATACTCACACAATATCTGAAATGAAGGAACGTAAAGTTCATAGTATTTTTCACATATATATACTGAGGTTTGATCTGCCAAACCCTACATATTACGAGCGTCTGTCAGTCGTGTAGACTTAGCAACCCGGGTTAATTTGGCCAACCACACCATCTTGGAGTATGCATATCATCCTATACAACCACCCGGTCAGTGTAAAACTGTCGGTCATTAATAACCACCCGGTCAATGTAAACATGTCAGTCACTGATAGTATCAGTATATATATTTGTACCAGACAATATTGGTTTCACCACAGTCTATGCTTTGATATCAAATCAAAATAATTTACGCAAGTAACAGTTCATATGTCTTGGTTATGCTTGAACAATAAGTTATAACCTTCTTTAAAGCACAGATTTCACGAATAATGGTTATAACAATTTCGTATATCAAATTACAGGACTTACATTTAATATTAAAATTAAATGAAGTTAGAAAAACTTGCCTTTTATCACGATCGGTTACTTAGGTTATTTGAAAGTATATTCACCACCTATATATATTATAACAGTCATTAGAAATAATAGTAATTAATTTCTAATTACAATACTAGTGTCTGGGTTGATCTAGGAGTCCGTTCGGTACTTTACAGCTTTATTGAATAGTTATCGAATTAGTTTTTCAATAATTTTATTGAAAAGTTTTAATATCTTATTTATATGCTTCAGATATTATTTATCATAATTTCCAAATGCTCAAAATAATTTTTAAATGATTTAATATTATTTAAAATAATTTTGAAGTTAATAATATTATTTTTAAATATTTAATTAACCCTTTAAAATAATTTTCAATTCATCCATATTATGTTTAAATAATTTATTTTATTTAATAATGATTTTTAAATCATTATTATCATTTTTAAATAAATTATTATTATTTAAAATGTTTTTTAAATCATTAATATTATTTTTAAGTAATTTATTATTAATTACTCTTATTATTATTAATATTTAAATATATTAAATATTAATAAAATTTTACGTCAAAATATTAAAAATTATTTATTATAATTAAAAATGATTTTTCAGAATTTTTTTATATTTATTTAATATTTATTTCTATTTATTTCTATTTATTTTAATTATTTTAATTAATAAAATTAATTTTCAAATATTGCCTGTCGCTAAAGACCTTTAGCGACAGAAGTGTGGCTATAGGTTTGGTCAACGGCCTAGAGCTCGGTTTGACTCAATTTTACTGGCAATTAACTTAGTTTCTGGGTAATCTAATTTAATGAAGTTGTAGTACTGATGTAGTAGTACACGTCCATGGTTAATTCACTACTTAAAAATATCTCTATAAGTTTACATAATCGGTCAAACCAACTACCCTGAAGCTGTTCTTCCTTTCTGGGCTGCCCAGAAAGGTTCAGTCAACGCTGGTCAACGACCTTTAGGGTCTTATATCTTGCCAGCCGGTTAATATTTTGGTGTTCTAGTCGTCGGGCTCTATAGACTAACTACAAGGGTACATGGTTTGAGCAGTCACAGAGTATATCTATCAACAGGTAACAAGATCCAAGCTCTTAAACAACCTGTCAGACCGTTGCTTGAAATTTCTGGGTTACCCAGAAATCGAACCTGGACGGTCAACGGGTTTTGACTGTTTCTATTTTCCGGCCAGTGACTTCTTAGGGCTTGATAGTGCTCTAGTTATGTAGTACTCATGTCAAGGTACAATCAAATTAACATCCAACACCCAACCAGACTGACAGGAAAAAGTTCTAGGCGGTCAAACCACCTGTCAAATCGTATTCTTAAGCTTTCTGGGTTACCCAGAAAGCAGTCGGTCATGCTCGGTCAACGACCTTTGACGGCTTATAACTCCTAATCCTATGTTCCGATTGTCAATATATCACTTCTAGGCTGCTAACAACACTACATAGTACAACTAACAATTTTCATAACATCTAAACAACAAACGGTTAGCGAGATAAGAGGGCTGACATTCGTTGTCAGACCCTGTTTTGCAACTTTGATAGTTTTCCTTAAAACTCCATTTTGATGCTTTTAAATGTTATGGATTCATGTTTTAGCAACCCAGATCACTTAATAACTTAATAATGAACCTATCTAAATAATAACAACAACAATTAAAACTTCAGAAATCAAAAATTAAATTAAGGTTAGGTTTTTTTAACCTTTTTGAGTACTTTTTGATTCTTTCCTTCTTGATTCCGTTTCTGGCTTGCTGGAAAAGGTTTATGAGTCAATTGGCTATGAATGTTAAATAGAAATTTTCGTGGCTTTGTGTTCCTAAAACCTTACCTTATGTGAAAAGTTCAAGTAGGGGTAAAAACCTAATTCTTCTTTTATTTTGACAAGTAAGCCTATAGCATTAATTGAAAAGGTTGTGTTGTCAAACCCTTGTGGTAAAATTAGATAAGGCAAATCTTTTACTTGCCAAGTAAAAGATTTGTGCTTATCTCATTTAAAACAAAACAAAATAAGGGCATTTTAGTCATTTTACATGTACTAAGGGTATTTTGATAATTTCCCACTTAAATACAAGGGTAATTTAGTCATTTCCTATACTCTTTATAAAGTTTATAAACAATAATGAACAACTAGGGTTTATCAGTTTAGAATTAGGATTTTTAATTAAGATTAGGGTTTTATAATTAGGGTTAGGGTTTTCTAATCCCTAATTAGGGGTTTCTTATAATCTTTTCCAATTAAATATTTAATGCATCATATTAAATTAATATATGTATATATTCATCATAATATATAACATTATTAATGTATTATGCTATAATTCCCATGTATTATAATAATTAGGGTTAGAATTCCTTATTTAAATAAATTATAAATTGGGTTTACCTATAAAACTTTTCATATATCTGTACATAGTTATATCTTATGTGTTGATATATAATTATATATATATTCCAATAATAATATTAACTACACATCACACAAGATATTAGTCATAGTTATATTTAGTGTTTATATTAATATTCCTATTTAAACTTTGGAATATTACAATCACCCCCTCTTATAAGAATTTCGTCCCGAAATTGAAATTACAGCTTATGAAAACAAATGCGAAAAGTCTTCACGCATCTTATCCTCCAATTCCCATGTAGCTTCTTCAATATCATGATTCTTTCAGATTACTTTAACCGATGATATAACCTTATTCCTCAACACCTGTTCCTTTCGATCAATTATCTGTACTGGAACCTTTGTATATGATAAGTCTTTCTCTATCTGAACAGGTACATAGTTTATCACATGCTTATAATCGAATTTATACAGACGTAGTACAGACACATGAAACACATTATGGATGTGTCCTAACTCTGGGGGTAAAGCTACCTCATAGGCTACCTCACCTATTCTCCTTAATACTTGAAATGGCCCAATAAACCTCGGGCTCAGCTTTCCCTTTTTACCAAAACAAATTTTGCCTTTCCAAGGAGATACTTTCAGAAAGACATGACTTCCAACATTAAAGTCCCTTATCTGTTTGTGTTGATTCGCATATTTCTTCTGCCGGTCTTGAGATTCTTGCAACCGTTGTCGTATAATTCGAATCTTTTCCTGTGGTTTGTTGAACTAACTCAGGTCCAAGCATTTGTCTTTCCCCAACTTCATCCCAGCATAAAGGTGTTCTACACTTTCGTCCATACAAAGCTTCGTACGGTGGAATTCCAATACTAGCATGATAACTGTTATTATATGCAAACTCTACCAATGGTAATTGGTCCTCCCAACTCCCTTTAAAATCCATAATGCAGGTTCTCAACATATCTTCCAGCGTCTGAATGGTTCTCTCACTTTGGCCATCGGTTTGCGGATGATACGATGTGCTCAACCTCAGCTGGGTTCCCAAGTGTGCTTGAAGACTTCTCCAAAAGTTCGAAGTAAACCGTGGATCCCGGTCTGACACTATAGATACAGGAACTCCATGTCTAGAAATAATCTCTTTTATGTATAACTTGGCTAAACGATCGAGATTATAAGTAACGTTGATAGGTAGAAAATGAGCTGACTTGGTGAGACGATCAACTATTACCCAAAAGTTTAACTTTTTGTTATAAAGTGATGAGTCCTAATATGTTGGTATCACTTAGACATGCATGAAAATAGGTTTAACATGTATAAATATGTGCCTTAACATAGCGTGAACGTTCTTAACTTCGTTAGTATGCGATTTCTAAAGAAAGTTATAAGTTTTAAAAATGAACTTTGACATATACGTATCACATATATATTCTGACTTTTTGAGCATGATCGTATGGTCTAGATATGCATGAAATGTTAGTCCAAGGTGTTAAGAGTACACTAGAAGTCATGGTTTAAGTTTAAAATGATTTCAAAAGCTAAACTTGAACTTTTTGCAAAACTAAGTTACATAAACAAGGGGTATCTAGATTCTGATATTTTTGAGCATGCATGCTAGTGCTTTTAACATCACTTAGATGTCATGTATGTGCACACACCTTGTTAGACACTATGGAGGTTAGTCAAGCATGAATTGGACATGTTTTGAAGATGCTAGTTATGCGTATATGAGAAAGATATTTGTGAGCATGCGTATTAACATTACTATGACATCTCACATGTATACATGATGAACATAGTAGCCTTGCATGATTAGTTAAGCATGACATTGATTTTTTGAGAATAAAACTTAGGAAGTTTTGAAAGTGAGGTGGACGAACATGGAATTACTTATATTTTGACTTTATGTACAAGCATGATAGGACTTATATGCCTCTAGTCATGATTGGTATGTGCACCCCGCTAGTTAGACGTGATATGCACTATACGAGCATGTTTTAAAGATGAATTATACTAGCTATATGTAAATAGATTTGGATGTATGTGAGCATGTGTATGGAAGGATATTTAGCATGTTATGTGTGAGTACCTATGCATGCTAGAAAGCCAAAGTAGAATCAGATATCAAAAGCCAATTCTGGACTAATCAGGAATGGGCGTAGCTGCGCCCATCCCAAGGCTTAACTCAGCGCAGCTGCGCCACAAGGCAATTTTGCCAGACTATTTTAATTGTAATATGATCATGGTAGCATGTTTGCATTATTATTTCTGAGTTATAAAACAAAATCTTAATGATGCCTTGAGTGTTGATTGATGTAATGGTGATATAAAACCCGAAGGTATAATTCCGTTAAGATTTGAGAAACGTAAGAATAATATAGATCATGTATCTATGAGTTGTAAATATATGTCGAACATATAAATAGTTAAGTGTGTGATAAATGTATATGAAAGTTGATATTAAGAATGGTTAAGGTATACCTATACATACCTAGCTATTATAAGAGTATGATAAGGAAGTGAAACAAAGGTTCTAAGAACCAAGTTAGAAAATAATATAACAGTTGTTATTATATTGAGGATGTATGGATGTGTATAATTGATGAGTGTGAATCCATGATTATATAACTGTGTAGGATTACACGAAGTGCAAATATCTATAAGTAGTTAAGTCGTAGTTGTTAAACTACGAACCAGGCAAGTCTTTCAGTTCCTATTTGTTATACGAAATTGATAACTGTTAGTTGAATTATATTATTCTATGAAAATGTTTATATGAAATGCATATGGAATATGTATGATATTTGAAAGCTGATCCTTGATGATATATTTATGAAGTTAATCTCTATGCCTGTTATGTGGGAAGTAACATGCGTAGTATATTTAAATGATTATGAATGCATGAACTGATCATGATATTATATGCTATGTGATGTATGAAAACTGTTAGAATTGCTGATCTGTCGAGCTCACTCTTGCAAATAACCATTTTTGCAGGTTAAGGACTTATGATTAAAGTATTACGCTACTTGACTGATAGAGTTCCGTAGTGTCGCAAGGAGATCGATGTAGTTATCTAATGATATGATCTTGAACAATGTCTAAGTGTTATATGATGTATTATACTTGTCGTGTTGTAAAGTTATACTATATGGTACATAGAAGATATCATATTAAGATGTAAACGTTTATACAATAACTCAAATAGAATAAATCATATCCTATAGTTGCTTCCAGGATTTGTAATCGATTCAAGTTATAAAAATCAATAAAAGATTTTATTCAAAGAAGATTGAAAAAGTTTAAGTTATTCCTCATTTTTATAATATCGAATAAGACATAAGACATGAATGGTAAATGACCAAGATTGTAACTTATAAAAGTTTAGGGTCATTATACAGATCCTAGAAACGAAATGAATTTATATTCTAAGTTTGTAATAAAGCGAAGTTATATTCATTAAGTTATGAATAAAAGATGTAATAGTTTGACGATAGTAGTATCGTGGCGAACCGGATCTGAGGTTCGAAGGTACCCGAATTTGGGGGCGTCACATTTGCCCCCTATATGATGAGGGGCTAGGCGAACTACTGGTAGGAGACAAATCAGCAAAGAGCAGGAGAAGGGATAATAGCATGGGAGAGGTTTAAGACGTTCTTCGAGAACTATTTCCCGAAGAGCATGACAAACAGAATGGAGGTCAAGTTCTTAGAACTTAGGCAATGAGATATGACGGTGGCGCAATATGCGGCTAAGTTCAATGAGCTATCCCAGTTTGCAGAACACCAAATAGGGGATGAAGAGAGGAAAGCTAGACGTTTTGAACAAGGACTGAAACCTTAGTTATTCAACAAGGTGTCGGTTGTTCAGATCGATTCATTTGCACTGTTGCTGGAAAAGGCGATTATTGCAGAGGGAGGTAGTGAAGCTTTGAGTCTGTATAACAAAGAGAGAAAGGGTAAGAACACGGGAGGAGAAAGTCGTGGAGGAAGCAGCAGCGGGGGAAGTAACTTAGGAAAGAGAAAATAGGAGAATAACAACAACAATAACAAAAATAATCCGTCGGGAAATTTTTATGGAGGTTTTTAGAAGAGGGCAGAGGGATGCCCGAAGTGCGGGAAAAATCATCAGGGCGAGTGCTGGAAGGGGCGCAGTACCTGCTACAATTGTGGCCAAGAGGGACACATTTCGCCCAACTGCCCAAAGCCAAAAAAGATCCAGGGGTGTTTCGCTTGCGGCTCAACTAAGCACCGGATCAAGGATTGCCCGAAAAAGGGAAACAGCGGAGGAAATGGCCAGCAAGAGAGAGGCATCAAGTTAATGATCGGCGGACCAACGCAATCCAACTGCCCAGCTGCCAGAACCATTAATATGACAGTCCAGGATACAGTAGCTGCAAATGATGTGGTGTCAGGTATTATCCCAATCAATAATATAAATGCTTATGTATTATTCGATTCAGGTGCTACCTGTTCATTTCTGTTTGAAGAATTTGCTAGTCTGTTAAACTTACCCTGAGAACGATTAGGAAATCCTTTAGACATAGAAGTTGCAAATAAGGAAGTGATCCCTGTAGAATTCATATACCGAAATTGTCGCGCAAACATTAGAGATCATGAACTTAGCGTAGACTTAATCACAATTAGATTGGGAGAATTTGACGTAATATTGGGAATGGATTGGTTATATAACCATGCTGCGATAATTGATTGTCAGAAGAAAAGTGTGAACCTTCAGACTTCGAATAAGTCTAAGGTAGTGTTTTATGGTAGCTCTGTAAGAACCCGAATTTTTAGAAATTATTAAATAAGGATTTAATAAATAAAATTCTTAAACTGTGAGATGGGTTCGAATAAGAGTATATATATATATATATATATATATATATATATATATATATGTGTGTGTGTGTGTGATATGAGGTATGTGATATTATATTACATAGGGTAATATGGACTATGTAATATGTGTTTTTATGATTTATAAATATATTATTAATATATATTTGTTATTTAGCGTAGAGACGATTCAGTGGAGTTAAAGGAAGTGGATAAATTTCTATCGATATTAAATAATTTATAAAATTATTTTATCATAGTAAGATTGGTGAAATTAAATATCTTTAATGTATAATCATCATTTTCTTGTGTATGTATACTAATAACTAGTATGTTTATAATATAGGTTATTGATAGTACTTAAGTTATCCGTGAATGGGTTGGGATAGTGAAACATGAGTTAGTTAAGGGAATTAACTAATAAGAATAAATATTGGTTAATTTAAGAATTATATTATAGAATCATATAATGTGGATATTGAACCTTAATTAGCTATGGTGATATAGTACAGAGTTTAATTTACTTAAGTAAATGAGTGAATTAATATGTGTGTTGAATATGTAATTATAGTTGATACTTTTTATATATATTACTTAGAGTGGTAATATGTGAGAAAGTTTGACGTGTGAATAACGTTAATAAATATATATACGTTATTAAAGAGAGATGGAAATCATTATATCTTAAAATGAATAATTAATATTTGAAAAAATTATTTTGGGAACAATTTATAGAAAAAAAAGAGAAATAAATATTATATATTTTTAATAAAAGATATTAAAATAATTTTTAATATTAAATTATTTTAATAAAAGGAGGAAATGCTATTTTTGAATAATAATATTTCCTTATATATTTTTGTATGAGGTAATAGGTATGATTAATTAATATAGTAAATATATTAAAACTTATTTGCAATATGTAAATAAATTGATGGAAATAATTTATTATAAAAGAAAATAAACTTATTATCTATTTTTATATATGATATATGTACATGTGTCGTACATGTAATTATTTGATATTATATTAAGGATAATATCTTGAGACAATAAGTAAATTATTTTCTAATAATGAATGCCTTTAATTGGAGGAGGCATAATATTTTATGTTATAGTGGAATACATAATTGTTATAATAGTAATGTATTTCCTAGAGAGTTTAATTTATAAAAGAAAACTAAGTTATTTTAATAACTTGAGTTGCTATAGTACCATAAGTGTTATAAATAATATTTGAATATTTTTATTCGCAATATATGTATATATATATATATATATTTATATATATATATATATATATATGTGTGTGTGTGTGTGTGTGTATGTGTGTGTGTGTGTGTGTGTGTGTGTGTGTGAACCTTGTGGCTTAATAGTCTTAAGTAAATTGAACATGTGGTGGGTGAGTAATGTGGTGGAAATAAATAAGTGTCGAGAATGAGAATAAGCTTAGTGTAAGCTTGTGAGATATGCCTTGTGTGGCACGATAATAGATTCGTTAATGAATTAATTAATTCAAGGACGGAAGATTTATTAATTAAAAAATTAGTCTATATTAATTGTTATTATAATAATATGTTGATTTATTATTATAACTAGTGATAGTATAATAATAAGAAAATTGATTATAGATATAATCAAAATTGTATTGATGAATAATGAGATATATTGTCTTATAATCGTTATGGGCAATATACTATTATCAAGTAATTATTTGATAATATATTGATTAATGAATAAATAAATTATAAATATTATAAGATTTATATTAATCAATTGTTATAGAGATTAATAATTGATTTACGAGGAAGTGATTAATTAATATTATTATTTATTTATTGATGAGATAAGTAAATTATTTACTTTTATATGCAAGCATGCGAATAAAATGTATAGCGTATAGTAATTAACTATATATTATATGAAGTGTGAAGTGTAGTGCAACTATATTATGTAGTGTGGTGCAACAATTATGTGACTATACTATATATAGGGACCATGTATCAAGACTAATTAAACTATGTGAGTTACATGAAATGTGGGTGTGACAATATGTATATTAAGTATACAATAAAATAATATATCATGAATATATGGTAAACAATTATTGAATTAATGAAATTTAATAATAAAGGAGACAATACACTGTGATGGTACCCGAAAGAATTATATCCGGTGGGATGAGCTGCACATGGATTTTATATGTGTGAGTTAAAATTGACTACATAATAGTAGTATTTATTTATTAGGATTACATGGTAATCCCATTTATAACCTCTGTATTTATGAAATGAAGTGTGACATAGCCTTAGTAAGTGGTAGACTATATATATATATATATATATATATATATATATATATATATATATATATATATATATATATAACATTAGTATGTGGTAATTGTAAGCAAGTTACTGAAATACAATGCCTTGTCCCTATTTGAGTAACCCAAATGCTTATACACGTGAATAACTCAATTGCTAGTCTACTCCCTATTACTCTCAAACTCAGCATTCCATAGCAAATGATGAGCAAGGGTGAGGAATTCATGATGAGTTCCAACAACTCTCAACAACTCTCTCTTAACCTTCATGTTTTTGCTCATACCAATGGATTGAAATTGAGTAGAATAGCATTGTCTGGGTTTTTAATTTTCTATAAATAAGACTCTCTCCTTCACATATTGAATTTGCTGAGAATTCTGAGTAAGGGAGAATGGGGAGTGAATATATATTTCAGTGGTGAGAATACAAAGAATTAAGAGAGTTATCAGTGTAGGAGAGAATTTGTTTAGCAGCAAGTTAATTTCCCTTTAGCAGAGGTATAACACCTCATGTTCTTCAATTCACATTTCTGCAAATGCTGTAAATTTTCAATTCATGATTTTAGTTGGAGTTTATGATTTATGATTTGATGATGTTAATTGATGGTTATAAGCTCATATATGTGTTAGTAAGGTAATATAGTTGATTTGATAGTTAATTCGTAGAAAGAATTGGGATTTGGCTTAGCTTCTGCCGAACCAGAAGCAATCAACTTGATCCAGGCAACGGCGCAGCTGCGCCCTAGTTATACTGGGTGCTGCGCAGCTGCGCCAGTACTAGGCTTGCGTTTTGTTGGCCAAGGCCCTGCCCAGCTGCGCCAGTTTTGAAGTGGGGAGCTGCTCAGCTACGCCGGTCCCCTGTCCCAGTTTTTGCTTTCTGTTAAAAAACCTGTTAACTTCAAACACGTAGGAATCACATAGACATGCATGGAAACTGGTTTAACACGTATAACATGTTCTTAGACCTAGCATGAACATGTTTAACTATATTAGTATACATTATTGATAGAAAAGACTTGTAGTTTGAAAATGGACTTAATGTTTTATAAACGAACCTTGACATATACGTATGATGTGTATGTTCTGACTTTTTAAGGATGATTGTATGACCTAGTTATGCATGGAAATAGGTATGCCATGTGGTTTCAAACCCCTTTTAATACCATGAACCTCTTAGTCACTTTAGTGTGTGGTTCTAGAGAAAACCTGAAACCTTGAAATCAAACTTAAAGGAACTTGTGAACTTAAAGTTCTAAATGTGATAACATGCGTACATGGCATAATTAGATATAAAATGAGATTTAAAGTTGTCTTGCTTGCACAAGTTGATTTAGCTTAGCTTAGAATGACTTCCAAATGAAACCTTAAACGTTTTGAAAATAAAGTTGATAAAACTTGTGGCATTTAAGTTCTGATATTTTTGCACATACATATTGTGAGTTATGAGTATGCATAAGCATGAGAAGTGGTTCGAGGTTATCTTGCATGTGCCCAAAATGCTTTGACTTGGTTTAAAACGATTTCAAAGGCGAACACGTACAATTTTTGTAAACAAAGTTTTATAAATATAGAGTGGTTATATTCCGACCTTGTTGACATGTTAGATAAGCATGACAAGTGATTCAAAGTAGCCTTGCATGATTAATTAAGCATGACATTGATTTTGGAGAATAAAACTTATGAAGTTTTGAAAGTAAGATGGTTAAACATAGAGTTACTGGCATTCTAACTTTATAAACATGCATGATAGGACTTATATGCCTCTAGTCATGATTGGTATGTGCACCCCGCTAGTTAGCCGTGATATGCACTGTGCGGGCATGTTTTAAAGATGTACTACACTAGCTATATGTAAATAGATTAGTTGTAGGCGGGCATGTGTATATGAAAGATGATAGTAAGTGTGTATGGTTAAGGTATACCTATACGTACATAGTTATTCTAAGAATACGATGAGCAAGCAAAATGATGGTTCTAAGAACCAATATAGAAAATAATGTAATGCTTATTCTTATATTGAGAATGTATGAATGTATGACTGATGGATATGAATCCATGATTATATAATTGTGTAGGATTACACGAAGAGCAAATATCTTTAAGCAGTTAAGTCATAGTTGTTAAACTACGAATCAGGTAAGTCTTTCAGTTCCTATTTGATATATGAATTCAATAACTGTTAGTTGAATTATATTATGCTGTGATAATGTGAACTTATATATGAACTGTATATGAGATATAAATGAGATTGAAAGTTGATCTTTGATTATATACTTGTTATGTGAAAAGTAACATGCACAATAAATATTTATTGTTTATAAATGCATGAACTGAGTATGATGTTGTATGCTATGTGATGCATGAAAACTGTTAGAATTGCTGAGCTGTCGAGCTCACTCTTGCAAATAACCACTTTTGCAGGTTAAGGACTTACGATAAAGACTTCGTGCTTCTTGATTGATAAAGATAAATAGTAGCGCAATGAAGAATACTGTTTAGATTATTACTTGAACCCTGTTTAGGTTCTAAGAGTTGTACTTGATATTTGTTTACATTGTTTAAAACTTGTCGTAGTGTAAAGATGTATTAGTTAATACATAGAGGATATCAAGTTGAGTTGTAAACGTTTATACGATAACTCAAATAAGAAGGAATCATATTATATAGTTGATTCAAGATTTATAATTGGTATCAAAGTCATGAAATCAATAAAAGATTTTATTCTAAAGAGATTGAAAAGTTTAAATTATTCCGCATTTTAGTAACATCGAATATGATGTAATGACGATATCTTGGATATGAATAGAATTTATATTCTAAATTATAATAAAGCAAATTGTATTCTTTTACAAATGATTAAAAGATGTAATAGCTCCGCATTAGTAGTATCGTGACTACACCGAATCCGAGGTTTCGAAGGAACGTGGATTTGGGGGCGTCACAAGCTCATTGCTTAAGCAATCGTGTTGTCTTACGATGATGCAGGCCAAGAAATTATTAAGAAAAGGATGTCTAGGTTACTTAGCTTACATTGTAGATACTCGAAAAAAGAGAGTAGAAATTAAGGATATATCCGTAGTGAGGGAATTCCAAGATGTATTTCCAGACGATCTGCCTGGTCTTCCGCCAGATAGAGAAATCGAATTCGTAATAGACTTAGCACCGGGAACGACATCGATTTCAAAAACTCTATATCATATGGAGCCAGTAAAAATGAAGGAATTGATGATACAATTACAAGAGTTAGTAGATAAAGGTTACATACGACCGAGTGTGTCTCCTTGGGGAGAACCAGTGTTGTTTGTTAAGAAGAAGGACGAATCGATGAGGCTCTATATCGATTATCGAGAATTGAATAGAGTAATGATCAAGAATAGATATCTGTTACCGAGGATAGACGACCTTTTTGTCCAATTGAAGGGAGTGAAGTGTTTCTCAAAGATTAATCTGCGAACAGGTTATCACCAGTTGAAAGTACGGAAAGAGGACATACCAAAGACGACATTTTGAACCCGTTATGGGCACTACAAGTTTTTGGTAATGTCATTCGGATTGACTAATGCTCCGACAGCATTCATGGACTTGATGAACTGAGTTTTCAAGACCTACTTGGACAAATTTGTGGTAGTCTTCATCGACGACATCTTGATCTACTCGAAGACGAAAGAAGAGCACGCCGAACATCTGAAGATGGTTTTGGAAGAGCTAAGGGAAGAGAAAATGTATGCAAATTTTTCAAAATGTGAATTTTGGATGGAGAAAGTTCAATTCTTTGGACACGTGGTAGATAAGGATGGAATTTCAGTAGACCCTGCAAAGGTAGAAGCAGTGAGTAATTGGAAGCAGCCGAAAACACCAACAGGGATAAGAAGTTTCTTAGGATTAGCTGGGTACTATCGAAGATTTATCCAAGATTTTTTGAAGATAGCGACCCCGTTAACCAATCTAATGAGGAAGACGGTGAAATTCGTATGGACGGAAAAATGCGAAGAAAGCTTTCAGGAGTTGAAGAAGAGATTAAGCGAATCGCCTGTATTATCATTACCAGACGATGCAGGAGGTTTTGTGGTGTATAGTGATCCATCGCACAAAGGACTTTGCTATGTGCTCATGCAACATGGCAAGGTCATTACATATGCATCACGATAATTGAAGGATTACGAAAAACGATACCCTAGTCAAGATATAGAGTTAGCGGCAGTAGTTTTTGGGTTAAAGATTTGGAGACATTATCTGTACGGAGAGAAATGTGAGATATACACAGACCGCAAGAGTCTGAAATATATCTTCACATAGAAGGAGTTGAACATGCGACAAAGAAGGTGATTAAATCAAGGATTATGACTGCAATATTCTTTATCACCCGGGAAAGGCGAACGTAGTTGCCGACGCGCTAAGCAGAAAAGGAAGGGAGAAATTATTCCAATTGACGACTCAGGAAGAGTTAATAAGAGAGATGGAGAAATTAGAACTAGAGGTAAAGGGACCGGGGAGGTCTGAAGAAAAATTATTTGCAATGGAAGCTCGTCCGATATTGTTGGATAGAGTGAAGGAATCACAAGAGAATGATGAGGAATGTGAGAAAATAAGGAAGAGGATAGTAGAAAATGAAGAGTATAGATTCAGAATGGATAAGGACGGTATCTTGAGATTCGAAGGAAGAGTCTGGGTACCAGCGGTAATCGAACTAAGAGAGGAGATTTTGCACGAGGCACACAATACGACGTATTTCGTTCATCTGGGAGGCACAAAGATGTACCGGCATCTGAGGCAACATTTTTGTTGGCCCAATTTGAAATGGGAAATCGCAACGTGCGTCAGTAGATGTCTTACTTGCCAACGGGTCAAAGCAGAGAACTAGAGGCCGAGTGGTCTACTTCAACCATTGGAGATACCAGAGTGGAAATGGGATCACATTATGATGGACTTTGTGGTGGGACTTCAAGTCACGCATAAAGCTTATGATGCCATTTGGGTTATCGTAGATCGACTAACGAAGAAGGCTCATTTTCTACCGATCAAGATCCGATATAATTTGAATCAGTTAGCAAATCTGTACGTAAAGGAGATTGTTTCACGACATAGAGTGCCGGTGTCAATTATCTCTGATCACCGCACTTCAAGTCAAACTTCTGGAAAAGCTTACAAGAGAGGATGGGAACACAGTTGAGGTTGAGTACTACTTATCATCCTCAGACAGACAGACAAAGTGAGCGAACGACACAAACGCTGAAGGACATGCTTAGAACTTGTGTGATGGACTTCAAGGGAAATTGGGACAATCACCTACCCCTAGTAGAATTAGCATATAACAATAGTTACCATGCATGTATCAGCATGCCACTATACGAAGCTCTTTACGGGAGAAAGTGCAGAACGCCATTATGTTGGGACGAAGTCGGAGAACGACGAATGTTGGGACCAGAGTTAGTGCAACAAACCGCAAACGTGGTGACAGTGATAAGAGCCAGACTGGTAGCAGCTCAAGATCGCCAAAAAAAGTACGTAGATCTACATCGACAAGACCGAGACTTTAAAGTCTGTAGTTTCGTATTCTTGAAGGTATCTCCCTGGAAAGGAAAAATACGATTCAGTAAGAAGGGAAAATTGAGTTCGAGGTTCATAGGACCACTCAAGATATTAAAGTGAGTGGGCGAAGTGGCATACAAAGTTGTATTACCACTTGAGTTGGAGCACATCCACAACGTGTTTCACATTTTCGTGCTGCGTCCATACAAGCCCGACTACAAGCACGTGATTTCCTATGAGCCCATTCAAGTAGAGAAGAACCTGGCGTACGAAGAAATTCCTATCCAAATACTAGATAGAAAAGAACAGACATTAAGAAATAAAGTTATATCTTTTGTAAAAGTACTTTGGCGTAACCACGATGCCGAGGAGGCCACGTGGGAATTAGAAGATAAGATGAGGAGGGACTATCCCCATCTATTTGTGTAACCTTGTACCAATTCCGAGGACTGAATTTTTATAAGAGGGGGGGGGGGAAGGATGTAATACTCGTATATTTTATGAATAATATTAATATTGATATTAATAAGAATGTGAATATTTATTTGAATATAAATGTTTATATAGCATAAAGTGAGTAACTCAATTAAATTAAATTGAATTAAGTATAATTGAGAAAATGTGGAGTTTATGATAAGCTCGTAGAATGCCTTGTGTGGCACGGTGATGAGAATTATGATGGATTAATTAATTAAAGATAGAATTAATAAGTGAATGATTAATTAATATAATAATGTTAATTAATTGTTATTATGAGTAATCGCATATTAATGAATAAATAATTAATTAATATAACATATTAGTGTTT
The DNA here is from genome assembly GCA_020205555.1 of Panax stipuleanatus. Lineage (NCBI taxonomy): Eukaryota > Viridiplantae > Streptophyta > Magnoliopsida > Apiales > Araliaceae > Panax > Panax stipuleanatus. The sequence continues at coordinate 106,454,700 of CM035119.1, read as the reverse complement.
ATTCAATTAATTGATAAGTGCAATATTATGTGAGGAGTAATGGTATATTGTGTAGTACCTACATCTATATAATATAAAGTGTAGTGTGACATTGTAATGCGACTATGTAATATAGGAACTATATGGTAAAATGAAGTGAGTCACATGAATTACACAAATGGACCTATGTGAATACATGTTATGTGTACTTTGTGCAATATTAAATTAAACTATATAAATAATTGATATTAATAATTATTTCAATAATTAAATATAACTGAAGTAATAAAGTTTATGATAATGTGGAAAGATAATGCTCAATTAGATTATATTCGGTATTATCAAAATGTACATGGATTATATTATGTGTATAGATATATACCCCCAACTTGCTATTATGTAATATTGTTATCTCATTAAAAGTCCATGTGAACACCCAAATGAATTTAAAAACCTAGGTATATTATATGTATATGTATATTAAACTAAGTGTGGGATACTCATTTGCCAAGTTGCTGAGATTAGGAGATATATCCCAAATTGAGTGGCCTTTCTCTCCTAACGTGTATAGCTCAAAGGCTAAGCCTATTACTTGCAAAAATCAAACTCAGCAACTAGCCAATGATCAAAGGGGGAGTGGCTTCTACAGTAAACTTCAACTACTCCACCAGCTCCTCTCAATCCAATGTGTTCTTCTTCTTTTTGTTAGGTGAAAATTGTAGGCAAAGCCATTGTATGTGTAACAAATTCTCTATAAATGAGGCTCTCTTCTTCTTCTTTTCAATTGCTAAAATTTATATTAAGTGAGAATTGAGAGTGAGTATATTGAAGTGGTGAGAAGTCTGAGAGTGGAGAATTAGAAGCAAGCTTAGCAATTTCAAGCCTCAAGAGGTATTATTACAATTCTACATTCTTAATTTCAAGCATGACAAGTTTCATGAATTCATTGATAATTGAATGGTGAATTGGCATGTATGAGTTATATAAGTGTATATACATGTTAGTAAAGTTATATGTATGTGATAGATGAAATGTGATAGTATTCAAGCATGCTAACTGAGTAATGTTGGAAATGGAATTGAAGCTCTGCAATAGCAGAAAACTTCCTGGCTGGAACCAGAGTGGCGCAGCCGCGCCACTTCGTAGTACAAACAGGGCGCAACAGCGCTCTTCTGCAGAACCAAAAGATAATTTTTATGCCTTCTGATTAATGGAGCATGCTAGTATAACTTCATTATGCCTATTTTTGACCACGACATGTTGACATAAGTGGCCTTGCATGTTAACACCTACTCTAGCTTGGTTTAAAACATTATAAAGGAACCTTAGCTTAGAGAACGTAAGCTAACGAACTTAATAGCTTTTGACTTATGACCTTAAGCATGCTTATATGATCTGATTATGTATGTACATGAGCATAAAACATGGTATGTGAAACTACTTTGCATATTTAAATGGTTTAACATGAGATTTTCAAGGAAAACTTAAGAGTTTGAAATTTTGGTTTACCAATAACTACGTTAAGAGTATTATGAAATTTTGACTATCATGTTAGGATATGATTATGCATCTAGATATGATTAAAAGGTATGCCTAACTAGACACGTGTGTTGTAAACTAGTTGAACATGATTTAAAACGTGTTTTAAAGAAGTGAAACATTATAACTTGAAATACATGACTAAAATAACTTGAGCATGTATAATTAAAGCTTAATGATCTCATTGCCTATCTATAATCACAAAACATGAAGGACTTTGTTAATTGAACACTTAAAGCCTTGATTAGATGAGAATTGATAACGAACCATGTTAAAGACAAGGTATAGGATCAAACTTGGTTGTAGACCTCATGACATGTGTGTTTCACATGTATCACCGTTTAAAGTGCAAATCAGGATGAGTTTGGATTCTACAGGAGCAGGCCCTTCTTGGTTTGAACTAGGAGCAGCGCGGTCGCGCCACTCCCTAGTTCAAACCAAGCACGGCCGCACCACCCTGAAGAAATGACAGAGTATGTTATTGAAAATATGAAATTTAATACATGCTAGCATTGTTATCCTAATCTACAATACATGTTTAGTGTAGTATGAAGTGTTAATGAGAATGATGAAACCATATAGTGATAAGTATTTATAAACTTTTAAAATGCTATATCAAGTAATGATTACGAACTATGTTATTGATTTTATAGTATCATATAAACTGATTTTTGTGCTATGTGTATGTGAGGTACGTAATGACGTACGTATGGGATTATACGACTAAGTCAGAATCGTATGCACGTGTTTAGCTTACATATCAAGTATATTGTATTCAATGTATGTAACTAATGAATATCCTATATACGTAACTATGTTATAATAGGATTCAAAAAGTGTTAATAAGCTATACATTGGTAAACTACGCATAAGACAAGTTTTCTATCTTACACAACTTTGAATATTGTGTAAGTATCCTAACCAACGCATTTACTTTATGCAAGTATTCAAACCTTACTTTTATTGAGCAAGTACTATAACTCTTTTCACTTTACATAGTGTATAAATCTGAATTGTCGCCATGTTAACTAATATTCGTTATTATTCGAACATCGACTTTATATCTGGATGTTGTTGTAAGCATTTGAACTTATCATTCCTAAATGCATTACAAAAGTGTCTAAGCCATTTGATTCGGCTAGACTAATATCTTATGTGAGAAAGCTATCCAAACCAATTTATTGGTGCAGAATCTTATATTGACTGAGCTGAACAACCCTCCTTGAAGGGGAAACTATATATTGTCAGGCGACCGGGGTGCACACTTGAGTACGATTACATGTTATGCATGACGTATGGGACTTTAGGCTGATCACCTGTTGTACTTGTTTTTGATGGATTATCAGCATTTTACTGTTAATTCTAGTAGAAGTTCATAGTCCTTAGTGACTGCTCAGTATTCATTATTTTGAAATCTCGAAATGATTAAGCGTTGAATCTTATTGATATCTTTTTGTCCTTAGCGACTATTGTTGAGAACTATCGATACTTCTTGCTACTCTTGAACTATCAACTATTATTGTGATACCCCCAAATCCGGGTACTTCGTTTCCATATGATTTGGTGTTCACTTTCTATCTAAAACATATATCTACCCAATAATAAAGAATTACAAAACCAATTACAACCATCATAAAACTTAAATAAAATCTTCCTTGACAAAGAATTACAACTTGTCCAAATAAAATCCCAGGGTTATCTAAACCTTAACATCAATCAAACGAATGCGGAAAAATAAAACATAATCAACTAAGTCTTATTACAATAAAAACTTGAAGCAACAAGCCTTCACTTGCTCATCTTTCCTTTTCCTTTACATGTTGATAGTACGTCAACATTCTTGGTTTCAACTATAAGGGGTGGTAAAATATGCAAGAGTGAGCAAACAAAAGCTCACTTGAAATACAACAGTGATATGACCTAAGTGGATAGTTTCAAAAGAGTTTGAATAACTTTACTTTAATCAAAATAAAGAATTGAATTATAGAATCATCTGAGGGTCATAAGGCCTTGAACTTTTTTCCTAGGTTATAAATATTTTTATTTAAACTTTTAACAGTCATTAAGACTATGGACCTTTAACTCGTACTCAGGGGGATCAACCTTTTGTACCATGAATTGTGACGCCCCCAAATTCGGGTCCCAAGAACCTCGGACCTGGTACATCATTTCTATAACTATTGCGGAAGATATAAACATAAATTGTTTATACAATAACCTTTACACATAACTCCCAAGGTCGGTAACCTTAACTTAATACACATATTCATTTTCTACACAACTTATAATGTCATTTGCATCCAATACTATTACAATTTTAACCGTACAATAATTTAATCCTGGAACTTGCCTTTGCATTTTCATGTGTCCGAAGTTTCGTCTTAATCTGAAATGTTTATCATGATATAGCAAGGGTGAGCAACAAGTTTGCCCAGCAAGTTTAAGTTCAAATGAAGATATATCATGATTGAAAAGAATAATAAGCTTTCGGATTTTCAATAATATAATAATTATGAAAGAGCATAAATTAGAGTTTCAATAAAGGAATGACTGAATCAATAATGTTTAATGTCAACAAAAACCATGAACAACTTTAACTGAACCTTAGGGTAATGAAGGTGATCAGCCTTTCATACCTGATGAACATATGCAACATGCACTAAGTGCGAATCAATAATTAGTAGAGATGTGAATAATCAACAATAATTATTCACTACCATGCTTTAAAAATATAACTCAAGTTTAAGTTAAAGAAAACTTGCTCAATAAAAGAGTTTAGAAACTTGCCTGTATAGTCGATTACTGCTACGCAATCTAATTTAAATCGCTTTATTGGAAAAGACCTATCAGTTATAGGATTGATCTTTCAATTAGAATAACATAACTTATAAGTAAACTATCTAACATTTAAACACATAGTCAAATATTAGATACCCTTAACACTGTACATATACACAAGTCAAAACTTAGCACACATCGAGTCTTTAATAATATTCAATATAGTATACTGAGTGATTTTCCACAAACAACCAACAAATTAGCTTCCGTCTCGTCTACATTATTTTCACAGTGAGTTAGATCGGTTACTAATTCGTATATACCTCCGCTCCCTGAAGGAATCGTTTAGCCCAGCTACAATACATCAACCATTAAAGGGTACGATTGCACTATCTTAAACTTCACACTTAGTCGTTCACTTTATAAATTCTTATTATAACTTGGTAAACTGTTTACTATTTCAGAAAAATTGAATTCCTCATTTCAGTAAACTGAAATCAAATTATCTTCCCTTCCTAACCTTTTCTGTTTCCATTTCAGCAAGCTGAAACCAAACTGTTTTCCTAACATTTTCAGTTTCCATTTTAGCACCCTGAACTGTTCATTTCAGGAAGCTGAAATACCCTTTTCATGAAAATACCAAATCAGTTCATTATTTTTCTATCCTTTGGCCAAACATATATACATATAATCCATACACAAAAATAATTTTTCTGGAATTTTTCAACTCCCTTAAGTATTTTTCAAAAATCCATTTCTAGTTAATTCCTTAAGAAATTAGCTACCTCACGCTTAATTTCAAAAATTTTCAACTCTTGGCGGGATCTTACACATGTTAAGGTGGACATCTAGTTTAAATTTTGTGGCCATCGGAGTTATAGATCTCCGGTTATAGTGATTTTTGTCGAAAAAAATACAAATATTTAAATGGTCATAACTTGATCGATTTAAGTCGGAATGAGCTCATTTTTGGATACAAGCTACTTTATCTCATATATTTTCATGTCTCAAAAGATTGGAATTTATTTCACAAATTAAGTTGCCGAAACAGCCCCTACAAATTCTAGACAGAATGTTTTTTAGCAGTTTTCAGCTATTGCTTCCTTTACAAAATTCAAACCACACAAACATCTATAATTCCTTTTTCAGTGATTTCACTTGAAAAAGTTAGAAGACTTATATATCTAACTCTAAAAATTGACCACACTCAAAAATTCAAAATAGAATAGGAGATATGGTCGTTTAAATTTCATGTTGCGCTTTCTCAAAATCTGATTTTTCCATCTTAGTGATTTCTAAGAAAGCTTCCAAGATCTCTTTATTATTCAAACATTAACCACCAAAAACTAACATAATACATACTCATACATCATATACTCATGGATTTATCATGATTCATGATCTATTATATCAAGAATCACCAAACCTAAGATTAAACACAACTAAGGCTAAGAAAAATTAGGGTTTCTACATTTTGAAAAATCTAATTTCTATTTCTTAGTTTAGATCCAACTTTTGGTCCATAAAAGGGTTAGATATAAACTTGAAATACTATTAAACACATAGATCTAAGGTTTTAACCTCAAGATCATAACTTCACACAAATCAAAACTCAAATCAAATAAAAAAGAATTAGACTATATAGGTAGAGATTTTTGTTATATCTTAGCTTTTCTTCCTTCTTCTTCTTCCTAAGCTTGGTTAGAAAGCTATGGAACCATAAGAACTCTCCCTATCTTCTTCTCCTTCATGGTCGAACTCCCTTTTCTCTCTCTTGCTTCTAGCTTTGTTCTTTACTTCTCTCTCTCTTAGCTTTATATTTTCTTTTGCTAGCTAACTTGGAGAATGAAAAAAAATGAAGAAAACTTTTTAATTGGAATGAAGGGAAATGTATTTATAGTAGGAGAGATGTATATATATAACATATGTATGTATATTAAATCTCCTAACAAATCTTCATCTTCTCTCTATAATATTTTGCATATCTATCCAAGATCTCTTCTTTCTCTTTCATAATCCTAACAAACCTTTTCATATCTATCAAATATCTTTTCATATATATCCAATATCTTTTCATATCTATCCATAAGATTTAATTCACATGCTCCATTTCCTTCCTAGCTTGGGCCGAAATCTTGGGCCTTGATTTAATAACTTTTGGGCTTGCAAATTACTTCCCCCTTATTCCTCCTCACCAACTTTCGGCCCTATAGGCCCAACCCTCCCATCATTTGATTTATATAATACTTAGAATAATAACTAACATACCCCTCCCTAATTGGGCTTAATTCTTGGGCTTTTATTTTAATTCCTTTGGGCTTGGATTTTGCTTAGAATGCTTATTAATTAAAATTAACTTGGGCTCCCACTCATAATAAATTGGACCATTATTATACTTGTCTCATACATGAGATGTTGGGCTAGCTTAATAATTTAATTACTCTTAAATCAATTTAGCTACAAGTCCAATGCTTAATAAATAATTGGGCTTTTTATTAAATTCATTGGGCCATAAAATCAACTTAGCCCATACTTTTCAATTTTATCTTATCCTAATTATTTAGTTAGGATTTTTATTACACACCTTTGTAAATAAATTCCTTACTCATATAACTTTAATTTCATAACCCAATTAGACTTGCTTTACTTAGGTTATAAAATTAATTATCTAAGATGTACAAAATAAATCTCTTACGGTTAGTATATATATTTTTAAATACTAACATTCTCTCATATTATAATCCATTTGGTTATTTAAGTACCATACCTAATATATATATTAGGTCACCAAACTTTATAGGTATTGTAGTACCTTATCCTTAATATTCCTTCAAGTACATATAGATTCTTTTCTAGGGTTTTGAAATTTTGTAACCCATACTTTATCTATTCCATTTAAATAGTAAACCATATAGGTTATTCTTAAAAAGAAATTAAATTATTCCTCAAATTCCCATCTAGGTTTTATCCTTTAACCTTTATTTTAATCATTCAAGATCTTATAAATTTTTGGGTTGTCACATGAATTGTGCACAACCATCTTAACGCTTTCGCATAAAAGTCCCCTAATGAATAGGATTGTTCATTCACAGTATTTGAATATAAGTCCGCACCAAAGAAAGTTTGGTTTGGATAGGTAAAGGAACTTTAGAGTTTCAACTATCATCAACTAGAAGTAGTTGAATCGATTCACAGTGCTTTAACAGTTCAATAATATAAAAATCATGAACCAATTGTAAGATATAGAAATAATCTACATAATAAGTAGGTATGCTTTAAAAATAACTTAAAGCAACTGATAGAATAAGTGGATCTTGCTTGAACAATTAAGTCAAGATCGCAATACCTCAATAATACTTCAATAGTTGTGCATTAGAAACATTAGAATACAACCGAAGCTTGTACAAAGTAAATAACAAGTTTCGAAATGGGAACTTGCTTAACGTAAAAGAATAAGGATTAGAAAACTTGCCTCAAGCGCAAGCTACACTTTAATAACTATAATCACTTCTACAATTACCCTACACATATACATTACGTTCAAAACATCTATTAGTACCCAACTACAATGTTTAAACCGTCGAACTTCATACTCAAGTTGAACTCATAACGTTGTTTATATCATAGGTTGCTAACTAGCCACATACCTAAGTCTATACTCACGACATATATTTCATAAGCTTATAATGCTTTAAATCATGTTGTATACCTTATGCACGTAATACACCCATGCACATGTAACACATTCATAAAATACTTCAATCTATCTTAAACGCATCAAAATTATGTTATCTTATTACCTATTACACTTATCAAGTCATAGAAATAAGTTAACTAAACAAACATTACACGAAAACTCAATGAAACAAAAACTAAAAACCCAAATAGCAGGAACACCCGCTGGGGCGGGTCCTCCATCTGGTGAAGGTGCTGGTTCACGAACTGGAAGAGAAATAAGCCAATTTGGCTAATTTCTTCACACTGAATTCAATTTTTCTCAACATGATTAACATGAAAACTTGATAAAACAATATTTTAAACTCTTTAACATGATTATAACATCTAAAATCTATACAACACATGATCAAACCAATGTTTTTCATGATTTTCGAAGAAAACTACGATATTAAGCATCCTTAACAAAAATTGCTATTACGAATTCGTTTTTCAATCAATTCAAGTAATTCTAATTGTAATAACTCCTATTCTTAACATACTAACATAATCCATTATCAATTTAAACAATAACCCACAATAAAACATCAATTTGATAGTTTCAAAAGCTATTTTTTAAAAGAATTGGTTTACAGTAAATAATATGAACACAATTCTTCTTGTTTATCAAAATTACATGGATTGAATTGTTAAAACAACTATATAACTCATATCATATCATGTTATGACACATATTACACATAACTTCATGCTCACATCAATTTCTTTTGATAATTTAAGAACTATTTTCAAAATAACTTCATAATCAAACACCATGAACATGATTTTTTCATGTTCATCATATCTTTGTGAATTAAAATACTTAAACAACTATAACAATCATATATAAGCACATATATATATAAATATATATGTACACATCCCATACACATCAAAATTATGAATTTTCACAAAAAGATTTTTACAGAGAATTCTAAAACTATAAAAATATAGAAGAACATGACTACAACTTATGGAGTTCTAAGATTATACCTTTTCTAGTTTGAATTAGGAGAAGAGATGGAGATGATGATGTAGAGCTCTCCTCTTGTTTTCTCAAAGTTTTTCTTCTTTTTCTTCTTCTTCTTCTTCTTCCTCTGAGAATTCTCTTTAACCTTTTCTTTGCTTTCTTTCTTTGTTTGTAAAAACTAACGTACTTACTATCTAACATATATTGTATAATATACATATACATATATAATATATATGTAACCTATATTGTTATTATAAGTACTAAGTATAATATTAATTACCACAATAATTGTTATTAATTACATAGGTTACAATAATTTGAAAGGTTAGACCATGTTTGGCAAACTCAATTATTTTAAAATAAATTCTTTAATTAACTAAAGTCATGTTTGATAAAATAAGTTTAAAAGAAAAGTAAGGCATTGTTTGATAAAATCACTTTAAAATCATTTTCCATTATTTTAATAAATCTTTACTCCATAGATTAAATACTACACTTATTTAATTAAATTACAACATTCTAATTTAATTAAATAAAAGCTAACATTCATATAATACTCAATTGTCACACTTAAAATTACATTCATGTAACACTTAATAAATTACAACAAATACTTAGCACGTAATTTTGAATCTAATTTAATTATTTTCAACTAAATTAGAATTATGCTACACCATTACTAACATACCAAATAATTTATTTATTTAACTCAATAATATTAAAATTTAACATATAAAATCTCAATCGTTATAATTATTGTATCCTTGGGAGATTTAAAACTGTGACGAACGAGATTTTGTAATATAATTTAAATATTTGTTCAATTAAAATAAATATTTTTCAATGATTTAATTATTGAGTCAAATAATTATGTGATGAAATTATGGTAGATTAATTTAATTATATGTGTTACGTTGATTAAATTATTGTAGAGAATTTTATAATTCAAAGTATGAATTTAATTGAGCTTATTTGATTAAATAAATTATTTAATAAGCATAATGTTATTCTAATTAATTTAATAATTAATTAAAGATTTAATGATTTGACATAATTAATAAATGAGAATTTTAATTATGTGATTTAATGTGGAATTGTTCTATTTTATTTAATGGATTTAAATAAGATTATTTGATTTATGAAGATGTGACATTAAACTGTATAATAAGAATGTAATTAGAATAAAGGGAAAGAAGAAGGAATAGGAGAAGCCAAACATGGCCTTATTGGGAGTTGGGCAGTTAACCCATTATGAGATTAACTGACCATTACTATGTCATTTATATATATATAATTATACGTATATTGTATTAGACCTTATATATAATATACATCAGTTTTATACAACATATATCATATATAAGATATAGCATATTCATATTTTTAGAGAGAAAAAGAGAGGGAGTTGAGAGAGAAATTGTGAAAGAATTGGTGAATTGAAGAAGTCTTTATAATCATCCTTGTATCATCTTCAAAAACTAGCAACGGTAATCTCTACTCTTTAGTTTTCAAATTTAGTTTTCAGAATTTTTCCATTAACGTGTTTTAGAGTTCTCTGTGAAGAACGATTTTTATGATTAACTTAATATAAAATTATATATGTGTATTATATGTTGATAACATGTTTTATATCATATATTCATATGTTAGTGTAATCAATTTCATGTAAACATGTTTTAAGTAGAGTTTTATGATTTATAGAGCATGAAAAGTATGATGAACACGTATTTGGCCTTTATGTACAAATTATATGCCATGAATTGTTTGCTTAACTTAAAATTTATAATAGATTATGATTATACATGTTAAAAAAAAGAAAACAAACACTGAACGGACAGATTCGGAGTTATAACGAATCCATGACGATGAATTTCGTATTTTTCTTCAAAACTCTCAAAAACACCAAGAACAGTGAATTTATGTGCTTTGATTTAAGTAATTACATGATATAAAGTGTTAAAAGTATGTTAAAATCACTATATGATGTTTCTATGAAGTTTATGCTTCATTAGAATCACTGTACTAGTTTGATTTGGATTTATTTGGCCTAAACTATCAAAATTCGCGAACCAGAAAACGTACCAGTAGGGGACCCCCCCCCAACGGGTCCTCATAGGCATAAAGCCCTGCCTCAGTGGGGGTGAGTGCTGTCCGGGACCTTGCTTGGTGTCCGAGAAAATTTTTGAGACTGTTTTGACCTCCTATAGTAAAATAAGCATAACTTCTTCATACAAACTCTGATTAAGGCGATTCAGGATGATTTGGAAAGATAACGAGTAGACCTATAATTTTCATTCTTTAAGTTTTTCGATTTGAAGTTGTTAGCAGGGTCAAAATGGCCATCTTTGTGACTGATGCGTATTCGGAGGCAATCGGACAGCGTCGGACATGCACGGACGCAAGTGTAGTGCTCTCGACGATAAAAGATGTTGTTCTAAGTTATAAAACATGAATATTATAAAATATAATGATGTTTAACATTAATCAATGATGTTTTAGACAAATTACATGAGCATGTTAAGCGTATGCAAGAGCTACGAGTCGGACGTGCGACGAATGAACGTCGAAAAGTCGTGCCAAGTGTAATACCATGCTATAACATACTTGAGGACTTGATGAACATGTAATGCTATTCTATAACATGTTATTAATACATATTATATGATTTGAAGTTCATGTTAATAAACTAAGTGTGAACTTGAATATTGTAATTGAAAAACTTGATTATGATTGTTTGAAGGATTATACTTGTATGATATGCATATTGTGAATTCATACTCATGTTATATGGTTGGTTAATAAGTTAACACTAGGAACCAAGTTGTAAGTTGAACTTAAATGAAAGGTTCAACAGTTGGACATAAAAGTTATGAAACTAATCGACATCGTATGCATAATGTAATGTGTAGGACGTTGAGGAATTGAATTGTAACTATATTTGTAGCTTACGCACGAGGCAAGTTTTAATACCCTAACTCGTTTACATTATGCAAGTTTTCTTATTCATACTCTTTAAATTGAGCAAGCTTTATAACTTCAAAGTTATTCGTTGAGCAAGTTCTATACTTATGATTCAATATCAATCAAGTTCTTGTTCTTAATTATTCAAGTACAAGATTCCATATGAGATATTATAACCCTTTTAAAGTATTACTTCAGTATACAATATTTATTAAATTGTATACTTTTGAGATTTGTTATTCAAATTGAATGTCATTTATTTTTGAACCTTGTAAGACTAACGAACCCTTATTGATTCGACTAGTCCATAGTTGATGAGCATTCTAAATTCCAGAACTATTATTGAGCTTATCCAAACCAAACTTCCTTTGGTGCGGACTCTGATGTCAAACTGAGATGAACAACCCTGTAAAGGGGATTTATAATGCTTTAGCGTTAACATATTGTGCACAGTATGGTACTAAGGGCTGATCCCCCTAAGTACGAAAAGTAGAGTCCATAGTCTTATGACTGTTAAAGGTTTCAAGTATAAATACTTGACAACCTAGGACATAGTTCAAGGTCTTATAACACTCAGAAGTTCTTTTGATTTTTGTTATTCATTCTTGATTTAAAAGCCGAGTTTCTTTTTTTAGAAGTCTTTGATTCACTCGCATGTTATTATATTGTTGTTATATTGTTATACTTGTGGGCAATCGTGCTCACTCTTAAGTAATAATAACATTACAGTTAAGAACGAAAGGTCCGACGAGCCTTCTAGTAGCAAAGGCAAGGGCAAGGTTAACAAGTGATGAAGACTTGTTGTTTATTTAATATGTTTATGTTTAAGGCATATGTTAAAGTTGTGTAAGACTTACTATTTGTTTATTTTTCCGCTCTGATGTTTATGGTTAGTACGACCTAGGATTGTATTTATTATTCAGATGTTGTACCCCCATAAGGGAGGATTTATTTCTATCTATTGCATGGTTTGCATTTATTATGGATAGATAGATAGATGATATTTGTACAGTGTACACCAAATCTGGTGGAATTGAAGTACTCGGATTTGGGAGTGTCAAAGGTTGGTATCCGAGCTGTAGGTTATGAACATTAGGAGGTGGAAAACCTTAGGATAGTAGCCTTTGAGAACATAATAAAGATAACTCTTATCGAGTTCAAAAAAGATAATAACTTAACTTATGTGCTATGTGCTTATACTTATATACTTGCGAGAGTATCGATTAGCATCACTGTGACGAACGAGAATTTGGGAAAGATATTTAAATATTTATTGAAATAAATAAATATTTTTAATGATTTAATTATTGAGTTAAATAATTAATTCATAAATTTATGGTAGATTAATTTAGTTATATGTGTTACATTAATTAAATTAATGTGTACTAATTTAATAGTTCAAAGAATATATTTAATTAAGTTTATTTGATTAAATGAATTAATTAAATAAGCATATATTACTTTAGTTAATTTAATAATTAATTAATGAATTAATGAATTGACATAATTAATAAATAAAAATATTAATTATGTGACAATGTGATTTAATGTGAATTATCTTATTTTATTTAACTGATTTAAATAAAATTAATTAATCAATAAGTAAGGTGACAATTAACTATATAGTAAGTTAGTTAATTAAAATAAATGGAAAAGGAATAAGGGAACAAGCCAAACAAGGCCTTAGGAGGAGTTAGTCTACAACGGTAGTATTTATAATACGTATACGTTGTTTTTCTAATCCATTATCAGAGAAACACTTAGAAATATCAGAAAAAATTCAGAGAGAAAAAGAGGAAGAGATTGAGAGAAATTGAGAAAGAAATAATTGAGAGATCATTGTGTTGTTAACTTTGATTTATCTTCACTACTAAAGGGTAATTCTTCTTTTAAGTTTTCAAAATTAAGATTTCTTAAATACGTACTTTTAAGTTTTCTGTGAAATTGGGTTTTCCAATTGGGTTACGATATAATTTTATCTATATGGGTATGTGATGATAACGTGTTTTATAATATATAATCATGATTTAAAAAGATCAATTTTAATTAAGATGGCCTTAATTGGGTTTTTGGAAATCATAGAGTTTATTTAAACATATGTTCAAATTTTCTCTGTTAAGAATTATTTTAGAAAATTAAACCAAGATATGTTTATATATGAAATCATATATGTTGATATTATGTGTAGAATCATGTAGGTATGATTTACACTGATCACACCAAGAAATTTTGTTAAGAATTGGATTTTTCAAAAATACAAAGTGTTGAATATGGGTTAATAACCCATATGGGTGAAATACATGTTGTAATCATATATTTTGATTAAAATTGATTATAAGTGTATATGTTTAAACAAAGAGAATGGAATTAAAATGAACGGATTCGGTATAGTAACGAATCCGTAATGTTAGATTTTATATTTTTCATTAAATTTTGTAAAATTTATGAAGAACAGTGAAATTGATAGTGTTAAATTATGTAATTATATGACTTGGAATGTTAAGAACATGTTATAAGTGATATATAATGTTCTTGTGAAGTTTATACTTCATGGGTAACATTATAAATCAGTGTATTGGTATAAAATTGGAGAAAATGGCCGAATTTCTATGTTCTTCGCGAACTGGAAATTCTGGAAAAACGTAGCCGCACGGCCGCGCCGGGTGCAAGGCTAAACGGCTCACGGCCGAGCCAAGCCTGAATTTTTGAATTTTTTTTTTGCTAAGTGTTGGAAATTTGTGAAATGTGTTTTGAGTCTAATGAACATGAACACATGTTGTATAAATATGATAAAATATTGATATGAGTTTAATAATTTATGTTATGTGATTAATTAATAAATTAATTACGTGACTTAAACTATTATTTGTAAAGGTTAAATAATGTGTTATAAACATTAAAATATTATTTTAAATGTAATTAACATGAAGACATGTTATGTATGTAATGAGTTATTAATACAAGTTAATAACTTAAGTTACGTGATTAATTAACAAGTTAATTAATCAACGTAAACTATTATTTGAAAACCTAATAATGAGTTTGAAGAATACTATCAATAATCATATCGAACTTGTGATTAATTGATATTGTGAATGTATTGATAGGTAAGAGTAATTAAAGAAGTGAGTAATAACTGTAGCTTGCGCACGAGGCAAGTTTTCTATCCCTAACTTATTATTATTGTTGGGCAGGTTTCCTAAACTAAACTCTTTAAATTAAGCAATTGTTATGCTTAATTACTATTGTTGAGCAAATTCTTACTCTTGAATATCCAAGTTTAGAATTTTACATGAGATGCAATGATTCTTTTAAAAGTATCATTTAAGTGTACAATACTTATTCGATTGTATACCTTGAGAAGTTAATATTCAATTTGAATATCATTTATTGAGTTATCCAAACTAACTTTATTTGGTGCGGATTCTGATGTCAAACTGAGATGAACAACCCTAATATAGGGGATTAATGAAGATGCTTTAAGCGTTAAGATAATGTGCACAGTATCAGTACAAAGGGCTGATCTCCCTAAGTACGAGAAGTAAAGTCTATAGTCTTATGACTGTTAAAGGTTTGAAAGGTTAATATACTTGACAACCTAAGACTCGGTTCAAGGTCTTCCCTCAGAAATAATTTGATTCACGATTAATATTCTTGATTCAAAAGTTGAGAAGTAATTTGATTCACGATTAATATTCTTGATTCAAAAGTGGAGAATTAATTTGATTCTCGATTAATATTCCTGATTCAAAAGTTGAGCTATCTGTTAATCAGATTTCTTTCACTCGCATGCTATTATTGTCCTATTTTTTATACTTGCGGGCATTCGTACTTACTCTTGCATAATAACATTGCAGCTAATAATAAACGAAGTGATGTACCTTCTAGTAGCAAGGACAAAGGAAAAGCTAACAAGTGTTGAAGACTTGTGTTGATGTTAAGAATGTTAAAGTTTAAGATTTATGTGTGATGACTTAAGACTTATTTATTTACGTTTTTGCAATAGAGATTTAAGGTTAAGTTTAACTTGGGATTTATGATGTATTATTATTTCAGATGATATAAGATGATGATTTATTTATTTGATAAATGAATTTTATTATTTATGGGTAGATAGTTGTATGATATTGGAACAGTGAACACCAAATCCTGTGAAAATTAAGATACCAGATTTGGGGGTGTCACAAGTTGGTATCAAAGCCGTAGGTTATGAACCTTAGGTGGGGGGAAAACCTTAGGATAGTAGCCTTCGTGAAGATAGTAATGATAACTCTGATTGAGTTCTAAGAAAGATAATAAAATTACCTTATATGCTATGTGCTTATGTGTTCATACTTGTTAGAGTATTGATTAGCATCACGTAAAAACTAAGACTTAAAACTTATTTTGTCAGGATGTCAGATATTGGAGGAGCTAGTCAGCCGAGGGATGTTATACCCCTAGAGACTAGAGATGAGGAGCCCCGGGACATATATACTGTCTGGGAGCAGTTAGTACAGCCAGAGCCATCTCCTGTGATTCTAGATTTTGGTCAGGAGCATGAGCCAGAGACGAACTCAGAGGAGGACCCTGAGGAGGTTGAGATTTCGGCTGAGGCAGCCGAGGAGGAGGAAGAAGAGGAGGAAGACCCTGAGGAGTTCCCACCGAACTCTGTCAGTGCTGATATGTATGATTTATTGTATGATCGCAACGTAGAGTTACGAGATACAATTCAGGAGTTGAGGGAGCAGTCAGTTGCTCAGGGTGGTGAGATTGAGACACTCCACACCCGTCTTGGCATTGTGGAGTGGGATTTGGTTCATGAGAAGGGCCAAACTGAGCAGAAGACAGAGGAGATAGAAAAGTTAAAGAATGAGTTGAAAGAGAAATTTGAAAGACTCGCCATAGTGGAAGAAGCTTGGGTGAGAAATGCACGACGTGCAGATCTGGCAGAGGATGATGCGCATGCGAAGAGAGTTAAGGTTGCAGAGACGTGCTACACATTTCTGAGGGCATTTGATGAGGCCCAGGACCAAGTTATGAGATATCCAATTCAGTTCGAGGGACTGCTTGGGTATATGTTAGATCGCAGGACTATGTCCCGCATTATAGAGGAGGAACGTAGTGAAGCTGTCCGACGCCTTAGTAGGCCGTGATAGGACAATATGATATTGTTAATGTTTAAATAATCGTAAATAATATAAATTCTGATGTGATTATAAACAAAGGAATATTGTGATAATGTAAATCCTGTAGAAACTTTATTTCAGGATATTGATGTAAATGGCAGAAATGCTATCGTATTGTATTAAAAGCTTTTGGTTTTAATAAAATAATAAAGTTGTTCAAGATGATATGGGTTAAGTGAGTATGTTAAAGTATTTAACATTATGTGATACTCTTTGGAGTAGTTAATGTAAATTCCGATGTGATTAAAAACAAAGGAATATTTTGAGAAACTAAATCCTGAAGATTCTTTATCTTGGGATAGTTGAAGTAAATGGTAGAGATGCTATAGTACTATGTTTAAAACTTTTAATTTAAATAAAATATCAAAGGATATTTGAAAAGAAAAGAGTTAAAGTGGTTATGTTAAATATTTGAGTTAAGTCTTAAATATTTAAGAGATTGAATAAAGATCTAATGAACGTATATTCTTAACAGAAATATGCCGCCAAGAAGGAGACAAAATCGTCGACAAGCACAAGAAGGGTCAACCAATAACAATAACAACAATGATGCCAATGCGAACCCCGTTCAGCAGTTGGCAAATCTGTTGGCTGGAGCGATGAACAATCAGCCTCAAGCTCCACCGAACACCTCATTTAAAGACTTTAAAGCAGTGGGACAGCCAGATTTTAAGGGTTTCACGAACCCGATAGAAGCTCAGACTTGGGTTATGGAAATAGAGAAAAGTTTTGAGGTCGCCCGAGTTAGGGAGGACCAGAAGACAGCCTACGCGACATTTATGTTAAAATCAGAAGCCAGCTACTGGTGGCAGGCAAATAAGATCAGGGGAGGAGAAGGTGTAATAACCTGGGAAAAGTTTAAAGAAATATTTTTCGAGATGTATTTCCCGACCAGCTCCCAGAATCAAATGGAGGTGCAGTTTCTGGAGTTGAAGCAGGGGAATATGTCTGTGCCCGACTACGCGGCAAAATTTAACGAATTGTCCAGGTTTGCCCAATATCAGGTGCATACTGACGAAAGAAAGGCTAGGCATTTTGAACAGAGACTGAAACCCTGGTTGTATAGCAAGGTGTCAATGTTTCAATTGAACACTTTTGCTGGAGTTCTGGAGAAGGCCATTCTCGCTAAAGGTGGAAGCGAAGCGGTGTCTAAGTACAATCAGGATCAAAAGAAGAAGAAGAATGATAGTGAAGGAAAAAATAAGGCTAGTGGCAGTCACACAGGGGAACTAATAATCATAAACAAAAATGGAATGACAACCCGTCGTCTGTAAGTCAGCAAGGTAGTCAGAAGAAAAAGTTAGAACCATGCCCAACCTGTGGGAAGACTCACTTGGGAGTCTGCATGAAAGGAAAAAGAGTTTGCTACAATTGTGATCAGGAAGGCCACATAGCACCTAACTGCCCTAACCCTAAGAAGGGCGCCTGCTACACATGTGGGTCAAAGGATCACTTGGCTAGAGACTGTCCAAAGAAGGCATCTGGAGGGGAAGGGTCAGGTGGAAATAAGGGAAATAATAGTGGAAATCCTCTTACCATTATCGGACCGACTTCAACAAACCGACCAACTGCAAGGACATTTAACATGACCGTACAAGAAGCTGTGCAGTCTCGTGATGTGGTGTCAGGTATCATTCTGATCAATAAAGTCAATGCTTATATTTTATTTGATTCGGGTGCTACTTGTTCATTTATATCCGATGACTTTGCAAAGAATTTAGAATTGCTTAAAGACGAAATAGAAATCCCTATGAACATAGAGATTGTGAACAAGGAAGTAATTCCTGTTAAGTATATACACAAGAACTGTAGAGTGGATATTAAGGGTAACGTTATGAATGTAGATCTTATCCCGATTAAACTTTGGGAATTTGACGTTATCCTGGGAATGGATTGGTTATTCAATTATGGAGCAGTAATTGATTGCCTGAAGAAATGTATTAACTTTATGACTCCGTCAAAGGTTGTGTTTTATGGCAGCAAATCGCCTAGACAAGCGAGTTGTCCGACGATGATGCAGGCCAGGAAGTTATTAAGACAGGGCTGTGTGGGGTATTTAGCCTACATAGTCGATAGTCGTAAAGAGAATCCAAAGTTAGAAGAAATACCAGTCGTAAGAGACTTCGTGGATGTTTTCCCGGATGATCTGCCAGGACTTCCGCCTGACAGGGAAGTAGATTTTGTTATCAATTTGGTGCCAGGAACGGCTCCAATATCGAAAGCACCGTACCGGATGGCTCCAATAGAAATGAAAGAATTGATGGTACAGCTACAAGAGCTGTTAGACAAGAAATATATTCAACCGAGCATATCACCGTGGGGAGCGTCGATATTATTTGTTAAGAAAAAGGATGGAACGATGCAACTATGCATCGACTATAGAGAATTGTATAAGGTTACCATTAAGAATAGGTATCCGTTGCCAAGGATTAATGATCTGTTTGATCAATTAAAAGGAGTGAGATATTTCTCGAAGATAGACCTGAGAAGTGGTTATCATCAGTTGAAGGTAAGGCCAGAAGATGTCCCGAAAACAGCGTTTGGGACACGATATGGTCATTACAAATTTTTGGTTATGTCATTTGGTCTAACAAATGCGCCTGCAGCATTTAAGGGCCTAATGAATGGAGTGTTCAAGCTATTTCTGGACAAATTTGTAGTGGTTTTTATTGATGATATATTGGTCTATTCTAAGACCAAGGAAGACCATGTTGAGCATTTGAAGTTGACATTAGAAGTATTAAGAAGAGAGAAGTTGTATGCCAAATTCTCAAAGTGTGAATTCTGGATTGAAATGGTGCAATTTCTCGGACACGTGATTGATAAGGATGGAATTTCGGTGGATCCCTCCAAAGTCGAAGCAGTGATGAATTGGGATCAACCGAAAACACCGTCAGAAGTAAGAAGTTTTCTTGGATTAGCCGGTTATTACAGAAGATTCATTCAGGATTTTTCCAAGATCGCCACTCTGCTAATGAATTTGACTAGGAAAGTTATAAAATTCGTTTGGACGGAGAAGTGTGAGGATAGTTTTCAAGAGCTTAAGAGAAGGTTGAGTACAGCATCTGTGTTGTCCCTACCGGATGATACAGGAAAGTTTGTGGTATATAGTGATGCGTCGCATAAAGGGCTAGTCTGTGTGCTTATGCAAAACGTGTTGGGTTTGTACGAAATCGTGACGCAATCAAATTGCAAAAATTAGCGGAAGCATGGTATATCAGAGTTTAAAAAATTTCTACAAAACCATTACCCGGATCATCCTTTATGCAAATTATTAATTTAAAACGATAAATAAGAAGTTATGAAATCATACCCTTGTAGAACGAAGCTTCCACAGGTACTAGTTCAACTCCTTGTTCTTCGTGATCTCCTTGAATTTTTGGGTTAGATTCCTTTCTTTGATCAACGTTAGCCACCCAAGTGTTTGGCCTCTAGAGGTGATCCACCAAGGAAGATGAATTATCAAGAAGGAGGGTGTTTGGCTTAACCTTAGTTTTCTATCCTCTATAGAAAAGGAGTACTCTCCAACAATTGGAATTACATCAATCTAATATCTATTATAAGACTTCTCTTATATAGACATTGGTCAACCCTTCTAATCCTATTAGACATGGGATTTCTTTTAATTAATTAAACTCCTTTAATTAATTTAGGCTTCCCACCACATGGGAATAATTAATTAAATTCATTTAATTAATTTGTCTCCTAATCTTATTAGGAATAAATGAGAGTACTAAATATTAAATTAATTACTAAACTCCTTTAGAAATTAAAATAATAATAATTGTAATAATATTAATAAGACTCCTCTTATTAATTTATATTTAATATTTCCAAAATATTAAATAATAAACATTAAGCTATTTAATTTATTCTATCACCATAGATTAAATTAATTATACTTAATGCATTATTACGATTATGCCATTACCTTCTTAAATAATTATTCTTCCTTTTATGGTGTGACCCTTTAGGTTCTCCATATTAAACCGGTTGTGAATAAATCAATTAAAACAATTTTAATCTTATTTAAATAAATAAATTAAACTAATAATTTATTTAAATAAATAATATTTATTCTACAATAGGGATAAGCCTCCCTAGCGATCAACGACTTTCCAGATAATATAGATTTCAACATTAATCAAAAAGAACCTGTGAGTAAATAGTTACCGTACAATTCAATCCTTCCACCATACAATGTCCCAATTAAATATAAGACATGGATTTACTGTCAAGTCTTATTTTATTTAATTATATGTATTTCGATTAGAAAATGCACAACTCCAAATAATGCAAATTAGAAACTCCTTTCTAATTTCATTTCACCTTGGCCAAGGATTCCTGGGTTGTCATTTAACGAATCACATAGGACATATCTCCTCTTTTACTAGAGGTGGTAGATTCTTTATTGATCATTCATTATCTCCATATGTAACTCATTATACCCAAGCATACCCTATATATGCCTTAAAAGGTCTTAAGGAATAAGTCAAAGTATAATTTGTTACATACAAGATACTATGATGATCTCAAGTCCAAGGATTACTTGTACTACTATCACATTAGGAATTCCTATTGACAGGCGAGTAAATCTCCATTAGGTATTCCATAGCGAATCACGTTCAGTGAACTTATTCTCCAATAAGCACCTACATACTTGCTTTAGTGTCTCCACACAAATGATCATGAGATCAATCATCCTCATCCAATGAGCAAGCAACATATGTACCAATCTATCCGGATTTACTAATCCCCTTTTTAGTAATCCCACGATTGGGAACTATTTTAGTTTTAAAACTTTCTAAGAATTTAGATCTCATTAGCATGATCATCATCATGATTCTAAAAGCATTGCTTAAAACTATGGGTTATTTACATATTATAAAAACAGCAACATGTAGATAATTAAATGCCTTTAATAAATGAATATTTTATTAATAAATAAATAAGATTGTTTACAAAGTACGTGCTTTATCATCATACATGATTGGCTTGTATGCACACTACTATCAATCTCCCACTTGCACTAAAGCCAATCGCCATGGTATCTCATACACATCTTCTCTAAGTGACGATCAAACTGCTGTTGTGTTAAAGCTTTAGTAAATGGATCTGCAATGTTATCTTGAGAGTCTACACGCTCCAAGGTGACGTCTCCTCTTTCAATGATCTCCCTGATCAAGTGAAATTGCCGCAACACGTGTTTAGATTTCTGATGAGACCTGGGTTCCTTAGCCTGTGCAACTGCTCCTGTGTTGTCACAGTAAACGGGAACTGCTTCTCCAATGCTAGGAACCACACCAAGTTCAGTTATGAACTTCTTCATCCAAACAGCTTCCTTTGCAGCTTCACTTGCAGCTATATACTCTGCCTCTGTCACTGAATCAGCAACTGTTTGCTGCTTGGAACTCTTCCAACTCACTGCGCCTCCGTTCAAGGTAAAACATACCCCGAAACAGATTTACTGTCATCTTGGTCCGTTTGAAAACTTGAGTCTGTGAAGCCCTCGAGTTTTAATTCAGACCCACCGTAGACAAGAAAAATATCTTTAGTCCTTCTCAAGTACTTTAGGATATTTTTCACTGCCTTCCAGTGCTCTTCTCCAGGATTCGACTGGTATCTGCTCGTTACACTAAGTGCATGAGCAACATCCGGTCTAGTACATATCATACCGTACATGATAGATCCTATTGCAGAAGCATAAGGGATCTTACTCATACGGTCTCTCTCCTCAGGTGTCTTTGGGGCCTGTTTCTTGGAGAGATGTATTCCATGGCTCATCGGCATGAGACCTCTTTTGGAATCTTCCATGCTAAACCTCTTTAGCATCGTATCAATGTACGTTCCTTGGGATAAACCAAGCATCCTTTTAGATCTATCTCTATAGATCTTTATCCCCAAAATATAGGATGTTTCTCCCAAGTCCTTCATGGAGAAGTGTTTAGATAACCAGATTTTAATTGATTGTAGCATAGGAATGTCATTCCCTATCAGTAATATATCATCAACATATAATACAAGGAATGAAATTACGCTCCCACTAACCTTCTTGTACACACATGGTTCATCGTCATTTTTGATAAAATCAAACTCTTTGATTGTCTCATCAAAACGAATGTTCCATCTACGAGAAGCTTGCTTCAATCCATAAATGGATCGTTGCAGCTTACAGACTTGATTTATTCCAACCTTTGAAACAAATCCCTCTGGCTGTGTCATATACACATCCTCCTCAAGTTTTCCATTGAGGAAGGCCGTTTTCACGTCCATCTGCCAGATCTCATAGTCGTTATAAGCTGCAATTGCAAGCAAAATCCGAATGGACTTGAGCATAGATACTGGTGAAAAGGTTTCATCATAATCAACTCCTTGTCTTTGTTTGAAACCTTTTGCAACCAGTCGGGCCTTATAGGTCTCCACCTTGCCGTCCGCTCCAGTCTTTCTTTTAAAGACCCATTTACACCCAATAGGCTTAATGCCTTCAGGTGGTGAAACCAAAGTCCATACTTTGTTTTCATACATGGAGTCCATTTCGGATTTCATGGCTTCAAGCCATTTCCCTGAGTCTTTATTACTCATGGCCTGTTCGTAATTCAATGGATCATCATCATTCATGATGTGTACCTCATCGTCATCCTCTATAACGAATCCATACCTCTCAGGTATCTTCGGTACTCTCCAAGATTTACGAACAGGGTGTGGTATAGTAGGTTCTTCTACTTGGTCAGGTACCTGACTTTGATCCGTGGTAATTTGTGGTTCTTGAACTTCTTCAAGATATATCTTACTCCCACTGACCCCTTCATGGATAAACTCCTTTTCCAAGAAGGCAACATGTTTCGTAACAAACACCTTTTGATCAGTTAGATGATAGAAATAATACCCTACAGTTTCTTTAGGGTATCCCACAAATCTACACTTTTCGGATTTAGTCTGTAGCTTATCATGTTCAAACTTTTTGACATAAGCTGGACAACCCCAAGTCTTAACATGCTTAAGATTTGGTTTCCTCCCCTTCCACATCTCATATGGAGTCTTTGGGACGGATTTGGTAGGTACCTTGTTAAGTAGGTATGCAGCCGTTTCTAGGGCATATCCCCAGAAGGAAATTGGAAGGTCGGTAAAACTCATCATGGATCGAACCATGTCTAACAGTGTTCGATTTCTCCTTTCAGATACTCCATTTAACTGTGGTGTACCTGGAGGAGTCCATTGTGAGATTATACCATTTTCTTTGAGACAATTGAGAAACTCACCGCTTAAGTATTCTCCGCCTCGATCTGATCGAAGTATCTTTATACTCTTGCCCGTTTGTTTCTCTACTTCACTTCTGAACTCTTTGAACTTTTCAAATGATTCTGACTTGTATTTCATTAAATACACATATCCAAATCTTGAGTGATCATCAGTGAAAGTAATAAAATAAGAATACCCACCCCGTGCACTTGTTGTCATAGGCCCACAAACGTCTGTGTGAATCAATGCCAACAACTCTGTAACTCTTTCTCCTCTTCCACTAAAAGGAGATTTAGTCATTTTACCCATGAGACAAGATTCACAAGTTGGATATGATTCATAATCGGATAGCTCGAGGAGCCCATCTTTATGCAACTTGGATAATCTTGTTTCATTGATATGACCGAGTCTACAGTGCCACATGTAGGTATAATTAATATCATCTCTTTTTCTTTTCTTAGTTTGTTCAATTTGAAATATATTTTCTTGTAAGTCAAGTGTATAAAGTCCATTTCGCAAATTTCCAATACCATATAAAACATCGTCTTTATAAATAGAACAACTATTGTTCTTTATAACAACGTTAAATCCTTCCATATCCAATACAGAAATTGAAATAATGTTTTTAATAATATTCGGAACATAATAACAATTATTAAGATAAATGGACTTGCCCGAAGGCATTGCTAAATAATAAGTTCCTACAGCTAATGCAGCAACCTTTGCTCCATTCCCCACTCGTAGGATCACCTCATCATTGTTCAGCTTTCTACTTCTGACCAGTCCCTGTACAGTATTACATATGTGAGAACCACAGCCGGTATCCAATACCCAAGTAGAATTATGACTTTCAGAAAAATTAATTTCAATCATAAACAAACCTTGATTGGAAGTCGAAGCTTCTCCAAGCTTCGTCTCTGCTAGATACTTCTTGCAGTTCCTTTTCCAATGTCCCGGCTTGTTGCAATGAAAGCACATTCCTTTAGCTGGTTCAGGTTTCTTTTGTTCCTTTTCTTTCCCCTTTCCCTTAGCCTTCTTGGATTTCTTCTTTTCAGAAGATACCTTAGGTCTCTTCCTTTTATTGGAAGAATCCACCATCAAGATATGGTTCTTCTTGGATGGGAAGTGACCTTCTGCAGTTTTCAGCATGTTAAGTAGCTCAGGCAAGCTGACATCTAGCTTATTCATGTGAAAATTAACCACAAACTGCGAGAACGTCTCAGGGAGTGACTGCAAGACCAAGTCTTGACTCAACTCCCCATCCATGACGAACCCAAGCTGTCCAAGGCGTTCAATCAAATTGATCACTTTCAGGACATGAGTCTCGACGGCAGTACCCTCGGTCATCCGAGATCGGAAGAGCTCCTTAGATATCTCATATCTAGCAGTCCTACTCTGTTCACCATACAACTCCTTGAGGTGAAGCAGCATAGCAGGAGCATCCATTTTTTCGTGCTGACGCTGAAGCTCGTTATTCATGGATGCGAGCATGATGCATTGAGCCACAGATGCATCATCTTACCACTTATTGAAAGTGGCAATCTCTTCCTCAGAGGCTGTTTCTGAAACAGATTCAGGGACAGTTGAATTTAGGGCATAAGAAATCTTTTCAGCAGTGAGAACAATTCTCAGATTTCTTAGCCAGTCCTCATAATTCGGCCCGGTAAGCTTGTTTGCATCAAGTATGCTTCGTAGTGAGATTAGTGATTTAGACATTTTTAAAATTCTGCATGTGAAAAATAACATTTTAGCAAACATTCATTTTATTAATTTTGCATACCAAAATAAATTTAGGTCTTTATTTTAAATTGGTATCTCCCACTATTTTCATCAAACTATATTACCCTCACTTATATAGTTCGGCAACATCTAATTAAAGATTTGCTAGTGAGAATAAGGATCCCATTTCAAATGTATATAACCTTGTGGATAGCACAACAAGCGATATACAAATAAATAGGTAGACAACTCTTGTCAATTACAACACTATATAACTCCTTTTATTTTGCCTCTTAAATCATAATGGTCAAGTGTGTGCACATCCGAACTAAAATGATTTAATTTAAGTCCAGCCTAGCACTTCCATAAATTCAAAAAAGAAAAATGTTCGTCCTTGTGGATAGCACAACAAGACTAGATCGTTCAATTTTCTTGATAAGCATCAAATGTGATTAATTAACATCTTAAATACGCAATACTCGCCTTGTGGATAGCACAACAAGCTCATATTAAATATTTAATACTCTATTAATTTATCATGCTAGAAGGCGACGTTCGATATTCCAAATATCATTTGAACGCTTCGGACTTAATATTATTTCTTTGAGGGGTTTGTTATTATTTGTCTCATCTTGTTTAGCGCGCATGCACATATATATATAAAATACGCGTCATTTTATTAAACATGCGAAGCATGTTTGCATAAAATATAATATATATAATATTTAGCATGCAATATAGAATACTATATTCTACCCGGATTGATTATGGACTTTTATTCTAGTTTGGTTCACTAGAGCCACCAAGTGAACCAAAAGGTCAAACCTAGGAGTGCAAGAATTTAAATTTAAATATAACTATTACATTTAAATCCGGGCTCCATACAAACGGGTCTTCACGCGCTCCTTGCTCCTTGGTCTCCAATTTCTTCAAGATAATTCTAACTATTCTTATTACATTAAACTATTTAATTTAAATAGAAACCTTGATCAACAGTCAAGGGGAAGTACATAGGAGGGAGATAGAATTTTACATCAAGAAAAAAAAATTAGAGAAGACGAGGTACGCAGACCCCATTTAATAAAACCCATTCATTCAAGCATTCAACTAAAATAAAATCCAATCACATTGGTCAAATAGTCCATAATCAATTCCCATTTATTTTCATACATATCACCATATATATCAATAAATAAATATTCATCTCATGAATTAAAACATTCCATATATATATGAGTATCATTTAATGGGCAATTTTAAATTGCATGAAATCCAATTTCAAGATTAAAATAAACTCTTTATTTTAATTATAAAATTATTTAGAATATAATATATAAATATATCATATTTATTTTTTAAAAAGAAGTCACCTTCTTTTATTAAAAGAGTCCTGCAGGTTTATTAAAAAAGTCCTTTCCTGATGGGTCACCTTCTTTTTGGAGTAAGAAAGAGAAAACACCTTTTCTTTGCAGAATTCAAGATTAGCACCAAAAAAAAAAAATTTGTGATTCGTCCCAAAAAAAGTCTTTTTTTTTTCTTAAAAAATATAATTTTATACAATAAAATTATGCCCAATAAATTATTTTAAATACATACCCATATGTATATGAAATCAAAAATAAATTAATAATTGCATAAAGATTTGGCTCTGATGCCACTGTTGGGTTTGTACGAAATCGTGACGCAATCAAATTGCAAAAATTAGCGGAAGCATGGTATATCAGAGTTTAAAAAATTTCTACAAAACCATTACCCGGATCATCCTTTATGCAAATTATTAATTTAAAACGATAAATAAGAAGTTATGGAATCATACCCTTGTAGAACGAAGCTTCCACAGGTACTAGTTCAACTCCTTGTTCTTCGTGATCTCCTTGAATTTTCGGGTTAGATTCCTTTCTTTGATCAACGTTAGCCACCCAAGTGTTTGGCCTCTAGAGGTGATCCACCAAGGAAGATGAATTATCAAGAAGGAGGGTGTTTGGCTTAACCTTAGTTTTCTATCCTCTATAGAAAAGGAGTACTCTCCAACAATTGGAATTACATCAATCTAATATCTATTATAAGACTTTCTTATATAGACATTGGTCAACCCTTCTAATCCTATTAGACATGGGATTTCTTTTAATTAATTAAACTCCTTTAATTAATTTAGGCTTCCCACCACATGGGAATAATTAATTAAATTCATTTAATTAATTTGTCTCCTAATCTTATTAGGAATAAATGAGAGTACTAAATATTAAATTAATTACTAAACTCCTTTAGAAATTAAAATAATAATAATTGTAATAATATTAATAAGACTCCTCTTATTAATTTATATTTAATATTTCCAAAATATTAAATAATAAACATTAAGCTATTTAATTTATTATATCACCATAGATTAAATTAATTATACTTAATGCATTATTACGATTATGTCATTACCTTCTTAAATAATTATTCTTCCTTTTATGGTGTGACCCTTTAGGTTCTCCATATTAAACCGGTTGTGAATAAATCAATTAAAATAATTTTAATCTTATTTAAATAAATAAATTAAACTAATAATTTATTTAAATAAATAATATTTATTCTACAATAGGGATAAGCCTCCCTAGCGATCAACGACTTTCCAGATAATATAGATTTCAACATTAATCAAAAAGAACCTGTGAGTAAATAGTTACCGTACAATTCAATCCTTCCACCATACAATGTCCCAATTAAATATAAGACATGGATTTACTGTCAAGTCTTATTTTATTTAATTATATGTATTTCGATTAGAAAATGCACAACTCCAAATAATGCAAATTAGAAACTCCTTTCTAATTTCATTTCACCTTGGCCAAGGATTACTGGGTTGTCATTTAACGAATCACATAGGACATATCTCCTCTTTTACTAGAGGTGGTAGATTCTTTATTGATCATTCATTATCTCCATATGTAACTCATTATACCCAAGCATACCCTATATATGCCTTAAAAGGTTTTAAGGAATAAGTCAAAGTATAATTTGTTACATACAAGATACTATGATGATCTCAAGTCTAAGGATTACTTGTACTACTATCACATTAGGAATTCCTATTGACAGGCGAGTAACTCTCCATTAGGTATTCCATAGCGAATCACGTTCAGTGAACTTATTCTCCAATAAGCACCTACATACTTGCTTTAGTGTCTCCACACAAATGATCATGAGATCAATCATCCTCATCCAATGAGCAAGCAACATATGCACCAATCTATCCGGATTTACTAATCCCCTTTTTAGTAATCCCACGATTGGGAACTATTTTAGTTTTAAAACTTTCTAAGAATTTAGATCTCATTAGCATGATCATCATCATGATTCTAAAAGCATTGCTTAAAACTATGGGTTATTTACATATTATAAAAACAGCAACATGTAGATAATTAAATGCCTTTAATAAATGAATATTTTATTAATAAATAAATAAGATTGTTTACAAAGTACGTGCTTTATCATCATACATGATTGGCTTGTATGCACACTACTATCAAAACGATAGAGTCATTGCATATGGGTCGCGATAACTAAAAGATTACGAGAAGGGATATCCAAACCATGATTTGGAATTGGCTGCGGTGGTATTTGCTTTAAAGATTTGGAGACACTATCTCTATGGGGAGAAGTGTGAAATATATACAGACCTCTGAAGTATATTTTCACACAGAAAGACTTGAATATGCGCCAAAGAAGGTGGCTGGAATTAATAAAGGATTATAATTGTGATATCTTATACCACCCAGGCAAAGCGAATGTTGTAGCCGACGCCTTAAGCAGAAAGGGTCGGGAAAAGTTGATGATGCTGACAGCACAGGAAGAATTGATTTCGGCAATGGAAAAGATGGAATTGGAAGTAGGATGTTCAATGGAGATTGATGAGAAACTGTTTCGTATGCAAGATGGAATAACTTTATTGGATAAGGTTAAAGAAGCTCAAATTCTGGATAAGGAATGTGAGGAAGTAAAGAAAAAGATATCTAAAGGGATTGAACTTAGATTTAAAGTGGACAGTGAAGGATTGTTGAGGTTTGAAAATAGAGTTTGGGTACCACCAGTACCAGAAATTAAGGAGGACATTCTGAGCGAGGCTCATAGTTCGAGGTATTCCATTCATCCCGGAAGTACCAAGATGTATCAAGATTTACGACAACACTTTTGGTGGCCAAATATGAAGAGGGACATGGCCGATTGTGTTGCCAAGTGTCTGACTTGCCAAAGGGTCAAGGAAGAACACCAAAGGCCAAGTGGTTTGCTACAACCTCTAGAGATCCCAAAATGGAAATGGGAACATATTACAATGGATTTTGTGGTTGGCCTTCCGACGACCCAGAAAGGCTATGATGCAGTATGGGTTATCGTCGATCGATTAACGAAATCCGCACACTTTTTTTCGATCAAAATCAGATTTAACCTAGAATAATTGGCGAAGTTATATGTAAAAGAGATTATTTCGAGGCACGGGGTGCCAGTGTCAATTATTTCTGATCGTGATCCGCGCTTCACATTGAATTTCTGGAAGCGACTGCAAGAATGTATGGGAACACAGTTGAGGATGAGCACCTCTTATCACCCTCAGACTGACGGGCAAAGTGAAAGAACGATCCAAACATTAGAGGATATGCTTAGAGCACGCATAATGGATTTTAAAGGCAATTGGGATGATCATTTGTCGCTTGTAGAATTTGGTTATAATAATAGTTACCAAGCTATTATTGGTATGCCGCCTTACAAAGCGTTGTACGGTAGAAAGTGCAGAACTCCACTGTACTGGGATGAAGTTGGTGAAAGACAATTGCTAGGACCAGAGTTAGTCCAACAAACGACAGAGATAGTTAAAGTAATTCGGACAAGATTAGTAGCGGCTCAGGATAGGCAGAAGAAATACGTCGATCCACACCGCAAGAATGTAGAGTTTGAATCGGGTAGTTTTGTATTTTTGAAGGTCTCTCCTTGGAAGGGAAAGATCAGATTTGGTAAGAAGGAAAAATTGAGCCGGAGGTTCATTGGACCCTTTGAGGTACTTCGAAGAATTGGAAAAGTAGCCTATGAGATAGCTTTACCTCCGGCACTGGAGCATGTCCACAATGTTTTCCATGTGTCGGTATTACGATGTTATAAACCCGATTACAAACATGTGATAGAATATGAACCCCAACAATTTGAGAAAGATTTATCATACGAAGAAGTTCATGTTCAGATTGTTGACAGGAAAGAGCAAGTTCTCAGGAACAAAGTAATACCTTCTATTAAGGTAATTTGGAGGAACCACAATGCTGAAGAAGCTACATGGGAACTCGAAGAGAATATGATGCAGAATTATCCACACTTATTTTCTTGAATAGGTGAACGTGATTCTGGGGACAGAATCCTTTTAAGGGGGGAAAGATGTGACAAACGAGAGTTTTGCAAAGTTGTTTGAATATTAATTGAAATAAATAAATATTTTGGTTATGAGAATGTGATGGGACGAAATTATTAATCGAACCGTGATTCTGAGGATAGAATCCTTTTAAGGGGGGAAAGATGAGACGAACGAGAATTTGGTAAAGATATTTGAATATTTATTGAAATAAATAAATATTTGTAATGATTTAATTATTGAGTTAAATAATTATTTCATAAATTTATGGTAGATTAATTTAATTATATGTGTTACATTAAATAAATTAATGTGTAGTAATTTAATAGTTCAAAGAATATATTTAATTGAGTTTATTTGATTAAATGAATTAATTAAATAAGCATATGTTACTTTAGTTAATTTAATAATTAATTAATGAATTAATAAATTGACATAATTAATAAATAAAAATATTAATTATGTGACAATGTGATTTAATGTGAATTATCTTATTTTATTTAATTGATTTAAATAAAATTAATTAATCAATAAGTAAGGTGACAATTAACTATATAGTAAACTAGTTAATTAAAATAAATGAAAAAGGAATAAGGGAACAAGCTAAACAAGGCCTTAGGAGGAGTTAGTCTACAACGGTAGTATTTATAATACGTATACGTTGTTTTTCTAATCCATTATCGGAGAAACACTTAGAAATATCAGAAAAAATTCAGAGAGAAAAAGAGGAAGAGATTGAGAGAAATTGCGAAAGAAAGAACTGAGAGATCATTGTGTTGTTAACTTTGATTTATCTTCACTACTAAAGGGTAATTCTTCTTTTAAGTTTTCAAAATTAAGATTTCTTAAATACGTACTTTTAAGTTTTCTGTGAAATTGGGTTTCCCAATTGGGTTACGATATAATTTTATCTATATGGGTATGTGATGATAACGTGTTTTATAATATATAATCATGTTTAAAAAGGATCAATTTTATTTAAGATGGCCTTAATTGGGTTTTTGGAAATCACAGAGTTTATTTAAACATATGTTCAAATTTTCTCTGTTAAGAATTATTTTGGAAAATTAAACCAAGATATGTTTATATATGTAATCATATATGTTGATATTATGTGTAGAATCATGTAGGTATGATTTACACTGATCACACCAAGAAATTTTGTTAAGAATTAGATTTTTCAAAAATACAGAGTGTTGAATATGGGTTAATAACCCATATGGGTGAAATACATGTTGTAATCATATGTTTTGATTAAAATTGATTATAAGTGTATATGTTTAAACAAAGAGAATGGAATTAAAATGAACGGATTCGGTGTAGTAACAAATCCGTAATGTTAGATTTTATATTTTTCATTAAATTTTGTAAAATTTATGAAGAACAGTGAAATTGATAGTGTTAAATTATGTAATTATATGACTTGGAATGTTAAGAACGTGTTATAAGTGATATATAATATTCTTGTGAAGTTTATACTTCATGGGTAACATTATAAATCAGTGTATTGGTATAAAATTGGAGAAAATGGCCGAATTTCTGTGTTCTTCGCGAACTGGAAATTCTGGAAAAACGCAGCCGCGCGGCAGCGCCGGGTGCAAGGCTAAACGGCGCACGGCCGCGCTTAGCCTGAATTTTTGAATTTTTTTTTTGCTAAGTGTTGGAAATTTGTGAAATGTGTTTTGAGTCTAATGAACATGAACATATGTTGTATAAATATGATAAAATGTTGATATGAGTTTAATAATTTATGTTATGTGATTAATTAATAAATTAATTACGTGACTTAAACTATTATTTGTAAAGGTTAACTAATGTGTTATAAACATTAAGACATTATTTTAAATCTAATTAACATGAAGACATATTATGTATGTAATGAGTTATTAATACAAGTTAATAACTTAAGTTACGTGATTAATTAACAAGTTAATTACTCAACGTAAACTATTATTTGAAAACCTAATAATGAGTTTGAAGAATACTATCAATAATCATATCGAACTTGTGATTAATTGATATTGTGAATGTATTGATAGGTAAGAGTAATTAAAGAAGTGAGTAATAACTGTAGCTTGCGCACGAGGCAAGTTTTCTATCCCTAACTTATTATTATTGTTGGGCAGGTTTCCTAAACTAAACTCTTTAAATTAAGCAATTGCTATTCTTAATTATTATTGTTGAGCAAATTCTTACTCTTGAATATCCAAGTTTAGAATTTCACATGAGATGCCATGGTTCTTTTAAAAGTATCATTTAAGTGTACAATGCTTATTCGATTGTATACCTTGAGAAGTTAATATTCAATTTGAATATCATTTATTGAGTTATCCAAACTAACTTTATTTGGTGCGGATTCTGATGTCAAACTGAGATGAACAACCCTAATATAGGGGATTAATGAAGATGCTTTAAGCGTTAAGATAATGTGCACAGTATTAGTACAAAGGGCTGATCTCCCTAAGTACGAGAAGTAAAGTCTATAGTCTTATGACTGTTAAAGGTTTGAAAGGTTAATATACTTGATAACCTAAGACTCGGTTCAAGGTCTTAATGACCCTCAAAAGTAATTTGATTCACGATTAATATTCTTGATTCAAAAGTTGAGAAGTAATTTGATTCACGATTAATATTCTTGATTCAAAAGTTGAGAATTAATTTGATTCTCGATTAATATTCCTGATTCAAAAGTTGAGCTATCTGTTAATTAGATTTTTTTCACTCGCATGTTATTATTATCCTATTTTTTATACTTGCGGGCATTCGTGCTTACTTTTGCATAATAACATTGCAGCTATTAATAAACGAAGTGATGTACCTTCTAGTAGCAAGGGCAAAGGAAAAGCTAACAAGTGTTGAAGACTTGTGTTGATGTTAAGAATGTTAAAGTTCAAGTTTTATGTGTGATGACTTAAGACTTATTTATTTACGTTTTCGCAACAGAGATTTAAGGTTAAGTTTAACTTGGGATTTATGATCTATTATTATTTCAGATGATGTAAGATGATGATTTATTTAATAAATGAATTTCATTATTTATGGGTAGATAGTTGTATGATATTGGAACAGTGAACACCAAATCCTGTGGAAATTAAGACACCGGATTTGGGGGTGTCACAATCACATAATAACTAAGACTGAAAATTTGATTTGTTAGGATGACGGATGCTGGAGAACCTAGTCAGCCTAGGGACGTTGTACCCCGAGAGGTTAGAGAGGAAGAGCCCCGAGATGTTCACACAGTCTGGGTGCAGTTGGTTGGATGAGAGCCATCTCCTTTGATCACAGTCGTTGGTCGGGAGCATGAGCCAGTGTTTGAGTCAGAGGATGACTCTGAGGAGATTGAGGTTCAGGCTGAGGCAGCCGAGGAAGAGGAGGAAGACCCTGAAGAGTTCCCACTGAACTCTATCAGTGCTGAGATGTATGATGAACTATATAACCGTAACATAGAGTTATGAGATACTATTCAGGAGCTGAAGGAGCAGACGGTTACTCAACAGTCTACCATTGAGCAAAAGGACGGTGAGGTTGAGGCTCTTCACACACGTCTTGGAGATGTAGACTGGGAGTTGTTCCATGAGAAGGGCCAAGTCGAGCAGAACTTAGAGGAGATAGAGAAGCTGAAGAATGAATTAAAAGAAAAATCAGCAAGGCTTTCCATAGCAGAGGAAGCTTGGGTGAAAGATTCACGACGTGTAGATCTTACAGAGGATAATGATTGTGCAAAGAAGGTAAAGATCTAGGAGACGGGCTATACGTTTTAGAAGGCGATTGATGAGGCCCAGGATCGGGTGATGTACTATCCAGTCCAGTTTGAAGGTCTGCCCTGGTATATGCTAGATCACATGACGATGTTCCGTATCATAGAGGAAGAACGCAGTAAAGCTGTTCGTCACCTTAGTAGGCAGTGATAGGAACATTTTAATTATATGCAAACCTATCTGCTAGTTAATAATGTAAATTTTGATGTGCTTATAAACAGAGGAATATTTTGATGATTTAAATCCTGTAGATTCCTTATCTCAGGATAGTTGATGTAAATAGTAGTGATGCTATCGTATTATGTTAAAACTTTTGATTAAATAAATTATCAGAGTTATTTGAGATGTTATGTGTTAAGTGATTATGTTAAAAATGTTTAAGTTAAGCCTTAAACATTTAAAGGATTGAATATAGATCTAATAAACGTATAATTTTAACAGAAATATGCCGCCAAGAAGAAGACCAAACGGTCGACCGGCCCAAGAAGGGTCAACGAACAATAACAACGAAGCCAATGCTAACGCTAACCCCGTGCAGCAGTTGGTGAACTTACTGGCGGGAGCAATTAACAATCAACCTCAAGCTCCACCAAATACAACGTTCAAGGACTTCAAGGAGGTGGGACCGCCAAGGTTTAAATGCTCTATGTAGAAGCTCAAACTTGGGTTATGCAAATGGAAAAAGTTTTTGACGTTGCCAGAGTCAGAGAGGACCAGAAAACCGCCTATGCAACGTTCATGCTAAAATCAGAAGCTAGTTATTGGTGGCAAGAAAGTAAGGTCCGTGATGGAGAAGGTGTGATCACCTAGGAGAGCTTCAAGGAGATGTTCTTTGAGATGTATTTCCCGATAAGTTCGCAGAATCACATGGAGGTCCAGTTTTTGGAGTTGAAGCAGGGGAATATATTCATACCAGACTATACGACGAAATTCAATGAGTTTGCTAGGTTTTCCAAGTATCAAGTGCACACCGACGAGAAGAAGGCAAGGAGATTTGAGCAGGGGTTGAAATCCTGGTTATATAGCAAAGTGTCAATGTTCCACTTAAACACTTTTGCTGGAGTATTGGAGAAGGCCATACTCGCTGAAGGTGAAAGCGACGCGGTGACCAATTATAACCAAGATCAGAAGAAGAAGAAGAATGAAACTGAAGGATAATAAGGCTAGTGACAGTAACACGGGAGGGAATAACAATCAGAAAAAGAGGTGGACCGATAACTGGTCAACTGGAAGTCAGCAAGGAGGTCAGAAGAAGAGATTTGAAGCATGTCCGACCTATGGGAAAGCTCACCTTAGGGTCTGTATGAAGGGAAAACGGGTGTGCTACAATTGTGGTCAGGAAGGCCACATAGCACCTAACTGTCCTAACCCAAAGAAGGACGTCTGCTTCACATGTGGGTCGAAGGACCAATTGGCTAGGGATTGTCCCAAGAAAGGATCTGGAAGGGCATGAACAGGAGGAAACAAGGAAAACAGCGGTGGCAATGCTCTAACTATCACAGGACCAACCGCAACTAACCGACTGACTGCCAGGACATTTTACATGACAGTGCACGATGTTGTGCAGTCTTGCGATGTGGTGTCAGATATCATTCCGATCAATAAAGTTAATGCTTATGTACTATTTGATTTGGGTGCTACTTGTTCATTTATATCCTATGACTTTGATAAGAACTTAGAATTGCCTAAGGATGAGTTAGAAGACCCTATGAACATAGAAATTGCAAATAGAGAAGTGATCCCTGTTAAGTACGTACAGAAGAACTATAGGGTGGATATCAAGGGTAACGTTATGAATGTAGATCTTATCCCGATTAGACTTGGGGAATTCGATGTTATTCTAGGAATGGATTGGCTATTCAATTATGGGCTTGTAATTGATTGCCAGAGGAAATGTATTAACCTTATGACTCCGTTAAAGGTTGTGTTTTATAGCAGCAAGTCGCCTAGACAAGCGAGTTGTCTAACGATGATGCAGGCCAGGAAGTTATTAAGACAATGCTGTGTAGGATATTTAGCCTACATAGTCGATAGTCGTAATGAGAATCCGAAATTAGAAGATATACCA
The DNA here is from genome assembly GCA_020205555.1 of Panax stipuleanatus. Taxonomy (NCBI): domain Eukaryota; kingdom Viridiplantae; phylum Streptophyta; class Magnoliopsida; order Apiales; family Araliaceae; genus Panax; species Panax stipuleanatus. The sequence continues at coordinate 106,417,418 of CM035119.1, read as the reverse complement.
ATCGTGAGGGACTTCGTAGACGTATTTTCGGACGATCTTCCAGGACTTCCGCCAAATAGAGAGGTTGAGTTTGTGTTTAATTTGGCGGCAGGAACGGCTCCAATATAGAAGGCACCATACCAAATGGCTCCGGTAGAGATGAAAGAATTGATGGTAAAACTGCAAGAGCTACTGGACAAGAAGTACATACAACCGAGCGTATCGCTGTGGGGAGTGCCGGTGTTATTTGTGAAGAAGAAGGATGGGATGATGCGGCTCTGCATCGATTCTAGAGAGTTAAACAAGGTCACCATTAAGAATAAATATCCATTACCAAGGATCGACGACCTGTTTGACCAATTGAAGGGAGCGAGATACTTTTCAAAGATAGGCTTGAGGAGTGGTTATCATCAGCTGAAAGTGAGGCCAGAGGATGTCCCGAAGACAACGTTTAGGACTCGATATGGTCACTACGAATTTCTTGTGATGTCATTTTGTCTAACGAATGCTCCTGTAGTATTTATGGGCCTAATAAACGGAGTGTTCAACCATTTTTAGACAAATTTGTGGTGGTCTTTATCGAAGATATTTTGGTATAATCGAAGACTAAGAAAGAACATGCAGAGAATTTGAAAGTAACGTTAGAGGCGTTGAGAAGAGAGAAGTTTTACGCCAAATTTTTGAAATGGGAATTCTGGATTGAGCGGGTACAATTTCTCAGACATGTGATTGACAAGGACGGAATTTCGGTAGATCCCTCCAAAGTCGAAGCTGTAATGAATTGGGATCAGCCGAAGACGCCGTCGGAAGTAAGAAGTTTTCTTGGATTAGCAGGTTATTACAGGAGATTCATTCAGGACTTTTCCAAGATCGCAACTCTGCTAACGAATTTGACTAGGAAAGTTATGATATTCGCTTGGACGGAGAAGTGTGAGGAAAGCTTCCAAGAACTTAAAAAGAGGTTGAGTACAACACCTGTGTTATCTCTTCCGGATGACACAAGAAATTTTATGGTTTATAGTAATGCGTCGCATAAAGGACTAGGCTGTGTGCTTAGGAAAAAGGCAGAGTCATTGCGTATGCGTCACGACAGTTGAAAGATTACGAGAAGGGGTATCCGACCCATGATTTGGAGTTAGCTGCAGTGGTTTTTGCTTTGAAAATCTGGAGACACTATCTTTATGGGGAGAAGTGTGAAATATATACTGACCACAAGAGTCTGAAATATATTTTTACACAAGAAGGACTTGAATATGCGCCAGAGAAGGTGGTTAGAGTTAATAAAGGACTATAACTGCGAGATTTTATTCCATCCGGGTAAAGCAAATATGGTTGTCGATGCCTTAAGCAGAAAGGGTCGGGAGAAGTTGATGATGTTGACCACTCAGGAGGAGCTAATTTTAGCGATGGAGAAGCTTGAATTGGAAGTGAAGTGTTCGATGGAGATCGACGAGAAACTGTTCCAGATGCAAGCTGGTACAACTTTGCTGGATAAAGTTAAGGAAGCTCAACTTCAGGACAAAGAATGTGAGAAGGTGAAGAAGAAGATATCTGAAGGAACCAAATCGAGATTCAAGATAGACAGTGAGGGACTGCTGAGATTTGAGAGCAGAGTTTGGATAACGCCAGTGCTAGAGATTAAGGAAGACATTGTGAGCGAGGCTCATAGCTCACGATATTCGATTCACCCTGGTAGTACCAAGATGTACCAAGATCTTCAACAACATTTCTGGTGGCTGAATTTAAAATGAGATGTTGCAGAGTGTGTTGCCAAGTGTCTGACATGTCAGAAAGTGAAAGCAGAACATCAGAGGCCGAGTGGGTTGCTACAACCTTTAGAGATCCCAGAATGGAAATGGGAACATATTACAATAGATTTCATGGTTGGCCTTCTGACGACTAAGAAAGGCTACGATGCAGTATAGGTTATCGTTGATCGATTGACGAAATCCGCACACTTCCTTCCGATCAGAATCAGATTCAACTTAGACCAATTGGCAAGGCTATATATGAAAGAGATTGTTTCGAGGCACGAAGTTCCGGTGTCAATTATTTTCGATAGGGATCTGCGCTTTACATCGAACTTCTGGAAGTGACTACAGGAATGCATGGGGACACAGTTGAGAATGAGTATGGACTACCACCCTCAGACAGACGGGCAGAGTGAAAGAACGATCCAGACATTGGAAGATATATTGAGAGCATGCATTATGGATTTCAAAGAAAATTGGGATGATCACTTACCACTTGTAGAATTTGGTTAGAACAACAGTTACCACGCTAGTATTGGCATGCCACCTTACGAAGCATTGTAAGGCAGAAAGTGCAGAACTCCACTTTACTGGGATGAAATTGGCAAGAGACAGTTACTAGGACCAGAACTGGTACAACAAATAGCAGAGATAGTCAAAGTAATTCAAACAAGACTGGTAGCAGCTCAGGATAGGCAAAAGAAATACATCGATCCACACCGTAAGAATGTTGAGTTTGAATCAGGTAGCTTTGTATTCTTGAAAGTCTCTCCCTGAAAAGGAAAGATCAGATTCGATAAGAAGGGGAAATTAAGCCCGAGGTTCATTGGACCCTTTGAGGTGCTACGAAGGATTGGAGAAGTTGTGTATGAGGTAGCCTTACCTCCGGCACTAGAGAATGTCCACAATGTCTTCCATGTTTCAGTTTTACGACCCTACAAACTTAATTACAAACATGTGATTGAATATGAACCCTACAATTTGAGAAAGACTTATCCTATGAAGAAATTCCTGTTCAGATTGTTGACTGGAAAGAACAAGTTCTCAGAAATAAATTAATACCTTTTGTTAAAGTAATTTGGAGGAACCACAACGCTGAAGAAGCTACGTGGGAACTCGAAGAGAATATCATAAAGAATTACCCGCGATTATTTACTTAATTTATTTGTAAGCAATTCTGGGGACATAATCTTTGTAAGGGGGGAGAATGTAACGGCATTAAATTTTTAATTGAACCGTGATTCGAGGGACAGAATCCTTTTAAGGGGGGGAAGATGTGACGAACGAGATTTTGTAATATGATTTAAATATTTATTGAATTTAAATAAATATTTTTCAATGATTTAATTATTGAGTCAAATAATTATGTGATGGAATTATGGTAGATTACTTTAATTATATGTGTTACATTGATTAAATCAATGTAGAGAATTTTATAATTCAAAGTATGAATTTAATTGAGCTTATTTGATTAAATGAATTATTTAATAAGCATAATGTTATTCTAATTAATTTAATAATTAATTAGAGATTTAATGATTTGATATAATTAATAAATGAGAATTTTAATTATGTGATTTAATGTGGAATTGTTCTATTTTATTTAATGAATTTAAATAAGATTATTTGATTTATGAAGATGTGACATTAAACTATATAATAAGAATGTAATTAGAATAAAGAGAAAGAAAAAGGAATAGGAGAAGCCAAACATGGCCTTATTGTGAGTTGGGCAGTTAACCCATTATGGGATTAACTGACCATTACTACGTCAGTTATATATATATATATAATTATACGTATATTGTATTAGACCTTATATATAATATACATCAGTTTTATACAACATATAGCATATATAAGATATAGCATATTCATATTTTCAGAGAGAAAAAGAGAGAGAGTTGAGAGAGAAATTGTAAAGGAATTGGTAAATTGAAGAAGTCTTTATAATCATCCTTGTATCATCTTCAAAAACTAGCAAGGGTAATCTCTACTCTTTAGTTTTCAAATTTAGTTTTCAGAATTTTTCCATTAACGTGTTTTAGAGTTCTCTGTGAAGAACGATTTTTATGATTAACTTAATATATAATCATATATGTGTATTATATGTTGATAACATGTTTTATGTCATATATTCATGTGTTAGTGTAATCAATTTCATGTAAATATGTTTTAAGTAGAGTTTTCTGATTTATAGAGCATGAAAAGTATGAAGAACACGTATTTGGCCTTTATATACAAATGGTATGCCATGAATTATTTGTCTAACTTAAAATTTACAATAGATTATGATTATACATGTTAAAACAAAGAAAACAAACTTTGAACGGACGGATTCGGAGTTATAACGAATCCGTGACAATGAATTTCGTGTTTTTCTTCAAAACTCTCAAAACACCAAGAACAGTTAATTTATGTGATTTAATTTGAGTAATTACATGATATAAAGTGTTAAAAGTATGTTAAAATCACTATATGATGTTTCTATGAAGTTTATGCTTCATTAGAATCACTGTACTAGTTTAATTTGGATTTATTTGGCCTAAACTGTCAAAAATTGTGAACTAGAAAACGCACCAGCAGGGGTCCTTGCCCCAGTGGGTCCTAATAGGCATAAAGCCCCGCCCCATTGGGGGTGAGTGCTGTCTGAGACCTTGCTTGGTGTCCGAGAGAATTTTTAAGACTGTTTTTGACCCCCTGTAGTAAAATAAGCGTAACTTCTTCTTACGAACTCCAATTAAGGCGATTCATGATGATTCAGAAAGATAACGAGTAGACCTACAATTTTTATTCTTTAAATTTTTCAATTTGAAGTCGTTAGCAGGGGTCAAAATGGCCATCTTTGTGACTGATGCGTATTCGCAGGCAATCGGATGGCGTCGGACATGCACGTACACAAATGTAGTGCTCTTGATGATAAAAGATGTTGTTCTAAGTTATAGAACATGAATATTATAAAATATAATGATGTTTAACGTTAATAAATGATGTTTTAGACAAATTGCATGAGCATGTTAAGCGTACGCAAGAGGGACGAGTAGGACGTGCGACGAATGAACGTCGAAACGTCGTGCCAAGTGTAATACCATGCTATAACATACTTGAGGACTTGATGAACATGTAATGCTATTCTATAACATGTTATTAACACATATTATATGATTTGAAGTTCATGTTAATAAACTAAGTGTGAACTTGAATATTGTGATTGAAAAACTTGATTATGATTGTTTGAAGGATTATACCTATATGATATGCATATTGTGAATTCATACTCATGTTATGTGGTTGGTTAATAAGTTAACACTAGGAACCAAGTTGTATGTTGAACTTAAATGAAAGGTTCAACAGTTGAACATAGAAGTTATGAAACTAATCGACATCGTATGCATAATGTAATGTGTAGGACGTTGAAGAATTGAATTGTAACTATATTTTTAACTTGCGTACGAGGCAAGTTTCCTTACCCTAACTCGTTTACGATTATGCAAGTTTTCTTATTCATACTCTTTAAATTGAGCAAGCTTTCTAACCTCAAAGTTATTCGTTGAGCAAGTTCTATACTTATGATTATATATCAATCAAGTTCTTGTTCTTAATTATTCAAGTTCAAGATTCCATATGAGATATTATAACCCTTTTCAAGTATTACTTCAGTATACAATATTTATTAAATTATATACTCTTGAGATTTGTTATTCAAATTGAATGTCACTTATTGTTGAACCTTGTAAGACTAGCGAACCCTTATTGATTCGACTAGTCCATAGTTGATGAGCGTTCTAAATTCCAGTACTATTATTGAGCTTATCCAAACCAAACTTCCTTTGGTGCGAACTTTGATGTCAAACTGAGATGAACAACCCTGTAAAGGGGATTTATAATGCTTTAGCGTTAAGATATTGTGCATAGTATGGTACTAAGGGTTGATCCCCCTAAGTACGAAAAGTAGAGTCCATAGTCTTATGACTGTTAAAGGTTTCAAGTATAAATACTTGACAACCTAGGATATAGTTCAAGGTCTTATAACCCTCAGAGTTCTTTTTATTCTTCTTATTCATTCTTGATTCAAAAGCCGAGTTTCTTTTTTTGAAGTCTTTGATTCACTCGCATGTTATTATATTGTTGTTATATTGTTATACTTATGGGCAATCGTGCTCACTCTTGTGTAATAATAACATTGCAGTTAAGAGCGAAAGGTCCGACAAGCCTTCTAGTAGCAAAGGCAAGGGCGCGGTCAACAAGTGATGAAGACTTGTTGTTTATTTAATATGTTTATGTTTAAGACTTATGTTAAAGTTGTGTAAGACTTATTATTTGTTTATATTTCTGGTCAGATGTTTAAGTTTAGTACGACCTAGAATTGTATTTATTATTTAGATGTTATGACCCCATAAGGGGAGGATTTATTTCTATCTATTATATGGTTTGCAGTTATTATAGGTAGATAGATAGATGATATTTTTATAGTGAACACCAAATCCCGTGGAATTGAAGTACCTGAATTTGGGGGTGTCACAAAAACTATATTGATCCATTATTTCTATATTACTTGCTGAGCAAACTTGTTGCTCATTCTTGCTTTCCCTAAAAACATTTCAGTTAAGGCAGAGCAAGGCGGACCCTCGGGCACTGATAAGGGCAAGGGCAAGGCTACGGAGTAGCTTTGTACTTAGTTAAAAATATTATGATGATGTAATAAGACTTAATTTGTATTATGTATTAACTATGTCTAAGCTTTGTTTCAGTGTGTTTAAGCTATGTATGAGATGTTTAAGTTACGAGACCATGGGACCCGAATAATTATATTAAATAAATATAATTTATTCTGTTATTTTCGTTGCGCGAGATGATATTTAGTCATTGAATATTTAGAACGTGACGAACCGAATTCGAGACCCGAGTAATCCGAATTTGGGGGAGTCATAGATACAAACATCGTAATCCTCACAAGCACATGCCAATTAGCAATTTGATTCATCTCAAGCCAGACCTCAGCGAGGCCGGATTTAAAGATCCATTGAAGAAGGTCCCCGTTATTATCTCAAACCTCGTGATCCCTATAGTTAATCAGAGTGGATATAAGGAGATTGGTGATGAAGAGCCTCTCAAGGATGCTGCTCGGATGGCCAAAGATAAGAATTTTCTGGATGAGATTCAGTTACAATTTGTGAGCACCTTTTGCCTTCCTAAAGATGACCTGAAGAAATCCAAAGGGGAAGACCTGTCGTATGATCAACCCATCCTCCCGGTCATTAACTGGGGAGTGTGAACATTCCGAAGGAGGATCCAGGGACCTGTTCCAAATCAGTTATGGTCATCCTAGAAGACGCTAGCAACTCCAGCAACATGTCTATCTCAGTTGTCCCCCAGGCTCTGACTACCAGTAATTAGACGGTCACCCCTCAGATCGTCCGAAAAGGGTAAAACTAGGAAGTGATCCGTTGACAGGGAGCTTTACCTTTATCTATATTTATGTCTGTTTTATTTTATCTGCAACTTGTTATTGCCTATTGTCATATCAACTGCTGAATCCTTTTGTAATTAACAACCGTTTGTATATATTTAGCAATCAAGTTTTTTGTCTCATGTTTCCAAATTTGAGTATTTCTAGCCATGTCCATGACTTGCCAAATTTGAGTAATGATTATGATTTCAATATAGAATTGGACTTTAACTTGATGGGGATCGAGCAAGAGGAAGTGGATGATGACGAGGTGCCCGAGGAAATCAAAGCATGGGTCAAAGATAAACCTATACCCAACCTTGATCAAACCACCACCATAAATATCGAAACCCCTGACAATCTCCATAAGATACAGATCGGAACCAACCTCCCCTCTAACAAAGAAAAAGAACTAATAAACTCCTAACCCAATTCATAGATGTTTTTGACTGATCTCATGAAGACATGATAGGTCCACTGATATAGTTGTCCATCGACTACCAATTAAGGAAGGGTTCAAACCGGTCAAGCAGAAATTAAGACGGTTGAAACTAGAATGGAGCCTGAAGGTCCAAGAAGAAATTATCAAATAGTTCAAAGAGGGAATCATTATGGTATCAACATACCCTGAATGGTTGTCCAACGTAGTCCCAGTGCCAAAATCTGGGGGGAAGGTGCGAGTATGTGTAGATTATCGAGATCTTAATAAGGCCAGCCTTAATGATGACTTCCCAGTGCCGTTCATCCACGTGTTAATTGACAATATGGCACAGTTCAAAATATATTCTTTTACCAATTTCTTTGTCGGATATCATCAGATTATGGTTGCTGAAGTAGATAGGGAAAAGACCAACTTCATTACCCCTTAGGAAACATTCTCTTATCGAAGACTAGCTTTTGACCATACCAATGTTGGTGCTACCTATCAGAGGGCCATGA